>OW285240.1:71453983-72795233 GCA_935421215.2 Melolontha melolontha
ATATATATATATATATATATATATATATTTTATTCTTTAGTTCTATTTTATAGATTTATTTTGTCGAAACAATACGAATTTAAAGTGGTAACGTCTTAAACAGAAACAATAATGCAAAACAAATCAATGATATTTTAAATTGACTAAAAGTATATGTAAGTATTAGGTCAAATAATATATTATTAGTATATTAATAAATTACGACATTTATAAATCCATTCATCTACTTATTGTTGCTGACATTGTGCAAAATGTTTCTTATTTAAAGTAAAGAAGACCCACTTGAAGATGCCATTCTTGATTCCTAACGAATTTTTAAAGTGGATTTATTTAGCTTTGTAGAAAAGCCCATGACACTTACTTAGCCATATTTACTCACTTTTACGTATCGCTATATGAATACGTTGTCTGCTAATAATACACACGTTTATAATTTTTGTAACACGTGCATTGTCACCAAATACTACATGAAATAACTATTCATGAAGTTATGTTACGATAACTTTATCTTTATATTTTCTTTCAATTCTCAATGCCATATTTAAGCAATTTAAAGACAGAAATAAATTGATGAAGTCAATATCATAATTTAGTTTACTACCTTCACTGCCAGAGTATTAGATATTTTCTATTTTTTTTTAATATCACAACGTATGTCTCAAAAGTTTCCGGAAAAAATTCCGAAATAATGATCTGATTCAGTTGCCTTTAGAAACAAAATTTAGTAAATTGTTTGAAGTTTAATATGACATATCATTTTTGTAAATAGTTAATGTCAACAATGTCGTACAAGCTTGATATTTGTAGAGGTATTTATCAGTTTGTTGGACAAGTACCTAAACTCGATATTGTTAGGATCTACAGTGAGCAAGATATTTCGGTTTTCTATCTGACAATAAAAGATTGCCAAGACGGTATCCCTTGTACCAATTTACCTAAAAGTGGAGGACCCAAAGTTTTAAGCCGACTCAATGAGCGAAGGTTGATTGGAAGGGCAAAAATACATTGGGAATGTCAATACGTAAGTTATCTCGAAGATACCATATTTCAGGCTCTACTGTTAGTCTAATATTAGCCAGAAATAACCTAAATTATCGTAAAAGAAGAGAGGCTCCAAGATACACCGCCGCTCAATTGGAAAGAATTCACAGGTGTTGTCGTGTTTTGAGACGTATTCATTTTTGTGATAAAGTTATCGTTATGGACGATGAAAAATATTTCACGTTGTCCAACTCGGAGATCAATGATAATGACGGTTTCTATACGGACGCTCTTAATAATGTTAAATTCAAAGGCAAAATCAAGTTTGAAGATCAAATTTTGGTGAGGTGTGTCATATCAGAGGCTGGGTGTTTCACAGCCGAATGTTGGACGTGTTCGAGGTGAAGCCATCACTGCAGACATTTAGATACGAAAATACTTCACAAAATTTCGAAATTGTATAAATACATATCCCAACGACCATATAATGTTCTGGCCTGACATAACCTCGTGACATTACGCCAGAAGAATCTGGTTAGCCACAAACGGCATTTTGTTCGGAAGGCAGATAACTCTTCAAATGTTCTTCAGGCGAGGCCCATTCAGAAATGTTGGTCTCACTTGAGCAGAAAGGTATATGATGGTGGTTGGGAAGCCCAAAACGAGGAGCAGTTAAGATGCAGAATCTTTCAGAAAGTTCGGGAAGTAGACGTTGCTACCGTCTAAAGACTGATGGCCATGTAAGAGTCAAATTACATGCCATAGAAGAGCATAGGCCTTTATCCGTCATGTAGATATTATTTTTAATTGAATTAAGACTATATAAGAAAAATATTGTTGTTAAGATGTAAAAGAATAGAAGATAAAATACAAAAAGTTGACTTTTACTTTTTTCCGAAAACTTAAGAGACATATAGCAAACGCCAATTAAGTTGGCGCGAGGAGGGGTAAGTTCGCGCAGGATTAAAAGTAGTGGGGAGATTTGTATTTGGTTTTACATCAAATGTCAGATAATTCTAACCTCTCTTTATGATCCCCTAGCAAAGACATTATGTTCCGTCAAACGTCAATTACAAATGTATTCTGACAATTACTTGAGTAGTAGGGGTGGACGTTTATAAAAACGGCTTCTGCGCACCCCCTCCTCGCGCCAACTTAATTGGCGCTTGCTATACGTTATTACTGTGTTCATACTATTTACTAATGTAATTAATACTGAGTAACTGTTTAATTCTTTCCATTAATAATAGACTTATTTACATAAATGCAGATATATGTTATTATTCTGTGACTCAAATCTTATAAGTTATCAGTATCCCGACTACATTTTTAATACTTTATCTTGAAATTCTATTATTTTAGTTACTAACATTAAAGAATATTTAAAAAAAAGGGGTAGGATGGTGTAAGATTTGTCCAGTATGTACAGACGTTAATTTAACAATAATGTCTGGTCAGGTAATCAATCAATATAAACATATGATGCATAATGTAAACGAAAAAATTATAATGGGAAGAAAAAAATATTTAAATACATCAGAGTCATTAACAGCGGTTTGCTTTAGAAAATTTAATAAATAAAAAATGTACATTATAGTCTTGTGAGAGATAGTTAAAGTTATGGCACATAATAATAATAAAAATATTCTTTAATACCCAACAGGCTAGACCCAATAACAAGGTACATTATATATACATAAAATTAATTAACAATTACAAAGTGAGGTATGAACGTACATTGCTGTCTATCCGGCGAACCCTATTCTGCGCAAACAAAACATCCAATATTCTTTTGGCCACGTTGGACAGAATATACTCGTATGTTGGAAGTCCGTTTCTTGACGTTTGTTTTCGCGAAGGGAACCACAATGTAGCGCCGTACCTGGAGTTCGCACGGAGAACTAGAAACGACATTCGCTCCAGTATGACGGGGCAGTCAATAGTATTTTTAATAAATTTACTTGAGATTTTCCTACAGATATTAACCATTCTAACGCTCAGAGATGACATGCTATGGCGTAGAAACAAATCATCAAGATGCGGTAAACTCCATCACTTGTGACTGTGATAAACTTCAAAAACTTATGATAAATACGTTCGATAGGAACAGAATCGCAAGCATAGACGAGATACTAAAGGCGTATTCAATTTGCTTAATTCATAGCCATTGTACAATTATTTAATTAAAGTGATATCTTTAAAGTATTTTGACAAAGGCATAGTAAATTCCAGAATTTTGTAGGCATCAAAACAAATATTACTTACATGCGATCTAAGAGTTAGATTTGAGTCGAATAAGATTCCAAGATCTTTTTATTTCAGTCTTGCTGGTTGCTTTTATTGCTTTTAATACAATACCAGAATTTGCAAGGCATTGATAGATCGAATATAAATAACCGCTCAGAAAAGGATTTTATATCATCGGCGTAAGCGACAATGTGACACCTGGAGAAGGAGATCATTTATAAACAAAGCAAATAGCAAAGGAGGAAGAACGAAATTATTGGAGCAGAATCCATAATATGTCACGTAACATTTTCTTCGAAATAAGTAAGACATAATAAGACTGATAGAAGCTGGTACGAGACTACGAAATCCTAGCTTATGAAGCTAAACCTCGTGATCAATTGAATCGAATTATTTACACAGGTCAGTATAAATTACTTCGACATGTCCTCGGTTGTCCAAAAATTCACCGATATACTGTGCATTCGACGTCAGATTGGTGAGAGTAGATCTACCCGTGATAAAACAATGTTGGTTCGGTGGGAAATGAAAGCGCATGCCACTAAAAAGTCTACAGTAGAATACCTTCTCAAAGAGTTTGATGAAGTTTGTTATAATAGAGATCGGCCTATAATAGAGATGATATATATTGAAGATTTAACTAGGTAGTTTTGTAAGTACGAAGGGTAAATAGATACTACCAAATTATAGCATTCTAGGATGAAGCACTGCTATATTCATGTGTTGTGATGGAGAATCCGCAAGATCGTTACAAAACTTATATATAAATATTAAACTGTCAAGAATAGGTCTAAATCGGAGAGACTATAGATAGATTTAGTCGTAGTAACACCATAGAATGATGATTTCTACCTGAATATTTGGCATCCAACCAGAATAATAGAAATTTGTCAAATTTATGCTGTAGCATTTCGATTTTATGGATATTGATCCAATAATAAGGAGATTAAATAATCTAGACATATTCAAAGCGCAAGCTGACTAAAACAGTATATAAAGTATCCTATGGGGCGTTTAGTAGAGTAAGTTCCGTTTGGTTTCAGTTATTTTTCTACATAGTTGCCATTAATATTGAGACATTGTTATAGCGATGAACCAACTTTTAATGCCCTCTTTATAGAACGCTGCTGCCAGTGTAGTAAACCAGTGTAGCAAACACTGTCCTTCAATGATCATTGTGGTCCCTCGTTCCATAAAGTCTACAAGAAGGACGCTTTTTTTGTCCCAAAACACAGTGACCATGACTTTTCTCGCAGAACAAGTTTGAAAGCAATTTAGAGGTTTCATCTAAGCGACCTCACTGCATTGACTGTGTCTTTTCGTATCAACTTGGCATAGGTGACCCAAGTCTCATTACCTATTGTAGTAACTTAGATCTGTACGTAAAATTTGAGGAAAATATATATATATATTATTATTATTATTATTATATTTGCACTCTGTGTTTGTGAATTTTTTTTCGACATTACCCACGAGTTTGTTCGTCACAACAGTTGGTCTCCCACACCGTTTTTCATCATAGACATTAGTTCGTCCTTCTCGAAATATACGTCACCATCTTCTAACCATATTGTCACTCATGACATTTTCACACGAACAGAAAAGTTCATTATTAATCTTAGCAGCTTTTATGTTCTTTGCACACAGAAATCGGATAACATCACACATTCATAGTCGGCGGGATTTTCAATTCCAGGAGCCATTTCAAACAACCAAAATAGCATGAAAAAATGTCGAAACGATTCTCTCACTAACACTGACTCACACTGAATCAGACAACATCGCAGCGCTGCAATCGCGCCGATATCTCTCACTAGACGAAAACGGAACTTACTATAAATCGCCCTCGTATTTTGCAATAAGCCATATTTAGAATGATTATTACAACTGCACCAACGAGAAATATTTAAGAAGTCTGTTTAAAGCGCTTCATTTCATTAATATCGGAGATATTAGGAAGAGCTTTCAAATTTTATCAGCAGAAAGTCCCAAATTATATTTGCTTTTAAATGAAGTGTCAGCCATACGTTTTTCGCTAGATTTGTTGAGTTGTTTAAATGTAAATGTTGCTAGATTAAATAGTCGGAATAGCACTACGCTTTATCTGCCATTTAGTAGAATACGTCACAATTTCTAGTCGCCTGTAATGTCTAATCCGTGGAAGTGCGGTGTTTAAACACCGGTACGGCGTAGCTACAGTTCCCCATCACTGTAAATACTATTACGTTTTATTAAACCGTTGATATACTACATAGTGTAAATACATTATGAAATAACCAGACATAAAGTAATTAGATGCTTGTAGAAGATACGACGGGGTATTGATATATAGTTAGCCTAGGCTATATAGCAAAATCTTGTTATAATGGCAAGAAATAATGACATTTTAAAAGTGTTGCTGTAAAATCTTACGTCAAGAAGTTGAAATATTTGCTCTATAGTAAATTTTGAAAGAAAGCATGTCGAGTGCAAATGTGAAAATCGGTAAATCAATGTGAAAATCGAGTATCGAGGCATCATCAAAAACTTTTGTTTGAACAGGCTAAGAGGTAATGAAATGTACTAAGATATGCTTAACACACTTGGCGATCAATGCCCATCATATGCGACTATCAAAAATAGGATTATGTCATTCAAAAGTGGAAAACTTTTCGTTGAAGATAAGAAGTGACCAGGAAGACCAATTTCAGTATACATCCCCGAAAATATTGCCAAAGTTCATGACATGATATCAGACCGGCGAATTGGGATGAAACATATAACTCAGGTACTTAAGGTATCATATGAATGCGTCCATCACATAGTTTACGTCGATTTAGATATGACAAAAATTCTGCATAATAGATTCGTAAATGCTTGAACACCGAACACAAACGAGCAAGAGTGAAAGCATCACAGTCCATCTGTACCCGTTTTGAAGAAGATCGGGTTTTTTTAAACCGCCTTGTGAGTATGGATAAAACGTGGGTCTATTTTTACGACCCCGAAAGAAAACAGAATTCGATGGAATGGAAGCATCATGGTTCTCCAAGGCCTAAGAAATTTCGAGTTCAAAAAGCCCCTGGTAAAGTTATTGTTTCAGTTTTTTTGGATATCCGTGGAATAATTATGAGCGATTGCCTAAAAAAGGGTCAGATCATCACTGGATATTCTAAATTACTAACCACTCTGAGAGAGAAAATTAAGGAAACAAGACGTGGATTATTAGCGAAAGGTGCGTTGTTTTTGCAGAGCAATGCCCTTGCACACAAATCGCGCATTACCATGAATACGATTCGGGATCTAGGGTTAGCATTACTGGAACATCCGCCCTATTTCCCAGACTTAACCCCCTCAGACTATTATCTGTCCTCCATTAAAAAAAAGTTTAAAAGGACGTCAATTTTTGTGAACAGGTAATAGAAGCTGTAGAGAGCTGGTTTGCAGACCAAGAATATTTTTTTAGAAGGTCTCAACTTTAAATTGTTTCAATAGTAGGCTAAGGATATATCAAAACCCCTTCGTATGTAATGAAAATAAAGTGGCGTTTTAATTTCATTCACCTATCATTAACCAAGACTCTGCCTACGAGACGAGAACAAACTGAAATAGGTGGGAAATCTAAATCTCCAGCATAGTTTAGTTTGCATGCTTCCACGATGTATTTGTCAAAACGTTAACTCTATCAGTAAGGTATTCGATATATTTAATGCTAATTTAAAATGATTGATAGGTTTTTAGTTACGAAATTTCAATTCCATTAAATTTTAATTTCATCCTTTTTAGTTATTTTTTAAACACGCCTTACATTAGTCTTTTCTTAACTTAAATTATTACTTGAGTTATCTTTCTAATATGTTCTTTGTACATTATTCCAATTTGTATTACTGTTTAATAATAAATTATTATTATTATTTTTAAAAATTAGTTGTTCGCTAGCAATAACATTGATAATATCGTTGACGTACATTATGAAAATTGGTGATCCTAAATTCGATTTCTGTGTTACTCAAGATGTAGTAGTGTATATCTTAAAACAATGTTCATTTTAGAAAATATATCGCTGACGATTGCAGAAATAACATTTGAAGAGAACCACCAATGAATCTTTGGAATCAGACGATCTAAATTTCATAGCAATGAGATCATGGTCAAGGCGATAGAATGCTTTATAAAATCAGTATATAGTACATTGTGATCCAAGGAGATAGAGAAATATTGAGTAGTCAACTAACGGGTGTTCATTTGAAAAGTTAATCTAATAGCATGTGATTTACTGAGAACATTTTGAAGTATGTCGTAAATTAAAATTTACTACTTAACCTACGAAGTCGTATATTTTGACAGTTTCATACATACAAATAAATAACAAATGTGATTGACATTATCAAATGTCAATTGGATTTGCGTTTAAGGAACAACAAATACATACTAATATATATGCGTCTTATTCTATCAAAATTTCAAAGTAACCTAGATTGACTTTTCAAATGGACACACGTTATAAGTCAGATATGACTATCAATTAATTGGCAAAATGTGGAAGTGCAGACCTACATTCAAAACTGGAAAAGAAAACAACTAATCATCAACAAGTCAACTAATAATAGAGACCGAAAAAGTTTCCTTACAATTGAAGAATAGTATAAGAGTGTCAATTTATAAGAAAGGATTCAAAAGGCATCCAGAATGCTACGAGGGATAACTTAAATAAATATATCACGATAATAAAAAATGAAATAACTTTTGAAGAAATACATCAACCCTTAACGACTGATAGAAAAATATATCAAATATGATAAATACATATTTATACGCTTTAAGAGCGCGATCAAGGTATTAGGAGTTGCACATCAAAATGTAATAAGCACTCTTAAATTAGACTCTATACTAACAGAACAAAGAACGGACTATGGACACTAACACGTAAATACCAGGAAAAGAATTTCTAATAAAGGAAATTTTAGTACATGTAGAAGTAAAACAAGGAGACTATTAGGACCTTTTGTAATTAACACGGCAGTAGATCAATCTGTTACTGAACCTAAAGTGCAGGATACAGAATGGATAAGAGAGAGTTGTAAATATTATACCACGTTGATGAGGTCAATACAGTGGTGGAAAACGAAACTTCTTCACGCTTTTTATAAATTTAATAGCTTAAATTAAAACAGCTTTAAAATGCGAAGATTGCATTTGAACGAACGAAATGATTTGTAGTTGAAAGATGATGAGTAATAGCTACAAACTGGTGATTAATGACAAAAATAACTGATGGCATCCAAATATCTAGGTACCTCTTGAAATTAAATCTAATGTAAATATAATAGAAGAATGCAGGTTCCAAATTGATAAAACTAAACATGTGTTTGAACAACAATTATGTACGCCACCAAAGTATCTTATTAATTTATCATTACATTCCACACAGTCGTTAGAATTGCAAGGTGCGCATGTACGCAAACGATATTCAGATCTATACAAACAATTCATTTTAGACTATCGATTATTTATCGGGCATTCGAAACATTAATCATGTTTTGAATGAAACTGGAGGCTTATTTTTTCGGCATACGCTTGTACTAAATCCATCTAATTCAGTAATTTTACTATCCGGCAATTCTCTGGTTCAGAGATTGACAAACTTCAATATCTATACCTACTGAATCTGAATAGGGAAGTTTGTGCGCTGTTTTTGAATACACAGATGAGATTCGAGTCAGGTATAGTTAAATGTATTAAACTTCAAAAAAATCAAATTCAATTAATTTTTCCTCATAGACATTGGTTTAGAGTAGAAACGAAGCATAGTTTGTGAGATTCTCTTGTGTTGCTCTTTCTTATTGCTGAAAATTATAAGATCTATGTATTAGTATGAAGTGTATGGTCTCGTATACAGTGAGTTCAGATTTAGTGCTTTAGAATGATATTTGGAATAAGGAAACTTGTTTTGCACAAACTCTCGGAAATAGGCTTGTTGAACATAAAAGACAGACGAGCTTTACGGATGGTTTGTCAATTTTACAAAATTATTATGTGCAAGCAGATAGTATACTTGTTCAACAGTATTTTCTTTCATACTGATGCATGCAATTGTAATTTAAGATTTAGAAGCACTTTCGCCATCGAACAGCATTGTATGAGTGCCTTTATTTGTTTTGAATGGCCAAGGTATATAATTATGTTCAGTTAGCTGAAGCACTTGTTAGTAAAGCAATTTAGAGGAACACATAAACAGATAGTCTAAAATTCTAAAGTATTTGCCCTTCTCATAACGCTACATATTATTATTAATGCAATGTTTACTGCTGTTTCTTGATTTATGTATACGTGTATATTTTACGCACACTTAGCAGAATCTAGTTAAGTTAATTTTTAGGCACTTAGTTTCTTTTTCTGTTTCATTTGTTCTTTCGGGTGTGTAGAAAGAAGACTTCGCCTTTTGATACAGTCGACATATATTCTTTCCATAGTTTTCCAACGCCAATGTTATAATGTCTCTTTTATCTATTTGAAAATAAATTATTACTTTTATTATTACTAAGCAGCAAAGACGAAAATCCTCCTACAGTAACAGAATTGAAAATACTAGGCACACTTCAAAAGAAATCAGAGTATAAGGGAAAACTTTACCAGATATTTTAGGGACGATTCACAGAAGAAGAAAGACGAGAAACCCAGAACAAGGCGACCTCCAGGAAGACAGCGAGGCGACGTCGAAATTCAAAGGCAATTCTCCAAAGAAGCTTCAACAGCTCAGAACTAAGACGATGAAAAAAATCAAAAATGTTAAAAAAAAATGAATCTTTATTTCTGATTTTCAAATTGTATTAGATATTGTATGTATTTTAAACAAATTAGACATACAAGCGAAGGTTCATTTAACATGTTACTCTCATCGTGCCTATCATCAATTTAAACGAGGTTGGGGTATTCGATACACATTTCTTAGAAGCTGCATAAAGTTTTCTATTAAATCTTTTATTACAAGCGTATGGAAAAATTCACAACACAGGTTTTGGGTACTGTTTTTCCAAAATCAAGACATTAACAAACTATGCAGGTAAAGTACAATTGTAATCAAAATAAACGACTACACTAGAAATTTATGTTATTTAAGTCTGACATCATCAATAATTTATATGTCATTAAAGCCATTGTGACAACAGAAGATGCCGCAATTAACAACTTTGCCGAAAACCATTTTGAAAACTCGAATATATGATGGCAGTAACATTAGAAATATTGCTACAGAACTGGGTGTTAGTATTAGCACCGCGCTGCGGGCCAAAAATAAAATTATTCACACTGGAACAAAGAGGTAAGGTTCAGGACGGAAAAGGGCTTTCATGGCGGAGCAATGGTAATTTTTTTACGCAGACATCCTTTCAAAAATGCCATAACGGCTAAAGAGCAGACATATTTTCAAGCTTATGCAGTAACCGGTCGAAGAAGAATAGCAGAATCAAAACTGAGAAATCGAAGCGCAGCAAACAAAGTTTTCTTACAGAAGAAAACGGAATTGTGTTTACCTGGGAATATATCTGCCGCCCAGAAAATGTTTGGGATAATGTCGTCTTTTCGGACGAAAAGAGATTTGAATCTTCCAACAATGTAAAGTGCGAGTATATCGTCCTCAAAGAATGCGTTGTGATCCACAGTTTACAAGAAAGATTAATAATTCTGGTAGGGGGTGGATTGGCATTAGAGGCCCAGGTATATTTGTTATTGTTGAAGAAAATTGGGAAGAAATTGCTGGTGTACGTCCAACTACTGGACCAATATTTATTGCCTTCTGTACGATCCGCTTTTGATAACAATTATATTTATCAGCAGGACAATTATCGAGTCTATACTGCCCGGCTTTTAAGAATATTCATGGAACAAGAGAGAATAAATTTGTTACCGGGGCCATCAACGAGCTCTGATTTAAACGCGATGAAAAACATTTGGGGTAAAATGGTGAAATACTTGGGAAGATATTACTCCCGAATTATACAGAGAGTTAGAGGCATCTATACCTCGGAGATTACAGAGCGTTTTAGATAATAATGGCGAAATAACTAAGTATTAATAAATATTTTTTTCTACAAACGTAGAATTATACATTTCGACACGGCTAACTTCAATTACAAATGCGATATTATTACGTAGCGTGCAATAAAGTAATCAATTTTTACACGGAGTATTAAAAGTAAAATGACAGCAAGTGCTGTCAAAATGATACAGATGTCACAGATATATTTTTGCAATGTAATTTTACTTTAATTAAACACGAACTAAATTACATTTAAATTATTTAGAAATATTAATATTAAATGTACAACTGGTACCCTAGGCTGCATAGAAAAGTGACACAACTCTTATGAGGATAAAATCAGAGTTTCTTATACTGTGACTTATAGACTTCATAGGTTTGGTATACATATATTGTTAATACCTATAATTTAAGTCAAATTTAACAAATTAAATAACATGGTGCAATTGATAATACCATATGATCATATATTTCTACCCTCTAGAAGGCAATGACATTTTTCTTTTTTAAACTTAAGTTGGTACCATAATTTAAGTTAACTTATTTTGCAGCGTGTGTGTTATATAGGTTATTTTATACTGATGACAGATTAGGTTTTGTCATTTTAACAAATAATTACATACAAACGTTTCAGTTGAAAAAATAAAAAGTTTAATAATAAAAACAGCTACAATAAATGTTCAAAGTGAGCTCCTTCATTTTCTATGCATAGCGCAACTCTTCGTCTCATATTATTGAAGGCATTCCTTAAATTATGTGGTGTAATTTCCTCACACATTTCGGATAGCATTAGTAAGTTCTTCAATTGTATGTGGACGATTCGTAAATACTTTTTTTTTAGATGTGGATAAATGAAATAGTCCATAATTGTTAAGTCCGGAGATCGTGGTGGAAAGTCTACTATTCGATTATCAAAGAATTCATGCAATAATTCCATTGTATCTCTTGTCTTATGGGCTGTTGCATTATCTTGCTGGAAATATCCCTCGCGGAGCTCATCATCATGTAATTGATTTACAAATGGCAGCAATAAATTATTACGATATCGTTCTGCATTTATCATATTATTAAATAATATTGGACCAATAATCCGTCTACGAGAAACAGCAAGCCAAACGCCTATTTTTTGTGAATGCAAGGGTGTTTCAAGAATTTCATGTGGATTTTCACTAGACCAGATGCGCATTGTTTGTTTATTTATATATCCTGATAAATGAAACCATGCTTCATCGGACCAGAAGGATTTGTTAAGAACGTCATCGTTATTAATCGTACCTAAGAACTACCGACAGTAATTAACTCTGGTTACATGATCGATTGGTAAAAGCTCTTGCACGCAATGAAATTTGTATGGAAATTTTTGTAAGTCTTTTTTAAGGATTCTCTGGCAGGTCCCAGTTGTGTTTGTTGTGAAAGCTTACGAATCGATTTCTTAGGTGATTGATTTATTCGTCCCTCAACATCTGCTATATTTTCAACTGTCCGCTTTAGTGGTCTACCAGCACCTGGTTTTCGAGACACAGACCCTTTTTCACGGAATTTAACCACTGACTTTTGAATTAATTGCCGCAAACTGTCATATGTTGTTGGAAACTTTGGAAATTCTGCCCGAAATTCTTCTATAGAAGGCTGCAAGGAGTACGACCATTCTCCATTTTCTAATTTTACACCATTCCTAAAGTATGATTCGATCAGAAAAACTTTATGATTTATTGTAAACATTTTTAAGTGTCAATTAATAAATACATTAATGACAGATGAGTTTTATTTATCAGAACATACACATAATGACAGATGTATTTTATTTGTCACTACCAACACGATATTTTCAAGAAATAATTTCATGGCTTGCTAGAGGGTAAATATAAATGATCATATTGTATTTATGCTTTGCGTTAAAGCGCTTGTGTTATTGCTAATGGCAGAGAGATTAATTTGATTCTTGTTTTCTAGAGAACCGAAGCTGAATTACTTGACAGTATTGATGAAGGAATTTTATTTTCTAAAGTGTCCTCAATATACAGTTTCACCATATTTACCAAACACAATCCTAATTTTACACCATTCAATAAATCGATTATATGCTATTTCCTATTGCTGTTTAGATTACGATGGTAGCAAGTTTAAGAAAGCTCTACTTGTGGCATCTTTAATATCTAATGGGAAAATGGTTTGCTCTAACTCCATTCTTTAAAAATTTATATTCATTGAGAAAGCGTTGACAAGCCTACCGATTTTATATTATGTCAAACTGAATAAAATTATTTTCTATGAGCTTGTCATAAACTGTCAGATTTTTATCAAGAAATTTTCATTAAGGCTTTCATTAAAATTTTGTAATAACAAAAAATTATGTTTGTAGAAAAAATATTGTACGATACACGTATTAAAATGGTATTTTATTTTGTTCGTAATTTGCTCCACTCGCTTCGCTCGTGTCACAAACCTTACTCTTACACTATATCGTAAATAACTATTATTATTTAGTTGTTTCTCTTTATATTAATTGCTTTGATTCTGTTTTACTGTGCATCTTCTTCACCTTCACGGTTTGGGGTACACTGACATTGTGTCCTCTTACTTCACGAAATTGCATGACATTTAATTTGATCTATGTCGACAGATTCACACAACTTAAGTTTTTTTTTTAAATCTAACGGCGTCCAAGCTTAACTGAAGTCATTTATTTTGATCACAATGGTACCAAAAAATCAAGTTAATGACTTTTGGAACACACTATATATTTTTAAGTAAATTTTAAATCACATTTTAAATTGATTAGTAACTTTTTTAATTCAAAACTAATATGTATCTAAGTGATTATAAATTATTAAAATTAGTTACTTTACACTGAAACGCTATATGTAATTTATTTCTATAATGCAAATCAATAAAAAGCAAGCATTTCAGTCTAATCTCATTCATGTTTATACACCTAGTTCACGGTTTCTCCGCAATATTGACTAACGGCGTTGCTTTCCCTTCGTTTTATATTTACCAACTCTATGCATTTTTGCCGGTTATTGTTTTCAATGAAAAAATCGGTTTCTAATACAAGCGTGCTAGTATATTAGTCAAATTATTGCTATTCTTATCAACGATGTAGGTTGTAGGTTTTTAATATTCTTTGTAATACCAGGTAGGTAGTACGAATAAAGTTGATGACTTTATTGTGTAATTGTATGTTATCTTTGCAAGATAAATAATATTTAATGATCTTTTGTTTAACTAAAGAAAGTCAACAATAATAATCCACTGCATGACGCAAAGGCTTAAGTTTATTTAAATATGTATTATATATTAATTACATATAATTATGAGGTATGTTCATACATTGCAGATAATTTGAAGTAAGTATTACAAGTTCAATAATTGCCTAGCCAATATAACGTGACCACATGTGTTTAATTTAAAATATCATTACGTAAATTTAAATATGATTTAGGAGCATACAATTTACATAATACCCTCAAATATGCAAATCACATTAAGGCGGAGGTGTAACAGGATTCTTTATATGGTGATAATTGCATCCGTTATGTCTATATAAGCCAATGGCTTTTCGAAACCACAGACTGTATCTTAGAATTTTAACTGTACATTATCAGGTTTCTCGATTTTGTACCTACCCTGAAACTGGATTTTACACACCTACCTGTTCGGTGATTGGTAGCATCTTTTCATGGTCGACAGAATAATCGGTCCTAAATCATTGACTTAACAGTAATTATGTCAAGTGGCCATCATGAATTTTACAATGTTGCCAACCTAAATTTGGAAAGGAATAAAAATTTCAAGTTGGGTGTTCTAGGGAAATTTTGGTCTAGGGTACTGTGATGGTAACTTCTTATTCTAGTTCAATATCAGACCCTTTCTCCGTAAACGTAAAAACAAGTAATATGTATAGTTAATTGCCTTGTATTAGACAAATATTTATATTAAGCTCATTAGCAAAAAGAGAGCTATAAATACCTAAAATTTATTTAATTGATAATTAAAATTAACATCTACATTATACTCTTATGTAAGAATTAAGGCAGTACTATACTATGAACCCTACATTAAATTGAAATAATCTCCTATTATTTTGAACGTGGTGGTTAACTTAATTGGTTAACTTAATGAATCTAAACAAAAATTCTTAGTACCTACTCTTATTAATATTTACAACAATAGTTTTCCACGAAAGTAAATATGTGGGTAAGTGTCACCGTTTACAAGATTATTCGTTTCAATATTTAATTTTATTAACTTTCATTATTTTAGCATTTTCATTATTACAGAAAAAACATAACTAGAAAAAAAGTATTGAGTAATAATACAAACTATAATAGGGATAATATAGGGAAATTTTGGGGTGATGTAAGTGAAACAGCAAAGACAGAATTATTTATTATTGTATATGTAATACATCATAATGCTAAATACAATAGGTATGTTTTGGACACCAGTAATAATAATAAAGTCTAACATCTTTACATTTTTTTAATTTGGTTTATGAAACTTACTAAATATATTTTAAATGCATGAACACAGATATTTGAACTGTAGGAATATCTTAGGAAAATATGATGTGTATAATTCAGTATGATATATTCTTTTATACAGGTTAGTACAAAATACACGTAGACATTTAAAAAGACCTACAATAATAAAATTGAGACATGTCATAATGATTAAAAAAAACCTTTCACTTTTAAGCCTATTGTTTCTTGCAATGTTTTAAGTTATGCAAAATATTTTGAAATAGTGGTGTTAATACAAATTTTTCTCGTTTAGTTAATTTTTTAAAGGATTTTGTTGTTATTTTTTATTTTTTTTAGTTTTTATCGCGTATATTCTAGATATTAGATTATAAATATAATGGGATAATACATGATATAGCAATAGATCTGTTCTAGAATGAGCATATTGCACATGGAACATGTTGTCTTCAAACTATGTTTTGCAAGAGTTGCTTCTGCATCTACAGCTACGTGTTGTCATGCATCATGAAACAAAAGCACATCTCGTATCGCCTTCTTTTTCTCCCAGATCTGTAAAACTGCATCATTTTCTTGAGTAACTTACCGTAACAGAAGACATTCACAGATCGAGAACTTCATCGACGGATAATTTGTGTGAGCTTTCTATTCTGTTGAAAATATTGGCAAAATCCATTTTGCATATCTGTATTTCTCAAGAACTTGTGAAAAAGAAAAATTATATGCAAGTTGTTCTTATTTGTTATCATTCCAGAGTAATCCTAAGAAGCTTCTAAACGTTTTCTGGATTTGGGCTCGTCTTTGGTTTTCGATACTTGTACATGATCACCAATTTCAAGTCTTCCCAAACTATTTTATACGAAAGCTACATTTGGATTGTACTTTGTCATTTTCAAGATGATTGTAACCATGCGTTGCGTAATGATAGTTAAAATTTTTCGCTCAGTTATTGTATTCGCAACTAAGTTATCACATATTTTCTATCAAATGTGAAACAAATATTTGACATGTATACTAACCATCTACATTATCTTCGCTACAATAATAATAAAAACCTTATTTAAATTAGAATATGCTATGAACATATCTTCCACAAAATACCCTTATTGGTGAAAAATGTCAAAGCCATTGAAATTTGCGGTTAAATAAACCCTACTTCAGAATTTTAAACTAGAGTAATCTTTTCTGTGAAAAGAAGAAACATTTCTAAAAGAAAATTTAGGAATGAGAGTAATTCTTCATATGCAGTATGATAGCAACTTCATCGTACTGCATATGAACTGTATGAAAAGTTTATAATTCTTGGTATCAAGTACAATAATATTGTAGCAAATCTAAAATGTAACATTAGTACACAATCGTGCATAGAATGAGAGATTAATCTTGAAAATCACACTCAATTTAAGAACAGCTAAGAATATCAACAAATAGTGCGGGAAGTGTAATATTTGACGAACAGGCGGAATATGCTTATTTATTTATATTTAAAGGAAATCATTTTAGGCAGAAATGTAGAACAATGAGGAAGCCGGTGCTATATGTTAGCTTTATCCAGAAAGCCAATTTTATGCTATAGATTTCGATGCTAGAATAATAGACTAGAAGCCTAAATACCCTTGACATATATTGTAATTCTTGGGCGGTATATATACGAGGGTGAATCCCTTTGCTTCAACCCTGACCCATTCACAATAAAAAAATTGGCAATATCTTTCCTTTATTTTTCAACATAGTCTCTATTAAGGTTAACACATTTTTTCCATAGATGTTCTAGCATTTCTAATGCATCTCAAAAAAAGGTTGTTCAATCTCTCAATATGGCGAATGCTCAACTAATTCTAAGCCTGCTTTAGCTGTTGCAGCTGTTGGAATGGCGGACCTATGACTGGGTTCGTTATCCTGATGCAAGAAAGCACCTTTGCGCAACTTCCCACGACATTATTCTTTTACTAAATCACGTAATTTTGGAATTAACTTGTCATAATAAGCACCTGTAATTGTGGCCCCCTTCGCAGGAAATCTACTAAAATTAGGCCTTGAACATCCCAAAATACGGATAGGATGACTTTTCCTGCTTGATTTTTTTCGGTGGTGGTGAACTTCGATACGTCCACTCCTTACTCCGCATTTTGGTATCTATATCATAATGATGAATCCAGGATTCATCCATTGTCACTAATCTTGCAAGAAAATTTTTATGTCGTCTCTATACCGCGTTAAAAGACGACTGTAAATGCCTTTTCGAGTTTACTTGTGTGCATCTGTTAACATTCGTGGTACCCATCTTGCAGATAATTCTTTCATGTTCGATTCGGCGGCAATTAAATTATATACCACATGGTATGAGAGACCAATATCTTCAACTATTTATCTAATAGTCACACGTTGATCTCTCGAGACCTCGGTCGTTTACTACAGGCACGCTTTAACAGGTTCAGACTTGCAAGTGTCTGGCGTTAGTCTATACATAGCAGGTTGCAATACGATGTAAAGATAAATAATCATTTTGTTTATAAATAGGTCAGGGGCGGAGCAAATGGATCAGCCCTCGTATATATCAAGCGTATTAAGGCTCGCGATTATTTAACATCAAAACTTATACTATAAAAAACATGACATGAAAACGATAAACATGACACTGAGGATGAAACTGAAAACAGGGTAGAATCAATAAAACCGATAATTAAGGTGATATAAGCTAATAAAATATTTTGTTTTAAAGTAATTAAATGATAGAGATCTAGATTCTTGTTTGAACAGTTTCTATTGAATAAACTTGAACCGCAAATGTAAAACTAAAATAAAACAATTGAAAGCAATTTTATTCGTTTTCATTTCCGAATTATGTGATAGCATTAACTTGTATTAATGACTATACATATACACACACACACACACATATATATATATATATATACATATATATATATATATATATATATATATATATATATATATAAATTACATAAAATACATATTCTTAATGTCAATTGATATCCGTAAAATATCCACATCCGTTTATGTTCATTCATGAAAACTTGGAAGCCATTCAGCTAAATCTTGTCACTTCAAGGTTCATAAACCGTCTATAAATCTGTACCTAAAAAATAAAGTGTGAGTTGTAAAATGATTATGATTTAATATATGTTGAAAACCACAAAAATTCTATTAAATGTAATGTGCAGTAACTACTGAACTACGCAAAACTTGTATTTTATAGCATCGTATCAAGGTTTATTGAAATAATAAATTTAATTTAAATTGGTTATGGTGAAAGAATTCGTACATATAAATGTTATGGTATAATATAACTATGTGTTATTTATCACTATTACTACCAATTAGCAACTAATAATAAAATACTTAATGTCTCAATTATGAATGCATTTACAACGCCCTTTCGAAGATTTTAGTATTCAGACGTGTAAATCTACGATTTTTTTTTATAAAACACTTTATTTTGTTAGTCAATTTGTCACAGTGATAATTAAGTACTTGGAAATTTATGATTATCGCACTAATTCACGAAGGAAAAATCATTTAATTATTTTTCTCTGTATATTTTCGTAAAGAAATTATTATTGTTCTTATTTTACAATAGACTATTATTACGTTTGTTTCCAGCTTTATTATGGGCTATAAATATATTTATCAACCAACTGATAAGGGCGATGGTCCAGTGATTTTTGTGGTGGGTATAAAGCAACACAGTCGATATGATTTTTCTGTATTATGTAATTGTTCCTTGTACTGTTGCCACACATTTCCATAAGGATTTAATTTTTCGGTAAGTCAGTTTCTTGATTTTACATATTTATCAGTGAATTATTGATTATTAATTAGTGCTTATCTTGTCTGCTAAAATTTACGGTATCAGAAAGACTTTTTGTATTATATTTTTAATACAAAATATGAAACACATTGACGTACATAATGTATATGCTTTCCGTGTCGAGACGCCATCTGTCCGTATAAATTTGAGTTTCTTTGCCAGAAAATAAAGTTTCAGAAACATGTGCTACATTTAAGGATGATGTTTTAGTATAATTCCCGCTAGAATATAAACATTACAATAATATTTTTAATATTATTAAATTACAAATTCCTGATCTTAAATTATTTTTTTTCAATCAAACAATGCAAAATGATAAATTATTGAAAGTGTTTGATATATCGAAGAAAAAGAAGAAAACTTTATTTCAAAAATAACAAATTTTAAATCGATAATACTTCTATTATTAATGTATTTATAGAATCTATTTAATTCATAAATATTTTTAACATTTATAAAATTCTTAAATTTATTTTAAGTTTGAGATTATTCTACCTCACTACATACAAGTAATAATTTAATTACAAACTTAACTACATGAAAATAATAATTTTGGTTACTTATAATTAACACAACGCTTTAGAATTTATGGCTGATTTAACCAAGGTGAAGAATAAAACCTGGCAAACTATACAATCTAAATACATACATACCTACATGCGTAGAAATTTATTAACTGTACCTCTAACTATGTGAAGCGCGTTATAATTAGATATTAATCATACTCATGTACTTCCTCGTTATGTTACAAATATGTTATTATTATTATTACATTGGCTTTAATACTTATGTATTTTATATTTTTACATTTTATTATGGAAATTTCTCCAAAAATGAGAACATAGTTGTTTTTAAGAATTTAACAACAGCCTTTTGTTAATATGAACTCAATTTACTTATACTTTTCTAAAACTTTCGATATTTTGATCATCCACATTCGATTTAAAAACGTCGCTTTGTACTGTTGGCAGAACTTTCTTTTCGTTGATTGTAAATTACCTGTGCTAGATCGAAGAATGTAGCAGCTCTTTCCAGTGTTCTTCAAGGCAGCCATTTGGCTCCAATACTTTTTCTATTATATTGTAATGATTCTTATGGTCACTGAGTTCTGTTCCAGAGAGATTCAGATTTTTATTTGAATGGAGAAACAAGAACCAAATGTACTGCTACTTAAACCTCACCACTATAATTTCCTTTCTTAGTAAAACTAGAAGCTGTGGGAAACTTAGAGATAGCATTAGATTAGAAACATTTTTATTAACCACATTGATTAAATGATTACTGAGACTTAAAAGAATTTGTAGTGATTCTTCTGATGCTTTGTTCATTTTTGTACATCATTCGTCATTTATTTAAGACCCCGGTCGAATCGGTCATCGAATATTGTTATACCATTTGGTCTCCATATATGACTACTCATATTAATTTGAATGAATCCGTGCAAAAGAAAAATGTCAATTTTTTCCTATTAAAACTAAATATAATATGAAGGATTACAATTATCAAAACTGTTTGGAGCTGTTGGTTATCCAATGTCCTCTAGAAAATGGGAAAAATATTGATTATAAATTTTGGCGTTGGCTTATCTAATAATGGCAATGATTCTTCCTTAGTTGGTGCCTTTGCTACCTGGCCGCGTCGCACCTTATTATCCTTATCTGCAGATAATTTTCTGTTCATCATCGTACCGAATATAGTAGTCGCAGACCCATTGATAAAGTAATTGCCAAATTACACACGATGAACATTACTGGTCTATCTAATTCGAAGTGCTTAATTTAAATTAATTTGTAATGTAATTTTAAATTTAGATAGCTATTACTTGTTTATTTAATGTGCTCCAATTGGATTGGGTTAATTAAGAGAATATGCGCATAGTTAAAGTTTCGTTTAAATTTTATTGATTTCATTGGATAAATTGTTATTTATTTATTTATGTATTTATTTGCTTATTTTAATTAGACCAACAAAATAGAACCTTCAAAATAGGTGAAACAACCATTAGCTACTAATCTAATCTAATATAATCAAATAAAAACTAAACTAAGCTAGTATACAAATCTAAGCTAAGAGAGAATCCATTCTAACATTCGTTTTTACCATCATAATTTGTTCACACAAGATACATCACAAAATTATTACTTCTATCATTCCCAACATATTTACATATATTGGTATCCATCAAAATTCTTATTTACTCTGTAAGGGTTTCTTTCTGATCTTTAGATCAGTATATGATAATGTTTCCTTTTGAAAAATTATTTTGGTATTTCGCAGGATATTGTTGATATTGAACATAAATCGTTTAATTTTAGTATTTAGCAGAATTTACTCCATCAAACTTTGCAAGTACCTCGGCTATCATTTGTGATATTGACTCCCATATCAGATCGGTACGTGTTTTGCTTTAGCGTACAAACAATATTCGAGAAACTCATACTATATTTTGTAGTGTTTGGGATAAAAAGAGAAGAAGTATTTAACCTCGATCGATTAAATATGTCTTCTTGACATTTGATAAGAATCAATTTAATCCCATATTTTCTGCTTCGGTTAGTGACCTCAATAGCTATGGTAGATTAACTGTTATTCACAATGAAGTACTATGACATCTTCATACCACAGGCTAACCTAAAAACTGAACATGCAATAAAGTTTTTCAGAGAAGCAAGCTGGATTTATTACGTGTCCTTTACATTTTACAATAAACAATCGTGAACCTTTTCCAGAGCAATTAGAGAAGTGGCGGAAAATGTACACGGAGAATATTCTAATGATTAAATAAGCAAAGAACTGCAAGACATGCTTCAAAGTCTCTAATTCATGCATAGAAATTTCTAATGACAGAGGTGAAGCACACACCTTCCATCACTTTTGGTGAAACCATTGCAGCGGATAGATACTGCCAATCATATTGTTATCAAAAAGTGTTAGGACTGATTCTCTAAAGCATTTGTCTTAATTTAATTAGAGTTAATATTTTTTTCCTAGGTTGGTAACATTGTCTTTAACATCTGTACAAAATCTAGTATCATTATTCGAATTACTGAATAAATATACGATTGCTTTTCTATCACGAAAAGCAGATCTGTTGAGCAAAGGATTTTCATAAAATTTTTGGGGCGGAATGATGTTTCTACCACGGATACGTTGATTGTTAGAAAACGGTTTGAAAAAGTGTTTCAGCAGTATGAAATGTTCAAAAGGACATAGAATGCGTCGAAGACCAAAAGCGGTCTCGACGACCTCCAATATTAACTGATGGCCACGTCAAAGAAGTAAAAGATTCCATGCTTAAAAATCGTCGGTTAACAATTAGAAACCTTATAGATAATACAGGGAATTCATTTGAATTGATCCAAGCAATTTTGAAAGACTATTTGGACCTCAGACGTATTTCATATGGATTGGTTTTAAAACCGCTCAATTTTTTTTTGGAATCATGATCGAAAAATCAACGTTAAGGTCACTCAAAAGGGCAAGATCACCTTAAGTTTCTTTGATAATCGTGGTATACAGCTCTATAAATTTTTCCCCATAAGCCAAACTGTTAACAAGGAATATTGCTTGAGTATTATGAAACGTTTGCGTGGAGCTTTAAAACGTTCTGAATTATGAAAAGATAATTCATGATTTTTGCATAATAATGCACCATGTTACACATCATGACTTATTTGAGAGTATTTAGCCATGTATTCAACACATATTGTTCTATAAATACCGTATTTACCTGATATAGCACCGTCTAACTTTTTACTATTTCCATAACTCAAGATTCCGCTAAAATAAAATCCGAAACGCGCCTTGAAAGATATACCGACAATCGACTTTCGGGACTGCCATAGAAATTGAAGAAAACGTTGGAATAAGTAAGTTTTGGAAGGAAATTACTTTGAAGGAGATGAATTAAATTTACTTTTCGTTTTATTTAGCCACATCCGATAATTTTTTATCAGAGTTGTACGCTCAACAAATACATTACAAATCAAAAATACAACGTTTATTTCTCATAACAGAGACCACGATAATGCATTTATTTCATATTTGTCAATAACATTAGCTAAAATATTTAAACACATTATTTCTTTTTTTTGACGCATTGTTGAAGAGAATGGGATTACTTAATGAAGCAGAGGTTAAAAGCATTGTCTAAACCTCCATAAACTCCAAAGATTCAGACTTTTTTTTAGATTGAAGTAGATGGAAATTATTTTGATTAATCAAACTTAGTTTTCCAAAAATTAAATAGTATTAAATGTTACTCACCTAATCAGATATTGCATCTGGACCTTAATAGCACCTGTGCATTTGATTTTATCCGATATTTATTGGCTTTACACAAGTTTTAATTATATTTGACATTGTTTTAATGAAAATGGAAAATATATCATTTTAAGATAAAACTACTGGAAAAATATAATAATAAATAATAAAATAATATAAAATTGGTAAAATAAATTCTTATAAAAATAAATAAATGGTGTAATCCTTTTCGATTTAATTAGACGTTGAGTAGTTGTTTGAGCTACTGTCATCGTTTGTAGGATTTGAATAAACCGACGTTCCGGCAATCAATCTACTGGCATCTCCAGGGTAGCCCTGAGAAGAGCTGCATCTTGCTAAACTCACGTCCGACATATTTTTCTTCCCAATCCTTTAATTGTGAAATGTACCCGTGTGAGATTAGAATGTGATCTAAAAAAAAAAAAAAAAAAAAAATTGGGAAGATTAATATATCAGACGTGAGTTTGGCCAAATCCAACCCTTCTCAGAGTTACCCTGACGACGACAGTAGATTGACTGCCGAAACGTTGGATTATTCAAATTCTACAAACTATGGAAATAGCCCAAACAACTACTCAATTAATCATCTATCGTCAACAACTTCTCATCATGATTTAATTATATCTTGCGACACTTTCCCTACTTATAGTACACTAGCTGTCCGCAGCCCGGCGTTGCTCGGTCACATTCTATAGAAAAATTTAAACTTTCTTTGTGATAACTGCCATTAACCGATATAAAATTTGTATTTATTATCTAGCTAAATAACGAATCAATGATATTTTATTATAATCAATCTACCACTCCAACGGCTTTGGTTACACAATATTCTTCGCTATTCCATCTCGTGAATAAACAAACACAGCAGATGGTTTCCCATTTTGCGAACATGCTACATATGCACGTGAGGATTGATAATTTCCAGCTGTTGTTATCACACATAACAATTCGACAACTGTACTCGCAGACAAAAATGCATTGCTCACCGTAATGTCGAGGTAGTTGCCATTCTGTCGAGACAATTGCTAAGAGACAACTTAAAAACAGTATACACATGTGCATTTGTGGCCCTTGAAAACCCAGATACTTAAATACAAATACCAATACAAACCAATTAGTAAATTTAAAAAAATGATTGACAGACCTGCAGATATTATTCTCCTTTACATAAATTTCAAAAATATCATTTCGAATATCAGAGTACAAAACCTTACTTCAAAATTAGTATTTAGTTTTGATAATAGGTTTTTGTAATTCTGATAATTGCGGCATTTTAAAAAATAAACTGACTATGGTTTTGCCAAGTGTGACATTGTCATCAAAATGACTCGTGGAAACTTTATTTACACACATTGCAAAATTACCAGAGTAATTATTACGGACCGGACACGAGCGGTCGATGACTCATCGCCCACGTACTGTTGAAATTTTGTATTTTCAAGGAGTTTTTAATTTTATTTATAAAATTGAAAAACATACGGGTGGGTGGTGATCTATAAAATACGAAATACAATTTTATTGGTTAATTTTGTAGTTCAAGTTGAGTAAAGAGTATTAATATTAACCAGCAATACTTTATCAAGGTTCTCTTCTGTAAAATTTGGTCTCTTTGAATGAAATACATCCTTTTAGATAGAAAATGTCCTTTCTGCATCGCAACTGGTTATAGGTGCATACTGAAAATATTCTGTTATTTTAGAGCATTTAGCAGTTAGATTTTGAGGCATTGTCTCCATACACAATTGCCGCAATGTTATTAAATCTGGATTTCTATTAAAAACTGCGACTAACTTTTGCCGAAGGCAGGAATTTTTTAACAATATTTTACAGACTTTGCAATAAATTTCGGAATCACTGGCAATGGATACAATCAGTATGACTCTTAATCCAACTCGCCATTGTTTCACGGTGCCATTCACGACATTGTTTCATATCATATCTGAAAAAGTAACTTAAACAATAGTTTAGATCTAAATAAATGAAAATTAAATGTGTATGCGTACGTTATTGAAACTTAAAAGAAATTCACTGGACACTTACGTCACAATAATTGGGAGAAGTAGATTAGATGCAGCGATATTAAACAGGATCTATTACAAAAATTACGAAGTATGCAATTAACAGTTACAACAATGAAAAAAGAAACTAATTCACCGTACTTTATTTATCTTACGAAATATAAACTAATAAATAAAATAAATTATCAAAACACCTCACGTTTCTATCTACGCACATGAAGAAAGGAATTTAACTATAATATTGAAGTAATTGCGTCATAATTCAACAACAAAAAACAGATCTGCGGTTAGCCGATTGAATAGTTGCTATTCCATAACTGCGTGTTGTACTTAGCGATGTTATATGGGCTCGTATACCATGTACCAGAGTTAAGTGGCATACTGCCCTACATTGAAAGTCTATGAATATCATATACATTTCAAGAGTATGTTCAAATTTCTTGATTTTGAGTAGCTTGTCTTAGAGAAGACAATTATTTGTATGTAGATGAATGGCCGAAATTCGCTTTGTTTTTATGATTCTTCAGCATATTTTCCTGATTAAATTGATTGGAAATTTAATTTTGGAAATGTAATTTGTATGTACTTAAAGTTAAAAGCGCTATTGGCTGTATAAAATCCGAATCCGAATTAACATATTCCTTTCTCTTATAGTAAATTATTCTGAAAAGCTTGGATCCATTTAAATTATTAGTCTTATTTAAGATATTACAATTTTAAATTTATGTATATTCATTTCTAAATCCAAGAAAAGTAATCAATCAAATACATTTTATTAATTTCGTTAAAATGGTATGTTCCTTTTTCTATTTTATGTGTCTAATAAAAAGGCAATTCGAGTAATATATGCACATAATTGTATTATCTCGATTTGAAATGTACATCTGTAAATTATTGCAGTTGTACATTTCTTCTCGTCTCTCTCGCTCGGCATTGTATTCCAGACATCATTTTAATTAAATTTATCGAAGTAAGCGACCATGTTGACTTTCATTTTGTATCACGAGCGCGAGAATAATAAGGAAAAGGACCGTTCCTGCTCTCCGGCACTCCTTTTATAGTTATCGGGCAAAGACAACTTAACGGTACCTGGCAGACACAAGATCCCCTCAATTAGTTTCGGATTTCCAGTTCTTCGTTTCTCTAGAATAATTCAGATATTTCGAGGTAATTGACCAATGCCCGGGCTTTTTATCTCACAGTGAAACGAAAAGATAAGAATTTAAGGAAAGACAAAGTTATCTTGAAATTTTGAAAACACATTCTATTGGTGCTCTGGCTTAATACATTCAAATTAAATTAGGTAGTGTCGGCGTCATTGATTTAATCACCTTATTTGCATATTTAAGAAACTTCGAGGGATCGACACAAGATGTCACGCCGAATACCATTCTGGTAATTTTTGAAATTTTTTAATTTCGGGTTATATGCATTTTATATATTTCCCAAATTTGTATGTTCTTTTTTTTATAAAACAACTTTATTGGCGTATTTAATTCCGAGACATGTTTTCTTTTATATACTTTCATTATTACATTTACACAGATAATTTTCAAACTTTACAAGCTGTGAGTACCGATTAAAATAATAATTATAAATTATGTATCTTTGTAAGTGCGTTCAACTAACAAAATAATTTGTCCACGAAATTCAAGTTATTTGAACAGACTTTTATTACATTTGCAGTTACAAATATCTTCTTAATTGCTATATATGCATTTCAATTTAAATAATTCCTCGTTAAATGTCCTCTACATTTCTGGGATATTTCAAAAAATAAAAGAAAGAATCGTAAGCTTCGCATAAATACTGACGGACAGATTCCAACAACAGCAAAATATCTTAATATTCAAACTGACGATGCATTAAAAGTGGACAAGGATAACTTTATAAATTGCATTGCGTCGTTTTCTTGAAATTTATACGTATTTACACGTAGTAAAATGTAAAAAAAGCAATATTCTTAAGTGCGTTTTACAAAAACTGGTTCTTAATAAGTCTAAAAGGTCTATTCATTGTATTTATTTATTTTAACGTGCTTGTAGAACCTTTCGCTGCTCGAAACTTTCCTATAGAAATTTAAAATATTAGGAATAGTAGTAATTCTTAGGCAGTGGGAGACTATTTGTGCGAAATACGCAAATAATAATGTGGGATAAAATCTGTAACTTTGGGTATAAATTATTACGACGGGAGATGTTCTGAAAATTTTTAATCGTTGGCTATGGATCCGGCAAAAACAGAAATCTTTGACAGCTCAGTCTTTTGACAGTTTGCAGTCGAAATATTGCCAGATTAAAGTTAAGGCATACAGAGATACAAATTCTTTATTGTTATAAATCATTTATTATTCAATAAGCAATATGGAAATTCCGCAGAACTCGTACGGGGCTTCGGGGATCTTTCAGAATTTTAAAGGGAGTTTATCATTCAACCAAAATTATCAAAATTTGATGGCAGTTTTTATGTGGCAATAGTCTCTTACTATGGTTAATTATTAGTTTCGTGAATATATACGCGAAAGGTATATATTAGAAGATAAACCAAGACCTACTGCAGATGGTGTAGCTGGTTGTATTACAAACATTATTGGTAGAGTAAAGTTAATTAAGAAAAATCGGAATATCACCTATAGATTCAAGAAAAATTAGGGATTAGATCAAACATATTTCTTAAAAGAACAACATGTACGGGTAGACTGGTGCAAGTTTATGCTAAAAAATCCGGAATATGCAATTATAACTTCGAAAGAAAACAGTAATCACCTTATTGGATGTTTCAAAATGAGAAAAAAAAAACATCAAAAGTTATTCGCAGTAAAAGGAAGACCAAAATATTAATGATATTTTCGTTAGGTAGACTGACCAATTTGTATTAATTCCTCTTGAAATCACAAAGCTCTAAATGCCAATTAGTATACAGAAATTGGCATTCCTTCAATCATAGAAAATCTGTATAGTAATTGCTTAAGTTCTAGTTTGGTTTGAATTTTAGTTCATTATTCGCATACAACCGCAAAATACAATAAATTTCTTACACTAATTCGAATTTGTACTGGTCACTCATCCAGAATAGAAGCCAGATCATTTTCCCAACAATTTTCATATGTTGGTACTGGTTAAAAGTTTAATACGTGGTAAGGGATTTCCTGACACTAATGCAAATACATACTGAATTTCAGTGCCATTTTGATGACTTTTGAAACCTCTTCTTTTGGCAGCGATATGATTCCTGTGTTTCTATAAGTTGTTCCAAAGAATGAATAAGTGTATTTTAACTAAACGGGATTGTTTATTTCGAAAAACAATAAAAGCATTTTCTTTAAAAATCAAATAGCTTTCGTTGGCAATTATTTTTTTTTAAAATCGCCTTTGTAAGTGTAACGGGTGTTCATTTGAAAAGTCAATCTAGTAGCACATGATTTACTGAGAACATTTTGAAGTATGTACGAAGTCGTATATTTTGACAGTTTCATACATACAAATAAATAACAAATGTGGTTGACATTATCAAATGTCACTTGGATTTACGTTTACGGAACAACAAACACATACTAATATCTTCTTATTCTATCAAAATTTCAAAGTAACCTAGATTGACTTTTCAAATGAACACACGTTACTTAATCTTCTGCGGCATACTTTAATACTGAAATAATTTTATTAGAAAAAATTGTAATTTCTATGAAAGAGGATGAATCTGTGACATTACTTTTAATCGATGTAAAATAATCTTCATCACTTAGTACCTCAATCAATAGTGTCTAGTTCTATGATTTTAATTATGTTCCTTTTATATAGACAAATGTTTCTCTAAGTTATTTTTTTCTCAAACAGCAATATTACACTTAGTAAATATTTATGTACCTAAATATTTCACAGTCT
Organism: Melolontha melolontha; assembly: GCA_935421215.2. NCBI lineage: Eukaryota > Metazoa > Arthropoda > Insecta > Coleoptera > Scarabaeidae > Melolontha > Melolontha melolontha. Next base: position 71,483,731 of record OW285240.1, read on the forward strand.
ATGCTTGGTCTAACGAGGCGCAAATAATGCCTGTTCTTGTTTCGCGAAAGTAATTGAAGCTGATATTCTCATTGCACTTTATGATACAGTAAATACCTACACGAATTCTAAGAAAACTAAACTATTTTCCGAACATGACTTACACGTATATTCTTATTAAACTTGACCCTGAACCGTTACGCATTCATAAGCCTTGCCAACATGCAAGTGGGCCATGTAATTTACAAATCCATTAAATATTCTCATAAACGAACACGAGATAAGATTTCAATGTTAAATATAGCAACAAAATTATTACGAACTCTTACTGTAAATATAAAATATGTTCAACTTTCCAGTATTGATCATCAAAGTAAAGCAACAGTAATAACATTTGTAAAAAGATAAAAATATTAATCTGAAAAATCACTATTTAATACTCCAATTCCCTAAATAGTTTTTATCCATTCAAACGTAGTGTGTATTATAATAATATAAACAAGAATAAAATAATAATTAGTTTCCGCAAGATGTAAACGTTTCAGAAATCATTGAATTTTATGCAGGACTTTTTTGTATGCTCAAAAAAGAAAAACATGGCCAACCTGAATCAATTAGTTCAGTACATTTTAGGCTTAAGAAAACATTCTTTTCATATAGCAATTATTTGATGGTTTTAGTTATTAAATCTACAATAACTAAAACCATCAAATAATTGCTATATGAAAAGAATGTTTTCTTAAGCCTAAAATGTACTGAACTAATTGATTCAGGTTGGCCATGTTTTTCTTTTTTGAGCATACAAAAAAAGTCCTGCATAAAATTAAATGAATTAAATCTAGTTATTAAATTTACAATAACTAAAACCATCAAATAATTGCTATATGAAAAGAATGTTTTCTTAAGCCTAAAATGTACTGAACAAATTGATTCAGGTTGGCCATGTTTTTAATTTTTTTGAGCATACAAAAAAAGTCCTGCATAAAATTAAATGATTTCTGAAACGTTTACATCTTGCGGAAACTAATTATTATTTTATTCTTGTTTATATTATTATAATACAGACTACGTTTGAATTGATAAAAACTATTTAGGGAATTGGAGTATTAAATAGTGATTTTTCAGATTAATATTTTTATCTTTTTACATATGTTATTACTGTTGCTTTACTTTGATGATCAATACTGGAAAGTTGAACATATTTTATATTTACAGTAAGAGTTCGTAATAATTTTGTTGCTATATTTAACATTGAAATCTTATCTCGTGTTCGTTTATGAGAATATTTAATGGATTTGTAAATTACATGGCCCACTTGCATGTTGGCAAGGCTTATGAATGCGTAACGGTTCAGGGTCAAGTTTAATAAGAATATACGTGTAAGTCATGTTCGGAAAATCGTTTAGTTTTCTTAGAGTTCGTGTAGGTATTTACTGTATCATAAAGTGCAATGAGAATATCAGCTTCAATTACTTTCGCGAAACAAGAACAGGGATTATTTGCGCCTCGTTAGACCAAGCATAGACTGAAATATTTAGGTACAGAAATATTTACTAAGTGTGATATTGCTGTTTGAGAAAAAAATAACTTAGAGAAACATTTGTCTATATAAAAGGAACATAATTAAAATCATAGAACTAGACACTATTGATTGAGGTACTAAGTGATGAGGAAGAGATACGAGGAAATATCAGAAAATAATGAAACTGGTGTCATACAGAAATATTTACTAAGTGTGATATTGCTGTTTGAGAAAAAAATAACTTAGAGAAACATTTGTCTATATAAAAGGAACATAATTAAAATCATAGAACTAGACACTATTGATTGAGGTACTAAGTGATGAGGAAGAGATACGAGGAAATATCAGAAAATAATGAAACTGGTGTCATAAAGACCCTCACACCAAACTGAGGCGCCATACAACATGACACAGTAAGTCACTGCCGCCAGCATCCTCCTCCGCTCGGCCGCAGGACCTCCGGTTCGGGGCATGATCTTGCTAGGACAGCACCAAGGCTAGCGGCATTATCAGCTGTACTTTTAATATGTTCTGTGAAAGTCATACTGCTCTGTGTCCATATACCCAATGGTTTAACGGCGTGTCCCTCAATATCGAAACTGACATCTTCTACTTTCCTTGTACGACACAGCCATACTGCTTCTGTTTTTTTGTGTTTAGAGTTTAAGTTCATTGTCATTAAGCCACAATCTTATCTTTTCAATGGTCCTATCTACCTTAGCTCTTAATAGGCCTAATATCATCCTAACAGACTTTGTGTCTCTATCCAGTAGCTCAGGTATAAACATAGCCGAACATTATCTAAAGAACTGTTTTGCCTGTCTTTGACAGGCAAAACAGTTGGCGAATTATTCCACCTTTCCCTAGACCTATTTTAATCCCCCACTCTTTCATGTTTGTTTTAATAGTTATTTTTGCAATTCTACGGGAAGGCTTCGGTCCTATGAAGTCCTATAGATCAAATATTATTCGATATACTTGCTTCAAAAGGTTCGTGATAATCGACCAAAAGCATTCGTCATGTTTCATCATGATGAACAAAACATTGAATTCATGGATTATCCACCACATCATCTTGACCTAGCATTAAATGATCGTTTTTGGTTTGCCATTTTAAGGAAAAGTATCGGAAATGCGTTTTACATCGACGAAACAAGCTATCCATGCTTTCAAAGGAAAAACAAATGACAGCTCCAGAAACATGGAAAAATTATTTTAAAAACTTGTTACTCCTGGATAAAATATTGTGTTTTAGTATACTCAACATTTAAAGAATATTTGTCGTATTTAAATGAACAGGTTTTGTCATTAGGTTGTGTATACATCACGTCTTGTAAAGGGTTTCGCAAATTTTGTGTTAGCTTTACTGTGTCCCATGTTTTACAATTTTTTTCTGCTGAGGATGACAACTTAATTGTCGAAATACGTATTTAGGATAAGAATATTAATGTGGTAGTGGTTTATAGTTTTTTAAAATAGGTATTACATCAAAATGTTTTTTGAAAATATTATATTTCGACAAAACATGGATATGGACTTAACAAAGTCAAACTTTTTAATAATTTTAATCATTTCTGAGATAGGTCATACAAAACCTCGTTAACTTGCAACTTGCTTAGCATACACATATTTATTTTATTTACAATCCCGTCAGCACTTGTATATATTACAAAATTCTATTATTTTGGCACAATTCTAAATTTTAAAACACAGTATTTGGTGGAAATGGAACTCGGGTTGGAATTAACGACAAACAAATTGTGCAGTTGTGCGCTATTCCGGCAACAGCAGCAGAACGTCAAAGCATGGGGTTACATCATTCATGTCATGTTGGCGTGTCTGCGGGATCTTTCTTACTATATTGCCGTAATTCAACCTTCGGTCAAAGCGAACTTTAAATATACGGTCTCTCTCTGAATTTACTTCGAGGAAACGCCGGCGAGAAATATTTTATGTGTGCGGAAAATATCTCTGACTTGACATGCATAATGTATACGTGAAGACACGGTGTAACCGACTTTATCTAAATTAATTTGACAATTCCTCTGCGAAATCGTTTGTCCTATATATCTCGTATGGTAATATGAAGCTCAAGTTGGTGCACTACTTCTGTTTTAGAAATATTTTAAGAAATATCATCTATTTTTGGAAAATTTAATTAGAATAAAAAGCAAGGGATCTTTTTTTGTTAATTTTCATTGAACATATCTTTTCATATTCCATCATAGCTTTAAAAATTACTCTACAATGTACATCGTAGTTTAATATTAATTAATCTTGAATGGCATTTTATAAACAAGTTCATTTCGATTAATAGTGAGGTTAATGTGTGAATATGATTGCCCATTAGAATATTTTAACATTAATAGAAAAAGGAACATTAGTTAATCTTTTAATTTTTAAACTTCTAAAATAACGTTATTACAAAAACTATAACCAGAGGAGAAAAAGAAAACGATCTAAGTTTCTTTTATAAATTTCTGTGTACAATTAATTAGGTTTTTAAATTACTTCGTTTAAGAAAACGCTAAGTTTATTTAGAAATATCATAAAGTTTTGTATTTATAAGGTTAAACATACTTATGTACATATGTAAGTATAAAAAGCTCTTGGGTTTAAATTGTAAAATGAAACCAGTCTTTAAGTATTAAGAAATTATAATGCCAAGGTGTCTCAAGCACCTGCACAATTTATAAATATACTTATTTATTCAAAGCATTGGAATACACATGCATAGTTTTATAAGAGTATTATAGTTTGTTCACAAAGTAACGCACAGTACATAAAGTGTTTCCTTGAATGCGAATTGTACTTTATCTCTTTCTAACACACATAAATACGCGCTGTAACACTACACACGTTAGTCATTTTAGCGTATTCTTATGCCTTAAATTTGGTCATGTGTCTGCAAAGAAATACTTCATGAACTGCAATTTAAAATTAACGTCTTAACAATTTTCGCATTTGAATCAAAATGAAATACCGTTATTTGTCGAAATATACGAGGGCAGTTTTTTATGTTATCTACCTAGGCTATGAATGAAACGAGTTAGAAAACAAAAAAAAATTCTCAACATAAAAACCATTAATACCAACACACTTATTCCAACGTTTCTTTAATAATGCTATCTCTTTTGGTAATTCGGCAAAATTCCACAAAATTTTCCACGTCGGTATTCGATAAAAATCGAAGGCTTCTCAAGTGTTTTTTGAGTTTTGAAGAAACTCAAGAAAAGAAGAAGAATAATGTGGATGTTGTAATTCATTGATTGTTGCCTGAACAATTCGTGTCTCATCCACCCCGCAACTGTCGTGCAGAAGCAGTGTTCTCTGAGCAAAATTGTGGGTTTTTTTTTCGTGTATAGCCGTGTTCAATTTCCTAATTGTGTCTATGTAGACATTACCCGTTATTGTAGTCCCTTTTGGTATATAATCAATTAAGAGAATCACCTACGCATCCCAGAAAACTGTGGCGATCAGTTCCGGCAGAAAATTGCGTTTTTGCCTTCTTGGACGGTGGAGATCCCTTATGAACCCATTGCATGGACTGTTGTTTTGAGGGAGGGTCCAAGTTGTGTGTCCAAATATCATTCCCAGTTAAATTCTATTTACGAAGTCTTCATTATGAGATAAAGTAGTCAAATTCTCTTCACAAATTTGCCATCTAGACAATTTTTGTTCGGGAATCCATGTGCCGACGCTACTCATTCTCAAATCTTTATGTAGAATTTAAAAAACACTTGTTCCTGATACTCCTATTTCTCTGGAAATAACTGAAACTTTTGCTCGGCGGTCGGTCAACGCAACACTTCAATTTTGTTGATGATTTCTTCACTTTGTGCTTCCAGAGGTTTTCCACACTTTAAGTCATCATAAATGGTCACCATTCTCTCGCGAATATTCTTCGGGCTACTGCCTCCTTTTGATAAAGATTTCATGACGATTCTGTGTTCAAGTTTCGAATCACTCATTTTCTCTTTAAACGAATGTGAAAGTAACAAATGTTAAGTAATTCGAACCAAACTTGTAGATGACATTACAAAATGTCACAGAAACTTGACATAAGAAAATTGTCACTATAGCTTATTGTTTTCATAGCTAGGTAGATAACATGAAAAACTTCCCTTATATAATGCGCAAGAAAACTATAGAATATCTGTAATTCCATATTTACATCTATTTATTTGCCAAACAGAATATTACAATTTTATTTACAGGATATTAATAAAACAAAAAAAACGAAATCAGACTAAAATACTAGTACATATAGCAACGTGCAAAAATAAATAAATATTAACAATTATAAATGTTATAAATATGTTCATACAACTCTAAATACTCAGAAGCATAAAAAAGAAGAAACAATAAACATGATTGAGGAATAGATTAATATTTTAAGGAAATATGCCGAATCAATAAAAATTAAAAACAATAATATCCAATGTTATAGCTTCATTGACCTGTATGTGGAATCGCTATGAGTACCGCTAGACCGGAGATCTGGTTATAGCTAGAAAGAGAACATAAAAACAAATGAAGGTTAATGGAAGGTCAAATCTATACTAAGACACTACTAGAGGAGCTGAACGCTAGGCTTTCAGCCAACCTAATTCATAGTAATAAAAAAAAAATTAAAACTATTACCGGCTTGATAACCGGAAATTGTCCTTTAAGGTAGCATGTGTACAGCATGTGCTTGGTTAGCGAACCCTGGTGTAGAAGATGTGCAAAACAGGAGGAAACTAGCCCTCATATATTGCTGCACTTGCGAGGAATTGAAGGGACTAAGACAGAAATATTTCGGAAGAGGATCTTACCGGAGTACTAAAATTTCCTACGAGGAAGACATTGCTTTTCATCGAGGACACAAGACTACCAGAGTGGAATTGAGAGATCTATTGGGGCAACTGTGCGTCCAACCTAAAGAATTAGATATATATATATATATATATATATATATATATATATATATAAGTGTTAGCTATGGAGTAATAATTAGCATTTTCAAACATTCAAATCTGACATCTGCTCTCAAAATACTGACATCTACTTTCAGTAACTCACATCTAATTTCAAAATAGGCATCTGCTTTCTAATCTTACGTTTGCTTTCATTACTGACACCTGCTTTCAAAACAGACATCTGCTTTTAATAACTGACATTTGCTTTCACTAACTGACACCTGCTATCAAAACTGACATGAGCTTTCAAAACTGACTTCTGCTTTCAGCTTGACATCTACATTCAATAACTGACATCTGATTCATTAACACTGTTACTTTCTTCTTCTTCTTCTTCTTCTTCTTCTTCTTCTTCTTCTTTCGATAGGCGTATCGCCTGTTTAGTTCCGGTTTCTTTGTGGCGGCAGTTCTTGTGAATTTGATTGCCAGCTGTCTCGCCAGCGTTTTGGTGGTCTTCCTATGGGTCTTCTTCCGTGAGGTATGTTGTTTCGTACTATTCTGGCCATTCTGTCGGAATTCATTCGGCTGACATGGTGGTTCCATTCTCTTCTTCTTTTCCGTATCCATCTGACTACGTCATCCGTTTGACACTTCTCCCTTATATCTGTATTTCTTTGCCTATCATGTAATGTGTATCCTGTTATCGTTCTTAGAGTCTTCATTTCGGTTGTTCTTAGTATCCTCTTTGTTATCGTCGTTTCCGCTCTCGTCTCCGCACCATATGTCATCACCGGTCGTACGCATGTTTTGTATATCCTTGATTTGCATTCCGTACTTAGGTGTTTGTTTCTCCAGATTGGATACCTAAGATGTCCTGAGATGTCCTAAGATGTACTGTTACTTTATAATGCATTTCTATATGGCTTGAACCTGGGTCTATTGTGGCCTAGTGGTAAAGGCGACAGCCCGGATAGCTGTAGAATTGGGTTCGTGTCCCAACGTAGACCATATTTTTCAAATAAAAATTTCGTATGATTTGCTTTGTAATTTGTAGACAGCAATGTTTACATCCCCACTTACTCTGCAATTACATACATTCTAATTTAATATTTGTAAATATTTCATATAAAAAAACCCGAAAAACTCCAATAATTTATCAAATGTTTTATATATATATATATATACCGTGTGGCCGCCATCGATAGCGCGATGCATGTATTAGTAACTACTGGTCGACTATAATGGGCGTGCCAACTTGAAATGCCACACCGACAGCGGGCGTATTATAAGAATTCATTTTCGTGATATTTATTTATCATTCTTTCGCAAAATTGCATACGGCGATAATAATCAACGGGAAAAGATACTTGTGAACTTGTAAATTTGTATGAACGATATTTGTTAGTACGTAAAATATTTTGAGCCGTTGTTTTGCTGATACCCAATTCGCGGGCAATTTATCGAGACGACATAGTGGGATTTACTTCGAAAAAGCACATACTCGAATTTATATATCACTTATATTCTTATCCGGAGCAACTTTACTTTTATTAGTTACTATAGAAAATGTAGTTTCGAACCGATTACCTGTCCTACGAATGGTGCTTGCATTGGGAATTTGACTTTCAGGGTAATTAGCTGCAAATAAAGCTCGAGTTACTTCCGCGGAATTACCACCGTAAAATTGTTTAATCATAAAGAGTTTTTGCTCGGGTGTATGATACTCCATTTTTTAAATGACCGTTATGTACACCAACAACGCGGTTTATTAAATATTGTGAGCGAGTAGTTCCCCTGACGATATAAACATTGCAACTAACACACATATGCTGGAGCGACAGCTAATGCGCTTGCGCGACTACACCGTCTAAATGTGAATTTATTGGACAAATACGAGTGCATCATAGGGATATGCGATATACTAGGCTCTCTTGTAATCCATTGGAACATTGCGTCTACTTCTTTACCGTTCTAACACACGGACACCTCTGTGTGTTTTGCTTACACTACAGGTTTCGCTATAGTGCAGACGCACGCGGCCACATGGTATATAAAAAATTAATTTAAATTCTGGTAAGCTGTCTGTCAATTAAAAAACTCCTTTATTAAATAATCCTATATTTCGCAACAGAATTTGTTGCTTCTTCTGGGGAAAAAAATGTAGAGTTGAAAAATAATAAAATTGACGTACAAAAAATAAAAATGAATAAAAATGTTGCGAAATATAGGGTTATTTAATAAAGGAGTTTTTTAATTGACAGACCGCTTACCCGAATTTAAATTAATTTTTGTAATATATCACGGTCGATAATTTCGTTTCAATTATATATATATATATATATATATATATATATATATATATATATATAGATGATTTCATTGTTTAGTTTTAGTAAAATTATTGAACGTAACTAGACTACAGCGAATATTTATTTAAGCGATCAGAGATAAGATGTTTGAGAGTGGAACAAAGTGTTGAAGTGTACATCGGTATTTAGAAACCTGATTATAATTGCTGCCTCTAATATAGACAGGTGATTTAATCAACATAGTAGTTCTAGGAAATGGAAGATCATAAGTACAAGAAAGACAAGTGAATAACAAGAAAATTGAAGGCACATAATAGCATCGGACAGTTGAATTTTTTGTGAAGGAGGTCATTAAGGAAGCTAAGACTAGTGACGAAACATCTAAAGGTGAGAAAGGTGCCCCAAAGCAATTAAAGAGTAAAGTGTGAAGGGAATGAACGCCGTCCACTTTAAACCATAATTACTTGATGAATGTCGCTGAACTTGTTCTAGTAGACGTTTTTGTGCTTGGTAAAATGGGTACCAAATCAAGCTGGCATACTCCAAACAGTACTCATCAATGTGTTATAAAAGGAATTTAAAATGCTCGCATTAGAGAATTGACCACACAGTTACAGACAATGAATCCAAGAGTTTGTCTAGTTTGCTTAGATATACTGTTACGTTTATTATATGTAAGCTTCGTATCAAAATTAACGTCCAGGTCTTTGATTGTTATATTTATTTCTCTGATAATTTAAATTGATAATATATACTATTTTCGTGAAGGTTAAAATTTTACACTTCGAAGATAAATTGTTATCTCATACCAATTCTTATCAGTTTATAGCAGAAAGCAATCACTTACGTTGGTGATCCGACAGAAGTAGTTTAAGGCAAAAAAGTGATTAGATTCGGTCCGAAAATATATATATTAATACATATTAATGAAAATAATAAAAAGAAATGGTCTTAGGTTCGAGTCTTGAAGTACTTCAGAAGTGAACGAAAAATATCCGTCGCGGAACACGCGTTGAAGTCTCTTAAGTGGATACAAAAGAATCCTGTTTGCCATTGCTACAATTTTTGTACAACATCAAGCATGAATTTATTTCACACCCTACAGAAAATACTTCTAACTACTAACTACTTCTAAATAACGTCATTAAAAATAATTTAAGTTGTATGAGATAGCTGCACATATGGCTCCCATTTTGAGAATATTTACTTTAAAGAGTTAGGACTGAGAGTTAGGACTGAGATAATCTAGTGAATCATTATAGTACGATCATATTAAAATAAGGAAAACATTTGCTTTTGCAGAAGGTATATAAGTGAATTAATGCCAGAAGTAATTCAAGTAGTGAATTGCTTACGTGTTCTTTAAATCTTAATCTCTCGAAACAAATTTGTCTGCCTAATCCTATACTTTTGTAAGAATTTCGAATATTCTTACATACACTAGAATTTATATTTGAACGTCTTTAATTATGTTTATTCACTATGCTATTATATTTAGTGAATAAAAAATTAAAAACCCTTACCACAATAGAATTTAACAATTCTATATACGATTTCGACAACCACGTTGTCATCCTCAGTAGAAAAAGCAGTGTAACACTTAAAAGAACAAAAAACACACAACACTCACTGAGCGCTATATTGTACGGCTTCTCGTTTAAGACTAAATTTTTCTAGTCAAAATTCTAGTCAAAAATTTAGTGTTAAACGAGAAGCCGTACAATATAGCGCTCAGTGAGTGTTGTGTGTTTTTTGTGCTTTCAAGTGTTACACTGCTTTTTCTACAGAGGATGACAACGTGGTTGTCGAAATACGTATATAGAATTGTTAAATTCTATTGTGGTAAGGGTTTTTAATTTTTTATTCACTTAAAAGCCACAGTCTTCGATTTTTCAGATTATATTTAGTGTCTAAATTAGGAAACAAGATATTGCAGCGCTAAGTATTTTATGTATTTCTTCAGAAAATGAATTCATAGGTCGCTCCCTTTTTTATAATATTCATAAACTATATCTTCTATAATTTTATGTATGTATAGTCGAGAGATTTTGATTCAAATAAAAATCTTGTTGCAACCACATTCGATTATTAGAAAAATTTTTATAATTATTAGCGTACCAATTATCTCTGACAATTTTAAGACACTGGAAAATTATTAAAAATATTTTACATTACTCTAAAAATTTATGATAGTTGTAATAATCTTAATCTTAAGCTGCATATGCAGGTATGTGCCACTTATGCTGTGGCCACGCAAATCAAATTGTTCGAAACTAACGGATCGCTTTCAGAAACAAACCTATTGCGAATAGGTTTTAATTTATTTTAAATAAATGATGTCAATTTATGAAGTATATCGTAACGAAGTACCAGTTCAATTTAACACATAATTTTTTATTCATTTGTTTTTTTCTAAAATTTGTTACATATCTAGTTTATCTAAGCTTCGTCAAACATTTTTTAACATTAATCTCTCGACAAAATTTACTAAAATTAAATTGGCTTCTTCTATAAATTTTGCCAAAGCCAGAGAAGACATACTCCACTCATCATACTAGATATAGCATGCGCGAGCCTTCCTTAGTATTAAAAGTAATACTGTAAAACTTTTTTGAAAATATTCTCAATTAAAATCAAGTACTCTTCCGCTGGAAGAAATCAGCTCTTAAAACATTTTATTATGTGCTTTAAGATGTGCTATTTATCTGTATTTAAAGCCATCTAAAAGTAAAGGCAGCCCTTACCTTGTCTAATATGGTGCAATTAAAAGCAACAATTGGTTCCTATGTTCAAACTATAAGGTTTATAACTCAACATTTCGATAGTAATCCACTGTTCTAGAGGAGAAATGTAAGTGAACGTATCATTATGCTGTATAACTTTTTATATTCGTCGATTATCAACAGAGAGCGGACTCAACCGATTGATGATTCACAGCCCATAAGTGTCTGTCTTGTATTCGCAATAGGTTTGTTTCTGAAAGCGATCCGTTAGTTTCGAACAATTTGATTTGCGTGGCCACAGCATAAGTGGCACATACCTACATATGCAGTTAATATGTATCAGTCAATGCACAACCGAGCGAATGTAATAAACAGTTTGGTAACCGGCAGCAACTACCGCTGAAACAAAAGTAATGCTGACAAGTGAATTGCGTATCGAATTTTGAATAAAAATAATTTACAAAGAACAAAATTCAAAACTGTGTATTTTCTGTGAAACACTGAAAGTGTAAAATATTACTATGATTAACTAAAATTTGTTCAAGGTGTTACTGTGTTAAATTAATTCTTTTAGATGTTAAAACGTCTTTAAAAATAGAAAATGTCCGTTCCACATCACAACTGGTGATGGGTGTGTGATTGAAATGTTGCAAAAGTGCACTCTACTTCGAATGTATAGATTTTTCAATCGACTCTGTGCAAAATTGATATAATATATTCAAATCTGGATTTCTGCTAAATATGGCATCAACTTTTTGTCTCAGCTTTGAGAAATATCCTTTTGAATGATGGAACTAATTTATCAACATTTGGAAAATGATCCCTGTTGGATTCACGTACTATGTGTAGTGCATATGCTGTACAGGTAACATGTACCATATTGGGATAAGATTGCTTTAATAACTTCTCTATTTTTAACATATAAGCTGCCGCATCAGTCAAAAATAATAGCATCTTGTCTTTATAGCTATTATCCGATGACAGAATATTATGAATACTTCTGCAACTGTTTCACAATTTACGACTGGCAATATTTTAGTTGCAATTAAGTATGGTTGGTATGATGAATACCAACAACTGCATTTAACACATATCGTCCCATTACATCTGTTGTTTCGTCTGCACTTACCCAAAGATAATGACCAGATAGGTTGGTTCGTATTTTTGCAATGGTTCTCAAATAATATTTTGGTAAGTGGTATTTACGTAAAGTAGATTCATCTGGTATATGACCATAAGTATATTTTGTAAGAAACCTCTAGAGGACTGGATTGTTAAGCTTTTTGAATGGGATATTGGCTGCTATGAAAGCTTCACAAAGTTCTTCGTTAAAAGTGTCAGGTGCAGATGAACGTATGTTATCTAGATGAGTTTTCAAAGAAACATGTCTCTGTACGTTACACTTTTGTGGACGGCTTAAACTTAATGAACAGGCACTGCAATATATCTCGGTATCATTACGAATATGCAACTAATCTGTATGGCCTTTAATCCATCCTACCATGATTGCCCTACTAGAATTCTCCATAGTTAATGAAAATAAAGAGTAATACTAAGAACAAAAAGAAATGGACTAAAAAGAAGAAATGAAAACTTCTCTATAAATAAGGTAGTAAATTAAACTTAATATTTATAAAAAATTATAGGATAAATATACAATATAACAATATAAAACGGATTTTATGAACTAAAAAATTCTTAACCAAATAACACTGAAAGAAACGAAGTCAGAAACAATCCCTTATAGAAGAGAATAGGAAATATACTATATCAAGAACAATAGATACATATATGTATATGCATGTATAAAAGCATATAAACACGAGAATACATTTAGGAAATTAGTGGATATAATTTTTTAAGCGATTATTTCAACCAAGTCATCGAAATAATATATAAATGTATATACCGTCTGACACGCCACTGTTGAATTAAATTTATGAAGGAATGCACTATGTACGATTCATAACAACGGAAATAACAACATCTGTTTGACGAATGCAATCGAGCAAGCAAATAGTAGGGCTGTGTATACTACTTGTATACTATATCTGGTACCGCCACAACATTTTATCTGGGCAATTGGTCATTCAATCGCTTCAGTCCGCTCTCTGATTTTTGCAGACAAGACAAATCGCAGTCAAAGCCCACAAGGGTGACCTTGCAGGAATTGACATGATCTGTATTCTTCAGCTGATGTTAAATATTCAGTAAGCACATAGTTCGCGTGCGCCAAAATTAGGGATTAATGTGCCAAAAGGTGTCACTTTCATACAATTGTCCAGGATTGCTTGAATTGAGTGAAAAGTAAAACGATGATCTTCCTGTTTCACGTTGTCTGCAATCACAACGTTTTTGGCAATGAAAGCTGTCTTTCTATATCCTGTGTAAAGCTTTCACACAGACATAAAACTATATTTTTGTGCCAGCATTTTATTGCATTCCGATACTTATCAATTTTCTACAAAGATAAATAGAAAAGTGTAAAATATTTGTACCGAACATGCACAAATTGATTTCCAAGAATTAGCGTATTGTTATTTTATGTTTAGACTTTACTTTATTTACAAGGAATTTGAGGCTTTATCTTGAACATGTTTAAATTGAATTTAACTGAAAGTATTTTCATATAGTTGGAAAACAAAAATAAATTCTTAAACAATAAAATAAATTAACTCTGAGATAATATCTTCTTGTCTGGTGTTCTGGTATAAAATTATTTAGATGCAAATTTTATTCGTACCACCCAGGTATTAACAACTTTATAGTGAGTCGAAATGCGAATCTTACTTAGTATTTTGTTACTCTTAATAATTAATGGAAGAAACTTAATATTCACATCTGTTTAATCAAATAAAAAAAATCCAGTGTCCTTCGCAATTACATCTTATTTATTTTTATTTATAGCAAATGAGCAATAATTGCTCGCACGCTAAATACTGATGCGTGCAAAAATCCGTGTTAGGAATAAATCGTAGAAATAAATTCCATCTGGTATTTAATGAAATCGAACGATAAATTGAGCTTTTAAAAATTAAAAGGTTCTCTACATAAATATGCCGCTAGGAATTTACAATTTTTTCATGCATCTAAAACAAATGTTTAATAAACTGCTTAATATTTCTCTTATGTAATTGTCTGATCATTTGTAAAACATTTCTTTCTACATTTCTACATTTCCTTCTTATGTTCATGTAAATATTCTATATTTTAGATTTTCCTATTGTGATTAGTACAGAGCGGATAGTCAGGCAAGAAAAAATGGCGCAAAAGGTAAAATGCAATATAAAATTTCCAAAAAAGGGCGAGTCAAGTACCAAAAATGGACAAAAAAGTCAATTTATTTAATATATTATTCTTTATTCAAATAAGCATACAGGTTATACACACTCTGGAAAAACTGAAATATCTCCTTTCCACGAAGAAACTAGATATTTTTCTCTATTTTTCGCTTATAAATTTTGACAAAATAGTTTTATAATGCGAGAACGATCGCTCAACATTGCAGGATGTTATTGGTGCATATTTTTGTTCAATATTTAAAGATGTCGTCCATAATCCTTATAAATTGTTGCTACGTCCATAATTGTTTGAATACCAGAATTTCTGGCTAGCACGTCCTTTAATTTCGCTTGAATTTATTTTACCCACTTTTTTACGATCATCACCGAAAACTTTTTCCATAGCCCTCAAAAACATTTATATGCTCAACCAATGATGCCCCGGGTCTCTAAATCTTTTATTACTTGTGGCAAAGTTGAATAATTTTTTGAATAAGATGTTGTTCGTAGGTCCTCCTTATAAATTGTTGCTACATTCATAATTGTTTGAATACCAGAATTTCTGGCTAGCACGTCCTTTAATTTCGCTTGAATTTATTTTACCCACATTTTTTACCATCATCACCGAAAACTTTTTCCATAGCCCTTAAAAATATTTATATGCTCAACCAATGATGCCCCGGGTCTCTAAGTATTTTATTACTTGTGGCAAAGTTGAATAATTTGTTTTAATAAAAATTAATCCACTTTTAACCGCATTATTGCGAAACGGTGCTTGTGATTTTGCAATGGCCTGGGCAGAAGCTGAATCAAAAGCATCCACAACCTAGTAAGAGTTAAATAAATTAATCGACATAATGTGGAAATGTATTACCTACCTCTTTGATTCGGTCAAAATTATTCGCGTAAAATAAATTTGGGAGAATGTTATTATACTCGTAACAGCTCCTTCAAGAATATCTGAAAAGAATTCTTTTTTTTAATTTTTAAAGTCAAGTTTTGATCTTTACCTTTTTTTGCCGATGAAATTAATTTATTAACAACCGGACATTCTTGTCTGTATTTCACATATTTTATGCAATCCATGTACTAAGCAAGTAACATGTATCATGTTTTGGTAAAATATTTGAAGAACTTCACCAGCTTTTTTCATATTACGTGGCGGCATCCGAAAGGAACAACAAAATGTTGTCTTTCTTGACTTCTTCGGGGTACAAAATTCCTAGCGATACAGGGCATTTAAAATTTTAAAAATTATTAAATTTCTCAAAGGCTTACTTAAACTGTCATCGACAAAATTAACAATGGTTTTGTAGTTAATTTTTTCGAGTTACTTCGAAGCTAAAATATGAGAATTCCCAGCTTCTTCCTCGTAAGTTTTTCAACTATCATATTCGCTATATAGCGACCCTTGGCATAGTTTCATCAACTGAGATCCCAATATATATATCTCGGAAATATCTTCCTGAATTCCTTTTATTCTCTGTGAATTAAGAAACTCCATATTTTAACCCAAAATTGTGACTTAAGGATTCATAATGCGTGTTTTCAGATATAGATGGCCCAGATTTTGTATTGGCATCGCTGACAAAAGTTTCCAATAGTGGGCGTACTTCGTAACTTTTTACATTTTTAAATGTCTACCACTACTTAAATGTTGCGTTACATGATATTGAAAACGCAAATTTAAAATTTGAAATTCATCTTACCGGTTTGCAACAAGCTTGACAAAATACATTGTCCAATTTGCTCCACATTTCAATTTGGCTCGTTTTCACAGGTGACATTTTGAAATAGCACACTATCCTTACCTAGCACGGCACAGACAACACATAAATAGGGAATGAAAGAGAACTTGTAAATCCGGCTCCTTTTATACAGGTTGGTTGGTTTTTCATTGTACACTCAATATTTCCGTTGAGAGTATCATATTTTAAAGAAATCAAAACGTATCTGAGACAACACATAAATAGGGAATGAAAGAGAACTTGTAAATCCGGCTCCTTTTATACAGGTTGGTTGGTTTTTCATTGTACACTCAATATTTCCGTTGAGAGTATCATATTTTAAAGAAATCAAAACGTATCTGAGACTATTTTTGCCCTCTTTCCGATCCTATGAAATGGAGTGCTATCACTTGAAAAACAAAAGTTGATCTAATGAATTTTTTATTAATAATTAAACAGCCCTATATATTAGTATTATATGTTGAACACTTGAATGTTGAAATATTGAAATAACGAAATAAAGCAAAACACTTTTTCCACAAAAATAATTTTAATAAACGATAAGTACATTTCGTGCACACAAATTAATGAAAAATTACAATGAATCTTAAAAGTAATACAATTTCTGAGAATGAGTTCATGGGGAAATACCAAATATCTATGAAACAAAGGGGTTGGACTAACGGCAAACGGATTAGGGATTATAATATAAAATATTAATGTGAATGAAGAATTTAGTACCTTTTTACAAGATGTCTTATGTATTTAATGATATCGGTATACATGCTAACAGTTCATTATTGAGGGGTGAAATATTATTTAGAAGATAATTTTTGTGTATATATATTATTGTATATTTAGCTAGCTTATTAGCTAGCAATTATGAATACAGAGTATATATAAAGTATGACTGAAGTTTCCTTTTGTTAACTTAAATAACATAAAACAAACTTAAAAACAATAACATTTTTTAATTTAAAAATTTAAAATAAAAATATAAATTAATAATAGTAACAAAAACGATATTTTTAGGATAGTTAATACGTACTTTACATGTCTACAACAGGTGTTCGAAGTTTCCCCACCGACTCGCACACACAACTCCAAACGTCGAATGAGTGATTCGTTGACACGCTGAAGGACATTTTGCTCCCGTATCTTGATACACTGTATTTAAATGTCTACGAACAGTGTGTATAAAATGTGCCGGAGCACCATCATGTTGAAACCACATCCAATATCTAATATTATGGGGGACATCTTCTAACAGCCGTTGTAAATTATGTTGTAAGAATTTTAAATAAGTTTGGCCATTAACACGAGCAGGGAGAATAAACGGGCCGACGATAAAGTTATCTATTATTCCCGCCCATAAATTTAGCGAAAAAACAAACAAACCGAACATTTCATTCTATCACATGTACCAAGTAAACTGCAGTCTCACACATCTTAAACTTGACCCTGACACAGTTTGATATCATTACGGCCACTCATCGGTTACTGACCTATTATGTATGAAATATGTACAGTGAAACTTGAAAACATTGGGCTGTTATAAATAATTTTTTTTGGAGTTTTTTTATTTTTTATTAGAAAAAAATTTTACTATTTTATTTGTTATATTTGTTATATCCCCCCAAAAAACAAAACGAAACTTCAGTCATACTGTATATATATATATATATATATATATATATATATATATATATATATATATATATGTGTGTGTGTATATAGATAGATAGATATTCGTTCGGCAATAAATAACGCCATAATAACAAAAATTAAAAAAGAAAAAGTTTGATTTGGAAATGTGACCGAGTAAAAAACAAAATATTATTTAAATATGTATCACTTTTTTGATGACGTGAACTCTCGTAGGAACCAGCAAACTCGATGTCCAATACGTTTCTCTACAAATGGCTGGATACGTGTGATAGGGGATCAGTTATTGGAATCCTATTTTTATAACGGTGCACTTAATCAAAACCGATATTTAAACTTTCTTGAATCTGAATTTCAAGAATATTTAGACCATCAGCCTAAAACTGTCCGGAGACAAATGTAGTTCCAAGATGACGGGGCACCACCACATAACGCGCAGTTAGTAACAAATTTTCTACAATTAGAATTTGAAAATATTTGGATTGGAAATAAAGGGCCACATTTATGGGCTCTGAGATCGCCTAACCTTTCAATATTCGATTTTTGTGTTGGGATTTATCAAAAATAAGGTGTATTGCACTTTATCGAAACAAAAATGGCGGACATTTTGAACAATTTCTTCAATAGTATTTTTGCTTTATCGTGTTGTTGTTTTTCTATTGTTCTTTAACCAAAACATATATCCTACTTATGTTTCTTTGTGTTGTAATTATGATGGCGTTATTTATTTCCCAACGAAAAAAAGTTATAACGTTTTCAGAATTGAATAAGCTAGCTAAATATCCAATAATATACAGGCTGTTCGATTAAAAAAAAAATTTTCATTATATCATCTTCTGTTTTTCGAGCGGTAGCACTCTGTTTCACAGGATCGGAAAGTGGGAAAAAATAGGATCGGATACGTTTTGATTTGTTTTAAATATGATACTTTCAACAAAAATATTAAATGTACAATGCAAAACCAACCGCTCTTAAATATTTTAAAAGCCGAAAACCCATTAGGCGGCGGTAAATACATCTAAAGGCAAATTAAAAACAAACCAAAAAAGGCAATAAATGTAGGCAAAAGGCATTTTCCTAACTATCCGCTCTTCAGTGATTAGTTTTTTTTACCAAAGATGTGATCAACTTCAGATTTAATAACATTTTTGATAAATATTTATTAAAATAAATTGTATTAATAATTACGACCAAATATTTCTAATTTATAGTCTAGTCAACTAAAGTCTCGTGTTGACGTGATTTAAATAAAAAAAAATTACTTTGAATTTTTGAATGAACTACTTTGGGATCGAAATATTTCCCTCAAAATTACATTAATTTTCAAATTGTCTTAAAAATAAATAAATCAGTTACTGTATGCGGGATGTCTTGGTTAAATGAGTTGTTGCAATTATACTAAAATGCGTGAAAACTGTTAAAAATAGTTGAATGAAATGGAGAATAGATAAATATATTTGAATTTTGGAATGAATATTAATGAAAAGAGCAGACAAAACACTTATTTTATTTAAAACATTCTTTTCGTTGAAACTGTCACTGATTCTTGTTGAAAGACACTTGCACGTACAAATACAAAAGTATTAAACAAACTTCATAACGACAAGTTAGGAATAAATTTCTATTCAAGGTTTAAAATACAATGTTGGTAACAAAAAGGAAATATGGAAACGTGAAAGTATTTCTCATAAATAAGAAATTTAAATGTAAAAGAATAATAAATTAAAGGGATACCTTTTGCTTATTTTACATCCGAACCATCACCGTCTCATCTGCTTTCGAGCTATGTATTAAATCTTACTTACTTCTGACATTGAATAAATCAAACATAAAGTGAAGTAAGGTTTGCGGTGATAGATGGGAGCAGTGGGGGATCATTTGAGAAAACAACAAAACTCCGTGGGATAGAAGATAGCAATCGACAATAAAAGAAAATTCAGGTGAAATGGAGGATCCTGCCTCATCAGTAGGCCGATTGTACCTAAGGGAATACCGACCGCATTACTTATTCCGGTTTGGAATTTCTGCTAAATATTTGATAAATTTATATGAATGAATCGTAGTTTGTATGGTATTTTGAAGTGTTTTCGAAGAAAAATTTCGAGTCAATTTATAATACATGAATATATTTTTGCTAATAAATTATGTCAGAATTATTAATAAATTTGGCGGATATTGTGTAGAAAAAATTAATGAAAAAGTATTTTAGAGGAGACAGCTAGAGAAAATGCGGGTCTATAATAAATAGGAATAATTTATATGAACAAAAAGATAAAGAAATTAATCATTTTGGGTATAAATTTCAATATCGATACACAAAGCAGAAACGTGTACTAGTAGCTTCTATAATAGAATAGTAAATCAATATTAATTGATGTCAGACATGAGATTGATAGAAACTGATAGTTGTAACAAATTTTACGAATCTAAACTGTAAGTAATATAATTACACTGGCTAACATTCAATTTTTTTCTGCTAACTATAATCTGACACTTGTTTTTAATTAATATTAGTACGCTAATACCAAATATGAAACCCATTTGTGCATATCACATCAGGTTTTCTTTCTACGGCACTTCTTGTTTGCCGATTTTAAAATTCTTGAAAATCGTTAAGTAAATGCAGCGAATTCTTAATTGTTCAAAGAATGAAAGACATTCCAAATATATTTATCTCATTAGCATAATGTACACTTGTACCTGATAATATTTAAGTACTTAATGAACTAATTAAGTAATAATTAATTATAAAGAAATAGTATTCCATATTTACAACAATTCATGTGCTACATATTTTAGCTTAGATCTTGTTGCATATGATAAATATTCAAATAACAACGATGTTTTTCGAAAGTCCATTTCATAGTTTAAGAAATACGGTTAGAGGTTTAAATAAAAACACACAACAGAAAATATTAAAAATCAATATTTACTTACCTGCTAAAGTTTTCAAAAAGCACAATTCACAACATTTAGGCGTTAATCTAGTATAACTCATTACAGTTGCTTGCAGCGCTCTGCAATCTTAATACTCGATTTTTTTCTGTTAGTTTACATACGTTTTGTTAGATGTCTGCATTTACTTTAGGAAAAAAGACAGTATTCCATAATACATACATATTCCATATTTGCACGTTCTCCTCTACGATTTTTAGCTATTGATAGAAGTTCACTCGCACAAAGAGACAGTTTATATAGTGTTCCTTTTATGCGATCAATTTTCGTCATTTTATCTGCTTCTTCGTTGGGATGAATTGTATTGTACCTTTTCACCCAGTAATTTCAGCTTTGGAAAATTTCTTATTTAATTAGATTAAAATTCTGATATCTATTATAATGGGATGAGCCTTGGCAAAGTGGTTTCTATTTTGAAGTACCAGCACCATACTTGCCCATGATTTCGTGTTCATTCCGTATTTTAATGCCTCTAGTATGCCTATAGCTGTGAATACGGTAGTGTCAGAATCTAGATGGAAAATTCTATATAATACACGTAAGAAGCACTTCTTACAACTTATCGTTTATTAAGATTAATATTGCGGTTCGATCAGGAAGATAAGAAATCTGAATATTCGAAAGATTTTAAATTAAGAACAAATAATACTAAAATCGAACGACGGAAGACTAAACCATATTACCACTTTTTTTTATCAGGATGGATTATAAGACAAGATCTAGAAGAAGAGAATAACGATGTAGGAAAAACAAAAACGTATAGTCTCGTTAAGAAAATTTAAAATGATTTGTATAAAGGTAATGAGATTTTACAGATTAGCCGAATGGAATCTGTAAATAACAGTAGTAAATACAGCAAGATCGCATTAAGACGGAATATACTTAAGCCCGATTTTAAGTATTAAATGTTTTAATATAACTGTGTCAGCAGTAGTACCTATACACTATTATTATAGGTAACTGGTGTAAGGCATATTAATTATTCATGTTCATATAATACATAGGGCTGATGATAATGTGGCGGCCATGGGCTTGTGAAGCAGGTATGAGTGAAGTGGATTTTGAATCTTTTACAGAAGATGTACTTGTATCATAACTCTCCTAATAAAATGTTCATATATATCATAAACTTCGATGATTAATATTTTAAATATTGATTATTTAAAATAGCATCTGCTTCCGCTTTACAATTTTTCGGAATACACCCCTGATAAACAAATACTATTTCTAAATGTTTCATGCCCCACAGGTAAACTCACAGCAAGTCCTTATAATCCGCTTAGTGTTAATTGTAGTCATTTTAAAATATTTTGACATACAGTAACAATTTCTAAGATTAAATACTTCCATTCGAACGCGCAGATAAATGACAATAAAGCAAAAACATTTTTAATAATATAAAAATATTATTAAAAAGTCGGGTGTGCAGAACACAATCCAAGTTCATATTTGTTTGAAAGAATCTTTCCAGACATACAAACACGTGTTTCATCTTACTATAGAATCGTCAGAATCATGCTGCTCGAGAGATAGTTTCACCATAAATAACATTACAAAAGTTATTAAGATATAGCGTGGAGGCACGTTCAATGAAATCCCCTGACGAAATCTTACACTTGTTATAAAGAGAGCGATTGTTGTTTTGGCGTTCGTGATGTTAACATTAGTTAATGAGCAGCGCTGAATACTCTTCTACGCTGTATCTTATTGACTTTTCTAATGTTGTAAGGGTGTTATTTATGGTGAAAGTATCTGTCCGGCAGCATGTGCTGATGATACCATAGTAAGATGAAAAACGTGTTTGCATGTCTGGAAAGATACTTTCCCACAAACATGAACTTGCATTGTGCCCTCCTCACACGATTTTTAATATTTTTAAATTATTAAAGATGTTTTTGCTTTATACAAAATATGGCGAGGTTTTATCTACTCAAGTATGTTTAAAATTATTTCGTTAAAATGAGAGTATTGAAAAAAAATTGAATCGGGAAGACATGAAATTAAAGAATGAACAAGGCTCTACTACTTCGTCTACTTCAAGTTTTGGGTTGGACGGCAGCACAGTGCTATTTGTACCACTCCCAATAGATCTCTTAGCTCCACTCTGTTAGTTTTGTGTCCTCCATAAAAGCCACTATCATCCTCAGGGAAAGTTTGTGTATCCTCGTAGCATCCAATATATTTATTATGTTTCTGTTTGTGTCCTTTCAGTTCCTCACAAGAACATATTACGTGACGGCTAGTTTCCGTCTGTTTTTCACATTGCTACGATGCTTCCTTAAAAGACAGTGTACGGTTATTAACCCGGTAATAATTTTAATTTCTTTGTTGTTACTACGAATTAGGTTGGATGAAAACCTAGCGTCCAGCTCCCTTAGTAGTGTTTTAGTATGAAGTTGACATTCCATTAGCCTCCATTTCTTTTCACGTTCTCTCTTTAGCGGAATCCTTAGCGATTCCACATACATATTCTGGTCCTATGAGGTTCCTTTTAGTACCTTCATTGAATAAGGCTGTATTGACGCTTTAGCAGAATGTATGATAAATAGAAAAAGTTAATAATAGTTTAATAAACTTGTAACTTTTATAATCAGGAGTTACATGTATTTGTTGATACTTTTTGGAGACAAAGTTCTGTCATCAAATAACATGTCTACACTTTAAAGTTTGTGACTGCACCATGTATAGAATATAAATAAGAGAATATAAAGATTCCCTAAATAAAACTTAACAGAAATTGCTTTACATAGTGATACGATCAAGTAAAATATTCTTAGTCTCGTTTGACAAGTGAATATTTTAAATAGTAAAGAGGTTTCTTCCAATAACTTAATAAGAATGATTAGTTCTAAATTAATGATGGTATGAACAATAATAAAATTATTTATACTCTTAATTCTCTTATTAGAAGCAATAATAAAAGTATATTATTATAGTGTCAAATGAGTGTGGGTGATTAAAAAGAGAAGTCAAGCAGAGATTACAACTTGACACATCGAAATAATCTTCAGAAATTCTAAATTTATCTAAACTTTAAAATCTTATTTTAGACGAACATCGTAATTGGGATGTTCATCTAAAATAAGATTTTAAAGTTTAGATAAATTTAGAATTTCTGAAGATTATTTCGATGTATCAAGTTGTAATCGCTACGTGAATTTTCTTTTTAATCACCCACACTCATTTTAAGTGTAAAAGTAATGTTCAAAACACTACCTAAACATTTTAAATTAGATCATATGAGTAAAGTGATGTACCAAAAATCCTCGATGCAGGTGGTTTCACACTTCCGTATTTTGGCAAGCATTACTCGGTTTTGTATTATTTACATATATAGCTTATTGCAATTATATCAGTTATATAACATTCAGATTGCTACGTCAAAACCGTTTGCTGTTTTTGGTAGAAATTGTGACCGAAAATGGGAAATGAGACGTTACATAAATTTGAAGAGCTAATCTCAATGATTATACAAAAGTAAAAGAAAAAAAGGAATAAAACCATTTACCACAATTAATACTCGTATCCCAAATACGTATTTCGATAGCTATGTTGTCGTCCTCAATAATCACAGTATTGCACATGGTGCGCAGTAAAGCTAACACAGAGATTCGCGAAACATTATATAAGACGTCAACGTATATACTAAGCCTTAAAAAACTAAAATTAAGTCGCTTACCCCAGAAATTGAACGCATGACCTTCTTCTGTTATCTACCATTTAGTTTAAGAATTCAAACAAGCAGGTAGCGGGAACTGCACTTTTGTTAACGCTGTATGTGTTTTTTTTTTGGTTTTTATAATATGACTACTTTCGTATATGTCCAGCTCCCTCGCATTGCTTATGCTTTTACTGAGTTTTAAACAATCTACCGTGATGTTATGACCGACTTCATTACGACACGACACATTACGGGCAACACTTAATTTTTCCGATTTATTGAATTTAAGATGCTATAGGTATATGTTATTTATAACGGGTTATATTGAGCGTTTTGTTGAACGAATATATTTCAATTTACAATCGTGGCAATTAATTTCATATGTACCCAATTTCTCGTTCATATGTAAATTATGCTTTGCGTTGCCCGGAAGAGTTTTTATTGAGTTTTCGGACCGAAAAGCAATTATCAATTATCAGATCAAAAGTGGCTAAATGCTGTAAAGAAATTCTTAATACACTGGCACAAGACATTAATGTGTCACTGATATAGGTGTCAAGACATAAGGGGATTAACGGCAATGAGATAACCGCCGAACGGGTCAAGGAGAGCTCAAAAGGATCTTCCCACAACCAGAATTGTATATGAAATCGCCAAAGAACCAACCAAAAGAAAGATCTGACATAATAACATAAGAGAACATTAAAATAAGTGGAGGCTTCTGGAAAGTCACTTCAATACGAGGATACTACTGGGATAGCTGGATACTAAGTTCCAACCAATCTAATTAATGACAACGAACAAGAAATTAAGATTCTGCTTCTAATTTTGGGTTGGACGCCAGCACGTTCAGACACTTGAGCATAGAGCTCTTTATACCACCGCAATAGATCTCTCAGTTCCACTCTGATTAAGATTGATAACCTTGATAACCGGACATTTAACGTAGCATCTACACCGCATGGATTTGGTTACTGAGTCCTGGTGTACGAGATGTGAAAAACAGGAGGAAACTATCGTCCATGTAATATGTAATAGTGAGAAAGTTAATTGACTCAGACAAAAACATTTCAGTGAGGATCTATTCTATCTTACGAGGGTTCTTAAATTTCCTTTGAGGGCAATAGTGGTTTCTATCGAGGACACAAAATTAACAGAGTGTGATTGAGGGATCCATTGGGAATCGTACAAAGGGCATTTTGCTCAAGTATTTGGAGTTATTGTTCTCAATCCTAAAGACTCATAAGAAGATGTAACATATTTTATACAGGATTTTGTGTACATATTTGTATCGAACCGATATGTAATTATAATATCTTAAATCTAAGATTTCAACTTAATACCTATATATTTTACAAAAGCTTTCATTAGATAAAAAGCCTTTCATTTTGCAAGAAAAAATTTAATTCATATTGGAATTTTGTTTCTGCTTTAATTATGCAAAACTATTAAAACTAAATATTAGTTTCTTTTTTTCTTGTACTGATTATAATTAACTAATGTGTTTCGGTAACTAAAACAAACCGTTTTATATTATATGAATCTCTTATAGATAGGTAAATATGGTAACAACTTTATTTTTCAAAATATAAACAAACATTTGTATTCTTTAACACATTTTCGTTTAATTCATTGATTCTCAAATTTCAAAATGAATATGTAAACGACATTTTACTGACACAATAAAAGCGCTGGTCGTTCGACTCAGGTGTTTATTACATCTTCAAATAGAACTGTAAATCAACACGTTTTGAATTTATGACCATTTAATTAATTAAAATGTAGATTTTATTAGAGATCAGTTTTCGGGTCTACGAAGGTATGCAAATAAAAAGGCGATTTATTGACGCGAGCGACGTAGATGGAGATATTAGAATCTCTGATAAAGTTATGTTTGACATAAATTGTCTTATATTTTATATTATAAAGTATTTTTAAATGAAGGAGGTCCAACCTTGAACATTTTTCGTTTTTTTTGCATTAGTTGTACCTATTAATTTAATACGAACGGAAAATTTTTGAATAATTCTTAGACAGGAAAATGTATAGAAATGTCACGCAAAGGAAATTCTCTTCAGCATTGCACATATACAATCGTGCGTGTCTAGTGACTATATTTTCTATAGAAATTTACATAGCTGGTGAAATGATGTATTTATGGGGGTTGTATTCTTATTTAGGGTAAACGCTCAATAGAGTTTTGGTCTAAAATTGCTTCCATTAAATTCATCTTCCTAATAAATATTACATTTATATTAGACATTTAAGGAGTAAGTTGGTGTTAGAAGAATATCATTTAGAAAATATAGATTTTCTTTAAACGTTCTGCACCATCATCCAACAAAAACTATTATATTTTCCATAATAATTTAAGATTTTGAAAAATTTTGTTTTAAAATTTCAAGTGCTAAAGTATTCTCTGGACATAATTATTATATAAAATTTGGAATTTAATTTAAATAAAACAAGATCATAGAAATGTCAACAATTATTAACTATTATTAACTGTTTCTGTAGTGGATTCTTGGTGTAACATAGTGAATATTTAATGAAATAATTAAAGTAATCCTGGACTTTGACTTTGACTGTTTCACAAATTTATTCGACATCTCAAATATATGTTTCGGTAAGACGGTTTACCACTCAAAAAGAAACAAAATAAATTTTCGAAACAGCCGAAGTGCAGTGTAATTTTAATTATTCTTAATTATTTCATTAAAAAGTATTTACTGTATTTTTTTTACTTTTGTTGCCTACACTTGATTATATTCTAAAATTTATGTTCGATATCATCAGCGCCATTCTTGAGTGATAACACTGATAACCATATGTATAGAATACAAAGTTTCGTCTTTATTTTCTAATCATAATGAGAAAATATTGGTAGTTATTCCCTAACAGATAAAGTAACCGAAAAGAATGGATTTTGGTTTGAGAAATCGCATCTAATCTTACATACCCGTCTCACATGTGCGTTATTGAAAGCACTATTTTAAATTAATAATACTCCTACAAGAAATAAAAATTACATAATAGGTGGTAAATTCAATTTGTTGGCGATTTAAGGTCTGGTTTTACTTCAAAATGTATATATTTATGTAAATATATATATTTATTATCGCCAACAAATTGAATTTACCATAACATACAAAGGTCAAGAAATAATTATCTATCTATCTATCTATCTATATATATAGAATAGATATAAAGATAATTATTTCTTGACCTTTTTATGTTATAGTAGATTAAATTAGTCGGCGATTTAAGCAGTATATATTATAATCTAATAATGTAACGATCTGCAATTTACCATCCTTAATATATGTTGCTCTTACATAATTATCTATCATATGCTATTTAAGTATCTGTACACTGGCTTATCATGCTGGCTGTTTCGTGTTTAGATCCCTGACAGGGCTGTCCCAGTAGGTTTACGTGGTTTTCCTTCTCGCCCAGCTGTCGGCGAATGCCGACAGCTTAAAATCCTAAGTTGCTCCATGGGCGCAGACATAATAATAACTCACGGCTTGCCAATCCCCCCCCCCCGTAATTTACGTCTTGCTGTCGAAAGTTATGAGGCATGACTGACATTATTAAAAAATGTATCTTTGAATATTTTATCCATGAAAACTACAGATATATAAGTTTGACATTGATATACTGTTATTTATATTTTTAAATTCTTTAATAAAAACACTATATGTCGAAACATGTAAGATTGTTTTAAATATATACATGTCAAAGTAAACCAGACCTTAAACCGCCGACAAATTTAATCTACTATATATACTATGTATACCCATATATATATATACAAACTGATTCAAATTAAGTGCGCACTATTGCTATCTCTGTTATTATTGATTCCAGAAAGTAGGTTAAATCAGCAAAGTATTAGTGTTTTTAACATTGATTAGCATGCAGTTCATGAAAAAAAATTGAATAACGCATTTTCGAGAAATTTTGAAATTTATAATTTTTTTAAATATATTTTTTAAAATTCTGAATGCTAATGTTCTTTGTAATATAAAAGTTTCAATACACTATTGTCCTAAAACGAATAATAAAGTAGTTATAGCAGTTTCTATTTCCTTCTAAATGTTGTCATTGCTCCGCTAACTTTTGACAAAACCGATACATATTTTGTGTTTCATGTTTATTTTAACATATTACAGCTTACAAAATTAAATTAAAAAGATGAAAGTACATGTATAATTTATAAATACTGCTCAAAAGTGTCTGTCACCTTCCTGCTCAATACATTTTCGTGCCCGCTTCAGAACACTCTGGGTGGCTCTTAAGATTGCCCTTCTATATAATTGGCGAAAAACATCTCTGAGCTTGTCTTGCAATTCGCGCACGTTGTCGTATCGCGTTTTGTACACCTCATTTTTTAAGTATCCCCAAAGAAAACAGTCTAAAGGTGAGAGGTTAGGGGAGCGTGCTGGCCATTGAATTGGACCCTTTGTACCAATCCACTAGGTTTGCACTAGGTGATAGTTGTGTGCAGGCGCACCGTCCTGCTGAAAATATAAATTTTGGCGAATCAGGTAATTGGCGTTATCAAGGAAATCCTCTAGAACGTTAGGAATAAATTCCAGATATCTGTTTCCTGTCAACGTACCATTGTAGAACAATGGACCAACGACTACCGAACCAATTAATCCGCACCAAACGTTAAAACTAAATCGAACTTGTGCAACATGTGGACGAAGTATTAATAAATTTTCTTGAGACCAGTAGTGACTATTTTTCTTATTAAACATGCCTCTATTTGAAAAATTTGTTTCGTCACTCCATAAAATACACTGTGCTTCATTCAAATTTTCATCACAAAAATTAACAAACCAATGACAGAAAGCTAATCTCCTGGCGGAATCTCCTGGCTGTAATGTTTGAGAGATTCTGAACTTAAAGGGGATATACTTATGCTTTTTCAAAATTCTTTGAACTGATGAATAACTTAATGCCAATTCCTTAGTAGCATCCCTAATGGAAAATTCGCGATGGGCTTCAAAATATGCTAACACTGTAATTTCTACTTCTTCGTTGACGACGATATTTTTCTTTGTTCTTTTCTTTCTAAATAAGCAATCATGCAGTCTAAACTGATTGTAAAGTTTTCGAAAGTAACGTCGATCTGGCTGCTGTCGTAAAGGATAGTGTTCAGCATAATATTTGCTAGTCCTTATTGAATTTTTACAACATAAAATGTATGCTTCCAACATATCGCACTTCTCCAAATGAGGAAACACCATAGTGAAATATTGTCAAACACTAAGCAACGAAAGTAAAACCAAAATGTTTAGAAAAATAAATAGAGAACTAATGAACACAACACAAAATTTAAAAAAATATATTTTTAATAACTAAACGTGCGAAAGATTTATATTCAGTACGTTATTGATATTTACAAAGGGCATACTATTTGTTCTGTTTAAAGTGAAAGAAGCCTACTACTGATTTTAGAGAATGAAAAAGTATCTTTGACATCAACTAAATTCCACCGTAAATACTTTATTATTCGTTTTTGGACAATAGTGTATTGATACTTTTATATTACAACGAACATTATTATTCAGAATTTTAGAAATTAAACAGGCTGTTCCATTTAAAAAAATTATAAATTTCAAAATTTGTTAAAAACACTAATACTTTGCTAATTTAACCTACTTTCTAGAATCAATAATAACAGAGATAGCAATAGTGCGCACTTAATTTGAATTAGCCTGTATATATATATATATATATATATATATATATATATATATATATATAAAATTAATTGACTTGGCAGATACATGTTGAAACTCCATTATAAATTATAATAAAACACGTTTATACGTTTGTTTCAAATACGTTTTAATATAGCATCAGACTATCAGCACCTGATGAAGCCAATGTTTGGCGAAACAATTGTAGTGTTATTAAAGCGTATTTGAAACAAACGTATAAACGTGTTTTATTATAATATATATATATATATATATATATATATATTCAAATAATAAGCTTTTTTTTGGTTTAGCGACCTTTATTGAAATTCAATTTATTTATCTAACGACGTTTCGACTTTTTTGCATATAATTAAGTCTTTTTCAAGTGATTTAGAACTAAAAAAAATTACAATTACTTAATTATATGCAAAAAAGTCGAAACGTAGTTAGATAATTGAATTTCAATAAAGGTCGCTAAACCAAAAAAATGCTTATTATTTTAATATTATGCACACGGCCAATAAAATAAATAAGAAATAAATTTTAATTCTCATTAACACTAAATATATATATATATATATATATATATATATATATATAATATCTTCGTGACCTTGGTATGATATGGTAATCCTAATCAGTAGGCGATTAAAGGTCTGTATATTACTTCAAAATATATATATTTAAAAAACCCTACATGTTTCGGCAGTACGCCTTTATCAAGAGAATACAAAATATAAATTTATATTTTGTATTCTCTTGATAAAGGCGTACTGCCGAAACATGTAGGGTTTTTTAAATATATATATTTTGAAGTAATATACAGACCTTTAATCGCCTACTGATTAAGTTTACCATATATATATATATATATATATATATATATATATATATATATATATAGTAAACCTAATCAGTAGGCGATTAAAGGTCTGTATATTACTTCAAAATATATGTATTTAAAAAACTCTACATGTTTCGGCTGTATACGCCTTTATCAAGAGAATACAAAATATGAATGACTGATGAATAACGTTCATATTTTGTATTCTCTTGATAAAGGCGTATACAGCCGAAACATGTAGAGTTTTTTAAATACATATATTTTGAAGTAATATACAGACCTTTAATCGCCTACTGATTAGGTTTACCATATCATATCAAGGTCACGAAGTTATTATATATATATATATATATATATATATATATATATATATATATATATATATATATATATATATATAGAGAGAGAGAGAGAGAGAGAGAGAGAGAGAGACTTGTAAGTATAATCGACCGTACTATATTAGTGAATAATTAATTGAACGGGTAACCGCTCAAATAAAAAAAAACTCATTTATTTCTCTCTATATATTTCGTACCATTGGTTACTTCTTCAGGAGGTCAACTACCGAGTTAAAATTTAACAAAGACGTAGTTTAGTTGCGTCTTTAGTAAATTTTAACTTAGCTACTATTAGAATTCTTCCTCTTTCAGTTAAATACATCCTAATTCCGTATGATAATTGAAACAAATCTAAAACTCACAGATGAACGTTAACGGCTGTCAACTGTAATTAAATACTTGATCCGTCATCCATAGTTTCATAGCCAACTAAACAAAAAATGCATTTACCCCAAAAGAAACCAAAACAATTTTTATCCATTTTTTAATACTTTGGAAAAAGACTCTAAATACAGAAAAAATGATCTTATCAACCATTCCCAATTCATGTACTATTTACATTTAAAAAAAATCAAATTAGCCTTGGATTTCAAATATGCTATAAAAACAAAAAATGAAAATCTACCCAAAAAAATCCAAACATTCCCTTATGTTAGTGTACAAAATTTCATTAAGATGTCTCAAATCGCTCTCGAGATACCTGACCGTTTCCAAACATAGTAGCGACCCTGTATGCACTTTGTATGCATAAGGTTATACATACGGCATATACGGCTCTATACTCTGTATAAGTGCAATGGTATGGTATGGTATGGATAGTAAGTTATACTATCCACAATAATTGGGAGATTTTTAAGAAATATTCCGCTCGGGTGTCTTTCTAACACATTACAACTCATATAAATACGCTTACAACTAGTGACACCGAACTATACAGTTTGATATATTTAAAAGCAATGTGGTTTACATCAATAAGACAAAGGATTCTCTACATGCATAGATGTACACATGTATTTAATTTATTTGCAAATTCGTATTAATCTGTTTGTAATTATTCCTTTTAAACTTACTGGCTGTTATGGTTTTATTTCCCACATTCGCATGTGACGCTTGCATTAGTTTTTATAATGCACCAGTAATAAAAAAATTACCGCACTTTTGAATAATTAATAGAGAATATCTTTGAACTAAGCACAATCTTATGGAAGTAAATAAATACTTAAATGAAATTCGAATCATAACGTCAACAATTCACTAATGACATATTTAATTACTATTTTACTTTAAATTTCTCTTCACATGTAACAAGAATATATTTGTTTATATGTTATGAGTTTTATTACTTTGTTCTAAAATTAGAAGATGTACAAATCTGTATTCTTTAATGGAGTTTTTATAAAACAGATTAATAAATGCATTAATGATTATGTTACCGCTAATAACACTAGCATTTCTGAATAGTGTACACACCTTCATTAGTTGGCGACTTACTGTTTATCAGTAAAACAATATTATTTTTTATATGTTCCTTTAAAAATAAACATATAATATTTTATTTACCCGTCGTCTCCTTTTATATATAATTTTGATCTATTTCATTATCTCATTACAAATAAATAGATAATCATGCAAGGCAAGTCAGCTACTTAAGAAGTTGAATACTAACAAATGTAATTAAAAAATACGACAATCTAATCTACAAAGAAACATTATCTTTTAATATTACCTTGTTCTATTATATCTAATAGGACAATTAACGGAATAAGTGCAGTCAAGATGGCGTTTGCTTCGCAGCTGTATAGATCCGTTGCATTTCTGGAGCAGTCCAGTTGAACGCGCATGTCCTCATTTTGCGCCTGGGCATTGTATTTGCGCTCAGGAACGGCTTGGTGCAATCATTATACCGCCCAATTGCCTCCGAGAGATACGGCCTGGACCAGCACCAAAATACACGCACGACAAGTATGGAAAAGAATATCCTAAAAGCAAATGAGGGTAACAGGAAGAGAATGATAATGCCCTAAATGCAAATAAAGTTTATACATGTACAGATATATAAACACGCACATTTTAAATAATGATCCCTTCAAAAAAAAAGAACTGGTTTTAATTATAGTCCAGGCTTATGCCAACCGGTTTCGTTTCTCTGTAATTTTCACGCCGTGTCTCTTTAAAATTACTCACACGGCTAATGGAAGTACATTAACTTATTTACATTTTTCTTGTTTTCTATTTTATTTTTACTGTGTATATCTCTGACTACATTAGTGTTTCTTGGAAGACACTTTATTTACATATTTATAAGAAACAAGAAAAAAAAGAAATTCGATAGCAGAATAGGAAATGGTCGTTGCCCCTAACTTCTTCCTCGACGTCCCTCTTCGATTTCCTTTTGAGATCGCGTTTCTTTGTATCACTTACAGATGACGCTCGGAGTATCTCGTGGGAAATTTTCCAGATTTCGATCGATTCGGTGGTAACAGTGGTGTCATGGCCAGGGTAAGTTTATTTTGTTTGATGAGAAACGGTACTACGTGATTGATTAGCTAATGATGAAAAAACTTTCTGCGATTTTATGAGAGTTAGAACAAGCCCTGCTATGAAATGAAAAGGTATTGATCTTAAGTAGGCAAATATAATATTAATTTGAAATAATGCTCATATATGCACATCTATTACGGTGGATATTAAATTAAATAATATTATCATATGCTTGCAAATTGTTGAATTAGCTTTTTCGAATTTCACATGCTGGAAATGTTAAAAACGTTTGACTTTTTATAAATTAGACGATTACGTAGTACATGAGGAAGAAGGGTGTGTAGATATTTAAGTATTAAATTGTTTTCATGTTCAAATCCTACAAAAATATTCCCACCTTAAAAATAAAGATTTCTTGACGAAAATTTATAGAAATGGTATTCGTACTTATTATGAAGTTAAACAGTTTAAATTTAAACAATTTATGGAAAGTAAAAACATATCCATTTGAGTTTTTTTATATTTGATATCATTCGCTGACTATAATTTTCAACTGCTTTAACAGCTAACAACAATTTAGAAAAACTATTATAGCTGTAGCTTCTTTAAATTGTGAAATATAAATATTTTAGTTTTGGCCAAATAATTCAAGTAAGTATTAAAACTCTCTCGTATCAAGGTTACCTACTTCTTTGCTCAAAATTTTATAAAAATTTAAATTCAAGTAACATTTCTTAGCCTTTTACTCGTTCTTGAAAATGCGAGTAAATCTCAAATTTGCTCAGAAATGGACAAGGTGATGTTTTTGATAATTCACTTCAACAGTGAATGGATTTAGGATGTTCTTTCAATTTACCAATCTATAAGCAACCAACATGACATTTCTTCTATTTCTGAAATGAACGTCCTTCAAGCACTGAGAGAATCAAACAAATAGTTTCACAAAGAGTAATGATTCGTTTTATTTCAGAATTGTATTTACCTGCACCTTTGCTGAGCTCTTATGTTTTCTGTTTATTGTTTCACTAAGAACTTTTATTTTCGAATTACCGAAAACCTAGTAGAGTTAAACTAATATCACATGTTTTTTTAAATAAGGATTTATAAGAGTTTATTGTCGATCACTTGTAACAATTAATAGCATTTTTTAGGTTTTCGATAAATGCTTTTATAGTAATATCAATTCAAATTTAATGTTAAGAAGCTTGGTTTTGTCAGAAATTTGTGACTGATATCTTCCGCCAAGGCTTTGGATCGTATTGGTCATATGTCACTAGTTAGCAAATTGAAATTTTTTGGATTTACTACGTATGGTGCATCGCTTATCCGTTCTTGTTTATTAAATAGGAAATAATTCATTACTTCATTCTAACGATGTAATCCCCCACTTCGTCCATCTCTTAAAGTGTAAATTTGAGATCATCGATATACATCATTTTGATTACTGACTTATGCAATAAAATTTGGTTTTCAGAAATTATTGGTATCTGATTAATTAAATTTCCACAAAAGTGATCAAGATCTTAAGAGGAATGAGAGTAAGGACATTAAAGAAAAGACATTAATTTATCTAAACGTGAAGTACTCACCTTTTCCAGAAAATCTAGCATCATCCATCATACCTAGTACTAGATACGTACTTGCCATGATGTGAAAATATAATGGAACTTTTGGATAATGGCTTCTAGTTGCCTTTTTCTAACTATATCACAACCGTGGTAAATTTTGATCTAAAAGTTTAAATTTTATTATATCCTTTAGTTTCATTCACTATTCATTATACTTTCATTATACTGTAAACGCTATATATAAATATATATAGATAATATTTTTTTACCTATTTAAGTTATAGTAGATTAAATTAGTCGGCGATTTAAGGTCTGGTTTACTTTTATATGTATATATTTAAAGCAATCTTACATATTTCGACAAAAACATAATTCTTCGATAGAGGTAATACTTACCGAAACATGTAAGGGCTATTTTAAATATATACATATTAATGTAAAACAGACCCTCAATCGCCGAATATCTAAATCAACTATATATATATAAAATTAATTTAAATTCGAGTAAGCGGTCTGTCAATTAAAAAACTCCTTTATTAAATAACCCTATATTTCGCAACAGAATTTGTTGTTTCTACTGGGGAAAAAAATATAGAGTTGAAAAATAATAAATGCTATTCTAGAGAAGCATATGCTAATTTGTTACTAACAAGTGTATAATACAGAGTTTTAATCATACCGACATTGGAAGAATTACTCGCAACCTTATTAGTAACCCTAGAAACGTGTTAACAGAGAAACAGATTGAGGTTATATGTTTCGAAAAAGAATGCTTTGAATCGAACAGTATGGCTAAGTTCTTTGTTTCATCTCTTCTTGCAAGTTTCTCAGACTCATGATTCTAATCATTTTTATTTTTTGTACGTCAATTTTATTATTTTTTAAACTCTACATTTTTTTCCCCAGAAGAAGCAACAAATTCTGTTGCGAAATATAGGGTTATTTAATAAAGGAGTTTTTTAATTGACAGACCGCTTATCCGAATTTAAATTAATTTTTTATATTATATCACGGTCGATAATTTCGTTTCAATTAATTATATATATATATATATATATATATATATATATATATATATATATAATTATTTCGTGACCTTTGTATGTTATGGTAAATCCAATTTGTTGGCGATTTAGGGTCTGGTTTTACTTCAAAATGTATATAATGATGCCTTTTTCAAGGAATATAAAATATATGTTTATATTTTATACTCCTTGAAAAAGGCATCATTTGCCGAAACATGTAGGATTGCTTTAAATATATACATTTTGAAGTAAAACCAGACCTTAAATCGCCAACAAATTGAATTTACCATATATATATATATATATATATATATATATAACAATTGATAAATTATTGGAGTTTTTCGGCTTTTATATGAAATATTTACAAATATCAAATATATATATATATATATACATATATATATATATATATATATATATATATATATATATATATATATATATATATATTTACATAAATTCACTAATATTTGGGTTATCTTTCTGTTTACATTAAAACCAAAATGTTCTTTCGCAATATTTCGTCAATGTATTAATGATTTCATCAGGAGAAGAGCTAGAGTTAAGCGTTGACAGTCTTATATTAATTAATTTACACACTATTAATTTAAACAACTCTTGTTGTTGAAGAATGTAATGTTCATGTTTTACTTGTGAGTTGCTAGGGACAATTATGTATAAATTAATTAATAAGACTACCAAAGCTTAACTCTAGCTCTTCTCCTGATGAAGTCATTAATATATTGCCGAGTTTTAATGTAAACAGACCGACAACTCAAATATTAGTGAATTTATATTAGTTCGGTCAAGAAATTTTCTATAATTATGATTTCTTAATACAGTCGCCACAATATACTCGTCAAATATGTATGTTGTGGATCATGTGTATTTTGTTGAAAAGTTCAAGCGCCAATCTCCTAAGTTATGAGGAAAGATTTTATTCGGAAGCTAACATTATATCAGATAATTAGTTTGATTGACTTAGTGCCAAAAGAAATACACTGAACTCCTGTATAAACTTTATTTATATATATATATATATATATATATATATATATATATATATATATATATATGTATTAATACTCAGGTGTATTCTTTTTATATTATATTCTGTCTTATACTTAAATTTATGAATCTTTCGGGCAAATAAAAATTATTATTATTACCAGATTTAATGTATATTTTTTCACTTATGTTCAAGTAATAATTTATTCTGAAATAAATTGTTTATTCTAAATATATTTGGACAACCAGAACAATTTATTTATTTACTTCTATACTTTCACGTATAATGGAAATAGTCATTACGAAAAGTCTATCACTAGGAAATTTTATAAGAATATTTCTCGAGTCTTCTCGATGTACTGGAAACTGTACACAATAATGTTCCACTTAAGATAATTTAGACAACCAATACTATGGAAGAAACTATGAAACAAACATTGTCCTATTTTGTCACCCATTGCTGCATTTTTATATGTTCAGACTCTACAAATAATATGTGGGAATGGCAATTCTAGTTATCTACTTAGTATTTCGAGTAATCAGAAACTACAGAAAATGCAAAAACCTCTGCTTGCATTCTTTCAAAGATATATCATTATGGTTTTATAACATCTAAACTTAGTAATTGCCCTTCTTTCGACATTGGTCCTCTTTCTCTCGACATGACATAAGGACAAGTACTGTAAGATTGAAACCATGGTGTCGATAATATATCCGGCTTTATGGTGTAGATTGTGTTGCAGTATTGGCCTATCCTTCCGTGATTTTGTTTAAGATGATAGTAAATGAATTTATATCTCCCAAAGTATAGAAAACTTAAAGAAAGGTGACCGCTCGAAGATTGCTAATTACAGATCTATTACTATTTTATCTAATTCTGTTAAAGTTCTGAAACAAATTTTATACTCTTATAACAAAATATGTACACATATAGTCTTATACCAGGCAGAACAACAGTTACAAACTTGGCCAATATCATGAAGTCCAGTTTATATCATCATCATTGAATTCTAGCAAAGAAGTAGATGTCATTTATACTAACTTCTTCAAGGCATTTAACATCATGGATTATATAATATTCTTTGGAAAGGTAGAGTACATTGGATTCTATTCATCACTTCTAAAATTAATACCATCTTAGACAGGCGCAGCTCGTGATGACCTATTTGGGAGGGCGCGTACAATGATGCGAGTGTCTCGTGTGTTTTTGGTGTTTACTAAAAAAACGCTCTTAGATAACTGATAGAATCGGATGTATTTTGTATTATGTATAACAGATACACATCCACTACTGTCTGGAGAATTTTGCACAATTATTTAGATTATTCGTTTGTCCAAGAATGTTCTGGTATTACATATATTAGACGTACAGATTGTGTTATATACAATTAGATGTCTGAGTCTGAGAACCTTGCAAGAAGAGATGAAACAAAGAACTTAGCCATATTGTTCGATTCAAAACATTCTTTTTCGAAACATATAAACTCAATCTGTTTCTCTGTTTACACGTTTCTAGGGTTACTAATAAGATCTGCGAGTAATTCTTCCAATGTCAGTATGATTAAAACTCTGTACTATACACTTGTTAGTAACAAATTAGCATATGCTTCTCTAGAATAGCATTTCTTTTACGTGCATCAATACTTGACAGTTGAAAGGATACAGAGGAAAATTTTAAAATACCTTTCTTATAAAACAACTAGACTTTATCCGAATCGTGGTATTAATTACATAAGCCTGCTGAATTTTTCCAAAGTTTATCTCAAAGCCGTGAATTGTATAGTGCCAATTTTTTTCATAATCTATAATTATAAAATTAGTTACTTTTGTGAGACCAGTTTTCATGTGCCTGTGCGTAATATTAGAAATTTTGATATTTTTAATATCGTAAAACTTAGAACCAATGTTTTAATATAATCTCCATCTTATCATATGGTGAGTAAATACAAGAACAACTAAGATATGAAAGGCACACTGAAAGAATTTAGAACAGTCATGTTTCTAAAAAGAATGAAATTTGTTTTTATTTGACAGCTACTTTTTAATGTTTTGGGAGTTTATTTCCCTGTAGTTTGTTCCATTTGTTCTAATAGTTTGTTAATTATCATTTTAAAAATTTTGTGTTCACCCAAAAATAAATTTGACCCAGAATTCCGGGTTATGATTTTTTACGTTTTTTTAAATCGTCACTGATGCCTAAACAATGTGAAGATCGGGTTAGAAATGCAGATGGCGAAAAAGCCTCATCTAAGGCAACAATTTATAATTGGTACAACAAATTCAAAGGTGATCGGTTTTTCTGAATGATGAATTTCGTAAAGGAAGCCCAAGAACTGCTGTTACTGATAAGAATATTTCCAAAGTTCGAACAATGCCTGCAGAAGATCGATGGACGTCATATAAATTTATTCGGGCGACATTGGGCATTGGTACGAGTCAAATCCAAAACATTTTACGTCAACAGTCGGACGTGAGAAAACTTTGTTGCTTATGATAACGCATCGTCGCATAAAGCAAAACTAACAACTGAATATCTGGATGCACTTAACATCAGCAGCATTGACTCTTCACCATACAGCCCTGACCTAGCTCCTAGTGATTTCTTTTTGTTTCCAAAAATTAAAGAAGAAATGCATGATCAGATGAAGCAATTGAACATTATAAAAACCTGATTTCTGAGGAAGAGTGGCATCATTGCTTTAAGTATGGAATGATTTCATCGAATGCAAGAATGTATTGTTGTTAAAAGGGAATATTTTGAAAAGCAATAAAATCATTTATGTCTTTTTGGTTAATTTTCTAAAAATCTTCAGTGCCGCCCTCTTAACAATAAGCAAATTAAAACACTTGAAATACACTAATTTATATTGCTAGCATACGTTTCGGTATTTTCATAACATTATCAAAGAATTAAAATTTATATTTTGTTGTTATAGTTTTGCCATTTAGCATTTTTTCCTTTATTATTATTTACTGTGGCTATATCTGCCTTTCATTATTTAGTACATGTGAAAGCTAGATAAATGATTTGGTTTTTTTATTTGTTTTTGTTATATTATGTAATTTATTCTAACTTTACAATGCTGTGCAATGTTTTTTTTATATTATAATTGTTGTCCTGTTAATGGCTAAGCTGTTGGGCAATAAAGTTTATTATTGTTATTATTATTATTATTATTATTATTATTATTATTATTATTATTATTATTATTATTATTATTATTATTATTATTATTATTATTATTATTATTATTATTATTATTATAAAATGTACCTCTAAATATCAGCATAGGAAGATAGAAAACGTAAACGCTTAACTAAATGATGACTATTAGAAAATTTTACAAATCAAGTAAATATATAATTCAACATATAATTGACGAGTAATACATAGCGTGACTGAGGTCAAATCAATTACAATTATGTGTCCTAGTAAGTCGTTAATGAAACAAAATCAATTAACGTTTATCACGTTCAGAAAATTACAGATTGTTTTGCTGGCAATAATAGAATACGCTGGCTAATAATAACTATTTGACGTAGGTTTTGATTTGGTTTTGTGATTCGAACATGCTTGAAGAAAAGCAATAAGATATTACATAAATTATTAAGACAAAGTAATGATAGACTACCTAATTAAAGATTAGTTATCTTAAGGAAAACTTTCCTGAGTGGATAGTTTCGTGAAAAAGAAAGGTCAATTGTCAGACAAACTATTATTGAAATGAATCACAGTTATATAAAAATATCTTCGAATATTTTCTTCTTAAAATCAAATAAGTGTTAAGTATTTTGTCACCTGGAGATTATATATAAGAAATGGGCACACGCCCTAAATTTTCATTATAAAATAAAATGTAATTAAGCATCAGACATACCATTTAGAATATACAGTCTGGTCATAAAGTTTGGAACC
Organism: Melolontha melolontha; assembly: GCA_935421215.2. Lineage (NCBI taxonomy): Eukaryota > Metazoa > Arthropoda > Insecta > Coleoptera > Scarabaeidae > Melolontha > Melolontha melolontha. The sequence goes on from OW285240.1 coordinate 71,525,354, forward strand.
AAGCTTATAACCGCATTATTTTACATTTTTTGGAAAAACGCTCGGACAGGTAAATTTTCTTTTTTAAAACGCCATCTTTTGACATACTTTTTTTTTCTATGACGTCATTGGTTTTCGAGTGTGGCGTTATCAACACTTTCTTTAAATGGAAACCATATTATTTTTTTCTCGTTTTTGGTAGATCTTTATATCTACCAAATAGTGATATAAAACAATTAGTATGTTGCATCACAATTTTTTTGAAAAAATGATATAAATTTAGAAAAAAATACGAAAATTTTATTTTTGTACAAAATTAAAATTAAATTAAAAAAAAATCGGAACTTAAATTTATTGTAACAGTTAACGTAAATTTTCAAAATGGACCCCACCAACCAAGTGACACTGTCCCAGCCGAATCTAAATGCTTTACGATCAATAGTAATCTGCGTTATTCGCTCCAGCTCAAAAGAAATTCGTCTTCCCAATCGGCCAATTACTTATTAAAAAATCTTATTTAACATTAAATAGTTTCACAAAAAAGTGCCAAAGAAGTTTAATTTATTTAAAAAATTGACATGATGTGGCAGACCATTTCTTAATTAAAATTATTGCCCAAAAATTTAAGATTTCAAAAACTAATTAAGCTTACAAAATTAACTGAAATATGTAAGTAAGTTTTTTTCACACTTCTGTCTTGTGTGAGGACTTAAATATTCTTCTTGAACAAACCGGATCGTCAAAAGCACATGTACTCATGTTACTATGCAAAAAATTTACAAAAACAAAAACACGCACTTTTTTGCAAGATATTTCTATATGACATTCTTGCTTCTTTTTATACAATTTATGTACAAAAATTTTAGTTTGAAATTGTTTCTATGGCGACAACATTGTTGAATTATTTACTTCTATTTTTGACGTTAAATTTTTGAGATATTGCGTAAAAATTGTTCATTTTCGCTAATATAAAAAATGGCACATTTATCTGAGCGAGAAAGAATCGAAATTTTAATTATGGTTGGGTATGGGGACAGACAAAGAACGCATGCAGAAGCATGCGATTTGTTTAACCATGAACACCCTGATAGACCTCCAATTACCAGGTCTACGGTGACAAAACTAGTTGGAAAGTTTACCGAAACTGGATCCGTAAAAGATCGACCACGGCAAGGTAGACCTCAAGTAGGAGAAGATGTGAAATTAAATGTGCTTCTAGAAACAGAAGAAAGGCATCATGTTTCCACCAGACAACTTGCGTTAGCCAATCAGGTGGCTCACTCATTTGTCGTCAACTTATTTAAAAAAGAACACTATCGTCTTTACAAAGTTCAAGTTGTACAGAAATTACATGAGGATGACGAAGATCGTCGACTACAGTTCTGTGAAGACGTAATGTTACGTTGTGACCAAAATCCAAATTTCTTGGAAAACAACGTCTTCTCAGATGAAGCTACGTTCTGCCTAAATGGATCTGTTCACCGCCATAATTGCAGATATTGGTCGCAGAACAATCCGCATTGGACTTAAGCGTGTCTTACTCAGCGCAGAGGAAAAGTTAACGTATGGGTTGGAATGATTGGACGACGCATTTTAGGACCATATTTTTTTGAAGGAAATTTGACTGCTGTGCAATATTTAGAATTTTTAAGATTTGAACTGGTTCCAGCGCTCGCTGTTATTTTCCCAAATCACGAGGATGGTGATGTACCCCATCCAAATATTTGGTTTCAACAAGATGAGGCGCCTCCCCATTATGGTGTAGAGGTTCGCCACTATCTTGACGAAATATTTCCCAATAAATGGATTGGACGGAGAGGCGCCATAGAATGGCCACCTCGTTCTCCTGGCCTGACTCCGTTAGACTTTTTTTTGTGGGGTTATTTGAAATCGAAAGTGTATTTTAACAAACCGAACAATTTAGAAGATTTAAAAGAACGAATTCGCGTAGAACTTACACAAATATCCCCAGACATAATTGAGGCGAGTATACGAAGTGTTTACACTCGGCTGGGACAGTGTCAGTTGATTGGTGGGGTCCATTTTGAAAATTTACATTAACTGTTACAATAAATTTAAGTTCAGATGTATTTTTATTAATTTAATTTTAATTTTGTACAAAAATAAAATTTTCGTATTTTTTTCTAAATTTATATCATTTTTTCAAAAAAATTGTGATGCAACATACCAATTGTTTTATATCACTATTTGGTGGATATAAAAATCTACCAAAAACGAGAAAAAAATAATATGGTTGCCATTTAAAGAAAGTGTTGATAACGTCATCACTCGAAAACCAATGACGTCATAGAAAAAAAATTTTATGTCAAAAGATGGCGTTTTAAAAAAGAAAATTTACCTGTCCGAGCGTTTTTCCTAAAAATGTAAAATAATGCGGTTATAAGCTTGGTTCCAAACTTTATGACCACACTGTATACATAGTTCTGTTGTTTTTAAGGCTATAACATACATATATTATAGTGAAAAAAACTGTATAGTAACTGTCCATATTATGGAATGCTTACGTACATATAGACTTTTCCTTAAACTTTCTTGCTTTTTGACTCAATTAACTTTGTGACTTTACTAATGTTAGAATGTAAAAAAAAAAATTCTTCAACTTTCTATTCTTTTGAATCAGGTACATAGATCAATACGTGTTTCCTGTGTTTTTTTTGTTTACGTCCTCCACAGGAAACTCTTTATGACATTCACAAAAAATTATTCTAGTAATTCCTACAGCCCTTAATTTACGTTTTCTACAACCGATCACCATACAAATTTATGCGTTTTCAATATAAGTAAGTATTTTGATTCCTAGAATCCCAAATCTAAATGTATGATCGTTATTTACCAAGGAGTCGCATGCAGTGTGTCTGTTACAATAAATTCAAGTGCATATATTCGTGTCAGCTCAGATAAACAACAAGCACACGATGTGGTGCCATTCATACTTATTTTATTTCAAATAATTTGATCGAAGTTATAATAAACGAATTTTTATTTATTATCGATTTCAATAGATTCGGTAGTGATGCAAAAAATGTTTGGATATGTAAATGTTTATTTTTTCGGCAGAAATTCACACTTTCATCATTCTTTCACCTAACTTTCAAAAAACCATAAAATATTGAGAATCTGTCGACAATATACACTTAATAGGTTAAAGGTTTTTTTACAATGAGTTATTTAGAACAATATGTAAAAAAATAAGTTTCATTATTTCAATTATACTGACATTGTTTCTAACAAAAATTCGTTCGATATAGGCTTATTCAAAAGTAAGTTACATTTTGAAACTGCAGTGCTTAAGGTTATCCTGCATAAATTTGAAATTGTCCTCGATAAAAGGAACAAATGGCATCACATGTTCTTCTGAGAGGTAGAAATGTGCATTCACGGACCTCCTTCGTATAGGAACCAAATCTGTGCGACCATCGAAGAAAATTCCTCCCCAGAACATTATTAATCCACTACAAAGATAGTGGGGTAGTAGGATCTTCGAAGAGATATTGCGGGCATCAAATCTCTCGCCTTTTCTTCGCCAGACTCGTTCACTTCCATCTGGTGAATTAAGGCCTACGCTTGTTTCGTCTGAAAATACAACTCGCTTCCAGTCGTCAATGATCCAATTGATATGTTCTCTTGAAAAACGCAGTTTAGTAACTCTATCTTACCTGGAGAACAGTGAAATAGCTGATCTCCTACTGTGCAATCCTCCTTCAATAAGTCTTATCATAACTGTTCGTGCAGAAATTGCTACAGTTCGAGTTCTTCTTAGGGGTCTGCTTAGCCGTAACTCATATAACGCTTGCTTCTTAGGTCGACTTGTATAAGGTATCGCTCATTTCGAAGTTCATTGAAACGTTTAACTAATCGACTAGGTGTTGATTGGCTAACTCCTAACAAGTTAGCTACATATTGCTCGCTGGCTAGTTCCATCGATAACTAGAGTTACCGCTTTCACTGCTTCTTCTCTTAAATAGCGTCGACGGTCCATTTCTTCTACTATAACTGCAAAAAGACTTCGTAAGACAGGGCCAGACAGTTAATCGGGCCTTTTATCGCGAGGTCCTTGAACGGGAAAGGGTTGCAGAGAAGGGTTTTGCGTGTGAGATTTAACACTGCAAGTTCTTGGATCTTGCATCACAATAATGCCCCCAATCATATTTGAGAATTTTTGGCACAGAAAAACATTACAGTACTCCCACAACCACCCTATAGTGTTGATTCGGGATTTGCTCATGCGAGTTTTCTTTGGCACCGGCGATGCCGGTGTGCCACTCCATGCTTTGTCCTTTTGTTTCAGGGTCATATTCAAATACACATGATTCGTCACTGTTATCATTCTATGCAAGAAATTGGGTTCGGTTGTGAAACGATTCAACAGTTTTTGGCTAATGGATAAGCAATTTTCTTTTTGTTCATTAGGCAAGTTCTTGAGCATAAGCTTTGCACCATTTTTTCTCACGTCTAGTTTCTCTGTCAAAATTCGTTGAGCAATATCCTTACTTATGTTTGCTTCATGTGCAATCATCCTGACTGTTAACCGCCTACCTCGTTCTATACAGAATGCACCTTCGACACGCTTTCATCGGATTTCCGATGTAGATGACCGTCTTGGGCGATGTTTATCTTCAATGCTTTTGCGGTCCTCTTTCAAAGCCTTGTCCCATCTGAAAACTTGTGCTGAAAACAAAACAGAATTTCTGTATGCTGCTCTTAATATTTAAAGTGTCGCTGAAGCGGTTCTTTCCAGTTTAATGCAAAATTTAATTTTATATCGCTGGTCGATGTTTGCCTCCATCTGTCGTGTAATGCGGTATTGGAACACAACTGTAAGCAACTAGTAATCACACCGCTAACACTGAACTGTACTAAGCTTTAATGTAGTCGTTTCCAGCCTGATGCAGTATTGCAATATTGAGCGTAAAAAATTCATTCTCATTACTTCTTAGATGCTCCTCGTATGTTTAACAACTTTGAAAGCGCGTTTAAGATTCTATTGGCAGTTATAAAATTAAATAGAAATAGAAAGATTAGGTCTTAGTAACAGTTAAACTACTATACAAAAATGTTTTAAATATATCTATACGTTATATGCACATATAAAGCTTTTGTTTCATTATGAAACAGACATGTAAATAAATTTACATATCTGTAACTGTATACTTGGACAATACCTCGTATTTTCGGCATTTACTTCTGCTTAAGACATATGTTTCTGCCATTTATAGGCGTCGTCAGCTAAGCTAATGAAGCAATGTATACAAATGATACAAATCTTTATAAATAAAATCTGCATCTGTATATGACATTAAGGCGAACCGCTCATTAGATATAGCAAGTTTCATTCTATAAGGTGGCACTTATTTACGAGTGACATCTTACGGACGAAAGAGACTATACCAAAGAAAGCGATCTTTCGATTGACAAGCTATGCTCATACGAACCGATAGGAATACGGGTAGTCCTTCTAAAACGAGCCAGGTGGCGGTAGATATACAAAAATGTTTTAAATATGTCTATACGTTATATGCACGTATAAAGCTCTTGTTTCATTATGAAACAAACATGTAAATAAATTTACATATCTGTAACTGTATACTTAGACAATACCTCGTATTTTCGGCATTTACTTCTGCTTAAGACATATGTTTCTGCCATTTATAGGCGTCGTCAGCTAAGCTAATGAAGCAATGTATACAAATGATACAAGTCTTTATAAATAAAATCTGTATCTGTATATGACATTAAGCCGAACCGCTCATTAGATTTAGATTGAAACTTGCTATATCTAATGAGCGGTTCGGCTTAATGTCATATACAGATACAGATTTTATTTATAGAGATTTGTATCATTTGTATACATTGTTTCATTAGCTTAGCTGACGACGCCTATAAATGGCAGAAACATATGTCTTAAGCAGAATTAAATGCCGAAAATACGAAGTATTGTCCAAGTATACAGTTACAGATATGTAAATTTATTTACATGTCCGTTTCATAATGAAAGTTAAACTACTCTTTTTTGTATCCAACGCCAGTAAAAACTTAAGGATCTACTCGAAATATTTTTTATTGATCACATCAAAGAATTAAAACTGTGTTATGTTGCAGATACAAATTTTAAGTTTCATCTTTCAGTTTGTATTTAAATATTTTATTGAAACCTAATTTAGTTAAAATAGTTTCATGTATAAGATATTCATTATATTTACTAAATAATGTTTTATATTTCTTATATAGTACCTTTATTATGTATGAGCTCTGGAATTTCAGTTAAACTTAATTTGAAAGCAGACGAATACACAGAAGTAAACGTAACTTAAATGATCGGAATATTGGATGTTGTACAGAAAAGAAAGCGATCAGAATAATCGATACCAGAGCGAAACGAGTTTATATAATATTGAAGCCGTAAATTTTCGTTATAGATAATGCATTAGCAGATGAAGTATTCAACAGCGTTCACCGTTTTGAATGAAGACAAATTTTCTTGGGCACTTTTGCGGTAATTTTATTGTGCGGCGAAGCGGAAAAACTGGATCATATAAATTTTAGGTTTAGACATCGACCACGTCACGAAGATATGTCCCCAACGTCAATTCCTTTCCGCGTACGTGATGTAAGCCCGGTCAACTGTGGACCTCCCCAACTACACGTTACTGTTGTATATGAGAGTGCCGTGGTATAAGAAAGACTCATGCATTACCCAACATATTACATCCAAAAAGCGTCGGACTTTTTCCTATATATACTATATATTTATATATTAGATATTTCCCGCACATCTGTAACACCCTTATACATCTGCAATAGTGTTTGTGTATCAATATGATGCCAGGTAGAGAATCCACTATTACAAATGAGAAACACCATACCCTTTCTCGTGAGGGAACAGGGTGGCTGTTCCACAAATAACCCTCCTACATTCTCCCACCATCTTTGTCCTTACTCTAGCTCGGAGAAAGACTCCAGGGAGCTATCTGTCGGGCGTGTTTTTCTGTTTTCTTTTTGTTTTATTTTCTATTTACTTCAGCTGGATTTTATATGAGTTTTCTTTTCTCATATCTGGATGAAATCGTGTAAAGAGACTTTTGGATCTTTAGAAGTTCGGTGGTGCGGTACTAATAGTGCATGGCGTGGGAAAGAAAGAAACAGACAGATATACGGTGAATATCCGAGATTATTCGCTCGACGTCATCCGCTATTCATTTGATGCTGTTTTCATAATTGGATGGTTCTGCGATGGACTTTCCGTAATTTTGCCCGATATGATTTTTCGTTATTTCCTCTTCTTTTTTTTGTCTATTCGTTTGATATGTGCTTTGGTCATGTTTAAGATGCCGTAATGAATGTCAATTTCTCGGAAGACTAGAATTGTTAAGTTGAAGTTTGACTACATTTAGTAACTAGCCGGACGTACCAATTTCAATTAAATGTCTTCAGAGTTATTGCAGGAAAACAATTTTATTGTCTAGAACACCGTTTCTTCGGCCAATAACGCTTTATTTTATTGCTATAAAATTCATTTCAAGAACTAAGTTTAACAAAACCCCAGAAAACATTTCTGTTCTCATTCTCAAATTAGCTTTTCTGAAAATTTCTATGTTCGTAATAGTTCTTTTCGGTTACATATATACTTTGGAAACCAAGATTAATTTTCTATTAGTTATTCACTGTCCTTTTTTAATTTTTACTTAAAATATGATACATTTCCAAAAGAGTTCATTTGAATTTTATTGACGTTATGACTTTGGTTTTCTTGGAATATTTAAGTAGAAATCCAAGTCACACGATTTCATAGTTTTGATTTGAAAATACCTCAAAATTTTCCAAAATTAATTTCAAGCTACTTATGCAAATTAGATTATGCATTATACAGGTTGTCCGTCAAATAAAGAGACAACGCATGATAAATGAAAAGATATAATTATATAGAATATAAACCCAAAATATTATGAATCGACCCTAAAATTAAAAACACCATGAAAATTGTATTAAGTCACGCCTATGAATTCAAAATATTCAGAAGGTATATAAATAATAAGGACCTCAATTAAAGAAGTTACATACTCAAATACGCTACATCGTATGTTTACATACGTAACAGCTGTCGACTATAGCATTTTTGTATGCTAAGGTCAATAACCTCAATCAAATCAACTGTTTATACATGTAAGTGAATTATTAGATATTAAAAAATATGTATTACGTGAATGTTTTTTTTTTTCGTTACGAGAAATAACAAATATAAAATATTAATATGGATATGCGAAAAATCGCTATTGCAAACAAACGCTCTAATGTTTGGGTTTATAAAAACGCTAGAAGATCAAATTGTGTATAAATATTGTATGGTAAGGGTTCGATAACTTGGTACGAAAGTAAACTGTTACAAAATTTATACTTGTATGAATTTTTAAAGATGAAAAGAACACATAAGATGTGAGCTCTACGCGCACTTAACGTCCTATTTAGTAACAATCTATCTTTAACCGGAGATAAATGTATGAATTGACTGAATCAAAGAGGATACATGAAGCGAGATTGACAATAACAAAACTATTCCTTTTGTTATTGTCGGTCAACTTTAAGATATCGTCTTTCATACTTTTTATAATATAGTCGGTCGCACAGTGACGTTACAAGTTTTTTAAGTATCTTTGTCATTTTTATTCTTATGAGTGGGAAATTTAGGAAAATATTTTGGATCTATATTCTATATAATTATATCTTTCCATTTTTCATACTTTCTCTTTTTATTTCAAGGGCACCCGGTATATTGGTTGATTAATCTTCTTCCTATCACAATGGTTGCTTCCATTTCCCATAGTAATTGGGTGCAATGTCGAACGCCCAAAATCGAAGCATAAAATTGTTGAATTAATGTTGGCCGTCTAAAGGTCCCCTGCTATTTGGTATTGTGAAAATAAATGACGCTGATACAGATTTTACTTCTTACTTTATTATGTAATAAAACATCATTGCTCTATGGTTATTAATTGCGTACTTGATCGGATCAGAATAGTATTTAAGACTACACATACACAATTTAGATTTCCGAATATTATTTCTGTGGCGTGTTTTTTAGATTATGATATTATAGAACTTGATTAGAATTGATGTCCGTAACATATTTACTACTGCTAGTATATTTTACTGTTTCGAAAAGGTATATCAAAAGCATCAATTGTTAATGGTCATTGACAAATTATTACTAATTAACTTCATAAAGCATGACTAAATAAGGTGAAACCTTTATTAGAAACAAAAAATGCTTAAAATCTGGCAAATTTTTACAAGTAAAACATCGATAATACAATGCGATATTGGAAAATTGATCTAAAATTAATGTTGAAGACATTTTATCTTTCACATGAATATTCTTCCCAAAAGATTAGAAAGAGATTACTTTGAAAATATTTTGGCGTTTCTGTATACCAATCAGAAGCATGTGAAGATGACAAAGTTTAAATAATTTTACACTTGGGTTTACACAGTTTCTGATTAATCGGAAACTTCAGATATATTAAGGTGATTGAATTTTCACTTGAAAACAACTTATCAAAATCGATTTTAATATTACCTATTATCTATAAGTAGTTATTTTTTAATTGATAGTATTTCAAATACAAAAATAAGGAACATTTTACTACGAATAAGTAGTAATAAAAGAAAAGCCGACAAGTTCATTGCTTAGTTTTTAAAGATAATTAAATCATTATATCATTCTTGGTGTTGCATTGAATACCAGTGATTAAGAAATTAACTTGAAATTCTCTCAAATAGAAAACGCAATTTAATTTCAAAAAATATATTGTATTGTACACGCACAACATATATGTTTCACTACACTGTGGCTTCATCAGGTAGATGAATATATACTGTAAAGTTACATTTGGTACCTATTTATAAAAATCCAAATATAAAGGTGAAAAAACAAAAATTCTAATCTGAGAGGGGGTGGACCTATTGTAGTTTTAAGTTGAATAGGGGAGAGTGATTTACCTCTACCTGGTCATTTAATTTAGGCATAATTTTAAATGATCAGGACCATACACCTGATGAAGCTACATTGTTGTGAAACATATATGTTGTGTGTGAACAATACAATATATTTTTTGAAACTAAATTGCGCTTTCTATTTCATATAATGAAGTTTCTACATGTATCTCCTACGACGATTATTAATTTGAAATTCTCTCTTTAATATTTTCTTTATCATATGCGCCATAGCAAAGTTGACGCAATGCGAACAGGGATATTGCATAGACATTAATTAAGTAGGTTGTGAATGACTTCCTTGATGGTCACTCTAAGAACTATTTTGGCTATTATTGTCAAAATCTGGAATTAGAGTACTATGATTATTGTTTCGTTAATTGCCTGGTTTTAATGTGCTCGTAGAAACTTTTGTTTTGTTTGTCACGTGGAAATGTCCTCAATGTCTCATAAATTGCTGTAGTCAGTTCGAATCGGTTAACTGGGTATTTTAGGAAAGAAACTTAAACTTTTGTTATAATCGGTTTTTAGCAATTTTGTTTTGAACTTTCCTGTACTATGTTCAAAATCAGTAAAGGCTAGGAATTACGCCGGTGCACGTCTACTAGCAAATGAAATTCTGGAACTGATGCTTCAACTTTAAAATTTACATTCGCATCTCTAATGCATGGCTAAGCCATTTTTAACAGTTTCATTAGAAATTTGTCCCTTATTATGAATGAAAACCTGGAACATATTTTAAGCTCGGTTGAAATTATATACTGGAAATATGTGCTCCTCTCTTTTTCCATAATATACCTCATTTTAAATAATTGATCAAATGCACATTTGCGCCTTTGCGAAAACTGCATTGGTATTAAATATTTATGGTCAGGAGATAATATTACAGAATTATAACACGTCGTTTTGTATAAATATCTAAATAACTCGAATAGAATTGAAACATTGTGTTTTTAAGTACTGTTCTTAGGGGAGAGGGAGTTTGGAAAACAACTCCTATTTGGCACTGTATCTTGCTAATCGTAAACACAGGTTAATTGGACCATTATGACGGTTACTTAATTGTAATTACAATTTCTTTTCTCAAATACTGCTAGACTAAATATTTGAAACTGAAAACGTTTTCGTTTGAAATTGTTCAAATATTTTACTTAGTATACTGCATCGAAATGTAGTCTGATGACAAACCTTAAAAAGAAATATCTATCAAGTTCTTTTCTCACTAAACGATTTTACTGTACAAATATATTTGCCCCAGCTTGTATACACTAGGTGTAATATCTGAAATAGTAAAAATACCATACATAGACGGCAGACAGTGTTTTTATTTTAGTTTGATTGCAGAATACGCTAGCGAACAACAGAACAGTAAAAAATGCGAAATTTTCCGGGTGCCTTAGGAGTTATACGTTTTCAAATGTTTTCATTTCGCTTTTTTAATATTACAAAATATCTACTTGGAAATTCTCGACAAAATACTGGCACACTTTTTTCTTAACTTCAACTAATAACGGTGCAAATTTCGAGGAGTCGACGCTGAAATTTCGCTTTAAAGATGAAAAAAGGATTTTTCTACGCCGAAATCTCAACAGCTTAAACAGATAGGCCTGAATATTTAATAGGGTTAATATAGAGGCGAATGAGGGTCGGAAAATGTAGATTACGTCAGCAAAATCGCGATTTAAAGCGAAGTAATTTTGCATAGATATACGTCAATGTATTTCAACTAAAATTAACACTTCATTTTGCATATATCAAACGAAAATTGATTGTATATATGTGGACGTTTATTATGTATCTAGAGTTAATTACACTTTATAAATATTCAATAGTTTATCTTCTCTTGATTAGAAATATACTTAGAATGGGTAAAATAATTAGGAACCTATTTAAAAAGTAATCTACTTACTATTTGCCATAAATGGCATGTTCAAAATAGTTAAGTAAGAAAGAGATAATTGAGGTGTGGGAGGAGTTACAAATAATATTTTTCTAAAATAATACCAAAGATATTTACCAAACATGATAACTAGTTCTTCAGTTGCGGTTGACCACTTCTTAAGAAACGACACATAAGCAGCGTATATGAAACGATTAGAAGCTATTTGCCTCTGTGCGCACACGAAAAGCCAAAATATGTGGCAAAATACAGCTGCCAAATAACTTGCCTTCAGAAACATTCCTCATTAGAGACAGCCATGCTTTTTGACAATGATTAGTAATAGTAGGTACACGTTATCTATCACAAACCTATAATTTTGAATAAGCATGGCTGTCTCTAATGAGGAAAGTTTTTGAAGGTACGTTATATAAAAAGGCGAAGATATTTGTGAACAAATGCGTGCAACGGAAATAATATAAAATGTAGACGTGAATTGAAAAAACATTTACTACTTTTAGGGGTAACAGTATCATAAATCATTATTATTTGGCGTTAATCCCAAATAATAAAATTATTCAGAGAACTGCTAAACACCCACCAAAGTTTTCTTTTTATATAAAAATGCATTACTGCCATCATGCCATAAATGTTTTGGAGACCGATTAGACTGGACAGATTGACTTAATATGACGACTGTTAAGCGTAAATTTGTACAAAAAATGTGACACGATAATAGGCTACAATGGCGACTGTACGTTTGATCAAAACAAAGCAAGAAAATACTAATGTTGGAGTATATTTTTGTAATGAAACGAATTTAAAAATAAATTCCATGAATTCGAATATTTTTTAATGGTTTTCCTATTTTTCTTGCTTTAGTAACATCTAACTGTCAATTAACTCAAATAAAGAAGAACCCGGTATAGGACCCAAGTCTGCGTTAATTACGTTATTCCTATTTTTAAAGATAAAAATGCTCTCAAACTATCTAATTCGCGTGGGCGTGTGACGTTTTTTATTAATCTCAGACAGTCAGATGTTACGTTGTGATCTGATTCAAGAATATGTCGGGCAACACTTGATTTTTCCGGTCTATTGAATCTAATATGCGAAACATGTTCTTTATAACGAGTTAGAATCGAACGTTTTGTTTGGCCGACATATTTGTGGATTGTAGCAGGATTGTGATAAAAAATTTATTCATTATATGTTGAATTATTCTTAAAAGCACTAAAATGGAATTTTAGACTGTAATTTCCTAATGGCAGAGCTAGAAGTACATTTTTTTCTTGCTCGTTTATCTTCTCCAAAAAATCCATTCGCTTGGAAATTGCTATAGCTTCTGGCGTAAAGATCGACAAATGTCATTTAACTAGCTTCAAGAAGCTACAAAGACAAAAAGACGTACGCAACATTCGCAAACCATTGTTTAGATTCAAATCATAAATTTATAGTGAATTCAAGATTCTGATAGAAAGAAATTTATAATTTGATTCGGTAGTATTTTAACAACTTTGTAATTGAAAATGTGGTTATTTTCAGTTTCATGTTTTTTTTGAAGCTGTAATGTTTTTTGAATATTTGTGATCGTTGATTCTCTTCTTTTGAATGTTGTTCTGTTTAACATATATGAACACGACTACAATAATTACATGGTATGCTATACTAGAAATCGAAACAAATTACAAAGCAAGATCAGTATTAGAGTTAATTCATATTAAAAAACATGAAGAAAATGCTGTTAAAGACCGTCATGAAATTTCAAGTCTGTCTAATTATATACTTCCGACTAATCAAAATATCCGTAATATAAATAACGTGAAAATTCAAATCCAATCTTTTAAACTAAGCCGAAAGTGATCAGTGATCACTGTCATTATTAGAGCTGAGGATGTTTGCGGTATAACCATGGTTATATCATATAACCATAGTAATTTACTATGGTTACATGATATAACCATGGTTATACCGCAAACATCCTCAGCTCTAGTCATTATTAAAGTTTTAGTGTTACTAAGGTGTGAAAAGCGCTATTGATATTTTTGATTTTACAGGAACGCGGAAATTAGATAAACCTTTATTGCGACAAGAATTTGTTCCAAATACTTAAAAAAAAAATTCTAAAACCTTTAAAAACGGTGATGTATTTAATTTAATACTACAAAGTGTCTGCGAAAGGGAATCGACTTTTAATGAAGCATAATCAAAGCATTATCTTTAATGTGAATAAATAATCCACATTTTCTTTAACTAAGAACAACATACCTTCGGAATATTGTCTACAAAATGATATCATTACTTAGATTGTTACTTTGATGTGGATTGAACACTGCAAAACTATTTTTGTTGTAATATTTTTTTCCAATGAAGTACTTTAAACTTTGGAATATTTTTAGATCTAATTAAAAGATTTCATCTCAGACATGTATAATATGTATATATCCTATATGCGGTTGGTCAAAACATTGCTCTAAAGTTACTAAAGTATACATGCGACATCTGGGGTTTCAATCGGATTATTTTGCTTGTCTTAATGTACTAGTATTATTAATTAACAAAGTTAATGTAATTTATTCAACTTATCTTAATTGTTACTACTGTTAGAATCGAATACTATAAAGTAGATAACATTTTATTTTTAATCTAAAAACTGTCGGAACACTTAGAAATATTTATTTAAAAGGAGAAACATTAAAAAGTAAACTGATATTAGTATCTTTAATTAATACTGATAGAACCACTAACGAATATTTTTAGAAAATATTTTTAATTTGTCAACTAATATTCGAGTTTAATTAAGGAGAAACAAAGAAAATATTAAGTCATTCACTTATGATATACCTACTCTTAAAGTAATCTATAAGTTGGTGTATATTAGTGAATTAGTGGTGATTTAGATGGGCCATACTGATTTTTTTTGTGTGTCTGGGCAACTTTCTAATCCATTGGAATTCGGGGCCGGCTACTATTTTTTTTTGTGACGCCCTTTTTTTGTAATGGCCGACTATACTTTCTAAACCTATATATCTTCTGAATAATGGTATGGCTGTCGCCTCTGAACGGCAGTTTTTTTTTCTACTGGTCCCCGTTAGAAAGGACAAAACATTATAAATTTCTGAACTGTGTAAGTTGTATTATATGGAATAAGTTTTCTGAGAATGTTTTTGTTTGGAAAGTTTTCGCATACATACACAGAAAAATGAACGAAATATTTAAATTAAACCAATATATTGCTGAAAACGATATAATTTTTTTCTTTAATCATATAAGCTACTCACAACAAATGGCTTGTACGAATAAATAAAAAATGCCTAAATTGTTAGGTTAGTTAAAGTGTAACATCTATATTACTTTATACCACAAATTCGTGCGTTCAGACATGCAACTATCACGGAAAATATTACTTTGTTAAAATCAAATGTTTTAGTATTATACGAGGGGGTATTGATATACTAGGGTGCTTCGGAAACTACGTGACCTAACAAAGAAAACGCAAGTTTTTTTTTTTACAAAAAAAACATTTTATTTTTTAATATATTCCCCTGCTCGCTCAACACACCTTTTCCAACGATTTTCCAAATTAGTAATACCTTCATTATAGATCGATGAATCCAAGTCGTCGAAACAGCTATTTACAGCAGCAATTACCTCGGAATTAGATAAAAATTTCTTACCGCCGAGTCATTTCTTGGGGTTCCGAAACAGATCATAATCGCAGGGAGCCAAATCTGGGGCATAGGGTGAATGAGGAACTAATTCAAATCCCAATTCATGAAGTTTTGCCATTGCGATCGCAGACTTGTGAGAAGGTGCATTATCCTGATTGAAAAGCACTTCCTTCTTTGCAAAATGAGGTCGTTTCTCTTTGATTTTGTCGCTTAATTGTTGCAACAAATTGGCATAATACTCCCCATTTATTGTTTTCCCCTTTTCTAAGTAGTCAACCAAGATAATTCCATGAAAATCCCAAAAAACAGTTACCATAACATTTCCTGCTGACAAAACCGTTTTTGCCTTCTTCGGTGGTGGAGAACCCTTTTCGTCCATTGTTTGGATTGTTTTTTGCTTTCGGGAGTGTAATGGTGGTGTTCAGAAACTCATTTGATTCACAACGTCGAAGAAAATCGGTCGCCTTTTTGAAGAAGATTCTTTAAACGTTTTTGACCGACTTGTTAGTATGGACTAAACTAAAGAACAATCCTGAGAGTAGAATAATTCTGGTTCTACATGACCTAAAAAAAATTCCGTGGTAAAGATTGGGCTTGCAAAATTTTGCATTAGCTTTTTCGAACAAAGCTTGCATGATTATAATAGATTATTTGAGAAAGGATAGAAGTATTACGAGAACGTATTATACAGAGTTTTTAACTATATTACGTAAGAAAACTGTGGACAAACGCCACGGAAATCTTGGCAAAGTTTTCCACAAGGTTTATTTGTCGCTTATTACACTGCAAAATATTGATGAAATTCGCTTTGAATTGACTTACCACCCACCCTATTCTCCGGATTTAGCACGGCCAGACATTTGTTGATTCCCCTCCAAAAAAAGACACAAATTGAAAGCATTTGAAAACATTTAAAAAGTAAAAGATTTTCTTCAAACGCTAAGAAGTGATTTGCAAACCAAAATAAAGAATTTTTAAAGAGCTTAGAATTACTTCATGAGCTTGAAATTGATAAATGTGTAAATTTTAAAGGATATTATGTTGAATAAATTTAAAAAAATATTAAAATATTGTTGCATTTTATATCGTAAGCTAACTATTTATCAACACTCCATCGTATAATATAAATAATACAATTTTTGAGTCTTATGTATCGTCTTATAAATAATATAGGTCCACGTTAATCATTATCTTTAAAATTTAGACACAATATTATAAAGAACACCAAATGTAGTATTTATTAAGTGTTACAATAGTTATTTACGATACAAGTGTTAAAAGTGCGATTTTATTTCACGAGTAAAAGTTTGCGACACTCGCTAACGCCCGTGTCGCAATTTACGAGTGAAATGAAATAGCATTTGTATCGTACAATATTTTTTTCAACAAACACAATTTTTATTATAAAATATAATGAAACTCCACCGACCAAATTTGACAGCTCATGAATACGTTTTGACACAACTGGACGCAACCGTTAAATTACGTCAAATTAATTTGTCACAATTTGTACAAAAGATGAGTTCGTGTATTAATAAAGAAAATGAAGTAATACCGAATGCAATAATTGAAGCCGCTGATGAATCGACATTAGATTTGTTGCCCTCAAAATCTAGGCAACAATATGAAATTGCGTACAAAAGGTTTATGGAATGGTGCAGATGCAATAATGTGATAGGTAAATTTTGCGAAAATGTTCTACTAGCATATTTTAAAGAAAGGTCTAAAATTTGGAAATCTTCTACTCTTTGGTTACATTTTTCGATGATAAAACTTTTGCTAAATATAAAAGACAACCATGATATTAGTAAATATTATAAACTTATTGCATTTTTGAAACGGAGAGGAGAAGGTTACCGACCAAGAAAATCAAAAATATTGACAAGACCAGAAATTGATAGATTTATTTCTGAAGCATCAGATGAAAAATATATGCTGTTCAAAGTAGCTGTTGTTATGGGTATATTTGGCGCTTGTCGCCGGGAAGAGTTATGCCGTATGACTGTGGATGACATTGAAGATACAGGAAATGTGTTAGTAGTTACTATACCAGATACTAAAACCAATACTCAAAGAATATTTACCGTTATTGGCTCATATATAAACTTGTATCGCAAATACAAATCATTACGTCCATCTAATATAAAACATCGACGTTTATTTATTAAATACGCTAATAATAAATGCACAAGTCAAGCGGTTGGAATAAATTCGTTTGGCAAGATGCCTGCAATTATCGCAATGTTTTTGAAATTGCCGAATTCAGAATCTTATACGGGACATTGCTTCCGACGTTCATCTGCTACTTTGCTAGCAGATTCTGGTGCAAGCTTTTGCTCAATTAAGCGACATGGAGGCTGGAAAAGTTCCACCGTTGCTGAAGGTTACCTAGAGGATTCTCTAGAAAATTAAAACAAAATTGCTCACTCCATCTTCCCAGATCTATCTAATAATTCTATTGCAAATGATAATTTAAATCACGATATTTTAGTTCCTATGAACTATGTGTCTGCAAATAATAATTCTGCAAGTAGGTACAGCCACACATGGAATAAATATCTCCAATTGCACAAACTGTACATTTAATATTAATTATTCAAAGAATATGTAATTTTCATTGTAATAAAAATCATTTGATATGTACGGAATTTTCTCTTGTCATTTTTGACAAACTGTCATTTACTTTTAACACTTTTAAGTGTTAAAAGTGGCCTTTTTAACACGCTACGCAATAAAATCGCATTTTTAAGTGAAGTTAGCCGTGTCAAAATGTCAACTTTTAACAGTGTTTGTAGAAAAAAATAATTTACTAACAGATATTCTACCTAAAGTATGACACAAAATGTCATCGTTGCTGTAAATAGAATTTTGTTACTTTTGACAAACCGACACACCATATCCAAAATATGCTTTGCTTTTAGTGAACAAGGAAAGGTAGTAATCGCCCATCAATTAATAACAATTGAGAAGGCTTTTACTGAAACCTTGCTCTTCCAAAAATTTCTAGTGTTTATCCATGACTAAATTATGTAAATGTATTCTTTGAGCACACACTTTACACAAGAAAAACACTGTAAATATAACACAATCACATTAACACTTTCCTTTGCTTGGGTAAAGTGTGTGCTGGTACTCCAAGTGAAATACATTCTTCTACTGCCGACGATGGCAAATTAGCTACCGCAATACGTATTCATCGTTAAAAACTCTATTACAGTAAGGGTGACCCTTATAGATTTATCATTATCTTCAATTTAATTAGAATTGTACGTAAAAATTTTTATATCGATGTTTACTAGCATCAAGTGAATAAATGTGATAAAACATATATGTTAACCACATAATACATGCACATGGATACGAGGTTGGATCATTATGTCCTTAACGATTTGAAGTAGAGACAGCTTTTCGAAAAAAAAGTTTTATTTCTCAGCATAGTCTCCTTTAAACTCAATACACTTCCTCCAACGTTTTTACAATTCTTTGATCCCTTCTAAATAATAATATTTATTGAGGTTCTCAAAATAGGCGTTAGTTTGGGGGATTATTTCATCGTTGGACACAAATCTCTTTCCCCCGAGTTATTTCTGCAGGTTTGAAGAAAGGCGTAGTTAGTGGGGACTAAGTCCGAGGAATATGGGGGATGAGTGAGCAATTTGTAGCTCGACTCGTGAAATTTCGCCCTGGCGATTACGCACGTGTGCACCAGTGTTTTGTATTGATGAAAGAAAGGTACTTTCTTCTCGGCCAAATGGAGTTTTTTTTTTCTAATTAACGTTGAACCATTCCAATAAGTTGCCGTAATATTCGCCGTTGATCGCTTTTCCTTTTTGAAAGTAGTCTATGTGGATTTTGCTGCTTGTATCCCAAAAACTGTAGCCATGACTTTGTTGACCAATAGACCCACCTTGACCTTCCTCGGTGCCGATTCGCTCGGAAAATCCCACAACTTCGAATGCTGCTTTGGGTCCGGTGTATGGATGTATAGATCCACGTTTCCGTCACTCTTATGACACGCCGGAAAAACTCGTCCGAATTGCGGCCGAACAATGTTTGTGATCAATTGATAGCAAACGCGGCACCCATCTTGCGTATACAAGCTCTAGCACTTTCAATCTCCAATCAGCCAACATCATATCGTGGATTTTTTCAACTGTTTCGGGTCTAGTGACCTTAATTAGGCTTCCAGAATGTTCGGTGTTGTGCGAAAGAACGAAATTCATAATTCACTTCTTTCCCATGATTCTGATGGCACAAAGTAGCCGTAGAATTTACCAAGCTTAGCCTTGGTTTGAGTGATGTTTTCTTCTGCCAAAAGAAAATACTAGACGAGCATACAAAATGCACTTTTTTCCATTTTTGACAAAATACACGACGTTGTCTGCTTTAAATGCCTATTAGACTTTAACTAAATGACGCAGCTTTATCAAATTTTTACAGTGTATTGACAGATAATAGTTGACGGGAGCAGTGATACTTTTCACTTTACAACGCGGAAAATTAAGAAAGTCACCGTGCTTTGCACCTTCCTTCTCCTCTTGGCCGGTAGTTGTCCTACATGGGCATTTGTCGTGCAAGTTTGTTATATGCGGCTGGCCAAACTAGGAATGATTACTTTCGTCGTACGGTGATGAGGGGAAGCAAAGTCCGAAACACGTGTCGGTACTTTGAAGCCGCCAATGCGAATTGATATGCATACTCTATCTATGTGTACGTATACACATATATTTACTATATGTATTATTGTATTTATAGTTATAAGGTACTACTCATTTACTTCTTATTCTTGTTATCCACCAGATTAAACCGTTACATTATTTTGATAGTTTTTAAAAAAATAATTTAAAAATCCTTCTTAGGAGATAAAGTAACTTTAAAGGAAAATAATCTTTTTGTAATTGTATCGATTGACAATTCTGCTAAGTATTCACATTTTGATAAATCAATAAAAATATTCTCCTTGCAAAAATGTTAATTTTTCTTTATCTAAAACTTGTAATCTCTGTTTCTTTGAACATGTTTTGTTGAAACTCAAGATACTATACTGTACTGTTCAGGACTACATATACTAAATAATATTTTAATTGCAAATTAAATAAGTAAAAATTAAAAGTTGCTAAAGAGGCGCTTAAATCTTTGTCGGTTACTTAATGATTTGCAATATATATTTTTTTGCTTATTTCGAAAACACTTGTATATTATTCTTTGTTATTCTACTGTTTCTCTTTCGGTACTAGAAATTTTTTTAAACTGTAAACCGTTCATGTAAGTTAATTTTATTGCCATGTAGAAGTGGTTTGTATTACAGTCCTTAAGTAGATGCATTATGGACTACAACTACAAGCGTAGGTGCATCGAAAAAGGTTAATAACAATGTTTTAAAGAAATAGATTTAATAAATAACTTTCTTGGTCGGTTTGAAGATTTTACTTTTTTTTATGAAGAAAAACCGCATCTCGTAATCCCTAATAGTTTTTTTTATTTATTCATTGTGTTGAATAGAATGCAAAAAATAGATTGCATGTCGATGCGATAATTCACATCAAGCTTTGATACAAAATAATACAAATCTGTATAAAAACAAATTTGTATCTGTATATGCATGGACACACAGTACGTATTTACCAGCTTTTGCTTCAACTACCAGACGCATGCGTTTCTGTGTAACCACTTTGCCAATGATAGATTTACGAAGAAAAAGACTGTAGTACACTTGCGGTCATGTAGTAAGTTTTGTCCTATCCGAAGACAACAGATAACCTCTTGCCATCTGACGGACAAAACCGACCACGCCGGTGCAAAGTGTTCTTCTCGAATAGCAAAGCTATTACTGATAAAGAAGAAAAATACGCATATTACTGTGAGTCCATTAACTCGTCGCCAGGTGGCGTAGTATAGCAAAAAATAGATTGCATGTCGATGCGATAATTCACATCAAGCTTTGATACAAAATAATACAAATCTGTATAAAAACAAATTTGTATCTGTATATGCATGGACACACAGTACGTATTTACCAGCTTTTGCTTCAACTACCAGACGCATGCGTTTCTGTGTAACCACTTTGTCAATGATAGATTTACGAAGCAAAAGACTGTAGTACACTTGCGGACATGTAGTAAGTTTTGTCCTATCCGAAGACAACAGATAACCTCTTGCCATCTGACGGACAAAACCGACCAAGCCGGTGCAAAGTGTTCTTCTCGAATAGCAAAACTATTACTGATAAAGAAGAAAAATACGCATATTACTGTGAGTCCATTAACTCGTCGCCAGGTGGCGTAGTATAGCAAAAAATAGATTGCATGTCGATGCGATAATTCACATCAAGCTTTGATACAAAATAATACAAATCTGTATAAAAACAAATTTGTATCTGTATATGCATGGACACACAGTACGTATTTACCAGCTTTTGCTTCAACTACCAGACGCATGCGTTTCTGTGTAACCACTTTGTCAATGATAGATTTACGAAGCAAAAGACTGTAGTACACTTGCGGTCTTTTGCTTCGTAAATCTATCATTGACAAAGTGGTTACACAGAAACGCATGCGTCTGGTAGTTGAAGCAAAAGCTGGTAAATACGTACTGTGTGTCCATGCATATACAGATACAAATTTGTTTTTATACAGATTTGTATTATTTTGTATTGAATAGAATGCATGAACAAACTAACATGTACTACACCAACTATTTTTCCAAGCTCGATTCCCTAATTTTGTTTATTCGTTTTCCTTTTTGTAATTAGTAAACTATAAAAATAAGTATAAATGCATTGTCCAGAAGATTTTGTAAATGTGAAGTAGGAGACATCAAACTCTTTCTGTAAAAATAATTACATAAATAAGATTAATTTCAATTCGGTTATATTATCTTTCCAAACAATTTGTTTATTAATAGTTTAGTAGTAACATAAGAAAACTAATAGGTAAGAGCAGAGATTAAATCATATACTTATAAAATCGGAAATTGTATTTAACTATCGAAGAAAGTTTCATTCTAGCCAAAATTAGACAATCTCGAGAAACAGTCAAGTAACTACGTAGCAAAGTCTACTAAATTTTCTGATGGATGCCGTGTAAGTTTCATGACTTGGTCTGTTTGTCAACTTTGCCAAGATTAGACACTTAAATACTTTGAGCTGTGGATGGCCCGGAATTCACTGCGCCTGCCTGTTTATCAATGGATGGAATCAATACGAGATTCGTTCTTTTTCATTGACGAATGGCGGCTTTCTTTGAAACATGACCTGTACATGTGGATGTACATATTATTATTGCAATCCATCATCCCGATATGGTACATAATAAATCCGATATAGGTATATATACCATATATACAGGGTTAGTTAAAAGTATGTAGACGGCGATTTATTGTCGTTAATATTCATTTTAGGGAATTATGTTCAATATAAAAGTTTGTTAGGATATTTTGATCTACATTTGAGAATATTTGAATTTTTTTTTTTTCTTCAATTGTTTTTTAGGTACGCCTGTCCGCGCAGTTTTTTAAAATGGGAACTAGTAAATTTTACTCTACCATTCGATAGATAATTTTTTTCTCTTTACAATAATATTTTTGTTTTTTTAAAATTCATTTTAATAACTTTTTTACAAGAAAAATTAAACAAATTAATAACAAAGTAAATTAATGTAAGTGTTCAAATTGTCGTCCATTAGTAATTTGACAATGAATTTGAATTTCTTGTATCGTTCTGGTAATTCGGATTTGTAAATCTTCGACGTTATCGGGCTTATCTTTGTAAACTTTGTTTTTTACGTATCCCCAAAGAAAAAAATCTAAAGGACTTAAATCTGGCGAACGGGCTGGCCATTCAATGGTTCCTCGTCTTCCAATCCATCTGTGGGGACAAACGTTGTCCAGATATTGACGAACATTTACACCATAATGTGGTGGGGCGCCATCTTGCTGGAACCAGATACTGTCATTGGGCAGGTGTTCATTGTTTTCATGAGGATAGAGGGTAGCACAAGCAGGTATTATTCATTTTGCAATAACTGCAAATACAGAGCCGAAGCTAAATTGCCATTGATGAAAAAGGGACCGAAAATATGACCGCCAGAATGCCAACCCAACATTTTGGGGGTACTGCGTATAGTGCTCCAAAAACCAAGAGGGATTTTCCGATGACCAGTATCTGCAGTTATGTCTGTTTACTTCACCGGTAAGGCAAAAAGTAGCTTCGTCAGAGAAAAAGAATATTGTTGACAAAATTTTCATTATTATTGCAAATATTTAACATTTCTTCAGAAAATTGTAATCTCCTATCAAAATCATATTCCGTTAACTCGTTTACAAGGTGTACCTTATAAGGTTTATACTTTTCACTTTTTAAAAATGACACGATCGATGACTGAAATATTGAAATTGGCCGCTAATTGATTGGTTGATAAATGGGGATATTCAGATACAGCCAATAAAATATCCAGTTTGTTATCATCGCTTTTTGCTGTTCTAGGTCTACCACTCCTTGGCAAATCTTTAACGCTACCCGTTTGTTCAAAGCGTCTTAAAGTTTTACCAACAATGGATTTAGAAATTGGATTTCTATTTGGATGCGTATCATTAAATAAATTACAAAAGTCTTGTAAACTTCTGCGTCTATGTCCATAACCCAACATCATAAGTATTTCAATTCGTTCATGTTCACTTAAACTCGCCATTGTTAATATTAACAGCAACAAATTGCACAAATGAATTATTTCTGTCAAAGATTTGACGTACACAATAACCACTGATAAAATTATGTCGCTCAAGTACCGAACATCTGTTAAACACATGAACCGGCCTTTTCTTATAAAAAAGTTATTAAAATGAATTTTAAAAAAACAAAAATATTATTGTAAAGAGAAAAAAATTCTCTATCGAATGGTAGAGTAAAATTTACTAGTTCCCATTTAAAAAATTGATGAAAAAAAAATTCAGATATTCTCAAATGTAGATCAAAATATCGTAACAAACTTTTATATTGAACATAATTCCCTAAAATGAATATTAACGACAATAAATCGCCGTCTCCATACTTTTAACTAACCCTGTATATATATATATATATATATATATATATATATATATATATATATATTATGCAAATACGATAGTACTTGTATGTTGTAAATCTATCTATGTTTATGATTACGTAATAGTAATTTACATTTGTTGCAAGTTTAGACCGTATCTTACTACAATGTTTATTTTAGCGCAGCAAATACTTTTTTCGCAAATTGGTTTTCAGAATCATTCGTCAGTTTATAATTTATTCACATTATAATTAGTTATTATAGTACAAATAATAAATATAAAAACTAGACGCTGAATCATCTAGGTGAATAATTTATTTTGAAAATCGTGTTTTTAAAAATAAACTGCGAATTTGTTTTAAATTTCTATTTATACAGGGTGAATCACAGGGTGAATCGCTATACTTCCCTAACGTGCATAGCTTTGCGTAGTCTAGATAGTCTATAATTTGTCTCAGAATAAGAAACAGTGATTTAAATATCCAACTAAAATTCAATATAAACAGCTTAAATTATTTGATAACTGAGACTCATAAAGTAGTTTCAAGTAGTGCTTTCTCATAATGTCAATAAATCTCATTAATTGTGTAAAAAAATAAATCACAAATACCAGAGACCGTTCCCTGGTTATGTTTGAATATAAATATGAAGACATAATTTTCCATATTGTACCTGCCTGCTCTAAAGGCAATATCATTACTTGCAACAAATAATCAGTGTTTTAACGCTATATTTAAATATTTTCTTCATATTTTTCATTTCTGTGCCAGAAACACATCATGGGCATATTGAGATCTCCAGAAAATTATGCCACATCTGGAATATACCTCTTCATAATAACATGTCATCAAATTTTTAATGCTCAGTGAGTTCCTTAGAGTTCTTATTTTGTAACAAGAGATATCACAATGAATTTAGCAACTCATTTAACTGAATATATAAACAAGATAAAAACAAGTTAGCAAAGATACTAAGTCATTTATAAAAATCAAAAACAACAACGAACTTGCGGGCCACCTAATTTAATAAAAAGCAAGACTGATGAATAAAAATATTTATTTATATGATTTTATTTATAAAATATTCTCTAGCAAATTATACACGATTTGACAAATAAGATTTAATCAAACTAGCCATAACACCTCTCATACCATAATTCTCAAGTTTTTCAAGCAGAATATGTACAAGGAGACTTAGTAGCAAAAATTCAGCAAATATTCCGTAGCTTTACTAATTTTTCTACGGTAGTATTGAAACTGAAAAATTTTATAATCATCAAAAGAAGATTTCAAATAGGAGAATTTCAGCTGTCCAGGTTTTCGCTTATATATTGACATTTTTGTGAATTTGTCTTACCCACTATGGGTAGCATAAAAATTATAATCAAATCAAAACAGCATCCTTTCTTTATTTGCCCTAACTTCATAAACAAAATTTGACTACTGCAGAAAGCAGAAAATTATGCACAAACAAAGAGCACTCACAGTGAATTTTTTGAACGCATAAAAATCTATTTGATGTTATATCATGTGCTTTTCTGTGTAGCATTTCTGAACATTTAGTCAGGCCTTTGATAAGGTTTGGCATAAAGGACTCCTACATAAAAACATAACAATATTTCCTGATAATTTGCATTGAAGTTATACCTCAATTAAATAAAGAGAAGAATATATATCTCTATGTTCTCCATTTCCAAAAATGAAGTACTGGACCTTAAATTGAGCAAACCGTACTGGAGTCATCGGAAGAAGATCTCAACTGTCAATTAAAAATAAACTTCTTGTTTAGAAAGTCATTTTGAAAAGACTTGGACTTGGTGTGCAGTTGATGCTGAACCCCATCAGCATCAAATTGACATCTTGGAAAAGTTCCAGTCAAAAATGTTTCAGATGATCGTTGATGTTGACACTCGTCCATCACCGATCATGGATCATTTGACTGGAACTTTTCCAATATTTCAATTTGATGCTGATGGGGTTCAGCATCAACTGAAGTTGAAGTGAAGTGATAAGGCGTGATTCGCAAGTGAAATCAGATGTAGTGCGAAACTATAGTGCCGTGCACCAACACCAACTCAACACCCACCTGCCCCAGTTAGCAAAATCATTATTTACAATTAAAAAGAGTAATCGTTGACTTAAGTGGTACAATCTCGCAGACATTGTGATTAGATTTTAAGTATTTAGTGTTGAATGTAATTTACCGATTTTGAGCAACAATCTGTCCTTATGATTGGTACTTTATAGTAGACGTCTTACTGGATATTCTTCTGCATGTCAATTGAACTAATTTTTCTTACTGTTTGCTAAATGTCCTAAATCATATACTTATAAGAACGAATTTAATGTTATCCTAGAAAAAAATATTACTGGATTCTTTCTCTTACTTTATATCTGTTGCGTAGTTATTTGAAAATGATTAAATAAAATTATTATCAATGCTAGATTTGACACCTTAGATTGATGACCTAATTCTTAAAATAACGAATGTATTTTAGGTCGATTAACTTTACGTTTACGATGTTTAAGTTTATAATGGGAAGCAACAGAAATCAATATAAATATTCAACACGTTTTATGTATTGACTTGGCGATTGGAAAAATATGACCTTAGTTTTTGAAAACGCCATTTATTAATTAAACCTAATAAAGTTTTGAAATGAACAAATTTATAATTGGTAAAGTACGGAAATAGTAATTAATTAATTAGTTGGTGATTTGAGTCATTTAAAGCCTTATAATTATTTACTTATAGAACGCGTTGACAAAACAGATTGTTAAATATAATTCAATAACTGCTTGCATATCATTAAATAACTCTGGAATTAATATTACAGTAAAACAAAAATATACGTTTGAATTACTATATTCAAATTATTAGGAATTAAAAAAGAAGAAATATGAATTGTCGGCTATATACTTTCCTAATTTTCTAAGAGATTGAAAAATACATTGAATGAAAGAGCAATCTTGAATATCTGGTTTGAAAAGTTTCGCAGACGTTGACCATGATTACTTCTTTGATTCCGGGCTGGAACCGTGTCCCTGGTACTGCTTTCTGCTTAGCCGACGTTTCGTTGTAGAGGCCCTTTAGCCCCTGCCAACAGTGGACGAAACGTCGGCCAAGCCGGAATCAATGTCAAGAAAGCAGTTCCAGTCCGGAATCCTAGAAGCAATCACTCTCAATATGTTTGTGTCTGGTACTCTTTACTTAAATGAAAAATTCTAGCTATATTTTCTTCTTGTTTCGATTACACGTAAATATATTGAAAAAAATTACAACCAAATCGAAACCATTCTGTATGATATCTAAATTTTTTATTAAAAAAATTTTAAATCCGACCGTTTCTTTATAAAATAGTCGAAATTCCAGCGGTGGTCTAGGCTATTACAAGGGATGTCTTTTATGTTTTACGTACTTGGACATAGAGGGCGCCACTAATCACATGTACTAAAAATAATCTCCATTTTTAGTTAGCCCAAATCCAAATATTTAGCGCGATACGGGTAGTGTTGTAGCTACAACGAACTATCATCGCATCATCACATCAGTCAACAATTTCCCGTTGGTATGGGAGAATTCAAATGTGGACGGATTAATCTTAGATCAGGTGCACCAAAAACAGCAGTTACTCAGGAAAACATCGATGCTGTGCGCAGGCTTATCAGTGAAGATCTACATGTGACATGTCGTGAAATTGAGGCATCATTGGGGATCATTCATAGACCCCAATTCAAAAAATTTTGCATGAAGAATTGTGTGTAAAAAAATTAGTTTCCCGTTGGATACCGCGTCTGTTGACCGAAGAACAGAAAACAGCTTGGGTAAATTGGTGTCAAAATACTCTATACCGCTTCAACTCAGGAAACTCTAAAACGTGTACAATATCGTGAATGGTGACGAATCTTGGATTAACTCATATGAGCCAAAAAATAAACGCCAGTCGTCTGTTTGAGTATTCCAAGGTGAAGAAAAGTCGACAAACAGTCGTCCGTCCTTGAAGTGTTTCCAAAAAGATTGTCGCGACATTTATTTCGAAAGCAGGCCATGTACCAACAATTTCTCTACAAGATCAAAGAACTATTACTGCCGGTTGGTAATACAACCATTTGTTTGCCGCAAGTCATCACTGAGCTCCGAGAAACTAACCCACAACGACGAATCATCTCCACCAAGCCAATGCAAGTTACCACACAGCTCGCTAGACAATTTAATTTTTAACACAACAAAATGTGAATTGTTAGATCATCCTCTGTACAGTCTCGATCAAAGTCGCAACGATTTCTTGACCTTTCTGAAAATCAAGGACGGGCTGCATGGTCAAAGCTTCCAGTCATTAAAAGAAGCAGACTATGCCTTATAAAACGCAAATTTGACTCTACCAACAAACGAGAGGAATAACTGCTTCCAGAGTTGGTTCGAGCGCATGCAGAAGTTCATTAATCTTCGTGGAGAATACCTTGAAAAAGTCTTTAAAAGCTATCTGCTGTTTTATTCCAGCTTTATATGCAAAATATAAAAGACAACAGCTCGTGTACGAGTTATAGTTTTTATCTTCCCATTATGCTTTTTTAAAATCAAATATGCCTTGGTAACTTTTGTGCCAATTTACAAAACATTTGCAACATTATTAACTTTTTTATCTGTCAGTTGTCGTGTTTTGATTTTACATCAAAATAAACAAAACCGGGTATAGAGTCGTTATGGATTTCTTTACAAAACAAGATAAGGCCCCAAAAATTATTCTTGAAGAAATGTTGGTTGTATACGGGAATGATTATGCTTTCAAGTCAACTATTTGCGAGTGGTCAAAATTGCTTAAACATGGTCGAGAATCATTAAATGAAGATTCCATTCCAGGTCACCCTTATGATGTCATCACTTATGATTTTGGAAAGCCAAGTATTTGGTACTGGATGTTACAAAATTAAAAGAAGCTACCATTAGTTAGCAGGTTTACCAGGTGCTTCAAAACTACAATCTTTAGAATTCTACACGAGCACCTTGGATTGATAGTAGTTAGTGTAAGGTGGGATCCACGTCTTCGCCATTGCAAATGCGTCTTAGCGGAATCCAAACAGAGTCGTTACAGTCGCATGTTAAGGGCTCGAATCACACCAGGAAGTTTAAAATCACCCCTTCTGCAAGTAAAACAATGGCAAATGTTTTTTGGGACTGTCGAGGAATTTTGCTTTCATTTGCATTCATTATCTGGTAAGGATGGTACCATAAATGGAGAGTATTATGCAAGCTTTATACAGCATCTCAGAGGCTATCAAAGTCAAATGACGCAGAAATCTCACGTAAGGTATCTTGTTGCTCCATGACCAATACACCAGTACACAAGTCATGACTTTTAAAAGCTGCTCTTGCTGACTGTAGCTTTGAAGAAATAGCACCTTATAGTCGGTCCAGATTTAGCACCCAGCCGCTACTTTGTGTTTTCGAATCTTAAAAAAAGCGCTGAGGGGGACAAAATTTAGAGACGATGACTAACTTGTAGCAGCTGTAGAGAAGTATTTTCCAGAGAAACGAGAAGAATATTTTTACAATAGGTTAAAGATGTTATTGAAACTGTGCAATATCTATATTCAAAAGCAAGGAAATTATATTGAAAAATAAATTTTGATGCTCTAGTGTTTTGTCTCCATGCCTAGTTTGAGAAAACAAGAACTCGTAGGATATTTATGTCGGTTAGAAATATAAAGAATATATATACCATTGCATAATATGCTTTCTTGACTACAAACGTACATATACTTACCAAAAATAACGGTTCAATGAAAGTCGTGTTCGAAATTTTGTGTTAAACGATTTCTTTTGTTGAAAGAAATGCTATAAAAATTTCTTTCGTCGTCCGAGATTTCTTCTGTCAAAATTGCAAGTCATATTGATCATTAGTTCGTCTATGGTATGCTTCTAAAGTTGTCAGTTCACATTGTTCAACAATGGAGAAACTTGAGTATCGTGCAATGATGAAAGGGGAAAAACACTCAGGAAATAAAAGATAAGGTTAGACTTTGTATACGGTGTAGCCTCCCCTTCATTTGCAACTACAAAAATTGGGTGGCCAAGTACAAACGTCGTACGAGCATTTTAGGCGGTAAACGTTCCGGACGTCCGAAAACTGCTACAACTGACGTAATGATGGATTTATTCCATTGATTGACTGTTGTGGATATAGCTAAGGCTTGTGGGATATCGTCTGAGTGGGTGCACAAGATTTTAGAGACAGATTTAGATATGAAACAATTATTCGCGCGATATGTGCCACGTTTGTTGACGATCAACCAAAAGCGCATACAAACGGACATGTCGGGCAAGTGTCTTGGCCCGTATCAAATAAATCTGGCAGAATTTTTGCGGCAATTGATAACTGTCGATGAAGCCTGGGTAGGCCACCATACGCCCGAAACCATACAGTAGTCAACGCAGTGGATTGCGATGGGAGAACCAACTCCGAAGAAGGCAAAGGTTCTATCTGCAGGGAAAGTGATGCGACAGCTTTTTGGAATGGTCGGGGAATGATTCTTGTCGACTACCTTGCAAAGGATTCAACAATCAACGGACAGTACTACGCTGCATTGTTATATTAAATTGAAGGCCACAATTATGAAAAACGTCGAGATTTGGCAAAAAGGGAACCAGGATAGCGCCTGAGTTCACATGTGCATGGTTGCAATGTCAAAATTGAACGAATTGAAGTTTGAATTGTTTCCGCATTCACCCTATTCGCCAGATCTAGCTTCCCAGCAACTTTTTACTGTTTCCTAATTTGAAAAATATCTCGGCGGAAAAAGATTGAGGTCAAAAGTTGAGGTTGAAGACGCTGTAAATCAGTATTTTTCAGGCTTAGACAATCAATTTTTTTCTGACGGTTTGAAGGGATGGAAGATAATTTTTTTCTAGGATCCTTTATAAAATGACATTTTTCGTCACCGAATACTGCAGTGAAAATTTGATTTCCATCACTAGTGAAAAAAAATCCCATAACGTTAACTTTCGTCCCTAATGACAAAAGTTACATAGTAAATTTCACCTGCGTCTAGTTGCCTGCTATTGCTATATCGCGTCATTTTTAAATCACGTCTGTTTGTGCTGTTTGTAGCTTTATCATGATTTCTGATTCAGGAAGTGATTTAGATATTCCCAATACACCACCAAAAATAGTAAATCAAGCTGAGAAACCCTATGCGGGCTTATTACAAGAAAAATCGAGAAAGAGGTATGAAGAAGTTTATATAAAATTCATTGAATAGAGAGCTGATACTAGCTTAAATTCATATTCGGAAATTATGTTGCTTGCATATTTTGCAAAATTGTTGGAAGATTTGAAGCCATCGACCTTATGGTCTACATATTCTATGTATTAATGTTTAAATCATAACCAATTTATATATGATCTATAGTTTTGTAATTTTTAAGTGAAAATAAAGTATTTGTTTACATAATTTTTTTAAGTTTGCTAAAATGTCCGAGGCGAGGTCGTAGAAAAAGCATAGTCGAAATAATTTTTTTTAAGCTCACGAACATTACCAAATTCAGCTACGCCTCGTTTCGTAAACAGTTCTCTCGCTTCAAAAAAATGTTACTTTCGTCACTCGTTACATAATATACTATTGGTTTTCTTCGAAATATGTGTTTTTATTAAAAAGCCGGAAACATTTCAAATATCCCTCGTAGATAATCATTTTTTTAATTCTCCATTTTAGATATTTGAACACCTACGAATTATTATTTTTAGGTTCATAGTACTACCACCAATAGAAGACCACACACAGTACAACTTCAGCCATTAATATGCAATAAGTTCCACAAATTAAACTTTAGTCTGTAATGTATATTTATTAGACTACATTTATAACAACTAAATGTTTGTATTATGCGTAAAAGGAATTAAGAAAACACGATAACGTACAAATTTAATTTAATACCAGAACGTTATATGTATGTGATGTAAAGAGGGTTCTTTTAGATTTTAAGGTCGACATAATAATGGTGTTTTAGTTTGAACATGCCCAAACAGCAGGAAAACCGTTAATTTTCTGAAACGCTTGACCTTGAGGTTTAATTAAATGGACGAACCGCTTTCCGCTGAAGCGTTGTTTGCGTGTTTCCTAAATGTGAATCTTGCATTTATTTGATGGTTTTGTTATTTCACTGTGTGTAAATTGCTTGAATAAACCGAGCGATTTATCAAGACGAAGATTTGCATAGAGAATTTTTGTTTCAATGAATACAAATTGACTTATTTCGGACTGAGAATGAGAAATGCTATCTAATTTCCGCCATATCCAATTAGAGTAAATCCGAAAAATGATCTCATGGTCTGAGTAAGGATATCACAAAGTGTAATTTAACCGATTCAGAAGTTAATTAATGTTGCTTGTTAATTCAGAGCCGTGAACGGAGAATATGATTTCCATACGAGAAGTCTGATGAGTAATATTTGTGTAAATAATAGAGCAAGGATTATTATTTTAAACAGAGCTTCGTGCAGTGTAAATAAATAAGAATTAAGAACAGACAACAAAACTACGTTTTTATATTATCCCTCTAATATATACCAGCTTATTAAATTAGAAACATGTGGTGTTTATTATAAACATACGGTACGTAATATTAGTGATTTGGTGCTGGATTAGTTCTGAAAATATCTCAGACCATTGACGTTTTAATCCTAATAAAAACTTTTAAGCGGGTTAAAACGGTTCATTATTAAAAACATTTTAGAAGTTTTCAAAAGACTTCTTATAAAATAATTTAATATATTGTTAATAAAATTGTATTTAATCTCGTTGAAATTAATATTTGATTTTTAAAAGATTGGTAGTCGAGCCCAAGTTAAAGTTAACTTATTCGTTTACATATCGTTCAAATAATCATTAAACATATATTATTTATACATATTTTCGTATTTTAAAATGCCATTATTTCTTTATTAGATTACTTTACATTCAATAATTATGGTAATCTCTCTATCTTATCCTATTTAAATTAAGTTGAATTAAACAAGAATAAAATGTTATAATTGCATTTTTACATTACGCGCGCAATTGACTTTTCTATTTATACTTGTAACAAACATTAAAAAAATAAAAGTATACATGTTTCAGCATATGCCGAAACATGTAAGATTGTTTGAAATATACACATTTTGAAGTAAAACCAGACCTTAAATAGCCAACTATTTGAATCTACTATATATATATATATATATATATATATATATATAATTATTTCCTGACCTTTGTATCTCATAGTAGATTTAGTTAGTCGCCGATTTAATGTCTGTTTTACTTTAATATATATATATATATTTAAAATAATCTTACATGTTTCGGCAATTACTGCCTTTTTCAAAGAATTTTAAGTTATAAATGACAATATATTAATGTCATATTTATATATATATGAAGTTGTCATGGATAAAATTACATTATTCAAAATACATTCAAGTTTAATAATAATAATTCATGCCTTAGCATTTCCCAACAGCTTAACGCCAATTACAGAGGACGGATTGGCAATCCATGAGTTACTATTATATCTGCGCCCGTTGAGCGACTTAAGATATTCAGCTATCATCATTCGCCTAGAACGAAAAGGAGAACAGGAAAACCTATTCTGACAACCTAGTCCTATAACAATTGTATATATTCATGATGGTAAATTGCAGATCGCTACTTTACATTATTAAGTTATAGTATATACTGCATAGATTTTTTTTCGTGATTTTCCTACTCGCTTACAAGAATTACCAACCGCCCTATATTGGTTAATAATAGATTAAAAACAGGTAAGCGGTCTGTCAATTAAAATTCATTTATTTTCGATCTCTATATTTCGCAACTAGTTTGTTGCTTCTTCAGGAGAAGAGAACGTATAGTTAAAAATGAAAGTGACGTATACAGATATTAAAATTGATAGTTCATTGCTTCTTTATCGCCTGAAGAAGCAACAAGCTTGTTGCGAAATATAGAGATCGAAAATTAATGATTTTTAGTTGACAGGCCGCTTGACCGTTTTAAATTTATTATTAACCTACATACACGTATGGGTTTAAAACGTTCTCCATTCTCCATTGGCCCCTCTTGTCTTCCCATGAGTTGTTCTTCAAACCTCTTTGACGATTCCTTACCTTCACCTTATTCCAAGTCTCCCTCTCCTATGGTTTCCTTGTAGCGTTCATTCCATGAGTTGCTTTGGTAGCTATTCCCCTGCCATCAGTTGTATGTG
The DNA here is from genome assembly GCA_935421215.2 of Melolontha melolontha. Lineage (NCBI taxonomy): Eukaryota > Metazoa > Arthropoda > Insecta > Coleoptera > Scarabaeidae > Melolontha > Melolontha melolontha. Next base: position 71,560,174 of record OW285240.1, read on the forward strand.
TCCATACCATTGAAGTTATTTCATTCATGGTCTAGTGTGGTATGCTTGACTCCTATGATTTCTCTTATTCTCTCATTTCGGACTCTGTCCCTTCTAAATCTACCTGCAGCTCTTCTACAGAAGTTCGTTACCAGCAAAGGTTTTACTTTTATATCTTTGAGTGGCCAGAATTCAGAGATACAAGTTGCTAGGCTCTTAACAAATAATTTTAAAGTTAAAGTGGGTTATGGCTTTTTTAGCCTCGGCCTTCCTGTATCGCATGGGTTCGTCCAAGGTACTGTCCTGCGATATATGCAATCCCTGATATTTGTAGGTGTCGCAGTGTTCCATAAAACCAATAATTTTAATGAACTCTTACTGAAATTATATAAAAGGCATTGTCGAACTGATAAAAAAAAAAGTAAATAGAATTGTATGTTTGTTCAAAATATATTCTTTCTCTACCTCTTTTCACATCTAAATTATTTCCAAATTATTTTTACATATTTCAAACCAATATTATCAATTTAAAAATAATTTTACTATTATCGTGTGCGTCAAATTGTACTAATAAATAAATATTAATTTGATATATTATTTTATTTATTGATTTTTAGATGAGTCAAAATTATTCTCAACATGCTAAACACACTATTTTTTATATTTATTTAATCTTCTATATTTCCTATAAGTTACTAATTATCCATTTGATTTTGTTGTTAATTTTTTTTTGCTAAAATCAATCGTAATATATATAATTTTAAGGTGTATTTACTAATTAAGTGTGTGTTTGTTTCAGGTCTTTTTCTAGGATATGAAAATGATAAAGAATGGGGTAAGTTTATATTAATTATATTTGCTGAGTTATGATTTGTTTAAATAATTAAAAATTCGTGATAAGCCATATCTATCTCGGAACATGTGGATTCAATTCGCTCTTCTTAGAGCTCATCAGCACAACGATATCCTGGCGACAGACATGACTCTTAACTTCTAGAAGTGAATAACCAGAAAGACGTCGCGATGTGTTGCGTTCTGCATACTGGTAAAAACTTAGTTTGTCAAATTATAGTAGTCAACACATTAGGCGTCATTTGTGTGTGGAAATGAGATTCAATAGTCATTGATTCTCATTTGCAGTAAGTTCAATATGATTTGTTTATTTATATTATTTTAAATACTTGGGATCGTTTTATATAGATAACAATATTCCATTAAATATTTAGGCAAAATAATATTTATTCTGGTATTCATGAACGCATATTCATATTGTCATTGTATAAAAATTCGTAAACTGAATTTCTTTTTGATACTGAAGTTCATCCTAGTATTGATTTAAGATACCATTTTCCAAATAAATATCGGTATATTTCGATATAGTTCTGATTACAGATGCCATATTATTTATTTCATACTTGAGAAAGGTGTTTTAATAATGGTATAAATACATCTAGTAAAAAGTTTCTTTTTTTTTATATGCATTTCAATTCTCTTGACTTCAATAACTCAATGATCGATAGAATTATTGCCCACCAATATTCATTCAGGCATATAGACAAGTACTTCTGCTAAACATTAATAATCTACATAAAATAATTTTTGAGCAGATGATAAGTATTCTTATGCGTATGTAATTTAATTATTAAAATTAATTAATTTTCAATGTTTATTCTATAAGGTACATAATTGCAAACAGTGCAACTATCTTTTCATTATTTTAATTATTAATTATTTAAATTATCGTGATAGTTTACCCTTCAATATTTCTTCATTGCGTTTAATATTTTTGCGATATTATCAAGTAATTCCTGTTTTTTTTTTAATTTCAGAATAATCGTTAGTTTATTTATAGCTGGAATTTTTAAGTACCTTATCCGTAAACTAGTTAAATGTTATTTGCGATTTATCAAGAGTTTTTTTTAATTACTCGCTCTTTATTTATTTATTGTTTATAAAAGATTAAATATCTTGAATCTGAAAATAGTTATTCCTTTACACAAACGTGTTTCCTTGAATTATATTTTTAAATTTAAAACAGAAATATATTTAAATTTTATTTAAATTTCCCAATCAATGAATCACATCTCTAAATATTGACTTCTCAAAAAATTGTTTATACAAATATGTTTAGAGAGAGCCAACATCATTCGCTCTTGTATTGATCGTAGTACGTCTTGAGAAATACGTACATCTTGCGCCATCTGTCGCAGCAAGATAGCACGTTACATTTTTACAAGTTTCTTAAATATTGTTAGAAGTGTTGTTTGTGTTATCATTTTCGGCTTCGTGTTACCGAAAACATTACATACTGCGTAATAAGATTTTTTTTGTTTCTTATTAATAAACAATTGTGAACATTTTATAAATAATTCTTTAAGTACATGCATATATTCTTTTGAATATACAAGTATGTGGTATCGACAGATTAATTAGAACATTTTTTTTAGTAAACATTGATAATAACCATATTTTTTATATAACAAATATTTAGACCATTTGTTTACTTCTCGTTCCTGTACAAGTGAATCACAGGCATGAACTTATAACTGAAAGTAAACATGCCACCAAGACTGAACGCCTAGGAAAAAAAACGGGTTCATGTTTTCTTAACGGTTAGTAGTATAACAGCAACAGGTAAAACGTCTTTTGTTTCTTAATAGTTCAGCGTTCTCTCCACTGTTGGCGCTAATATCAACCAGAAAGAATACAAACCTTTTCGTGTGTAAATTCAATAAATTATGACATTTGCATTTTATAATGAATTTAATTTACATAATTAATTCGATTTCGTATTAATAATAACATACACATATTCTAAATATAATAAATGGAAAGCAACCTAAAATTTTTTCGTGGAAATATTTGAATTATTCATCGTCTCGAAGAATATAATCCTCGTGTGTGTAAATAAAAAGGGTAAAAGAGAGCACAGCTGTGAATTCGAACTTCAAAAGAGAGTTTCTTTAAAAACAAAACCAAGAAAACAAGTGCTAGCGAGATATGTCTGTGCCGGTGGGGGTAATGTTATACCTCTTCAAACAGGGGGCCAAATGGGGGGCGGGTAGAGGGGAACTAGGTGCTTTCATGAAATGAGATTGAGGATGCTTCTTGCTTCAGGGATATTTTCAGAAAATATAGCGACTAAATTGGCAGCGATTTGTTTCGGCAGCACGGAGCGAGAGCTTCGCTTTAAAGTTGGAACGGCACCCAGCGACCTCTAACATTGTTGTCTGATGTATGATTAAATTGCTTTAAAGTTTACGTTTGAAGAGAGGTTAATTTTTCGGTACGAAATTATTTTTGGCCTCCATTGCAAAGCGGAATATTTTAATATTGTGTTATACTTTCAGGCAATGAATGTCTATCTAAATACTGTCTTTAAAATCAATATATTAAAACTTTTTTATTACTGATGAATAATTACAAATTACCGAAAAGAAACGTTTTTTTTTCTGAAATAACAATAAATTAATCAAACTAATCAGAAAAGAAAAAGTCAACGTGATGTTTTATTATTAAAGTACCTATATAGTATTTGGAAATAAAATTTTCAATTCATAAATCGAAAGGTCATAAGCGTCATCTAATAACCTTTTAACGATATTAAATTATATTATATAGCGCATAATGTTAATACAGTAAGGTAAAAAGTTCAGGCTGGTAGTATTATTAGTAGAGCTGAGGATGTTTATTAGTATGCAAATGACAAACGAATATTGCATTGCTGAAAGAATTCAGAAAGTTACATTTCGACATAATACAAGAAAGAGCTTCGAAAGAAAGCTCTTATAAATTTATACGTATTATTATAGTTGTTATATTTTAATAAAATGCGTAGAAATGTAAGGTATATTAAAAAATCCTAAAAAAAAATAGAACATCCTTCTTTCGTTGTCAGGCTACAAATTTAGAACGATCATTATGAATTTAAATAAAAATAATTCTATTTCTTCGAATACCCATTTCACCAATGTGATAGTTATTTCAGTTATATATAGATAAATAATATGAACTTTCTTAATGCTCAAATAATTGTCAAGTATAGAAATATTAATGTTATTTGAATTCTTAAAATAAATAATATGCCAACAAAAGTGAGTATGTCTCAATAATAGAAAACGAAACATACGATAGCTTGCAATTTTCTAGATTAACACATTCATATTAAGATTACTGATGTAGGTATGTAATAAGGGAAATAATTATAATATAATTAGTAACAGCAATTAAAATAAAATAAAAAGTATTTAAATGAACATACATATATACTGCAAAAATAACAATATAATTTAGACAATGTGTAATTTACATCGCTAAACGGTAAATATGTTCCTTAATGGCCTGCCTGAAAGTATTATAACCAAGAAAGTGAATATCAGCAATTGGAGACACTTTGTTGTTATTACACCTTGCTTATAAAGATATATATATATATATATATATATATATATATATATCTTTATACGCAAGATAAAGAATGACAAGATTGAAACGATGAAATGGAAGATAGAATATGATAGATGGACGTAATAAGAATTGTGGAACAAAGAAGCTTAAACAACCGAAATAGGAGAAAACTCAATATTATACAAGAAACATAGACAAACAAAAATAAGTCTGGAAGTTAGTGAAGATATGTATTTCGAAGCGAGACAACATTGTGTTCAAAATTGCGAAATAAGTCGATTTGAAAGCATATGAATTTAACAAAAATCCTTGAATCGTCTCCAATTCCCACTTTTGCTCTTCATTATATAATGCCAAATTATTTAAGCGTATTCATACCTGGATCGTCCTAATCAATAACTAAGGATTTTCAAAGCTTATATATTCGTAAATTATATGTAGTTACGTATGACGAAACATTTTTTCTTGCCTACCTAGAGATATTTTGAATACGCAGAACAACAGTCAAACTAGAATCAAAAGCTCATCTAAATTTAGGTTATACACTCTATACATTTTAGTAGAATGGTCTCAAGTGCATAGCTTAATTGGAGTGTCTTAGATTATCTGGAGAAATTAATTACTTTAGATTTGTCTTAAACAAATCGAAAGAAATATTTAAATTAGTTTAAAACTATTTATAATAGTTCATTATATATACAGGACTATAGATCTTCCAATCATCGGTAAACGATAACTTATTAGCTATAAATCAGTGTGTGATGTCACTTACAGACGTAACAGATAAGATAGGTCGCAAGTAAGAAACCTCAGGTACAACATGTTAAGCGAATTAGAGACAAACGAAAAGTTATTGAAAAAAGTTAGCTGAGGTCTGCTACTCAGATACGATTTAAAAAAATTAAATAACAGAGGCACTAAATCTGAAGCTTAAACGCAATAATTCTGAGATATATGGGATAAAATTCTGTAGAAAAATCAGCATAAAATTCATTTTCCGTGTGATTCTGCAAATCTAAAGCTTTAGCAATGCAATGCTGAGCATCATAATAAGTATAATTATAAGTATAATTAACTAAAAATGATCGAAATAATATAAAAGCTTCAATAAATTAATGGTAAATAAATGTGAAATCTATTTATTTTTGTTGATTTAATGCATTTTGTTCAGAAGCTTTTGTCGAATAAAAGTAATGTCTAGTACAATCTCAAAGAGAAAAGTTAGCAAGGTTTTTCATTAGTTTCAGAAAAGGAATTTAGCATAATAAAGTTATAATTTTTTTAGCTTTTCAAATTTAATGTGAATGGCATTTTAAGCGTTTTATAATTACAAGGACAACTTTTACATTTTTACAATCGACCACTAGATGGTGCTTTTGACATATGTAATCACTATATCCTTAAAATTTGACATTTGTCAATGCGAAATCCGCGATAGCTCAAAAATTGAGCCAGTAGTTTGTTGACAGTGACAGTTTTACGACAGTGACTTTTATTATTATAAAAAATGCCTAATTCCACAAGAATGTATTATATCGCTTCGGTCAACTTTTGGTAATGATGCACCATCAGAGAAGAGAGTTTACAATTGGTTTGCAGAATTTCGTCATGGTCGTGCCTTAGTGAGTGATGAATCAGGTAAAGGTCGATCAAAAACTGATGTGATTCTGAAAAACATCGATGCTGTGCGGAAAATGATAGAACACGATCGACATGTGACTTACAGTGAAGTAGAATCATCTCTTCGCATATCGCAGACTGCAATTCATTCGATTTTACATGAACATTTATTTGTAAAAAAAAATATTTTCCAGATGGATTCCACATAACTTGACCGAAGCACAGAAAGCAGCTCGTGTAAATTGGTGCGAAGAGAGGCGCAAAAAATTCGACGTAGGAACCGCAAAATCCCTATACAACATCGTCACAGGTGACGAAACATGAATATATGCGTATGAGCCGGAAACGAAGCAACAATCTACTGTATGGGTGTTCCAAGACGAGCCCCGAACCCCACAAAATTTGTTCGTGAAAGGAGCACTTCCAAGAAAATGATGGCTTGTTTCTTCGGCTGTACAGGATACACCGCAACAATTCCTTTAGAGAACCAAGAAACTCTCAACGCTGAATGGTATACAGTAATTTGTTTGCAAAAAGTTTATAAACGAAATCAGGGAGAACAACCGAAAACGTCGCAACGACAATGCGAGTTCCCATACAACACGTCTAACAGTTGACTATTTGAAGAAGAAAAATGTTGAAATAATATCTCATTGTCCATATTCATCTGACTTGTCGCCGAATGATTGTTTGTTCCCAACTGTGAAACAAAAAATTCGTTGACAGCTATTTCAACACCTCAAGGAGCAGTCGAAGCCTTTGAAAACCACGTTTCTGGGATACAACCTTCAGAGTGGAAAAAATGTTTTGAGAACTCATTCGCACGCATGCAAAGGGATAGACCATAAAGGCAAATATTTTAAAAAATAATAAAAAAGTTTGTTCTCAAAAATTTTGTAAAAATATAAAAGGTAACCCTCGTATTTGTTTGTATATTACTCTTAAAGTTTAATTCTTGGATTGTGAAATTTATTTGTCGTTAATGAAATTTTCATTATTTCAAAGTTGAAATTAGTATTTTATCTACATCCATATTCCCCCTTTTCTTCTTCTAACTAATTTTGAATATGACATTAATATATGCATATGCTAAAATTATGTACGAGAGATAATTTCTGAAATTTTAATTGCAAGACCAACAGAAATTTTAAATGCATTATAGGAGACAATAAGTTAAAATATAATACTGCCATAATAATAATATTATTGATGGCATTTATTTGCTCAATAAAACACTTTCATTTATAGAACCAAATATACAAACTATGTATTTGTAAAAATTATCTAAAATGTTACAATATACAAATAAATCAAAAATGAATATGTGTACATGTGTAAATGAAAGTACTAAGACATCTAAGAAACTTAAGCTACAAACCATATTTATTATAAAGCTCTCAGAATTTTTTTAAGGATATTAAAATAAATATCAGAATATTAATGTAATTAATCGCGACTATTATCAGTATTCTACCTAAATGGCGTTAGGTAATATTTATTTTATAACAAAGAAAATAAAACGTATATTTGCTAATTTTATACATTCACTGTTATACAAATTTTTATGGTATCAAAAATTATAATATGGTTATTAAAATTAAAAATTTATGTAAGTGTAATAAATAAATATCAAGAAATTCCATACAATAAAATATTACTTAAATAAATAAGAATAATATCGATCATGTTTAAAAAAATACAATATCAATAATATAAAAATAAATTTAGTTTAAAATGCATTTAAGATGAATTATTGAACAGACCTGGTATGTTGAAAAGCCAATGGACGGTCTGTTTCAGTTTAGTGTCGCTGCGAGAGATGGCAGTGACATTATCGAGCTGTAAATATTTAGAAAAAAAAAACAGCATACCTTCCTGAAAGGAATGCCTTATGGCTCGGTGCTGGTTTCATGTATATTGCAAAGAATTTTTTCCCTCGTACATAACTCTTCTCTAAGACTTAATCAATAATTCATAAATATTATCGATTATTATAAAAATAAATAAATCTCATCACATAGGTTTATTTTTTTGAAGCGGATTTCGGATATTATATATAACACTTGAAAAATGCCAACGCCCTATCTCTTAGTGAAAAATATTTAATATATGAATTTACTAATGATGTAAGTATTTTTAAATTTAAATACTTGGCTTGCGATAATTACATTTCCTTAAATAATTATAATTTCCTAACTACATTGCACATATGGAATTATATTAATACTTTTTTAATACCAGCTTTTTAAAATTATATCTACTTAAGAAAATTATATCCGAAATTAAACTGAATCCGACTATATAATTCATTCTAAATTATAGGTTTTTTAGTATGTACCAGTAGTACAATAATCTTAAAATATACAAACTATGTAAATGTCAATGTTTGTTTAAGAAATGTAATAAGTCATACATTGTTTCTAGATTGAGTTCCGTGTTTTTCATAAATTAAGTAGTGTTTTAAGTATGTATGATTAGAACTGTTAACTATGTATTTGCATATACATAATTAGATGTCTTTAAAATTGTAGAGTATATAACTTTGCAAAATCGCAGGGAAAGTATGAAACATCAAATATTTATTTTACTCGCGTGAATATAATACAAATTCGCTAGTTAATTTGTCTACAGGTAACACTGGAATAAAATTTCATAGATTGGGAAAATCTGTCATATCATATAGCAGATACAAGAACAGTCAATTTGTAAACAGATTTGTTTTTTTTTTCTAAATGTATGTATGAAAATGTTTCAATAAACCTAATAGATTAATCTAGTTATCATGTTTTATACAAGTATACAAGTTTTGATCCATAAGATTTCTAAAATAATGTCAGAAAAATAAATTATTTCCTTATATTATTTATTAGCAAGAAATGTCTTTTCGGAGAAGAACATATTTTAAAACAAAGTTAATTCTAGATAAAATTTTAGTATACTAAAATGAATCTTATTATATATAATTATGCCCAAACTTAAAAAAAAAAAAAACATTAAGTAAGCACAATATAAATTGACTTTTTAATAAATCAGCAACATACAATGTCGGTACTTAATTTTTAATTTTATAATTTAGTAATTTTAATACTAATATTTTTATATGGTCTTCGATACAAAGATTACTTAATTCTTTTTTGTAGTAACTTTTTACCCTTTGTACAAGATACAAAAATGTTTATTTATAACTAATTATAACAATATAAAATATACTATTTAATATTTGCTTCCTAAGTACTTATTTTAATAATTTGTTATTGTTATAATTATTTTTCATTTAATAATTTATAATTAATTTTTTTATTCATTTCTAGAATTGATCATGTTAACTTTAAAGTTAGTTTCCAATTACTGCATTAGATGTCGTTAGTGTTTGTGAATTTATATTAGTTTTCACATTTTCTTTGCTTCTGATAATTGTGATTAATTAATATTTATAATATAAAGTTTTATATTTCAAGTTTTTAAATATTAATTGAATGTTTGAATATTTTGTCTATAGTACATTAAGTATTAAATGTATTTGTTTATTTACAATATATAAATGACTGCAATATGTATAAACTATAGCTAGTTTTTAGTATAAGATTCTCAGAATACATAGTCAAAAATATAGTGCACAAAGCTATGCATACATGCTTAACTAGAACTTTGCGCACTAACTATCAGTAAATGTTGTAAATAAATAAATAAATTCTTCCAGATAATTGAATTTAATTCCAGTAATCAAATAAAGATAAGCTGCACCTCAGTGCATTCCATTGTCCATTTGTCATGCTATGGCAAGTTGAGTTTCAACAATGTTCAATATTTTTGTCATTCTTTCACGAAATACTTAAATTCAGGATTCGCATACACTTTCCTACATATAACAAGTGATCATTAAAATTTTCACTTAAGTATGCCATGTATACAAAGAGCATGTCGTAACTTAAGTTAGTGGAGATCAATCAATATATTTTAAAACGTCATGATTGTCATCGAATAAATTAAAATGTTGGATTTAGTATTAAATATATTTATAATTTTTATAAAAGATGTGAGGAAGGAACATTCTACCATAAAAGCTTTATGCATATCGTTAAAAGCCATACTTTTTCCTTTTGATCAAACTATATGATATATAATTGACATTGATAGACGTTTGAATTAGCATCTTGCTGACTTAAGTTACGACATACTTTTTATATACACGGCCTGCTACGAGTGAGAATTTTAATGATGACTCGTTACTAGCAAATAATTTAGTGACAGATTATATTATTACTTTTGAGCTTTGCTTTCGGATTAAAGAGTGTGTACTTGATTCTTAATTTACTAGATTTAGTTATTGTTGTTTAACTATTATGTGAACCGTGATATAGAGGAGCTTAAAGGAAGTACAGACATTATGGTATTTACGACTGTAGGAAAGTAATATTAGCCTGGGCCTCAGCGCACGAAGACTATAAATATAGGTCTAACTAGAACTAGCACGACAAACTTAGTTTATGAGCTTCATAGGACCGAAACCTCCCTGTGGCATTGCAGAAACAAATAAAAAACAGCCATGAAAAAGTTACCTGGAAATAGATCTAGGAAAAATTAGAAGAACTCTTCGGGTCATACAAGAACTATGTTCTTACGAGAACTATGAGAAGAAGAAGAAGAACTATCTCGTAAGAACTATGTTCTTACGAGTGGAAGATCGATATCCTAAATCAGAACTATATATAGAAGAATCATTCTCGAAGCTGCTAAGCTTAATGACACGTGGACCACAATAAACCTAGAAAAGTCACAATGAAATAGGCTTTGTGGTTGCCTCTAATAATCTAATATAATCTAAATATTATGTACCTATCTAAGGAAATTTTGTTTTGGCAAGACTTACATAGCGTTCTATCTTATATATAAACTAACTTACGTACTTCTGTAGCTCTATAAATCGATCAATCAGGCTTATCTAACAATATTGCATTGAAGTCAAGTTTCTTTCTTCTTATCGTTGATATTAATTTTGCACTTACATAATATAACGTACGCTCTATTGGAAAATTCATCTAGTTTACTTAAATTTTGTTAAAAGAAAGCGTAGCTTAAAGGAAACGTGTTTTTTTTTCATATGCATAAATTAAAATGACATTTGACAGTGTAAATTATGGTTATCAATTACGAGCGCACAATATTATGGTACGTGTATTATGGTGCGAATATTATGGTGCGCAAAAAACCCCTACCAGCCATGATTTCTAAGTAACATCAAAAAGCATGTCGTAACTTTACTAATATGATTTTAAATGACAGTTACATCTAAATGACAGACGGCTTTAGAAAATTGCAAGGTTAGAAAATTTCAAGATTATAATCTTCCTGTCGTAAATAAATAAAATTCCGTGTTATCGTTTTTATTAAATGACACTAATGATGTTAACATTTGACAATTCAGAACGGTGAGGTTAAGCGACGACGTACCTAAAAATTTCATGGCCAACTCTGAGGCTGTTTTTTTTTTAAACGCACGATGTAATGTATTCTTCAAAAAGTGCAACATTTTCAATATATAATATTCCTAAGTGGGTTTGGAAATTCCACAGTTCATTCTCAAAAGTCTCACCGTTAATTGCGGTATAGTACTTGTATACTTTTCTGTTGCAATTTTTTATTAAACTATCTATCTATCGTATTTTTTCCAACATTTATATATAGATTTAGAAAAGAATAGACTTGTATGCTACTTAATTGCAGATTCCAAAAGAAATTAGTATTTGTCATATGGATATGTTGTCCGATTCTATATCTATCGATTCTATTATCAAATGTTGATAAAAAAATTGAGTAGACGTAAATAAATTTGCCTTCTGAACGCGCCCTCTTTCTCTAAACAATTGTCTTGGTAAAATATCTGGAGTTTTATTTATGTATTTTCATGGAATTGGTATTTAAAAAATAAAAATTAAAAGATATGTGCATACTCTCTTCGTGAATAGATATCCATTTAACGGTCACCAATTTGTGTAATATTATTGCCATTCAGGATATGTCATTACTCATTGCACATATGTACATTTTAGGAACCTCAATAATTTTGTCAGATCTTTTATAACATAATAATATATTTATTATGGAATATAAGAGTATAATGTAATGTAATAAACAAACAAGTCTACGCATAAGAAGTGTACCACTGTGGATGAGTTTTAATTTTTTTTCCAGTTTAATTTATTGCGTAAATATATTCATATTTGTTATGCTGTCGTATATTTTCATAAACAAATGATATTGTAAATATCTTTCTCTCGTATCTGTTAATCAGCATTAACGTCGCGGCATTTAATTCCAACTTCCATTAGGATTTCAAAAGGTGGCAACGTAAAATTCAGCTTATTCACGTTCGTGCATTGTTATCTGCGTAGACTCGTCTCCATTTTCCGTTGGGGCGTTAAGATAAAAATAATTTTGGTGAAAGTTGAAATATCCGATGCGTTTAATGAACCGCGAGCAATTGAGGTGAACAACTAACAGAAAAAGTTGGACATGAGGCACATTGATTGGTAGGCGTCTGCATTTGTGTTTGGTGTCAAACTGATTTAAGCCACATGTGTGTAACCCGACAGGTAAACCAAATTTGGTGCGTTCCCACTTAGACCTTTACCAGATCCGGAGTTGCTCTGGGGAAGGTTGTTAACCTTCGACTGTATTTATACGTGGAATGTTTTGTTTTGAACGTTTTCGTTTTTCTTTCGTATTAACTAAAAAATAGGTAACTCTCTGACGAAAAAAATTATATGATACTGTATTCTTGTAATAGAAAAAATACTATTGCTATATTGTTTTTCTCAACTAGATTGGAAGACATAATTACGTTTATTCTTTTAATTATTAAGTTATATAAATATCTATACGATTTTTAGTTATGGTAACAATCATCCGGCTAGTACACGAACATATCTTGGAAATCTAAAAACATTCTCAGTTAGTCAACACTTAGGTGCTATTTCAAAAAATATAAACGAATATAATATAGCTCTTTGGACAATAATAAGCTTCCTGCACCGCAGTTTTTTCCACACCAGCTAGCTGTTAATAGCAATTTATTAACAACGCAATTATTATTTAGATTTCACCATAATATAATGTATTTAAATTTTATCTCTTACTTAAATCAACTTTTAAAGTTGATGAAATTCAATCTAAAGAGGAAAAAGTTAATATAATCATGGTTTTACTTGTAAAAAAATTTGACTAAATTAAATTGAGGTAATCGGGCCGAATTACGATGAATTTATCTCCATCAGTATTGTAATTATTTGTTGTCTGTATTCAATATAAAACTAGGCACTCAACTAAATAAAAAACACAAATTAGAACTTATCGTCTGAATTGAAGATCAAAAGGAGTCCGAGCATTTATACTATTGATTTGGTTGCTACTGTTTAGGAGATTCATTACTGATACGTTGGAGCTTTTCTTGCTGGTAGGTAGGATATATTATGTAGTTTTGTTTAATGTATATATCGCATTAAATGTAACCATTAATGATTTTGCAGTGGACACTTTTAGATTCTGATTAAGTTACTAATAGATATGAGCCAAGGAGCAATATCAATTATTCACCATACTGGATAAAATTAAAATCATTACCACAGATATTTTAAAAATGCTTTTGTCATTTTGACGACTGCAAGTGTTTCAACATATAGGTACTGAGAATCCGTTTCCCTTCCCATTTAAGGCGAATGCTGACAGCTAAATATCTTGAGTCACTTCACGCGCGCAGGCACAAAAATAATCCATGGCTGCCAATGTCCTCTGTACTTAACTTTAAGATTTTATGAGATGCTAAGGCATAATTATTATTATTACTATTTATCAAAAATTATAGAAAACTTACGTTTAAGAGTATGGAACGTTTATTTCACACTTTTTAAAGTTATATCGTTTGATCGTGTCTCTTTTACAAATATTTCAACAGCAAAAGAGAAGTATGCAGCATTAAAATTACGAAGATTGTGTAATAAAATTCTCTTTAACTGAAGAAAATTTTATTACACTTAGGGGAATTTCTTTTGGATATTTATGTAATTTTAGAAAATGGGATTAAAAACGCCTAGAATAAGCAACCGATTCAATTGAACTTTTTATTTGAATGTAAAAATAACATTATTAAAGTAAAATAAAAATAGAAAATGTGATTAAGAATAAATCAAACCCACTATTACGTTTTGGTTGTTCGTTTACATGTGTATTTGATTCTTGTGAATAGGCAAGACATTTCAGTATGTTGAACATGTAAGAGAAAGCAATAGAAATTAATAATTTGAATACTACCCTAATTAAACCTTAAAGTCGCAGTCCTCTCCTACTTTCGTAAGCATAACAGCCTCATTACTCATTCAAGAATACAAAATATTTTCCAGTATTTTTGCTTCCAAATATCCTGTAAATTAGTTCAGTTAGATGTTCAAATAGTATTACAAGAATACACTCTAAGAACTGGACACGAAACTTTCGACAGATTCAATGTATTTCCAGACGTTACTAGAAACTTTTGTTTCACAAAGTTACTTGTTAAATCTAAGCTTTTTATGGGACCTGATTTTCTACTATACCTTTAGAGACAGTGCTCTTAGTTACTTAAATACTACAGGTGCAGTAAAATTCATTCCATGTTCGAAGTTTTATTGATTTCTCGAAAGTAGTGATTTATGTGTAACTTAAATACACATTTATAGCGTGAATTATAAAATTAGTACGTATATTGAAGAAAATATTCATTGGAAATTGTAGCAGTGACAACCGCACCTAGATGTTCATTGTTTTTTTTATTGTGGTTATAAGGAAAGGGTGGAAATATATATATATATATATGCACTTCTAATTTAAAAGTGTAGTTTATCTTAAAGTACATGTAATTAAGACTATACAATTTTTTTTCTTGCATAAAAAAAATTAAGCTACGTTAAAGTTTTTATAATGCAACTACCTGAACTCGGCAACGCTTTGCGATTGAGATTTGAGTATGTAGGCACAGTGGGTTGAAGGATAGGCGTCCAATAGGAAAAAAGAATTTGTTTATTAAAGTTTTGCTTGATTGAAAATACACAAATAATATTCGACTTTTAAAATAAATTTCATAGTAATGAGCGAAATAGTTGTGATATCTAGTTATACTGAACGTAATGCATTTCACATGTTAGGAATGTGCTAGGTGAATTACTGCCATGTAGTATTTAATTGTCAAAAAGCTGACACACAAAAAGTTTATGCGGTACAATCTTATGGTACAGGCAAAGCATCAGCAAGATACGTAATTGAAGAATTATCTAGATTAAATAATCAAAATTGAAAGTTTGATATCAATTACTGTAATTAATTAAAATTAGATATTTACATATAAGTAGATTATTATTTTTGTGTTTTGGATTACACACATTATAATTACTGTTGGATTCAACTTCAAGTTCTTTGCAATGCTCTTGGATACACAATGTTTAACCTTGACTTTATAAAAGTAAGAATATAAATAAATCCAATTGTCAAACCAATAATACTCGGGTTTACTTCTATGTATGCGTGACAGAATTTCTTAACTCGCGGACTTCAATGTGAGAACTACTGTCTTCTGGCACCATCTACATTTAAATAATAGTACTGCTATTATTGGTATTATATTATTAGGCCCCTAACTTTCTTTCTTCTGGTCAGATCCAGGATTTAATAGATTTAAATTTAAATCAATCAAGTAGTTTTTTAGTCTATAACAGACACATATATACGAACATTGCCTTATATATATATATATATATATATATATATATATATATATACATATATATATATATATATATAATAACTTCGTGACCTTGGTATGATATGGTAAACCTAATCAGTAGGCGATTAAATTAATTATGCTCATATATTTTGTATTCTCTTGAAAAAGGCGTATACAGCCGAAACATGTAGAGTTTTTTTAAATACATATATTTTGAAGTAATATACAGACCTTTAATCGCCTACTGATTAGGTTTACTATATATATATATATATATATATATATATATATATATATATATATATATATATATATGTACATATTGCTGTGAACTGTGCCTTTGCTTGTGAATGCAGTTCACAACAAATGTCCGGATAAACTCAGTCGTCTAATCTTCTAGCTGGAATCTTCGTACCTCAGGTCTTGCTCTCAAACAAGCAAGAACGCGTAAAGAAAAATACAAAAATAGCATTAGTAAAAGTTCTCAGTTTTCCTTAATAATATTTATTTAAAAAAAAAAAATTTTAAAAATCCCTTTACCGAATGTAAAGAGAGCTAAAGCCAGCATAACTAAAGCTAGGAGGAAACAGTCTGTGTGATAATTACACGAACACAGAGAAAAACCCCCTGTGACTCGCGAGCAAACATAAAAACTGATAAATAATTAAGAAAATTGTCAAATTTGACCTCTAAATTGGAACCCCTAAATTCAAATGTCAACGGAAACCAAACTATTGACTACGCGTGTCAAAATTAAGATCATGCGCAACATAACATGATAAAAGAAATATATATTCCCTCCAAAACCAACCTGACTACAAAACGATCTCGAACATCTTGACATAACAAAAAAAAACTCCCTCACAAAAACATGACAATTTTCTTGAATATTCATATACTACTTTAATATCAAAATTATGAAAATTATAATCTATAAATACAATCATCAACAAATTATCGTACTAGCAATTATATAAAAAAATGTGTCCTGTACTTACATCGATATAAACACATTTACACAAAAAATAGGCGAGAGATACCAATACCTAATTATAAAAGAAACAACGAGATCACAAATCCTCGTAAAAATCGTAAATGAATTTAAATGCACAAACAAAAGCACTACAAATCAAATAACCCGACTTTAATCCAATACATCAAGACAAAAAATGAAGTTTTTTATTCATCCACATGCTTTACTAGCTCTGGTATCTCTGTCGAAAATACCCCGGAAAATCTCGTACATCGGGCACATATAGTACATAATTCTACCGAGTCCACACATTTTCAGTCTAAAATAAAATTGTACAGTCCCGATCGTAATAATAAATTCAAACATTATAAACATTTAAATATACACAATAAAATAAAAATACATTTTAATTACATGTCAAAAACAATATAATGTTCAATATAAATCTTCGTTTCTTCGGGGAAATATCCATTACAATATGTCTTCTAATGTTCTCGCGGTTGTATAATGTGGAAGTGGTTTCTCGGGTATAGTTTCGCGTGTGGATTTGGTTCTGAGAAGAACCTCTATCTCGACGTTTGAACGAAATCCCATTTGTCTTTATGTGGAGCAGGTTGGCGATTGAACTATTTGAATTAAATTCAACCGCCAAACTGTTCCAGATGAAGACGAATGAGATTTCATTGAAACGTCGAGATAGAGGTTCTTCTCAAAACCTAAACCACACGCGGAACTGTACCCGAAAAACCACTTCGATGTATATATATATATATATATATATATATATATATATATAAAACATTTGATAAATTATTGGAGTTTTTCGGCATTTTTTTTATATGAAATATTTACAAATATTAAATTAGAATGTATGTAATTGCAGAGTAAGTGGGGATGTAAACATTGCTGTCTACAAATTACAAAGCAAATCATACGAAATTTTTTTATTTGAAAAATATGGTCTACGTTGGGACTCGAACCCAAGTCTACAGCTATCCGGGCTGCCGCCTTAACCACTAGGCCACAATAGACCCAGGTTCTAGCCATATAGAAATGCATTATATATATATATATATATATATAAATAGTTAATTATTTCTTGGGATAACTATTCATTAAATAAAGATGCTCATTTTAACGTTTCGACTTTTATTTTGTCTTCATCAGAATACATTTTAGTAGAATACTAGGTGTTTTCCTTCAACTGTAAATTTAAGCTAAAGATAATATAATAACTATTATTGTTTGTAAAATGTAAATATATATATATATATATATATATATATATATATATATATATTTATGGTATTTACAATTTATATTCTTCTTTTTTATTTTTTTAACTATTTGACCTATTTTACTATTTACAGTTTGAACTATTAAGAAATTTATACTTGTAAATTTTTGAAGCTGATATATTAAAGGAATATGTAAGATGCGTGCTTTACGAGCATTTAAGTTGTAATCTATTATACTTAATCGAAAAATTGTATCGAACGTACGTAACGATCGACAACAGAACGATATTTAAAGCGACATGAACAGTAACAAAACTATATTGTGGGTCAGCTTTAAACTATCGTCTCCGATAGTATTTATGATATATTCAATCGCACAGTGGCGTAACAACATTTCATTAAGTGTCTTTTTCATTTTTGTTTCTCGCTTATGACAGGAAATTTTGGGAAAATATTCAGTAGTTATATCGCTAGTACATGTCAAATATGCGAATATTTTTAGATTAAAATTTTCAAGGATGGCATGAAAGAGGGATATTTCTTCCTCGATGAAAATTCCACGCAATTTGATTAGTAGGAATTTTACAATAGAAGTAATAAAAACAAAAAAAATAATTGATTTTGGATGAATTACGATAAAAAAATATGTATTGTAAAAGTACCGTAAATGTGACATCTCAAAGGTAAAAAAAAAATAAATTGACAAGACGCGCTAATGTCAATTATGGAAACATTTTAATTTAAAAAATGTGTTCTCAATCAAACTCGAGTCAAATAGATAAAGACATTCGTACATTAACACCTGTAAATACAATAAAAGCACATGCTTGTGTGTAGAAGCAGTTTGAAGAATTCTGCAAGGAAATGGCTTACTTATTTAATGGAGATACTTCTATACCCTAGGTAGCAGAAATCATTAATGATTTTGCCTTTATATGTAAAAGCAAGACGGATCCGACTACAAAGAAGCTGTAGTATAGTAAGGGTCAGTGGAACAGAATCGCCATACTGCTACAGGAAAAATTTTACAAGGAATTTGGAACAATTTTCGATCCAATAAAGATGCGGTATTTAAAAATGCAAGAAATGCATGACATGCAAAGCGAAGAAAGCTGCAAGCCTTTGGCGAGAAAATGAAAAAGTAGTACTTCAATTTTAAGCGAAGACGAACATAACCAAATCATAGCTTTATGGAACGAAGATACTTCCCGTTGTTGCAAAGAAAGTTTTGTCGCATAATGGCATTGGAACCAGCGTGGTGGTCAAGCGGCAAAGTATCTGATAACATATTTATAAAAAAAAGGAGGGGGAAAGCCGCTAACATAAAGGAAATGGTTGGTTGAAGATAAAATCAACCCGGATCGATGTCCAGTTAGGTAATTTGTATTCAATCATCTAATACTTGAGACAGAAAATAACTTTCCAGATTGTTCCATAAACTTATCGAAAAGAGATGCACCCACATTACTAAAAATCATTTTTTCTTAACACGGAAACAAAAAGGCTCTGTTAGTTTTTTTAAGAATCCGCCCATCGCAAGAAATATAATTTCCATGTGGACTTCGACTGTCGCTGAAAAGATTGGGATAAATGTGAAATGTAATACACTAACAAACCATTATAATCGATCTTGCAAAACGTGGTGTTCTCCTACACCATGAAATTATTAAAATAACAGGTCATTCAAAAATCTCTACCATTAACATATTTTAAAGTCGAAGGAAGTCGCCACGGGATTATAATTACAAAGCTACGAGGAGAATCCAAAAAAGAAAATGTTAACGATGTTTTAACAAACACTGCTTCCATTGCAGCGAGTAACACATATAGCAATTTAACTTTCAATACTAACTGTAACTACTATTTTGTTCAAATACTCGTACCTACTAATTGTAATATAAATCAATAAAAGGATTTTGATAATTAAAAGCCCGAATATTTTTAAAATGTCAACAAATATTGACTTCATGCACATTAGGCTGGGTCACATATGTATGGAAAAAAATAAATTTTAATTTTTTTTATGGGCACGGTGACAAAAAGATGCCAAATTATAAGTATTATTAGGTTACGAAGTTTGGTAGCAATCGGAGTTAATCTTCTGCCTCCGGTTTAATATTGAATCTTTCAAAAATGTACTTAAAAAAGAACTTAAAGCATGATATATA
This sequence comes from Melolontha melolontha, assembly GCA_935421215.2. NCBI lineage: Eukaryota > Metazoa > Arthropoda > Insecta > Coleoptera > Scarabaeidae > Melolontha > Melolontha melolontha. Next base: position 71,580,310 of record OW285240.1, read on the forward strand.
AAATTACTCTAATTAAGTTTACTTATTTGGAAAAGTTAGAAATCAATTGTAATTATATTTATTTAGAGAAGAAAAGCATGACAAATTTGTTTCTACAAAAGTGCAAGATAGGATAATCATAAAAATAATGAATATATTGAGTTTATTTTGTGACAAAATCCTTTTTGCTATTGAATTTCGGCATTAATTTTCTTGATTCTAACTGCGTTTTGATGAAACCTTCTCTTGTTGTTTTGTTGCACGAAGTTGATGATGCTTCACTCACAGCTTTGACTGCTCTTTCTACCGCTTGGGTGTGACAGGGAAGGTGTAATAGCTCAATTCCTCCATTGTTTTCTTCTTCAATAAACAGTCGAAGATTTTCTTCATTTACAGATTTTAATATAGGTGGTTCAGTGATAGTTTCTTCCCAATTCAAAAGGTCAAAATATGATGATTTATTAAAGTTTATCGTTGGTATCTGAAAAAGCCGTAATTGCTTTGATGTTGCTGATCTACTTTTCAAAATTCGATGGACAGCTAATTCACGAATGTGTTGCTGGGGATCTGTCAACATTGCAAAGTAATAAGTTTTCAGGGTGTGCAAAATAACTGTTTCTTTAAATTACTGTGTCAATAACGGCTTTCAAAGTTGTTGGTAAATATCTGCTTAGTTTAATTAGTTTAAAAAGGTGTCGTGGTCCGTCTTTACAGCTGGGGAGAGTTTTTATAGAAAACCACACTGGAGCGTAAACCTTGACAATATATATTGCAAGAGTGGTAAGGTTTGCAGAAGGGTTCTCAGCTGAAATATATAGACGAAGAATTCTGTTAGCATGTGTTAGCCATCGAGCATGAGACATTTTTCCGGGTGATTTATTTGCCAAATTGTTTGCAGCTATACCCGTTGAAACTGTTTTAACTATTTTATACAAATACTTCTGATCTGCACTTATATCTTCAACACAAAGCTCTGGTAAGTTCGTGGGAATTGGTTGAAACTTCACTATAGGTCTTTTTTCACAGTTTTCAAGTGCCTTGCCAATTTTTCCCAAAAATGTCTGTGGTCCTGATGTACCACCATCAACATGTTGAAACAGGTGTCTGAATGGCAGTTCATTCATACGCAACATACAAATGATCCACTGTAAGGGTCTACCCATTTTTTTTCTAGTATACGTATAATACCCCCAGATTTGCCAACATTAACATTTGTGCCATCACAACCAATTGCAATAAAAAATCCCTCGATATATCCGCATTCCAGAAAAAGTTGAATATTTCTTGTTCTATGCACTTTGCAGTGTCTGAAGAGGGTGAAACATATCCTAAAAACTTCGAGTTAGGTTCTTTAATTAATGAAATATGCTCTTCTAGTATACATTGCCTGTACTTCTTTCCATCTTTTTCAGATATAATTGAAGTTCGGTCTTTTCTTCCATCGAAATATAGAGCGGGTATTGGTGATACACTATGTTGTAAAGTTATATTTTCTCTGTTTTTTTTCTTTCTCGGCGAAGTTTATTTTTGTCTATAACTACTGAGTTCGAAGTGTGCAGAGCTGCAGATGCGATATCAGCTCCTGCCCTGTCTGATACTCCAAATCTATCGCATGTTTTTGATAATAAGCTAAAATCAATTGCCCCTTTTTTTGTTTGAGTTTTTGAAATACGCAATTGAAAAAGTCGTGTGTCTTCACAATCCGACTGAACACATTCGGTTTCAGATGCACTACTCAATATATCTGTAGGTATTTCTGCCATTTTTTGTTGCTTTAGAGTAGATTTTTCTCGTAACAACTTTCTTTTTAATGTCTTTCTAATTTGTATTGTTGTTCCAACATCTACACTACTTATAGCCATTTGTCCAACCGTTCTTTGATCTATTATAAAACTTCGCTCTCTTTCAGATATTTTTTTGTTTTTAATGCAAGCACATTTAAGAAAATCTCTGCACTTACATGCCGAAATATCAAACAAAATCTTACTTTCACAAAGAAACTTTTCCAAGTTGTTTTTAGGTATTTTTGGGTGATACTTCAAAAGATTTTTACATTTTAAATGATATGTTTGTAGCATTACCTTCATTCGTTTAACCTCTACTGTAGGTATAGACGATATCTCCCATATTTCCATTATTCTTGCAACTACAATGGCTTCTATTTCTTTATATGTTGGCTCCTTTTTAGTTTCCCTCTCATATTTTAAGCTATGACGGGTCCACTCGTAAAATTTCATCGCATCTTCATAAGTTGGTAATATATTATCTTTCAAATCACATAAAACACCAAACAAAGGACACCTCCAACTATTTCTGGTACGTTCCATTTCTCAAATGATAAAATAAACAAATAAATGACAGCACTTTACAACGCAACACTAATTATTTTAACGATCGCGGCACACTTGTCTCATCTAACTCCGTGTTGTAAGAAATAAATATTGTACGGGGATTTCCCTATTTTGTTTTTGCCTTGAACCGTTTAGATAACATATACAAAAGCAGCACGTTTTTTAGTTTTTGTAATATATAAAAAAGCAGAATTTTATATTATTGTTCCTTTTAATGACTTATTTGTCCGTATTAAGGTTCAATTAGACGTGCCATAGCCGTAACCATAGCCGTAACCAAAATTCAATTTTATTAATATCTATGGTTACGGCTATGGCGTTGCGGCATGTTACCAAAATCGAAAACATTGTAGCTAATACGATTGGTTTTATATAGTTACGGCTGTGGCACGTCTAATTTGAACCTTTAGACTGAATCAGTGCTAGAGTAAAATCGCTTTGGGAAGACACCAATCTGCGCGAGCGAATCGCGCAACCTGGGTATTAACGCTCTCAAAAACATAGGTCGGGCTGGGTCTAAATTAGCGCGCAATTTAAAATTCGAATTTTACGTAAAACGTTTTGTATTTTTATTTCGTGTGCAGCGGAAATAATATATTTCATTTATTATGTTCGTTTGCCATGAAACATAATTTCATAAACACATTCTATTGTCTGAATGAATAATAAAGCGTTATTATTTTATTTATTTTTAAGTGGGATTTTTAACAGAGATACAACCAACAATTTCTGGTTCAATTATTTATTTTCATTATAATTTAAACATTTACATATATCACAGTTTTTCTTCTTTTACCAAGATTTTATTCATTATATTTGTAAATTTATGAATATTCTTTCGGAGTAAAAATAATTTGTTGTTTACACGTCGTCTTTTATTACTACATAATTATACATAAATACCCTTAGTTACTAATGACATAAATACAAAGATAACTACACATATAAATAAGTTATATTTCAACATTGCTTGCAATATACGACAAAAATTACATTATGACAGTTTAAAGAGTAAAACATAATTTACCATTCATATTTCTCTTTTTGATAAAATTGTACACGTTATGAATGATTTCCCGTGATTGTTCTGCTATTATTTGTCTTTTTTTCACTGGTATTTCAACATCTGCTGGATCACGACATCCAGATGTGGACGGTAAACTAAACCTAATAATCTATAACAAATAAAGTACATGTTTCAACAAATCCTATTAAAAATTCATGAAAAATAATGTAATACCTACAGATATAAAGGCCTATTCCAAATAGTTGTAAAAACAACTGATTTTGTAATAAAATAAACTCAAACAACTGATTTTGTAATAAAATAAACTCAAACAACTGATTTTGTAATAAAATTAACTCAAAGAACACGATCGAAACCTTACGGACGCTAGAAGACAACAGGAGAATATTACAGTCAATGTTATTCGGCCTGTCTATACATGCAAGAACTATGTCTTTCTCTCTCGTTTGGGGTACACTTTTCTTTATAAGTTCCAAATTGGTTTCTGCGTCAGTGTCTTCCCAAATTGACACTACTCTATATATCGCTACCTTAATATAGAAATGCCCTAACTCATTTTTTTAAATCGAGGTTTTTGCATGTTTCGATAGATGATCTTCTAATATATCGAAATATCCAAGAAAAAAACTCGATTTGTAAAAAATTAAGTTAGGGACTTTCTATATTAAGGTAGCGATATATAAATGCGTGTTCTGGGGAAATTTAATAGTGTGAATCCACATTGTAAAAGTACAGTTTTATATCGGGATTACCTCTATATACCGATACTTAGAATTATTTTGCATAAAACTTGTATAGATATGTAACTTAAAAAGTATTATTAAAGTGATGTCAAAAATCTACTTTTTCTGATATTTCTATCGGTATCCGGAGGCAGTAAAACTTTAAATAATTCAATAAAATTTTATATGCAGATTAGCTATACCATTTAGCACCTTTTTAGCACAGAGCCTCTCAAGAAATGAAGAAAAAATTTTTTTGACCCAGCCTAATGCACATGTGCAAATACCCGGATATTTTCATGGTGCATCAAATACTCGGTGATATTCGTCCGTTACTAGGATATTTCTGTAATTTGCGTTAATATAATTGGTAGAAATTTTCTAAGGCAAATAGTCTATATAATTTACTCTTTCCATTTTTCATACGTAGTCTTTTAATTTCAAGGACACATCATATACCCTATAACTGTTATAAGCATACGCTGCACATGCTGGGATACACTGTTATACAAACAATACGTATCCTAAAACCAAAACATATTTGATTTTTTAATATGTGAAAACATGAATTAGAATAGCTAATAGAGAAATGATAATATGTTAGCAGATTGGTATTACACAAAGGTCCTTAGAATTGTTTGTTAAAATTTAAATTGCATTATTTTGACTGAAGTATATATTGAAGCGAAAAAAGATAATCGCATAGAATTTTACATTAATCAGTAGAGTGGACCAATCCGGAGCGATATTGGTAAATATTTCATATAAAAGCCGAAAAACTCCAATAATTTATCAATTTATATATACATATATATATATATATATATATATATATATATATATATATATATGTATAATAAAAAATATAAAATTTTATATTTTTTATTCCCTTGACAAAGGCATCATTGCCGAAACATGTAGGGTTGTTTTAAATATACATATATACTTTGAAGTAATGAACCAGACCTTTAATCGCCGACTTATTAAGTTTACCTTACCAAGGTCACGAAAATATTATATATATATATATATATATATATATATATATATATATATAAGTGATTAGATAATTTCTTAGCCGTTCATTAAATATAACATTTGATAAATTATTGGAGGTTTTCGGCTTTTATATGAAATATTTACAAATATCAATATTTCATATAAAAGCCGAAAACCTCCAATAATTTATCAAATGTTATATATATAAAAAATGGTAGAAAATGTAGAGTTAAAAAATAATAAAATTGACGTACAAAATATAAAAATGATTCAATCTAATAATTTTTATATTTTGTAAACTCACCGTCTCTTTTGTTGGGTTTCAAGAACACGCATTCTCAACAAAAGAAACGGTGAGTTTATTGTCATTCATTGTTATCGTTACTGTATTTGTAGTTTAATTCAAATTTCCAATTCATTTATACAGATGTAATCACCTTAATTTTTCCTTACTTATCATTAATCTAATTTTAATTTAATTTTAACTTTAATTGGTTAATTCAGTTTTTTAATCTAATGTTAATTTTAATTGTTAATTTAATTGTTAATTCAGTCTCACAAAAGCAAACACAGTTCTCATGTTTCTCATTGTATTAATTCTTGTTTCTAGTTACTTGAAAAAGACTGAATAATAATAAAAGTCGAAACGTCGTAGAATAAAACATCAAAATTCAATAAAAGGTCGCTAAACCAATAAAAAGTCTATTATTTTTAATATTAAGACACGGCCAATAAAATAAATAAGAAAAATAAAATTCTTATAAACACTAAATATATATATATATATATATATATATATATATATATAATATCTTCATGACCTTGGTATGATAAGTTAAACTTAATAAGTCGGCGATTAAAGGTCTGGTTTACTTCAGAGTATATATATTTAAAACAACCCTACATGTTTCGGCAATACGCCTTTGTCAAGAGAATACAAAATATAAATTTATATTTTGTATTCTCTTGACAAAGGCGTATTGCCGAAACATGGTAGGTTGTTTTAAATATATATACTCTGAAGTAAACCAGACCTTTAATCGCCGACTTATTAAGTTTACCTTATATATATATATATATATATATACATACATATATATCAATTTATATATATATATATATATATATATATATATATATATATATATATATAATTAATTGAAAAGAAATTATCGACCGTGATATATTATCAAAAATTAATTAAAATTCGGGTAAGCGGTCAATTAAAAAAAAACTCCTTTATTAAATTACCCTATATTTCGCAACACTTTGTCGCTTCTTCCGGGGTACAAAATGTAGAGTTAGAAAATAATAAAATTGACGTACAAAATATAAAAATTATTAGATTGAATCATTTTTATATTTTGTACGTCAATTTTATTATTTTTTAACTCTACATTTTCTACCATTTTTTATATATATAACATTTGATAAATTATTGGAGGTTTTCGGCTTTTATATGAAATATTGATATTTGTAAATATTTCATATAAAAGCCGAAAACCTCCAATAATTTATCAAATGTTATATTTAATGAACGGCTAAGAAATTATCTAATCACTTATATATATATATATATATATATATATATATAATATTTTCGTGACCTTGGTAAGGTAAACTTAATAAGTCGGCGATTAAAGGTCTGGTTCATTACTTCAAAGTATATATGTATATTTAAAACAACCCTACATGTTTCGGCAATGATGCCTTTGTCAAGGGAATAAAAAATATAAAATTTTATATTTTTTATTATACATATATATATATATATATATATATATATATATGTATAATAAAAAATATAAAATTTTATATTTTTTATTCCCTTGACAAAGGCATCATTGCCGAAACATGTAGGGTTGTTTTAAATATACATATATACTTTGAAGTAATGAACCAGACCTTTAATCGCCGACTTATTAAGTTTACCTTACCAAGGTCACGAAAATATTATATATATATATATATATATATATATATATATATATATAAGTGATTAGATAATTTCTTAGCCGTTCATTAAATATAACATTTGATAAATTATTGGAGGTTTTCGGCTTTTATATGAAATATTTACAAATATCAATATTTCATATAAAAGCCGAAAACCTCCAATAATTTATCAAATGTTATATATATAAAAAATGGTAGAAAATGTAGAGTTAAAAAATAATAAAATTGACGTACAAAATATAAAAATGATTCAATCTAATAATTTTTATATTTTGTACGTCAATTTTATTATTTTCTAACTCTACATTTTGTACCCCGGAAGAAGCGACAAAGTGTTGCGAAATATAGGGTAATTTAATAAAGGAGTTTTTTTTTAATTGACCGCTTACCCGAATTTTAATTAATTTTTGATAATATATCACGGTCGATAATTTCTTTTCAATTAATTATATATATATATATATATATATATATATATATATATATATATAAATTGATATATATGTATGTATATATATATATATATATATATAAGGTAAACTTAATAAGTCGGCGATTAAAGGTCTGGTTTACTTCAGAGTATATATATTTAAAACAACCTACCATGTTTCGGCAATACGCCTTTGTCAAGAGAATACAAAATATAAATTTATATTTTGTATTCTCTTGACAAAGGCGTATTGCCGAAACATGTAGGGTTGTTTTAAATATATATACTCTGAAGTAAACCAGACCTTTAATCGCCGACTTATTAAGTTTAACTTATCATACCAAGGTCATGAAGATATTATATATATATATATATATATATATATATATATATATATATATATTTAGTGTTTATAAGAATTTTATTTTTCTTATTTATTTTATTGGCCGTGTCTTAATATTAAAAATAATAGACTTTTTATTGGTTTAGCGACCTTTTATTGAATTTTGATGTTTTATTCTACGACGTTTCGACTTTTATTATTATTCAGTCTTTTTCAAGTAACTAGAAACAAGAATTAATACAATGAGAAACATGAGAACTGTGTTTGCTTTTGTGAGACTGAATTAACAATTAAATTAACAATTAAAATTAACATTAGATTAAAAAACTGAATTAACCAATTAAAGTTAAAATTAAATTAAAATTAGATTAATGATAAGTAAGCAAAAATTAAGGTGATTACATCTGTATAAATGAATTGGAAATTTGAATTAAACTACAAATACAGTAACGATAACAATGAATGACAATAAACTCACCGTTTCTTTTGTTGAGAATGCGTGTTCTTGAAACCCAACAAAAGAGACGGTGAGTTTATTGTCATTCATTGTTATCGTTACTGTATTTGTAGTTTAATTCAAATTTCCATTTCATTTATACAGATGTAATCACCTTAATTTTTCCTTACTTATCATTAATCTAATTTTAATTTAATTTTAACTTTAATTGGTTAATTCAGTTTTTCAATCTAATGTTAATTTTAATTGTTAATTTAATTGTTAATTTAGTCTCACAAAAGCAAACACAGTTCTCATGTTTCTTATTGTATTAATTCTTGTTTCTAGTTACTTGAAAAAGACTGAATAATAATAAAAGTCGAAACGTCGTAGAATAAAACATCAAAATTCAATAAAAGGTCGCTAAACCAATAAAAAGTCTATTATTTTTAATATATATATATATATATATATATATATATATATATATATATATATATATATATATTAATTGATAAATTATTGGAGTTTTTCGGCTTTTATATGAAATATTTACCAATATCGCTCCGGATTGGTCCACTCTATTAATCAGTAAATACTTTTCTATACTTGACCTCTATTATCATTTCTATTTTTTCTTGCATACATTTGAAACTACAGTTAAACTTGAGATTTCTCAGGAATATTACGTAAATGTGTATACACAAATCTTAATAGCATCTAAAAGAATCATTGATGTTTCTTATTAAAGAATATTTTAATGTAAGAGTTATGTTAAACACACATTTCGGCAAAGGAGTTCCTGCTTAAAATAGTCTAATTAAGCTGCACACTGTAAAAAGATAGTATTATCAACACCATTATCGCAATAAGGAAAAGCCTTATAGTAATTATTTTTAATTGCTAATTTGTTTTTTTTGCGATTCTTAATTTTTTGAAAGGTTATGCAATATATGCATATTTTAATTGCAGTTAGTATAATATTATAATACATTGTCCATACATGTAATAGCGGCATGATTTCGCCTTTAGAATACCTTTAAAAAATTTCAAAACGTTATTAAGTTGTGTTAAAACTAGTATAGATAAAATTCCGACATTTATTAATTGGAATTTTTATTGTATATTTAATGGTATATGAATTATGTATGATTCATTCCAACGAATTTGATGCGTAGGTATTTAATATTAAGAAAATTTTAGTACATGGCAGCAATACTAATTAAAGACTTTTAAAATATTACAAATTGGTGAAGAAGTATAATTAGTTGTATGCCTTGCCAATTAAAGCAAAACTAACCAAAGATACATATCTTGTTGGACTTTTAAATGTGTTAATTTTGTATGATTTGCCATTGTAATTGTATAGAAAACATGCTTCTGTTGGGTACAAATTATAGGCTTATAGGAGCACATAAAAGGCATTTTAACTGCGTGTATAAAATTATAAAATATTGAAGATATTGATCTTTAGCAGCATATTTCTATCCAATTTTAATTAGATATATTATTTCTCTCTACTTAACGCCGCAGTATACTAATTGACATAAACAATATAAACCAGCGTGTGCCTTAGAATTTCAATTTTTCCTTACTCTTTCTTTTAGTTTTTCTTAGGAGTTCTTAAGTTATAAATTTAAATGCAGATTACAAATATCGCAACTTTGAAACAAAATACAAAATATCATATAAGTATGGAAAATAAGGTATATATAATAGTAACACATATTGCTTCTCGATAATCGTAATTGTGTAATAGAAACAAAAGCCATAGGACACAGTTTGGAAAAATGAAATTTCGTTTCCATAACCATGAATGAGAGTAGCTATGATTCCAAATATTGCTTTATGTCAACAGTTATGGTAGATGTTTTGGGAAAGTATCGAAGTTAATATGAATTTATATTCACAAATTTCAGGTATTATTTTATGAAAACGAACGAAGAACAATGATTGTTCATAATTTATAGATTTATTCACACTCTGAAGAAGAGCAAATTTGTAGCTCTAAAAAGTGATATTTACTAAGTAAACAATTAAAGTGAATACATTTTGTCACATTTCTATTGATATTAAATTTCATCACATTAATAGATCTTTCACTACGTACTATTTATTCATTTCATTTCAATAATCTAAATTTATTGCAATATTATTGCTAGCCATTAAGAAAAGGATAAAAGCTTTGTAATTAACTTACAAGAATTTAAGTATTTTACACCGAAATAATCTATAATATGTGGATGAGATTTTTATGTTATCTTTAGAAAAATCAAGTCGTTCTCTAAAACCTACTTCCTTATTTATTACCAAGTTTGTTCCTGCAATGTTGCACTAAACAGCTTTGAGTCAAGTTGAAGTAGACAAATTCTGTTCGTTTCCCAAAATCTTTATAGACATCGAATCCCCTTGGTCGAGTAACCTACTTAGGGTGCCAATATGTTACATATTTCACAATTTATTATATATACAAGGAATTTTCAATATATAGGTTTAGGCAAATGTATGGATCCATTGGAGTATCTTTGATATGGCTACTTAGATTTTAATAAGACTTTCCACAATTAATTAAATGCAAATCAGGGATTTGATGAGTATATTTATATCCAAATCAGATCAGACTTCTGGTTTAGCCGGAAACGATGTTAAGTTTTTTATTCTAAATGAAACAGCCTGTATATTTTTACGAATTTCTACTCTTTACTCTGGAAGTTTAGCACCTTTTTGTTCAACAACGATATTTAATTAAACTGATATTTTAAAATCATGTTTATGTTTAGTAAGCCATGGAATTAAAATCCAGTACTTGACTTAAATTGTCAGAATTAACTTTATAGACATCTACATATTAATAATGGTTCAACTAACTCAAAAAGAACGTATCGACATTCTGATGTTGTTTGGTTTTGGTGACCGCGTCAGAGCTAATGAAGAAGTATGTGGTATATTTAACATTTTGCATCAAAATCGGCATCCAATATCACGAACTATCGTTGGTAAAACTTTAAGAAGATAGAACTTGTCCTGAAATTTTAGAAATTTAACGAATGATATAAGTTGCCGATCAATTGCCAGAATATTGAAGCAGGAAGGATTTCATCTGCATAAACCACATTTAGTGCAAGAATTATTGGACAGCGATTATGATCGTAGAATTGAATTTCGTGGAAGAGTGATAGAGATTTGCAACAATGACCAATACTTTACATACGATTTGCTGTTTTCCGACTAGGCTATGTTTTGTTTGAATGTTACCGTTAATCGACATAATTGTCGATATTGGTCAATAGATAACCCTCATTGGATGCTAGATTCACAATGCATAAATTAAACGTTTGGGCTGCTATTTTCGGGAACCACATTATCGGTCCTTTTTGCATTCATGGTACACTAACTGCATAGAGATATTTAGATCTTATATGTGATCAGGTTGTTCCTAATATTCAGGAAGACGGAATTACATGTAAGTGTTTGGTTTCAATAGAGCACCCCTCTACTATGTTAGAAGTTTTTTAAACGAAAGATTCTCAAATCGGGGGATTGGTTGCAGAGGATCATTGAATCGTCTCACGGTCTCCAGATTTAAATCCTCTAGATTTTTGCCTTTGGTGTCATTTAAAATCTATGATTTATACCAGAATAATTCAGGAACTGCAATTAACTCGTGAGGAGGCTTTGGCAAATGTCATTCAAAAATTTGTTAATAGTCTTGCATATTGTCAAGAAGTGACCAGTCATCACTTCGAAAACTTTCTTAACTGATTGTTTATATTTTTTCGTGTTCATTCTTCTTATTCTCAGTAAATCGTATCTTGATCATAGCGACACTCCCAAGCTTCATCGGCAGTAAAAACGCCTTTCACCCTTCTTCTCTCACACTATTTTCAGAACTTACCAATCGCTATTTCATTGAATTTTAGATCTAGTGTTAGTAATCTCGGAATATGGCGAATACAAAATCTAAGCATGTTTAAATATTTGTGTAAGAGGGTTAAAATACTTTTATCATATATTTCGGGAATATTAGAAAGTTGCGAATAACTCAACATGTGTCTGTGCGCATAATTACTGCTTTAGTGTTGGAGGTTTCCTCGGTTTGTACTACTGATTGGAACAGAGTTATTACATTTCGTTTACAAATAGGAGAGATGGCCTCTACATATATCTAGAATATAATTCTAGTTTATAGTCGTATATATAATTTCTGTAGGAATTTTCGAGGTGCATACACCTAATAAAAAGTATATTAATTCATATTTGTTAAATTACGTGAGAAAAAATTCCAACAGAGGAATATGATCTGTGAAAGACTTACAGTGGGCGATGCAGGTAGGCCGTTCTTAATTATGGGGTTTCTGTAAGAAATGCTTCAATAGATTACGGAATTCCTCCAAAACTCTGTACAGAAGACTCAAGAAAACCGACGACAAAAAGGGTAAAATGGTACAGAATTCAGTTTTTTGACCAGAACATGAAAAGAGAATAGTTAAGTACATCAAAAAGATACAAGAGCATGATTTTTCGCTTACCAAGGAAGACGTTCGCCAACTAGCATATAAATTTGCCATCGAAGTAATCATCAAACTTCAATAATGAAATCCACAAAGCTGCCTATGTACGGTTGCAACTATTTTTGACGCGAAATCCAGAAATCATAATCTGGAAATCAGAGAACCTCTCTGCTGCAAGAGCGAATTCCACGAATCGAGCCGAAATTGACAATTATTTTCGCTTGTTAATAACAGTTGTAAACTATGTAGTGGAAGGGATACTCCAAAGTAATACAAATGTGACTTCTGTAAATAACTTGTTATCAGATATACTCTAAATGAAATGTCTATTATATAAATAAATAAAACATTCATAACTGAACATTTTCCTACTTAAATTCCTAAGTGCAGTGTATGGCTATCTCACCCTAACAGCTGTAGCCATCTCTCCTTGATACCTTAGGAAGGATGGCTAGACTTACCGTTGTCTTTTTAAGCCAATATTTTCAAAACAACAAAAAGGACTGACTTCGTTCTGTTAAATAAGTGTAGTATAATCTCCTCTGCAACACTATACCAAAACTCAATTTTATTATGCTGCTGGTTTTCATACAATCGCAAAAATAAAAAATTATGGTCATCTATCCTAGGTTTCCCCTAATTTAAATCAGGAAGAACAACGAAGAAGTTATCGTTTACTTACCCTATTATACAGGGTGGCCCAAAATGACCGAAGGGGTTTTAATTCCTTATAACTTTTTTATTATAATTTTTTTTTTGTTTTCAGTATTTTGTATAGAAGACTTGGGGAATTTAAAATGGAACAGTACACAATTGAACAACGTGCCAAAATCGTTGACCTTTATTTCTAAAATCAACGATCCATTGCGAGATATAATTTTTTTAAAAATATTCTCCATTAATATACTGTATGTAAAATAAAAAATATTTAATAATTATGTCTTAAATAAGAAGTTATAATGAACTCAAACCCCTTCGGTCATTTTGGGCCAGCCTGTACAATACGGTGTTACATGTAAATCTAACGCACAGAATTTGTACAATTCGTGTAATTACCTTATTCACTTTGCATCTTGTACGTAGGCATAATTTAAGTTGAAAATTTTATCTATTTTTTTGCACTATACTTTGCTGTACAAAATAATTATCTTTTTATATATTTAAATCAGTGTTCAGGAGAATCTCTTCCGAAATAAACATCGTTATGCTTTCAAACATTTTCTTAGTACTTAAATAATAATTAATAAAACCAGAAACTTGCTTTCATTTACAGCAATGATGTGTTGTTAATTGGATGTAGTAATTAGTCTTAAAACATACGAATGCCATTTATAATTTTTTACTATTATGTTATTCTAGTGTTAACATACAGTGTAATTGCGTAATTATATATTTCTTTAAAATTTAATTGTGCGTAATATATTAATTAATACATATTATAAGAGGAACTAGTTTTATGTTAATAATGTTTTTGAATATTTATATTTTGTTGAACCTGATAGACGGAACTTCATCTTTTTTTTTAAATAGAATACGAAAAATTTTGCGATTTCACGGATGTCGTTGATGTGGACGATTAAACTCAGTACCGTTGCATCAAGTGTGCAGTGGTAATATTTTCAGTTGTAGTCGACCGTCTTTTATTTTCCTTCAGCGCAGTTCTCGATTGCTCCAACAGATGGGGCGCACGTTGTCTCTTTGGTATAAATAGAAGTTTTATTTATGATAAAATGCACGCTCACCGATTTAAACAAACTCTGTTTGTTATTCTAGGTTGTGTAATATGTTTCTTGTCCCTATTCTTCTTCCGTGTATATTTGATATTATATTTACATACATATACGTAGACATATACTCTACTTTATGTAAATTATGTATCTTCTATGGATGTTTAAATATTTTGGAGCTTTGTTATTTATGTTGAGATTTTCTAAACTAAACGGAGATAAAGGATGTAAAATGTGAAGAGTATCTGTAAAGATTCATGTCTTACAAATTGTACAAATCCTTATTAAGATAGCAAATTACTTATTCCTAATAATTATTAAAACTTTTATTATCATATTGCACAGACTTATTTATTTAAAGTCGCTCATCAAGGCGATATATTAATAATTATAGCGGAAACTATAAAAGTATATTGTTAAGTTATTTAATAATTTCTAGTTTTATCATTTTCATCTAATATAAATTTCATGTAGTTTCTTCATGCTGTTCTTACTATTTACCTTATATTCTCGCAAGCAAACTTTTTCAGATTAAAACAAAATTAATTGTCCCAAAAGTCCCAAATTAGATCCGCAAATTTTGAGCATTTCTTTAAAAATTCATAGTCATACATACATTAATCGTTTCGGCATCAGAATGGGCCGTTCTTACTAACCCGTGTTGTTTAGGTACACTAGTTTTTGAAAGTATGCTTTATTACTAATAATTAGTCGTAATAATAGTCGTAGTAATTTATTAGTCTTAATATACAGGTTGAACCGAGAAATATTCCAGGAAACCTCGGAATCCTATTTGTGCACTTTTGCCTAATGCGTAATTGCGGAAATTCCATATGCTAACGGTGAAAAATGTTAAGTGAGATAAGGATTGGTCACCTACTAGCGAAACTGCTCCTCTTTGCGGATATTATAGGTCAAACGACAAGATCTTCAGTCTCCAATTTTTTAAACTATTCTTTTTCTTAATTTTTATTCTATAATAAAGAATATAATACAGCTTTTAATAACAACACAGTATCAATAGAATCAATTTTTGCAGGATAATAAGCGTCGTGTTTATATATACTAGAAATGGAGATTATTATTTTAGAAAATAATCTCGTATTCTTAATATAATTTAAATAAATTGAATTTAAGGGCTATATATTTGTCTGTCTTTAAACCAATATCACGCTATTGCAGAAATCTGGTAGTTAGATCTAATGTTCTGAATCCTTTCAGCTTCACTTGTGTCCACTAACAGTTTGTTGGCTAGCACATTAGGATAGTTTGCGAGTGTTTTACTGTATTTTGCATTAAGAATACTCATCACATTTTTGATTGAGGGTATTAATAGGTCACGATTTGTAATATAATTTGGCACATACCAAAGAACATCATTGACATCACGAAGCAATTTATTAATTTGGATTTCGCTGTTGTGTCTCATAATTGAATGCCATACGTTCATATAGGTTAAGTACGGCTTTGTAGAGTACACCTATTTGTCTAAATTTTGGTCCAAGCTCAGTTCTCTTTGTTATTATTTGTTTTCAAGTCAATTTCCTATCAAAGTGCATGCCTACTTTACTTCATTGAATTGTAGAAGTTTTATATTGAACTTTCATAATATAAAACATAGTTAAATGTATATTTTCCATCAGTATATGAAGTATTTAGAAAACTTATACTGAATTTCTTTGCTTCTAATAAATCAAGCGTGCATAAAGAAAAAAAGTGTTGTTCGAATTTGAAAGTAACATATTTAACATTGAAACTTTAAAATTATTTCAAAACTGTAAATGCAAAAACTAATTTTATTCTATTTAGAATATCAAACAAAATCAATTTATAGAATATACATATATATATATATATATATATATATATATATATATATATATATGTATTGTCGACATTTCATCACATGGTTAAATATTCTTTATTAATGTTTATATTATCTATTATCCATCTTTTTACGCGTCAAAACCGTCATCTTATTCATATAACCAATAAGACAAAGATAATTTCCGGGGCGTACCGATGAGCTTGTAGAAAAGCGAAATACGTATCTACGTCTCTGGGGATAGGATATATTCGGACACGTTCACAGAAAATATTAATAGTGAACCTGCATTTGTTTTCTTCACACCAGATTTTTAATAATATTTTATATTATTAAAAATACCTTTGTATTATACAAAACTGGTGGGGTTTACCTACTCATGTATGTTTCAATTATTCTGATACAAAGATAATTTAGTACAACCTTTGGTATTTATATGGTGTACTGTTTCCAGTACCAACATAGTTTGACATCATCACTGCAGACGCATTATTAAACCTGGACAATCGAAAGGATATACGACATAACATTATTGTATCTGACTTGTGTACATGTAACGATTTAGATAAATACGTAATTTTTTTCACAAATAAAATTACTGTGAAATATTGCTTTATTGTGTTGTAATATATTAATATTCCAACGCGTAATCTAGGACACAGTAGAACCATTCAATTCAGATATAAATATATCACAATACATTACAAGCATTAAATTTAAAAGCTGTATTTTACAGACATTTTATTTGTGAGAAAAAATATATATTTATTTAAATTGTTTTCCCTTTGCTTTGTCCAGGTTTACTTATTATCATATCATATAATTAGGACAAAATCACCTTTATTACGCAAAACTTTTTGAAAGTTACATAAATTCATTCTATGCCTATTTATTCAAAATTATAATCGTAACAAAAATAGCAAGATGCTTTTCAAAATTATACCGTATGTTCACTGTGTACACAATTGTGTAAACGTTTTACATTTTCTAGCTAAACATAGATGTTATATTTTCTGTACATGGTTCGCGATGTTCCTCCGCAATTTGTCAATTTCATCTAAATACAAAATTTCTAAATTGAAAAGTATTGAAGTTGTTAACCAATAATGATCTAAAAAAGGTTTCAAACCTGTTTGTGGTAATACTTGTATCCTAAATACATATTTCGACACCGAAATTGTCATTCTCAGTAGGTAAAATTAAAAATCACAGTGTTGAACATGGGACACAGTAAAGGTAACACAAAGACTCGCGAAATACTTTACAAGGCATCCACGTATACACAGAAAATTAAATACACTAGAAATTTAAGTTTCTATTATGTATTATTATTTTTGACAGATGTATATAGAGGTCAGTCAGTATTGTCAGTGTATACGTGGACGCCTTGTCAATTGTTTCACGATTGTTTACTTTAGCTATACTGTGCCCGATGTTCAACACGATGATAATTAATTGGGGAGGATGACAACTTAATTGTCGAAATACATATTTAGGATACGAGTATTAATTATGGTAGGAGGGTTTTATACCTTTTTAAGGTTTTTATTTAACCACGGTCTCCAAAGATAGACTTTTTATAATAACCAATAATTCAAAATAAATACGCTTTCTATTACTCGAGAAAAGAACAAAAATTATAGTCTATTACAAGAATGCACGTGAATCATTAAAGCTTATTTTAATTTCAAAATTTACAATAAGGTATCACAGAGTGCCACATTGATATACCTATGACTAACGATCAAATTCATACTTATATTTTTTGACTAGTATATAAAGGTCAGTCAGTATTGTAAATAAAATTCTAAATTTCTTTTGCACTAACGTACAAACAGTCATCTAAGATAAAGTACACCAATATAATAATAATTAATGCCTTAGCATCCCCCAATAGCTTAACGACAATTAGAGAGATATTGGAAGGCCGTGAATTATTATTACGCCTGCGCCTGTGGCGTGGAGCGGCTTAAGATATTAGCCTGTCGGCAATCGTCCTAAACGAGAAGGAAAGCCACAAAAACCTTCTCAAACAGTAAGCCTTGAATTCGATTCCTGGACCCCCAACACTACAAGTCAATGATTTACTATTGCGCTATCGACCGTAAATCGACTGTAAATATGTACGCCATGAGCGAGAGGATTATATTAATAATGGTAAATAAAATGTTGGCAATTTTGACTTTTCGTAGACTACGCGATTTTACCTATGTATAACGTGCCTTCAAAAACTTTCCTCATTAGATACGGTCATGCTTTTTTTAAGGGTTGGTGACAGTGCACGTAATCTGTCACAAACGTATAATTTTGATAGTTTGGTTATGTCATGTAAATGTGTATAATAATTAGTAATTTAGTTTGTGAAAAAATGTTTATTACAATAGTAAAATTAAAAGAGATTAATACTAAAGCATATTTGAAATGACCGTTATTTTGAAGACAAAATTAAACACACGATTCGTGCTTTCAAAGCCATTTATTGGGATTTCTTGGGTCATGTCAGCACAAGAATTCACAATAGCATTACGAAGCTCTCTTATTGTGTGATGTCTGGTCTTGAAAATTATATTCTTTAAATATGCAAAAATAAAATAGTCTAAAATTGTCAAATTTGGAGATATTGGAGGAAAATTAATAATTCTTGTATCGAAAAATTCTTGTAAAAAAAGCTATTGCTGCTTGACATTCGTGCGCAGGTGCATTATCTTTCTGGAGACATCCTTCCGTAAATTCATCATCGTGAAGTTCGTTAATAAGCGTTTCTAATAATTCATTTCAATATCTTTCCACACTTACGGTCGTCTTCTTGAAAGTGCCAGCTGTAGACGCCTACTTTTTGCGTAGTTACCACAAATTCATGACGGTTTTCTGCAGACTAAATTTTGATATTTTTCTTGTTCAAATATCCTAAATTATGGAACCAAGCCTCATCAGAAAAGAAGCAGTTGTCGAGAATGTCATTATTATTTATGTTATTCAAAACCCCTAGACGATAATGTGTTCTCGTAACAAAATCTACCTGTTTGAGTTCCGAAACTGTTTGAATTTGATATGGAAACCACTTTTTAAAATAGTATGACATGTTCCCACTGACAAATGAACTTGTGATAGTTTTGCGATTGATTTTTTGGGTGAGTTCTCCATTCGACGTCGAATATCCGCTATGCAATTTGCTGCTCGTTTTCTAGGTATCCACCGCCAGGTTTAGTGCCCCTGTTTGACCAAATTTAGTAACACAAGCTTGAATATGTTTTTGCATTTGTGCGTAAGTAACTGGCAGATTAGGATACTGTACTCGAATATCCTGTAAGCACTGATTAGTGGAATAAAACCAATCTCCATTTGGCCAGTTCTATAGTAACTTTGAATAATAAATATTTTATGTTGTTACTCGAAATAATTAAAAATTTAAGCGTTTATAATTTGAATTTATGTATAACTGTCAGAATTTGAAGTTTTCTGAAGCTTCGCATGTACACCAATCTTTGATTACTTAATTACTTAAAAAGCAATCTACTATAATGAGGAAACTTTTTGAAGGCACGTTATAATATTTTTGATTTCACCGTGGTTGACGTTCTATTGCTTGTATTATCAATATTTTCAGAATATTTTCAGATTCTGAAAAGCTAGTAAGGAAGAATCAACCAATAACATATTGGAATTCGCTTGTTATCTTGTTGTGGGTCTAACACTAAGTGATACTTGAAATAATATTACTAGAGTGGTGAAGCTGGAATATAATATAAATTAGAAATATTGATTTTTTTCTTATTTTTTTTTTTTACAGAAACATTAATTTTTCATTTTGGTATTTCTTCCTTAAGTTTGAGGAGTATCACAATAAAAAGGGATTCTCTTTGAAAAATAGAAAAACGATATCAAAATTTTGAATTTCTCTCTAGTTAATATTCTACAAATATCTTCGTGAATATCTTATTACATACGCTCAAGTTGTAAATACATATTATATTCTATGAACTTAATTTAACTTTTTTCATATATTTATGTTTCTTCATATAGCAGAATTGGAACCCATGCGTCAGAGCACTTATTTAAACCAGAAGCAGGTGGATATCTGTATTTCAAGTCGATAATAATGTCATGCATGTTTATTTGATAAAGTTTCCTCTTACTTTATTTACGAGGGAGTATTGTCCTCACTAACATACAGGATTTGATTTGGAAACAGTTAGTTTGTTTTGCCCTGCGAGTTTTGTGTATTTGTATATTCGCTAATTGGAAAATTGTAAGATAAATTTAAAATGACTTGCATTTTGAGAAAATAATAAATGGGTGCTTTTGTTGCTTATAAATTTCGTTGTGGATGTAACTATTTATGTAATTTATCTATTTAATCGCGTCTGGAATTTCGTACACCAATCTTTCAACAAAAAAGAAAAACTCAAAAAATCTAACATTCAAAAATTTTCGTATATTCTTTAACAATTAAAAAAAAGATTATTCACCCATTCATAGATATTTCGTGTTGCCATTTCTAGCAGCTAATTAGCAAGTTTGCATTTACTTTTGTCTATTTTCTGTAAACTAAATTTGGCCGATAATTTAACATTTCCTTGAACAGGTACCGAAAGAGAAATAATGTAATTTCATCAAGAGAAAATGCAATTTTCCAACGCTCAAAAAATTCTGGTTCATTTTCTCATGATTTCCACGCATTATTTTAGTAAATGTTGAAGTTATCTATCTAACCATATTTTAATAAAATAAATTACCGAAATTAACGTAATAAATGTTAGAGATATTTATTAATTGTGACTAGTTTTTCAACATACAGATCTTTAGTATATTTTGGCATTATTATTCACTCGGAGTAAATAATAACGTCTATATAATTAGGTTCAAAATCAATTGTTTTCTGAAAAATATAATTCATCAAAACAAATGCTTGACTACACTGCTAATGATTTGTGATAACATAAATATCATATTTAAAAAAAACAAATTTTTGGCACTAATAAAGATTCCCATAGCGCCTTCAATGCATTGCTTAGCAATCAATTCTTTCTTTATAAAGACATCCCCATTTAAAGAAATGATAATTTATTGAAAATAGGTGTTACGAATGTTGCTGATGTTTCATAGTTAAAATTATTAAATTCCTTTGCTGTGTGTGGATAGGTTCATACTTGCCTATGATACCTAGACACTATACTTACAATTTGGCCTGCATTTGTTGAATATATCGGAGTACCTGTTTGCGGTAACGACTAATCAATTATGCCGTGCATACTAGCCCAAATAACTGGAGATGAAACCTGGGTTTTGCAGCAAATTTAATAATACTTTCCTCCGATTATCTTATAATATCAAACTAGAAAGAGTTGTTTAGATAATGAATGCGAGGATTCTTTAATGGTTTCTAGAAAGTTCATAAGATAATCATCTATCAAATTTATTAATTTTCATGTGGTACTCAAATCTAGTATTATGGTAATGTTATAATTTCATAGAAAGTTTAACTTGAATTCTTCTCCATTAAAGTCCTTAAAACAGAAAAAAGATTAATCAGAGACGCACTTTCAAATGACTTATCTTTACCATGGAGCTTCTATAAAGCTTGTTTACGTACGCTTCATCTCTGCTTATACTACGAGTTACGGCCGCTGCAAGTAAAGTTATGAACGAAATCAGTGTTAATGTCGTACAATAAATACAACAATTGACATATACACTTTACGAATTTCCTTTTTCATAACAGATGTGGCCTAGTATTAGACATTCAATATACGCTGTGTTATAGTGAAGTAATTTGTGTTTCAAGAAATTTTTAGTTTCAGGCCTGAGTGCAATAGTTACGAGGGTAGTTCGGGAACTACGCGGCCTAAGAAAGAAAACGCAAGTTTTTTTGACAAAAAACATTTATACTAAAAGAGGCGGGTAAAAAAAAATCTGGTTTCCAATTTCTTAGAATACCATTAAGTCATAAAATAAAAAATATATACGTTTAAGTAAAATGTTTTACAGTACCGCTTGTTATATCTGAAGAAACCGTTGTACGGTGAAACAGCTGTTATATATTATTAAATATTATTAAATAAAGTGTAAATCTAATACAACATTGTGTGTGTTTTTATCATTTGATATGGATTTACATCAAGTAAAGGCAGATTCGATTCAAAAAACATTTTAATTTTCAATATAATCTCCTGGTCGCTCAACATACTTATTCCAACGATATTCAAAATTAGTAATTCTTTCATTGTAGGTCGATTAATCAAAGTTCTCGAAATAGCTGTTTACAGCGGCGATTACCTCGAAATTAGACGAAAATCTCTTACCACCGTGCAATTTTTTCTGGTTTGGAAAGAGACGATAATAGCTGTGAGTCAAATCTGGGGATTAGGGTGAATGAGGCACTAATTCAAATCCAAATTCATGAATTTTTGCCATTGCAATCGCAGATTTGTGGGCAGGTGCGTTATCGTAATGGAAAAGCACTTTCTTCTTTGCCAAATGAGATCGTTTCTATTTGATTTTGTCTCTTAATTATTGCAACAAATTGGCATAATACTCCCCATTTATCGCTTTCCAATTTTCTAAGTAGTCGAGCAAGATAATTCCAAGAGAATCCCCAAAAAGCAGTTGCCATAACCTTTCCTGCTGACAATACCCTTTCTGCTTCTTTGGTGGCGGAGAAGTTTTTTTGTCCATTATTTGGATAGTGCTATGGATTTGGAAGTATAATGGTGGACGCAGGTTTATTCGCCGGTAATGAAACGGCATACAAAGTCCTTCTAATTACGGTGAAAACGTTCCAAAAGATTACGAGAAAGACTCAAACGATTCAGTTTTTGCTCCGGTGTAACTAACCGGAAGTAACTGGAAACCTATAATTTTATCAAAATAAATTCCACATGCTTGACTACACTGCCACTGATTTATGGTGGCGTAAATATCATATTAAGGAAAATCCGAAATTTGGCGCTGATGAAGATTCCTATAGCGTCTTTAATGCCCTCCTTATTAATAAATTCTTTATAAAGATATCCCCATTAAAAGATATGATAATTTATATAAAATATAATGCACGTGTACATATTTGATTAATTTCTCAGTGTAGCCAGTTCATAGAATTTTGCGCTTCAATGGGAATCAAATAAACACAAGACACTACGATTCCAGAAATTGCATTAATATTATGAAATTATGTTTACAATATGAGAAGAAAAGGCGGCCAAGAATATAAAGAGAGCGTTTCCAGAACATTATGGAACTCCGCGGTGAAGATTACACAAGAAAAAATTTGCACTGAATATAATATCAAGTTCAATCCATTTACTGGCACGGAATTTAAAAAGGCAAGGTTAGCTCACGATTGTAAAAGAAAGTGACTGCAGGAAATACAAGAAAAAAGAAAGGTTAGTGCTGTTGCTTTTACACCAGAAGAATGTGAAAAACTGCAAAAGGTCTAGGACGAGA
Organism: Melolontha melolontha; assembly: GCA_935421215.2. NCBI lineage: Eukaryota > Metazoa > Arthropoda > Insecta > Coleoptera > Scarabaeidae > Melolontha > Melolontha melolontha. Next base: position 71,604,059 of record OW285240.1, read on the forward strand.
ATATGCCTGAAGGGTTTCAAAAAAAGTTCTTTAAAATTGTCGCCAGAGAATTAGCATGGCATGGTAACGAAGGTGCGTCAGCATCTATTAATCACTTCAAGAAAGAAACTGACAATTCTGGAAACTTCACTAAGCGAAATGAACACATTCCAGTATTTAACAAAACGAATCAAGAACGGGACAAAACTTACTGTGATAGTAAATGGTTGATACCTAATACAGTAGATCCTGATCTTAACGCGACGAATATTTTTTTCATTTCGAATTCTTCAGTTAAAATTTTGTGCCCACTGTCATTTGAGATACCTACAATATCTGCTGTCTCGTGTACTTTTACTCGACGGTCATCCAAGACGATACGGTAGACTTTTTCACTCACATCCGAAACAGTAACAGTCTTTGGACGTCCACTAGGGGGTTCATCATTTGTGCTCATGCGACCACACTTAAATTCGACAACCCAGTTTTTAACCATTGAAAACGAAGAAGTAGATTCTAATAGTGTAGAATTCAGCTCTGCTTTGATTTCGGTTGGTACGAAACCTCTCAACTGAAAGTACTTTATCACTGGTTTCAACTCAGTTTTATCCATTATTACAAAATCACACGAGATATTCATTTTGGCGTACTGTCAAAAACAGACTAATTGACACATCGCTCTGTACTACCATATTTAACCTATTGAAGGATGATTCTACAGAATGGTAAAGAAGATTCTTGCGAATTTGCGCCATCTCTGTGTTAGACTACTTAGTTTCCGAACAAACCTCGAACCTGTATATAGAAATATAGAAATGTGTATAGAAATGTGTTTGATTTGTTCGTCTTATGGTATTTTTCAGTTGGGCCCATATCAGTTCAATGGGATTGAAAATGCAATGCTATGGTGATAAACGCAAAATTGTATGTCCTGCTTCTTTGGCTCTGTTATCCACATAATAATCCTTTAAATATTCGTTTGTCTTCATCACAGGTTTTAATTGGTTTTTTGTATAATAATCCTCAAAATATAAATCATTTGCTTCTAAAAATGTTTTAATATCATTCTCATTATTACATTTTGTAGGAACTTTGGTTTGCTGTCGAGAATGATACGGAGCGTTGTCCATCACTATCACACTATCTTTTGGTAAATTTGGCAGCAAAGTGTCTCAAAACCATTCTTCAAATAAAGATGGGGTCATATCTTCATGGTAATATAAACTTGAAGATTTAACATTTTTAGCAGATGATAGCGGCTGTCCGATCCATCCTTTTTCTGACCCAGCATGAAGAATGATTATTCTCTTCCCTCTCGAAACCGGCGCGTCCAACTGACACATACTTGAACTATCCACCCAACCTTTGCAAATTGTGTCATGGGTGTCATACCACGTCTCGTCTAAATAACATATGAATCGTCTTTCCTGTCTATACCTTCTAATTGCCGTTAAGTATTCATATCGAAGTTTCTGTAACCTCGGGCTTTCCATAATTGTGTGACGTTTGTCTATAGTGCCAAACTTAAAACCAGCTTTCTTTAGCGTCCGCCACAAGGTTGCTTTAGAACAATGAATATTTATAGGCCCATCACTGATTCTTTCATGTAAGCAGTCAAGTGTTGATACAACATTTCCTCTGTAGAAGGAGTATACTTGCTGCCTAATAGTATCAATTTCATACTCTTCAATTTTTCTCGGTGCTCTTTGTCACTTCTTTGCTTTCGAGGCCCTGCGTTATTCTAATTGTTTTATATATTGTTCCAAAAGGCACCTTGGTTAATTGCGACGTTTGTTGAATGTTCTGGGTTTGTAGTTCGTTATTTTCTTCCATCGGGGTATGATAGACATTGAACATTGTCTATTTTGCATCTTCTGATATATGCTTTCTCTGTCGTGCTCCAACAGTATTATCACTATCCATATATAATAACTATATATTCAAATTAACAACTATTGGTATTTATATTATTATTAATTTTATTTCATCTAAATTGCAGTAATTACAATTTACTTAAATTTTGTCATTACGGACCTTAGCAGTTTGTTTGCGTAAAAGATAATTGAGCGGCCAGGTAGTTATTGCCGCAGGTGGTGCAATAAAAGCATTAGAACCGTTCAAAGTTATATTCTTATAATTTGAAAACAACTATATATAGAAATTTAAATTATATGTATTATATGTGTTATATGTACTATATTTATATATACGTGAGTATCTTAAATAATTACGGGCTCTGATTTGTACAGATGTCCTGCTCCTTACAATAACAAATACTCATCTTAACCTAAAGCCATTTTTTTAGAAATCCAGTATGAAAAAGTGTCTTGCTTATCAGAATAAAATTATTCTGCTTAACAATAACTGTAGAAAATTCAAAATCTTATAAGTATTTTTCATAATCACTCGTAATCAATAACAAAATTCCCAAATTATAAATTTTAATTGTTACAATTTTATTACAAATGAATTTTTACCAACTTAAATTGCATTTTTGGTGAAAAATGTTAAACTTAATTTTTCAAATTATTTTTAGAAACGTTAGTCGATCAAAACATGTTTTTTTCAGTATTAACTTTTACGTACGACAAGCAAAAACTCTGTTGGATAAAACGTTCTCTGTGTTTTCGCCTTTGGGTCTCCCATCACGCGGTCTCTTCCGGTCGCCGCACCGTCCATTTTCCCTTCTATTTTTGGGACGGCTAGTGTATTTCGCTTTTCATGTTACTCTACCATATATCTACATGCATTATGCACAGCGAAGGACCGTGTATGACAACTATGTAGAGGAAGGAAGTAAAAAAGAAGAAGTAGGGAAACATCGGTCACGTGATCTAAGATAAAGATCCCGAGGGTACCTCGAGTCGATTATCGAGACCGGTCTTCGGTCTCTGGTTTTCTCTCTAGGAACGGAGGACGACTTTGAGTTACGAACAAGTTATGGGACAGTCAAGACCCGTTCGGAGGCACGCAACTGCCACCCTGGGACGTAGAGGAGGACACAGAGAGCACCGACACGGTCGGGTTTCGCCGCTAAGTTATTAGAAAATGTCACGATATTATATGAAGTTTATATTCTGGGATCTGTTCTTCCTCTCACGAGCACCATCATCTCAATACACTTAGAAAACATAAAGAAGCGAATTTAAACAGAACTGGATGAACGAACATGACGTCTTATGTATGTTATGCACGCCGTCTAATACTGCCACAATAGGTACAATATTGTAATCTCCTTTAATTGGATTTTAAATATAGTAGATGCTCGTATTCTTTGAAATATTTACGGGTCTCATTAAAATCCACTTCTTGATTATTTAAATTAGAATAATACTTTTAACAGTTTTTATATTTATAAAGGTATCTGTAAATCTTAGGAGTTAATATTAAAATGACTGCCGCCATAAAGAATCCTGTATTTAAACACTTTAGTTTGTCTATATAAATTATAGTCGGAATTTTTATATTTAGTAGCATTCACTGGACAAAATATTCAGTGGCTTATTAAATTGTAAAATAAAAGGTTTCTATTTGCAAAACATTACATTAATGATTCATTAATTTTAAGAAACGACATTATGTGTTGCTCCTGAGCAATACATTTGTAAATGTATATAATTTTCCCTGCATTCTATCTATTAGCGGTAACCATCATCGGCTTATTCAACAACAACAGACCACATTTGAATATTCCTTTAAAAATTACGTTTTAGCTTTAAGATAATGATTGATTAGTTTTCATGATAATAAATTTATTTTAATTAAACTTAAACTAATAGGTTTATGTATTTTACATATTTTTTATAATACTCCTTCTTCTTCTTCTTCTTCTTATGTTTTGGGTTGGACGCCAGGACGTCCAGGTACTTGAGCACAGTGCTCTTTGTACCTCCCCTAATAGATCTCTCAGTTCCATTATATTAGTCTTGTGTCCTCGATAAAAGCCACTGTCCTCCTCAGAGGAAAGTTGAGTAACTTCGTAAGATCCAATAGATCTCTTCTGAAATGTTTCTGCCTGAGTCACTTTCTTTTCACACGTGCATGTTACATGAAGGCTAGTTTCCTCCCGTTTTTCACATTTCCTGCACCAGACCTCGCTAGCCATGCCCATACTGTACAATTGCTTCCTTAAAGGACAATTCCCGGTTAGGTTATTAAGCTGGTAATTGTACAATATTTAAAACGCTTGCAACTTCGAAACGATATTACCTGAATCACAAAAAATGTCATTTCTGTTGACAGTGTGGTTCGATTACAAGTACAACAGCACCTCGATTCGAATGGTTCGTAATTTTTACTTGCTTAACATAAAGTCCAATATTTTTCGCCGAAGATTTGGTCCATGTGGACTGTTCATTTATTCGAATAGGAGAATTTTTATACAATCCTTTCAAATTCGTTTTTTGACAGAAAATATTTGGCGTTAAAAAAACTTTTCACATGTGATATAATTTCCACAGTTTTTCTTGATTTCCTTCTTGCGCTGTTTTTGAAAATACTGGATTATATTCAATCCTTTCTATATCTTGTCCACTTTGTCTGTCTCTATTTTAAAATGGAGTATCTTACAGTTTGCTACTTCTACACCTCTCCAGGCTAATTCAAAGGCAGGAATATGGTAAACATTTTGTGGTAGCCCTGTAGGCTCTTCGTTCCAAGACTATGCCATTTCAAAAATTTCTTGTTTGCGAGAGCTTTGCAACTCACTTTCTTTTTTCTGGAATTTCTTGTAAAATTTTTCGTTTAGTGTCACGCTTTTCTTGCTTTCTTAAATTGTATGTCGTTTAACGGATTAAAAAGTCGTTTATAATCATTAAAGTACTTTTCTTGTAACATTTTTCCCGTAGTGTTCTAAATCGTCTTAACTGTACTCTCTTTGTAATCTTCACCATTATTCTTCTTCATGTTAAATGCCCAGTCGCATAAAATAGAAGCTAACTCTTCGTTGGACGTTTCTTTCACGATTTCGTATTTTCTTTCCATACAAAACAGCGTAAATTGCCGCCAAATTGATGAAGTTCAATTTACAGTATTCAGAGGCACATTATTGTGGATCTCTGTTTCAATTTCGGCACTTCAAGATTCTTCAAATCGAGACATTTTTACACATTGAATGGTTTCCTGGCAATTCTTGCGAAAAAAGTTGTTTACGATTTGGTTATCATATCGGGGTAACCAAGGACCGCACCGTCATCGGTACTCTGTTAGACATACTAGAATTATATCGTTTGAAAAGCTAAGTTCAGTTTTGTCGCTGGAAAAGATAAGGCAACCTTTGACCGCTGTCATAGTGACAAAAATACCGCCACTTATAAAATTTTTAGTGTATGCATTATTGTCAGTTAAAAATAAAGCTCCAAGCTTTGTATCACCCTGCATACTGTCGGTTGAACATGCAAACCACTTTTTCGCCATATGGTTGGTGCATGAGATCGTAGCGTCTTTGATTTCTAGTATGAAGGTCGTATGTTCACTAATCTGAACTAATCTCAAAGTTCAGGAACATCGAACTTTAATTAAAGTCGTTTGATTTATGATGATCCATACTAATCAACTCGGGACCATAATACATTTACATTCCATGGGCAAAGTTCAGAAACTGACTGTTTGGTTACCACATGTTTTGAGTTAAAAAAATAAGAATCAAAATGTCGACATTTGTGCTTCTTTGCTAGATCGTCGTTGCTTCACTCGTCAACAATATCGACCGTTTTTGCCCCACATATTGGCAAAATGGTGCATTCATATTAAAGTCAAAAATAGAAAAAACGAAGTAAAGAACAGAAAAAAAAATTGCGTAGCCCTACAAAAAGGTAACTTACCGAGAAAAAGTTAATATTTATTCACATAACCTGATGTTGTACACCTGGTAAAACAAAGAAGGCATCATCTACTGCGAAATGCTTCCTAAGAATGTAATTATAACTGCTGAGACAAGACAGTTGGCTCGAGAGCGCAATTCATGATGCATTTTGCAGCACGATAACGCTCGCCCTCATAGTGCCTTATAGTACAAAAATAGTTAATTTGGAAGTCTGTCCAAATCTGCCTTATTCTCCTGATCTCCCTCCGTCTAATTTCCATCTCTTTCGCTCTCCATCAAACAACCTTCCAGGAATGTCCTTTAATACAGATGTCACCTTTTAAAATTGGCTTGACGACTTCTTTCCTACCAACCCATCGGATTTCTTCAGATGTGGAATCGGAAAATTACCAGATCGTTGAGAGGCAATCGTAAATATTGATGGAGAATATATTCTTGATTAATTCATGTATTTCGTTTGTTAAAGAATTAATCAATTTTGAGTTCTATAAAAACACTAAGAACGTATGGATCTCAGTGAAACAAATAGCACTGTGTTCAAATGCCTGGACTTACTGGCGTCCAACCCAGATTATTAGATAGATAGATACATCAACCCAATGTAAATATGTATTTATGTAAATATTTCCAGAGCAGTAATTTTATGTATACTGCATTTTAAAAATAAGTTGATATTCCAAATTTATTATAAGTTTTACAAGAAAATCATCGAGTCTTATAAATGTAGATTATATTTATACCGAAAATAAAAAATAAAAAAATAAAAGATACAATTTTCTGTATGTCACACGACTAGCAATTATTGAAGAGCACATGACATGTAATTTCTAGAAAAAGAATATTAGTACTCTTTCAATTTGCAGTTAACTTGCTACGTATGAGGCGAGGAAAAACGTAAAAAATTTAGATAAGGTCACGACAGAAAACCATATGATTTCCTCGCCGTTGTTGTCCAATAATAATTCTGTTTGTGCCTGAGACGTGAATAAGCAATCTCTCCGTCATGTTTATCCGACACGGCGCAAAATATTTGTACATGTCCCCGATCGTCTGGCAAACACGTCCCATAGCACAAATACTCGCGCAACCCGACGTGACGAAAGCCAATTTCCCGAGCTGTTGGCAACGTAATCAGTTGAAAATTCTGTCCCGGAAAATCACACTTCATATTTCTTCTCCCTATTTCCTTTTTATTACATATGACTGTAATTTTTATTCCACGAACGTATGTATACATGTTATGAAACTACTATTATTAGAGTTTTTTAAATTAATGAACAGTATGTGCGAAATCTACAACTTTGGATGTCATTCGGCCGTTGTCGGTACAAATTATAATATATGAACTAACTAGTGTATATTAATATAATGAAAATGTTAAAAAAGCCAAATTTCTAATGGAAATGGGAAACGAGAGTTCCCTCGCTCACCATGTACCCCAAAATATAAATTACCTTTTAGAAGTGAATATAATTACAAACCAAGACATTCCAATTTAGAAATAATTTTTTCTTGGAGAATTTTGATTACAATTTATAGTATAACTCTATTAAATGCTATTCTTTTTGCTTGTACATTCTTCAACATATATGTAACCGCAATTGCAATAAAATTATGAAGGCGTATACCGGAATAAATGCGTTAAAACTTAGAAGACTAACAGACAAGATAAGAGACGTGGACATTACAAGATGTTATAATATAGCAGTGGGTAGATGAGTGTACTATGGTAAAAATTGAAAAAAACAGGAAAAGCCAACGGTTATTTGTTTCAAGTATGTAAATAACGATGAAAGAATCCAAAAAAAAATATAAATTACCAAGCAGAAACAAACAAAATTACAAACCATAATTTAGAAACTAGTGAAGAATTACTGGTTGAAATGAGTGGGTTTTACTTTTAATTTGAAAGAACATGAAAGGCGTGTCAGGTGTTTCGCATGCAGAATATAACGGACCGAAGAACGAGCGAATGAATCCACACTGAATGACCTTCAAGTCGTACAAAGACTTGCTAGAATTACGAGTATACAAAAATTTTTCTAAAGTCATTGTCCTACTTCATAAGGAGGATAAAGCAATCCAATTAAAGTGCTTATTGATTAAAGTTTTAGGCATTATATTTGCATTAATGTACCTAATGTACGATTTTAGTAAATATAATTAAATACCGAAACGCAAACTTGTAGGCTTTCGTTGTTGTCGTTCATCATTGCTTCTGAGATTCTAGGCTGGAAACCCAACTTTTATCCGCTTTATCCGCTATTGCAAGGGACATCTTCAAGGCTGCTACTACTGTACTGTTGTTCCAATTAAACTATTTCAGTTTTGGTGGAGCAACAGTGGTAGCAGCCCCGAAAATGTCCTTTGCAAGTAAACGAAACTTTGGCCAAGAGGAAGGAATCGAAGACCATTGCAAACAGCATTTTAAAGGTTTAAATATCCTAATAAATTATTATTATATTTATTAACAATTCAATCTTTATTTATATATAGTTGACGGGTATTTTCCATATTGATAGTCTTGCAATTTACCATTGCACTCAGATTAACACAATTACTTTATCAGGAAAAAGGATTCGATGGTAAGAACTCCTTTCGGTAGATCATCCGAAACACAACAATCGGTAAAATATGACATAAATATAAGAACCTTCCTGAACAAACAAGAAGTATAGTCTCGAAGAATTTTTTCGTCGAATACATAAGATAATTGACTCTCTTAACTTTCCTGTAAAATATTTTTAGGTATTTTTGGCAATTATTATCATTATACATTCCTTTCTAAACTTCTCATCCAACTTTTTTAAAAATTTTAGTAATCGTGTACTAAGCTAGTTATCTCCTTATAAATTATCTGTAACGCAAATATTTGTTATTAAATATTTTGTTAATTCGTGGTAAATTTACGGCAAGCGACATTATAAAAGAATATTGTGCCATATTGAAATAAACAGACTTGTAATGAACAAATTTTCGCAAAAATCATGATATTACATAGAGAAATTTCAAGCACATATACATATGTTTCACGACCACGCACTAGATAGTTAAGAATTTCTTATGAACTAAAGCAGAACATGTTCATTTATTACCATAAAGTGTCCGTACAATATTACCAAGTTTCTGTTTCTCACCTAAATTCTAAAGATGCATAAAGCATTGTAGATTAAAGGCCATTGTGCTTCTGTGCAAAAATTATGGATATGGAAATAATTAGCAGTAATTGCAAGTTTAATAAATGATGAAAAATCACGCAAATTTGCTTTGTTCTTAATCGTAACACACTAAATACTGTAGTAATTGAAATCTCATATGGAATAATATTCATGAGGCCACATTATTCGATGTACACATTGCTTCTTTCTCTTGGGTCATGTTTCTGTGTTGTGAGAAAATTCACGGTTTTTCGTTTTTATAGTAAGAAGTGATAGGTATATAATTTACACATAAATATTTGCCACAATTACTGTTTGACTTGGTATACCACAAGTAGTTTTTGTTCTTGCAAGTTAAAGATGATAAAATAGATTAAAGTTAATGAAAATGGGTTTTGCCTTTATCAATAATCTTGAATTATTAAAATTAAATTTAATTCTATTATTAGAATGATTTGTTAACGTATGTACGAACGTAAAGAATTGAGCCATGTGCGTATATTTAAAATGCGCACTGCATTAAACGGAAGAAACAGTCTCAAAAAAATGCTAGCGGAATTTTAGCCAAATTCACAACCCAGTTGGAATAGCTTTGATATATACAGGGTTAGGCATATATATGGATGCATTCGTACATCTTTGATATGGCCACTTAAATTTTAAAGAGACTTTCCACAATTAATTAAACGCAAATCTGAGATTCGATGTGTATATTTATATCCGAATCAGATTTTCGGTTTAGCCGGAAACGATGTTACTTTCTTGTTTTAAATGTATATTTTTACAAATTTCAATAGAGCTCTGCTCTGGGACTTCAACAATAATCATATTTGGCAGCCTTTTGTTCAACAACGACAAAAATATTTATTAATTAAACCTGATTTTTTAATATCATGCTTGTGTTTAGTAAGCCATGGAATTAAAATTCAGTACTTGACTTAAACGGTCAGCATTAATATTGTAGACGGCCAAATATTAATAGTGGTTCAATTAACTGAAAAAGAACGTATTGAAATTCTGATGATGATTGGTTTTGGTGACCGCGTCAAAACTCATGAAGAAGTATGCGCTTTATTTAACAATTTGCATCAATAGCGGCATACAATATCACTAACTGTCGTTGGTAAAACTTTGAGAAGGTATAACTTAACCTGAAATATTAGAAATTTGCCGAAAAGTGGACGACCGAAAGTCGCAACTAACGAAATTATTGCCCAAAATATTCTTATGCAATAGCATTAGAAAAATTACCACACATCTACTACATCCCTCACAGTAAACTATGGTATAAGTTGCCGATCAGCAGCCAGAATATTGAAGCACGAAAAATATCATCCGTATAAACCACACACTTAGTGCAAGAATTATTGGACGGGGGTTATGATCGTAAAATTGAATTTTGCAAAAGTGTGATGTAGATTTGCAAAAATGACCAATATTTTACATACAATTTGCTGTTTTCCGAAAAGGCTACGTTTTGTTTAAATAATACCTTTAATCGACATAATTGTCGATATTGATCAATAGGTAACCCTCATTAGATGGTAGAAACGCGTTCACAACGCAGAAACGCATACACAACGCAGAAATTAAACGTTTGGGCTGGTATTTTCAGGAACCGTATTATTGGTCCTTTTTTAATTCATGGTACACTAACTGGACTGAGATATTCAGATCTTTTATGTGATCAGGTTGTTCCTAATATTGAGTATGATGGGGAACTACTGGTTCCAACAAGATCTATCACCTCCTCACTATGCCCTTAATGTTAGAAGTCTTTTAAACGAAGCATTCCCAAATCGGTGGATTTAAATACCCTAGATTTTTGTGTTTGGAGTGATTTAAAATCTGTCGTTTATACTAGACAACCGCATAATCTGGACGAGTTACGGCAGAAAATAATTGAGGAAGTGTAAGTAATTCGTAAAGAGGCTTTGGCAAATGTCATTCAAGAATTTTTTCACAGATTTGCATATTATCAAGAAGTGAACGGTCATCATTTCGATAACTTTCTAAACTGATTTTGGTTTTGTTTATGTTTTTGTATTCATTTTTCTTGTTCTCAATAAAATCTGCATTATTAGATTTAATTTTAAATATCTCTGTCGTTGTTGAACAAAAGAGTGCCAAATCTTAATAATGCTGAAGTAGAGCTTTATTGAAATTCATCAAAATGGACCGGGTGTTTCATTTAAAATAAAAAAGTTAACATCGTTTCCGGTTAAAAGTAGCCATACCAAAGATATTCGAATGGATCCATACATTTGCCTAACACTATATAACTAATGATTTACCAATAAAACATCTCATTATGTGAAGCTGGATTAGACGAGATACATAATTTGATGTTTAATAAGTGAAGGCTTATAAATTTATAAACCCAAATGAAATTTGGTTACTGATCCTGATATACATACACACTAAAATAAATTATTACAGGAATTTGTTTTTTAAAGCTTATTAGATTTTCAAAACGAATAACCTCGTGTGTTAAGTCTGCCGCTTATCTAATTCAGTAAAGGATATTTTACAAACTCTAGTTTATATCATAACCCGCACATGCACTCATGTCTAGCTACACATACATGTGTCTATTTATGAGTAATACTTGTGCATATTATGTTCTTCAATTTAATTTCCGCAACCGCTTTCCATACGAACTCCGATCCGTACATAAAGGCGACGTAAATTTGTCACTTAATGGTGGAGAACTCTAATAATGTTCTTAAGTTACCCTGCTAATATTGAAGGTAAACGAAGCAGACAGATGAAATTGGAACGCACTAGAGGAAAAGGAATTGAAATAGTTAAGTGGTCAGGTTTCTTGTTGTTTCGTGCAAATTGTGATACCGTGTGATTTTAACCAAAGAATTATATGTCAATTCATTAAATATAATTCTAGGGAATAGTGAAAGTTATCGAGTATCCAGTTTTCAGTTTTTCAATGAAATTTTTGAGAAATCTTGATCGGTTTTTCTCTTTCCGAATTTATTTTTTATAATTCCTATTAAACCATAAACATGTTATTGAAAGAAAAATACACTAGTGAAATGTAAGCTAAATCGTAGACACCGAGGCATTTAAGGCTTTTATAATAACAATATAATAACTAATCAATGTCTTTATATCCCCAAAAGATTAACGCCAATTACAGAGATATCTACAGACTTAGAGTTATTACTACGCCTGCGCCATTGGTGCGACTTAAGATTTCACTATGATTCGAGTTGAGTCGGAGGGTTTTCTTCCTTGCCTGGACATCGTAATGAATCACCATTAAGAATGCTCCGAAAATTCAGAGAAATTAAATCTGATACAAAGTTTTCTCATTTGTCCATTGCGGCTGACCGTGCCCCACAACAAATGGCTTTCTTTAGGTCAGTTAAAACTGAACTGAACACACGTGTTGCAGCAGGCGAGACTAATTTGCGGATTAACTACAAAAATGGCATTCCAACTATAACCAATCAGAACCAGGAAAACTGAATGTATCCAATAGGTTAACAGCCACTGTAAGGATATACTACCAGAATGTTAGGGGATTGAAAACAAAAACACACACTTTTTTTACTAACGTGATTGCTTTGTCTAGTGATATAGTACTTATAACAGAAACCTGGTTAACTGACTCCGTATTTAATAACGAACTATTTCCGAACTACTACAATGTTATTCGGAAAGACAGGGATCGTATGACGGTCAATCGTTCCAGGGGAGGAGGAGTCTTGGCTGCTATAAGGCACGACATTTCATATGACATTGTAAGTACGAGCTACATTAGTACACTGGTACCTCTTGTGAATCTATTGATCTGTAAATGCAATATTAGTGGTTCTACTATATATCTTGCACTTTTCTACATTCCTCCTAACATCTCTTCAGAAGAGCTGGAGACTTTTACCTCGGCAGTTGAGACTCTTCTGGTTGGTAATCCCTTCATTCTTATTGGCGATTTCAATCTTCCAAATCTGTATTCGCCTCCTCATCAGTGTTACAATAAAATTAATATATTTGAAAGTTTCCTAGACATTCTTAATGTAAAGCAATACAACAATATTCTTAATAGTGAAGGTAAGATGTTGGACCTGTTCTTCTCTAATATTACCACTAACTTCGAAGTACAGCGGTCCGAATCCCCTATCGTTAGAGAAGATTTATATCACTAAGAAATAAGTAATTAAACTTCTAGTTTCAAAAATTCTTTTATTGTAAATACCACTACAATATTACCCTAGATAGATAGATTTATATCACCCTAGCCTTAAAATTTTATTCTATCCTTTATCTTCTGAAAAACTTTTTCCTTCGGCCAATAATTTCAGATATAATTTCCATAAAGCAAATTACATTTCTTTATACAGTAATTTAATTAATATTGATTGGACTTTTCTGACACATTATTCTGACGTCCACTTAGCCCTCGATGCTTTTTACAATACATTATACGCTGTATTGAATCTATATGTGCCTCGTAAGGTCCAATCTGGATCCTCTTACCCGCCTTGGTTTACATCTGAAATAATTTCTATTCTCAAAAATAAGAACTACTATCACAAAAAGTGGATCAAAACTCGAAGTATTGATTCCTACAATGAATTCAAACGTCTTCGTACTACAGCAAAGGTGAAAATTCAGGATAATTATATATCTTACCTTTCTGCAATGGAGCATCAATAAAAACAACCCCTTCTAATCTCTGGAGTTTTCTTCGCAATACACAGCGCTGCAGTAGGATACCAAATTCACTTCATGACAGTAATGGTAATGCTTTTTCGGATCCCAGTACTATTGTAGATGCCTTCGCGGATGCGTTTTCTACTGGGCCAACCTCCTTGTCGGGGTTTACTTGTGATGGATCGGACTACCGTTCCCTACCCTTTCCCTTTTCGTTGACCACCGAGAATGAATTAATCGATTTAATGACCAGTTTTCCTAACAAATACATCACTGGAGATTATTCTTTATTATCTATAACAACTAATATCTTTCCTGATCGGTGGAAGAACACGAGAATTTTTCCTGTGCATAAGAAAGGAGATCGTGCGTTGATTAATAATTACAGGCCCATCTCTATTATTTCTAACTTCGCCACTGTATGAGAAGGTATTATACACCCAGGCTATTTAGTGGCACGCGCTCTCATATCTTACCGAACCAGCATGGTTTTGTCACGGGTAGATCTACTGTCACCAATTTGGCGTCGATTGTTCAGCATGTCGGTGAGGTTTTGGACGGCAGAGGTCAGACTGATGTAATTTATACTGACCTATCCTAGGCTTTCGATTCAATTGATCATGAGATTTTACTTCATAAGTTGGGATCTTTTGGTCTCGTTCCAACTTCCACCAGTCTTCTTCGGTCTTATCTATTTCAAATAAAATGCTACGTGACCTATAATGGGTTCTGCTCCAATAATTTTGTTCTTTATTCTGGCGTTCCTCAGGGATCAAATTTGGGTCCTTTGCTATTTGTTTTGTTTATGAATGATCTCCTTTTCCAAGTAAAGTGTCCCATTCTCGCCTATGCAGATGATATAAAAATATATTCTGAGATTTCCAAAACTGCCGATATCGTTAAACTACAGCAAAATCTGGACGTATTAGTTGCATGGTGTGACCGTTTCAAACTTAAATTAAATATCGACAAATGCTGCGTTGTCACTTATACTCGTTCTGCTACGCCTCACGATACTTTTTTTTTATTAAAAACAATATCTTAACTAGTAAAGCTGAAATAAAGGATCTCGGAGTCTTATTTGACTCTAATCTTACGTTCAGATCCCATATAATCCATATGTCTTCCGATGTCTACAAAAGTTTGGGATTTATTATGCGTATATCAAAATACTTTAAAGACATGACTTGCCTTTAATCACTGTAATAATATATCAGAATAATTGAAACATACATGAGTAGGTAAACCCCACCAGTTTTGTATAATACAAAGGTATTTTTAATAATATAAAATATTATTAAAAATTTTTAATAATATTTTATATTATTAAAAATACCTTTGTATTATACAAAACTGGTGGGGTTTACCTACTCATGTATGTTTCAATTATTCTGATATATTATTATTATTATTATTATTATTATTCTGATGGTTCATTAGGACATTCCATTTATAGCCATAGTTCAAAACAATTTCTCTATATCTGAACACAATTCGTTACCACGAAAATTAAATTATTCCAAGCACGACATCGAACACCACAAACGCCTTAAATACCTTAACTCAAGACCGTTCAGTTTTGCTTGTTAATACTTCTACCATTTCTAAAGCCCATTTACCCTATGTACAAGACGTAAATGACCATCAAAATCCTTATCAAGCATAGCATCCAAACAATCTTTAAATCCCACACCACATTACCGGTATTTTTTCATTAAGGACCGCTACCTTCTGGAAATCCTTGGTGTTTATAGAATTCCATGCTCTTGTGATAGAGTATACATCGGTTAGACAAAGCTTTCGGTAAGCACTCATATTGTTGAATTTTCGAACGTTTGGACTAGAGCGCTGCGCGTGACCGGATCTGCAATTGATGAACATAGGTTGGAAACTTGCCACTAACAACGACTGCGAAAGCCCACAAGTCACAATTTTTTTTTTCTATATTTTTGGAAGTATGTTAGCTTGATTCTTACAGACTTTTTGTCCCGACTCAGTAATTTTTAGATGTGTGCGCCTGACTTTGGAAATTCTTCCGCCTCTTTGAACTTTTCGAGCCAATTCGTTCGCATCTTCATTAACACTTATAATTCTTGGACCATGGAACCCAGGTTAATGTAATTTTCTTGCCACTACTGAGCCTGTTCAGGGCGCATACAAAGTATCATACAAATTTATATTTTCTGTGGTGAATGTAGTGCCTTTAGCATTGTTTTTTTTTGATAAAATGGCCACTGTACCACTGCACAGTGGTTTAGGATCTGATATTCGTGATCGAAACCGACAATTGCAAGTTTTCCCAATCGTAGCAAAATTATGATATAATATTCTTATAACATTAAATCAAGTTTTAGGCTGAGAATTGCAACTTATACATCATGCAAATTAAAGATACACGCTTCCAAACATCGTAAAGTTCACATCTTTTAAATAGAGTGATTTTAATGTTATAAATTCTTCAGATTTCTGGCTTTGTCCAGAGAAATTCTTTGAAAATATAACTGTTATATGACTATAAATGAAAGTCCTATCTTAATAGTGTCATTTAGTGCGATTAAAGGTATTAGAAATTTTTATTTTTTTTTGCTCAGAGTCCTATCCTCAACTATAGGAATTTTTCTTATGACTTAGGCAGTTAGTCGAAGAATCATTAAGGAAGACAACTTTGGACGGAATGTGTTCTTTAATGAGTTTTAAATATAATAAAAGAGTATTTGCCTGCCCCTGAAAGTGCTAGAGACGATAAAAGGTTGCGAGTCATGGGTAAATAAAATCACTTCGCAGAGCTTTGTCTTGTCAAATGTTAGTGTGTGTTATGAGACTTGATGTCGGTGTTTTCAGTTGTAAACTTTACTAGTTTCTTGCGTTTTCGAGTCTTTCTTTTCGAATTACCGTATTGTTGCCATGGCGAATCGGCCAATCACACGTATGGTCCTGCATGAAAAGATTATCGAATTTCATAAAGAAAAAATTTTGTTTTTGATTTCTTGAAATCTCATTTACAAATAAATACAACAAAGACTCTTGTAAATCTTACCAGAGAATCTTTTTTTTTTCGAGAACAAACAATCGCTTCTTGGAAAACCTTGGCGCCTGGTTGCAAGAAGAAATAAAGTTTCCTGATGTGGTTCTTTATTGTATTCCTGGTCCTTCTTCTACTAGCGGGGGCCGACCGTCGAAAGACTTTGAGGATGCGTCAGTGGTAGTTAAACGTCAAAAGACCCAACAGTTTAGAAAAGATACATCAAGTGCCGAATTAGCTTGTGCGTCATCAATGAAGCTAAGAAAAAGTGGTGATCCAGCTGGAACACAGCTTCTCGACGAAATGACCACAACCCCTTCACGATCGAAGCGAATTTTAACTCATTGGAGGTTTCCGGAAAACAGTCAAGTTATTCATTAGAAGAAACCGTGGCACTTCTAATTTATTCAAATTTTACTAAGTAACAGTACAACACATTAAGAAGTGGAGCTAATCAACACGGACATGATTTGTATCCGCCATATTATATACTTCTAGAATTCTTTCTTGAAGTATATCTTACTTTTTTATCCACCGCAAATTTCAATCTCCGAATAAAAGTTTGAAGTACCCATGCAAAATTTATTGAATAACATTTGTGTAAGCATTTTGAAGTGTATTTCGTTTGAAGCACGAGATAGTTCATTACTTTTATTGTGTGAGTGAGGTTTTGGCGACAGTTCTGGACACACCGCGTATAAACAGCAAAGTCAAGATGCACCATGTGCAGATGAAGGATTCTTGGTTTCGCTCCAGTTGATCGATGAAAAAACCACAGACATTATATGGAAAAACTCACGATCTGCCTGCAAGAGATATTATGGCCCAATAAGACTTCAATGGGTGCATGAATCTGCGGATATTTCAGTACAGGAAGAAGCGGCTGTGAAAAGTGAAATTGAAAATTTAACCCCATACGACTCTCTTAAGCACAATTAATGGTGGACGGCAAAGTGTCCAGTGCGATGACAAACCCTTGATGCATGACTTGCTATGTTTATGCAGCAAGAATTTCACCTCTTGTATAGTTGCACCTTTTCCTAAACGGTACGTGCATTTCCAACCTCACTAGGGGTTGAAAATGACAAGCTGCAGCAAACCTATTCTTATCAGTCAATTCTACATATTTAAAGCCTAGGTGGTTAAATTTTGATACCGTTTGGTCAACTATTTAAGGAGCTACAGGTTTTGATCGCGTTATATCAGACCCTAAACGATTATAAAGGGATCATAAACGAAGCTAGATATCAATTACGTTATCCTAAATATTTTTTCTTTTAAGTATGGTGTCATCATTTATACGATTGTCTGTAATATATGCTTATGCAGAAAAATGGGAATATGATTATTGCATATAATCTACAGAATTTCTTTTACACTATGTGAATTTCAGTATATTAAGTTAAATGTCAACATTTCCAGCCAACAATATAAAGAACGTATTCTTTTTCACTTTATTTTCTTTGCGTTAGCTTTCCTTGCACATTGTGCGCTCTGTTAAATCTATTAATATGTAAAATACGTCGAGAACTTTTCATTCCACCATTGTAGTGCGATATAAAGTTACATGCAAAATGTAAGGCAATTTCTGCGATGCGCAATTCGCATGCAGCGCCGCCCGCGCTTCGACAGTGAACTATCCACTTTAGACAAGTTTGCGCGACGGAATAACCCTTAGCTTTGAACGCGGTGCATTCTGCACTTTAATCAGACTATAACTTCGGCAATTTTCAAGCTAATTTGCATACTGCACACAAGCACGCCCGAACATGATTTCCCATAGAACAATTAAAACCGAGCGTGTTTTTTTTAGTAAGGAGCTTATATTCAAGAGGGTGGAGGATCTGATGCGAACGTTGAATATTTCTTAGTTCGAAAACGAGGAAAGTTTTCATCTAGAACATAAGCCAGCCAAAATTTAGTTAGTTCGTCGAGGAATATAATATAATAAATGATATTCGCGTTCTGCATTCAGAATTTTCTGAATAAATTTGGAGGAATAAGTACGCTTAAACGAAGTAGGTGAATTTATTGCGGAACGAAACTTTGTTAATTTAAAAATTCCAATGTACTTAATCGAAATTCATAATTCTTACTGAGAAAATTGAATTTTTTTATGAAAAAGAAGCTTTATATTTTAGTTAAATATACATATATTATATATTATTTAACACAAGCAAGTAATAACATAAGAAAATAATGTGGTAAATAGATATGAAGCAACTAACATTTTATGATTCTTCTTTAAATATTCTTTCCTATTTTTATAATGATAAAATCATTTATTTGTAAACCAAAAATTTTAACGCTTAATAGCAAAATTGCTATTCTTAATAAAAGTTGTTAATAGCTATACTAAGATCAACTAGACACAGAAAAAAAATTGGGCTCTTTTTCCAAATTTATTCTAGAAGCTTAACAAGTTTTTCGTGTGAAATTCATATTGCAATGAATTTTTCCCCGAAGAGAAAATTTAAAGAAACTATAAAAGACTATATATTTATGTGTATTTTATTCCAGAAAAATAATTGAAAATATTTTATATTTTATGTAAATTTTATTATAATGTGTATTTTGGTCCACGCCTGTATATAGTGCGAGCGTGCCGCCGAGGTTTGCAGTTCCCGCTATGCAGGAAGATATTGTCATTGTCGCCCTTTTGATTTATTTTAGGTAGGGTAATGATTCCATTTCCGTGAAGAAGGAGTTTTTCCAGCTATTGAACAGATAGGTCTAATTAATTTTCTGCTGAATAAAGACTTCCTTTTTATTCAGGTTATTTTAGTAATTTCGGTTTATGTTTTAGTTTAGTGTTTCTGATGTGTTAAAATTAATTCTCGATTTATTACGAGTCTTTTAGACTTATAATTTTTGATTTATGCGGCCTATCTGAAATCTCTCATGTTAATTTTTTTGTGAAGTGTGATGACTACATTAATTAATGTACGTATATTTCTGTAATTATATTCATTTATTTAGATATAATTTAGTTATATTATTTGTATAATATTGGAGCTCGTAGATTCAGTAAAAATTGTAGTTTATAAATATATTTAGAGTCAGATGAATATTAAGGAAAATTTTCATATTTTTTTTGAGTATATTTTTTATCTGTAATATATATGCTAGAAGGTCAGGAATTGGTGGGAAAGTTGCCTTTGTACCATGTTGAATGTGCGCATGGGTTAAATTTTTTGATGCGCGCGCCTACAGTTAATGTTCTGTTGACGTTTAAGTTGGGAATAACGTAATCAATGAAGATTGACAGTTTTCCTGAATATTTAATTAGGTTAATTTTGCTCGCGGTCACTAGTGAGGTTTTTAGCCTAATGTAGCGGTAAATTTTTACATAAGTTTTCCTCACATTTGTGACACAGTAGGTGTCACAACACTTCTTTATATTTGATAAAGTAGCAATTTTTTTCTTTTTTTTCTTTTTTATAATTAAAACGTTGTGCGGTGAATCTTTGTTTACTTTTCTAATACCTTTTGTTTTATTTACTTTATCACGTACCCTATGAGGGTAACCTTGAAGATACAAGAGTTCCTGAAAGACTGACCCGACTTGAGCTAGACCGAAAAAGCTACTGTGTATTGTGAGCCAATATAAATAAACAATCAACACCACAATTCACTGCAATATGTATATGCATGATATACATATTGAATATTTCTTCTTGAATCCTTAATTTCTAACCTATGCTGTTTAGTTGATCTCGTCCTTCACTAGTTGTTTTACCTCTAGTAAGATTTACCCTATCCATTCTCCTGTTTTCATAGTCCCGGTAATTTCTTTGATCTCTTGATCTCTCTTGGTCTTCCTCTTCACTTTTCCGCCAATTTTAGAGTATCTATAACTGGTTTAGTTATCCTCGTTCACTGCGTGGTACGCGACTGTACCTATTTAATAATTTTTTTTGAGTTTTGTTGATATTACTTTCCTGTTTTACATTTCAGTCTTTTATTCAATTTATTATATTTTAGGCTACCGCTCCTTTTTGTATTATTAAAGTTTTTAAATATTCATATGTTAACATATCACTATCCAGCACTTTCTTTACTTACATTTACGTTTCCTTACCCAAAGCTAATAAAAATGACATTAAAAAAAACAAAGTTAGTATTAAGACACGAATAGGTGAAACAGAAGAATTTGCACTTATTAAACGAATAAAGCAGGGATTTTAGTTATCAGCAAGACTATTTAATCTAGTATTGGAATATGTCACCAATAAAACAAAAATAGGTAATCTAAAAACTGCTGGGAATCAATTAATTGCATGTGCCGATGGTTTAGTATTAGTTACAAAACCTAGAAAGATAATAAAGGAGATACTTGAAGAGATAAAAGTGAAAGAGAAGAAAATGGATTAGAAAAAGCACACAAAACGGAAATTATGAGAATTGGAAGAACTACAAAGAACGAGAAAAACAAATAGGATAAAATGAATACGAGGAAGATGAGCCACATAAATATTTAAGAATTATGTTCAAAAGCAGGAGAGAAATCAGTCGAGATATCAAGTAAAGTATTAACAAGAAAACCAAAATTGAGCATATACGGGACAATTAATTAATAAAAGTATGCCGCAAAAAACAACTAAATTATCTAAAAAAAAAAGACGGAGATTTGAGAATAGCAAGGAGGAAACTTCTGAGAGTTATATTGGAGCTAGTAAATCTTGCAAACCTTGCGAATATCGACGAATAATTAGTTTTAAATAATTAAAGGAAATTACTGGAAAGGATATGGTTATAAGAATAAAATGACAAAGAGAAAATGGTTGGGGTATATATGGGAAGCTGAAGGCCCAGGACAAGATAATTTCAAGAGGAGAAGGATTTAAGGGGTGGAGATAAACAGGTAAAAGTTATGGAATAAGAAAAAAAATGTGAAGTACTAAAATTGAAGTCGATCCACCCTAATTATTTAGGATTTAAAGAGTTTCGGTGAAGCGAAACGATCCCACAGGGGGTATTTAGCTATTATATAAAGGGTTTACCAATAAGACCGCCAAAACTTTAAAATGCAACGATGGCAACATGCTTACATTATAGACGCTAGGTTAGCATTGCTGTTGGGGGTGAAAATTTATAATCAAAATATGGTCCGACAAATATTTTGTGCATTGAGAGAAATTTATGGGCAACATAATCGACCAACTAAACTGAATTGAAATTCATTGTCTACAGGCAACATAATTGATCAACTAAACTGAACTGAAGTTAATTGTCCATTATCTGAACGAACAGGCTCGGTAGTAAACGAGTTAACATGATGCCACTGATTGCTTTTCAAAATACAATAAAAATTAACGAAGGTTCCATGTTAAAATTATGAGGTTAAAGTTCTTATTGGTAAATCCTTTATATGTACATACATATATAATCTTCTAGCCAAATTTAACCATTTTTCTCATCTATTGATGGTGATCGTGTATCAGAGCTATATTTTCAGCATTGCGAGACAAAAATAAATAGAAAAAATTTAGTTTTAATTATTTTGAAACTATTAGAGACTAAAGGAAAGCTTTTTGTATCCCTACTTTGGTATATAAAGTGCTAAAGTGATAATCCATTTGCAAATACAAAAATAATTCAGCATAAAACAATTAATTGTTATTTCTAAAATAAATCACAAGGCATTTCTTACTCTTTTAGCAAGTTATAAATATGTAACAATCAAGTATGAATCAAAAAAGTTATATACCTTATATTTAAGTGTATTTCTTGAGACGTGTTTCTTTTCACACGACTCTCGTATTTTAGATTATATATTATTATGTGTTATACCGTGTGCACAACGTCGAGCGATCGATGGATATATAAGTAATGACTGGCCAACTGCAAGTGGGAGGGGCTACATACGTTAAACTCCTACAGGGCGTATTTAATTGTGGTGAACTAAGAAAGCGTTATGGCTGTTTATTAATAAATGATGTATCAAAATAAATATTCCAAATTAATAACTAATTGTTTAACAAACTACAAAATTATTTGTAGTATATTATTTATGGTTAATGTACGAATTTGGATATTTTATCCGACTACACCGTTGCTTTTCGCACTATTAGTCATATGCCGGCTGTCAACGTCCCTACAATAACGGATACTTTTGTTTATGTCTCTTCGGCCATAATACTTTAAATTTAACATTTAAATTTAAATAAAATGATATAATATAGTTGAAAGTATCATAAAATACAATTCGCCGTAAAGTGCAGAGTTTTTGTTTACTGCATAATAATAATTCTTACCGGCGAAGTAACAGAAATTTTCATCGCTAAATATTCAATGATAAGTTTCATCATAGCTTCGTGGCTTGAACTTAAAAAATTCTTATTCAAATGAAAACACATAAATAATATAAAATTATGAAACAAAACCGTAACTCTTATTGAAAAAAATTAAAATAAAAAGTATTCTGTAATAGCATAAAATTTCAAAACAATAACGATTCTTGCAAGAATATAAATAAAGTGTTTACCAGTATAAATAAATGGCTTCCTTAAATAAACTACCTATAAAATATTAAATTTAACTAAAATACCTTTATTGGTAACAAATATTAATTATTAAATAAAAGAACATTCTAAAAAGAAAAACTAATTATTTAGTAAATGCTCAAATAAACCACCCTCTTGAGCCGAGCAGTAACCCAATCGGTTATAAAAATTACGACGGACATTTGTTAGCATTTCTGGAGTGACTCTACTACTAACTTCAATGATTTGCGCTCGTAACTGCTCTACATCTGATGGACGTTGATCCCCGTAACCGTATATGGTGTTATTTAAAAAGGGCCAGAGAAAGAAATCATTTGGTGCTAAATCAGGAGATCGCGCTGGCTATTTAATAGGACCTGAATTTCCTATCCATCTATCTTCGAAAACGGTATTTAAAAAATTACTAACAAGACGCGTATTATGTGCAGGGCAGCCATCTTGCTGGAACCAAATGTCGTTTATATTAAATTGTTCTCGCACAGCAGGGATAACACTATTTTGTAATAAATCTAGATAGCTATTTCCATTTAAATTCCCATTAATAAAGAATGGCCCAATTACTTCGTTTCGAACAATACCGGCCCACACGTTAACCTTCCGTGGATATTGTGTCCGTGTTGGGATATTTAAATGAAGGTTTGTACGCGACCAATACCGACAAATTGCGCGATTATGATGCCCATGCACGTAAAACGATTTTTCGTCTGTAAATAAAACATTATTAAAAAATAATTCATCATTATGACATTTATTCATCATTATTTCGCAAAATTCCATGCGCCGGTAATAATCGTCGGGAAAAAGTTCTTGTGTTGTTCTTATTTTGTAAGCCCGGTATCTATTTTTTCTCAAAATTTTTTGAACTGTTGTTGCACCGATATCAAATTCGCGAGCTATTTGTCGAGAGGACATAGTAGGATGTAATTCTACTAAAGCACAAATTTGCATTTCTAAGTCGCTGACATTTGGCTCGTGAACATTTTTATTCTTACTATTATTTAAAGTAAACGTTGTTTCAAACCGCCTGACAGTATTACGAATTGTACTAGCACCGGGTATCGGTCTTTCAGGATACTGTACAGCAAATAAATCTCTCGTCATATCTGCAGAATTGCCACCGTAAAACTGCTTGACCATGAACAATTTCTCTTCCGGCGAATAGTAATCCATTTTTAATTTTAAAAAATGCGGGAATTCCCGACGATTATTATTATACCTACAGCAACTATACGTACTCTACCTACGGATGACAAGGAGCAACTGCATCACCAGTCGATAGCGTTCGATGATTATACAAAATAACCTACATAGTGCGCAAGCTTGTTTTCCGATTAAATATATCGGACGCCTTGCTTGAACACTTTGAGCGACTGATAGGGATATTCAATGTGTTAGAGAGAGATTATTTGATTCGTACTTAGATCGTATGTAGAATGTGTTGGATAAAGAAAGGGAACGCCCGTACAGTTAGACAGTAGAACAGACTGAATATACTCTCTCAACCCTAACCACATAAACTCGCTATTCGTCTTCGTCTTACTACATTGTGGTAGATCAATCACTCCCGGGCGTTCATACGGTATACAAACGAAAGGTTTACCTATTGAGTTACATGAAATTTGTAATAGTATATCGTAGTTTCCTCAAAACAATGCTTATCAAAATGATTCATGAATTCACATATCCTCAAAAATAATTCACTTAGATGTCTAAGTGCAAATGAGTTACCAGTCAATAAAATTTTTTACAATAACTATTTTACGCAACATTATAGAAAAGAAAAACAAACGTGGGTCCTATTTATCAGTAACAGCAGCTTTTTATCATATCATCGGTTTAGAAAAGTCTGATAAAAATATTCGCTTATGTCAAAATTGAATTATTCCAGTGCGTTAAGATCAAGAGTTACGATTTTGGCGTAGCATTTTGCAAAAATTAGAATCCATCTAAACGAGACGATATATAATTACCCACAATTCTACATACAAAATTTGTTTAAATTTATCAAAAATTTTCCTCCTTTCAGGCATTATGATTGGACTGAACCAAGTAACAATTACGCTGTCGTTTTTCACAACCGCATTTAATGTGTGAAAGTTCACTCAGTGGCCTAAATCTCTATTCCAATCAGCTCTTTAAAGCTCCTGAAAGGAATAACTAATCAAGAGAAAATCTGTCTGTAGAGTTTCTCGATCCACAAATCCAACGAAATATGTTTTTTTTTTCATTAAAAGTACATTAAATTCTTTAAAATAGTGATTTTATTGATTAATTTACCTCCTTTTAACATTTATTAGCTCTTAAAAAGTGTATCTATATTTAGTTGAGTGTCTACTTCTCTTACTTCTATTTTATGTCCAAAAGACAAATCTTTTGAAAATTATTTTTAAAATGCCCATCTTATAGTTTCTTAATATGATTTTACTTATTATTACTTATTAGAAAAATTTAAAATATTAAAAGAACATATGTTTCATTAATTTAAAGCCATATAGTTTCCTTCAAAAACTAGAAAAGATTTTACAGTATAACCAACCTTACAAGATCTTAAGATTCCAGAAAGATTGTAATAAATCTTTCTTTTAAAAAATTCATTATCTCAGTAGTAATTTCGCCAACATAAAGTAATATATATTCCAGGAAGTTCAAGATATTTTTTATTGTTTATTTTAGTCAACAGGTTTTTCTTTTTGGTAAACTACGCTATTATAAACTGCAGGTCCAAAAAATGCACTTTTGGCGAACATTCTCGCTTATATATCATACACAAAATCTTTTAAGATACTGTCTCAAAGCGTAAATTATCCCGGTAAATGTATAATTTTTCGAGTACATAAAAAGTTCAGTAAGAACAGGTGTTTAAAAATTCCTTTCTGGTGTGAAAACAAAACTGCAATTCCTTTTGTCTTGAATATTCATTTCAAGGAGCAATTATATAATTTATGTACTACAAACCGAGAAATGATTGGTACATAAACTTACTTGTTTATAGGTGGAAGAAGAACGAGTACGATTAGATACAACCTTGGAAACTTTAAAATTATCACTAATGATCCTTAAACACATTAATCACTTTATTTGAAGAGCACATATACAATGTTTGTCGACGTCTGACCCTGACTCGCGGTTTCTTACTTGTAAATGCCAGAAAAAATAAGAAAAAAGGATTTCACTTTAAAATCTTTCTTACCTATAGTAATAACCCTTTACCTGTTTTATTACACCTATTCAAAGTTTCACTTTCGAAATTTTATTCTGTATGGATATGTTCATTTCAACCTTCCGTTTTTTTCCAGGGAAAGGGGTAATTTTTACGACGAGATTCAATATCCCACTGGCTAAGCATGGGATACAGGAAAGAAGTCCAGTTTGTTAGACGGGCTTTTAAAAAGTAAAAGTGTTTCTTTATAAGACGGTCTTTACGGGCGTAAAGTAGAGAGATAGTTTAACAAATCCAATATATTTAAAGGATAATCCTGGTATGTTACAAGTACTAGTATTAGCTGTGATGCAAATCTAACATAAATTAGAATAAGTCAGTAATATTTACTTTAAATTTGTCTATTTCATTCGAAAGTCTTGTCAGTTGAACTTCCAATTTGTCTAATATAGGTTTAAGACTGTAAATTATGTTAATACATTTTACCGGTTACGTCTGTGACTAGCAAACTAGTTCTTTTTGTTCATGCAGTTATTGCAAATAACAGAAAATATTGTTATAGATATGGCTAACAGATAAATTTAACGTGAATGCTTAGCTCTGAAAATCACATTTGCATACTGATGGAAAATGTATTCAAATTGAAAGCCACTAGATTTGCCTTATCGTACGTTTCATTTTTATATATGTACTTAGGTAAATGCAATCTGTATGTAAATTTTTAATGCTATTTCAATTAAAGTAGATATATATATATATATATATATATATATATATATATATATATATTATAAGTTGCGCAATTGTATAGCGAGTTTTAATTGATGAATTTGACTATGTATTTGACCAATTTTACTGGGCCGAAATCAATTCAGAATATTTTGCTATATGTTAATTATACCGAGGCAAATAGTATGCTTATTTATTTTATGTTTTGTGACCCTTGATTAATTAATTAGATAACGACATATTTTCGTCATTTATTATTATTTGATTTCGCGGCAAATTGACAATTAGTGTATCATAAACATTTTTTCATCTGTTTAAATGTATAAATTATGTAAATATCCATTATTTCTTTGTCAACATTGCTTGTTTTTTATTATTTGTTTTGTTATTAAGTAAGTATATGAAGTGTATACTTAATAAGACAAATTGTGGTATTTACTAAATTAAAATGATTAAAGTTTCAGAAACAGAAATCTAAACAGTAACTAAATATATCTGTATTTTCTTTCCTTTACATATACTTTCAAGAAATTAACAAGATAAAATTTAAAAAATGATTAGTTTTATATACATATTATATAAGTTACAATTACAAAGGGAACTGAAAAAGTTGTAAAGTAAGCTTTAATCTTTAAAATCTTATAAAATAGTTTAGAACACATTTTCGAACTTGTTCATTCTTTTAAACCAGTTATCAAATCAACTCTTCCACGTTTCTTCTGAACGCTAGGATTTCTCATGATCCCATACACAACAACCTCCTCGAGAACCTCCTTTCTTTCAATTTGTTCTTCATATGGGAAAACAGCACATAAAGTCGCATGGATAGAGATCTGGGATGTTCTTGTTATATATTCGGTACAAGCGTTTGAGCAATGGGCTAGAGTGAAAGAACAAGCTACCTACTTTCGAGCGAGGACGAATGCTTTTACATCTTTAACAATTCGGAATAGGGACTCCTAGCAACAGTAGCTTTACAAGATTTCCGTACAGTCTCCATTTTCAAAAAGTCTGACTTTGTTATGAGCATCGGTGACGTATAACTGGATTTCGTAAAGGTGAATTCTGTTAACTTAGCGAAACATTCCATTTTTTAACTTTTCGAGTATTTCGCGGAATCATGCTTGCCACCTTCTTGTCGGTCAAAGCATAGAGTACTGAAAGTGAACAAACATTTCTCACTCAAAAATGTTCATACAAAATAGGACAAATTGCCATGAATATCCAGCTATTCTTCTATCTCGCCTATTAAACTCGAACATATTCCTGGCAGCAATGCTCTTCTCGGTAACGGACGAGGTAAGGCGTCTTGACCTTGGAGTATGTTTCAAGTTGAGATTTCCTTTCTGCACCTCCTCATACTACCTAAATATGGTGATATAATGTGAATGATCATCTTCTAACAGGAGCCATTTCTTACAAGTACTGATTAGGGGAGAAACTAATGCAGACAGACTAAGTCACCAGCTTCAATATAGACTTGAACAGGTTTTAATCTGCTGAATTTGTTACAGCGTGGAACAGCTGGTTGCGCCATATTTGAAAATTTTTATAGTGCCTCTTGTACAATACAGAACCACTATAATCCGTCAAGTCGTAATATTTATTAAAGTCGACAATCGTGCAGGGTAAATGAGAAATATTTCTTTTAGTTCTTACACGAATCTTGCAGGATTTTTAAGCAGTTTTTTTTTCCATTTTATTGCGTAATATTATGAATAAATGACAAGTTAAAGCTATTAGATACCCACTTCAATTGGAGAATGTTGGTCCATGAAAATAACTTGAAAAGTAAATGATTTTCCAAATGTTGCTTTCTGTATTGTTTTTCTACACACTTTGAAGACATTGAGCCCTATATCACAGCAGATTCTGAAAATTTAACTTTTCTTTTTAAGCAATTTGAATCCGCTTCTTGTTTTTAACGAATTGCACGATTTCGAGTGATACCCACAGCAAACTCAAACTGCGACCCATATGCAGTTCTGCGCCCACAAGTTTTTATATTCTTTAATTCATTTCGATCTACTATCTTTTGTTGTGTGGGAAGTAATTGCTTTTCCTTAACCTAAAAAAGCATGTCAAATTAAAAAATAATCCAAATAATAACTCAGATAAAACCTTATATGTTTTAAATTTGTTTATTTGAGCACCCCTAAATCACGTAGATCTCGAAACATGTTTTTTAATTACCTCGCAACA
Organism: Melolontha melolontha; assembly: GCA_935421215.2. Lineage (NCBI taxonomy): Eukaryota > Metazoa > Arthropoda > Insecta > Coleoptera > Scarabaeidae > Melolontha > Melolontha melolontha. Next base: position 71,633,313 of record OW285240.1, read on the forward strand.
TATGACGCTTACAAAGATCCCTAAATTTATCCAGTCCCTTCTTTAAAAGTTACAAAATTTTTCAAGTTATGAGATGATAAATGTGCTAAACTGATTAAATACATTTAAAGCTAGATTTTTTCAATTCAAACATTGTTATTTATTTAAATTTTTTATTATACTTGACTTCAAGTTCATCTATTATTTTATTCATTCCAACTAAATAATACTAAGGAGATTAATAAAAATATTATTCATATTATTAATTCAATGGAAGGTTGGCACAAACCATTCTTATTCCTAAGTTTGGCAAACCTACAGACAATATCAAGTCTTATACACGTATTTCCAGTCCTACCTGCATAACCACCACCATTTTAACGCGTATACTGATATTTACCCATCAAATCTGGAATTCCGCTGGATTACGTGCTCGGATCTTTTTTGAATTTACTATACAAGGTGTGTATAAATTGTCCAAAAGCTACACGTAGCGACATTCTTCGTTCGGTTTTGAATAAAAAATCATAATGTTAAAATGTCGTATCATGCTTCGTAAATTCGTAAATGTCAAAATTTGACAGTAATGATTTTGATTGAACTCACTTTGAAATACAAACTTATTGTTCTACAACGTTGCCAAATGTGTTTTTCGTGGAAGTACGTTAATGAATAAATGTTTAAAACAAGCTTTTAAATCAAAAAGAAAACGTTTACGAAATAATACTAGTAAATTTTTTTTCTTTAAACTTAATTGCATCTATCTCTATTAACAGATATCGAAGAGCAAAGGTTAGTTACGCACTAAGTCTGAATTTCAAGAACCCCGTGAAAACAAACGAAGCATGATACGACATTTTAACATTAATATTTTTTATTCAGAACCAAACGAAGAACGTCGCTGCGTGTAGCTTTTGCGACAATTTATATACACGTTATATACTGCCGACCTGCAAACGACTCGTAACGTCACTAGTGATACATACACATACGACACGACCATCCTTGCCTCACACAACGATCATGTTTTTACTTCGAAACCATTGCAGACAAATCTGAACAAAATCCATCACTGGTTAACTAAATGTCAGAGTTAAGGAACATAAATCTGTTCATATAACATTCTCCATCACAAGAGGTTACCAGTTTGCAATGTACCTAAATAACTACGCTTTGCCACAACATCAAGACGCCAAATACCTATGAATAGGTACTACCTTGACTGAAAATTGACATGGAGAAAGCATATAAGAAAGCGCTAAAAAAAGAAACCTCAAACTTAGTAGTCTATACTGTCTGAATGGTCAAATATCCAACCAATCCCTTGAAAACAAAGTACAATCATTAGAACCCGTTTGGAACTATATAATACAGTTCCTAGGGACTACTTTCATCTCTAACAATAAGATACAAGAAAGATTTCAGTCAAAACTACTCCGTGCATACCTTGGTATGTTCCAAATAACATCATAGCCTATGAGTTGAAAATAAAAGCAAAAAGGACGAAATCTAAAGTTTCTCAAAAAAATACGCCGAAAAGGCTAAGTAATTATCCAAATTCTCTGGCAACCACTCTAATGGCGCAATCCATCAGAAGGCGTAGACTCAAGCGATTCAATCCTACTGATCTGCTTACGAGACCTTAATTTTCTAGATGCACAACAATTTTTTTTTAATTATACTGTGCAGGAACCTGTCAATGGACGGTTTCCTGCATGCTAATATATTTCAAACACATAATTTACTTATTGTACTATCTTTGTACATTATAAATAAATTTGAATGTAAAAAGTAAAGGAAGTAATGAATACAAATTTTTAGCAAGTTTCAAAACCACGTTGCTTAGTTTGTACTCATATGACAAACATGAAAATTCTTAAAATTTAAAATTATTCTAATAAGATTTAGTGTGCCAATAAACCATTTTGTAGATTGGTTAGAAGAAAAATGTCGAGTCTGCAATTGTTTCATATAATAATGAACATTCTGAGAAGGAAGAATAAAATAAAAGGTCCGTATGCGAAAACGAGCGACGTTAGTTTGCATTTTTAAATTGACCTTCCTCGGTAGTTGCATGACGGTGTCATTTGCTACTTTTATGACCCTGCATCTTTTCAGAGGCGGACGGGCGAAAGGAAGAAGTGGGTCATGATACGACAACGATGGCGCATGATGTAACACGCGGACATAAAACATGATTTTATGGTTACTCAAGTGCATAGACGTTAGTCGATGTTTACTACGACTATGAAGGCCGTTCATTGACAGTGAAAACGGTAATAAATCAGTGGAAGGTCATTTATGTGGTTTTCACATCCTAGATTTCTTTTATTTTGCTTCTATTTTTATATTAACATAAAATATTGTAGACGAACTGATTTAATGGGATTTAAAAATGCCCATTTAATTTGAATAAATATTCGAAATTAATTTAAAATTCTTTATGAGTTTAAATTGCCTTCTGAATTTGAAATGATAAGGCAGCTAATTTAAAATATTCTTCATGAAATTCGAAAATTAGACAGTTATTTCTTTAGTAGTCGAAAGTTCCCATAGTTAGATAGAAAGTATCGGGACCTAAATAGATCTATTAATCATCTGCAGTTTTAAATATAGAACCAACATAAGAAGCGAAGTACTATATGGCACAGTAACAACCTAGAAAATAACAAAAAAATTCCTGATAAAGATACAAACCTTTTGCAATGAATCCCAGAAGGTAAATTTGCAAGATATCTTGCTCTATAAACCCAGGAATAGAAATTTATATAATAGGATATTAGGAAAAAGAAGCAAGGACGATTAGGAAATACAAATGGAGATGGATAGGCCTCACGCTAAGAAAGAACAATAGTAACAATATCTTTACAAACCTTTAGCTTTAGTATTGACAGCCTAGATTAAAATGAACAATCAATAATTTAATTTTCCGATGGAAATGAGCTACCTAATATCACCTCAAGAACAATACATGCGTGATATACTTAAAACGAGTGTAATTTGTTCAAATCCTCTTCGCAAATATGTTTAGAAAATTAGGAAATTACAAAATATAATACTTTGAATAGTTTTTTTTGTAGTTTTTATTAAATCACTTGCTTTACTGCAGTTTATACAGTTAATTAGGATTATATTTTAAAAGTAGGTAATAAAAGACACTTTTTATTAAACTTCTTACTAATCACAGTTGAAGTAAGCGGACTTCTGCGCAAGTACTTAGGGCCGATTTTACAAAAGACGTTCAAGGTTGAATGTCTTTTGTACAACCTGCCCTAAGAGCGTTGGCCTATGTCAGTGAGAAACCCTTGGTTAAGGGTTCGCCCTCGGGACCGGCATGTGAAAAGTCGATTTTTTGGGATCGGTAGCCTCTTCAGTTATAGATGTTAAGGAAGTGAATGTCAAATCAATATTTCTACCCTCTTACGGAGAAGAAGTGTAGCAGCAAAACAATGAAATACTTTGCACACACCATGCAAACTCTAAGCGGTCTTGGAATCTTGACAAGCTGCAACATGAGCCATTGAATCCACACCACAAAAAAAATATCTCTTTATCATTTATAGTTTGTTTTGTCGTGGTGAATTAGTGTTTCGCTAAAGTATATTTGTATTATTCATTCATTCGTTCAAGAAGAAATCTTGATTATTTGCCTATTAAAGTATTATTCTCATTTCTCCATGCTTCAAAAGGTTTGCCATCTATTTCATTTTTTGTAGTGGCAGAAGCAAATGTTTTTGGTTCTAAAATATTTTCAAACGCGTCACTTTTTACTGGGATGTATGAAATAAATTAGTATTTTCGTTAGAGCTTTTAATAGTCACTTTAATACAAATATCAAAACCGAAAATTAATTACACATACCTGGCAAATGAAACTTCGGAAGAGCAATGATAGAAAAATCGTTCCTTTTATCAATACCTTTTGGTGAAAAGTATCGGCGCTCTGTGATAAATACACCTTCGATCGAGATAAATTACTTAAGTAAAGATTCAACATTTAAAGTGAAGTAAAACTCTTCTGGACTTGGAAATTGGTGCACGTCCATAAACGCCCCATTTATTAAACTTATTAATTTCTACAAATTCCAACAAGAGAAAGGGTAGTGGATCCAGGAATATATAGAAGTGAACATTGCAAAACGAATTGGATTAATTTGGGTTATCAGGGAATATATAGAAGTGAACATTACAAAACGAATTGGAATAATTTGGGTTATCAGGGATTGAAGCGAAGATGTTAACTAGAGGGAGGTAGAAACTATATGGGCTACTGGACATTATTTCAAATCAAGCTGAAAAAATACTCTAGGTGTCTGCTTCATTAGGACCATACGAAAGGGGCTGATGAATTCGTTCTTCTTTTAATTTTCAATCCGTGAAAACGCTAATAACACAATGCTTTTTAAAATAATAATTATTACCATTATTTATAAAATCAGTATTGAGATTTTTAATTTTATTCTTTATTATTTTTTTTTTTCAAATAATTCTCAGTAAATATTAGTTATTTTCTTTCGTAAAAAAATACAATGAAACTCGATTCTTAGAAATGGCATATAAATTTCGTTGTTACCTATAGCTACTTTTTCGTTTTATTAAAGAATTCACTTACGTTTAACTTGTCTATAGCTGTTGCTATAGAGGCTAGAAGCCAAGTACAAAATATTAGATAGCAATTTTTAAAGCATTATCATCAGAGTATTCTTTAAAGAAAGAGACAGCGTATGAAAAATTGCAAGAGGTAATTAGATAGAATATAAATCCAAAATATTTTCGTAAAATTGCCTCCCATAAGCAAGAAAACATATTTAAAAAAGGTATATAACCCCTTACCACAATTATTAGTCGTATCCTAAATACGTATTTCGACAACTAAGTTGTCATCATCAGTAGGTAAAAACTACTAATTAAAAGTCACACATGGGGCACAGTAAAGTAAAATAAACGCTTCCGCGGTTGCAGTGTATAGTAGTTGTGCGGAAGCGTTTATTTTACTTTACTGTGCCCCATGTGTGACTTTTAATTAGTAGTTTTTACCTACTGATGATGACAACTTAGTTGTCGAAATACGTATTTAGGAAACGACTAATAATTGTGGTAAGGGGTTATATACCTTTTTTAAATTTTTATTTAACCACAGTCTCCATTGAAAGAATTTTAAGAAAACATATGACAAAGATATTTATAAAATATTTGTCACAGACTGTAATAATTGTGTCTCCGGTTCAGCCAGTTACCGATCGATACATGTGTACATGTGTACGTTCGATATGATTTACATTTATGTCTTCGATTAAAGATATAATGTTACCAAATTGGACATTAAATGCCCCGTTGAGCACCCATCTTACATCATCTTTTAATACATCTTTTAAAAATTCACATCTAGGTATAATTTTTATACGGGGTTCACCTCGTAATTAACTCATAATTTTTGGATTATAATTTTATGTAATTGCATGTTTCCATTTTGCGTACGCTGTCTATTTCTTTCAAGGACACCTTCGTGTGGTCCAGTAGTTTTTTAAGCAATATAATTTTTTTTTCAAAAATAACACAAAAGTTAAGAGAAGTACAAGTACAAACTTTAAGAGGTAGTATTCGTATAATATACGACTATCAAGAGGACTTACCACAAATACGAAAAGTATATTGATTGTGTAATATTTAAGTCTAATGTCTTCATAATTCACGAAAGGATGCAGCTAAAAAAAGAATGAAAGAAATAAGTCATAATAACAACGTTGGAAACCGGAACAAGTTTACTAAGTATCGCCTCTTACATATGATTAGTTTACATAGATCGCACTGAACCAATGTCTAGCATGAAAATGTTTGCCGCCAGGTCGATAACAAGCGAACGCCACGAACCCGCTAACAAAGATGGCCGTCTGAAGTTGATTTAATATATTGATCAGTATTAGGTCTAAGTGTAAATTGAAAAAAAATTGTACCTTTTACTTTTAAAAGTCAGCTCTATACTGACTCAAAATTTAGACGTCTGTAAGACCATAGCTTCTTAAACAGATTATAATCTGCAATCCAATGGGTTTAGATCGAGACCAGTAGTAACTCATTTTGAAGTCGTCTTTGCTACGGCCATTATATGTTCTTCCAAATCTCAAGACTTGTCTCTTGCATTGATTATTATTAGGTTGTTTCACAGTGACTCTAAACCGGCTTTTCTCTATAGTTTTATGAAAGTTCCTTTTCCTTTATTTCTAATGGTTGAGTATACGTCCATTCTGCTTTGATTGAGTACAGCGTATCTATCGTAAGCACTTGATTCCATATTATATTTTAAATTAAACATGTTTGATATTTTGATTTGACTCATCATTATCATTTTTATAAGACGACTTAGTTGATATGAATTTGTCCTCATTATTTGTTGCATCTAAAAAAACTGTCAGTCTTCTGAATCTGAATCTTCTGAATTGTACTGTTAGAAAATTTATAACTCAATACACAAACCTATGACTAAATGGGAGTGGCATCCAGAAGATCATTCTTAGTTCCATATACATAGTTCTATCATATTGATACGATTTTCTCATCGCCACCACTCGTTGTTGGTAAAGTTTTTTGCTATCATATAATTTATTTGTGTTTAATGCATTATAACTATCTTAAACGTGTACATTCATTATTTCCTTGATGATAATAATTTTTATTGTGACTGAATTTCTAAAAGAATTAAATACATTAAACTCATTATTAAGTGCAAGTTCTAAATACGTTGAAATTTCATATGCAATTTCATAATTTTAATTTCTGTTGATTCAATTAGTTTTATTTCCGTTGTTATATATACACAGTGATGGGCAAATGTGTGGGGCCATGTAAATATTTGTTAAATTAAAAAAGATATTGCAATAAAATTTTAGACATGAAAATTAGGGATAAATAGCCACCATTAGAAGTATTTTTTAAACATACAGGCTATTCTGGTCATACAAACAAAAGTTAAACTTAATTCATGAGATTTTCGAAATGGGCGCCACCGACTTCCTGACAGTAAGCCAATCTGTCTATAAATTCTCTTGGAACCCTTGTTTTAGGTCGGGCCAGATACAATTACTGTTTTAGATGACCACACAAAAGGTAATCTAATGGATTGAGATCAGCAGAACATGCTGGCCATTCAATTTCACATCTCCTTTCAATTCATATTTGGGCGAAAGTTTGAACTAATCGATCTCGAACGATAACTGAATAGTGAGGAGGCGCCCCACCCTACTGAAACCATAGTTGGCCATTTTCCTACAATCCAAGAATTATCTGGTTATTTAAAAGTTCCAAATATCTTTGACGATTTAGAGTTTCTTCTATAAAAAAGGGCTTTATTATTCTGTTTCTACAAATACCAGCCCAACCGTTAAGCTTTCTAGTGTATTGCGTATGCGCCTCTTGTATCCAGTGAGGATTATTCTGTGCACAATACCGACAGTTATGCTAATCGCCCCAAAAAAAAAAGAAAAAAAGAAATTTTTAATTTAAATGACTATACCTAAGGATCAAGCAATACTTATGATTTTGAAAATACCGAAATATAAATATTTTAAAAATTATAATTTTCATTTGCGTGTAAATCTCAAGCTAAATACTTTAAACCCCAAGGTTTATAGTGTGTTGAAATCGTGTTATAACTTTAGTACGTTACATTTTTTTGAACACTATATACTTAAAAAAATACTTCAGATGATAGCTCTTCATCACTAATTTCCGTGTCTAAAATTTTATTACAATATCTTCCTTAATTTAACGGATATTTACATGATTCCACACATTTGCCCATCACTGTATATAGATAAAACAATAATGAACGTTATATGAACGGTCCTCATATATATTCATAGATACCATACGAATACGTATATTTCTTTGCTATTCCTAAAATATTCCAAAATTAATTTCCATAGACAATAAAAAATAATGTTTTCGCCACTATTTATAAATTATAATGTGAATTTATCAAACTAAACATGTAAATGTGTCTTTTGATCTGTAAAATTTACATTCTAACAAATATTTTTTGCTATATTAGAAGGCAACAGATATTTGGTTCACTAATAACATTTTTATCTTTATGTGTTTTTTAAATAATCCAGTAATCTCAAGAAAGTGCAAATTACCACTAACATATTTATGAGGACATTGCATGACAGGTCAAGGTAATATATACATAACATGCTTATATGTATAACATCTCAAGCTTTTCTCTTTTGTTTGCATCGGTTCTGAGGTTGAAAACGAAATGATATTTCTCTTGAATTAAATAAAGTAATTGTCGTTGTTATAAAATAGTCTGGCTTAATCTATTTTATTATCTAAATATTACATTTTATTGTTTATATAATTTCCGAATTAATTATGGAGGTATTGACTGAACATCTATACTATTTAAATCTGTTCAGGAAAAAATTTGAAGAACTTATGGAATTTAACTCATTAGAAATTGGGCGATTTCAAGGCTTAAATAGTTAGATTCCCTAAATTTTCTATAAATATTTCTACGCACAGAATAGATCTTCTGAACCTTGTAAACTTTTTTTAAACTAATTCTGAATAGTTTAAAAACACATAAATATTTTTATTCGTGAGATGGAAGCATTTTGATTATTTCTAAGCTATACTATACTTATTATATGGCTTGCTTACTGATAATTAAATAAAATCAAAATTAATATTATAAACGCCCAGTTAAAGTCAAATTTCAAAATAAAAATTAAATATGTTGTTTCAACTTTCATTATGTTTAATACGAGTTTAATTATAAAATAGTATAAATTATTTCCATATCTAACACAAGGAGTGGAATCTAATCACTAAGTATGTCATCAAAATTTAAATCTCATTATTTTAGTATATAAACCATGTGATTATCATTAATCACGACTTCCAAGATTTGTATCCATTAAAGTATAAAAAATAGAATGTCGATGTTAAACACATCAAGTATTTGTTAATACAAATTGATACAAATATGTTAAAAACATATCTGCATCTGTATATATGACATACAAAACGTATTTAACCAATGGTGACTTCAATATACAGACAAATATGTTTCGACCTAACAATCTCCTCAGTGCAGTTATTAAATGAGATTCGCTCTTGTAAAATAAGCATAATCTTATTATATTCACAAATACTTGATGTGTTTACACATGTATATGCTATTTTCTTGGTATATTGAGCCATCTGACTATGAGCTAATGCACTACACAATCATGCTTATTTCTTTCTCTCCTAAAAGCGGTGTAGTCGTTATTGAGAAAGTGCTTTTGCCGGAAGACCTTTCTGTCCATCAGATGTCACGAGATATCTCTTGTCGGCTGACCGTATAAGATTGAGCTTATCTTGTGAAAGAGAATCTAAAGACGTCATTTCATAAATACACTTAGTAAATCGTTAGATCGAAACACATGTGTCTGTATGTTGAAGTGACCATTGATTAAATACGTTGTGTATGAATACAGATACAATTATGTTTTTAACATATTTGTATGAATTCGAATAAGATATTATTGAACGACCATTATTTTAAAAGTTAAATGTACAATTATTATAAATAATACTACACTTTGAGTTGAAATAGTCATATTTCTTGCTACGGCTATTTCAACTATACTCAATGAGTTGAATAGTGAGGGCCGTTGATGGGGTCGCGTTGCTTTTCGTTAAGTAAGAAATTATCTTTACATGATGTCCGTTGTTTTATTTCATATAGGCCTCCAGAGAACTTGTAGTTGTATGGCTAGTTATTTTCTTTATCTCCTGTGCAATTGCACCAGTGTTTAACAAATTGCTGACAGTTTATATACTATTATTCTAATGATTAATGGTCCTCTGCCTTTTTGTATCTAGTCCAATTTTTTCTGTCTCTAGACAGGTCCACATGTTAATTTTATTTATTTCAACTGGTCACTTTATACTTAATGTTTGTATGGTGTCAAAACAACCTTCTGGTTGTATTTTTTTCGGTTCTTTTCAATTTTTTTTTGAACAATCTGATACTACACAAATCTTGATTTTCTTGGTTTGGTTTTTATCAAACTTCTATCTGCTTTTTGGGCCAATTTCGAAAACACTGTATTGTATTCTGTACGTCCTGTATAAGCACTGTCGTTGTTAGTTTCTTCATGAAACAATCTAGCAAACAGAACGATGCCTCGTTTCCCGTTCACACTAATTCAGCTGGCACTATTTAATTTAATTTTTTTGAAGTCTCTCCTCTGCTCCTTATAATCTCAAGGCAATAGTGTCAATTTATTTTACAGATAAAACTGTAGCACTTACTTTGTACTTCTCCGGAAATTATCGCATACGGAATTATTGTGTCTTTAGCAAGTCGAGCCTTCTTGAAATTGTATTAAAATATTGTCTTTGAAATAATTTTTTAAAAAATTCTGAACGCTGGTTTCTGAAATATGAGATTCGGAGTGGGAAAATGTTTTACAAGTTGGATCGACCATATGCAAAAGTCTAGTCTATTGACGCCTAAGGGGAATACTTTAAAAAACAATAAGGTCATTTTCCAGATTTTATAAGTGTCTTTGACATCGTTTCTAGCAATATTTTCGGCAGCTCTAGTGATTTTCATATGAAATAATTTGTATTCTTAAAAATAAGAACTACTATCACAAAAAGTAGACCAAAACTAGAAATATTGAATCGTTCAACCAATTTAAGCATCTTAGGACTATAGCAGAGATGAAAATACGAGATGATTACATATCTTACCTTTCTACAATGGAGCATTCAATCGAAACAAACCCTTATAATCCCTGTTTTTTTTTTCGGAATATACAGCGCTGCCGTAGGTTATCTAATTTCCTTCATGATAGTAATACTACTGCTTTTTCGTTATCCTCCAAGGATTACTTAATTTAATGGCCACTTTCCCTGACAAAAACACCACTGAAGTCGATCCCTTACCGAACTTCTTGATAGGCGACTGATTAGACTAATTATTAACTTATCCATAACAACGAATATCTTTCCTGATTGTTGAAAGAATACAAAAATTATTCCGATGATTAGTAATTATATACCATTTTCTATTATATCAAATTTCGTCAATCTTTATGAGAAGGTATTATCCTAGACTTTTTTATGGCCCGCGCTCTCATATCTCACCGAACCAACGCTGTTTCATCAGTGTTGGTACGGTCTAAATATACTCGAGTAGATCTACTCTCACCAATATGGCGTCAGTTGCTCAGTACGTCGGCGAAGTTTTGGACAACCGAAGACAGATTGATGTAATTTATACTAACCTGTCCAGGATATTCAACTTAATCGATCAGAAGGTTTTGCTTCATAAGCTAGGATCTCTTGGTCTCGTTCCAGCGTCTACCAGTATTTTTCGGTCTTATTTATTATTGTTATTACGAATATTTTTCATAATTTTTAAAGTAGATTAGATATAAAGCTGCTGAAACAAAAGTAACGTATGATCTCAAAGTTTTCAAAATAATTTTAGATGTTGATAATTTTCTGAAAAAAACTGTTTTACTTTATAAATTTAATCTTCAAATTATTAATAGTGGGCCATTATCTTCTATGGTCCTCAGTTTTCTTCTGACTTGTACCATCATCCTTTGTACCATCTTGTACCATCTTGTACCACTTGTACCATCATACACTTTTCTAATTAATATTGACCAAAATTCGTCCATAGGCCGATCCTGAGGTACATTAGGAGAATTGTCTAATCTAGGAACAAACTTTATGTTGTTTGCGTTATACCAGCCTCTAGTAACTCTAGCATAATGGCAACAAACTAAATCAGACCAAAACATAATACCATCATTGACATGATGTATATTTAACTGAAAAAACTGAAGCAGTTTAGAAAGTTGAACAGTTAGGCTTGTTTTCGAATAAGACCAATATATGGCTTCGAGATAAAGGTGAAATATTTCTTATCATCCATTATCATATTTATTGACAAAATTGATGCAGTTTAACATACGAGAATACCAGGGTATCTTTTCTAACTGGGCCACGATGTGTTTTGGTGCTTTCCTTCGTTTTCGAAACAGCGCGTTATTTCGGGAAATTGATCGAAAGACAGTGGTCTTTGAAACGGCGAATCTTTGACCTATTTTTCGCTGTGAAACTCCAACTCTGTCCTCAACGACTTCAAGCATTCCTTGTTCCCTCAATTGACTCAAAATTCTTGGCCGGGCACTTTCGGGCAAATTAACACAGGGTATTTACTATTCACATTCCTTTGTGGTTTGATAAATTGTTGATAAAGAAATATCTTGTTCACGATAAATGGCAACATTATCACGCTTGGGCATTCGCTGAACTAGATTGTAAATTCCTTTATGAATATCTAGCTTATAAGACATTTTTCTGAACTAAATCACAAAAATTAAACTGTCATAATTAAGACAAGTTAGTTGTGACATACAACTTCTAGCGACAACTTAACCAAACGTTATTTAGTCCAATTACAAATCATCTAAAATTTTTTCAAAGCTTTGGCACCATATGTTATAAGCTTTTCATGAATTTAAAAAAAATATAATTAACAGATTTTCAGAACAGCCATTTACAAAGTAAATATGTATTGTAGTACATAAGCGTATTTTTAAAAATCAAATGTAATTAATCTATTAATAACGCCTACGAAAAACTTCGATCATCTCTTTGGTTGAAATTGATATTTCCCAAAACGAGAATATTTCCTAATTGGTTAAATGATTTAAAGACAGTGTTGATGTAATATTACATTATTTCGTTAGCAACTATTAGAATGACCTTAATAAACAAATAGTAACGATCACTTTATACCATTATAAACTTCACATTACTTTTTTATCACACCATTAAAATTATTTCTTACAAATAATTACTTGTTTCTCTTCTTTATCGACGTAAAATTTAATTTATACTGTTTGAATATGTCGACTAGATAAAGGAATAAATTATTGATATTCAAATTGTACTACTAATTAGTCGGGTCAAGAGTTGGATGATAAAAGCTGGAGTAAATTGCAGCCTAATTGTATTTCTTATTTTACATAATTATACCTGATTACAAACTGCGACGCACGCAGCGCCCAGCCGCTGAATTAACAAAAACCGCCGATTGCCTCCATAAAACTTTATCAAAGTGAATTAAATTTTGCATGCGGTCCAGTATCAGCTTCATTTACTCCGTTGGTCGGATAATGTGGATAAATACTGAAAACGTTGTCCAGTTTCAACTCACCTATTAGCATATTTCAGACCTTCATTATCTTATTATAAATTTTCCCGTGGAGTATGTGTTTATGTTCGACATTAATTTTGGAACTTCGTCAAATTAAACGCTTGTATACAACAGCAGACAAAATTGAAATTAAATTAGTTCAAAGAGGGGTTTAGTAGTTCTAATATACATTTTTAAAATTTAAACGAATGTTGGTATGTAATGCAACAATCATAATAATAAATAGGATTTCTATAAAATACAATAATATATCCAAATAGGTGAGATACTGTAAATTATGCAGATAATTATATTTGATATAACGTCATACTTTAGTGTTATTTATTGATGTTTTTATGTTAAGCGTTATTCAGATTAGAAGAATTAATTAATTAGGAATACGTTTACAACCTCGCACATTGTTTAAAACCTCACACGTCAATATCTACTATAAACAGCTAATCGTAAAAGAACCGAACCGTAAAATGTCAGTTATTAACTTAGATTTTAACGACCATACTCAGTTAAAGAAAATTAAAAGAATTACACCTGTAAAAATATCTTAACATAATTTCTAGAAATATCATTGTATTTTATTGTAATTCTTTACGATTCACTTTTTACTTATCGTTTTTCATTAAGAAGTAGAATAGCTTAATGATACACCAAAAATCAGCCAGTTCCTCTAAAGAAAATGATTTAAACCTAATTATACAGTGTCAGTAAAAAGTATGGAACCCCTAAGTATCTCAGCAACGGTCTATTCTTTTTAAATAAAATTAGGCATACCTTCGTAAAAAGATTCAAAGATTCTAAAAATAACATCAGATTTGCCGTGTTACTTCCGGTTATACAGGAAATGGATATCCAATTTGTTATTTTAAGTGGAAAAGCCTGTATATTTTTACATTTTTAAATACCTTGATGAATTCTGAATACAGTAAACCTCCACATTGCTACTGATATCAAAAATGTTACTTCCTGGAAATCAGTTTTCATTAATAACATCATAAACCATGAATGAATTGGTAAAATAGCTAATTTCCAAAAACAATTCTCAATTATATTCGACTTTTCCAAGTTTTTGTAAACCGTAATACTCTAGCGAAATAATAAGCAAATTCGAAGAAAAATGTAATTACAATATAATACAAAATGAAGTAGCTCAAAGAAAACTGATTGCAAATCACAACGAATAAGCTTATGAAAATTTTTGGAGAGTACAAAAGTGTTTAGAAGTGAATTCTAAAAGACCTGTTTTAGAAAAGTTTAATTGTGCCAGTTTTACTCTAATCGTAAAACAGTTTTTAACTATTATCGCTAAAAATAGGTTTCCGTACATTTATGAAGAATATGAAAGTGCGAATTTGGAATAACTTTTGTTTCAAAATTATTTAAAAATTTTACAAAATTTTTTTAAAAATTTTCCACATTTACGTTTACGAAACGGTTCGTGAATTTCACCATGATAGAAATGTAAACCTTTAATGACGTTTTGACATTGAGAGATCGTTTAAGGGTGCGTTTGTATTTAAATACAAAATGTACCTATTCAAAAATTCAATAGTTGTTTAATAAATATTGCTGCAATATTAATATTTAAAAACATAAATTTTTTTTACATATTTATTCTTTATAGTACTATAGAAAATATGTAGTTTTATAGTAATGGCAACACTAGACAAGTTTCATAGTTTTTGCATTAACATTATACGTTAAAAATTATTTATTTTGAAAAAAAAATTGTAAGCTCTTTACAATTACTTTTTGCATTATTATTGACTTCAAAAACACAAATTTTGATGAAGTCAATGTATTTTGCATAATTGTATTAGCTATCTAGGTATGTATATCATCGACTATTGCAGAGTCATTTATATCTAAACTAGATGCACTCGATCTCTAAAAGTTTGCATTGAACATCCATCTATCTGTAGTGCAACTATTTCAGATAGAACTATCTACAGTGTGGATTGGATGGACGAAGTTGCGCACGCAACTCGTCAATACTGCATCTATGTGCTCTTTATTCAACCTACCGCATACATCTTTCAAGGGCTTTGCGTTCCACCTTTACATATGGAATGTGCATCCAACTTTCATGTCGCTCACGTATTAGGAAAACCGGCGTTTATATATATTTGAAAAAATATGTTCGATGTATCCGTAGAATATATCAGAGCTGTTCTGAAACATCACGCAAAAGCAATCTTTGAAAATTGCATGGAAACCAAATAATTATTCTAGGGGAAGGTTGCCACAAATGAACCGATAATTGCTTTTTATTTTTTACTGTTGAAACAAAAAATTTTTTATATAAACAAAAATTATGCGCATCCATTTTAGTGTTTTAGGTATCATATTTTTATTTTTTAATTGCAACATGAACGCTACAAATTTTTTTAAACCTATTTTTTTGAAACCTTGCTTGTGGTCCATTTGGGGCAACCAGTTGCCACGATTTGACTTCTAGTTTCCTTAATTGGACCACAGCACAACAATATGAAAATAAACATTAATAAACTCATATAACATTCTTAAAAATTGTTTATTAAAAAAACCAAAGTACAAAATATTCTTAAGTAATAAAACCACATAGGTAAATCAAAAAGATATTTCTTAAAAGTAAATAAAAATTAGCTTTTACAGCGCCACTAAACATGTGGTAAGTTAATGCAAATAGGGCAAAAATAAAATTTTCGCAGAGGGCTTACATTTGCACAAAGTGCATGCACCCATTTATTGCATTTTTGACACTGAATCATGTCAATTTGTTTGTCCTCCTTACATAGTAAACAATACCATGATGATGTGGAGCCAACATCTGCTTCATCATGATCAGGGCATAAACTAGTGGATGGTTTAGAAGATCGACAGTTTTTCAATTTCTTTTCACCAAATATACTTTTTGGCTTTGCCTCCTTCACTTTTTGCTTGCCAGCAAGTTCTTCTTCATAAGGCCTGCTCGTTATTTCGCAAGCTTGTTGTGCATCTTTTCTTTTTCGTTTTTTGGACGTCCTCTCACTGTTGGCTGGATTTGGAATCGGGGAGATTGCTTCCACGGACACACACAGTGAACTGTTCCCAAGTGGAGATTTGAAATTGTCTATAAAAATGTAGAATAATAAATTGAAAAACTACAATAACAAATTGTTTAACCTTGTGTTCCAGTCTGGATATCGCTTTGAATGTTTACAGTTTCCTCTTGAAGATTTTTCGCAGCAACAAAGACTTTTTCACCAAAAACATTTCTGTCCACTGGCCAGATACCTGCCAGACCTGCAATTTGCTTTTTGCCTTTGGTTGCGATTATTTTTTGGCATCTTTTCTGGACTGTGGAAAATCCACTTTCGTCCATATTAAAAATTCGTGTTCCATCTAATCCGTTCTCATCACAAATCTTTCAACCAAATCAAATCGTTACGCTCTCTCTATTAAAACCTTTCGCACGAGCTAGTGAAGTACTTTCTGGGGTTCTTAAAGCCAAGTCCGGATGCCGCTTCA
Source organism: Melolontha melolontha (assembly GCA_935421215.2). Lineage (NCBI taxonomy): Eukaryota > Metazoa > Arthropoda > Insecta > Coleoptera > Scarabaeidae > Melolontha > Melolontha melolontha. The sequence continues at coordinate 71,650,005 of OW285240.1, forward strand.
TAAAGCTGTAATACTACTTTTTACCAGCCAAACCTTTCCCCTTGTTAAAAGAATGAGGTATACCATTCTTTTCGGCAATATCAAATGCCAATTTGCGGACATCCGTGAGTGTCAACCCAAACATGCATTCTTCCAGTTTCAAAATATGAGATTTAATTTCATTTTCAATAGTTGCAGAAAATGTAGGAACCCCACCGTAAAATTTAACCCTGTCATTAGCAATCTTATTTTTCGAATCCAAGTGGCGTTTTAATGTTGCTTTTGGGACGTTATAAATTCTATCACACTCGTTTAAACCATATACTTTGTTTTTTAAAGCACTTAATGCTAACTCTAACTCTTCGCCTGTCCATTTTACTTTTTTCCTAGCATCCGACATTTTTCCTCTTAAATTAAAAGAAAAACAATAATTGTAACTCAAAGAATCTTATTAGTTGCCTGAAATGGACCAGTTCATTTGAGAAAACCGAGCATGGTCCATTCAAGGAAACTGACTAATATTCGAAATACGAAGGCGTCAACAATATAAACATAACCTGAGAAGCTAAGTGCCGGAGTAAACTCATTCTGAATACCCACATTTTCTACGTAAAAATAAAACATGCAGCAAAATTCAAAATCCTTACCTAACCAAAGCTTACAGTAGAGGTGATCAAAATTACATATAAATGCTTTCTTTTAGTTTTTTTCCTTTAAAAACAAACGCCGACCACTCACAGCACAACCGATTCGTTTCTGGCACGTGCTCATATTATCACAGGCCATCTATTGCAGCTTCCTAAGACCTATATACCCTGTATACCTGTAAATTGACGGTGGTCCATTCGAGGAACCGGTCCATTCCTAGCAACTTTCCCCTACTCATTTATATTTACAGATAACGAAAAAGAAATGAGTTACAATTTTATCCAGCAGTGATTTATTTATATTGTATTTGCATTGGAATCTTTTTAGAAATATTTTACGTTAAATTTTTACGTACTTATAAAGGTGTATCGCCCAACGTATTTCTTTTGCTGTAAACTTCATCAACGCTTTAATCAAAACGTTTTGAAATGACTACTGAAAATGACAACTTAATTATTAATTAAATTGATGTTACATTCCTGTTAGTAAGCATGGTTAAATAAAGTTCACTCACTATTGCAGAAAATAGTCTCTCGTCAATTGGCATACTTTTTTAAATTATTGTTTAGAAATTAGAAAAAATTAAAAAGCAAAAGGAAGGCTCCTTTACTGCCGATAGTTTAACACAAATTTCATATTTACTTATTGCAAATTAGGTTTATTAATAATGTCAAGTTTCAAAGACCCTTATCAGGCCGAAATTACGATGGACCCATATAACATCGCTAAGTAAAACACGCAGTTATTGAATGACACTATTCATTCGGTTAACCACACATCTGTTTACGTCGTTGAATTGTGACGCAATTACTTCAATATTACAGTTAAATTCCTTTCCTCAGGGGTGTAGATAGAAGCGTGAGGAGTTTTTTATAATTTATTTTATTTATTAGTTTATATTTCGTAAGATAAATAAAGTACGGTAAATTAGTTTCTTTTTTTTAATTGTTTTAACTGTTAATTAGATATTTCGTAATTTTTGCAATAGAGCTTGTTTAATATTGTTTCATATTTTGACGTAAGTGTCCAGTGAATTTCGTTTAAGTTTCAATAATTTACGCATACATTATAAATTTTCATTTATTTAGATCTAGAAAATTGTTTAAGTTACTTTTTCAGATATGATATGGAACAACGTCGAGAAGGGTATCGTGAAACAACGGCGAGTTGGAGTAAGGGTCATACTGATTGCATGTTCATTGCCAGTGATTCTGAAATTTATTGCAAAGTCTGTAAAATATCGTTAAAAAATTCCAAGAAATCGCACGTAAAACGTCACTTAGCATCGCAAATACATACAAATTAGGCCCGCTGAATATGACAGTTTTAACGAAGAACTCTGTGAAACTTTAATAGCGGCAAATATTCCATTAAATAAACTTAATAATCCCACCTTCAAAACATTTCTCCAAAAATATACTGGTCGAAATGTTCCTAATAAATACACCTTACGCAAATATTATGTTTCTAAGTGCTACACGAAAGCATAGAACGCATTAGAAGCCATCTTTCAAATCAGTACCTATGAATAAGTACCGACGGAACTGTCGATATATTAGGACGCTGTGTGGTAAATGTTGTAGGTGGTGTACCACATCCAACTATTCTTTATAACACATATATAATAATATAGTACCAACAAAAGTTCTAAATGCAGTTGATGCGGAAACTGTAGCTAAAACTATTTGCGAGAATATGCACCAAATGCTTCATTCGGACGAGAGGTACAAAGAAAAAATAGTTTTATTTGTCAGTAACAGTAGTGCATATATGTTAAAAATAGGCAGACTATGAAACGAAACATATCATAATATGCTCCATATTATTGCATGTGTAGCACAAACCCTCCACTGAATCTGTGAATATATCAGATACACCTTTCCGAAAGTTGATAGACTTGTATTCGCTTTTAAAAAAGTGTTCAGAAAGCACCATTAAAAAACTTTTCAGAAAAGCACCATTAAGAGTTGTTCTTTACGGGGAAAAAGTACCATCTTTGTCACTGCCTCCCTCTTCAGTAATAACTAGATAGGGAACATGGTTGGAAGTTACTAGCTTTTATGCAGATAATTTCGATAGTTTACAAAATTTCGTTGCGTGTTAAAATGACGATGCTCGAAGTATTTCTGAGTGCAAAGAACTAATACAAATTCCAAATTAAAAAAATCAGTTGTACTTTCTTCGGGAACACTTTGGAAATTTACTAAAACTAATCACTTATTTTGAAAATCAAAATTTCAATTTAAATGATGGATTAACCACATTAGATGTTGCTATTAATAATTTGAAAAATATTTCATGTGACTACGGATGTGGCCTTCGGCAAAAGTTAAACGCAGCTTTTAGTATAAATCAAGATTTAATAACATTGCGGCAATTGTGTATGGGGACAATGACTCAAGATCTAACTGCTAAATGCGCTAAAATAAAAGAATATTTCCATTATGCACCTATAACCAGTTGCAATGTAGAGAGGACGTTTTCTATCTACAAGAATGTATTTCATTCAAAGAGAACACATTTTGCAGAAGAGGACCTTGAGAAAGTATTGCTAGTTAATATTAACACTCCTTTACTCAACTTGAACTACAAAATGAACAAATAAAAATGTATTTCGTATTTTAAAGATCACCACCCATTTGTTTTCAATTTATATAAACGAAATTAAAAACTCTTTAAAAATACAAATTTTCAATAGTACGCCCGTGGGCGGTGAGTCATTGGCCTCTCGTATACGGTGCCTACTCATAATATTAACAAGTTCGATGATCTTAAATAATATTAAACTATTACACTAATAAATTCCTCACTGAACTTTAGAAAAAACTTTTAAATATACAAATTTAAAGTTAAGCAAAAATTTGAAAGTATGTATTTCTTTATTCAAGTAAATACCGTTTTAAATATTTAAATAATTAATATATATTCCCGTTGTTTTTTTTCTAGACCATGTCCAATATTATTTATTGATCATGTTAGTATCTATATATTTGTATGTTCTTGTTTTTAATAAACTAAAGTTGAAAGGAATACACAAACTTACTAAAAAAATTGAATAGTTAACGCGCAGTTTTCTTTAAAGAAGGCTCCAAATACTAACTGCGGATTGGCTTATCACACAATTAAAAAGCCTAAATGTTCTATCTGTTGTAATTAGAAGGTTAATATATAATTCCACAATCTGTTTATGAGTAATCCATTTAGTTGTGACAAACCGTTTGTGCACGTGCTACTACTTTATGTTCATACAAAATAACAAATATACAAATAAATCAATTGACCTTTAATACCGTATTTGAATCCAAAAAAAATTACTTCCTCAATGGTCTAGATAAGTCAAGTTTATTTTTATTTATTAAAAAGATATCGTCCATTAGCTTGGAATCAAATTTTTAACAAACACATGTTCGTAAGTTTTACAGCGTTTTATTAAAACTACATCCATAACTAACAGGGTAACGATGTCAATAAATCATTTGCTTATTTGTACGACAAGCATTCCACTAGAAATTAACAACTTATAACTACATGTCTTATCAATTATTTGTTCATATTTTTCAGTTGCTTAATTAAAGTTGAAAGGTTTAATTTGTGATGCGTATATTAGATACCCAATAGATGCAGAGATATAGGCTGTGCTGGGTTATACATAAAAAAGATATATTAAAAGTTATTCCTGTGAACGACGCACGGAAGAAGATAGGGACAAGTTGCCGAAGAAGGCGATCAACTAAATGAAGGATTTAAGGAAAGATTGAAAAAGTTTTAATACGTAATCTCTTCCGACGGTGATGATATCCGAACTCCCTTTCTTATACATATGAATATGTGTGTGTGTGTGTGTGTGTGTTTATGTGTGAGTGTGTTTGCGTGTGTATGTATGGATGGAATAATACCTTAAGTTTTAAAAACGAGTTTCCATAAATGGTACATTTGAATAACTATCGAATAAAAAATTAATTAAATTATTAAATACTTGTAGCTAATGACTGAAAGATATAATGATTTGTATATAGAATTCAAAGATCGTTATTTAGGTATATAGAAAACAGAATCGAATTAAGAATCATACTAGTTTTGCTTTAAATCATTTTTATAAAAATATTAATAAATTAATCCTCATGGAGCCATTATTAACTTACTTATTAGCGTAATTCCGTATGCAAACTGGTAAGGATTTACACAAAATACGAGGGTTGTCTTTTATATTTTGCATATAGAGCTGGAATAAAACAGTAGATAGCTTTTTCCAAGTATTCTCCACGAAGATTAATGCACTTTGGCATGCGCTCGAACTAACTCTGGAAGCAGTTATTCCACAAAATCGCGTTTTTGAAGGCATCGACTCCTCCTTCTGACGACTGGAAACTTTAACCACGAAGTCCATTCTTGATTTTCGGAAGATAAAGATATCGTTAGGACTGAGGTCGGGACTGCAAGAAGAATAGTCTAACAATTCGACGTTCTGTCGTTAAAAATTAAATTGTCTTGCGGGCTGTGCGTGTGTAAACTTGCATTGTCTTGGTGGAGGAGGATTCGTCGTTGTGGGTTGGTTTCTCAGAGCTCAGCAACTTGTGACTTGTGGCAAACAAATGGTTTTATACCAATCGTCAATAATAGTTCTTTGATTTTGTAGAGAAATTGTTGCTAGATGACTTCCTTTTGAAACAAATGTCGCGACTATCTTTTTGAAAAAACTTCGAGAACGGATGACTTTTGTCTTCTTCACCTTGGAACACCCTAAACAGACGACTGGTGTTTATTTACTGTCTCGCATGAATAAATCCAAGATTCATCACCATTCATGATGTTGTACACATTTTTAGATTTTCTTGCGTTGAAGCGGTATAGAGTTTTTTGACACCAATTCATGCTAGCTGTTTTCTGTTCTTGCGGTATCGAACAGAAAACTATATTTTTACTGACAATTCTTCATGCAAAATTCTTCGAATTAAGGTACCTATTTAAAATCCCCAATGATGCCTCAATTTCACGATTTGTCACATGTCGATCTTCATTGATGAGCTTGCGCACAGCATTGACGTTTTCCTGAGTGACTCCCGTTTTTGGTGCACCTGCTCTTGGATCATCGCTTAGGCTAATCCGTCCCCGTTGAAATTCTCCATACCAACGAGAAATTGTTGACTGATGTGGTGCTTCATTACCAAAAACAGAAGCCAACTCGGCGAAACATTCTTGTCAACTTTAACAGTTGTTTGTAGCTACAAAACTACACGTATCGCACTGAAACTTTGGATTTAGGTTAAACATGGAGGTTAATTTTTAGTACTTGATTAGTGGTGCCCTCTATGTCCCAGTATGCAAAACATAAACGACAGCCTTCGTATTTGTCCTTATTGTCCGACTGATTATTACCATTCCTAATGCAGATTGGTTTAGCAATTATCACGCTTTAGACAATTATTTATTTATTATACTAATCAAAACTATTTCATCATTGTTACAATAATTGACTATGCTTCCGCCATTTAATTATGAATTTCACTTACTACTACTTTCAAAGAAACTACTTTCTTTATTTCTTGTTACCTTTTGTAACTTTGCATTCATTTCAAGTTTGTTGTTGTATTTTTTTTTGTTATATATTATACACAATCTTGTTCAATATTTCGAAATTTCGAAAAGATCAAGAGAGTTCTTCTACTATAAATTATGTGTAGCAAATCTTCCATAACTGCATATACAATGTACTTCAAGAGATTATCAATGTCACTTCTTCAGCACTAGAAAGTAGTGACGAGAAGACTAATTCCAGTAAATTAATTTCTAAAATATAAACAATTGTAACATAAGATTTTTCTATCCAATATTTTATTTTAATTGCCTTATATTACTATGTCATTTGAATTATAACTATATTGCGCTATTGAGCCGCATCAACCTAAATCCCAATGATGCGATCATTAAAAAACGTGTTGTTTCGATGCTATACATTGCAACTTCAATTGCATAGTTTCAATCACAAGACGTATTTTGAATTCTTTTCCCAATTTAAAGACTATTTGCTTTACACTTTCTTAGTATTTCAGGAATTTATGAAATTTTTCAAGTATGTCGAATTCAGATAACTCAAACATTTAATCATAGGTCCAATACATAACATTACCAATATAATTATATGTGCTCTTGAAGAAAAGCAAGTTTGCTCTGCAGTTTTTTATATGTAGCTCATACCTTCGATAAAGTATGGTCCGAATATTTGACCCATAGATTAAATAAAATGCTTTTAAAGGAATACACAGTGATCTTGTCATCATATGACAGAGAGACTTTTCAGAATAAAAGAAGAAGATGAAAATTTCGCTCTTAAAAAGAAAAAAGCAAATGTATCACAGGTCAGTATTCTTTGTCAGCTACTTTACCTTAATATAGCGTCGTTGGATGTCGTTACTATAGTAACATTTGGTGATGACACTGCATAACTTGCAGCGCGTAAAATTCAACCGATATCCACTAGAAAATTGCAGACTGCTATTACCGCAATACTCGATTGAACTAAACAATGGAGAATAAAGTTTAATGAAAATAAACTCATATTAACTTTACTAACAAAGAGATGTCTCGCTCACCGTTGTTGGACGTCAATGGTACCATAGTGACATGCGAAAATAATACCAAATATCTTGGCATGACCCTCGATAAAAAACACCTATGGAGGGAAGACATTAAGAAAAAAAGAACAGCATTCTCTTTAAAATATAGACAACTCCATTGGCTTCTTGGAAAAAACTTGTTGTCAACCAGTTTGGCTCTATTGTATACAGTTTTGGGGATATGCCAAAGACAGCGGCATTACTTTTGTACGAACCTTTCAGAACAAATTGTTACGTAACGTGACAAATAGACTGTGGTATGTATGTGACAGTGACCTACATAGCTATCTTGAAATACAAAGAGTTAAAAATGAAATTAAAAGAGTTGCTGGTAAACATGAAGTCAGACCTTCATCTTCACAAGAATGCAGAAGCTCTTCAACTGGTGGGCAATGAATACCTCGGCCGAAGACTGAGGAAAACCAAACCGTTCGAGCACGTGTAATATTTTGTGGTAAAAGAATTGTACCCAAGTGAATGTGATATCTTTAATACGATTAAAACAACTAAAGGAAATTAATGAATGAAGTTTAGATGATCATTTAATTTTAAGATTGAACAATTAGACCAGTTTTAATATATACATATATATATATATATATATATATATATATATATATATAATCGATAAAGCCTTATTATACCCGAAGGTGTTAAGGCGTCTAAAAACTTTTTATTTACGAACAAAACATTGCCGAATCCCTTCTGTCTCTTGCCATTGCTTCTGCATCCTTCCACTTTGTTCCCCTAGCCTCCAAGCACTCTGCCACTACACTGTTCCACTCTTTTCTCGGTCTTCCTCTAGTCCTCTTTTCTTGTGTCCTTGCCAGCCATATCCGTTTCGGTTGTCTCTGGTTTCCCATTCTTATTAGATGTCCGAACCACTTCAGTTGCTGCCTTTCAATGCTCTTTAAAATCGATTCCACTCTTAGTTCTTCCCTCACTGTTTCATTCCGTATTCTATCTCTTCTTGTAATGCCTTTAACTGCTCTCAGGAATCTCATCTCAGTCGCCTGGATTTTACTTTTTTGCTGCCTTGTTAACACCCAGCTCTCACTACCATACATTAATATTGGTTTATGTATAGACTTGTAAACTAGGATTTTTGTCTTAGTTGATATTTCTTTATTTCTTATAAATTTGTTATTCAAAGCATAGTATGTCCGTGTTGCTTTTTCTATTCTTTCATTTATTTCAGTTTCGTTCTTACCATTCTTCTGTAGATTTACGCCCAGGTATCTCATCGTCTTTACTTCCTCTATTTTTGTATTGTCCAGTATTATTGATGCTTGCCCGTTTCCTTTCCCAATCACCATTACCTTTGTTTTATCGATGTTAATTTTTAAGTTTCTGTTTTGAAGGGCTTCATTCCATATTATTACGTTTTCTTGCAGGTCTGTCGTGTTTTTTGCAAATATTACTAAATCATCTGCAAAGACGCAGTCAGTTATTGTCGTTATTTCCATATTTCTATAACCCACTGGTAATTTCTTCAGTTTGTGCTTTATCTCTTTTTGTACGTCATCCATCACTATGTTGAATAGTGCTGGGCTCAGTACACCACCCTGTCTCAATCCTTCTTTAGTTTCAAATATCTGTGACTCTGCATTTCTCGTTCGTACATAATTCTTTGTGACCTTATACATACACTCCACATTGTTTCTCAATTTCTTATTTACACCTCTTCTTTTTAGGCTTTCCCATATCGCTTTCCTTGGTACACTATCAAACGCTTTCTCTAGGTCAATAAACGCCAAGTACGTATTGCTTTGCTGTCTTTTTTCCATTATTTGTTTTATAGTAAATATGTGGTCTTGTACTCCTCTTCCCTTCCTAAAACCGCTTTGTGAATCTTCTAGCTGTGTCTCTATTTGTATTTTTAATCTTTTTTCCAGTATTCTTTCGTACATTTTGGCCATTATACTCATCATTGTTATTCCCCTATAGTTCTTACATTCACGGTAATCTCCTTTCTTGAAGATGGGTAATATCACTCCTATTTCCCAATCTTGTGGTATTCTCTCTTCTGTCCATATTTTGTTAAACAGTTTAGTTATAACTTCTATGCTTTTTTCACCCAAGTTTTTGATCATTTCCGGTGATATACAATCATGGCCTGCTGCTCTTCCTGTTTTTATTTTTATAATTGCTTCTTTTACTTCTTCTATTTTTATTTCTTGGTCACCTTCATCTGTTGCTTGGGTGGTTATTTGTTCTTCTTTTTCATTATATCCTTGTACTATTTTTTCTATATTAAGCATATCCTCAAAGTATTCTCTCCATCTGTCCATTATTTCTTTGTCATCTTCAAGTATTTTGCCCTCTTTTGATTTTATGTATTTGCTATTGTAGTTCGTATCCCTTTTAAAAGTTTTCAATACTTTATAAAATAATTTCTGATTTCCGTGGCTATCACTTTCCATTCTTTCCCCGAATTCTTCCCATGACTTTTGTTTTGCTGCTCTCACTAGTTCTTTTACCCTTGTTCTTTGCTGTTTATACCCAGCGTAGCTTTCTTCTGTTTTCACTTTGAGGTATTTCGCCCACACACGTTTTTTATATTTTATCGCATCCTTTATTTCGTCGCACCACCAGCTTGTTTGTTTTTTGTTTTTATTTATTTTTATAATTCCGCACGCTTGCTTTGCAGCTTTATGTATTTTGCTTTTTATATTTGTCCATAATATTTCCACATTATTGTCTGTGTCCAGTTTGTTTAATTCTTCCATTTCTTGCTCAATTTTTTCTTTGTATTTTGTCGCTATTTCATTTTGTCTGAGTTTATAGTTTCTTATAACCACTTTTGTCTTTTGTTTTTTGTTCTTAGTCACCATTGGGCTTTTCCTTCCTGGAATGAATATTTTGACAGCAACAAGTAGTGATCCGAGTATATTTCTGGACCTCTTTGCACTCTAGTATCTTCGACTTCTTTCCTATGGCTTTGGTTTATTAGTACATAGTCTATGATTGATTTTTCACCCCTGCTTCTAACTTCTCGGGTGTATTTATGTATTTCTTTATGGGCAAAGAATGTGTTCGTGATTATTAGATTATTAGTTAAACAGTAGTCGATAAGTCTTTTGCCATTATTATTTCGTATTGTTTCCCCCTGCATTCCAATTACTTTTCCTGATTCTTCATCCTTTTTCCCAACTCTTGCGTTAAAATCGCCCAATACAATTAGTCTTGCATTGACATCCTCTGTTGCCTGTTCTAATTGTTCCCAAAACTCTTCTTTTTGCTTTGCTGCGTCATCCTCATTAGGTCCGTACACAATTATTATTGTTGTGCTTGCTTGTTTTTCAATTTCCATTTCTATCTTCATTATCCTCGTTGATAAGGCCTCCCACTTTCTCATATATTTAATAGTGTTTTCTTTTATTATACAACCTACTCCTTCTTTCGCTCTTTGATTCATTTCCACCCCACTATATATTAAGAGATGGCCATTTTGTACTACTTTTTCCCCTTTGCCTTTAATTTTTATTTCAGTTACTCCTAAGATATCTATGTCTGCTTTTTCAAATTCTGTAATTAGTTCCTCTTCCTTTCCCGTTATACTTCGTATATTCCATGTTGCTACTCTCCACACCTTTCCTTTCATTTTTTGTTTGCATTTTTGTGTTTTTGCCTCGCCTCTTTTTTCAGTGCTATTTATTTCTCCATCTGTTTCAGTTCCCTTCTCTTCCAGTACTTCGAGAGCATTTCCATTAATATTATTTGATTTCAGCTCGTGTCCATTTCGTTGCCTGTTCAGTTCCATACTACCGTACTTTGTCTTTCTGGTTAGTTTTTTGGATTGTTTATTAATCTTTCAATCTTTTCCAGCATCCTTGTTATATATATATATATATATATATAACCTGTGTTCATTTGAAAATTCAATCTAGGTTACTTTAAAATTTTGATAGAATAGGACGCATATATATATATTAGTATGTGTTTGTTGTTCCGTAAACGTAAATCCAAATGACATTTGATAATGTCAATCACATTTGTTATTTATTTGTATGTATGAAACTGTCAAAATATACGACTTCGTAGGTTAAGTAGTAAATTTTAATTTACGACATACTTCAAAATGTTCTCAGTAAATCACATGCTACTAGATTGACTTTTCAAATGAACACCCGTTATATACATATGTATATATATACAGTGTGGCCGCCATCGATAGCGCGATGCATGTATTAGTAACTACTGGTCGACTATAATGGGCGTGCCAACTTGAATTGCCACACCGACAGCGGGCGTATTATAAGTTATACGTATAAATGTATTCGTAGGCAAATCAAGTGAAAAGCAGTGTAGGAGGTATTGTGTTCCCGATAGAAGTAAATATTTGCAGTTGTTTGAAGCATCAGATAATCACTGATAACATCTCAGTGAAGTAACTCATCACAGCTTCATATACAACAAAAAAAAAACATACATAAACAGAACTACTAGACTTTAACATAAAAAAACTTCTTAACGAAAATAATATTTAGTATTATAGTAGTATTACACTCTAAAAACTTAACAATAATAAAATACTTAAAAATAAAATATTTACTTCTTAAAACACAATTGTAATTCAACATTGCAATAAACCTGCAATTAGCTAAAAGAAAATGTTATTCTTAAGCAATAATTAAATTCTAAATAAATTAATTAGTTAAGTGTTCAAATAAACCTCCTTCTTCACACGAACAGTAACCCAACCGATTATAAAAATTCCGACGCACATTTGTTAACATATCTGCTGCGACAGTATTAGTGACTTCGGTAATTCTCGCGCGAAGTTCCTCTAGATTTGATGGACGTTCATCACCGTATCTGTAGATCGAATTATGTAAAAAGGGCCATAAAAATAAATCGTTAGGGGCTAGATCAGGAGATCGCGCTGGCCATTTAATAGAACCCGAGTTACCGATCCATCTGTTTCCAAAAACCACGTTTAAAAAGTTTGTTACATAACGGGTATTGTGCGCTGGGCAACCATCTTGCTGGAACCAAACTTCATTAATATTGAACCGCTCCCGTACTGCGGGGATAATACTATTTTCAAGTAACTGTAGATATCTATTTCTGTTTAAATTACCGTCAATAAAAAAAGGCCCAATTATATGATCCCCAATTATATCTGCCCATACGTTTAGCTTCTCTGGATACTGCTTTCGCGTTGGTATATTCAAATGTAGATTTTTACGCGACCAGTAACGACAAACTGCGCGGTTATGATGTCCGTGTAGCCGAAATGTTTTTCATCTGTGAACAATACGTTATTAAGAAAGAATTCATTTTCGTGATATTTATTTATCATTCTTTCGCAAAATTGCATACGGCGATAATAATCATCGGGAAAAAGTACTTGTGAACTTGTAAATTTATATGAACGATATTTATTAGTACGTAAAATCTTTTGAGCCGTTGTTTTACAGATACCTAATTCGCGGGCAATTTGTCGAGACGACATAGTGGGATTTACTTCGACTAAAGCACATACTCGAATTTCTATATCACTTATATTCTTATCCGGAACAACTTTATTTTTATAAGTTACTAAAGAAAATGTAGTTTCGAATCGATTAACTGTCCTACGAATAGTGCTTGCATTGGGAATTTGACTTTCAGGGTAATTAGCTGCAAATAAAGCTTGAGTTACTTCCGCGGAATTACCACCGTAAAATTGTTTAATCATAAAGAGTTTTTGCTCCGGTGTATAATACTCCATTTTTTAAATGACCGTTACGTACACCAGCAACGCGGTTTATTAAATATTGTGAGCGAGTAGTTCCCCTGACGATATAAACATTGCAACTAACACCCATATGCGGGAGCGACAGCTAATGCGCTTGCGCGCCTACACCGTCTAAATGTGAATTTATTGGACAAATACGACTGCATCATAGGGATATGCGAAATACTAGGCTCTCTTGTAATCCATTGGAACATTGCGTCTACTTCTTTACCGTTCTAACACACGGACACCTCTGTGTGTTTTGCTTACACTACAGGTTTCGCTATAGTGCAGACGCACGCGGCCACATGGTATATATATATATATATATATATAATAACTTCGTGACCTTGGTATGATATGGTAAACCTAATCAGTAGGCGATTAAAGGTCTGTATATTACTTCAAAATATATGTATTTAAAAAACTCTACATGTTTCGGCTGTATACGCCTTTTTCAAGAGAATACAAAATATGAATTTGGTTAATATAATATACAGACCTTTAATCGCCTACTGATTAGGTTTACCATATATATATATATATATATATATATATATATATATATATATATATATATATATATACATAACAATTGATAAATTATTGGAGTTTTTCGGCTTTTATATGAAATATTTACAAATATCACCCCCCTTACTTTGCAATTACATACATACTAACTTGATATTTGTAAATATTTCATATAAAAGCCGAAAAACTCCAATAATTTATCAATTGTTATATTTAATAAACGGCTAAGAAATTATCTAAACACACACATATATATATATATATATATATATATATATATATATACATATGTATATAAGGTGTTACTAAAAAGAAACACATCGCGTGTAACCAAAAACATATAACTACGTAATACAGTGAATTAGCATAAATCTCGTAAATAAGTTGTTAAGAGACTTTAAATAGATAATATAAGACTTCCAATATATTTCGCCAAAATTCTAAAAACGCAAGAATAAAGACAACCATTATGATTGTGATAATAGTTACTGGAAACCGTAGGACAGGAATTCTATAAAATAAACACTTTCAGATAGTTGCTCACAAGAACTGGTTGCACCACAATCTCTTGGTGAAGTTAACATTCAACGATATTGGCAGCCATAACACTGATCAGCTTCAAAGTTAATCGAAATTGATCTAGACACTTTTTTATATTAATCCTAGTCAGCGGTCAATTTACTATGATTCCTATGGTCTAGCATCAATTTCTTCTAGTCGAACCCTATTGAACTGCATTTATTCATTAGACATCTATCTCTCCATTGCACATTGTTGTTTGCTGTGCTAATGTTCTAGAATGACAGTTCAAGATTTCCACCTCGGTAATGGATGCGTTTCTGAAGTATACGTTTTGATAAATTTGTTGACGACAATTTTTTTCTGGTTAAAATTTTGGACTTCCATTTAATTCATCATTTTTCAGATTTATTGGCAGTACCTTTTCTAAAATGTATAAGATCTTCTCTGTAAAATTCGTAAATTACAGATACAATCAAATAATATACTAAACAAATTTTGGATGCAGAAAGTGAAAAAAAGAGAAGAAAAAGAGCATTTAGAGAATTTAGGCGAAGCTTAAATTCGTCAATTTTTTGTAATAGCTAATTATTCTAACCTGGTCGTGGTTTCGTAAAATTGATCGTACTCTTCGGAATTCTGATTGACACCAGAATAGTGGAGCTTTATACAAAAGGTTTATTAATATCTGCCGAATTGCTTTATGGTTTAGACAACGACGACTAGATACTACAAAAAATGATAATTATCTGAAACAATGGTATCGCCGTACCAAGTGGAAGAAGGAAGAAACGTCAATCAGTAGAAACATATGCTTGCAGAAAGTGTAATTTTCGACAATGAAATATTTTACTAAGAATATTGTCTGCAACTTGCTTATAATTTCTACACTATTAGTTCAGAAATCAAATTTCTATAAATATTTCTATCGTATCTTACTTATTAAAATAAAAATATATATTTTGTTTTGGTTGAAGGCTTATTAAGACTTATTTTAGAACATATTTCCTTGATCTTCCCTACTGTATATTCTTGGTTAACTTAAAATTTAATTTTAAATTAAAAATTTAATATTTGTCATATAAAATAAAATAAAATAAAATTATGGCAAACATTTTCCATCTGAATATAGATAATTTGGATTTAATTTTGAAAGAAAAATTAGAGGTAAATATTTGGCATGTATACTTTGCGTTTGCAGGCACTGTCATAACTCGATTCACACTTGCTAGAGGTCGTCATTATTTTAGAAAATTAACATACACCATCAGGCGTCAATGTTTTCGTCAAAGCATTTTGCATTAATGTAACACTAAACCCTTCTTCATCTCTCAACGCAAAACCAACTTTAATTAGGGTGAGTGACAGTATAATTACTGTTCAGATCACGTCTCCATTCTATCGTAGCCACCTGCAACCCATAATTAACGAGTTTTAGTAAGTTCTTTGACGCTTACTATTACTGCAGCGTCTGCTAGATGTACTTATAAGTCCTTATTATCCCTTTGCCCACAATATCCTAATTAGCATTTTTATGTTCAACGTAGTGTTTTTATTATGCTTTCGCGATTTCTGAAGTAAATGCGCGGTCCTCAATTATATATAATTGGAGTGTCTGTAGCCGGCGTTTGCACATGTGATTCTTGCACTCAAGTCGGTGCTGTACCTGCAACAAATGCTTCGGTGTTATGAACTGCATCTGATCGAAACTCAAATTATTTCCGGACGTGGGAATTATATGACTGCTACATATTTTATTGACGCAATCTAAGCAATGTAAACAATTGTTTGTTTGTTTGTTCGCACTAGTTTATTTGATTTTGGAAAAGTAGATTATTGAAACACGAAAATTTATGTATTTGCTAGTGATAATACAAAATTGCACTTGATAAATTCTCAGTTATTATCAAAATTAGTTAGTTAAAATTTAGGGGTCTTCAAATATTATCAAATTATACAAGGGGTATTGATATCTAGTTAGCCTAAACCATTTTCCTTGAACAAAACAAAATCTTGTTATAATAGCAAGAAATAATGACATTTTAAAAGAGTCACAGTAAAATCTTACGTCAGGACGTTGAAGTATTGGTGTGCAGTAAATTTTGAAAGAAAGCATGTCGAATGCAAATGTGAAAATCGATAAATTGGAGTATCGAGGCATCATCAAATACTTGTATTTGAAGAGGTTAAGTGGAAATTTACGAAGGTATGCTTAACACATTTGGCAATCAATGCCCATCATATACCCCTGTCAAAACTTGCGTTATTCAAAAAAGGAAAACCTTCCGTTGAAGGTGAGAAACGATCAAGAAGACGGATTTCGGTGTCCACCCGGAAAAATATTGACGCAGCTCATGACATGACATTATCAGACAGTCGAATTGAGCAGAAACATATAGCTGAGACACCAAAGATTTCATAAGAACGCATCCATTATATAGCTCACGTTGATTTAGATATGAAAAAAAATTCATCCTGGATTCCTAAATGTTTGGATGCCAAACATAATCGAGCAAGAGTGAAAGCATCACGGTTATTATGTGCCCGTTTTGAAGGATATCCAGATTTTTTGAACCATCTTGTGGCTTTATATGAAACATGGGTCCATTTTTACGACCTAGAAACAAAACAGCAATCGATGGAGTGGAAGCATCATAGTTCTCCAAGGCCTAAGAAGCTTCAAGTACAAAAATCCTCTCTAAAAGTTCTTGCTTCAGTTTTTTTGGATATCCGTGAAATAACTATTATCAATTATTTAAAAAAAGGGTCAGATCACCACTGGAGATCCTTGTTCTAAATTACAAACCACCCTGAGAGACAGAATTAAAGAAACAAGACGTGGCATGTTAGCGAAAGGTATGTTGTTTTTGCAGGAAAATGCCCCTACACACAAATCGCGCAATACCATGAATACAATTCGGGATCTAAGGCTTGAATTACTGGAACACCCGGGCTTGCCCCCATCAGACTATTATCTGCTCCCTCGATTGAAAAAAAGTTTAAATGGTCGTGAATTTTTGTGTAACGAAGAAGTAATAGAAGCTGTGGAGAACTGGTTTGCAAAGCAAGAAGAATCTCTTTTTTTAGAAGGGTTAAAGACGGTTGCAGGATCACTGTAGTAATTTAAGAGGAGATTATGTTGAATAATAAAATATTATAAATCCCAAGTTTAAATTGTTTCAATAGTACACTAAGAATATATCAATACCCCTTCGTATACTCTTTTTAACGCAAATTTATATGGGTATTTATTACCCTACGTACGAAAACTTGAATGGAGAAACAAAGTTGTCTAACTTTGCTTTTAATATTCTTCATTTTTATTTTACCAATACTGAAGTTCTCATTGCATTTGCACATGTGATAGAAATGGTGAAATGCTTTTATCATAACGTACCAGAGCAGTCTCAGATAAAAGCACTTACTCTTAACTTTTCTCTCAATGATATCATTTACTTCTTAGTATTTGTTTTACTTACTCTTGGAATCGATTTTAAAAGGAAAATTTGTTTCACATATACACAGGAACTACTCTGTCGAAAGTTTAAAATCTCTGGATTATAAATTCATTTAACTAGAATATCTGATGAACATAATCACTCAACATTTTTTCATATGTTTACTAATTTTAACATATTAAAGTGTGCTGAAATTAGTTAAATTTTTAATTATACTTTTCTTTTTTTTACCTTTTTGAAGATAATCGGTATGAAAAACCTCACTACAGTCCCGAAAAACAGTAGTCAGAACCTTTCCGGTCAATAATACGGTCTCTCACTTTTTCGCATCATTTGTACCAGCCTCCGTTCATTGTCTTGACCGCAGCCTCATTTCGGATGTATAATAGTTTGTCAAAGTTTCATCATCCATCATTATTCGGCGGAAAAGGTCCTTCGGATCATGTCTGAACTTAAATTGAGAGCTGAAGTCTGTCCTCCTTCGCTTTTTAGCCCACAATCAACAAATACAGCACCCATCTTGCACATGTTTTTTTCATACTCGATTCATTGTATAAAATAGAAACTACCGATCTATTTGAGATGTGTAAAGCCTCTGCTATTTCGCAAATTTAGTCCACAATATCATGTACTTTTTTTAATAATATTTGAAGAAAACATGTCATTGCTTTGTTCGTCAAATGCATTCAAATCCAATCACGTTCGAACAAAGTTCTCCACTGTTTTATGGTTTCAATCGATCGAGGTTGATCCCCATACACACTCCAGTTCAGCTTTAGCTTCATAGTATTGTTCGTTGAAAATAAAAACTGAATCACTGCTAAAAATAGCTCACTTTCTATTCAAATAATAAGCGTTCTTACGATCAAAATGATCGCAAATTTTGACAGTTATGTTTTGAAGGATTACCAATTTGAAAAGCAAATAAATTTTACTTGTGCTGCCCTCTGTCGTATACTGATTCGCCCTCGTATTCTCAGGAGGTGAATAATTGAGCGTAAATTTAGCTAAAGCGTTATGTAACACAGACATTAAAAATTTTTAAAGGAAAGATTGAATAATGGCGGGCCTAGATTTGATCTCTAAGATACAGATGTGAAACAAAAATTATAATCAACAAATTCATTGCAAAATACATAAACTTCATAACATTGGAGAGAAACAAAAATCGTGTAACTTCACTAAAAATATATTTTCATTTAGCCAAAAGTACGGGAAGTTCGTGTATATGTTACCGTGAAAGTCCGAAAACCGGTGATAGTCGAGATATACCGGTGAATTTCAACATTCACCAAGTTACTTGGCGTATGTCCGATATATTCATCAAATATCATTATTTCTAACTTACACCGGCGAATGTCAACATTCATCATGGACTCATGGTGTATGTTTAAAAGAATTTGTTTATAAAAAGAAAACAAAATAAAACTCTATAGGTTATTATTTATTTTGATTAAAACA
This sequence comes from Melolontha melolontha, assembly GCA_935421215.2. NCBI lineage: Eukaryota > Metazoa > Arthropoda > Insecta > Coleoptera > Scarabaeidae > Melolontha > Melolontha melolontha. The sequence continues at coordinate 71,668,937 of OW285240.1, forward strand.
TGGAAGAAGTTTTCAAATGAACATAAAGAAATTGTTGAACTTAAAACAAACACAACAAGCATAATATTAATATAACAAATAAAATGCATTTTATTTCTTGAAATGAAATTAAAAAAAAAAAAGTAAATGTATGGCAACCTTATTTATTGCAACAACTTAAGCTACCATGACACTTCGAATTACACAAAAGCCTATTGTTTTTACAGCTACATTTAGCCGTGGAACACTTCTTTTTGCAGTTACAGCGTGTATAGCCTTGCCCTCCACTTTTTGAATTAGCAGAAGCTGCTTCTCTTACCGAAATTTCTTGACCTGAAATCTCATCCATGGAAATTAACTTTTCTTTGCAAATTGCGAATTTATTACGAGTGAAAAGCTGCTTGAAGGTACCATTTTTTTTCGCTAATTTATAAAAGTCTGTATTCTCTATCCCAACAACAATGGATAACACATTTCGGGGATCTGTACGACCACGATCGACGTCAGGGACTTTAATTCTTACGATATCACCAATTTGGGCTGCAGGAAACTTTTTCTTTGAGGTTCGCAACATTTTTGTTGCTTGGAGTAGTAGATTCTCTTTTGCTGCTACTCTTTTTGAATTGATTAGCTCATGCTGCCTAGTCAGCACTTGAGATGAAGACGTAATCGGTTGCAGATCAGTCAGTGTTTGAGTTGAAGACGTGTTGGGTTGTGGATCAGTCGGCACTTCAGATGAAGACCTGTTGGTGGCAGATGAAGGTGGATTGGCTCCAATGATATTTTGGTCATCCATATCACTTACATCTAAAACATGGTCATCAATATGGTCACTAACCACAAGTATTAACGAACCACAAGTATTAGCGTAAGCTTCTAGCTGTTCCTCGGTTTCAATGTTTGTAATTTGCTCGTTTGGGAGAGATGACGATGCTATGCCTCTTTTAGGTTTAACGCCAAACAGAGCTTCATATAGACTCTGGCGTATTCCTTCATGGTAAGTTGTGTTTTTTTGCGATTGGATTTTGCGAATTGGACAAACGACAACCCTTCTGACCATTTATTTGAATCATTATCATGCATCCACGCAGTTAACATATTCTGTATGTCTTGATTGGCTCTTTCGACTGAGCCTTGTGTTTGGCTGTGACGAGGTTTTCCGTGCACTATTTTAACATCTTTCCACATAGCGCATGGTTCAGATATGACTTGGTTACTGAACTCTCTGCTATTATCCGAATGCAATATAGCGGGAGCACCAAATATTAAAAAAATTTGAAGAAGGTGATATGCTACTTCTTCTGCTCTCTTGGTTTTTAACGCTCGTAACTGGACAAACTTGGGTAAGTGATCTTGGTAAACCATTATAAATTTGTAATCGCCATCGCTGTGTGATTGCAAGTCTATCAAATCGACTTGGCATCTAGAGTTTAATTCGGAACTCACCATTGGTTTTACAACAATACCTTTTTTAGGAGCACTGTGTTTCATTTGACATTGTTGACATAAATTTAAATAGAGCATTATGACTTCATAAGTAATATTTTTGTATTTAACTTGCAATTCTTTTAGCATTCGTGTTCTTCCTCCATGGCCTGTTCGTATGTGAGTTTCGGAAAGTATCCTCCTCCTGGTTTTAATGGCACAATTAACTTTTGTTCGTCACTAACTTTTAAAATGTCAAAACGTTTTAAACGTCTGTAGTCCAAAGGGGTACTGCACTTACTTTTAGCAGAAATTACTTCAGAAACGATTTTAGAGTACCTTCCTTGAGAAAAATAAAAACAATTGTCTTCTCGTTTATTTCTTATTAGGGTATTTAACTTTTCAAGAAATTGATCACTATTTACTGCAGTAGCCATCGAGCACAAATTATAATACCTGTTGATGATGTTTCACCTGCCACGGGTTGTCTATTAGATAAGTCTCTGCGAGAACTGTCTTTACCGATTGATCATTTGGAACTGATCTATGAATTTGAATTTAAAAGAATATATAAACAGTTTACAACCCTCTGAATTTGGGAAATCCTAGAGCTATTGTAATGAACTACGGTAATAAATGGAACAAAACTAAGAACTAAATATTCGTTTCTTAATAAGCCTATTGTGAATTTGAAAAGATGCAAGAAATTACAAATACCTGTGAAGGGTAAATTAAATATAGTTGGAAATTCCAGAATGAATGGTTTGCAGTGACGTGAATAATATGAATAATAAACTTATATTATAATCAAAGTCCTGTCATTTCTGACATTGACCGAAGCTTATATGTGTTTGTCGACATACACTGGTGAAGGACCGAATTTATAATATAACTAATAATTGTTCGGTCTTTCACCAATTCATCTGGTGTCTGTCGACATTAACCGGTGTATGTCGGCAACCACTACTTTCGGTCTTTCACGGTAACATATACATTACATTAATCTGGTCACTATGTTTTAACACTTTGTTAGTGTACTAAGCAAGGTGATGTAAGATTTGTTGTTGAAGATCATCCAAAAATGAAGCCTTGTTGTTGAGTATAAATAAGCGAAAGTGTACATAATAAATGAATGCATGTAATATTTTCTCAAGAATTACAAAATTACACAATATACATAACAGTTATATGATTAGGCAAATGAAAGAATCCATTGGAATATCTTTGATACGCCTACTTAAATCTTAATAAAATTTTTCACATTTAAGTTAATGCAAATAGGGAATTCCAAGAGCATATTTATTTTCAAATAAGACTTCCGGTTTAGCCAGAAATTACGCTTTTTTTATTTTAAATGTAACCCTGTATATTTTTTCGAATTTCAATATATAATGAAAAAACTCAAAAAGGTATAAAACCCCTTACCACAATTAATAATCGTATCCTAAATACGTTTTTCGATAACTAAGTTGTCATCATCAGTGAGTAACTAATCGAAGTGTCGAACATCGGGCGCAGTAAAGCTACCACATATAAACGTGCACAACTTTACATGGCGTCCACGTATACACTAGACGCCGTGTAAACGTGTGTATACGTGGAAGTCGTGGACGTGCGTTTCTATGTGTTAGCTTTACTGTACCCCATGTTCGACATTTTAGTTGGTGGTTTTTACCTACTGTTGATGACAACTTAGTTGTCGAAATACGTATTTAGGATACGATTATTGATTATGGTAAGGGATTTTATACCTTTTTTCAGTTTTTACTTAACCACAGTCTCCAAAGTAAGACAATAACTCTTGCACTAAATGTGGTTTATACGGATGATATTTTTCATGCTCCTAGGGATGTAGTAGAAGTTTGTGGAAATTCTTCTAATACTGTAGCAATATCTTGAGCAATAACTTCACTAGTTGCGACACTTGGTCGTCCGCTTTTGATAAGTTTCTAACATTTCCGGTCAAGTTCTACCTTCTCAAAATTTTACCAACAACAGTTCGTGATATTGGATGCCGATCTTGATGGAAATTGTTAAACAAATCGCATACTTCTTCATGAGTTCTGACGCGGTCACCAAAACCAATCATCATCAGAATTTCAATATGTTCTTTTTCAGTTAATTGAACCATTATTAATATTTGGACGTCTACAAAGTTAATTCTGATAGTTTAAGTCAAGTACTGAATTTTAATTCCATGGCTTACTAAACATATACATGATTTAAAATATCAGTTTCAATTAAATATCTTTATCGTTGTTGAACAAAAGGGTGCTGAACTTTTGAAATTCGTAAAAATATACAGGCCGGTTCATTTAAAATAAAAAAGTTGACATTGTTTCCGGCTAAACTGGAAGATTTGTTTCGGATGTAAATATACTCATGGAGTTTCCGATTTGCATTTAATTAATTGTGGGAAGTCTTATTAAAATTTAGATAGCCATATTAAAGATATGTGAATGGATCTATAGATTTGGCTAAACCTGTCTATAACTTCTTGAAAACCGAAAGTATTCGGGTGCGTTCAGATTTGTAAAGAAACTTTCATGTTTTATACATATTAGACGAAATTTATAATCTTCGTTGAAGATGCAGATGCCTATCTCATTAACTAAAGATTCGACACTTAAAATATAAAAGAGAGACTTTCATATTTTCAGTGCCGAATTGGAGATTGAAATAAAAATTGGGCGCACCGTGGTTGCTGTATAAGTTGTAACTTAATTTTAATGTAGTGGAAGCATCGCAAGAAAAATTGTATGACTTTTTTGACTTCCTCGGATATACCTAGATCTAGCCTGTGACTTAGAAATATATCGTCTACATATATAACAAAACATATTCCCTGGATTTTTGCAACATCGAGCATTTTTATATCAAATACGACAAAAAAATTGTTATGTACAGGAGATAGAATCAAACTAAATTTTAGTGAAATGTAAATGTGCTCTTAATGGTTACCTTTCGTGGTAATTCGATCTACATTGTCTAGAGCCAGGTCCAAATAATGTCAATAATCCCCATGATATAAGAGGCAAACAGATACTCGAACATGGGTGTAAGCCATTTCTGAGAAAATTTTAATAACTACCTAAATGAAACGCAAAAACTATTTTCATTAATTTTATAAAATACAGGAACTATACTGGGAGAGCCGATATTACAAATGCCGGCGGACAGTATGGCACCTGAGATTATGTTCATAGCTAAGCCGAAGCTAAGCTATGAATTGTGATTTATGTATTTACTGCACCACCATCCACAACTAATCTACCCAACTAGGATACTCAGCCAGTTGATATCCAACAATGAGACTTCCTTCTTCTCAGGGTTCCAATCGGAAACGTGGAACTGGATTATTACTAAGCGCCAATCAAACGTACTTGACAAATATGATACTTATCTTTTTAATAATTTACTTCTTTTAATAATAAATGCGCAGTAAAAGGTTTATAAATTAAACGAGCACAATATAAAATTTAAATGAATATTTAATACAAAAAAAAAATCAAAAAAAGAAAAAAATCTATCTTTATAAAGTATAAAGATTGTGTATTTGACCATATACAACTGAGGTAAAACAATTCACTGAATATGACCGCTAAGTGAATTAAAACTTGTTCTAATGACTTCCGATCAACTTAATTAAAATAAAAAAGTTTATTTTTAATTTCTCCCCAGAGAACATCATAGTATAAACAAACTTGAAAACACTAACAAAAATCTACTACATGCGCGCTCACATGTAATAAAAAAATTTCCCTTGAATTCCAAACGAATAAAATTTTACAAGTATATTTTTTTTTACGTAGAAATTGATATACAATTTTAAAAAACTCTTTGAATTAATAAGACGCCTTATAAATATATATCTTTACTTACATAAAAAATTATATAGGAGACACGTTGACAAGAAAAACGTTGTTTAAACAAATACTATCAAAATTACGAGAATACAATCTCGTCGAATATACGGGAATTGAAAATAAAACACCATCAACTAATTAACTCAATAAATTCAACCCGAATTTAATTAAAAATATAAATATATTTTTTAAAGAAAAAGAACGTTCTTGTCTAAAGGTATAACTTCGTCTCCCCCTCAATATTGTCACTACGTTCGCTTTCACATAAAGACCTTCAAAAATCTAGTTATTGCTTACAAATATTTTATCTAAATATAACGAATATACACAGATATCCAAAAACAATGTACATTTATTTTTAAATAAATTTCAAATATAATTTAGGGAAAAATCCATAGCAATATGTATACCAACCAGGGAACAAGCAAAAGTCGCTTGGCCGATTATAGTGCTGGCACCTGGTACACTGATGAATCACAATCCAATCGGGGCACAGGTGTAGGTGTATGCGGAATGTGCCCCAGAAGGAATATATCGTTAGAAGTTTAACATATGAAGGCTTTCCAGGCTGAATTGATTGCAGTCGCAGCCAGCGCCGAGAAAGCGCTGGTTGCACGAATAAAAAAATTGACATAATGACTGATTGTCAGGCAGCTATTAACGCTGTAATGAATCCATTTACCAAATCTAAACTGGTGAAACATTGTAAACTTAATAGACTGGCACACGACAATACTGTGTCACTAACATAGGTGCCAGGACATGGAATTAAAGGCAATGAGTTAACCGATGAACTGGCCAAAGAATGTACTAAAATGAATTTCATAGCACCAGAGCCTGTGTGTGGAATCGCTAAGGATTCCGCTAGATGAGAGAGTTGGTTATGTTTCGGAAGAGAATATAAAAAGAAATGGAGGTTAACGCAAGCTCAACTCCATACTAAAACACTAATAAGATAGCTGGATGCTAGGTTTTCAGCTAAACTAATTCGTAGTAACAAAAAATAAATTACAATTATTACTGGGTTAATAATCAGACATTGTCCTTTAAGGAAGCATTTGTACAGCATGGGCTTGATTAGCGAGCCCTGATGTAGGAAACGTGAAAAACCAGAGGAAACTAGCCTTCATGTAATATGCATTAGTGAGGAACTGAAAGGACTCAGACAGAAATATTTCGGAAGTTTTATTATATCCTACTGGGGTACACAAACTTCCCCAGAGGAGGATAGTGGCTTTTATCGAAGACACGGGACTAACTACTAAGACTAGGATTGTAACTGAGAGATCTATTGGGGGTGGCACAAAGAGCACTGCGCTCAAGTGCCTGAACGTGCTGGCGTCAAACCCAAAACTAGAAGTAGAAGTAGTAGTAGAATGTTACAAAAATCGTTTGACCTGTGTGATTATTATGAACTTTTTGTTCAAATTTATCTACCTTAAGATACTATTTCATATGCACACTGTGCAATTTGTGTATGCTGTAAGCTCTTTTTTAATTAAATGCTCCATTTAGATTAATATGCACATTCCTTAACATTTAATAATTATTACAACGTATGATATTATGTTAGACGTTGTTCCTAGTATTAAAAGGGGAACCATACATAAAACGCATCGAGTAAATAAAGAAATATATAATTCATCTTTGGATAATACTAACTACAGATAAACGCATACTTATCAAACGTAAATGCACTCTTTCGGAATGTCACATATGTATGTATGTACGTTCCACATACGCCATGTTTTTATGCGAAAATTTTCTAGGAAAAAAATACATTTTTTCGGTCACGTATGACCGTTTGCAACTTTTCCTGTTTCTCGTTTCTGCCCCGTGCACCTTGAAAATTTCATTACCTCAACACATTTCGAAACAAACATCCAGTCGACGCATTCTTGGTACTCGTTTCTTCGCACTGTGGTGTGAGAGGGGCAAGGGAAATACACGTGCCATCGGTTCAGGTCACGTGAGCCAATACAATCTCAAAAATATTTGTCCAATCTCGAGAAAAATAGGTGCACAGAAAACATTCCTGTTGTCCATCTATGTATGTATGTTAGCGAACGTCGCCCATATCGGAATACTTCCCCAAATTGAATTTTGTTTTGAAAAGGTAATTGGGAATTTCGCTGCGTCTTCGTTCACTTTTTTGCGATCGACATTTATTGGACGACTTGTTTATTAAATTACTTTAAATTACATAGTTTAGTGATACACTTATTAAAAAATAAATGATTTAGGAATCGTCACTTTGAACATGTCTCTTAATGTTAGTTAATGGAGAACATCTTCATCTTAAATTTCCTCACTTAAATGTGTTAAATTGATGAAAATATTAGAAACGCTTGCTCGCCGACTTACATATGTTTAATTTTACTCATATAATCCCGTAATTAATCCCACTTGTCTTACCTTTACGTTTCACACTAAAATAGTAACAGTGGGTGTAACGGTAACTGAAACCTTTGCTTATTCTACATTTGAATTAATAGATACGGAAATGTGGTACCTGAAGATCTTGGTGGGCTTAATAATAATGTCAGTATATAAAGATTACGTTCAGAACAATTTTATTTCGGAAACTTACTCATAGATTATACACATAGACATTAAAAATAGACTACAAACTCTTTGAAGTGATGTGAAGATTAACGTAGAGGATCTGTTTTTTAAACAATTCGAGTGGAAATATAATTTAGTATACTCAAAACATATGGATTACTTGAAAAATATATGTAACTTACTACATTTATTGTAAGCGGAAAATATTAATATTAAAGTTTGATATACGAGACAATTTCTATAGCTTTCTTAAATTAAACTTTTAAATCTAACGTAATATAAATCAAGTAGTCTATCCTTTAAGAACTTTGCTATAATTATTATCTAGAATCTGTTTTTAAATTGAATGCCGGCTAATTTAGTTTCTGCTAATGACAGGAAGAGCGTCTCAAATAAATATGTCGTCTGAATATTATTTAAAAAACTAAATTAAATGTTTGAATAATTATACAGGAAAGCATCTCACAAATCATATTTTAATTGATAGTTTTATAATAAAATAATTTTCGCTCTATATATTATGAAAACATCATATTTCACGCGCTTTGTATTTTCTCCTAAGGTGCAGGATTATTTTTAGTTAGGTGAAATATTTAAATGTACTAGGTAAACGCAATATGTTCTCGGGCTGACATAGAGATATTAAAGCTTTGAAAATTTTGTAATTTTTGCTGTTCAATATACTTTACACTGAAAAATTGGAGACTGTGGCTTTTAAGTGAATAAAAAATTAAAAACCCTTACCACAATAGAATTTAACAATTCTATATACGTATTTCGACAATAACGTTGTCATCCTCAGTAGAAAAAGCAGTGGAGTGTTCAACGAGAAGCCGTACAATATAGCACTCAGTGAGTGTTGTGTGTTTTTTGTGCTTTCAAGTGTTACACTGCTTTTTCTACTGAGTATGACAACGTGGTTGTCGAAATAAGTATATAGAATTGTTCAATTCTATTGTGGGTGGGGTTTTTAATTTTTTATTATACTTTTCACTAATTTCATTGCATCCATCCAAAACCATCATATACCGAATTTTAAATATCTACAGATATCATTCATCTAAAATTTATTTAGTTGAAGGATTGACGCCGAACGATTTCCAGGGAAGGCTGGACCTCATTGCACGTTTACATGTTTTAGCAGAAGAAAATCTAAATGTCTTTAACTATATATTCTAGAGCGATGAATGTCGTTTCATAATAATGGCATTGTTAATAAGCATAATGCTCATTACTGGTCAAACCAAAATCTACATTGGATGCAAGAAGCGTACAGAGAGTGTGGAGAACCAAGGTTTGGTGTGTCCTTTTCAGTGGTTATTTAATTGGTCCTTATTTTTATGAGGAAACTCTAACCAGACAGCGTTATTTATATTTTCTGCAAAATGTGCTGTGTGGTTTAATAGAAAATATTCCTCTCGAAGAAAGACTGACAGAGCTTTGGCAACAAAATGGTGGTCCACCTCACAATGCACCTATTGTCAACGATTATTTAAATACGATTTACCCTCTAATGGTTGGATTAGCAACCGAGGTCCTATTCCTTGGTCAGCGCATTTTCCGGACTTGTAGCCTCTTGATTTCTTCCATTGGGGCTATTTAAAGAAAATTGTATATTCTGGGCGTTCTGTCAACTTGGATGATATGAAGAACAAAATTCGTCAAGGTTGCCAAACAATAAGAGAACTGATAACTTCTGCATGTAACAGAGCGTTAATGCGCCGTATGGCCAACATTTCTTCAAGCCTATTTTTTTCTGTTCTTCCTTGTTTTGAAATGTTATAATCGCCCTGTGTTCGAGCTTGTTCTTTTTGATTTAAAATTAATGCACGACAACACAAACTAACAGATAATAAAATTAATAATGTTACAAAGGTTTTGTAAATTGGCACACAAATCACCAATGCATATGTGAATTTAAAAAAGCATATTGAGAAATTGCATTAAAATTTTAACCGTGCCTAGTCGGTAAAGATAAAAATGGCCTAGTATTAAATCCCTATCATCGAAGATTATATGAAGAGTAAAATTAATGTTCTGCGTGTGCACTAAATCACATTAAAGATTACTGGAATGGTGTATTTTTGCAGTATTGCGTGGCGAAAACAATCGCGCATCATATTTCGCATTTAACATATATAATGGTGGCATATCTAAAGGTGTGTATAGCTCAATCTTTATCGTAATTTTAAAATTGTAACAAAATTAAATTGTTCTTAAAATTCATATATAACTGAATTATAAAATAAATTAAGTTTTAAAAATTAACATAAGTTTATCACTTTTCTCAGTTGACATGAACTACTTTACAGAAATTTTTTCTGGAATAATGTAAATTAATAAATCACGAACGAACTTTATACCAACAAGATGTAATTATTTTTTAGGAATTTCGTTTTGGACTTTGTCCTGCATAAGTAATAACTGTAATAAAACCTCCAGTTTTGATCATAAAAAATACGTTCAAGATCAAGAATTAAAGTAAAATATGTGAGAAACGAACACTTGTGCAATTTATGTATAACGTTTAATAACGTGCATTTTAAGCGAAAGTATAATTTTGAAGAAAGCATAGTCGAATATTATGCAATGAAATTCAGAAAGTCGTAACTGTTCTGTGTAAGTAGGGAAAACCGGCCTAAAATGGCATAACATTTTTTATTACTATGCACTATATATTTTGCTCGGACGTTATATTTTAAAAGTAGCTTATGCCGTAGGTAGCTTATTTAATTAGTATTAATCAATTTGTAACAAACAAGACATTAACATTAATTTTTTCTGAGAAACTTTTATTGAAGCAGCGGTTGCGTTATCTATTTTACCCACACTAATCTGGGTAAAATGACATACAACGATAAAAAATGAATTAATTATAAAAAAGGTTAACAAACAGTTATTTTTGTATTTAGAACGCGAAATGGTACTTTTGCGTTCGAAAATGGAAGTTATTTGCCAAGCTTTAGCGGGACAATATATCCGACGCGAAATGCTTTTGCGTTCTCGAATGGATATTTTGCCTTATAACTTCCATTCTCGAACGCAAAAGTACCATTTCGCGTTCTAGATACAAAAATAACAATTTTGATAGACTTTTGTCGATAACTACCTGATTCTCGTATTTTACATTTGCTGGACAATTATCTCCGGCAAATAACATTTTAATTGTATCTAAATTCTCTCTCGTGAAATTAGGTTCGTCCCATAACAAGACTCGTTTATCGGTACAATCGTTTAGTGGAAAATTGTCATTTCTATTGAAATTTCTAATTTGACCGACGGATATAAAAAAATTTGATATGAAACGAATAAAATATGTTTTACCACTACTAGCCGGACCGATAATTAAAATGGTATTTTTTTTTCCGTTTTCTTTCGCTAATGTTAAATACAAATTTTGCAAAAAATTTATACGAACATCTATATCCGGAAATTGAATTCCTAATAAAAATTGAACTCGCGAAATAGATTCTTCGATCGTGTAATAATAATCCGTGATATTCGCGGATGTACAGGAAAAGAAAGGTTTGTGTTCGGTATACATCTCAATAAAATCTTTAAAAGTCTTATGTTTCAATTCTCGCGACCAGGTACTGAAAACAGTTTGTAATACTTGATTAGAGCGACTGTAAAATTTAATTTCACTATTTAACCAGTGAATGGATAAAATTGAATTATTTATTGGTGTGATGGCCAGGGATTTCACCAATTGGTAGAGCGCTTCCTCTTGACCGTGGTTTGTACGTCGGGATGATTCTGAGAATGTTGATGAATTGCTTGAATGAGCGACGTTGTGAGTTCGCCGATGCGATTGTCGTTGGTCAGTGGAATCACAAATTTCAAATCCTGTAATATGAATTTAATTATGAAATTGACTGATCTGGTATAGATTAGAAAACATGCATTTCAATATTAAATTTATATTACCTGAATCACCTTCGTCCATAACTTCTCGGACGGCACAGTTAGAGCATCCGCAAAACGAAATACCTTCAATTGGCAATAATACTTGCCCTCCTTCTCGGGGTAGGTATAGATACTTAATTGATCTTGGGAATGTAGACAGGTAGCACAAGAGATTTCTCGCATATTGTTTTGTAACGAGTTGCCCCGGGACCCTTCTATAATGGGTTCGAACACATCCGTCGAACATCCGGCACCTACATGATCTATTTGACCATGCACATGAGTCAGTCCCATCCCGCTCGTTTTATGGTTCTGTTAAATCTGTAGCTCTTCTTTTAAGAGTAGTAAGAGGGATACCAAAAGTTTTTGATGCTTTAAGCCAACCCATTTACTGACTTTGAACGGCTGGTGTAGCATTTTCCATTGCATTCTCGTCCCATTTTGGCCTGTCAGCTTTTCTGATATAGTTACCAACCATTTCTGTAAAGATCAAAAATATGTATAAAAACTTTAAATCAGCAAACACATTAGTTAAAATATATTTTTAATGACAGTGTGTTGATATTTATTAAATTAACCTAGTACTTAAGTTGGCTGAGCCGTTTTAGTTGCCTAACTTGATCACTGTTTTATATTAGTTCATTTGGATGATTTTCATGTCTACTAGCATATCTCGTACTATATTTTTTGATTTCCTTGCAAATAGAGAGCACTTTGACGTCACACTCAGTTGCAAAATTCATAATTATATTAATAATAATAATTATTATTATTATTGATTATAAACATGTAAAGTGTATATAATAAGTATCAACAATACAATAATACAATAAATCGTAACACAACGTATAAATTTCAAAAAGATATAATATAGACGATACATATATTTAATAGCTACATAGTTTAAATAGTTAAGTTAGCTTATAGTTAACTTATAGTTAGCTTATAGTTAAGTTAACTTATTGGAAAGTTTGGAAATTAATTAAATAAGTAGAATTTTAAATGATTTGTATGTATATAAGAACCAATTTTGTAAACTGAATTTGTATGTATCATCCACCTGATGATGGCACAGTGTGACAAAATATATTTAGATCTACATATTTATATCTTCTCAATCAATCAGTTATTTAATACAATAAATATGACACTTAATGTAAGTGAAAAGAAACTATGTATTAAGATTAACAACAGAAATCAAACAAAATAATTATATGAACAAACCAACAGAATTCTATATGCGTATAGGCAATATAAAAAATATTGAAAGGAACTAACATAATAATATATGAAATTAAGGTATATGGATAGCGGAAAGATATACGTATTCATTAGAAAAATTTGAAAAATAGTCCTCTAGGCAATAAAACGCGTGTTGCTTTAATAACGTTTTTAGTTCCGATCTAGATACAGCGACAGATTTTTCGATGTTACAGCACTCGCTGAATGGTTATATATTCGTCAAAGTACTAAAAAGTTAAAACGAATCGTCTATTTCTAATGTTGTGAAAATATGTAGCAGCGTTTGTCTAAAACATTAATATTTTCGTAAATATAGCAACATACTTCAAGAATATAAATACATCAAAGTGGTAATATACCTAGGTGTTTAAAAATTGATCAGCATGATTTCGTATAAGAAGTATCAATAATAGCTCTCACTGCTCTTTTTCGAATCAAGAACATATCCCATCCAGAAGATGAAACACACAATAATATCACATCATACTGTATTATTATTATATTCAGATAAGATCTTTTCGACAACTTCATACAGTGGTTAGCACAAAGTAGAGTAACCTGAATAAGTCACTTCACGAAACTTTGCCTTGTCATTCATATCTCTATAATTGAAAGTTAAGACAGTTTTCTGTCTGGTGTGGAAGCGTAGATATGTTGTTTTCTCCAACTGATTTTCAGAAAAAGATTTATAATGATTTTGTAGTAAATTATGTACTGTTGCAGTAATGTCAGCAGAGTTTAAAAGAAGCATAGATACGTCATCTTTATAAACCGTCAATGATATGTTAGACAGAAATAATGCGATGTCATTGATGTATAGGTTAAACAGAACATACCCAAGAACAGTATCCTGCGGTATTCCATTGACAACAGGCAAACAGCAGGACCGTATATATGTTATGTTAGAATTGCTATCTGTAAAATGTATCAAATTGTGATTTATCCTTTAACTAAGTACCGAACGAATTAGTTGCGCAACCTCTAATTTCATATTTATTCATTTTATCTAGCGACCTGTCATATCGAACTTAGTAGAAGGAATTCTGCGAGCTACAAAATATACTAACAGATGTTTTACGATTGTTGATTTAAACAATTAAAGCTACATAAAAATTAATCAAAGCAGAGTAGATTCCCCCTTTCTAAATCCATGCTGAAATGTGGTAATAATTTAAAACCTATCGATAAATGCGCTCAAACGATCGAACATTCGAACTTACCACCATGCATACACAATTTCCCTAATAATAAATGATTCATACGCAAAACCAAATATAAATCAACTTACGACAAAATGCCCAACAGGTGGCAGTTGTATCACAGATATTACGCATGTGTTTTCCTTTCTTTATTTGAATTGGCGGCAATTTCAAAACCAAACACATGCATGCGGAATAATTATTCTAGTCGTTTTACGAGGTGCATTCAAGTTCTAAGGCCTCCGATTTTTTTTCTAACTAACTACTCACCCGAAAACTATGAAACTGGTGTTACTTCTCGACGTAATCTCCCTGCAGACGTACACATTTTTCACAACGTCGACGCCATGATTCCATGGCCGCTTCTTTAGGAGTCTGTTTCGACCACTGGAAAATCGCTGAAGCAATTGCAGCATGGCTGGCGAATGTGCGGCCACGGACAGTGTCTTTCATTGTTGGAAACAGCCAAAAGTCACTAGGAGCCAGGTCAGGTGAGTAGAGAGCATGAGAAATCACTTCAAAGTTGTTTTCACGAAGAAACTGTTGCGTAACGTTAGCTCGATGTGCGGGTGCGTTGTCTTGGTGAAACAGCACACGCGCAGCCTTTCCCGGAAGTTTTTGTTGCAGTGCAGGAAGGAACTTGTTCTTCAAAACATTTTCGTAGGATGCACCTGTCACCGTGGTGCCCTTTGGAACACAATGGGTAAGGATTACGCCCTCACTGTCCCAGAACATGGACACCATCATTTTTTCAGCACTGGCGGTTACCCGAAATTTTTTTGGTGGCGGTGAATCTGTGTGCTTCCATTGAGCTGACTTGCGCTTTGTTTCTGGATTGAAAAATGGCCGCCACGCCTCATCCATTGTCACAATCGACGAAAAGAAAGTCTCATTCATGCCTTGGTTGCGCGTCAACATTGCTTGGCAACATGCCACACGAGCAGCCTTGTGGTCGTCCGTCAGCATTCGTGGCACCCACCTGGAGGACACTTTTCGCATTTTCAGGTCGTCATGCAGGATTGTATGCACAGAACCCACGGAAATGCTAACATTAGAGGCGATCTGTTCAACTGTCATTCGGCGATCCCCCAAAACAAGTCTCTCCACTTTCTCGATCATGTCGTCAGACCGGCTTGTGCGACCACGAGGTTGTTCGGTTTGTTGTCACACGATGTTCTGCCTTCATTACACTGTCGCACCCACGAACGCACTTTCGACACATCCATAACTCCATCACCACATGTCTCCTTCAACTGTCGATGAATTTCAATTGGTGTCACACCACGCAAATTCAGAAAACGAATGATTGCACGCTGTTCAAGTAAGGAAAACGTAGCCATTTTAAGTATCTAAAACAGTTCTCATTCTCGACGCTGCCGCTACAATTCCATCTGCCGTACAGTGCTGCCATCTCTGTGACGTATTGACAACGAGCGCACTCTCATTTTAAAACAATGCACATGCTTCTATCTCTTTCCAGTCTGGAGAAAAAAAAATCGGAGGCCTTAGAACTTGAATGCACCTCGTAATATCAAATAATATTGAGTATACATATTGCTATGGATTTTTCCTAAAATAATATTTTAAAAATTAATTAAAAATGAATGTACTATTTTTGTGGGATAAACTGTATGTATTTTGAAAATGTTATTTCATGTGTGAGATAAAAAACTTGTTTTTTGGTATCGATCTCATGTTCGACGGACCTTGAGTAAAATTCTAGGAGACCAACATTGGCTTTAACACGAGAACGTTGTGTTGATTGAAATATATAAATTTAATTAGTTCGGGTTGTTTTTTGAGTGTGACCATAGTTGATGGTATTTCATATTTAATTCCCGATAATTGTACGAGATTGTTATTCTCGTAATTTGATGATGTTTAAAGATTAAACAACTGTTCTCGTTTGTCTCCAATAAATTTTGTAAGTTTTTATGAATTCATAAAACGCAAGTTAAAATTATAAGAATATTTCTATTGTATTCAACATTGTTATTAAAGAGATTTATTATTAGAAAGAATAAATAATAAAGATTATTATTAGATTTCTATGTTATAAAAAAATATTATAATTGTAAAATTTTGCACGACGGGATTCAAGGTTATAGTTTTTACATGTTAGTTTGTGCATGTGTAATTTTGAACGTGTTTCATATTTGATTATACAGTGTGGTTCTCTGGGGAGAAATTAAAAATAAACTTTATTATTTTTAGATAAGGTTGTTCGGAGTAATTTAGAGGAAGTTTTAATTCACTTAGCGGTCAAATATACAGTCGATATTTTTACCTCGTTGTATTATTGTAAAATACACAATCTTTATACTTTATAAAGTCAGTTCTGCATCTTTTTGTATGGCAGCAATGTATATACCTCCGGATATTTCACTGCATCAGTTTGAGGAATTATTTGAGCGCCTGAATATTATTTTACTTGATAGGCCTACTATTATTATTGGTGACTTCAATTTGCCTCTCTTCCTGAGTAGTCCTACGTCATGTCCTAAGTGTTGTTGCTTTGAGTGCTTCCGTTCAATGCATCACTTTCAACAATTTAATTCTGTAACAAATTGTAATGGTCGGCTTCTTGATCTGATTATATCTAATGTTGATTCTGTAATGGATGTTGCTGCTGACAACTTGCCATTTGTCCCGGTGTATCCGCATCATCCGCCATTATCTATTTCACTGAACCTCTGTGCGGCCATTGGTCGTTCCTCTCAGTTTCTGTCAAACAATAATATGATATATAATTTTCGCAAGGCTAACCTTGATCTTCTTTGTTCTAATCTTTCGGGCGTTGATTGGTCTTCTTTGGGTTCTTTTGATGATGTCGATGCTGCTATTACTCACTTCTATAAAACTATTTATTATATTTTTGACAGGTTTGTTCCTAAATTTTGTTCAGTTCGTAATTCTCGTTATCCACAATGGTTTACCCCAGAAATAAAGTCAAGTTTGAAACTAAAATTGTACTACAGACGTAAATGGCGATCAACAAAAAATCCGATTTTTTGTAATGAATTCAACCGTTTGAGAGGCCTATGTAAAACCCTTGTGTCACGGGCTTGTCGAAGTTATTTAACTGATGTTGAAAGCTCCATTCGGGCAAATCCTGGAACCATTTTTCAGTTTATTAGCAGTAGGAAGGGAATTTCCAGAATACCTAGCACATTACGGGATGGGGATTTGGTACTTGATACGCCTCGGGATATAGTTGATGGTTTTGCTCGTAAGTTTGCATCTGCTTTTGGTGCAGGTACGACTTTTCACTTGGACGCTTCTGAGAGTAGTAATTCACTTTTCACTCTTCAATACATATTTGAGGATGAAATAATTAATATTATGGCCTCGCTTCGTTCAAATGATGTCTCTGGTGATGATTTGGTTCCGGGTTTTTTAGCCAGAGAGGCTCGTTCTGCTTTCGCTAAGCCTCTATCTATAATAATTAATTTGTGTATAAGAACATCGACATTTCCTGAAGTATGGCGGCGCTCTAGAATTACTCCTGTTTTCAAAAAGGACGATAAGAAGCAGCTTCAGAATTATAGACCTATATCTTTACTCTCAAACTTTGCCAAAGTATTTCAGAACTATATTTATACTTGCATTTACTCTAATGTAAAATCTCTCATTACGACGTCTCAACACGGATTTTATCGTGGACGTTCAACTGTGACAAATCTGGTTTCCATTACTCACTGTATTGCGCAGGAATTGGACAGGAGGGGACAACTTGATGTTATTTATACTGATTTGACCAGTGCATTTGATGTGATTGACCATAATATTTTACTAAATAAATTATCTTATATGGGTTGCAGCCCTTCATTGCTTACACTGTTGTTATCCTATCTTAGCAACAGAATCAATTATGTGTCGTACAATGGCTATAATTCATTTGATTTGAATATGTCTCTACATCTGGTGTTCCGCAGGGGTCCAACCTTGGACCATTGTTATTTATAATATTCATTAATGATTTGCTTATGTCCTTATCTTGCCCGGTTCTTGCATACGCGGATGACTTAAAAATTTACTCCTGCATCAATGATGTTGACGACGTACTAATTTTACAGCAGAATTTAAATGACATTGTCGACTGGTGCTATAATAATAAGTTAACCTTAAACCAAAAAAAGTGTTTCTATGTATCTTACACAAAGAAGAGCTGTCCCATTGCTTCAACATACGCTATAAATGATTGCGATTTGATAAGACTTGTTCAGATTAGAGATCTTGGGGTAACATTTGACTCCCGTTTGAGTTTTTCGTTTCATGTCAATGATTTCTCTGTCTCTACGGCGAGAGTTTTGGGCTTCATTATGCGGTGCTGCAAATACTTTAACAGCGTCTCCCTATTAAGGACATTGTTTTTTAGCTTTGTAAGTAGTAAATTGGAGTATGCGTCACCTGTCTGGTCACCTCACTACACTTACTTACAACTTTCAATTGAGAAGGTGCAGCGGCGCTTTTTGAAATTCCTCTCCTTTAAATTAGATGGAACGTACCCACCATGCGCTTCCGATTATGCTTCACTTCTGGATAGGCATAATTTTCAGTCTCTGAGCTATCGCCGGGGGACTCATGGAGCGAGATTTATATGGAAGCTTATTAATGGTGGGATAGATGCGCCTTACCTGTTGTCGTGTTTGAACTTCCACGTTCCTAGGATATCCGCTAGGCATGGACATACCTTCCTTTTGCCATCACCTAGGACTGAGTTATACCGTTATTCTCCGATGTTGAGAATGTGCAGAGCAGCAAATTTGTACTACGAAGATATATTTATGGATGGATTGAACAATCTATTGCTATGACTGTTGTATTAT
This sequence comes from Melolontha melolontha, assembly GCA_935421215.2. NCBI lineage: Eukaryota > Metazoa > Arthropoda > Insecta > Coleoptera > Scarabaeidae > Melolontha > Melolontha melolontha. The sequence continues at coordinate 71,687,948 of OW285240.1, forward strand.
ATGTATGGTTATGCTTCGGAATGTGTATTGTGTTTTGTATAGATTCACATATATGCTCTTAATAATGTTGAAATCTGTGTACATGTTTTGTATTGTATTTGTCCTTTAACTGGTAACCCGTTGGACAATAAAGAAATATTATTATTATTATTATTATTATTATTATTATTATTATTATTATTATTATTATTATAAAGATAGATTTTTTTTCTTTTTTGATTTTTTTGTATTAAATATTCATTTAAATTGTATCTTGTGCTTGTTTCATTTCATATACCATTACTACTAATTCATTTATTAAAAATAAGTAACTTATATAATATAAATATAAAACTTATCGTGAACTATTAACTGGCGTCCAAATAACATTGCAGTTCCACGTTTTCCTTATTGGAACCCGAGATGTAAGAAGCTTCAATTTTTGGAAATCCACCGGCTGAGTAACCTAGTTGGGTAAACTAGTTGTGGATGGTGGCGCTATAATTTAACAAACCACTATTCATAGCAATATGTATATATGTAAATTAATTCGGTGTTATTTACTAATAAATCATATTTTATCATTATTTTATTACTTGCGGTCACAGTTAATTAAATTTAAATCGCCTTTTTATAGATTCGAATATTAAATCTCAAACTCGTTTGTAATTTTCTGGGTCACAAGTTGTTTTTGCAATAAAATAAATTGATAGACGCAACGTTCATCGGCAATGTATTATGATACATTTATTTAAGTAGTCCAGCGTAATTGTGTTAAGAAAAACACGACGTCAATAAATTATTGTAAGTGCAAACAAGGTACGAAATTAATAAACGATCGATTGCTTATATACATCGTACGCCTTAGATTTTCTTCATTACACGTGGATATTGGATTAATCTAATTAGTAAATTGTGTCGATCAATTACGTTTATAGTATTGACATTTAAGGTTCCGAATATTTTTCCCGAATATCGCCTAGAATTGATTCTTTCCCTTTTCTGATATACTAACACATCTGTAATCTATTTTCTGTTAGAACTTGACAAGTTTATGGAGCTACGGTTTGCTCACGCAAATAAACATAGTCTGTTATTAGTATGTTCATGTGTCTTATTTCTCAATGCCGATTCTAGGGCGTACAATATATACATATAGATTGGAGTTAGTGGAATGTTGTTTCTAGAATTACTGCTTAAACAAATTGGATGCAATATTAATCAATGAAATTGTTTCTCAAATCGTCTGAACACTTTTCTTATTAACTTAAAATAGAACATGTTCTCTTTTTTTTTTATTACTCAAAGTACGATATACTCTCGAAGTAATATTATGTATATGTTAATTTGTATTTATGTAATATATAAAACCATCTTGAATTAATTAGATGTAATACCTATGGAAATATACATGTAAATATATCTGAAAATGTTCTTATAGTATTTAACTTAATTTATACGGCTAATTTAAATTTTATTTACCATAAAGAGATTCATGGTATGCATTTTTTAAATGATGTTACAAATTTATTCAATGACAGTACGTAAATTGTAAAAATTATTGTATTTTGTCCTGTGCGTTGAGCTGTTTTTTTTGTCTGCAATACGAAATTTAATAAAACTACAATACTGCTAATTACAGGATATATACTGGGTATTTAAAGACTAATAACTTGTTACACATTATGCTCAATCACCACCACTATTATACAAGTATCGAACCTTCTCTAGTTGCTTTTATAAACGTTTCTTAATTGATCATTATTAAGGATTTCAAGATAAAATCATTCAAGGTATCAGATAATATATATTAGATATCATAAGGTAGTGCCTTAAGATAAATTTGTGCGTAAGGAATGTAAATTTCAGTATATCTAACAGATACCCCGTTACTGTACAGAAAATTCTTAAACGAAAAAGAATATTATCTTAAAATCTTATGTGGAATTGAAATGGGATATCAGATAGAAGTATCTAATGTCGATAGATAATCCTGTGGCATGTTTTGAAATTGAATTAAATAATGTTACAAATCAAATGTTTATAGAATCTCTCAAAAAAAATAGAATAATTTTTAAGTACAGAAAATAATAAATAAATGTAATAATAAATATAAATATAATGGTATATTAAGTAAATAAGTTTTGAATAAAACCTACAAATTAAATAAATATTTTGTTGCATTATGTGAAAATTATATATTTATTATATAGATGTCCTTGAAATAAGAGAGAATGTATGAAACGTGCAAAGATACAATACAAAATCAACATATTGTGAGTCAATTACAACGCGAATCCCAAAATTAAAAACCCTCTGAAAATTATATTATGTATTGAAAATATTCAGAATGTGTACCTATAAATAATAAGCATTTCTATTTAAATCACACGCACACATACGCTACAGCGTTTGTTTACAAACGTGACAGCTGTCAATGTTATAAAAACTATGACATTGTTGTATGCTAAGGTTAATAACCACAATATATTTACATACAAAATGATGAACTTATGAACTTTTAGAACTGATGAACTTATGAACTTTTAGAACTGACCTAAATCAGCGGTTTCATGTGTAACCAATATAAAATATTAATATGGATATAAAAAGGAGTACATGCATTTTCGTCACCGACCAGGTAGATAAACCGTGCGCAATAGTTGGGACATTTATGACACATGCATTTTCGTCACCAAAGTGCTTAATTTCAAATAGATACCTATATTAAAATACAAAGTTTGCATATGCCTACAAAAATTCACAATCGTAAAGTTAAAAAAAGGCAGCAATTTATTGAGTCTATACTTACACAATACCAAAACAATGAAATAAGCAGGTTACATCTAGTTAAATGTCTCTCATATCATTGTTATTTTACATAAAATGATGTTTTACATATTTTTTATATAGCTCTGTACCTATGTATATATATTTGAATAAACAACCTTGTTTTATATAAATTGTTTCGTTTCATTTTCAATTGCTACTTAATACCTACTTAATAAGATAAGAAAATGGTCGGTGACCAAAATGCATGTGTAAGTAACGTCTGCTTTTCAGGACGGTGACGAAAATGCATGTCCGATTATCACTTTTCTTACCTTGGTGACGAAAATACAAACACCCATAAAAAGACCGCTATTGCAAACACACGCCGCAAACTTTATGTTTATAAAAACTCTAGAAGATGACGTTGTGTAGACAGCTTTGTATGTTAAGGATTCGATAACCTGGCACGAAAAGTCGGCTGTTATAAAATTACACGTTTATTTTTATTGCATGTGAATTTTTAAAAGATGTGTTAAAGAAAGTGGTAAGATGGGCCATTTCACATCCAATTTGGATCGATCTTAAAGCTGACGGACAATAGTTTTGTTATTGCCCGTCAGCTTTGAATATCTTTTTATGATCTGTCGGTCGCACAATAGCGCGAAAAATTTTTTTAAAATGTCTGTAATTTTTTTTCTCACTTATGAGAGATAATTTTGGGAAAATATTTAGGATTTACGTTCTGTATAACTACATCTTCCCATTTTTCATACGCTGTCTCCTTATTTCAATGACAGCCTGTATATATATTGATCCTTTATCTTTTATGTATGGAAAAGTTTTTATAAAATTATATTATGCAAACACGGTCCTAGAGGTTGGTTGATTGTTCGGGATTGTAAATCTGTTGATACCAAGTTAAGAACAATCACTAATTGCACAGTATCTCTGCCTTTGGATTCAAACAAATTTCATCTGGTACTCTTTTAGGCTTTCTTATCTAACGTTTCTCATTGCTTAATAAACTTGTATTGCTGACTATCTTGATGGTTTATTTTACATCAGTTTAATAAACAGGAGTAATTATGTTCAGCATCGTTTTTCTGTTCTGCTTAATGCCTTATGTTGTATTAATAAAATTAGTAATACTGATCAACACGTTTTTCTTTTTGTAATACATTAATACCTGTGTATTATGCGTTTTTTTGTATGCTGATTCTGAAACAAGTTTTTTTCTATTATTTCAGAATCTCTAAAAATATCTAAAAGTTTAATATCTTTAAAGTTATGTATATTCTATTTTAGCAATGTAAATGCCACATTTTCGAAAATTTCGACAAGTTTGGACATAAGTACTTCCGTATATTTATTTGTGAGTATACAGCAAGACATATACAGGTTATTCAAATCAAATTAAATCAATGTATAATAAGCGAACGTATGTTTATATCCACAATGTTATCTAAATGCGCAAATGTTCCCAACAGCTTTTGTTAGGTGTGTGGAGAATTCACTGTGCAACAGCTTTTTTTGCCAAAAAAAGGGATAACCTTTCTCGTATCTTATTCACAAATTTCCTCTCATAATATGTAAATATCCACAAGTAAGTTATTTTCAATAAAAAACAAAGGTCACTATTGAGTTAACTATTGAATATTTAACTATTTACTCTTGGTCTAATCTTTAAAAAATGGAATTAACTAAGGTTTTCATGTTAAGCGGGGAAACTAAATACGACAGGATAAGTAACTATATGTATAATTATACTGACTATATCATTCTAAAATTATGAACCAATGAAAATGCAGGATTTTCCGTAGTTGTCATGTATTACAGCGGTTATTGACGTATTATGACGCAAATCGAATATACGAACCTTTGTATAATCGAATATACAAACTCTTGTATATTCGCTGCCAAAACTACTATTAGATTACTATAATTTCGACTTCAATAATTTGACACTACTGAATTGTCAGATTTGTTAGCTACCATCATGGCTCATTTCACACTACTTTTTTTCTTTTTATTTTCATGATATTGTCTACCTGTATACAACTTGACACTTGAAAATTCTCGAAACTCAAAGTATTGCCTAAAAAAACACTACTCGACCTTTGGTCTCGTAGTGTTTCAGGCAATACGTCTCGTATAATCGAGTATTTTCAAGTGTCTTGTTGTATAATATATGATTATATAACTCATTTGAAATTTAGCCAATAGCAATTACAAATTTTACATAGTTACCATGTATTGATAAGTGAATATACTCTTGACGACGTGATATAACCGTTTTGGTGTTTCGCTTCCTTCAACAATATGAATTTTGTAATGGTAACAAGTGTTTTAAAGTTTGTTGATAAACGTCAAAAATATATTCAGCAATTTTCATAAGGTTTTTTAATTTTTTCGACATGGAACGCTTTGGTATAAGCTCGGGGACCGAAATAGATAAAGAAATTGAAGATTTGACACCGCAAAATACCGTTAAAACACATAAATATGTTTGGAAACATTTCACCGAATTTTGTGAACAGCGAAATTATAAACTTTGTGCTCAAACTTCTGACGAACGATTAGCAAGTATTTTGAAAGATCTCTACCATCACCAGCACCTCAAATTCAACTTCTAAAGATAATACAACACATATTTATTATAATAATTGTACTTTGAATTTCAACCAATAAAAAAATTTCGTTAGTTAATTCTTTATATAATCGTAACGAATACCACTCGAGCCAACGAAAATAATCTATTATATAACCTCTTCACTCGACGTATATCCTTAAAACACCACTCGAGCTATGCTCTCGTGGTGTTTCGCAGAATACGTCTCGTGACTCGGAAATATAATCGATTATTTTCTATGCTCTTGTGATATTATAACTGAAAATATCTCTGAAAAACACAATCCAGTACATAAAAAGTTAACATAATTTTGACATCTGTCAATAAATGGCATGTAGTAAAAAGTAAAAATCAAGGCAAACATACAAATATTACATCTTAATTAGATAAAATCGCATTACTGCTATTTCCGCTTAAAAATTAAAAATCAAGATAAGGCATCAGCTCCTCATACACACTGTACACCACAGTCACATATAATTATAGTAAATAGTTCCGAATTAACATTCAGTCTTCAATTTTCTAGTTATGTCTTGATGAAAATTTACTACAGAGAATATGTAGTAAATATAATAACAAATAATAAATTGGCATAATGGAGTTACAATTCTATATGATTTTATTACATTTAGTTTTTATTTTAATGCGTTTACAAAAATAAACACTTAGACGTTTATAGTCGTATGTAGAAATCTAATAAAATTATAATGTTGATAGAGTTGAACTACATGTAGTAAGCTTACAAAGAAATTGAAATCTTTTGGGATTGTAATATTGGATTTGGGGCAGCACACAAGAACTGCATCCCATAAGACCAAGTCATTCTTAGAAAAATACATTATATAGTAGAAGCTTATTTCGCAGTGATAATCTTGCCTATTTATAAGAAACAAGTAGAATTTCTCTGTAACAATATATGTACTAAGCCTTTTCCATATGCACATATCTTGATCTATGGGAACAAGTCTAATTATTCAGGATTATAATTTTTTTTCATGACCATTGGACGTGACGAATTTCGTGGTTTAGTTTCATTTACTTTTATGAATTATTTGTTTGTAAATTAATTCTATATCTAATTTAGATTATTTTACAGCAACTCAACAACATTTACTAGGCTTTAGTAAGTGAATTACAGCATCGCTGCCAATTCAGTTACTGTATAAATTACATAAAGTATCAATCCAAAGGTATCTTCTAGTATCATTTATGTTATTGGAAACAGTAGTATTATCTTTTATTCATACCGTTCTGTAAAGTATTCCTCCGCCAAGTAGAAATTTATAATATGGTGTGTGTTAGTTCCGATAGGTTCTTAAGTTTATAATCATCCGTTATATCAAAAGTTCCTCATTAAAATTATCGAAAATATAGCATACAGCTTTATCATAAATATTTTTATGAAGATTTAGTCATGCAATTTAAATTTATATCGCCGCAATTCGAAATAATATCCGAAATTATTTTGTCTTGCAAATTGGTACGTTATTGGATCACTGATTTCAATTCTTTTAAATGATAATATATTATTTTAATGTAAATAATACTAATACAATGAGCTAGATAGCATTTTGCATATCGTTATTAAAATCTTTTTACCATCTGCATTTTGCGGTTTCCTAAAATGCAAAAGCACTTAAAAACTTAGTGTATGGTAAGCGATTTCAGAAAAATTTGGAAGTCAAAAAGTTAAAATAATTAAAATATATAAGATTCAATGTAGTCTTATTATCGATTGAATTAAACTTAAGATTTTTTTGCGCTAAATTTTTAAATTCCACTATTTTATATTTACGTAGATACTTTAATTCTTGTTTACCTTTTTTGCTTTTCTTAATCTATATATGTATTAATGCGAAGCCTTCGGAGAATTTTTTCTTTATATTATGGCAACATTTTTTCCACAATAGCCGTAACAGCAAAAAAGAAAACAAAGGTTCTGGTTGGTTTTATTGTGGGATTTACAATCGTAGAATTGCATGGTAAAATCTAAAATGAACTATTTATTTATGGCTACTATAAGATCACTTCCGAGGTCGAAACTTGCGTAACCCTTTTCAATTTACTTTTGCTTTTCGGAATCCCTCGCTGTTAAACCTTCAAGGGTTATTATTCCGCTTTTAGGATGTTATTTATGGTTTCAGATAAGATTTACACCGAGTGGCTTCGTGACAAAAGCCGTTTAAGTCATGAAGAGCAACAAAAAAATAGAATCTAATGAAGGAAGAACTGAATGTACAGTTTTAGTTTTTTGAAAAAGTACAGTGTGTTTTTTATTCTGTATTTGAAAAGAAAATATTTAAATAGGAATGTGTTTTCAACTTGTTTATTTTTTTTATAATATCTGCAATAGATTATTATGTTATATATTATTATACATATTATTGCTAATTTTTAAATTGGCTGTACTTTATCGTGCGTTAATTTAGGGCATTATAGGTAGCATAAGTACGAGTATATAACATATATAAAACGTCTTTATTTGTACCAAATATTGCAATACGCTACAATAATATGTATAAAAAGAAACAAAAGGAAAAGTAATGAATAATATAATTTAAAAAGAAGTACAAAATCAGGACGGGGCTTACATAAGGCAAGGAAATTATACATTATCATTACCTAAATATTCCATAATAAAAATGCGGAGCACGAAAAACAAATAAATTGCGATGACTAAAATACATAATAAATCATGTCAACTAGTTGATAAACGAGCTTGTAGAATTTGTTTAATAAATTAGAATTACATAATACGAGGGATACTGCTAAAATTCGCGGAATCAAGGACTCCTTGAATTGTCAGCATTCCACAATTATCATATTCGTAAAATTTGACATTTTTAACTTACATTTCAGTTGGCAGTTCGATTTAAAACCGAACAGTTTTGCCTCAACAGAATTTAACAAAGTAATAGTTGTGTCAAAAATGGAAATTTTGAATCGTGATTTTCGAGTGATGACTTTTTACGATTTTCGATACGGTTTGACATCAAGGCAATGTGTGGAATAGCTTAGTTCGGTATTCGGAAACGAAGCACCATCCAAAACTACTGTTTAAAAATGGTTTGCAGAATTCAAGAGTGGAAGATCAACGTTTGGTGACGATCCTCGTGAAGGGTATCCATGCACCTCTGTTGTTGCGAAAAATATCGATGCTGTGCGTGAAATGATTTTATCATTTCGAAATGTGACATACAGTGAGATAGAGGCGTCCTTAGGCATTGCGTCGAAACAAATACATACGATTTTGCAAGATCATTTACATGTCAGGAAGCTTTTCAGTCGTTGGATCCCTCACAATTTAAAAGACAAGCAAAAACAGGCACGTGTCAAGTGGTGCAAGGAAATGTTAAAATAATTTGATTGTGGTCGTTCAAATTATGTATATAGCATTGTAACAGACGACAAATCCTGGATATATTCATATGAGCCTCAAACTAAACAGTAATTGACTGTATGGGTGTTTCAAAATGAACCTAAACCAACAAAAGTGGTGCGGTCACGAAGCGTTTCGAAAAGAATGATTGCTTGTTTCTTCGGAAAAACGGGTCATGTTTTAACTCTTGCATTAGAGGATCGACGAACAGTTAATGCTGACTGATATACGCCAATTTGTTTGCCGGAAGTTAACGATGAAGTAAAAAAAAAACAGCATATACCGACGAATCATTAATCATCATGAAAATGCAAGCGCTCACACAGCACGACAAACTGTCGAGTTTTTGACCAACAGGAACATCGAATTAATGACTGATTGCCCATATTCGACCGATTTAGCGCCCAATGACTTCTTCTTGTTCCGAAACATCAAAATAAGATGCGTGGAAAGCGGTTTTCATCGCCTGAAGAGGCTGTTGAAGAATTTAAATCACTGGTTTTGGAGATACCTCGCTCAGAATGGAAAAAGTGTTTTGAAGATTGGTTTTATAGGATGCAAAAGTATATACATCTTAAAGGGGAGTATTTTGAGAAACAGTAAAGCGATTTACATAGTATTTCACAATTTTCCGCGAATTTTAGCAGTGGCCCTTGTATAATTATAAAAGCTAAAAAACCCTTACCACAATATAGTTTGAAATGCTGGATACATGTTTCAGCAACTTAGTTGTTATGATCAGCACTAGAAAAAGTATTACACTCGGAACTCTAGAACACACTTTGCACAAGCTAAACACAATCACTATATCACCAACTTGTGTCCTGGTTCATGGACCTTTACACGCGAGGATTGAGCAACACACCAGGCACGTCCCTAGGTTGTGGATAAGGAAACAGTCAGGTCTCTCTTGGAGAACCTGATTAGTGGTAGTCATAAGTGGGATGGGCAAACCTAAACACCTTCTAATCCTTAGCGAAAGTTGTCACCGTGGACACGCTCCCCCAAACTACGGTGTAAGGCAACATGGTCAAGGTTGAATGGTCACTGGGATATATGTGGTCTCAAACGTTCCCCTTAGGACACTAGGCGGTACTTGTATTTACGCATTGTGCCCGTAATGGGAGATCTGCAGGCATTGAATTCTTTCTCTTCCGTACTCGGCAGAAAAGGATGGACCGAGATATAAAACAAAATAAACTTAAAAACATGGAGTAACGAAGACTGATAAGACTCGAGAAACAAAAAAAAACGAAGGCTAATGGTAGGTTAACTCCATACTAAGATTCTACTAGAGGAGCTGAAAGCCAACCTAACTCGTAGAAATAAAAACAAAATTAGAACTATTACCGTCTTGATAACCGGGCACTGTCTGTTAAGGAATCATTTGTACAGCATGAACTTGGTTAGCGAGCCTTAGTGAAGGAGATGCCAAAAACAAGAGGAAATTTGCTTTCATGTAATATTATAATATGCACGTTTGAGCAACTTAAAGGATAGTGGCTGTTATCGAGCACTCAAGACTAACAAAGTGAAACTAAGAGATCTCTTGGGAGTGTTACAAAGAGCACTGTCCTCAAGTGCCTTGGGACTTACTGACGTCCTTCCCAAAGAATTAATTAGATAGATAGTGTGTGCATGTGTGCATTGCTGGTGAAAAGTGTACACAGCAACAGTAAAAACTAAAATGAGTAATAACAACAAATTATTTATCTTCACTATAAAATTAAAATTAAAAATTATTACATTTTTTCATTAATATAAACCAAAAATAAAGCGAAAAATTGATAACTAATACCACTCTCACTTAGTACCCATAAAAATGTCTTATAATAAATATTTCCAATACGGGGCTGTTCAGCATAATTCCTGAACGATGACGAGTCATGTAAAACGTGTTGAGATGTCTCGCAGTAATATTTAGAGCGCAGAAACTAACTTTTGACAAAAGCCTTATACCTGGTTGCAAAGATGTTTAAACATGAATATAGCTAAATAAATCTCTTTGCGTGTTTGTAAGGAATCCAACTTATGCTCTTGTAGTAAAGCAGTATGAAAAATATTTCTCTCTGGACATGAATTGTCTCTCCTATAGGATAGATATTTTATATTATTATTAATCGCCACTCTTAGTGAATTTGACACACGGTAGATGATTAACGAAGCATATTCTACTAGTGAAGCATAAATTAACTTAATGCTTTTCAGATTAGTCAATAACAAATCCAAAAATTTTTGAAGCCGATTTACATATACTAGCAACGTGTTCCACGAAGCTAAAATAACTATCGAATAGTACTCCTATAAGATTTTTCTAGATTGCATAAACTCCAATTCGTGATCGTTTATATTGTAATCATAAGCTGTCACATTTCGCTTCGAGTATCTCATAACACAGCATTTTTATATATTAAGGAATCGCGCATCATTTATTCACAATTTCAAGTTTGTGCTGTAGGTTCATTGCATTTTCTAAATTATTAATCTCGTAGTTCTCTACACTTTAAGGTTATCGGCGTACACGAGCCCAGAACATAAAAATAATTCGAAACAATCATTAATAAGAATTAAGAATAATAGAGGACCCAAGTTGGATGCCTGAGGTACTCCTGAGATTAGGACAAATTCGAAAGATCGAAACTCATTATAGTGTACATAATTAATTGTATCCGAAAGTTATGAGCCAGTAAACGATATAAAGATGTCATTGAAACATTTACAGTTGCCACCGTAAATTATTGTGGTCAATAGTGTCAAAGAGTTTTGATATATCTGCATAAATGACATCTACTTGACTTAAATTGTTAGTGCTGATTCATATATCATGAAAGATACATGGCTACATTTATTACAATCAATCTTACTGCAACAAAGCCATGCTGTAAAGGTGAATATTTTGATTTAAATTGGTTATATACTAAATTGTCCAGAATATGTTCGAATACTTTAGCAAAATTACAAATTTATAGATGTTGGTATGTAATTACGCATATCAATAATGCCTCCTCTCTTAAATACTGGAGTAATTCCAATATCCTGGAAGGGTATCCTTTCGACTAGATAAATTTAGCATAATGTGAAAAGAAAATTCTATCATTATTCTGCAATTCTTTATTACATATGAGGGTACCTGACTAGTACCAGCTGTATCTATGTTGTTTAATTTTAAATTACTATTTGCAACATCACTTTCAGATATACATCCCACATTAATAATATCATAATGGGAAACTTTATTGCTGTCCATGTTAATAGAAGTAGAATTTGGTTGGTAAATATTTGAGAATTACCTTAGCGAAAGCATTAACAATATCACTAGCTTTATTAAAATGAAAGGTGCCAAAGTACATTATTGCCAGAATTCTAAATGGTGACAACTTAGTTGTCGAAATATGTATGTTGGATTTAGAACTGTATTATGGTACGAGCTTTTTATATTCATTTTACGGAATAAATCGCAGTCTACGATTTATTCAGTTTTAATATAACATAGGATTTTCACAATAACGTTACTATGCACCATTATTTTCATTATATGTATATCAGACTAAAACAAAAAAAAATATTTAAAAGTGTTTTTTTTAATAAAAAGCAAGAGATATACTTGTTTGTTCCAAGATACATATTTTAGGTTTGCAAGTACAGTCAATTTTACCGTATCACCTTTTTTCGAAAACAAAATTTCCCAGAGGTACTCTATGCACTCTTTTTGCGCAAATTCTTGTTCAAGTATTAATTCCGTCAATTTACGCTTGTTGTTCTCATGTAATATGTGCCAGTGTATATAGAAAAAAAAATGAATGCGGTGCATTATTTTCCTCTAGAGGGTAGTAGGGCGAAACCAACCCCCTAAACGTTTCAACCTACTTCGTGAGATACGTCTGGTGTGGTATACAAAATGTCGGTTAAGTATAAACATATTTTTAAGTACACATACACCGACTAAATTAGTCTGCAGAGTTATGCTCAACAAAGTTAAAATTGGACGTGTTGTGGAAGACGTCTTTATTGCTGGCATACAGTTCTTGATTCTCATTATTTTAAATTCTTGAATGTCGTTGTTTATATAGGGTAAGTTATTTTTATTTTTCATAATATAGGTGTAACTAATTACCGAAATAATTGCAAGTATTTCAGTAATTTTATTTGTAATAGTTTCATAAATATTTCTTTGTGTCCGTGTTTGTGTGTGTCTACCTCTGTGTGTCTGTATGTAATTATATTTATACAGTGCACATTTTTACAATGAGACTAATGCCGCATAATTACCATTTATTTTTCTACATTTTGGTAATATATTAGTAATTTCCAGTTTTTGGATTCATATTTCGGTTTAAATTGTTTTTTTAAATTTATTACTGTGATTACTAAGTGACATTTTCTTGTTCCTTATTTCTTGCATTTTAGTTGTAGAGATATATAAGAAATAATATGGCATAACATTGATAAAGGATCTGCATGTACGTAGATGAAAGAAGTGAATTAAACAACATTAAATGAATTCTGTTAAGCAATCATAATATTTTCTGAAAATAACATGTACAGGTGTGCATTTTCAAAGCATGCCATAGGGATTTGGCATTATATCTTTATCACTATTTAAAAAAATAGATTTGTTAAAATTTTAACCAATAATATAGATTAAGTACATTTGTAATGTACAAGTTTATTAAGATTCGTAAATAAAAATAAAATGATTAATTTTTTTATTATTTTTACAATCGAAACATACTCAAAAGTTAACTGAGTATATTTTACGAACAAAAGAAAACAATTAAGTTACAAAAGATATTCAAAAAGTCACCCTTGTTGACACAATCATTATCCTTCTGCTGCAAAACGAGTTGATAACATTTACGTTATTAGAGAGCAGTGCGCAAAAATTTCTTCTATCAAATAATGTTTGGGTATCGGTTTTTATAAATTTTACTCTTTACTCTTGGCAGGTCAGTTAATTGCACTGCCTTACCCAATCCATTGTTTTGAAAACGTTTCATCTAAACAACTTCTAACGTTTACTCCATAAAGCGCTGGTCAGTCATTGTATTGGAACCATATCTTCTGATCAACCCTTGTAGCCTCATCTAACGCAGGACCTACTTCGTTCATTAAAAGTTCACATTAAGTGTATTTTATCGCATAAAATTCCAGCCCAAACATTAATTTTTTGAGGGCACTGCGTACGTGTTGCTACATGGTATCTAGGATTTTTCTGGCACCAAATTCGTGTATTTTGCTTATTTGGCTCGTTATTTAATGTAAATGTACATTCGTCCGAAAAACAAATCGACTTTAAAAAATTAGGTTCGTCATTTGCTCTTTCCTGCAAATATTCACAGAAGACGTGTCTGCTTCCTCGTCTATATCAAACAAATCCTGATGGCATTGAGGTTTGTAGGAATGAAATCTATGCTTTTTTAAAATTTCCAAAAACCGCAGAACTTACCATTTAATTTTGCACCAACTTCACGAAGGCTTGAAGGATTATTTACATATATTAATCCCAGAACACATTCTCCAAGTAAACCGCCGTTCAAATTATTTCTTGCACCTAAACGTAGGTAAGTAAAACTTCAAGTTATTTATCTATGTATCACTAAATCAGTATCAAATTAGCAATACTAACCACCAGTGGCGACTCGTGCTAAAAATGTTAAGGTGTTCTGCAAGTTTTACAAAAAAATTTACCTTGCACGGGCAGTAAGAGGTTGTCTCCCATCGATCTTATCGTGCTTTCTTCGCCTTCCGCACTGAAGTAATGGATTTCTGGAACGATTGTCAATTGTCACACAAAAGAATAAGAGTCACTAAGCACTACTTTACTAACAAATTATTTCTTATAAATTAAATTTATTCTACGTTCTTTTCGATTTGCAAATTTTGTTATCACTTTGTCATTAAAATTGTCTATTTCGGAGATAAACTTTTTTTCGATAGATAGCATGGAAAGAGATGTTAAACGATCTTCGGTCATTGAATTTCTGAGAAACGTCTTAATTCGATTTAGTGTTGAAAAGCATCGTTCGGCCTCTGATGTTGTCATGGGAGTTGTTATTACAATTTCTAATAATTTTCTAGTCTCCTTCAACGTATCTCCCAGATTGTTTTTTATTAAAAATTTTAGAAGAGGTAGTGCGCCTTTTAAAGATCTACAATCAGTTCTTGAGTAAATAACAGACAATTCAGTTCGTAATCTTTCTTTATCAAGGGTGGGATAATAGGAGCATGCGGAAGTGAGTTTGTCCTCAGGAAATTTTTTTCATTATGTCTCTGTATATTTACCCAATAAGCAGAATCTAGTTGAGCCATAATATTAGTTGACCCTAGTAACGCAAATTCCATACAATTATGAAGATGGCTTTTAGAATTCTCATGTCTTTTTATTTTCAAACTCAAGTGCTCTAGATCCGTGACCCCTATTTACGTCCAAGCTTTATCGCCACCAAAAAGTAAACAGGGAAAACAATATAAAGCATTTTTTTTGTTGCATCCACAAATACATTAGTTTTTTGAATAAATATCGCTACTAAATTTACGTGTATAATTTATCCCTCTACTTACACGTTTTTTCAATAGTGATATCTACTAATGGCCTACCACTTGCTTTTAATTTTATCTTTTCTTCGAATGAATATTTAAAGAATCTCTTCACATTAATTAAATTAAAGACCACCTCCATAATACACAGAGTTTATATAAATTGTCAACAATACACAAAAACAAACAAGCACGCGCACAATATTATTGTTTTTACGTTACACTCGCCGCACAGTAAACAACACGCGAAAAGAAAATATTAAATACCTATACCGATTCATATGACCTCTGCGCTGGAATGAGTGCAGCGAATATTGCCTGGTAAAATCATGCATTGGTTTTAGACAGTCACGGGGGAAGCGGGGTGCGCGCGGGTGTTGGAAAGAGCGCTCAGAGCACGTTCGTGTGGACCAGATAAGGAACAAGTGAGCGATCGCGCGAATTAGGTTGGTTATTCCACTGGTCGCCTATTGCATATTTGATAATATAGTATATACGATATAACCGGCGTTAGTGTGTCGGAGGCGAATATCTCGGCTTCTACTGATCGGATTTTGATGATTGAGGTGTCAAATTGTAGGGTTTGATGTCCTCTACAGGTGATGTAGAAAAATATGCAAATTTTTTGATATACAGGGGGAGAATTTTCACAACAATATGTTACGCTTTTATAAACATCAGAAATGTCGGAAAAATTATGTAAAAGAAAACTAGTTATAACTAATACAGGTTCGCCCGCCCAATTTTTTGGGAGCTCTGCAGCACTGCAGCGCTTATGCGCCAGCCGCCACTGCTAACCACCCCGACTTCCGTGTTCTCTTACTACATTTCTACTACAAATTTTTCGACGTATCTTACTACTGCCGATTTGGATGGTACGGGTCTGTTATCGAATCTATCTGAAAATAGATCTCGCACATTTCGGTAACTATTTCCGTTGTAATATGATTTGATCATAAACACCCTTTCTTCGTTAGTGTAATCGCTCATTTCAAAAAGAGAACTTTGGCTATTACTTTATGAAATTATACTGTCAAGGCAAGGGTTGATATGTTACTTTAGTAATGACCGCTATAATTAATTAACTCCAAGGTGATTTGACTATTTAGGGCCGGTTTCATAATCAACTAAAAATATTTTAAATATGAAAATGTACTTTAAACATGAAATCCGTATCATAACTCATATTTATCACATTAGGGCAACTTTAAGTTAAAGCTGACGAAGGTGTCACTTTAGCACTTTATAAAGAAACTTTGAAACGTATTGACATGAACATATTCGCACATAAATTCTAGTTTTGTTATATTACTAATTACTAGAGACCGGACATATCGGGCTGAAATGGCGTCATTACGACGGACGATATAAATAATCTACAACATCTGTAAGTACATCACGCAGTTATTCAATAGCACTATTCGGTTAACCGCACACAAAAAATAGATGTGCAGTTAACCGAATGAATAGTGCTATTCATATAGTGCTGCGCGATGGACTTACAGATGTTGTAGACTATTTATATCGTCCGTCGTAATGACTTCCATTTCAGCCCGATGTGTCCGGTCTCAACTAATTACATGCCACATATCATGCCCTCATCAGATTTTCTACGCTTGACACGAGTACTACTCTAGTTAGAAATTGTTTATTTCTATTTTATTATTTATATTTATATATGTATGGACATATACATATTTATAAAAAGAAATAATTTCTACTGAATAACATAAATTTTTAATTTGTATATAAATAATAACAATAATAATGACTATGGGTAGGTACTACTATAAGTAGCGACCGGACACGAGAAGCCGATGACTCATCGTCCACGGGCGTACTATTAAAAATTTGTATTTAAAAAAAAAATTTAATTTTATTTATATAATTGGAAAACAATATATAAAATACGAAATACATATTTATTTGTTCATTTTGTAGTTCAAGTTGAGTAAAGGAGTATTAATATTAATTAGCAATACTTTCACAAGGTTCTCTTCTGTAAAATTTGTTCTCTTTGAATGAAATACATCCTTGTGTGATAGAAAACGTCCTTTCTACATCGCAACTAGTTATAGGTGTATACTGGAAATATTCCTTTATTTCAGCGTATTTAGCAGTTAGATTTTGAGGCATTGTCACCATACACAATCGCCGCAATGTTATTAAATCTGGCTTTTTATAAAAAACTGCTTCTAACTCTTGCCGAAGGCCATATCCGAAGTCAATTGGAATATTTTTCAAATTATTAATAGCCACATCTAATGTGTTTAATCCATCATTTAATTTGAGATTTTGATTTTCAAAATAAGTGATGAGTTTTGGCAAATTTCCAAAGTGTTACTGAAGAAAGTGCAACTGATTTTTTAAATTTGGAATTTGTATTAGTTACTTGCATTCAGATATGATCGAGCTTCGTCATTTAAAAATGTAACTAAATTTTGTAAATTATCGAACTTCTCTGCATAAAAACTAGTAGCCTCAAACCATGTTCCCTTCTAGTTATTACTGGAGAGGGAGGCAGTGACAAATATGGAAGTTTTTTCCTGTAAAGAGCTATTCTCATTGGTGCTTTACACAAAACTTTTTAAACGGGGATGCAAGCCGATCAACTTCCGGAAAGGTGTCTCATATATTCACAGATTCTGTGGAGAGCATGTGCTACACAAGTAATATGCAGCATATTAGGATATGTTTCCTTTAATAGTCTGCCTGTTTTTAACATATATGCAACACTGTCACTGACAAATAAAAGTATTTTTTCTTTGTACGTATCTTCCGAATGAGGCATTTGGTGTATATTCTCGCAAGTGGTATGAGCTACTGTTTTCGCATGAACTGTATTTATAACTTTTGTTGTTATTACATATGCGTTATATGGAATTATTGAATGTAGTATACCAACTAGAACACTTACCCCACAGCGTCCTAATATATCTACAATTTTGTCGCACTTATCCATACCGTTTTGAAAGATGGCTTCTAATGCGTTCTACTGCTTTCGTGTAGCACTTAGAAACATAATATTTGCGTAAGGTGGATTCATCGGGAACATTTAGACAATTATATTTTTGGAGAAATGTTTTTAAGGTGGGTTTGTCAAGTTTACTTAATGGAATATTTGTCGCCATTAAAGTTTCATGAGTTCTTCGCTAAAATTGTCAGATTCCAAAGGGGCTAATTTCTGTGTATGTGTTTGCGATGCTACGTGACGTTTTACGTGCGATTTCTTGGAATTTTTTAACGACATTTTACAGACTTTGCAATAAATTTCGGAATCACTGGCAATGGGCATACAATAGTCTGATTATTTTAATATTTTTTAAACAAAAGTTTACCATTCATTTTAATTTGTCCTGATATTATCTATTGCACACAAATTTTAGCTTCAATTTTATACCTCTGCCGTTGAAGTAAATAGGAATATAACATTTACAATGTTTTGAACATGCTTTGAATATGTAAGCCCGGTATACATACTTTAAAATAATGATGAGTTTAAAAAAGTGTATCAGCTCTGACATGTTGATTCTGCCATAGCACAAATAAAACGTAAATAGTTCTACCTCTACAAAATCTAATTGCAATTTTGTATAACAAAAAAGGAGAAATATTAAGATGAAAATTTACAACTTTTATTAAAAATATTACTTTACTTTAAAGTGTTGTAAAAGAAATTATTTCGCATATTTTTTTTAATAATTATTTTAGTCAATGTATATAGCCTGTCACAGAGGAAGAACGAATTATTTATAAAGTTATTTATAGGTTCAATAGTTTGCAATTAAAGAAGATAAAAAGTCGACCTAATAAATGTATACTTAAAGCTGCACCTGCTGCAGCTATTTTCATATAAAAAACATTACCAGGTCACTCAGGATGGAAGCTGCAATCTAAGCTTAATTACATAGGTATATGAATGTCTTTGATTTGCTTTTTAGATTGCTTCGGCTTTGCTCAAACATCCTCACAGTATTTGAAATTTAAATCTTAGACCTTACAGTAAATGGTTGCTGTACCTTTTGAAAAGGATAGTATAAAAGTATTTTACCTGATGTACTAATTAACAATTCAAAGTCGTAATGTATGTACTTAGATATATAGTTTACATATAAAATACTGATACTGTATCTGTATCGTTTATTATGTAAAAACACATGTACATTTAAACATTGATATTTCCCTTTATGCAAATAGAGGAATGAATATGATAAAAAAAATACAACCTGTACTTTTGTTATAAATTTAAGGCCAGTGGTATTGGAGGAAAATAGATTGAAGTGCAGATTTTACCAGTCATTTTATTATTATTTGAACTATCGCCAAAAATTTAAAGCTTCTACAGACCTTGTTACCAACGTTGAAATATTATTTCAACTGAGCTACTACTAGTCTGGATACTTTCTCAGTATCATTGATCTCGATAATTATTCGTGTTTGCATATTATATCACATAGTTTAAATTAAATAATTACATTCATAATTTAGATCAACAAAAAACATTTTCCTCACTCAAAATTGATTATATTATTCTTTACAAAGACGCAAAATTTAGAATTAAAAAATTGTAAATAGAAATTTGAATTTCGACATATTAGCGATCTGTGGTAGATGAATATCAGCAAAGACCTATTTCTCCGCCAATAATTATAAAATCTAAGAAAATCGGCAGATAGTTTCTAACTGAAAAGTAAAGGCTTTAAACAATTGAGGTGCAAGAAGTGCACTCGTCGTCCGTAAGAACTATTGTATGGCGTTCCTCAATTCAATTCTGGGGCCTCTCTTATTTTATTTTATATCAACGACTTCTAATTTTTCATTAAGGCACCTACTATCGATGTTCTGATGATTCCATGTGTTGAATGGTTGTTCGGCTGACATTTCTCATTTGAGTAACGGCGTTATTAGTGGGATGGTTGACTGGTGCTCAAAAACCGAATTAATACTGGACAAAGTAATATCCTTATTTTTTATTTACAAGGTACTGTGCATCCTTGTAGTGGAATGGGCACTTCCAAATTCTATGGAATTAAAAAAATTAGCTCCTTTTTGCTCTGTTCAGTTATCCGTAAATCTGTGGATTTGGATACTCACTTTACAATGGGATTAATATTTTAGGTCTCTTCTTGCTCGTTTGAAATTTTAAAAGAGATTATTAAGATGTACCTATAGTGGCTGTTCCTCTTTCTATTTCATGTAAAATAAAGTTAAAAGTTAGACATTTTAATATTACCGTGTATATGTGTATGTCAAAAACAAACAGAAATTTCAAACAAAGATCTCTAAACACAATTTTATAATACCGGTTACAGAATCTTAGTACAAAATAATTGATTGTCTTGGGATATTCGCCATAAGAAATGCTTGTATTATTTTTAAGTCGGATTTAAAATATTAAGTAACCGGTTGACTTTTTTGTATAATACTTTGTTATACTATTTATGTTTTTGTATTCATTTTGCTGTTCATTCATCATTTATTTCCATGTTGATTTTATTATTTGATTATTTAATTTGTGTAATATTGTGCATATGTCATTTGCATTAATCATCTTCCTATCTTGGGACTTCATTAATTATTCTATAATAATTGAGAACGGACACGCTTACCATCCAGTGCAGTACTGGCGAAGGGCTGTATTTCTGAAATATTTAATTTTATTTACATAATTGGAAAACGAACGGGTGGTGATCTATAAAATTACGAAATACATATTTATTTGTTGAAAAGTTGTATTTTTAAAGTTTTTTATTTTATTTCTATAATTGGAACATTTTTATTTGTTCATTTTGTCGTTCAAGTTGAGTAAAGGAGTATTAGTATTGACTAGCAATAGTTTCCCAAGGTTTTCTTCTGTCAATTTTGTTCTCTTTGAATTAAGTACATCCTTATAAATAGAAAACGTCCTTTCTACATCGCAACTGGTTACAGGTGCATACTGGAAATATTCTTTTATTTCTTCATATTTAGCCGTTAGATTTTGTGGAATTGTCTCCATACATAATTGCTGCAATGTAATTAAATCTGGATTTCTATTAAGAATTGCTTCAAACTTTTGCCGAAGGCCACATCCGAAGTCACTTGGAATACTTTTCAAATTATTAACAGCCACATCTAATGTTGTTAATCCGTCATTTAATTTGAGATTTCGATTTTCAAAATAAGTGATTAGTTTTGGCAATTTTCCAAAGTGTTCGTGAAGAAAGTACAACTGATTTTTTAAATTTGGGATTTTTGTGAGCTCCTTGCACTCACCAATACTTCTAGCATCCTCCTTTAGCAGTGTTACGAAATGTTTTAGACTATCGAAATTCTCAGCATAATAACTAGTAGCTTCCAGCCATGTTCCCCATCTAGTTATTACTGGAATGGGAGGCAGTGACAGAGATGGAAATTTTTCCCTGAAAAGAGCTACTCTCAATGGTGCTTTTCTGTAAACTTTTTTAAAAGCTGAAACAAGTCTATCAACTTCCGGAAAAGTGTCTCTGATATATTCACAGATTCTGTGGAGAGCATGTGCTACACAAGTAATATGCAGCATATTAGGATATGTTTTCTTCAATAGTCTGCCTGTTTTTAACATATACGCAGCACTATCACTGACAAATAAAAGTGTTTTTTCTTTGTACGTGGCGTCCGAATGAAGCATTTTTTGCATATTCTCCTTAATGGTTTCAGCAACTGTTTCCGCATCAACTCTATTTATAACACTTGTTGCTATTACATATGAGTTATAGGGAATAGTTGGATCT
Source organism: Melolontha melolontha (assembly GCA_935421215.2). NCBI lineage: Eukaryota > Metazoa > Arthropoda > Insecta > Coleoptera > Scarabaeidae > Melolontha > Melolontha melolontha. Next base: position 71,709,996 of record OW285240.1, read on the forward strand.
AGTACACCAGCTACAACATTTATGTATGCTTATCCATATGTATTGATTTATAAGATGGCTTCTAATGCGTTCTACTGTTCTCGTATAGCACCTAGAAACATAATATTTGCGTAAAGTTGATTCATCAGAAACATTTAGACTAGTATATTTTTTCAGAAATATTTTTAAAGTGGAATTGCTAAGTTTATTTAATGTAATAATAGCCGCCATAAAAGTTTTACAGAGTTCAGATGTGTTTGCGATCCTAAGTGACGAATTTTTGACGATATTTTGTAATAAATTTCGGAATCACTGACAATGGACATACAATCAGTATGACCGTCAATCCAACTCGCCATTGTTTTACAATGCCGTTCTCGACATTCTTCCATATCATGTCTGAAAAAGTAACTTAAACAATGCTCTAGATCTAAATAAATGAAAACTAAAAATGTGTGCGTAAGTTATTGAAACTGAACGAAATTCAATGCACACTCTTACGTCGAAATAATTGGTAGAAATAGATTCAATCAAACGATATTAAACAGGATCTATCACAAAAATTACGATGTAATTAACAGTTAAAACTATGAAAACAAGAGACTTATTCACAGCACTTTATTTATCTTACGAAATATAAACTAATAAATAAAATACATTATAAAAACCCCGCTTCTATCTACGCTCATGAAAACACTTTAAAAAGCACTATATTCTCGGAATACAATAGCTGGCTTGTCCATTGTTATCGCGGCGAGACCAGGTGTCCGAGTAAGTCAAACAAATTCTTCATTGAATTACGCCGGGATGTACTGAGCGACGTTATACACAATTCCAATTGCCGATTGCGTTTTATGGAAATTGCGTCCGTTCTCTAATAATAATATTAAATTTTATATTCAGGTTTATTTATATTGCTATTTGACTGCTATTGTTTATTGTTCTTGCATTTTGTGCATATATGGTCTGTATTAATCATCGTATTATATTATTAAATCTGTCATTTTCGACAATATCTATATTTGGTAGTGGAATCTGTGATGATAAAGGTTATTATTAGTATCATCTATAAAGAATTCGATATATACAGGCTGTAACTAAAATGAGGGGACAAACTGTGGGAGCGAACTCTCCACACAAGATCATGAAAAAAAGTATTGTCCGCAAACTCACTTTTCATGAGATTTAGTACAAAACATATAATTTCATTGTATATGAAACGATTGTCAAGAGTATTATCTACAGTAAATATTCGAAGAGTCCTCCTTTTGATCCAATGCACGCATGGACACGCCGCATCATTGACTGTGGCACCCTTTCATAGATTCCGGGACGGTTCCGAACAGATTCACCAGCGGCCAAAATACGTTCACGTAGCATTTCTGCGTTATTAATTGGAACCGCATACACTAAAGCTTTCGAGTGTCCCTATATATAAAAATCCAAAGCATGCAACTGGTCCTGATCTGCCTGTCGATCTATTTGGGTAGGTGCTATCAAGTACAGCATGAACAGGTCGAGCGAAATGTGCAGGAGCTCCATCGTGCATGTACGGTGGTACATGGTCTGGAAAAATATCTTCTACGGGCGCGCGGTCATCCTTTGCCCGCAAGTGGATTATTACGCCATAGTGTCCGGGTTTCAGCAAGTTGCTCGAACAATGCAGCAAATATTTTATGATTTTGTTGGTGCTGGTTTGGGCAAGATTCGTGATACTGCCTTGCGGCTTCCCGGACATTGCCGTTTGCACGATAATACACGAAAATCATGTCTGCTTTTCACGAAACGTATAATTCGCCATTACGCTACCTGAAAGAAAAATGTATATTAACAAACATTTTCGGTTGCTGTATTTATTTGTTTTATTAATGTACATTAATGATACCTATTAATCTATTATTAGTTTCCATTAATCAACGATTTTTATGACATATCAGCAAACCAAGGCGGTGTGTATCAGTTGGTACCGGCGTGTACCTGTCACTGTCAACCAAATTTGTAGTTTCGATTCTAAAATTTGTGTCGTGAAAACCTAGAATAAATGTTTTATTAAAAATACGATCGACGGAAAAATATTGTAACAAAGTTGTTTATTTAAATGCGATTAATAGTCTCGATAATTAACGTGCGAGCATCTAGCGAGCGCTAAATATCTCGATTTTTAATCGCCTTTATTAATACACTTGTTCGTTAAGTAAGTATTTTACATGTACTTGATGAACAGTGCATTTGCGGATATATGTTGATGTAAACTTTTTTTCATGCGTTTGTGTGGAGAGTTGGTCCCATTATTTTAGTTACAGCCTGTATAAGGAAACGTTCAACCAAATATATACTCAAACATTTGCATAGATATTATTAAAATTTTTGACCATATTGCAAGACCATATCGCCAAGATCGTTACCATTATTTTGAGTTTCAAATTGAATGTTAGAAACGTCGAGATTTTGTAGATTGAACTCTTTCTCAACTGAACTTTCTAAAAAAAATTATTCTTATTTTTGTTTAATAGTAATATAGTAATTATTAATGATTACACTACCTAAATTATAGCAGTTGCTAGAAGTTCATGACGACGATGTATGATAATAAATCTTTACTTCTTCAATTTACATCCTTTTCGAGTTAACTCTTTGGAATATGACACACACTAAGAAAGAATATTTATATTAAATGAGATGGCACATGACCTGCAGAGCAAACATAGGGTTTTTGCTTCTTCAGTACTAGCTTAAAAAATGTATAGAGCTCCTTACCATACTAATATTCATCTATTTCGGCAATTGAGTTGCCATCCTAAGTAGATAAAAATGACTGTTAAACATGGGGCAAAGTAATGCTAACATAAAAATCGCAAAACACTTTACAGTGTGTACGTAGACATCTTGTAAAGTATTTTGCGATTTTTGTGTTAGCTTTATCGTTCCCATATGTTCAAGACTGTTCTTATTCTTCTTCTATTTTTTGGGTTGGAAGCCAGCACGTCCAGCACCTGAGCACAGTGCTCTTTGTACCACCCCCAATAGATCTCTCAGTTTCTGAAGTAAAATTTTTAGGTACTAGAATTATTGTCAGGTTATTGAGAATTAATGATTCATTGCAATGAATTAAATGGGAATGTTATCATGTGTGTCATATATGTACATACAATCCGAATAAGAAATAGAAGAATTAATTATTAAAAAGGTATACTGATAATACCTTGAATATATACATTAGCTGAATAATTAGTAAGATCTCCAATTTCCATCATTGCTAACCATTGCTTCACATCGATTCTTCATGATTGCTAGGAAATTTTCCACGTAACGAGTCGATAGGGATCGCCATCTCATTCTGATATTGCAGAAGAGATGTTTGTGTGGTATAGTTACGAGTTCCGCGAAACTTTTGCTTAATAAAGACGCACATTTTTTACTGGATTTTGTACGTCCAGATTACTAGTAATCCCATACAATGATTTAAAACCGCACATGTTGAAACATTCCACAGGTACACTTTCCTTGGATGTTTTACTGTACGTTTTACAAGCCGATTTGTATCTGAAGATCATAGTCATTTTATGGGTATTCAGGACCGAAAAGACACGATTCCATCCATCTCGCTCCATATTAATGAGCGCGCAAGAAAGACGCTTTTCACGATGATATTATGACAGCAACAGTTTTGTTAACGTACTGCGGTCAATAAACGTTACTTTGACGTAATCTATTCCTTAAAAACATCAAACCGACTCTTGTACTCTTCTATGACAGTTCTTGTCTTTCTGCAGTGTTAATACAGACTTTTTGTCTTGTGGTTCCACATGATTTGCAACGACTTGCGATATTATCTATTTCCATTTTTGATTTGTATCGATTATTCATAATCGTTTGGATGTCTCAGACTTTCGTAAATTAATTGCAGCTGCATTTACAATCATTTTTAACGCTTTTTAATGTACGCATAATAAAACTTCCTCAAAACATTTTAGAGTATACAGAACTCTTTTTAGCTACTTTACACAAGGACTTATATTCAACTAAAATTTAAAACCCGTATTCTGGGGTGATTCTTCTACCTGACTATATCCCCAATTATTTCCTCCGTGTTTTTGTTAGTAGATTATCAGCCGCTATTAATTGTTATACAAACTGTGGATGTAGTTTGTTCGGAAGTCAAGTCCGAAGACTATTAATTAAAAGAAATATTGAAAAATGGGTTCAAAGTGTAAAGATAATTTAACGTTAGCATCATAAGTGATGAACTTAATCTCTGTTTAAACAAGAAATAAATACTCTTTTCCCATGGGACGAATAAATCAAATGTGATTATGAAAAGAATGTTTTAAACTTATTTGTGATTAATGCTCTTTTAGACGTATTGTAGTAAGAGATTTTAATTTAATTTTTAGCGTGTCTGTAACATAGATGAAACTGAATGAATTTTAATCAATACAGTCTTTCATCAAAGATAAGTAATTCAGTAATATCATAGACGTTTCGAAATTATGTAAAACTTTCAATAAACATAGCAACGAATTACTTACTATCTTTACTCTCGGTATTAGGATTTGGAAATTATATAAATCAATATGGAGACTGTTAATTAGATTATTATTAATGACCATCATAAGTATTAACAGCGAAGTTGAAATGTTTTAACTTCGTTTAGATAAAATAAAAATATTTTCTAAATGATGCAATAAAATTGAAAAATTTAAACACTATTCATTGAAAATCGTTACCAATAAAATTGTTAATTAATTTGTATACATATATATAGTAGCTATTATATTGCGTCCGTCTTCAAAGCTTTGATAAAAAAAAAGTCCACTTAAAATATTCCAAGATGGGTGTCTTCAGACAGGCGCCATATCCACCTAAGTTTTTGAAGATTAAGTTGTAAGCGACATTGTTTATTGTGTTAGAGGTTGCATATTGTGCCGTAATAATTAAGGGTGCCTCTAACGTAAACTAAATTATAACTTTCTGTCACCTAAACACTGTTAGAAGACTACGTAATATGCTTAAAAAAAATAGAACATTAAATTTTAATCTACTGTTGGAAATTATTTCTGGAAATGTCTAATTCTTTTCAAAGTACTATAACATAGTTTATAGTATTTAATACGCTACCACGTGTAATGGAAATAGAAGTTAAATTTCAAGATATCCGTTAATAGTAATTAGAATCTGTTGAACACAAGTCGAAACAAAACACATCTTTTTTTGTATTAGTAACAGTGTTTTAGAATTGTAATCAATTCGTCCACCACTATAGAGCATACATATACATAAGAAAAGTGCAACAAATACCGAGAGAGCATAAATTATTGTCCTGAGCCTACACAACTTTCCTCGACGCGTATATCAATACTTTCATCAATTTTTCCATCTGAAGTTAGTATCTTAGTTATTTCTAGTGGATTTTACTAAATAATATCATTTTCTGTTCATAGTCGCGCGTCAGGTGTGTTTCTATGGATTAATATTTATTATTTTTGCGAGAAATTTGAAAAAATGGCGTTTACGCTGCAGCACAATTAATTTATTTTGGAGACGTAGTTTATTTTCTTCGAAGAAGTACGATATCGTAATATCCTAGAAGAATTTGCGAATTAGTTGCATGATAATGAATTGAGAGCAGGGTATTTTCAAAATGACAATTCTAGTGCTCACACAGCTTACGAAACAAGGTAATACATTCAACGATTTCATAGTAATCGTGTGATTGGTTTAAGTAGATGGTCTGCTAGATCATCGGATTCAACTCCACTGGATTATTTTTTATTTAGTCATTTAAAAAACATTATATATCGCAATCCATTACATAGATTGGAGGAATAGAATGAAGCAATAAGAGCAGCAGTGGATAATGTAACCATTGAACAATTTACGAATGTGTTCAATAATATGAAAAGAAGAGTGGATACTTATTTAAATAACAATGGAACTCATTTCTAACAAGAACTTTGAAGTGCATGATGGTTACCTGTGCTTTGTTAAATACTTCATGCTCTTGCCAAAAACTCATAATGCTTGGTATAAAATGTTCTAGCAAGCTAATAATTATGTAGTGAACAGTATTTTCCATATCTTTCTTTAATTAGATAGATACAGATTGTTGCAATTATGTTTTGTATCAATTTCATCCAAGTTTGAGCATTTTTTATGTATACCTATGCTGCCCTGTATTTACTTATTGTGACAAAATAAAATAGAATAAATCCTTAATTTATTTATACATTTCATGAAAAGCAAATTTATCCCATGAGGATTCTCATATCTCCATGATTTATAGTAAAACATCATTTGGTAGTGTGGTAAAGTAAAATGTAAAATAGCGTAAACTATATTTCTAAATTTATTTATGCTTGATCACATTCATAACGAAAGTGCCTAGTAGGTTGACTAATTGTCCCTATTTATGACAAAATATAAAAACATTCTATGCCTATGCATAACCGCACGTCAAAATGGAAGGAAATATTGACACGTGATTAGCGGAAAGTGGTGTAGGATCAGGAGAACCATTTTTGCTCTTTCTATACTGTGGTCAAACTATGAAGATGCTATCATGCAAAATATTTCTTTTTTGTCATGTTTTTATTCCATACTAATGAATATTTTTTTTATTTCAGATGAAATTCAGAAGAAACGTGTGATAGCATTGCCTTACAAATGAAAGATCGTTAAAGGATACTACTTGGTAAGAAACACGTAATTTAGTTATAGTAATAGTTGTCTCTTTATAATATTTCATATGACGTCATCATAACAAAGTATTATAAAATCACACGTCATTGACAAGGACGCGAATTTCTCGCATCAACGTTTCGTATACTCACCGATCACCGACAGTCACCTGCCCCGTCTGTCTGTAAAGTTGTAAAGCAATACTACCGAACCCGTTTGAAATTAGTAGAATGTTCCACATTTACAAATTACACTATAACGACCATAAAAACGCAGTAAACGCGGTAAATAAAAGCAGTTAAGGTAGGTCGGGATCGATGATGGTCGTAAAACACCGTGCTATAGTCAGAAGTCGCGCGCGACCGTAAAACAACCGCACCCGGTATTTTATAGACAAGTGAGGGGCCTGTCTAACAAATGCCGCTAGTTGCCGCCTGCAATTTCTTCCGGTATGTGTATATGTACGTACAACAAGGAATGTATATACATGTATTGTGTAGTTCAAATGAGTAGTTGGACCTTGAACTTGACAATGCATTGCTAGGCAAGTCCGCGGTATAATTTTAATGATTAATGAATTAACAACTGATTAATGAGCATTATTGAAAAGATTTTTTAGTTTTTTTTATGACAACTGTTTTGGCGTTCTACATACCTTTTTATTTATTCTATCAAGCAAAATGAATTAAAAAATACTCTATAATGAAAAAGTAGATGTATACACAATAATATTTCGTAAGAAATTATTTATATTAACTCTCATCCTGGAGATTGAATCTGAACTCCATTAGTAAGAGTTTTAAAAGTTGATGCATTGCGAATATCCATTCATTCAATCCATCTCTGCGAAATAATTGATTTTTTTTCTTTCTACAACAAAACAAGGTTTGTCTTGCTTCGACAAACTTTGACGCGGTACAATTTTCTTTTAATTTATTTAATTCACAGATACCGGGTGTTCTACAAAAATTTCCAAAGGCTATAATGTCTATTTATTATCTGATTTTAATGATCTATACTTACATCAAATTAAACGCTTTCGGAAAGACTACATATAGCAATTATCTTTTTGTCACATATAATTTACCAGAAACTTGAGTCAATTTTCCCCTTTCAAATTAAACTTTTTTTTTCATGCTTTTTATAAAAGAAGATTTCTACAGATTTCAGTACTAGGTATAATAAAAATACATACTTGGATAAAGAAAAATGCAAGAAAATCCAAGAGTTTTTTGCAAATTTTTGTCACTCACAGTGGGCCCATGAGTTCGTGTAGACAGCTGCACACTGACAACGTCTGGGTCGGTATTAATCATTTACTGTCACTGTTAGTTTGCGTGAATCTTATAACATTATTCAAAAACACTATTGACGGTAATAATAAATAACTAATTGTGTATAAGTTTTCTTTATTTTGCTTATTATTAATATCTATTAAATATAAATTTTGAATATTTAACGGACATGCTCCAAGGTTATTTTGAATGTGGTAAAATCGCATTCCCCGCGGGTAATCGGCTTCCAGCATATGATGGAACGTTACGGACTCAGTGTGTGTTTTTTCAAAATAGAATGCATGGTTGTACTGGAAGATACAACGTTACTAGCAATCTCTCTAACTGACCTCCTGGGATTTTATTGTAAGCTCAACAAAACTGTTAAACTAACCTCCTTTCTTGGGCTTTTTAAAAAATTCAAACACCTTCAAATTAGCTTTCAATTGCACAAATTGCTTGTGATGCGGTGATTCCCTATCAGGTAAACGTTCCTGATAAATTCTAATAGTTGAATCGATTAGGCTGTTACTTGGTGAAGATCCATATTAATACGATATAAAATAAAACAAAACAATTAATTTGTTTGAAGATTAAACAAATTAATTGTTTTGTTTTATTTTACATCGATTAAATTCTAATAGCGTGACACCACATTCAGAATAAACTTGAATCATGTCCGTTAAATATTCAAAATCCATATTTTATAGATATTAATAATAAGCAAAATAAAGAAAACTTAGTTATTGTGTGTAAGAGGGGAAAATTATTAAAACCTGTGACAATGTTCATGCTGCTGCAGTTTCGTATGCTATAATTCGCGAATGCCATATTCAAGAAATTCAGAATCCACCGTATAGTGTTGATATGGCTCGTAATGACTGCTATTCATTTTCATATTTAAAAAAATTCTTAGGGAACGTTCTTGTCATGACGATAGTGAGTTGCAAACAACCGAAATGTAACATTTTGTGAAGAAAACTTCTCACTATTTTTACAATGATGTAACAAAAAAAAACACTACAAATTTTTAAAATATTATTTAACTTATTAAAGCGATAAGAATCAAAATATTTATTTACGATACAAGTGTTAAAAATGCGATTTTATTTTGCGACACGAGCGAAGCGAGTGGAGTAAATTACGAGCAAAATAAAATTTTAATACGTGTATCGTACAATATTTTTTGTACAAACACAATTTTTTGTTATTACAATATTTGAATGAAAACTAATGAAAATTGGTTTATAAAAATCTGATACTTCATGACAGCTCATAGAAAATAATTTGATATGTTTATAAATTTTGAAAGAATGGAATTAGATCAAACTATTTTCCTATTACTTATTGAAGAAGCCGCAAGTAGAGCTTTCTTAAACTTGCTACTATCGAAATCTAAATAGGAACATGAAATAGCATGAAATTGATTTATTGAATGGTGTAAAATTAGGAATGTGCTTGGTAAATATGGTGAAACTGTAGCAATAGAGTTAAGTTAATCAAAAGTTAAAATTAATGTTGAGTAAACAACAAAATCATGATATAAGTAACTATTACAAGTTAATATAGCATTTCTGAAACGCAAAGAGGAAAGCTATCGACCAAAAAATCCAAAAATTTTAGTAGAAATTGACAGGTTTATAGCCTAAGCATCAGGTGAAATAGTATATTAAGATACAAGTTTCATAAGACATGATTTTTGCGCACGAGTTCAAGGTTTCAATGAACGAGTGCGCAAAAATGTCTTATGAAACGTGTATTTTATACTATTTTTTCTATTTCGGACATTAAGAGTTCAAAAAGACTTAAAATAAGAGGCATGTTTTGTACGAAAATTGTAGAAATTTTCTTCTTTTGAAGTTGGTAGCATTGATGTTTAACTAGAGCATTTTAAATATTTGAAAATCGGCGGTGTTATATGTCATTTTAAGTTTAAAATTTAGATTGATTTATGCAATGATCAACCTCTAAAACAAAATTTTGCGTGCGAAAAAGTAATACTTTATGCAACCCAAACGGGTGTCGAAAAGTGCACTTTATAGCACCGAAATAGAAAAAATATTTGATGTATAAGGTAGCTGCCGTTATGGGCATATTTGGCGATTCCCGTCGTGATAAACTTTGCCAAATGTCATTGACTTATGTTAAAGATTTAAAAAATACACTAGTAGTAACTATACCCGATAGCAAAACCAGAATTCCTAGAACTTTTACTATTGTTGGAAACTATATTAAATTATATCGCAAGTGCGTTGCATTACGTTTGTCCTACGTAGAACACCAGCGTCTGTTCGTTAAGTATTCTAAAAATAAATGTACTAGTCACGTAATTGGAAGAAATACATTTGGAAAAATGGCTGCAGTTATAGCCGAATATTTGCAATTGCCAAATGCTGAATTATACACCGACGATCATCTGCCACCTTGTTAGCAGATTCTGAAGCAAATTTATTCACAATTAGGAGGCATGAAGGATGAAAGAGCTCCAGTGTTGCAGAAGGGTATACTGAGGATTCTTTAGAAAATAAAAAGAAAATTGCTTAAGCAATTCAAACATCGCTTCCCTAGAAAACAGGAATCAAATTAGTTTATACTGATCAGTATGCTTCAGTCGCTTTGTAGGTACACACGTTTTCAGTGTTAATTTAAGAACAGTGTGAATTCGAAGAATTTAAAGTTGATAGAACATCCTTATCAATCTGCCATTAACAATAACGCAATCGCTTTAACGCAAAGCACAAATATTACCAATTGTACCAGTTATACATTTAATATTAAACACGGACTAAATTAATATTAAATTTAGTTCGTGTTTAATTAAAATAAAGTTACTTTGCAAAAACACATCTCTGACATTTGTATTAAGAAAAAACATCATTTTGACAGCGCTTCCTGTCCTGTCCTGTCCTTCCTGATTAGGTACTTTATTACACGTTACGCAAAAATATCGCATTTTTAATTGAATTTAGCCGTGTCGAAATGTCAATTTTTAGCAGTGTTTGTAGAAAAAGGTATTTGATTGGCGAATCAAATATTGACTAAAATAGCTAAAAATATACTCATAAAGTTTTGTCGAAATTTTAAATGGTTTCCTAGATGCAATGAATACTTTTTGTATTAATACAAGTACTGGAAAGGGGCAAACAATTTTTGCTAATATTTTTGTTTGTACTAATAAATTTCAAACAAATTTTCAAATTAAACCTACAGACCTTTTTTAATTTCTATTGCGCAATTGTGTTATGAAATTTTAATTTTTCAAAATTCATTTGCTTAATACATTTCTTAAACTATTATTAGTTTCATTTATTCCAAAAACAATAAATTCGCAACCGTTGTTTCTCCTAAATTTCTGTTTTAATGTCTTTATCAATAGCTCTAATCCATATAGATAATTTATCTAAATACATTTCAATATTTATTTAAATTTCTGTTTTAAATTAACTTGATTTATTAATTGCTAATTTGTCGACTTATATTGTATTTTTTATCTAAGTACGTATTCAGAGCAGTCATATATGATTTAACCATATCTAAAACGAAACTATCACGAATTGATTAAATTTTTAACTCTGTGTCAACAAATTTTATTAAGTTCATCGACAGTTCTTTTTAGCTTCTTAGTACTATCTGCTTCAGTTTGTTTTTTTTTCTATTTCTGTTAATTTTAGTTTATTTGCAAGTTTTCATATTTTTACTTTAACATTTAATAACAAACTAGGAAAATGTAATTTGCAGATATCTACCATAACACTATATAATTTCTGGTGCTAATAATAATTTTAAAGAAAGAATTAAGAAATTTAAAATTCTGTAGAATCGGAAAATGTAATTATATACTATTTAAACCATTAAATTTGTTAGAATTTTTGATAAAACTAAAATCATAAAGTTTTAATTGCAAGAAGATAATTACAAAATGCAGTACATATATGTACTTGCTATATTTTAAACTGTTCCAAATAATCAAAAAATTAGGGAAAAATAAAATAAGATCTGGTATCTCTAACGTTGACTGAAAGAAATGTTTATGTAAAGTTAATATATTACACCAATAAATAGAATAACTTTATAAATGTATTGTAATTTCATTTTTTTTTTGTAAATTTGAATCCATACAGCAAGTCTATTCATATATAAACTGAAAAAGCATTTTTATTGGTTTAATATTACGTCATCATTGGAATTTAACTTGCTTTTTAAGGAATTTTAACATATATATAAACTAATTATAGTAAAGTGTCAGTGAAACGAAGATAAAAAAATCGGTAAGACTATTATTGAAATAAAATGATGTAATTTTCCACAAATTTCTTTCAGTTTAAGATATTTTTTGTATAGAATATTTAGAATTAATTATATCCTTGAGGAATTTTATACGAAGTAATTTTTGTATATTTACAAAATTTCTAAATTTAGTATATTTTAATCAGTACTGTAAGAACTAACTTAAATAAACACAGCCCAAGTTTATGTATATTTTTCAATACTTTTCAGCACACATTATATTTGTTATATTAAAGAAAACTTCTTTAATCTGGAGAAGGATTTATTTAATAACACAAAGTATTTCACAAAGAAGCGTCTTAAAATGAGGGACTTTTTCGTTTGGTGTAGTTAGAGAAAAGTTTTTACGCCATCTGTTTCTCTTGTTGTTGTTTTGCAGTGATTTTTGTTCTGATACATTTATATTTTCAAGAAAACTTTCGCAGTATTCTAAAACCTCAAATATACATATATATACCTATATCGACTTTCTTAAGACAACTCATAATAGATTGGAGTAATCTAGGAACAAAAAGATGACAACATATTTTTCGTATTCAAATAAAGTATACTTTCCCATTTACCTACATATCGGGTATATCATATTTTCTTTAGTTTACACATTTAATATAGATTTCTAGGAGTATAAGGTTTATTAAAGTATAAGGTTATTTTATGCAATACTTACAGTAAGTACGTGTGATCATTAATTTTGGATCTAATAAAATAGGACACAATATTTTATTCTGAAAATTTTTCTGAAATATTCTTCATTGCACTTTTGTATTCTTAGAAACCCTTTTCCAAATATTTCTTTCATATTTTCGGAGGGATAATATTTTTATCTCTTTTTTGAAAACAGCTTCATTTGCCCAAGTAAAGCGTATCATTGATACGCGTTGGATACTAAATCGGAACTATGTACTCGTAGGTATCTAATAGATTCAATTGTTGATCCCAGAATTGCTTGAGTCGAATAAACATTTTCGCTTTCATTATCAGGTTACACACAAACGCAGTGCTTAATGTCGACTATTTTTAGACACCACAATCGATTCTGATGCTTTAAAGATTTACAAAACGGAATTCATTATACCATAACTTGACAGTACCTACTGAACATAACTCAAGATTACACCTTCCATTTATTGTCTGCTATCTGAACTATACTATACTAAGTCTGAACTATATGGTGAATTCTATGGTTCATTCCAGGTTTGCTTGAATCAAGCAAATTCCTCTATTATGTTACGTAAAATTTCAATACTTGCATTAGTGATAGCTGCTTTTGATGCCCTGTTTGAAGTCGACTTTCTTCAGCTTAATTAAACATTCTTGCCGACTTAACAATTCTTGAAGCTAGATAAGTAAAATTGTAGGCAGATTGTTGAACACTTCATGTCTCTTCATGAATTTGTTCAATTCAAATGAACTTCAATATTTTGCCAATCTATCACTTTCGTCAAAGTGATCAATAAGTCAATAATTTATTGTCTATTGGTTAGATTTGGCATTAGAAAAACATTCCTATTACACCTATTACAATATATCTATTTTAAGAGAAAAATTATAAATATATTTATACTAGCTCGATACACTGAAGATTTTTCTTAACAACTTCAGTAAATCATGTAATTTACCAGTAATTTCTTGAACCTTTCATTGGTAAAATTTCAATTCGCGTGAGATACATAGTTCCTCAGAAAGTCAAAAGAGTAATTTTCTCAAAAACAAATTGAATATCGATGCGACAATTCACATCAAGCTTTGATACAAAATACATAATACAAATCTGTATAAAAACAAATTTGTATCTGTATATACATGGCTTTGCTTCTTTATCAATGGCGGATTTACGAAGACAAACGACTGTAGGTACCCTTCGCGGTCATGTAGCAAATTTTGTCCTATCAGATGACACCAGATAACCTCATGCCATCTGACGGACAAAATTTGCTTCATGACCGCGAAGTGTACCTACAGCCGTTTGTCTTCGTAAATCCGTCATTGATAAAGTCGTTAGACACAAACGCATGCGTCTGGTGGTTGAAGCAAACGCTGGTAAATACATGCTGTGTGTCCATGTATATACAGATACAAATTTGTTTTTATACAGATTTGTATTATTTTGTAGTAATTTTCTCGTAAGAAACATTCAAGACATAAATTTTGAATACGATTTTTCAATTTTGAATGTATTTGGAGGAGTATTCTTATTTGCAAAAGATTTGTGTTCATCATTATTCTGCTCGAGGGTGCACTTTAGAGTCTTTTTTTACATATTTTCTTGTAGGTTCTATTGGTTTATTGGCAAAGTTTTATGCTAACAGATTGCTTCAAATTTTGACAAAGCCAACTATATTCTAGCAATGTTTACAGTGAAAATCATAGTGATCTTTATAATATTTGTGGTAGGGTAGGTATACATAGAGAGAACATCAAGAATTGTATTAGCCGAGCTTTCTTTGATTGAAGAAATTTAATGGAATTTTCTAATGTTAAGATGTCATTTTCGCAAAATATTTCAAAAGAATCAATTGTTTTTAAATTGTTTGTTTTTATTTTATTTTATTTGGTTTATTGGCGAGCTATAAGTTGTATATATAATAATTCATGGCCCTAATTGCGTCCCTTGGTAACTTTTTGTAAATTTCTTAAATTACATATTATCACTAAGTGTCCTTCGTCATTGGGGCGTTAACGTATTAACTTTATGACTTATAAACATTCCTAGCACTGTACCTACCAGTATTTTTAATATTCTCTTTGAAGTTGAATATTACTTTGATTGAATTAAATCGTTTTTGTGATCCAAATTTACATATTGCTCGGCTACTAATGATTTTATTAATTTGTGGAGTTGCTATTACTATTTAGTTTATTATTCAGATCTTTCACAAATTTTGCTAACTTACCTCTTTCCTTTTTTGACAAAATATTTGTTATTTTCATAATCGGCGAATGTAAAAGATAAATAAATTGCTATTTTATTTAAAAATCTATTGGCAGATGTAATTAAATTTTGCATGTTTCTATGATATTGGTTCTTCTCACTAATGGAACTTTTTCAATTAAAGTTACAACTGGTATTGAAGCAATACAGTTCAAAGATCGCTTTACCGACTATTTTATCAATATGCATTTTTTTTCTTTTTTTGTGGGAATTATCGTTCGATTTTTAATTGACTGAACTACTTCATTAAAAAAAATTATTTCTTTGAACGCTTTGTGGAGTGGTCCCTTGACATTTTCAAGTACCTAAAACTATGTAATAAATCTATTTATTTCATTCTTTTTCTTTTACCATTATTCTTCTTAATCTCGTTTTAGATGCTATGCACAAGTCACTAGTCTATTTTTGAACACTACATACATATTTTAATGACATTTTTATTTAACTGACCATCAAACACATGTGCTTATAAATAAGCTTTATTATACTGTATTATATGTTATCATAGAATATACCAGTCTTGAAACTCAAATTCACAATACTCAAGTACATAGAATATCTGCTTGGTACTTTAATTTAAACTATCTGTATTTTATCCGTTCTCATTGATTTTTTTTTATTTTATCCACTCTCACTGATTTTTTTCAAATATGTTATGTTATAGACCTTTATCGTATCTGCTTTATACGAAAGCATTATATTATAATTTCATTACGTTATTTTTTTATTATACGCCTTGAATTTGGGCTTCAGTGTAATTGAAAGTGTGGTTATTTTCTTAATATTTTTGGTTAATAGTGAATTTTGTTAAACAAAATGTATGTCGTATAATAGGATAAGATCTGATCTGTATACTACAGTAGTAATTATGTACCTAAGTGATTTTCGTAATAGCTATCTACAAAAAAAACCTTAAACTTTCGTTAGCTTGCTTTTTTTGCTGTTGCTTTTTGTAGGTATGGTTAGCTTTTTCTGATCTTTGAGGTATTTTTATATTTTACAGTTTTGGACAGTCGATACCATTAATACTTACCATAGTTTGTACTTGAGCTTTTCCTTCGTTTTGGTAGCGTTTTATTCCGTTGCCTATATTTACTTGTTTGTTAAGTTATTAAGTTAGTCACCGTGACAGGCATCTCGATTTGAAATTATTGTTTCTGTTTTCTATTCCTTACATAAAATGGCTGTATGTAGGTTTTGTACCTAATACTAAAATGCACGAAATGTGTTGATGTGTCATTCGCAGAAGCTGGAATTTTTCGTTTAAAAACCAATATTAAATGGAATTGTAATACTTTTGTAACAAATTTTAAGGTGATGCAAGAGTGGGTACATTGTATAACAGCAGTTCAAAAAAAATATTTTATTATATACACACACATTAGACAAATTTTGTCTACGTTGGGTCTTTAACCCAAGTCTACGGTTTGCCGGACCGTTGCTTTACCAATTAAGCCACGATAGACCTTGATTCAAGCTAATTAGAAATGCATTATAAAGAAACAGTGTTATGATTCAGATGTCAGTTATTGAAAGTAGATGTCAGTTTTGAAAGCAGAAGTAAGCAATTTATTCCAATTCTTCATGACTTTTTTCCACGATGTTCTGTTCTGAGCGAGCTTCTTTGCTTCTGATCAGGTTTTAGTTTTCTTCTGTAAGATTCTTCCTATTATATTATCTTAGGTTTCTCTTTCCCTACCTCTTGTAAACATGAAAAAAATTTGTGAAAGGCAGATAAAGTCTCAAAATGTTATTAGGTATTTATAATTTCCCGAACTGGATATTGGCAATGAGGTTAATAAAGATGTTGACTTTGTTAACACTTTATTTTCGAATATTAAATGTTCCAGTCCATGTAAGAAAGGTGATTAGACTTGGTGGTAAAAGTGCATCTAAACGAAGAGCGATTTAGATGGTTTTAGGTACACTGAGGCAAGGAACTTAAGATCTTATAAAAAGTTAAAATCTCTGGATTTATATGAGAACATTAATATTATTAATGATATTACACTACAGAAACGTGAATATAATTCAGTCACTAAAAAAGAATTTCGTGAATGTTTGAATAAAAATGATGTACGAGGTGTTTCTAATATTACGAATTCAAAAAAGTCTTACTACCCGGCTGACAATAAATAATGATATTTATACTAATATTGCTACCCAGTTTCATTTGAATTAGAATACTAGAGATTTATGTACCTACTAAGACAAATCAATTTTTCAATAACATTTGTGCAACTGAATAAATGTGTTAACAGAGCCTTGGCTGAATTCTAATGTAAACAAAATTAGTGTATTTGGTTTTGTTTGATTTAAATAGTTATAGGTACGTAATTAATTTGTATCATTTCATATATTAGGTACATTTGTATACCTACTATGTTATTATTACTTTTATGAAATACATTTAGATTCAAATTAAATCTTCTAAATTTTTCTCTAGAATCTGCAGCCAAATTTGTTGTTGTTTAATTTTATCTTTGAAACTTATTACATATTCTGATTTTTTTATAATTTTACTTTTCAATATAAGTACGAGTATTTTAATATAATCGTAAAATGTTCAATGCGTATTGTTTATTATTTCTTCACGGACTTAATTCATATTTGCTTAATATTCTTATTGTTAGTCAATCTATCGACGCGTTTGCAGCAATTTCATTTGCTTCTACTTTTGTAATATGAGAAATATATAAACGACGATTAATTAAATACCTATGTTATCGCTCATATTAGTTCAAAAATATTTGAATACCATTTATATTAGATTAATATTAATACATATTTATGATACCTACAAGAGCAAAAACAAAAGTAATTCCAACAACATATAATATCAAAGTATAGCAAGCGCCAATTAAGTTGGCGCGAGGAGGGGGTGCGCAGAAGCCGTTTTTAAAAACGTCCACCCCCACTACTCAAGTAATTGTCAGAATACATTTGTCATTGACGTTTGACGGAATATAATGTCTTTGCTGGGTGACCATAAAGTGACACACGCTCAGAGGTTAGAATTATCTGACATTTGATGTAAAACCAAATACAAATCTCCCCACTACTTTTAATCCTGCGCGAACTTACCCCTCCTCGCGCCAACTTAATTGGCGTTTGCTATATATAGGTATGTACGACGGTTTCTATCGGTTTTTTTTTGACAAATGTCTTTGAAATATTAGCCACTTTTTTTTATAAAATATTTCACAATTATGTTATAGAAGCAGAATATGTTTTTGGAGTAATTATGACGCTTTATTCGCGAAAAGGCTTCAATTGATATCTAAACTTTGCGTTGACCGCGCCATTGTCAAGAATGGAAGTACTTTTTCCAGTTTGTCCACCTACACAGTTTATATATACTAGTGCCGCTATAAGGAATATATGATAATATTATTCATACCTGCAATGTTTAATAATGCTTTTTTAGGCAGCAGTCTGCACAGATATGTATATATATATGTATAATATTAGAAAGGAATTTCTTATTTTCTTGGGCGTAATTATAATACGAGATAAAAGTAATGTTTTTTTGGGAGTAGCGGCCGGGTAATTAAAATAATATTTAATTTGACGTTTCATAATATGCACCTATTTCAAAAGATTAAATATTTTTGGAGTAATATATTGCGATGTATTTGTTTTGTCTTTATAAATTTATAAAAGTTTTTTCTTTATTTACAAATGCAAAACAAATACATCGCAATATATTAACATCAAAAATATTTAATCTTTTGAAAAAGGTACTATGTATAGCGCCGAAACGTCAAATTAAATATTGTTTTAATTACCTGGCCGCTATATACGCCCAAAAAACATTACTTTTATCTCGTATATATATATATATATATATATATATATATATATATATATATATCCTAAATAAGTAAAGACAACTATTTCTTGATACAAAAGTATTTTTAATAATATAAAATATTATTAAAAATGGGTTGTGAAGAACACAATACAAGTTATATATTTGTGAATGTATCTCCTCTCCAGAGACGCAGATACTTATTTCACCTTTCTACAGGATCGTCGGTACGCCCCTGCTGGAGAAGAGATACATTCAACCAAACACAACTACTTTGCTAACAACCAGAAATTATTAAGACAGAGCGTGAAAGAATATTCAGCGCTGTCTACATAATAACTGCCGAACTAAGCAACGTGTTTCTATAGACGGTAACAACCATATCTATAAAAAACTGTATTATCGTGTCTTCTCACTACTTGTCGGGCGAACCGAATGCGTATATAACAAAATAATTTGAAACATACATGAGTGGGTAAAAACCACACCAATTTGTATAATACAAAAGTATTTTTAATAATATAAAATATTATTAAAAATGGGGTGTGAAGAACACAATACAAGTTATATATTTGTGAATGTATCTCCTCTCCAGAGACGCAGATACGTATTTCACCTTTCTACAGGATCGTCGGTACGCCCCTGCTTGAGAAGAGATACATTAAACCAAACACAACTACCTAGCTATCAACCAGAAATTATTAAGACAGAGCGTGAAAGAATATTCAGCGCTGTCTACATAATACGTATCTGCGTCTCTGGAGAGGAGATACATTCACAAATATATAACTTGTATTGTGTTCTTCACACCCCATTTTTAATAATATTTTATATTATTAAAAATACTTTTGTATTATACAAATTGGTGTGGTTTTTACCCACTCATGTATGTTTCAAATTATTTTGTTATATACGCATTCGGTTCGCCCGACAAGTAGTGAAAATACGATAATACAGTTTTTTATAGATATGGTTGTTACCGTCTATAGACACACGTTGCTTAGTTAGGCAGTTATTATGTAGACAGCGCTGAATATTCTTTCACGCTCTGTCTTAATAATTTCTGGTTGATAGCAAGGTAGTTGTGTTTGGTTGAATGTATCTCTTCTCCAGCAGGGGCGTACCGACGATCCTGTATAAAGGTGAAATACGTATTTGTGTCTCTGGAGAGGAGATACATTCACAAATATATAACTTGTATTGTGTTCTTCACACCCCATTTTTAATAATATTTTATATTATTAAAAATACTTTTGTATTATACAAATTGGTGTGGTTTTTACCCACTCATGTATGTTTCAAATTATTTTGTTATATACTATTTCTTGACGTTTGTATATTATAGTAGATTTAGATAGTCGGCGATTTAAGGCCTTTTTTTATTAATATGTATATATTCAAAATAATCTCTAACATGTTTCGGCAATCAATGCCTTTTCCAAAGAATTTTAAATTATAAATGGCAGTATATTAATCTCATATTTATATATGTGACATTGTCATAGAAAAAAATGACATTATTCAAAAATACATTTCAATTTAATAATAACAATTAATGCCTTAAAATTCCCCAAGAGCTTGACGTCAATTACAGGGGGCAATGGTAAGCCATGAGTTATTGTTATGTCAGCGCCCGTGGGCGAGTTAAGCTCTTCAGCTGTCGGCATTCGCCTAGAACGGCTTGTATTCTTTTGTATAAATATTGTCTACTTTGACCTATGTAGTAATTATCGCAATCGCGACATGGCATTTTATAGATGACGTGTGTTTCTCGATTTTTTTCTGTTTTAGGTTTTAGTTTTGAAAATAGATGTTTATTAGTATTGCTAAGTTTATATGTTATAGCTATATCATATCTTTTAAAGTATATTTTATTTTTTCTGATAATTGTGGAACATATGGAATCGTGATATATGTTGTTTCATTGTTTAAATTGGTATTGGTGTCTGACGTGTTCTATATTTGACTGATAGAGCAGTAAAACTATCACATACTCGATACAGAAAAGATAATATCAAGAAAATTAAAACGATCTTAACAGACAATAACTATCCACCACAACTTATAGAACAAACAATTAAAAACGCGAATCCATTAAATATACAACATGTGAAGTTATATATGTGAAGTTGTCATGGATAAAGTTATACATTCAAGTGTAATAATAATAATTCATGCTTTAGCATTCACCAATAGCTTGACGCCAATTACAGGGGGCATTGGCAAGTTATGAGTTATTATTATGTCTGCGCCCGTGGAGCGACTTAAGATGTTCAACTGTCGGCATTCGCCTATAACGAGAAGGAATTAGAGAAGGAAATAAGACGTCTTGTAATTGGCGTCAAGCTGTTGGAGAATGCTAAGGCATGAATTATATATGTATTATTAAAATTAAATGTATTTTTTAATAACATAATTTTATCCATGACAACTTCACATATATAAATATGAAACTAATACACTGTTAATTTGAATGCGAAAGGAATTCTGTTCAGCGTCAAAAAGGTACAGGGCGTTCTCCTATGGTTGTTACTGACAAAAATATTGCTGCTTAAAAAAATAATTGAAGAGAACAATAAAACCACTTACCTATGCGGTAATAGAGCATGAGCTCAAAAGTGGATCCTCAGCTGTTAAAGCAATCATACACGATCACCTGCATTTAAAAAAAGGGATAAGTCGTTTTGTGCCACATCAGCTTTCTGACGTCCAAAAAGCAGAGCGTGTAAGAATTTGTCGTGAAATTTTAAATGTCTTAAATAATGGCGGGCACCAAATTTTTCCAAAATAGTGACTGGTGACGAAACTTATATCCCCTTTTTCGACCTGCCTAGCCGCCAAGAGGTGTGTGTGGATTCACGAAGATGAGGCAACTCCTACAATGACCAAGAAGCAGCGACCTATGAAAAAGTTATGTATGCGGTATTCTTCAGAAGTACGGGCTTAGTAAATGTAATTAAGCTAGATAGACAAAAGATAGTTACAGTTAGGCGGTACACTGGAAAAGCGTTGCCTAATGTGTTCAGCGGAGTTCCAGACAAGGGAATTATGCTCCACCATAATAATGCATCGTCCCATACGTCAGTTTTAACTCTCCAGTTTTTGTCTGGGAAAAATATAAAAGTAATAGAACATCCGCCGTAATCACCTGATTTAGCAATGAGTGTCTTTTGGCTATTTTTGGGGCTTAAACGCAATTGCCCCGAGAAAGTAGGCACTTTCTCGGGGCAATTTCAGCTCCCAAAATAAGCTATTCTAGTATTCTAGGCTGTTGCTAAGCAAACATCAGAAAACAGTCCGGGAAGGTTTTTTTCGTCCTAAGCCGAGAAAGTCGGTAGCTTTCTCGTATCGGTTTTTATATACAATTTAGACAGTAAATAAATACAGACAGACAACATTTTCACCAGCTCCGGTGGTGTCACACACACCAGGACATCATCATAACTGTCCATTTATTTAATTTTTTTTTATAAGTAGGTATTACAGCGAAATAATAAGTACTTAAAGATTCTCTGACTTTTTTCACAACAACAAACAAGCAGTGATTGTCAAGGAAAAGATTTCATAGGCAATTAGGTGGTAATGAAAAAATGTTATGGATTTATAAAAATTCTTTAATTTATAATAATGTTAATTCCGATTTCAGAAAAAAAGTATGTGTACCTCGTAGTAAAAACATATTCCCGGATTTCAATGTTTGTTCGCCTCGGCCAACAATCTACATTGTCGTCCGGGAATGTGTCGCTTTTGCTAGTAGATAGGTACACAATGTACTATTTTCCACTTAAGATTAAATCTTACGCTGGAAAAAAAAGAAATTGTACAGAAAACAAACTATTTGTAACGACTGTATTGTAGAAATATACATTACATCTGTGGTTCTGTAAACGAAAACGAGTATTAAATCTAACTATGGTACCTAAAAGTATTAAAAACTATTTCTTTTTTGAAATTGGTAGATATAGGCACCACTCAAATTTTGCTATCCTATAAGTAACATAAACTATTCTTTGTTGTATGAAGAACAATGCATTCGATCCTAGTCGAAAGGGTGTATTAAAATCGAAGCAATTAATATTGAATTTCATTGGTTGACTTCGCAGATATTTCTTGGTGAAACATTCTTGTAATAACTTGATTAATTATTCGAAAATAAAACACTTGGCTTAGTTTCATGACTTCTTTAATTAGATATACTAACAATTGTTTCGGCTATTAGGCCATTATCAAAGAGCTATCTAAAACTAAACTTACTCTACTTAAGGTTAACTTATATACCTGTGTTCATTATGGGTGGGAGAATGTGGGTAATTGATATTTAAAATTGCATCGATGTAGGGGGTATTTATGAATTCTAATTGCGTGTTTGTGATAACTCGATTTTGTTTTTGGGCTTTTTTAATTTCAAAAATCTCTAATATATTTAACTTTTTACTTTTTACTACATTATGAATGAGGTTACAGCTATTTATATCGAGTAAGTGGTTCTGGTCTATACAATGTTCTGCGAACCCTGTGTGTTTAACACTATATTTTATATCTCTAATATATTCTGTTAACCGTTTATTAATACATCTGCCACTCTGTCCGATATAAATAGCTTCACAATTCTGGCATTTTATGGAATGTACTCCTGATTTATCTAAGTTATCTATTTTATCTTTAGTATTATTCAACAATGTACCTAAATTTACTTTATTTATCCACACTATGTTAATGTTGAGTTTCTTTAGTAATTTGTTTATTTTGTGTGTTATGGGAGGGATATGCCAACTAGGTTTCTTTAATTCGTTTATTTCTGGGTATAACAATTTTTGAAGTATTTTCCTTTCTTTATGTTTTATCAACTTATCGATGATATCTGGGTTGTAACCATTATTTTTTGCTATTATTTTAATTGTGTTCATTTCATTATAAAAGGCTTCCTTATTTAGTGGTATACTTGTTGCTCTATGTATATAGCTATGGAAAGTTGACATTTTAATTTTTTGTGATTGATTTGCGTTAGCGTGTACTATATTATCGGAAAATGTTGGTTTTCTATATATTTGTTAGCTAATATATACATAGATCACTTAGAAAAAAGATTATTTAAGATTAATAATACCATTACAAGGCAAATACATTATTGGGCTGGGTACGTAGATGACATTCTGTGTATTTGGAAGGGAACCGATAGACAATTAACAGAATTCCTAAAACTACTTAATACACTTAACCCCAAAATACAGTTTACTATAGAAAAAGAACACAATAACACATTGAATTTCCTAGATATTACAATACACAAAAAAGACAATAAGTTATTATATAAAATATATAGAAAACCAACATTTTCGGATAATATAGTACACGCTAACGCAAATCAATCACAAAAAATTAAAATATCAACTTTCCATAGCTATATACATAGAGCAACAAGTATACCACTAAATAAGGAAGCCTTTAATAATGAAATGAACACAATTACAATAATAGCAAAAAATAATGTTTACAACCCAGATATCATCGATAAGTTGATAAAACATAAAGAAAGGAAAATACTTCAAAAATTGTTATACCCAGAAATAAACGAATTAAAGAAACCTAGTTGGCATGTAATCACCTATATCCCTCCCATAACACAGAAAATAAACAAATTACTAAAGAAACTCAACATTAACATAGTGTGGATAAATAAAGTAAATTTAGGTACATTGTTGAATAATACTAAAGATAAAATAGATAACTTAGATAAATCAGGAGTATATTCCATAAAATGCCAGAATTGTGAAGCTATTTATATCGGACAGAGTGGCAGATGTATTAATAAACGGTTAACAGAACATATTAGAGATATAAAATATAGTGTTAAACACACAGGGTTCGCAGAATATTGTATAGACCAGAACCACTTACTCGATATAAATAGCTGTAACCTCATTCATAATGTAGTAAAAAGTAAAAAGTTAAATATATTAGAGATTTTTGAAATTAAAAAAGCCCAAAAACAAAATCGAGTTATCACAAACACGCAATTAGAATTCATAAATGCCCCCTATATCGATGCAATTTTAAATATCAATTACCCACATTCTCCCACCCATAATGAACACAGGTATATAAGTTAACCTTAAGTAGAGTAAGTTTAGTTTTAGATAGCTCTTTGATAATGGCCTAATAGCCGAAACAATTGTTAGTATATCTAATTAAAGAAGTCGTGAAACTAAGCCAAGTGTTTTATTTTCGAATAATTAATCAAGTTAATTTTTATTGTTTGATAGAAGCAATTATTAATTTTTTATTACCTATGATTTAGGTATATTATAGGTATAGGTATATATATGTATTATTTTGTATTCTATCACATGTGTAATAATACTTATTATACAAATGTTAGCCGACAACACGACCGTAATAGTTAAGGTAATAGATAGGTACTATTGCAATTAACAAACTTAAATAGACATTATACAGGTTAGCTACTGGATGGGTGCCCACAAAGGAAATGATACTTATAACTGGGGGTACGTTAGGCCCATCGACAACGAAAGGTAAAAGAAAGGTTTATTTATACAGCCACTATTTTAGTATATCAACTCTAACAATTCCTACGCAGTAAAGTATATTTCTTACCACAACTTACACAAGCACGCATCTTAGCAAAGCATAATAATGTTCCTACATTTTTATTACATCTCCATAGCTATCACTATAGTAACTATAGTTTGCAGCATCGCATTGCAATTGTAATAACCTATACTACCTATACCTAAACATATTTTTCTCAGTGTACGGTTATTAACTTTTTGAAATATTTTTAAATCATTTAAAAGCTTTCTTAATATTTCTGATGATTTAGAAGCTTTAAAATAGGTGGTAACATATATCCATTGTTGGTATATAAGTTGACTCGTACCTACTTATTTATATTTCCTTCCTTTTTATTTCTGAAAGAGTTTTGGACTTTCATTGTTTATGGGCAATTTATGTATAAGTCTTTAGAAAGGTGGTCGTATTTTCCGATTTATATAATTACATGCCGTAGGCAGATATACTTAATTTATTTCACACGAAGTAATCATAAATATGATGAATAAGAAGTCCAATATAAATCAGTACTAAGCAATTTATTACAAAAAAAACCACTTCGACTTGTCCAATATTCATGGAAATACTTCAACAAATCATAAAATTTTATTAAAAAGTCCGACTGTAATAACTTGATTATAAAAATGTTAAAAAAAGTAAAGGCGAAATAATTCACACGTAAATTACCCCTCGAATGGTCGACTCCCCTCGTCGCGGCGAATAACACATAATAAAATCGTCAATTTTAAGTGCAATAATTTTCGACATTTACATGTGTACGCATGTTTGTTATCAGCAACCTGTTACGGGCGAGAATCTTGCTTGTCTCGTCCTGCGTTTTCATTGACTCTTAAAACTTTACGACACATAAAAGTAACCGTTTATGAGGCACTTTGAAAACGACTAGATCTTATACAATCAATCTTATTTCAGTTCCCCCGTCAAAGGCCATGAATGAAATACTACTACTACTACATTACACACCAACACCTGATTTGTATTTATCAATGAACTTGTAAAAAGCTCGTAAACGCTCTTGACTGAATTCCTGCTATACATTTATTATTACTTTTATTGCTTTTTTAAGTGAAGTATTATGCTAATACTGATTTTACTGTCTTTGTAAAATATGCTAGCATTTTATTTTTCTTTGATATTAATGAATTTATTTGCGCTAGTAAAATTAGTTATTTTTCATTAATCATTTTTGGCATTGGAATCCATCTCGATACCTATCCATTCTCCATTTTATCTTGAAAATACTGCAGATACCTCTCCTTCCTGTCTTCTTCGGATCCTGTCAGAATCAACACTGACAATAGTGACGCCCTATTTACTATGGCTGCGACTCCGGGTTAACCCCTCGCGCTGGATTGGTGCGCCTTGTGATAAAGGGCCGTACTATCCCCTCGATAAATTATGTAAAGTGTCTAACTTTCATGATGGCCGCCTAACAATTCACCAATCCCGGCTACTCTCATGCGGCTGCCATAATGTTTTAGCCCGGAGCTAGAAGTTCCCGGGCTTTCCGACAGATGGCCGTAGCTTTCCGGTTAAAGGCGGGATAATTTTGAAAGTTTTACCTATACACATATCCACTTTTTTTTTAATTTACAAATTATTTTCTAAATTTTTTCAAACCCAAAGATCATATTTCATATTACTTGTTCAAAATACAAAGTGCAGGAGCTTTCAAATATGTGTGTATGCAAGAATTTAGGCTTTCGTGTGTATCGATTATACCTGCGTATATAATAGCATGTTTAAATTATACGCTCGATCATTTCTTTCCTAAATCACATTATAATCTCGCGTGAAATGTACTAAATACTCGTATTTTCATTTAAAGTATCGTAAAAGTTCACATTTTGGATTTATCACATAATTTGTTAGTCTCAATTGATATTGTGTGAACATAAAATTTACGAATTCCTTTACGTAATTCTATTTGATAAATTAGCTTCTTAAGTTTTATATTCACTCACTGTTACGGGTTGATACAAGTTTAATACCTACTGAAGATTTTTTTATCCATCACGTTTTCTATTTCTGTTATTCTGTTAGTGTTTATTTCAAACAGAAGAATTTATTATTCTATTTTGTTACGCGTCGCAATCAATATAGACACTATTTTTAGTCTGGCAGCTGGATATGTGATGGAGCTTTCAAGAAAAAATTTATTGATGCTCTTACAGAAGCTCGCTCTATAATGTTGATAAAATTAAGTGTTTACAAGAAAGAAATTTTTTGTATTTTTTTTTTGGAATTTACACTATTTTAAAATTATATTTCATTAGTGTATGTAAAAACTTTTGGCACGTTATTGAAGATCATATATTATGTTTGAACGAAGCTCGAAATTTTAATGAAATTTTTAATTTATTCAAAGATGTCGGCATAGGAAGTAGAATCAGCATCGATTTTAATCAAAATTAATATTTTGTGCTAATATATTTCGAGACAATTTTTGTATTTATAGTATGTCCCTGTATTCACTATTAAGAATTGGTCTATGTATTTTTCCAAAATTTCGACTTATTAATTCTTTTTATTGTATACAAATACCCACATATTCAAGGGTAAGTAAATACAACTACATATTTTAAATGTTACTTATCCTAACGTTTCGTTTCATTTAAAAATTATAAATAAATATTTTTAGATCCTTAAGTATTTTCATCAAGAACAGATCATTGGACGTCATAACTTCCCCTCAAGATTGTAAAAAATAAGAATTAATCAACTATCTTTAAGTAATCATTAGTTACCGGACACGAGAGGCCGATGACTCATCGCCCACGGGCGTACTATTGAAAATTTGTATTTTTAGAGTTTTTAATTTTATTTATATAATTGGAAAACGAACGGGTGGTGATCTATGAAGTACGAAATACATCTTCATTTGTTCATTTTGTAGTTCAAATTGAGTAAAGGAGTATTAATATTAACTAGCAATACTTTCTCAAGGTTCTTTTTGTAAAATTTATTCTTTTTATTGATCCTTGTAGATAGAAAGCGTTCTTTCTACATCGCAACTGTTTACAGGTGCCTACTGGAAACATTCTTTTATCTCAGCGTATTTAGCAGCTAGATTTTGAGGCATTGTTCCCATACACAACTCTTTACTCTATGTTATTAAATCTGGATTTCCTTTAAAAACTGCATCAAACTTTTGCTGAAGGCCACATCCAAAGTCACTTGGAATATTTTCAAATTATTAATAGCCACATGATTACTAATCAGAAATAATTAACAAATCGGTTTTCATTTAATTATACAGATATCTTCCAGGGCATGTGGATTTATTATTTTGATTGTTAGATAATATACACTGTGAGTAACCAATATCCAGTAGAAAGTATATGTTTTTTGGATATCCATAGGTAAATTGCTACATTTCAAATTTATCTATGTCTTTCTGCATAGAATGCAAATGCTTAAAGTTAATGGTTTTCTTTTTTCTCTTATAAAATTTGTCAATATAGCTAGGTGTTCTTTTAATTGGTTGCGTTTTAGTTTTAAGATTCTATCTTGGTTACAATTCGTACCTATTTTTTTAAATTATTTTTCTTTTTTCTATCGAACTTGAATCCGCTCAGATTGAAATATTATTTGCGTAATTTCGTAGTTTTTAATCGACACACCAATTGACTTACAAATGAAACAGACATGCAATATACACATCTGTAACTGTACACATGGACAATACACCTCGTATTTTCAGCATTTACTTCTGCTTAAGACACGTGTGTCTGCCATCTATAGTCGTCGTCAGTCAAGCTAGTGAAGCAATGTAATACAAATGATACAAATCTTTTTAAGAACAGATTTGTATCTGTATATACATTTACGCTGAAATCGCCTACAAGATATAGCAAATTTCGTCCTATAAGGTGGCACTATTTAATAAGTGACATCTGACGGACGAAAGAGACTATGCCGGCAAGGGCGACCTTTCGCTTGACTAGCTATGCTAGTACATAAACGAAAAAATACGTATAGGTGTAGTCCATTAACACGAGCCAGATGGCGGTAAATATACAAAAAGGTTTAAGTATATCAATACGTTATTGCACGTATTACGCATTTGTTACAAATGAAACAGAGATAGTCGGCATAGTCTCTTTCGTCCGTCAGATGTCACTTATTAAATAGTGCCACCTTATAGGACGAAATTTGCTATATCTTGTAGGCAATTTCAGCGTAAATGTATATACAGATACAAATCTGTTCTTAAAAAGATTTGTATCATTTGTATTACATTGCTTCACTAGCCTGACTGACGACGCCTATAGATGGCAGAAACACGTGTCTTAAGCAGAAGTAAATGCTGAAAATACTAGGTGTATTGTCCATGTGTACAGTTACAGATATGTATATTGCATGTCTGTTTCATTTGTAACAAATGCGTAATACGTGCAATAACGTATTGATATACTTAAACCTTTTGGTACACCAATTGACGTATAATTTTATCTAATTTTTTTTTACAAATAAATCTTCCACAGGATTTCTTACATTTATTTTCGTGTAGTTGGATCTAGATATTTTGTAATATCATTTCGTGGCATTGTCAAATAATAAAATACAATATATTTAAACAAAAAAAATTGTTTAGCTGATTAGCAAACAATTGTTATTGTTTCCTACACAAAAAAAGGAAGGCATTCCTTTGTTTTTGGCTAAATAATAAGTCAGACGCTAGCTATATCTTTAGAAATTCCTTGCTGTTTCCTTTTATATTGAACTATGAATTATTGGCAAAGGAATCCATTAGATTATTAGGTATACTGGTGTTCAATAAAATTTATAGATATTACAGGACGTTTTTTCTTGATATCGACACGAATTATAATAAACCAAAAATTGGAATATCGGAAGAACTAAATATATGTATTGTATAATAGCAAGCCTGTAAATTTGGAGTCATAACGTCCCCTCTTGAATTCTATAACTATATTTAAAGTTTGAAATTAATGCGCTAATTACGAATATGTATTCAGTTTTTCTCCATCACCTCCAGATTTTCAGAAGAAAGTTGTAAAAAAATATACCTTTTCTTAGAAAAATAAATATATCAAAAAACCTTATTCTAGAGCTTAAAAACTATTGAAATTTGATAAACTATTATTTGTTTATTGCGTAAATATATCACTTACCTTTGTGAAACCTCGGCCTCTTTTCTTTGCTTCTATTTTGAGATTTTCTCTTCAATTTTCGGTTTGGCTCATCTCACCTCAGCAGCTAACAGTGGTCTGTCAACATGTTTGTATTCCATCTTCCCTAATACCTCTGTTCCATATCTGTCAAATCTTGGTGAAATCTTTCGCTAGTGGCTTCTAAATTTTCCGGAAAATAATCAATGTGCGAATTCAGGAAATAAATTTAATTCTCTTAGAACAGCCCATTAAGATAAAATTCGCGATCATATTTGCCACTATTTTTTTATAATCAGGGTTTTTCTAGTTCCTAAGAAATTTGTCACTACTTCCTTAAAAGATTTCCATACTTATAACTCAATTTGACTGTTTTTCGTCGAATCTTTCATCCTTAATTAATTTTCTTATATTAGGGCCAACAAAAATTTGTTCATTCAGATTAACGTCTGACAAGGATGGACAAATTGTATGCAAATATTTGAAATCTTCTCTCCTTCTTTATTTAAAGCCTTCACCATACTCAACTTAATGTGTAAAGGAGGTAGAAAATTAAGTGCCTATTACTTCCACAAAAAAATTAAATTCGCACAATTTCTTGCCCAGCTATTTTCTATCTTGAGAACTTTTAATATATTCACATATAACTAAAAAAAATTAGCAAGCCCTAAATTAATAGGTTAGTTACTTAATGAGCCTGAAATCACCAATAAAAACGTATTTTTAATGACTAATTATATAGTTTTAGTCCAGCTATTTTCTATCTTGAGAACTTTTAATATATTCACATATAACTAAAAAAAATAGCAAGCCCTAAATTAATAGGTTGCTTACTTAATGAGCCTGAAATCACCAATAAAAACGTATTATTAATGACTAATTATATAGTATTTAACAAATTATCAATCAGAATTTAATCTATTATCCTAATATATTTACACTTAATGCACCAAGAATTAGTTACAACTCATTTTAAAAGGTTTATTCATTTTTGAATTGAACCCCCTGGGCAATTTTAAGCAAAATCTAAAATGCTATTGAAAAAATATTCAGCGCATTAAAAATGATCGGGAACGCTACTCAGCGTTCCCGATTCACTCAGATCTTAAAGGGAAAAATAATTGTAGGCCTGTGTAGTATTTTAAAAGGAATGTAACTGGAATATATAACTGCTCGTATATTTTTATAAAATTTTCGGCTCTTTAAGACTACTAATTATTACATGTATATTTTCTTAAAGTAACTTCAATGTTCTTGAAAGAAGAAATAGCGAATTATCAGCAAATATTTTAAAAGTTTTGTTGTCTCAAGTGATCGTTGCATCAATAAAATTAAAAAAAGTATCAATTTGTTTAAAGTCAAGGCTTTAAAACACTTTACCTACGAGATATAGCTAATGGGGATTCTAAAATTGAAGTATTTGTGAAATTTGCTAATGGTAGCATTCAAAAATTTATCTGTAAAACGACGACCATTTGTGTGATTATCTCTTAAATGGGAGAACAGGTTTGTTTCCAGAAATAAGTAGATAGCTTAATAATAAGTATACCTACAAACTGATTACTTTTTGCTTACCAAACTTTTAAATTTTAATATCGTTATCTGTTGTAAACACCTTTTGAAGAACTATTTCGTGTAAATATAGCAAATTGCAAAATTGGTTTAGATAAACTGGATTACTTGGAAATCTCGAAGAAAAAGAAGAATAATAAGTCGTCCATTTTACAGTATCTACATAACTGCAATCCGCAGACTTTATAGATTACAGACTAAATTAATTTGGTTTTTGTTGTTTATGTTGTTAATGGTGATAAGTTTAATTCGGGGTATTACATCGACTGCAAATTATCTTTATTAGTGTTACTACTAATTGTTTTGATTCTTCTATAATTATGATCAGATATTCAGGATGTTAAATAAAGAACAGCGTAATTTTAATCTTTGGAATAATTAATTAATGTTAATGTTTCATTAATATGTCAATTTCGTAGTGTATATGTAGTACATAAATATAATCTAGAATTGAAAGTTATAAAGAACATACTCTTTAAAATATCTTTTAGTATTCCTGCAGATTTCTACACAAATGTTCTAGGGAATTACAATAGATGACGCTTTTGCACGAAGTATAATTTCCATTTATTTTTTGAAATAGAGGGATTGTGTACAATATATTTCGAAGTATTATATAGAAGACGCCATTGTCTTACTATTATCCTAGCATATCTTGTCTACCAGAATATGACAGCGTAAATAAAGTGTCATACTTACTATTATAATTTATTCAATTTATTGAATTTAAGTATATCTTTACCCCTTTTGCCTTTACGCCTTATATTCGCCAGAAAGCGGAAATCGTCTAAGTTTGAATTCAGCACCACCCCAGGAAGCAGTTTAATGAAGCACCTCGAGGATGAAAAGTTTTAACGAGACATTGGAGGGTCGAAAGTACGAGTACTGGAGCATATAATTTCCACGGTTAATAAGACTTTATCTTATTTTATATCTATATAAACGCAAAATCTGATTAATACTTTTCTAAGATTTTTTTAAAAAATGTGTTGTTCGGGAACATTTTTTATTTAATAATTAAAAGTAAAGACACCGCTGAACAAGATGATAATGTAAAGTTTTAAATATTTACGGAACACGGAAAGTGTAGCGGGGTTGATATAATATACATAACATTACAAATCCGTACTAAGTCATGGTCGCCTAATAATAGATACATTATTAAAAATGCATTTAACTTAAGTAGATAGGTATTTAAAAGAAAGTTTATTAAAACTTAAGAATATTCCTTTTTATAAAACATTGGACAAACTTAAAGTTTGTAGTTTTGTAAAATTTTGAACAACCAATGTGTTATGCTTAACACAAAACTGATCTACGTTTAATTAACTTTAGGTCATAGGAGAAATTCTAAATTCTAATTACAAAAACAAACATTAATTATTACAAAAAGAAAAAAAATCACTATAAAGTGCATCAGCATTGGGGCACGTTACTGTCATAGGAGAACGATGGAGCAGGAAATTGGTTGTGTGAAATTGTGAGGCAAAAGTACGACAGGGACGAGAGGATAATCGAGGAACCAAAAAATTAATAGAGGAAAGTAACAGTGGGGGAACTCCGTCAATGAGTCTCCACAGAAGTCTTGCTCCCTGAACTTTACAACGATATTGAAGAGACTGAACATCGTGTCTTTTCAGCGAATTATCGATGTTACATTCAGGATAGACATGCTCAACTTTGTAACACAAGTACTTCAGAAAACGTCGCAGTACTTTTTTCACAAACAATTGCAAGTAAATGTAATGTGGTGACCATACGAGTGAAGCATATTCCAGTTTGCTGACAACAAAACCAAAGTATAACGTGTTTAGCAAAGGCACGCTTTGAAAGAATTTGAAGGTTCGCAATACAAAACCTAAAGTTTTTGATGTAGCTATACAGATGTTGTTAATATGTTCAGCAAAGCTTAGGCTAGAATTAAATAAAAAATCCTTTACACTATGAACTCTCTCGAGATTGTTACCATTAATGTAATATAGGTACTTCGTCAACAGGATGAAACTTTTTCGTATAAGAAACAAAACAGCACTTCTTCTTGTTTAACTCCAACTTGTATTTAGAACACCATTGAGTAATTTTATCAATATCAAATTATAAGTGACGTGCATCATCCTATGTCTCGATGAAGATATATTTTCAGGACATCCACATAGGCGAGTACAGGATACGATAAAGACATCGAATAAGTCATTGATAAAGAGAACAAACAACAATTGTCCCAAATGAGATCCTTGAGGGGCACCCGATGAAGGAAAAGATTTATAGCCATTGTAATAAACATAATTAGATGTGTTATTAGTTATGTATGACAGCAGAAGCAGAAGAAATGAAGAACTCAATCTAAACGCTGAAAGTTTAACAAGTAAAATTCCGTGATCTCTTTTATCTAAGATGTTATAAACACAGTTGCATACCTAATTTTCGTTTTGAATACGTCTGCTTTCAATCTAATATATAAAAACGAATGCTTATTTATTCGTTCTGTATAGGCTTCTATACCGTTCATCTGATTGCGGTGAAACTTTGGCAATTGTTTTTTTCGTGAGGGCGATAGTTTCTCTAAAAGTATGATTAAAGAAAAAATGTCTTTCCTTGAGCCAAGCCAATCGCTTGAAGTGTGCGGTAAATATGTTTTAACGTTATCAACGTTAGCAACATTTTGTAAATGGTTCCTTTGTGCCATCGATCAACAATAAACTTTCTTTGTTACACTGAAATGTTAACTGAAGAAGGTGAGCCATTTTGATCAAAAAGATGAAAAAAAATATTCAGAATTGTATTCTTTGTTTAGACGACATACAATAATTTACTACATAATCGTCATATTGGTGATCAATTTGGATGAATATGACACCTTGCTCAGTAGGTTGTTTGCATATGGTATTAGGGATAGTGTTTCAGATTGGTTTAGCAGTTATCTTAGAGATAGGAAACAGTATACTGAAACAGATAGATTATGCTCTGATTAACGGTTTGTGGATAGAAGCGTTCTGCAGTGAAGTATTCTGGGAACTCTTCTGTGTATAAGTAATGTTAATGTTTAGGCTGTGGGTAATATTGTCATGTCAGCCGATGATATATCGTTAGTTGAAAATTTAAATGGTGCCTGGTGTGTGTAGAATTTGAGAGTATAGTGCAGGTGGATACCACGAGATTTTTGGACAAAATAATTGATGGAAGATGTAGTTGGACGAGTCGTATAGTCTACATCTGCAACCGGCTTTCCGGGGTGTGTTAAGTGTTGAAGCGTTTACGTTCGGCAGTCAATATAAATATTTCGAGAATGTATTATTTCTCTAATTTTCACTCAGTTTTATCGCACTACGTTACGTTTACTGGTGTGCCGTGTTTCGTTTGAATCGGAGAGAGTATTTAGAATGGAAAAGAAAGCGGTTCGCATAATCAATCATTTGACTGTCACTACAAGTTGTAAGCCGTCTTTAGGCGCTATGGGCATTATGCCATTACCTCATGTTTATATATTCTAGTCGTTGTTATATGCTAGAAACAATATCCAAAGTTTTAGCGCTTTGGGTAAATACCATAAGACCTGGTTCATTATTCCACTTTTCATTCTATTGTTAAAATGTACTTATCTCCATATTAGCATGGCTTTGTCAGCAAGTACTCAACCATAACTAATTTGTATCAGCTTACTCAACTGATCTTAACTGTATTAGACTTTAGAATGCAGGTCGATGTTCTATATTCCGACTTCTCGAAGGCCTTCGATCGTCTTGATCATTCATTGTTTCCCAATAAACTTACGCATTTTGGTTTTGATGGCTCGATCATTAGATTCTTCCAATCTTACCTTTTCCAGTGACCGCAGTACGTTTTGTACAATTGTTATTCGTAAACTGATTATATAGCTACTTCTACTGTACCCCATCATGGGCACTTTGAGCCCATTGTTATTCAATATCTTTATTAATGACATTAGGTATACTATTTCTTCAGATAAATTACTTTTTACGCATGATATTTTGAGTGATTTCTTGCCTGGAAGATTTCAATTCGATTCAGTGTGATTTCGAAAATATGTTTCAATGGTGAGTGGCAAACAACCTTCCTCTAAATAGGAGCAAGAGCAAAGTAATGTCTTTCGCCAGTAGATCTGAGAACATTGTTTTGAGTTACCAACCGGTTAATTTATGTTTGCAGCATGTTGAGTTGCTTAGAGGGTTGGGTTCAGTGAACATCTTAGTTTTATTACTTCGTTAGTAAGAAAAATCCTTGGGTTTATCAATAGAAACTGTGATACTTTTACTGATGAACGGGTCCTGAAAGCGCTGGTACGTTTTCGTCTCGAGTGCGGTTCAGTGATATGGTATCCACACTATCAAACTTATTGTCGTCAGTTGGAGATGGTGCAGCGGAAATTCGTGTGTGGTTTCAATCTGAACGAATGTATCTAGAAAGAAACATTGACCATCGCTTACTACTTTCACGCTTCAACTTGCCTTCTTTGAAATTTATGCGTGTTTGCAGCGCCATCGTTTGTTTTTAAATTGTTCCGGGGTATTATACACTTGTCGCATGTTCTTCTCCAAATTGATGTACTTGTTGATCGATTCGGTCCGCGACAGTCGAACACATTTTATTTACCCAATGCTCGTACGAATGTTTTGTTGAAGTCCTTACATTATGTTATATGCCAGAATTTTATTAGCATATCCCCAGATTGTGATATTAACAACATTTTGAACTTCATTTAGTTTAGCTGATATTGTGCCTATTTTAAAGTTCTTCTAAATGTATGGCGAAAATGGATTTACATATTTTTTTAAGTTACTGCTTAAATGTTACTACTCGCTAAATAAAAGTAATAGGAAACGTTATGCCTCTCTAATACTCGTATTAGTTAGAGAACATTTATAATTTCGTAATGTATTGTTTGACATATCAAATTATAATATATTATATTATTTTATTTTATATTATCTTCTTCTTCTTCTTCTTCTTCTCTGTTTTGGGTTGGACGCCACCACGTCCACGCACTTGAGCACACTGTTCTTTGTACTATCCCCAATAGATCTCTCAATTCCACTCTGTTAGTCTTGTGTCCTTGATAAAAGTCACTATCCTCCTCAGGGGAAGTTTGAGTACACTCGAAGGATCCAATAGATCCCTCCCGAAATATTTCTGTCTGAGTTCCTTCAGTTCCTCACACGTGCATATTACATGAAGGCTAGTTTCCTTCTGTTTTACACATCTCCTACACCAGGGCTCGCTAACCAAGCCCATGGTGTACAAATGCTTCCTTAAAGGACAATGTCCGGTTATTAACCCGGTAATTATTTTAATTTCTTTTTTGCTACTACGAATTAGGTTGGCTGAAAACTTTCCGTCCAGCCCCCTTAGTAGTGTTTTGGTATGGAACTGACCTTCCGTTAACCTCCATTTACTTTTATGTTCTTTTTCTAGCCATAACCAGATCTCCCTTTTAGCGGAATCCTTAGTGATTCCACATACAGGTTCTGGTCCTATGAAGTTCCTATTAGTACCTTCTTTGGCCAGTTTGTCGGGAATTAAAGGCTCTTTGCCTTTAATTCCCTCATGTCCTGGCACCCATATCAGCGACACTGTATTGTCTTGTGCCAGGTTATTGAGGACCTGTTTACAATATTTCACCAGCTTAGACCTGGTAGATTGGTTCATAATGGCTTTAATAGCCGCCTGACTATCAGTCATCATGTTAATTTTTTTGCTTGCGCAGCCGACGTCCCGAATTTCATCGGCGCAGGCTGCGACTGCTAACAATTCGGCCTGGAAACCCGTAGTATGTTTCGCCCGACATATTGATACCTTCCTTCTAGGGCACATTCCGCATATGCCTGCACCTGCCCCCTGACTAGATTGTGATCCGTCAGTGTACCAGGTCCCGGCACCACAATCGATCGAGCGACTTTTTGCCTATTCCCTGGTCGGTATAAGTATGTTCAGCTTAGCTGTAAAAATAATTTCAGGTGCCATACTGTCCACCGGCATTTGAAATATCGGCTCTTTCAGTATAGTTCCTCTGATATCTGTATGGCTCCCTACAACCTTGTTAGGACACCATACGTCATTGGCCTTCAACCTCGACATGGCAGCCATTGCCTCCGCCCTTATAAATAGTTCCAGCGGAGGGAGACCCACGATGGCCTCCATGGAAGCGGTTCACGTGCTGTTCGTAGCTCCCGTGATTCCCAACAGGGCCTGTCGCTGGAGAGTCGTGAGGAGCCCCACCGACGATATCCGCTCCGTCCTCCTCCACCAGACAACTGCTCTATAGGTAATCGTTGGTCTTATTACTGCAGTGTACAACCAGTGTACCACATTTGGTTTTAGTCCGCAGGTCTTGCCAAGAGCTCTTGTGTATCTCCAGAAGAGCTGCGCCGCCCTGTCTGCCACTTTGGCTAGGTGTCTGCTCCAATTCAGTTTCGCATCAAGTGTTATGCCTAGATACTTGAATTCATTGGTTAGTTCTAACTTGTGTCCAAACAGCTTTACGCTGCCCAGATCATTTAGTTTTCTCATGTTGGTAAAGGCTACCAACTTGTTTTTTTGAGGATTGACAGTTAATCCCTCCTCAAGGCACCATCTTTCTACAATTCGCAGAGCATTTCTCATGGTGCTCGCCACTGTCCCCGGGAATTTCCCCTTGGATACTATGACAATGTCATCGGCGAACCCCTGCGTCCATATTCCCTGGTCATTTAATGTCCTGAGGAGAAATGAATTTACATATTTTTTTAATGTTACAGCGTAAATGTTACTACTCGCTAAATGAATATAAAAGTAATACGATATGTTATGCCTCTCTAGTACTCGTATTAGTTATAGAACATATATAATTTCGTAATTTATTGTTTGACATATCAAATTATAATATATTATATTGATTTATTTTATATTATATTATATTCTTTTTGGAACGATTGTATTAGAAAACATATTCTTCTTCACAACTTAAAAGGCACCTTTTAAGAGAACAATTGGAGTATAGATGGCAAGCACCCTATAATCAACAACGAACCCATGCTAGAATTCATCCTTGTACCTATCACACACGTTGGCACAATGGCATTAAGATCTCACGATATGCGTATTCTACTATATAGCGAGAATGAAATTCAGACTCGGTAACTTTCCTGTTCATTTACACGGAATGAAAATAGTTGGTTCATTTTCCTGTACATATGGTTACGTAGTTGCAGATTTAAATCATCTGATTTTGGCATGCCATTACTTTGAGCAACAAAGATATACATTATTCAGCAAGTTAGTGGAACTTGGAGTACCATTACAAACACCTGTGGTAGTACTTCTCATGTGCAATGATGTAAAGGTATACAGGGCACTTATTGATTTTATTAAAAAATGTGATATTGAAGTTTAAAGAAAACTTGGTAGAAGTTGCAGTTTGAATGCGATAAATGGGATTGGATTCCTCAACGGAAAAAAAAACATTCTTCTTTCGTGTTTTCTTCTAGTTTCGTTATGTCGCGCTACACATTTATTCGAAATATATACTATAAAAAAATTATTACTTGGTATTAGATCTGAAAATGATAGAACTAAATATTGTTTACAAAACTAGTTTAATGATTAGCGAATACCTTTCATAAAGGAAATGGTATGAAGTTTGAAAAGGCAAATGGTAAAGTTTGTGAAATTAAAATAAAAATACTGAATATTTTGTGAAATTACTTTGTAAAAATTTTGTTTAAATATATGCTTAGAATAAAATTTCGAAACAAATATGGTTGACTCTCGCAGTAGTAATGTATATCAATTTAGGCAGTGCCGTTCTTAAATTTATACATTAAGCAAATAATATAGAAAACTATTTAGGCGCCGTTTCTGTTTCCTATATATTACCTAAATTTATTTATTATCTACTATCTTAGGGTTTCTATGTTTTCTATTTCCTTATTAAATATTTTTTTACTATTGTTGAAATTCTTGGTACCTACAAATTTATCTTCCATTGAGAATGTGCAACCTGTCAAATAACCTCATATAAATTCAAATGTACGCACACATTTTTATTTTTTTCTAGAAAATATACCAAGCATACATACAAATATACATATTTGCTAGAGGTTTCTTGTTAATAAATCTCCAAACGACAAAATTTTCATACAATGGCTTTAACAGATTTATAGCAAGAGATTTATTTGATTTCGTCTTTCTTCTTAATACAATTCTGTCTTCTAGTACACAATCGCCTATTGAATAATTAAAATAATGTGAACGTGCTGTTAGAGACTTATTTAAAGCTGATAGTAAACAGATTAAAATTAAAATTAGTTGAAAATACAATAAGAAGATTAGAATTGCTAGATTTTGTGGGATTTTACAATTCTCAGCGAGATCATACGACTGGTTTAAAAATACCATGTACTTAACACTATTTAACTTAATAAATAGAATTACCACTAATAAATTTTGTGATAATTTGTTCTAAAGTGAATTATCCCTGTTTATCTAGAAAGGGCGTCCTTTAAATAAAAAGAGAAGGTATGATAAATAAAAAGATGTAATTATATAGAACATAAACCTAAAATATTGTCAAAATTACGACGCGAATCCCGAAATTAAAAACACCCTGAAAATTGTATTACGTGGTGACGCCTATGAATTAAAAATGTTCAGAATGCGTACAAATAATAAATACCTCACACACACATACGCTACGCGGCGTATGTTTGCATGCGTAACAGCTGGATGAGATGGACAATAACCAAACTATTCCTTTTGTTATTGGCGGTCAACTTTAAGATACCGTCTTTTATAATATAGTCGATAGCACAGTGGCGCGACAAAAATTGTTTAAAATTATTTGTCATTTTTTTTGGCTTATGAGTGGGAATTTTGTGAAAATATTTTGGATTTATATTCTACATAATTACATCTTTCCATTTTTCATAGGCTGTCTTTTTATTTGAAGGACACCAGTGTAATAGATTTATCTGTTAACTCTCGAATTTATTTTATTTCAATTTAGTAAATTAATTCTTTGTGGTTCCTCCATTAAGAAATCAATTAATGGTGAATGATGTTCAAAACAGATAGATTTGTGTCTTTAAATTTTTCTCTTGAATAGCTTTTAACCCACACTGTGGGCATATGCGGAATGTGCCCTAGAAGGAAGATATAAATATATTTGGGGAAACATACGACGGTTTTCTATTCCGAATTGCTTGCAGTCGCAGCCTGCGCCGAGTAAATTCGGGAAGCCGGCTGCACAAACAAAAAAATCTACATAATGACTGATAGTCAGGCAGCTATTAAAGTCACTATGAATCCATCTACCAGGTCTGAACTGGTGAAATATTGTAAACAGGTCCTCAATAAATTGGCCCAAGACAATACTGTGTCGCTGGTATGGGTGCCAGGACATGAGGGGATTAAAAGCAATGAGGCCAAAGAAGGTACTAATGGGAACCTCATAGGACCAGAACCTGTATGTGGAATCGCTAAGGATTCCGCTAAAAGGGAGATCTGGTTATGGCTAGAAAGAGAACATCAAAATAAATGGAGGTTAATGGAAGGTCAATTTCATACTAAAACACTACTACGGGAGCTGGACGAAAGATTTTCAGCCAACGTAATTCGTAGTAACAAAAAAGAAATTAAAATAATTAGCGG
The DNA here is from genome assembly GCA_935421215.2 of Melolontha melolontha. NCBI lineage: Eukaryota > Metazoa > Arthropoda > Insecta > Coleoptera > Scarabaeidae > Melolontha > Melolontha melolontha. Next base: position 71,751,897 of record OW285240.1, read on the forward strand.
CTTAATAACCGGATATTGTCCTTTAAGGAAGCATCTGTACAGTATGGGCTTGGTTAGCCAGGCCTGGTGGAGGAGATGTGAAAAACAGGAGGAAACTAGACTTCATGTAATATGCACGTGGGAGGAACTGAAGGGACTCAAACATAAATATTTCGGAAGAGATCTATTGGATCCTTCGAGTGTTCTCAAACTTCCCCTGATGAGGATAGTGACTTTTATCGAGGACAAGTCTAGCAGAGTGGAACTGAGAGATCTATTGGGGATAGTACAAAAGCAGTGTGCTCAAGTGCCTGGACGTGCTGGCGGCCAACCCAAAACAGAAGAAGAAAACCCACACTGCTTTATTTACTTTAGTTCTAACTTCTTTCAGTTATCTACTACACTATATATTTACTCCCAGGTAGTCAAAATTCGTTATTTATTGGATAGTCTTCATAGCCTTAGTAACTACAGCCAATTTGCATCTAAGAGGGTCGTTGGAGATCATGTACAATAATTTGCAACATATCTTAGTATCATTTCGTATTTTAAATTTCTTTAGAGAACGTGAACCTGTAAAACTTCTCTTAGACATTTCTGCCCATACTAGAACATTTAAACGATGCAATGCTGTAGTGGGGATTCTCAACAAATTCTACATATTAATGTCACATTAATGAATCCTCTTGAGGAATATGTTAAATTTTATGTATCGCCGATTCCAAGTTATTAGGGGATCAGTGGCTCCAACCTTTTAATAATGTTTAGTGGCGATAATTTTTATATAACAGACATTTTATGTACGTGCAACCCTTTATTGGGAATCAGAATTACAATGTACCCCTTTGCTTTGCTATCTCTTATGTGATTTAGTAGAGCTGTCCTCGATGCTTGCCTGTATATACCTACTCAAGGAGTTTCCTCAACAAGGACTCATCGTAAATCAAATGATTTACTTTACAAACAATGTGTGTTTCTTTGAAACGAATCGTATTATCATTAATATGACAAATTGCATTGTGATTAAGTCCTTTATCTGAAAACTTTTCGTTAAATTCTTGCACACTTAAATGAACTAAGTAGCTCCATTCTTCATCAACGTACTATATACCATCATCCATTCATCATCAACGTACACCTATGTTTCTTTATAATACATATAACTCCCTAAAATACTCCCCTCTTGTTTAGGTAAAACGGTAGTATGAACAAAATAAACAAATTCAATACTAACAATTTGCATATTGTAAAGATTATGTAAGTGTTTACACAAGTTATAGTTTTCCGAAGAAAAGGACATTAACATGAAAGAACGCCCTCTACCAGCCGATCTATGAGAGCGTTTTACTAAGTTCTATATTTGCACGTTCAGAAACTGGAAATATTTTGCATCTGTGCAACACATTTCGTTCATTTTTAGATACGATTTGCTTAACAATCTCAAATTTAATATTACATATCAGGAACTTAGAAATAATCCTGTAAATTTCAACTGCTTTAATTGAGATTTATTACAACAGGTCGCCATATTTATAATTATTTCTTTAATGAATTAGTAAAAATAGATAAAAAATGCGAAAAGTCGATTCTGGCAACGCTGTGATCATTACCTGGTATTCCGCTCTCATAAGAAGCAATTCAATCCCTGTTCACTCGTAAAAAGCAGTACCTATTCTTGAGACAATAATTTTCGATGTTATTCAGCATTTAATTTAACAATTGGTAGTTGGGTTATTGAGGAGCTTCATAAATCAACGAAAGGACGGTGCAATTAAAACTGACTTTCTACGAGCTTTTTTTTATTTTGTCGACATCGTTGCGTTTAATATTTTTATAAGTAAATAAGCATAAATTGCGTGGTTTTAAATTCCAAACAAGATATTAAATTATTATTAAGTTTGGAATATCCGAAGAACCTCATATTAATAACCCGTAGGCAAACAAAAATCATCCAGCAAATAATTTTTAGAAGTGAAGGACCTGTTGAAGTTTTACAAAAGTAAGTTTATGCTTTTCCATATGGTTGTATTATTTATTATAATATATGGCATTATTTGTAAAAACCAGAGTTGTAATTAATGTGACCATAGTTTTGCTAATAAATGTTGAAGTGGACAGTACTAGTTTGAAATGGAGATTGAGAAATGAAAACAAAGCAGAGCAATTTATGTTGTATTGCATATACCTACCTTGCTTATAATTATTATGATAAATTTGCATTTCCACTACACTGAATAATTTTAAATAAAGCTATAAATAGGTAACATAGTTATACTAACAGTAACAAAGAAATTGACAAATTTCTCTTTTTAGAAATATGTTATTCTCACATAAATTAATATTTCGATCCATGAGTACCTTTCCTATTTAGTGTCGAAAAATTAAATATAAGTTTGACACTTCAAATTAATTGCATAGGTCTTGTATAATGGTGAATAGATGGATGTGATCTATACGAATTTTTCACGTGCATTTGACAAAATTGGCCACCTTACTCTTTTGTAGAAGTTGAGCTTATTTGGAATTATCCTAGTGTTGCACAGTTACTTGAAGCTAAGGCCGAATTTCATATAGGTTCCTACTACAACGAATTTACATACTACGCTTACTTGGTCACATCTGGCGTACGCCAAGTACCAAATCTTGAGCCTCTTCTGTTTAATGTGTCCATTAACAATTTGACTACTTACATTCCTTACGTAGTGCTAGCCTATGCAGATGACTTGAAGATTTATCAAGCTATTAGAAATATTACTGATGTACTGCTTTGTAGCATAGACATGATGTAATGATCAATTGGAGCAATATGATTAAATTTGTTATTAATATTGATAACTGTAGTGTTGTGTCATACACTAAATGATTTCATGCTGTGCATATCTATTACTCTGTGGGGAGTAACGTTATTACAAGAAAACAAGTGATTAGTGACTTGGGTTTAACATTTGATTATATTTTACCTTTTGCACAACATATCTTTAAAATTTATAGGACAATTGGACTTATATGCGGGTGCCTCGTGGTTTTACAGAGATGTTTGTGCTAAAAATATTTTCTTATGCATTTGTTCGCAGTTAGCTTGAATGATACTATTACCCTTACTATGGAGTATATCAAAATTTAGGGTCCATCTGTCCTTTTGGCTTGATGATTATTATCAGCGAAATACTGTATACAAGGTTGTTCTGGAGCGCCACTCATTGGATTCCTTAAACACTCGTAGAGGTCATGTCAGTGCGTCATTTTTATATGATGTTATTAATAACAAAATTTATTCGCCTCATTTCCTTTCATGTTTATATTTTGCTACTCCTAGGTTGACTTTCAGATACCCAGATACCTTTTCCATTCCAAACATGTGTACGAATGTTATGAGAAGGGCACCTTCTTCAGTACACGAATTATTACTGCTAACGCTGTCTATAGTGGTATTATTATTACCAATTTGTATGTAAACAGATTTACTATAACTAAAAATGCATAAAAGTAAAGAACAAGCACTTTTCATGGGAACTAATTCGAAATTCATCGTCAAAGGTATATTAAACTAAATATAGGAGAAACTGGCCTAAACTGACATATTAGGGTAAAATGACATATCTGGGATTTCTGAATACTGACGGCATCTGTGAAAAAAGTGTGAGTTGATTCCCACTCGTTATATGACTTAAGAGCATTCCTCAAAACGCCACTCATGGAGCTAACTCCATTCGAGAATAAAAAGAAAAACCGTCAACAGGTTAGTCCCAATTTTTTTTGTTGATTGTATGTTCTCATTAGAATCGGCATGAAACCATTGAAGTATAATTTTGAAATTAAGAATACATGAAAGCCTGCTATTTCTGAGTAGGAAAATTGTGAAATTTTACAACCACAAAATTGATTAGTGACAAAGTGTGTCATTTTACCCTACCTGAGCGAGAACAACACATCGCTATGGTAGCATGCCTAAGTTCTGTGGGCAATTACATTCCACCCACCTTAATTTATTACATAATAATAATAATACATAATAATAAATAAAAAAATCAATAATTCTGCAAAATAAATTTAAATTTTAAGAAAGTCACTCAATATAGGCATCGTACACACGTTGCCACACCGCATTACGTTCCATACGTGTATTGTTGCCTATGGCCCGTTGCGAGTTGGACCTATCGTATACCGAATCATATCGCCTTCCGCGCTGGAGTAAATGCACTGCATTTAGCTGCATTTAATGCAGCGATCAGGCCTGCTAAAATGACGCATTGGTTTTGGACACCCGCGGGGGTAGCGGGGTGCGCGCGGGTGTTTGACAGAGCTCTGAGCGCACGCTCGTGTGGACCAGATAAGGAACAAGTGAGCGATCGCGCGAATTAGGTTGGATATTCCACTGGTCGCCTATTGAATATTATTTGGAATTTCGGAAGCGAATATCTCGGCTTCTACTTGTCGGATTTTAATGATTGAGGTGTCAAATTGTAGGGTTTGATGTCCTCTACAGGATGATGTAGAAAAATATGCAAATTTTTTGATATACAGGGGGAGAATTTTCATAACAATATGTTACGCTTTTATAAACATCAGAAATGTCGGAAAAATTATGTAAAAGAAAACTAGTTATAACTAATACAGGTTCGCCCGCCCAATTTTTTGGGAGCTCTGCAGCACTGCAGCGCTTATGCGCTAGCCGCCACTGATCAGATATACATAGCGCTCCAGATGGGCGCCAAGAAATCAAAGAAATCGAAAGCAGTTTGTTTGCGAATTGTGCAATTAAATTATTCCTGTGTTATTTTAACGAAGGCAACTTGTGTAAAATGACACCTTCAATAATTTTATTTTATTAAAAGTTTTTTTAGTTTATCATGTTTGGTTTACGTTTTCGTTTATACCCACTTTCTTTGATAGGATGGCATTATTTTTAGTTTCTACGTGAACAAATAAAGAAATAATGAGACAAAAACAAACTGGTATGTCATTTTATGTCAGGTTCCCCTACTTTAGCAGTTAGGTCACTATTAGTTTTGTTTAGAAAGATAGATATTATTGTATTGGAAGACTAAATCATTAATTTGCAACCTAATTTTTAAAATATATATTTATCATAACTAAAGGAACTCAAAAATCTTATCTCACCAGTTTGTTAAAGAAATTCAATGTACATGCATGAACTACTATGTAAAGTAATATGCTTTTCATAATAATTTTCTAAAAGCTTAAATGTTACTATGTGTATAACTGCTTGCTTTTCTTTTTTTTGTCAGTAAATTCTTCCAGTAATAAGTTAGATAAATTAAAGAGTACATATAATTTAAAGAAAAATCGCCAGAGCGAAATTTTACAGCTACGTTAGATATGTATACATAACTGTCAGAAACAGAGGAGTTTTGAATTTGCATCACATTTCACAAAATTATGCAATACTTGATGAATATTTACGCGATCATAAAAAGCCAGTTTTACGACTGTATACAAATTTAAATTCATTTAATTAATGTATGGTGTACTTCTATACAATTTATGTTGTAGATGTTAGAAGACATCTTAATGTGGAATTATCTATAGATCGAAACATGTTCAGCCAATTAGACCTGCAATATATAATTCAACAAACTTTAGTTATTAGCGTTTTTCGCTCATATACACTTCAGGTAGTAAAACATTGAATGATTGACTACCGTTTATATTATGAAGGTGATTTATTACTTTTATCCTAGAAGTCGTCACTAGATTTGATTTCGTGTCCAACATTCGTTGGTGTAAATGTAGTTGCATAACCTTTGAAATTCAAACTTTTAAATTGGAAAATTAACACTTTTTTTAAAATAATTTTAAATTCTATTAATTTAATATCAAGGTAAGTAACTTAATGGAGTAATTCTTACATTCCGTTAATAGTTGATTCTAGTTAACCAGCTGTAGTACAAATTTTACTGTTGACATACTGTAAAATTATAGCATTGTTTAACAAACAATCGTTAATTGTTAAATAACGGAATAAAAAATACAGAACTAATATTGTTTATTTGTTGGAAGCGTTATTTCCGAGGAGAATTTTTAATTTGAATAGGTATTTATGTATTTGTTTTATGCTTTCGTCTATAAGAAAAGGTCTACTATTCAGTGGCCTTCGATGTTAATAAATCAGTTGCTGTAGAAATTGCATTAATAAAATAATTTTACCTATCTTCGAATTTCCTAATCTGATTTTCGTGGAATATTGCAAATTTTGTAGTTTTACAATCACACTAAGGATTATTGACAATTCTTCACTTATATAAAGTTTTTCTATGTCTACCATGACTGGTTTCGATATCATTAAGAGGTGTCACTTTCAGTATGTTTGCATGCGGAGCATAACATAAACGAATCAATTGATTCAATCGTGATCGATGTTCATTATGCAAGATCTTTTCGGTCTTCCACTCCTTCAAATCAAAAGCCTGAGACAGTATAGATATTTCTAAAAAATAAAGAATTGTTGTTTGTTTCCAATTTTCCATTTCCCGAATTGTTTTCTATTGTCCTTTTAGAAAACAGACAATCTACACTACAATTGTTTTTTGAATGTTTTGAAATTTACGAAGAATAATGCTCACATAGTTTACTGTGGAAGTGTCGTTCCACATTAAAAAAAACATTTACTTTCTGTTTCGTATGGTAATTCCATAAATAATAACAAGTAAACTCTCATTTGCTGTAACAATAATTAAGTTTCCTCATTCCGTTTGTTAAAGTTTTCTCTATCAGTTCAAAAGCTATTGAAGGGTGACTATAACTATCGCATACAATGAGGTAAAGTTGAACCAAAACAGAACGTGGAATTGTCCAATCTTAATCATGAAAGATTTGTTGATCGAATTGTCAAGCACCATTTCTAAAGTATATTCATTGATTATATTAACAATAATAATTTATTTATTGTCCAACAGATATACAAATATATAATTACAGGGCAACAAAAATGTGAAGCAAATGTGTTGAATCATCTACACAATAAACTTACACATTATGTATACTATTGTTATGTTATTATACTGTGGAATTAGAAATTTAATGTTGTCCAGCTATGATGGTGCATCTAGGCCGTTGTGGAGCAGATTATACAAAAATTTCGACGCATACAGTTCTCCAAGGAATAAAACCGATAGGTATCTAGTAAGGCGATATAGTTAGTATACTGAGGTGGTTATGATCCAGTACGTTTAAAATGTAAAGATTTTAAAAATTTTCGCTGAACTGATTCCAACAAATTAATGTATGTTCTGTAGATAGGTGACCATATTAAACATGCATATTCCAACTTGATACAAACAAAGATAATGTAAAGCAGGACAAGAGCGTTCATGGAAGAAAAATTTTTCGAGCTTCGTATAATAAAACTCAGGGTCTTGAATAAAGAAGAAACTGTATGTAAGATATGCTCAAAAAAAGAAAGTCTGGTATCAAATGTGATACCTAGGTCTTTTGTATCAGAATAATTGAAACATACATGAGTAGGTAAACCCCACCAGTTTTGTATAATACAAAGGTATTTTTAATAATATAAAATATTATTAAAAATCTGGTGTGAAGAATACAAATACAGGTTCACTATTAATATTTTCTGTGAACGTGTCCGAATATATCCTATCCCCAGAGACGTAGATACGTATTTCGCTTTTCTACAAGCTCATCGGTACGCCCCTGCTGGAGAAAGGATATTTCCAGACACATTCACAGAAAAGAACCACCTCGCCCTATCACCGTAATTATCCAGACCGAGCGCAGAAGTAAATTCGGCGCTACCTGTTGTCAGACAGCCGAAGTACCTCGCATACCGTCCACATAATTAATGTGAAGTAACGACGCCCTTCCAAAGATTAGCATAGCCAACTCTCTAGAAAACTGCATTTTGTTTGTGCCTTCACTCATACTACGGCTTAACCGCATGTCTCTCCAGCAGGGGCGTACCGATGAGCTTGTAGAAAAGCGAAATACGTATCTACGTCTCTGGGGATAGGATATATTCGGACACGTTCACAGAAAATATTAATAGTGAACCTGCATTTGTGTTCTTCACACCAGATTTTTAATAATATTTTATATTATTAAAAATACCTTTGTATTATACAAAACTGGTGGGATTTACCTACTCATGTATGTTTCAATTATTCTGATACATTACACATGCGGTTAAGCCGTAGTATGAGTGAAGGCACAAACAAAATGCAGTTTTCTAGAGAGTTGGCTGTGCTAATCTTTGGAAGGGCGTCGTTACTTCACATTAATTATGTGGACGGTTGCGAGGTACTTCGGCTGTCTGACAACAGGTAGCGCCGAATTTACTTCTGCGCTCGGTCTGGATAAGTACGGTGATAGGGCGAGGTGGTTCTTTTCTGTGAATGTGTCTGGAAATATCCTTTCTCCAGCAGGGGCGTACCGATGAGCTTGTAGAAAAGCGAAATACGTATCTACGTCTCTGGGGATAGGATATATTCGGACACGTTCACAGAAAATATTAATAGTGAACCTGCATTTGTGTTCTTCACACCAGATTTTTAATAATATTTTATATTATTAAAAATACCTTTGTATTATACAAAACTGGTGGGGTTTACCTACTCATGTATGTTTCAATTATTCTGATACATTACACATGCGGTTAAGCCGTAGTATGAGTGAAGGCACAAACAAAATGCAGTTTTCTAGAGAGTTGGCTGTGCTAATCTTTGGAAGGGCGTCGTTACTTCACATTAATTATGTGGACGGTATGCGAGGTACTTCGGCTGTCTGACTACAGATAGCGCCGAATTTACTTCTGCGCTCGGTCTGGATAATTACGGTGATAGGGCGAGGTGGTTCTTTTCTGTGAATGTGTCTGGAAATATCCTTTCTCCAGCAGGGGCGTACCGATGAGCTTGTAGAAAAGCGAAATACGTATCTACGTCTCTGGGGATAGGATATATTCGGACACGTTCACAGAAAATATTAATAGTGAACCTGCATTTGTGTTCTTCACACCAGATTTTTAATAATATTATATATTATTAAAAATACCTTTGTACCTAGGTCTTTAATAGAAATGCAACGGATTAAATGAGAGTCGTTATAACGATAGTTAAATATATATGGATTGTTTTTGTGAGCATAGGTAAGACATTGCACTTACACACGTTTATATCTAACTTATTGGTAATACACCAGGAATTAAGCACATCTATATGAATCTGAAGAAAGATGCAATCTCCTTCAATATTAATCCTTTGGTACAGCTTCAGGTCGTCAGCAAAGAGTAATTTATGGTACTCAAGTATATCGTTGCCATGTCATTAATATAAATTAGAAAAAGTAACGAACCAAGGTTGCGTCCTTAAGGCATTCCTGAAGTCGGCGAAGAGCATTTTGATGACCATTATAATAAACATGCTGAGTTCTGTCACATAAGTAAGTTCGAAATAGTGAGGATAAAGCCGGGGTAAAACCAATTAAGTGGAGTTTAATTAAAAGTATCTCGTGATCTATACGCTCGAAGACTTTAGAAAAGTTGGTGATGGTAGATCGCTTGTTTACTAAGCCATGCTGATCGTTAGATAGGATTCGCTGAAATTGCGAAAATATATAATGTATAGGAATCATTTTAGATATGTTCCAACAAACCGGAAAACTACACGTTGAAAGACAAGAGGTTAAACAAAAGTGGTTTAGAAAAAACACTAGCTTACGCTTGTATTATTTGAAACTTATTCAATTTAGGATCGATCCTTTGAGGTTATTTAATATTGCGGATTTCGCTGTAACAAATATAAATATCTAAATTTCTGAAACGTAGATTTACGTTCATGTTTTGGTTTATTATATTATATTAAATTGATTTTTTTAATTTATTCATCGGAAAAGGAAAATGTTTGGGTCTTCGCTTTCCATTTCTGTGCACCAACAATTTAATCTCGAAATCTTACTAGAATCAACGGAATTTCAAAGAAATTAATAGCTGACTCTTGGATGTTATTATCATTATATTATTGTTATTATTACTAATTGGGATCGGACACGAGAGGCCGATAACTCATCGCCCACGTTTGAAAATTTATGTTCTTAAAGGGTTTTTAATTTTGTTTATATAATTGGAAAACAAACGAGTGGTGATCTATAAAATACGAAATACATTTTTATTTCTTCATTTTGTAATTCAAGTTGAGTAAAGGAGTATTAATATTAACTAGCAATACTTTCTGAAGGTTCTCTTCTGTAAAATTTGTTCTCTTTGAATGAAATAAATCCTTGTAGATAGAAAACGTCTTTCTTTTCTACATCGCAACTTGTAATAAGTGCATACTGGAAATATTTTTTTTATTTGAGTGTATTTAGCAGTCAAATTTTGAGCCATTGTCCCCATACATAATTGTCGAAATGTCATTAAATCTGGATTTCTATTAAAAACTGCGTCTACCTTTTACCGAAGGTCACATTCGAAGCCAATTCGAATATTTTTCAAATTATTAATAGCCACATCTATCGTATTGTAGTTAATCCACAATTTAATTTGAGATTTTGATTTTCAAAATAAGATATTAGTTTTGGCAAATTTCAAAAGTGTTCTTGGAAGAATGTACAACTGATTTTTTAAATTTGGAATTTGTATTAGTTCCCTGCACTCAGAAATACTTCGATCATCGTCATTTAAACTTGTAACAAAATTTTGTACACTATCAAAATTCTATGCATAAAAATTAGTAGGTTCCACCCATGATCCGCATCTAGTTATTACAGGAGAGGGAGGCAGTGACAAAGATGGAACTATTTCCCGGTAAAGAGCTACTCTCAATGTTGCTTTTTTTGGTGCTCAAAGGTGTCTCTGATATATTTACAGATTCTATGGAGAGCATGTGCTACACAAGTAATATGCAGCATATTAGGATTTGTTTTCTTTAATAGTCTGCCTGTTTTTAACATATATGCAGCACTGTCATTGACAAATAAAAATATTCTTTCTTTGTACCTGTCGCCCGAATAAAGCATTTGGTGCATATTTTCGTAAATGGTTTTAGCTATTGTTTCCACATCAACTGTATTTATAAGTTTTGTTGCTACCATATAGGCGTTATATGGAATAGTTGGATGTAGTACACCAGCTACAGAATTTACCACGTAGCGTCATAATATATCGACAGTTTCGTCAGCACTTATCCATAGGTACTGATTTGAAAGATGACTTCTAATGCGTTCTACTGCTTTCGCGTAGTACTTAGAAACATAATATTTGCGTAAGGTGGATTCATCAAGAACATTTCGACCAGTATATTTTTGGAGAAATGTTTTGAAGGTGGGGTTGTTAAGTTTATTTAATGGAATATTTACCGCTATTAAAGTTTCACAGAGTTCTTCGGTAAAATTATCAGATTCCAACGGGTCTAATCTCTGTGTACGTGTTTGAGATGCTAAATGACGTTTTACGTGCGATTTCTTGAAATTTTTTAACGATATTTTACAAACTTTGCAATAAATTTCGGAATCACTGGCAATGGACATACATTCAGTATGACTCTTAATTCAACTCGCCATTGTTTCACGATGCCATTCTCGACGTTGTTTCATATCATATCTGAAAAAGTAATTTAAACAACGCTCTAGATCTAAATAAATGAAAATTAAAAATGTATGCGTAAGTTATTGAAACTTAACGAAATTCATTGGACACTTACGTCAAAATAATTGGGAGAAGTAGATTCGATGAAACGATATTAAACAGGATCTATTACAAAAATTGCGAAAAATGTAATTAATAGTTAAAATAATGAAAAAAATGAAACTAAGTCATAGTACTTTATTTATCTTACGAAATATAAACTAATAAATAAAATAAATTCTATCTACGCCCATGAAGAAAGGAATTTAACTGTAATATTGAAGTAATTGCGTCACAATTCAACGACAAAAAACAGATGTGCGGTTAACTGAATGAATAGTGCTGTTCAATAACTGCGTGTTGTACTTAGCGATGTTATAAACTATTTATATGGTCCATCGTCATTTCGGCCTGATGTGTCCGGTTTCTAATTATTATATTTCTATTACTAAAAGACGTTCCTAAATGAATTTGGTATCTTCCGTTCCGAAGGTATAGATACATATAAATCGTATTAAATTCAGATCTTGTTAATTATTCGTTTTTTATAATTTAGGTTCGTGTCCTTGTCTAATTTTGATAAACTTTTAAGTCCATAATATTTCCCGATTTATATATAGGACTATTTTAGTAATTTTACGTAGACTTTTTTTAGAAATCCAGAAACCATTAAATTAAGGAGGCCCCTTTAAAAGTAAAAACTTAAAAAAAAGATTTATCTATCTAATAAAGTAATAATTTATATTCAGTTTCACAGACTGCGGATGGCCTTTCAATTTTCTAATTTTGCTTGTTGATGAAATATCATTCCTTTGAATCTAAGCATTGATTTATGATCCAGTAAGGAGGTGCAACGCATAGTAGATGTATATCTGCGTGAAATACGAGTTTTGTGAATACAAATTATGGCATATGTATTATAAATGCATAAAAAAAATTATGTTTTGAAATAAAATCTAAAAGTTCTAATTTCCTCAGTTATATTTTTAACATTAATAATCTAAAAATGTTTATGCTTCCAATTGTTTTAATTTTATACATTCATAAAGCATTCGGCGTGTCTGATATTAAGAAGATCTAGTCGCCCATAAGACGTGTCATTAAAATTTTTAACCGTCTTTTTTTTTTGTAGACAAACGCGGACGATGCCATTACTTACATTCTTATGTGCTTCTTAAATCATATCGGTCGTAAATACATCCTACTTCGGTCCAATAAATATTCTAAATTCGTCACAGTACATCCAAACTTTTATTCATAAGTATTCGCTTGCTGTGGGTGGTACGCCAGCTATTACAAAACAAGCACCGTACATTCTTTCATGTTATCACTGACATTATTTTTTGTTTTTGTACTGTTTACAAAATGTCTAGTTTATTGCGATGATATAAGAATAGTTAAAGGCAGCCGGAGTGATTTATGTTCTCTTTTAAGTATTATACAGTATAATAGCTTGTAATGTGGTCATGATTTCCAAAACATACCGTATAGTCTATAAAATAGAAAAACACAATTATATATTTCGATTGATTTATGTTCTCTTATTAAAATTTTTATTAAACAAAAAAATAGCTGTTAGAAAAATGTTGATAAGTATATACCGTGTGCACAACGTCGAGCGATCGATGGATATATAAGTAATGACTGGCCAACTGCAAGTGGGAGGGGCTACATACGTTAAACTTCTACAGGGCGTATTTAATTGTGGTGAACTAAGAAAACGTTATGGTTGTTTATTAATAAATGATGTATCAAAATAAATATTCCAAATTAATAACTAATTGTTTAACAAACTACAAAAATATTTGTAGTATATTATTTATGGTTAATGTACGAATTTGGATATTTTATCCGACTACACCGTTGCTTTTCGCACTATTAGTCATATGCCGGCTGTCAACGTCCCTACAATAACGGATACTTTTGTTTATGTCTCTTCGGCCATAATACTTTAAATTTAACATTTAAATTTAAATAAAATGATATAATATAGTTGAAAGTATCATAAAATACAATCCGCCGTAAAGTGCAGAGTTTTTGTTTACTGCATAATAATAATTCTTACCGGCGAAGCATCAGATATTTTCATCGCTAAATATTCAATGATAAGTTTCATCATAGCTTCGTGGCTTGAACTTAAGAAATTCTTATTCAAATGAAAACACATAAATAATATAAAATTATGAAACAAAACCGTAACTCTTATTGAAAAAAATTAAAATAAAAAGTATTCTGTAATAGCATAAAATTTCAAAACAATAACGATTCTTGCAAGAATATAAATAAAGTGTTTACCAGTATAAATAAATGGTTTCCTTAAATAAACTACCTATAAAATATTAAATTTAACTAAAATACCTTTATTGGTAATAAATATTAATTATTAAATAAAAGAACATTCTAAAAAGAAAAACTAATTATTTAGTAAATGCTCAAATAAACCACCCTCTTGAGCCGAGCAGTAACCCAATCGGTTATAAAAATTACGACGGACATTTGTTAACATTTCTATACGTACTCTACGTACGGATGACAAGGAGCAACTGCAACTGAATGACCAGTCGCAAGCTTGTTTTCCGATTCAATATATTCCGCCTTGCTTGAACACTTTGAGCGACTGATAGGAATATTCAATGTGTTAGAGAGAGATTATTTGATTCGTACTTAGATCGTATGTAGAATGTGTTGGATAAAGAAAGGGAACGCCCGTACAGTTAGACAGTAGAACAGACTGAATATACTCTCTCAACCCTAACCACATAAACTCGCTATTCGTCTTCGTCTTACTACATTGTGGTAGATCAATCACTCCCGGGCGTTCATATGGTATACACAAATTAGTTGATATTAAAAAACTTCATTCAGAGCTTCAATCAAGTTTTTTCAATATTAACGAATTAATGTACTTTGTCTAAACCCTATAATAAATCATATCGGTGATTGAATTGACAAATACCTAGATTTTACTATGCTGTTTCTATTAAGATAAATTCTAAATTCGCGAAACCTAAAACTTAGCAGGAATTTTAGCAGTGGTAACCGACATCTGCAACTATCTATTGTAACGAAACATATATGTATTGATTTATAACATCCAATAATTCAATACCAACTCACCTACAATCGATAGACGCTTTTGTTTGCTGGAACGTCAACAAGAACAGAGCTTTTGCAGATGTGCCATACAACTCAGTCCGAACCTTAGAAGCAGCAGCATTACATAGAACGACAGTGCAATACAGAATCCAAGGAAAGCTTCAATATGTCCTCTTCACGACTTATCTAAAGAAATATAATCATGTTACCATCATGATCATGCCACATTAACAATACCCTTACGCCTGATAGTTTCTTGTGAGAGTAAGAGAAGGTTTAAGAACTGGCAGTGATCACTGATGTTCGATTACAGCCTGACCCAACTGCGACACCTCATTTCAGGTTTCGCACCTTTCCGAAAATGTCAAAGAAAAATTCAATTTACGAAAACATCAGCGGGCATTTAAAGTCAAGCTGGACGGCCAATTTTCGGTTCTTTAATGACTATGTGCACCAAACTTAACTCTGTTCATAAAATTTACATTGCCATCATCAAGAAGAACTAATCTTAGACATACACCATAATAAGTTACATATATCCCTTTAAATATTGACAAATGTGCCATTGTGATATATTCAAGGATTGCGAATTCATATAACTTTCAATACAGGGTAGACGAAATGGTGATACCTCGTAGACCTGAAGTTAAGGAGATTTTTTTTGATGTGTCGCTTCAATTTACCGCCCATATCTTTTCTGTTGGTAACGCTGCTTCAAGGTCTTTGGGCTTCATGATAAGTACCTGTCGTGGCTTCAGTAATTCGTTGACTTTGAAGTCTACCAACAGATCGCTTTGGAGAGAATTCAGAAGCGTTTCCTTAAATATATCACCTTCAAGTGCGATGGAACTTATCCAATGCGTGGGACAGACTATAACGCTTTGGTCAATAGACATGGTTTTCGCTCTTTAGCTAGTAGAAGGGAAGAAGCAAGTGCCACCTTTCTTTTGAAACTGGTCAACAACTCCATGGATGCATCTGGTCCACTGTCTCAGGTTGATTTTCTTGTGCCGGCTTACTGCACACGTTCGTGTGCCACGTTTCTATTTCCAACGGCCAGATCTAACGTTTTAAAGAATGCACCTCTGGTACACATGACGCGGAATTGCAACACCTTGGATCTGGACCCGTTCTGCAGTTAGCATTGTTTTCTTTTACTCTTACCTTTCTTTGTTAAAGCTGTTTTCATAACATAACTTTCAATTTTTATATAAACATATTTTATATTAATTTTGAAGTTCCTTTTGTTTTGTGTATCGCTAATTCTTCGTTTTTTTTTGTTTTTAAAGTTTTTTAATTTATATTTATATATATATATATATATATATATATATATATATATATATATATATATATATAGGGTGTCCAGAAACTCTCCTGACAAACGAAGACCGGAGTTTCCTCAGATAATTTTAAGACAATTAAATCGAAATTCACCTAGTCCGAAAATGCTTCCTAAGGGAGCTAGAGTTCTTTGAAGATGGCGCCTTGTATTTATTTTTTTTTTAATTCCTCCAGAACGCTTCCATCTAGAAAAACAAAAACTGGTATGCTTATTTATCCTCCAGAGATGAATCGATTCCATCAATTGCGAATTTCTAGTACCGGTCATAGGCGTCCGTTTTGGGTGGGTCAACGGTTATTTTAAGGCATAACTTTTTTGTCTTTAACTTCAAAGCATCTGTGACACTAGATTATTAAATTTTCAGGTATTCCAGTACTAAAAGGTACTCTTACTTTAAGTCGGTAGGATACACCGTTTTCTAGAAAAATCGTTTTGTAAATTTTTCGTTTTTTCTTCATTAAAGTTTAATTTTTTATTTTTTGCAATAGTTAGCTCTGAAGTGCCAACAGAAGTAAAACCTACGTTTTTCATTGTCAAATTGTTGTCAGTTCGCGAAGTTTATCTTTTCATTTTTTACTTTGTGTTATTCAAACACAACGATTTCAATTTAAAAAAAAATGGTTTTTACTAATGAGGAATACGCCGATATGCATTTCGTTTATGGCGAAATGAGGTGTAACGCTCGAGCGGCGCAACGTAGATACGCTGAAAAATTTCCCAATCGTCAGCATCCTACTCACTCAACATTTACAGCTCTTCATCAACGATTAAGAGAAACAGGTTCAGTGGTCCCAAAAAATAATGAAACAGGGAGACATAATGATGTAACAGCAGAACATGAAGATGTTAGTTTAATGGAAGTTGAGGAAAATCCAGAAATTAGCGTTCGAAGACTATCTGCCATGTTCCCCACAATTTCAAAATCTTCCGTAGGAAATATCTTACACAAAGAAAATTTATATCCTTTTCATTTTACAAAGGTGCAAGCACTGCTAGAAGGAGATTTTCCTGCTCGCGTAGAATTCGCTAGATGGTTACAAAATCAGAAAAATCAAGATGAAGATTTCTTCAGGAACATTTTGTTTGGTGACGAAGCTACATTCTCAAAAAATGGAATTTTTAATGTACATAATGCACATTATTATTCGTACGTTGTTGACAATCCCCACGTTGTTCAAGAATTTAAGCATCAGCATAGGTTTATCATAAACGTCTGGATAGGAGTAGTTGACGATTACCTACTTGGACCTGTGGAATTACCTGCTCGTTTAAATGGTGCTGATTACTTACATTTCCTGCAAAATATTTTACCTGATTTGTTAGATGATGTGCGTTTAAATATTCGGCAAATTATGGTTTCTACAGGACGGCTGTCCAGCCCACTTTAGCAGGAATGTACGAGACTTTCTAGATAATAACTACGAAGACCATTGGATTGGAAGAGGCGGTCCAGTTGCTTGGCCAGCAAGGTCGCCGGATTTGAATCCTTGCGATTATTGTGTTTGGGGATATATAAAAGCATTTGTTTATTCCGTTCCGATACAAAATCGCGCACAACTCTGGCTAAGGATACAAGATGCTTGCAATGAATTTAGAAATAACTTTGGAATTTTTGCAAGAATTCGGCGTTCTCTAAGCAAAAGGGTAAACTTATCATAGAGACTAATGGTCATCACATCGAGCAACTTTTGTAACAATCTACCTTTGATACTTGTTCTTTTTTTGTTAGTTTCGTTCCATTGTAATAAATAATTTGTTTTTAATTTATTAAATTAATTTTCATCCATGCCTTGATAGTCCAAGCCAACTTCGTCGCCAAAAATAAGTAGGTACATAATAAATTGAACTTTAATGAAGAAAAAACGAAAAATTTACAAATCGATTTTTCTAGAAAACGATGTATCCTACCGACTAAAAGTAAGAGTACATTTTAGTACTGGAATACCTGAAAATTTAATAATCTAGTGTCACAAATGCTTAAAAGTTAAAGACAAAAAAGTTATGCCTTAAAATAACCGTTGACCTACCCAAAACGGACGCCTATGACCGGTACTAGAAAATCGCAATTGATGGAATCGATTCATCTCTGGAGGACAAACAAGCATACCAGTTTTTGTTTTTCTAAATAGAAGCGTTCTGGAGGAATTTAAAAAAAAATAAATACAAGGCGCCATCTTCAAAGAACTCTAGCTCCCTTAGGAAGCATTTTCGGACTAGGTGAATTTGGGTTTAATTGTCATAAAATTTTCAGAGGAATCTCCGGTCTTCGTTTGTCAGGAGAGTTTCTGGACACCCTGTATATATATATATATATATATATATATATATATATATATATACTATTGTAGATATCAACCGTTTATAATTATCGTTAATTATTATCGTGTAGATAGCTTGCTGTTGGATAATAAAGATTATTATTATTATATATTTCTACATGTATTTATTGAACAATCTCCCTTGAAGCGTATATTACAGCGAATTTGGCATCCAATTTTTACATGTATTTCTAGTTAATTATAAAAATTATAGTTTATAAATTTGGTCGAAGACGTAAGTGTTGGTATTATGCCATTTGCAAATATCACGTGGTTTTGGTTTTTGTTTTTATTTATTATAATAATAGCAGCTACTGCATCAGATTCATTCATTTTTTCTTCCAGAAACTCACAATAAATTAAAAAAGATAGTGGCAATATTTAT
The DNA here is from genome assembly GCA_935421215.2 of Melolontha melolontha. Classification (NCBI taxonomy): domain Eukaryota; kingdom Metazoa; phylum Arthropoda; class Insecta; order Coleoptera; family Scarabaeidae; genus Melolontha; species Melolontha melolontha. Next base: position 71,770,613 of record OW285240.1, read on the forward strand.
TTACTATCTATCAACATACAAATGAAACAGGCATGCAATATACATATCTATAACTGTACATATGGACAATACACCTCGTATTTTCAGCTGAAAATACGAGGTGTATTGTCCATGTGTACAGTTACAGACATGTATATTGCATGTCTGTTTCATTTGTAACAAATGCGTAATATGTGCATAACTTATTGATATACTTAAACCTGTTTGTATATCTATCAACAATAAAATGTTATTCCCTTTTGTCATCCTCGACTCTAAATATTAACGTGGATTTTGACAACAAGGGTTTCAATTTTTGCATTAATTTTTAGATGTATGTTTATGATGGTATATTAAGACCTTAAGAAGTTCCAAGTCACATGGGGTCGAGTGCTTCAAGTGACTACTGAGACTCTCTAGTTTGCGAGAAGAACCACTATGTTAACATCGATACTGCATGGGAATACATCAGAAAGACTCATAGAAGAAAACGTAAATTATGGTGCCGATTTATACTGGAATTATTCTGGAAGCCACGAATTAATTTTCGACGAAGCCATGCCTACCTCACGAAAAGGAAGTGAGAAAAATTTATATGGATACAAAGTGGATTGAATAACTGAAATTCCTAGCAAAGTATAATAAAGTTCTACTGTGGATCTCATGTCTGATTAGAGTGCAATGTCTTGCTTTATTCTTTTGATTGCAATTAGCAGCTTTGAGAGTGACTTTTCCGCTTCGGAATATTCATCCCCATTCAGAAACCCTGTTCTTCTCAGGCCTTCACATAGGCATAGTACGCGAATCGCGCTTTCCTCTTCTACTTGGCATGTATTACTACACATGTATTTTTTCTGTCGAACTCATGTTACTTACATCCTTGTTAAGATTCCATATGTTACTAGATCAACTATCATCCTAACAGATTTTCTGTCCGTACTCAGTATATCAGAATTCAATACACTAAGAGAAGATACATAAGAAAATATAATACTTTCTTTCCTAATTACACACTTCGCCAAATTATTCTTCGACTATTATTACTTTTATTTCTTCTTTCATTTATAGAGTTTAAATTAATTTTTGCACCCAAATTTTATATTTACTAAACTGTGTCAGTTCCTAAAGTTTAAGTTATACGTATAAAATATATATGAATTTACTATTTAATAACGTTTTCGAAGGAGAAAAACCGTGAACTCTTTTTCCAAGAGATGAAAACTCGAAGGAATACCAAATTTTTGACTTATGCGACAATGGTGTAAACAGATATTTCTCGTTAGCATACTTTTTATTAACCGATATTATAAAGTTCAGTAATTAACTGTATTTTTATTCATAAATTTAAGGGTTGCTCTTCAGATAAGTAATAAAATTGACTACATGCATAAAATTGACTTAATGCAAATATTTTCTGAAATACGAGGGACATCTTTCTAGTGTTGCACATAGCCACATGCAGGGCACCAGTAAAAAAACGTCAGCTGTCAAAATTAATATAAATTTTTCGTTAATCTAAATCTAAAGTTTCATTAATATGCGGCAAGCGATTTAGTCATAGTGAATTTTTTAAGTTTATAAGTTGACTGAAAAATGGAATTGAATCAAGAAAATTTTCGCGCAATAATTTTGTTTCAATTTTTGGAGAGGATTAACTCAACACCAATGTCTTGCTGAGTCAGTTTCTGTTTATGAAGATGAGGCACCACATCAATCGACAATTTGACGTTGGTACTGTGATTCCATTGAAGAACGGTTAATGTGGATTGGTACACAACCTTTTGTTTGCCAAAAATAATCGCCGTGCTCCGAGAAACTAACCCACAACTGCGAATCATCCTACATCAAGACAATGCGAGTTCGCACACAGCTCGAAAGACAATTTGCGTTTTTGGAGCAGCAGATATTCCTCGTAGTTACATCTGAATTTATGTTCACATTCAATTATTTCTGGTTGTGATAGTGCGCCTGATAATCTGGACACAAGACTTCTTGAAGAAACTTTAACTTCTTCATGTGAAATTTGGTTCATTAGATGTTTTTAAACATAAATTGCAGTCAATCAGAAGAGCTAAAGGTTTTTGTTTTGTAAGAAAGTGATGTAAAACTTTTGCGATTGAACTATCCGGGGTTATTTAGTAGAACTTGAGAAATTCTTCTAAATTTTGACATTTAGTATTAAATATTTTATGGCATTAACAGATTTAATACTGTGTAATTTATTGTTACGGGTAACTATAAGTTATTGAAATTTTTTTTCTTGAATTTGTGACAATTCTGTAAGGAAAATACATATATCGCAATAGCCTATTTTGGAAGCGGCTTGCTAAGCTAAGAAGGTAATTGAATATATTACAAGCAATTGACTTTGTTTGATGGAGAATGTACCAATGTTATGGTTGATGTTGGCTCGTGGGCCAATTGTTTGCAATGAACCTGGTTTCTGGAGGTGATGCTTCAGCTCCAGTTACTAGAATCACAACGTGAACAGGTTGTAAGGCTGTATATACTTTTCTTTCTAAATCCTCGGTGACTGTTAAATGAAAAAAATGTATTTTCATCTAAACATATTTATTTACACTATATACATTTATTTTGGATCTACAACGACTTATACTAACATAAAACTACTGTTGAGACTACTATCTCTTGTTAAAATATAATTGTTTGATATGAATGTTATGAAGAAGACTGTGTCTTGTACTGATGTTGATATTGTGTTTGTGTTCATACTATTGAGTCTCTTGTTGCTGTTATGAGACTCTGAATGATACTGACCTGTTCTGTACTGTTTTATAAGTAGTTAAAAATATACCATTGCTCCTAACTATTACATATAATAATCGTATTGGTTGAATAGTGTATAGTGTATGTATTCATAGAAATTATACCTACGGCAACAATACTCAAGGTTTACGATAATGTCTTAAAGATCTAATCTTAGCTAATACATATATAATAAAATATCATTACTAATTAAGTATTAGTAGGTGTCATAAACCTAAGTATGCAGTATTTCTGGTTAATTCCTTTGTACAGTAATTGATTTATATGGTACATACATATTTAGAAATCGTGAGCCATACAGATCTAATTAACAATGACAGGTATGTTAAGGCTCTATTGAAATCGTTCACAGATTACCCTAAGCAATAAATTAATTTTAAAAAAGATGCCGATTATTAGTAATCCCAGGTAATAAATAGATTTGCAAATGTAAAGAATTCTAGAACTTAGAGAAACTTTTTATAATTTGTATGTGCTAATAAAATATATACTATATATTGGCCTAACTTGAAAATGAACGTTAAGTATTTATAAAATTAGAAAAGTTTATGTTAGAAATCCAAATCCTAGATTTACTTAGGGTATTTCCGGGTTAGATGGTGACCAAAATTATAGACAGCTTCAATTATAACATTTGTGTTTATTTAACATAGATAAATTCAATATTCTGTTATAAGCAGCATAGGTAACGTAAACGTAACTCTTAAGTACAAACATTGCTTGAGAAACAAAATAAAAAAAATAATAATTCTTTTTTTAAGAATTCACTATCAGACCCAAACCATATGGGTGGGATGGTGACACCAGTGGGGTAAAGATGGTGAATGGAAAAAATCACTTCTTTCGACTTTTCTTCTTGCCGCAGAGGTCGCACTTATTGCAATACTTTGTGCAATCTTCATGCTACCATCATTTGCATATAATACACTCGATCCAGTCAACTTTTTTCGTTGTACGGCGGTAGTTCACCGCAGCCAACAAAACAGTCGTCGATATACATATCATGGTCATATTAATCGTCGAGTTCAATATCAGAAGATCAATCTCAGTCCGACTCTTTGGTGGTTTCAAATTTCTTTACTTTTGTCTGCGATTTTGGGATCGTCTTTGACCGAGCAGATTCTTTCTCTCATTTTTGGATTTGTTTATTCTTCATGATTGCAATTTGATTAGGCGAATTGAGGACCGCGGCCATTTGTCTTGAATTTTTCCTTGCGTTTTGAACTTTCTCAACAACTGGAACTGACGATATTTGGTCTAACGCTTTGCTAGGGCTGTCTTCATCATTTGGGCTTTCTTGGGCAACTGGATTAAGAGTCTTTGAAGTATCTGGTTGAGGCGTCGTTTTCTGATTAACTGTTACTGTCAGATTGTGTGTCCGCACTTGTTTGGTGAGTTGAGGTTCCTGCTACCTGTGCATCTATGGTTAAAGCATAATCAGGGATTGCTCGGGGATTAAAGGAATATATGCCTGTCCCCTTAAAGCTTGAAGTAGCATTAGCACGTGTAGTGACTTGCTTCCACGCCTCCGAAAATAACTTACCGACACATATCCTATTTATTCGTCTGTTTGGGTTCATTTTAATGTAAGAATTGCAGACATTGTAGTAGAATATTTTAAGGGCTCTGAAAAAGCTTGTGTCCAGCGGCTGTAGATTGTGACTTGTGTGACCCAGTAAGCATAATAAAATGATGTTTTTCAACTCTGAATATTCTAGTATTTCTACCAAACTACAATGGGAGCTATGACCGTCAAGGATGAGCAATGAAGTAGCTTCTGACTTTCACGGAACAAAATTTTTCATCTAAATTTATAGAAATTCTGCAGTTACATATGCCGATTTTTGTGACATGTACACAGCATGTGTCGGCACAGAAACTGTCGGCATGCCGTTTTTATATTCGGGCTTTTCAAAATTTCCCTCGGCATTGCAGCAAAACAAATAACCGATATCGTTTCGCCCTTCCCACTGGAAATAACGCGTAAGACATTTCGGGATCCGTTTGTAGCCACTACGTGTCCTGGCTTATTATTCAGTTGTGAGTAGGCTGCTCTCATCCACGCTAAAGATATTGGCTAGATTGTTGACCAATTCATTGCTAACCAAAATGCCCGGAAGTATGCCAAAATATTGCGAAACAGCATCTTTATTCTAATTTCTAGCTCGAGCTAATCCAATACCTTCTGATTTTCGGACATTAAGTTCGGGGTGTCGATTTAAAAACAGACGAAGCCAGTCAAACCCAGCCATTTCTTTATTTCGGTTAATCGTATGTTGTAGGTGCAGCTGCTCTGCTAATCTAAGTGCCATTGATCGCACTTCATTGGTGAAAATCGGTACTTCTGAAGTTTAAGAATGTGTGTTAACAGCTTACTTTCAGCGTCAACTCCCAGATGAGATGGTGAGCTGAGAGCTTTTTTAATCTTCCACGGAAATCCTGCTTTTTAGCATTGACCACGGAATCGAGTACATTCGTGCTGCTTTAAGCAGACTTCCTTCCCGAACGGCATGAACTGCACTCGTGAGTTGATCTTCAGTCCATTGGCCTCTACTAGATCCTTGCCTTCGTTTATAGAACATAGGCATTCTGAAAATATTAAAATGTAAATAAATAACATAACCTAGCATTCGTCATCTCTCCCAAACTTATATTCACCAACCCTTCCATTTGAATGGGTGAGATGGTGAACACAACTACTGCCAACGGTTTCAGGTTATGTAGTGTCATTAGAGAGGGTACAACACAAAGAAGTCAAATTCCTGCCGAGCAATTTTGGTACATCAATTATTTCGGTTCTAAAGTGGCTATATCAACAAATATTTACGTGCTATAAAACTTTTTCATTCAAAGCATCCTGATTCGGCATTTTCTACGTATGTCACGGTTGCATCTCAACACAAACCACATATACACGAGCTAACAGCGCCACCTGTAGGATATTAGCAGATCTAAACCAGTTCACCGTCTCCCCCAGCTCACCATCTTACACGGCATTATCCTATATTTAACAATAAAAAATGTTTGAAATTAAAATATTATGAAAGGAAATTAAATGTATCCCCAGACTTATAATCAGTTTATTGAAACGTATCCGGAAGAACAAATTAAATTGAATATCGTTACTTTTGACAATACAATATTCGAATGGTTTTTAAGTACTGGTAATGTGACTGAAGGTAAATCAACTTGACGTTCTACTGTGGTTACGGCAAATGTGAATTAAATTTTTGGACAAAATCCTTATATTTATTTAGGTCGTCTATTCTGTCTAATAGGTAAGGGAGTCGCTTAATTAACCTGTTCTTTTTATATCCATTCTAGTACTCTCCTATGAATCCTCTCGTATGAACCTGAAGAAACAGCTCTGTTTAAACCCATATAGATTTTATATTGTCCATCAAATTTACCTCCCTGATATTTACATCGAATCTAGTTTTGTCAGTAGTACAATGATCATCTGTATAATAAAATTGACCAGCCAATATTACTTTCTATGCCGATGAAGTATGGTTCGATCCGTCTGGTTATGACAATTTTCAGAATTATATAACTTGGCAGTGAGCTAATCCGCACAATCTGATCGTAGCAAAAGTGCCATTGCATTCAGTTGAAATTGGTGTTTGGGTGGTAATATTAAGACAAATAATAATACTTTAAAACCCCATAAACAATTTGAAAATTTGCAAATGTGCAGTTTAGGGTGGTTCAGTGTTGCCTATAAACAGAAGGCTAACATTTTGGACATTTTTTTGAATAACTTTGTACAATATATATATATAACTTCGCAAAATTCGTATTAACTATTATTTTGTGTAAATCTCACTTCTGACATGAATTAATATTGATTTACTAGTAATTGTAATAAATTAAAACCATATGCCATCCATATTTATATAAAATATTCTAACCTAAAAAGATAACCATTGATGCTCTCCAAATCATCATCTATGGAAAGATCAATGTTGTTGGAAATCTTAACCCATTCATTCTGTGCTGCAGGGTGACGTCTGATATCCGGCGGAACAATGTTAGAAAGAATTGGTAACCAGAGACTAGAAGTAGATCTAACAGTACCGATGACGATCCTCATTGTATCGTTAAGTTGAATATCTACTAGCTTGGTGTGAGAGTTTCGATACCGAACAGTAGCACAGTATTCAGCAGTATTATGCATTGCTGGCAACTTTATGTATTATATTACTGCGGGTGCTTAAATATCAGAGACCGGTTTAACGTTACGCCCAAATATTTACAGTGGAGGTTGTGGTTAATCTGACCACCAAATTCAACTTTCAACTCTTTATTGGCTTCCTTGTTACACAAATGAAAGCACGTGGTTCGGATTTTGAAGTGTTTGGTCGTAAGCGCCATTTCTTATAATATTGACCGAAAGCTCGCAGATCTTCAGCAAGTTGTAATTCTCCATTCTCCAAATTCTTGGTTGAAAGCACAAAGCCAAGTCATCTACATATAGAAATTTTAGTGATTTTGTGCTTGGGAGATCATTGGTGTAAATGTTGAACATTAGAGGAGCCAGAACCGATCCTTGAGGACATACTCTGACATATGGGATGATTTTTTGGAATTTAAAAATCATTCCATTCTTCCAGGCACAATCACTGGAAAGATCAACAGAGGTAGCAGATGTTTTCAGCCTGCTTGGAAAACCTGCCACAATGTGCGTTGTTAACGCCATGACTTGGTCACAGCAGTTCCTTGTTAATAATCTCGTCGACGGAGGGCGCTTTTCTATTATAGACAAGTCGTTCTAGAAGTTTCGAGAGCAGATAAGAGAGCTATAGGTCTATAGCTTCTAGGATCTTCTGGGGACTTACCTGGTTAATATTTCTAAAATTTTTGCATTTGGGAATATGTTAGGTATCTCTCCAGAATCTAAGATATTGTTATAAAAGTTTTTCAAAAATTCTTGGGTAACCATTAAATATTAAATATTTGTTTCTCATTTATACTTACTCGGTATGTATGATATTCTTACAAACGATTACTTCATCCGTTTATACAATAATAATACACAAGTGTTTATTTTATTAATCTGTTGTCATAGAATATGTAAAAATTAAATAAAAATTTACTTGTGATCCTACAAAAATGAAATACAGATTCAGTAAACATTCCTTAAATTAACAAGAATCCAATGTTTCTCATCATTCCTTCTCTTACAATACAGTTCCAAGAAGACCCAACAGTGTTGAAAAGTGTTAAAGTTGAACTTTCATATTCTACAATGATGCATGAACTGTTCACTTTCTAATAATTTCTATGAACCATACTAATAACTAAACAGACAAATTCACTCCTTGGACAAAGGCGCAACCATAAATAAACTCTAAATTCATATAATTTTCGTACGCTTGAACAATACTCCACATTACACAAGCATGTTATTTAAACTAACTTAACTACGTAATTTAAGACTTTTCGTATTTTCGTCTCTGTAAATGCTATTCTTTGGCGTACTCGGAAATACAAAATAAAGTAGTATTACATATAGGATTCATCACTTACAGTAACACAAAACGCACTAGCATTTTCAATATTTTCTAACATCTAATTGCGGTCAAAGTATTACTATATACAACTAAATACAATTAAATAGCCTAAGGGTGAACGTTTCGTTTGGAATCATATAGTTAATATGAAAATATGGTTAAAAATATTTTCTTAAAAACTGCTTCGCCATCCTATAACAGATTTTATTTACAGATTTTATTTATTTATTATATGTAACTAATAACAATTCAATATAGTAAATTATACAATAAAAAGTATGAAATTATTTAAATAATTAATTCGCCAATGAATAGTTGTTTATGGTCCTTGTTTATGAACAGTTTCCTATTTACACGATAAAATTACAAAAAATATATACATACATACGAAAAAAAAAGAAAAACACCAAATATAATTTATGCCATTGTGGAAGATGTCTTCATAATGTAGATCTGCAGACCAGCACATTGAAGCTATAAATTATGCATGAAGACTATTCATCCTGGGCATGGGTAAAGAGAAGGTATAGGGTGAACAAGAGGATAATTTAGGAACGCGAAAGCTAAGGAAGGAAAGAAGTGATGGAAAGTCAGTATATCTGTGAGCCAATTTTCATACAAAGCGGGCACCATTATATTCCCAGCGAAAAGTTAAAGACATACCATATCTATCCAGCAACGATTCCCTGTTCCAGGTGTGCCGTCCTTCTTGAGTGAAAGACACTTGAGGTATCACAATTTTTTACTAATTTGAACTGTTTTAAATCAAGCAAATTGCAGATATTTAAAAAAGAGGCGCATTTAGAGTAATTCAGTAGATCACCAAGAAATAAGGAAAGAATAATGTCTTCTACGATAATAATTGGCTTATTCAGCAAAAGCACTTCAATGTACTCGCATAACAGCGCAAAATCGCGATTATAAATATTTACAGGTAAAAATCATAATCTTTTAATAAACATCTACAAACAACAATATCAACAGTAGAAACAACAGAGGTAAACGGACTGGTATCAAGAACTTGATCATTGATTTTGGCAGACAGAGCCACAAACACACCACCACCAAAGAGTAGATCGTCTATCACACCTAATAATATTCTAAGTAGATGGCAATACATCAGAATTATTAATCGATTAATTGAACCAGCTCTCGGTCACCACAATATCATAGAATCTTCATTGTCGATTATCATGGATTTTTTAAAAGTATGTATATGTTATACCATTTTTTACGAAGAATTTTGATTAAAACAGACCCATTTTGAAAACTTCAAAGCGCTGCTGATTTCTGCTTTTGACGGGATCATAATAGTTCTAATTGGCATCAATTGTTACAAAGTTATAAACCAGTTGGATTTGCGTGCAAAACGTGTTAGAATGATTTTATACTAATCTAGCTGTTGAGCTAGCTTACTTTCTAGGGTATTGAAGAAGGACAAAAATTCTATTCGAATAATTATGGAAAATGGTAGTGATCGCTCTCACACCACCGTGAAATATTTCGGGTATGGAATGAACATTACGTAACGATTTCCTTTATTATTCTTCTTACAATTGCAAAAATTTTTTTAAGTGATTTCATTTTGTGTTGGACGAACCTGATTTCTCAAAGATAGTGATAATTATATTAATTATACTACAGTTTGACTCACTAACAGTGTACTTCTACCATAGCTTCAAAACGCAACGGTTACTTTTAGATCTGTTGGTTCAGTACATTCCCAAAGGATTTAATGAAAACGTTGCTATTGCATTCGTTTTAATAAAAATAATAAAAAAAAAAAAAAAAAAAAAAAAAAAAAAACCTATGAAAATATCCCTTGTACTTTCGTTAATTATTTCAAGTTCAAAAATTAATTAATTTTCCAGAAATAATTACCGAATCTTCTGAAGAAGAACTTACTAATTTAGTCAAGTCTGTAGTTCTCATTACAACAAACTGTTCAATTTGAACTTAATGCAAATGAGGTTAATAACAATGGATGACAATTTTTGTAACATAAATCTACATAGCATATTGTAGTAGAATGAACCTATCTAACTACGAAAATGGACAGGAAAAACAGTAACACGTTAGGTTTTCTTGTTACATTAGACAAACCACAATGTAGAACAGTACCATGTAATATTTATTCAAAAAATGATTTAACAAGTTTTTTAACCCTGTATATCTACTATATTTATAATTTATATTAAGTTGACATCTAAGAAAAAAAGCAAACATCAAAAATATTTATTTGGAACACCCTAATTCTATTTTTTCCTTTTCGAATCTTCTCTCTTTAAAAATCAACAGTAATCACCCATCATGGCTGGATCCGATCGTCCTTGATACCGAATTTCCATTGTTCTTATATCTTGAAGGAATCTTGTCGCTGACAGCGTCCAAATTCTTAGAAAAAAATGATAAATGGGAAAGGAGAGTGTGATTTCTAAAGACATTCAGCAACCAAGCGTTCTGTAGTAGTCTAAAAGTTCATTAATAATTTTTTGTAGTAGTTAACATACATATTGTTGCCTAGAAATTTCCTCACTTCACTTGCAAATGAATTCCAAGCTCTGAGTTCTTGTGCGGTGAGCTTTTCTGTAAAATTAACATCGTCCAGCAATTTTCTTTTGTGGTTCAATAAAAATGCCTTCTTTTAATTTGGCGTCACTTAACTTGATAAAGATTTATCTTTGATATTTAAATCCTTCATCCTCTTTATTCACAGCCTTCACAAAGTTTTTCATCAGTCCAAGTTTAATTTGAAGTGGAGGCAAAAGAACATTTTTTGGGTTTATAAGGGGTACAGACTTAACATTTCGAGTTCCCGGTTGAAATTCACTCCTTTCCGCCCAAATTTTAGAAACATAATGTTAATTCATTGCAACGACTGTCCCACAAACAAACAAAACAGAAATATTTTGTAAATTATCCCTGATATCCTAGTAAAATTGCTATTACTTTTAAATCTCCACATATCTGCCATTTGTATCGGTTGTAGTGTATTGCATCTAAAATGCTGCGCATATTTTCATAAGTTTCTTTCATCGTCACTGAATGGGCAAGTGGTATAGATGTTTTTAAATCTCTATTATGATCGATGAGTCTATGATAAAGTGTCACTCACAGGGAGAATGCTTTATACACATAACGAATTTTCCATTTTGTAAAGTGCAGAAAACAGCATTTCTTTTCCTAAATGTCGTAATTTTTGTTTCTTTGGCTAGTAAATTCCACTGCTTAAGGCGGGAAGCAAGAAGTTCTGATTGTTGCTTTGACAACCCCAAATCACGTACTAAATTATTTAATTCACTTTGAACAATCAAGTGTGGCTCGCTGAAACTGGGACCTCGAGTAAAATTAGGGTCGGTACACTGTTCTTCGGAACTAGCTGATGAAGCGTTACTAGCTCCATTACCTCCGAAAACAATATCTTGCCAATCTAAAGGCGCAGTCGGTACTGGTAAGTGTGCATTGTGAGGAACTGGTCTTATGGCAGAAGGTAAATCCGGATATTCGATCTTGTGCTTTCCTTTTTTGCTTTCTTTCCTTCAGTCTTTGCCATGCAAAAATAGTAATCGTCAAAATGATTGGTGGGTTCTCGCCACCCACTGGAACTGAAAAAGGCATACTTTTTCTCTTCTCTTTCATCCACTACACCAACGACACGCTACAACTGACACAGCACACATGGGAAGCCCACTGCTTGTTCTGATCTCCGGTTGAAACGCCTAAATCCATGAAATAGATTTTTTTCACATTTTCAGAAATTGGTCTGGCTTGTGACTTCATCAGAAATTCTCCATAAATATAACAGAACTCTTGTCAGGAGAAATTTTGCATCCGCGGCGCGTTTCACTCGACATTTTCGTCGTTGTAAAGACTTTCTTAGCTATACACAACCACTCACTTCGAAAATCAAACGAAGACTAAATAAGAGAATTATGTTATATACACTCCATCTTTCTGTTTTAAAATGCACCGCTTTTAAATGACCCCTTCCATAAAATTTACTACCTGCCATTATAAAAGGATTTAATGAACTCCTTTAAAAGGGCTTTATGAATATTTTTCTATTATTGGAAAGGTATTAGCATTGTGAAAATGTTGGGCTGAAAGATGTTACAAAAATTGTGTCGGCTAGTGTAATCATTAACCAGGGAAGGTTGACGTCGCGGCGTGTAGCGTCTGCATTTTAGTACAAACCTAGTTTGGTGGATTGTAGAAATAAACGTAACACATTTGGCGAAAAATGCATGTGGAATGAGATTTTAATTAATCTCATTTGTATTCAGTTCAATATGATTAGTAACATTTGATTAAAAAGTCTTTGGATCGCGATAGCTAAGAAATATAAAATCCATCTATAGAATTATTTACTTCCGTATAGCAAACGCCAATTAAGTTGGCGCGAGGTGGGGAAGTTCGCGCAGGATTAGAAGTAGTGGGGAGATTTGTATTTGGTTTTACATCAAATGTCAGATAATTCTAACCTCTGAGCGTGTATCACTTTATGATCCCCTAGCAAAGATATGTTCCGTCAAACGTCAATGACAAATGTATTCTGACAATTACTTGAGTAGTGGGGGAGGACGTTTTTAAAAACGGCTTCTGCGCACCCCCTCCTCGCGCCAACTTAATTGGCGTTTGCTATACTTATTTACTTTGAAGTACATATAAGTCACAAATAAAATAGATTTTAGGTTATGGTAATTAGTTGCATTTTATGTATATTTTATAACATTTATAGAGAATACAGAATGCATTTATTAATAAACAACGCTTTAATAACTAATACAAAAATCAGGTTCGTTACAGGTAAGAAAAGAACTCTAACAATGAAACAATGACATTCATGCAGGTACACTTTTACAATAAAAAATTATAAAAAAAGTTGAGAATGTCTTCTTCCTTGTTCTTGAATACACAGGTCAACACGTTGGCATATATTGTTAAAAACTTTAATTAAAAGATCAGATGTTACTAAGCGACAGTTTGCAACAACACGTTCTTGAGAATTCGTCTATAGTGTGAACTGAAGTTTTAAAAATAGTATTCTTAAGCAACTGGAATACGAAATAATCTAAAGACTCAAATCACAAGACCTAAGTTGGTTGCGACCGTCTAATATTAACCTTTCGTCATAAAATTGACGTAAATATTCCAGGGTTACTCGAGCAACATGCAGTCTCGCATTATGGGGCCAATATTTTTTTGCTGAAAGTATCCATTATGCAGCTCATCATCATCTGAAAGGCTCAAGTATTTGATTTATATATCTTTCAGCGGCTGTGATTTGTTGAAAAAATATTGGCCCTAGTATTCGTTTACGAGACATTGCAACCCAAACATCAATCTTAGGACTATGTAAAGGAGCCTCGCGATGAAAATTAGGATTATACTCGCTCCACATACGCATAACTTGTTTATTAACGTATTCAGATAGATAAAAATGCGATTCATCTGTAAAAAATGTTAAGTCGAGGATATCGTTATCCATATGGTCATTAAACCAGGTAAGTACGATACTATCTTCTAATAATCTGGTGGCAGTAACTCCTGATACATCTGCATTTATTAAAGAAACATGTTGAAGTCATGTTTAACAGTGGTTTGATACGTCCCATAACTTGAATTGGTTTCTTATTTCAATTTACGGAAGGATAAGGTAGGTTCTTTCTGCATGCGTTCAATAACATCATCATTTCTAACCCGTCTTCCTCCAGATCGAACACTGTCACCGATATTACCAATTTCTTCATATTTGTTCATAGTTCATGAAGTCGCCAAAAAAAAAATCTCGTTCGATTATGACGAAGTTGGGAAATCTCCCAAGGAATTCATTCAAACATAAACGAGACGAATAAACCCGATTACCATTTTCACCAAGATTTCCATTAATGTAGTATGATTTAATAATACAAATTTTATGTTCTGTTTGAAACATTTTGAATTATAATCAGGTGACTTAACAGTTGTCAAGTAAATGTCAAAACTAATTGAAATAAATAATGTCATAGATATCTCGTAAATTCCACGGCAATAGCGATCCAAAGACTTTTTGATCATACAATATATATACGTGCAGTGTGGAAGTGAAAGGCATGTCTATTTCCCGAATATCTAGTACTGACGATTTCTAATGAGCACGAAATGCTAGTATTTACACGTTTTGGAACTTCCCTTTTACGCATTTTTTTATTTATCGAAGTGATCAATAACGTCTCGAAAATTTTGTTAAAATCTTGTTTAAATTTATATGAAATAATAATTTCATCGTTTTCTCAATTTCTCTGGTTGAAATTGAAATACTAAAATTAATATGTATTTGAAATAAAAACTATTCACAACAAAAATGACATAAATTTTGTATTAGAATTGAAGAATTTTGTATATTGTAACAAATATTAATTGCTAAATCATTAAGATTTGATACATAATCGTTTAGGAACCTGAACTGCTACGTAACAAAAAAATAAATCGCCTTCAGATTGATCTATGAATCGTTTGTTTCCTGACTTCCCCTTCAATGTTTGACAAACAGTATAATTAGGTAAACATCCTTTTAATCAAACAGTATAAATTATTCAATTTTATGCAAGAAAGGTTATATATGATTCGGTCATACATAATCAACAAAAGAATAGAAACAAATGATTACATACTAATTTACATGAAATATATGCATAAATACTCATGAATTTTGTATTTAATCGCGAGATGTGGTCATATATCATAATGTCGATATCTTATAACACAATCACCTCAAATGCTCCTTTAATAGGCTAGCAATTAGTCTGTAAAGGCACGTCACTTCTACTATAAGTCGTAACATGGATAATTAATATGCCATCCACATCAAGTGGACATTGTACGACGGTCGCGAATGTCTTAGAACTAATGCGAAACGTATTTGCGCCAATAAAGAGCCGACTTTATGCTGAGACTGTGGACTAAGCTTAGCTAGATTACGGCTCGCCTTGAGGAGCGCTCCTTACTTGAAAACTCGCTTGGTCGCGCGCTGTCGAATATGCGACACACACGGACAACTTTAATGTCGCACTAACAGTGTAATTCAATAAACATAAACGGTTTATGGTACCCTTGATATCCGTGCGTTTTCCCAGGATCGGCATAAATAAATACTCTCGCAACATGCACGGCCTACCTGATCGGATCGAGTTTACATATTGATACTTTTGATTATAATTCTCTGCATGCCTGATATATATTCATCCATACAATTATGTAATTAGTACGTCATTTATACATACATTGTATATGAAAAGTAATTAACTTGTAAGAGAGTTTCACCCTTTTATTGAAATACCAATGTATTAAATCGTATTGATATTTCTTCATGGTTCCCATTTTCTCTCAGTTCTTCATTTAAAAAACGAAATAATATTAAATTCACACTTAGTAGTAAAAGAAGTTCTTCTTCTCTTACTTGGAAATAAAATTACTATGCAAGACTATGCAACGTTAACGTTATTTACTTCATTGTTCAACAATTTTCTCTTATTAATTTTTTCTAGGTCTGGTGTTTCACACATCTCGAACTTGCTTAATTCATCAATAATCTGTTTTTATCCTTCATCTATTCAGTTTAAAGAAACTAATAAAATTGGTGACAGTATAGAATTTGAGTCGGCTTAAAAAAGTTGCTTTTGTACTTTTATTCGCCCATCTTCCTTATCCTAGTACCTACTGTTCTTATTGCATTGTTGACTTTCGTTTGGTGAGAAAGTCTAAAACAAAAGCTCAAAGTTATTTATGTTTGCTCTGAATCTTCTAAATCATTAAGGTTTATTATCTGCAATTTTTTATATTTCAATTGCCCACTGCATTCGTTTTAATTAACAATATAAGCAATATGTACTTTAAGTATGGTGCTCACTATATAGTTTCTAAAGAAACTAAGAGCTCTTGGCTTCTTGGAAATAAAATAAATTATAGTGCTAGCAAAATATATTGAGCAGATAGAAACGGTTAAATTTTAATATGTGAAGCAGTAGTATTTTAATTTAATGTTCTCTCGGTTGTGGTAGGGACAACTCTACTACGATTATTCAAAGATTTTGCATCTTATCGCGAAAGCATAACTTAACATATTAATTTACAATACTGAAACTGCAGGCCTTCTAGTGTCTACACCTCTAACAATTGACACTATTATTTGAATAAACATTGACCTTTGGTCTTGGTTAGGTATACTGATATGTTTGCAAGTTCATAAATAATGTTATCTACTGAAGATCTAGATCTACTTTTTAGTTGAGCACTATTTTTACTCATACGGTTTAGATAGACAAAATGGTCCAAGCATTAAATTCGTCCGCGATCAATTTTCGGAGCATTTCAATAAACAAGTACCAAGTAATGCTATTGTAATGAACATTATAATCAAATTTAGAAGAACTAGAATCGTATTACAACAAGGAAAAGGTAAACGTGGACGAAGAAAAACAGTTGATACCAACGAAAATCACGAACGAGTATTCAATCAAATTATGGACTCCCCAGGTCGTAATCAACGGAGATTCGCTGCAAAATTGAATGTGAACTGAACGTTATTCAGACCCAATAATTGAGAATTGGTGATTATGTTGCAAGACTGTGAATATTGTGTCAGAACCCTTGCTCTGCAATATGATAATCTCAGTTTCATCAGTAACATCTGGTACAGTGACGAACGTAATTTTCCTTTGTTGGGTCATGTAAATACGCGTAGCAATATATTTTTAAATTTCCAACGACCAGAAGAGGTGCAAGAAATACCGTTGAACAGTGAAAAAGTGACCGTCTAGTGAGCAGTTTCTAGACGAGGAATTATAGGGCCTTACTTCATTGGGGAAAACGGGCGTCCAGTAACTGTTAATCAGAAGCGCTATATTACTTAAGTTCTAACACCATTTGTAGATGACCTTCGAATGTTTTGCAGATAAAGAACCTTACCCTTCGATAGCCACTTTTTTCAGCAAGATGTGGCAATGTGCCATATAGTATATGCTACAAGATCCTTTCAGCGAGAGACGTTTGGAAACAATGTAATTTCACGTTTCACCGATTTTCCATTTCCATCTCACTCTCCGGACTTAATATCATTGGATGCATATGTTTGGGGTATGCTGAAATATGGCGTTCTGAGATAATCCACTGTCTACAATACAACAAATTTCAGAGGCGATACGACAGATGAAAAAGCCTCTATGTTCAGATATTGTTCAACGTAATGGAGGGCACTTGGAACATGTTATTCATAATGCTAATACTTAAGTCTTAATTTATTATTACATATTATTTTAAGTGAATAAAGTTTGAAAGTTTCAGTACTATAAATTAATAACCATAATGTATAGTCCACAGTGTTTGTATGAAAGCATATTTATCGATACATACGCACGCAAATTCTTCTTTCTTGATGTCCCAAATCGAGACGATTACAGTGGTCAACACAGTTTGATTTTCTTTTATACCAATACGTGTTGTTTATGTCTTTTATCATGTTGAATCTGATTTAAAATTTGCTTCATCAAGTCAGGATTTTGACATATTTTCTTAAATAGTTTATTCAAAAAAATGTATTAAATTTTACAAAATTTCAAAGTTACTTTTATATAACAAAGATACTACTAAAAATATTGTTTTTGTCGAACATTGAGTGCACATGAGTGAACATATCCTTACATATTTCTTACGTCAGAGCACTTAAACCACGCATATTTTTGCCCTGGAACCAATCAAATTAAAAATTGGTAGATATTTGGCTATATGTGTATATAAGAGCTACACAGGTCCTTTTTTGATTCAATGTAAGTTTGTTTGTGATAGTTAAGAGTATGATTATTTCATAATGTGGCGTCTGTTTATAAATAATCCAAACAGTTTCTGTTATGTATCTGGAAAATTCACAACCCACCTACATTGTTGAAGATTGGTCAGTCAGGGCTCAGCATATTTCTGAATAAGTCACTAGTTTAACCTGATAAAATATTTTTATCGCCATTATGCATTAAATTAAGTTTGATGAAAAATGTCGTGAAAGCAATTGGTAAATATGGCCGTGGATTTCAGTAGCTTAAACAAAAATTTCCCAAAATCTCCGATGCAAAACTTAAAGAGGGAATTTTGTAGAAAACAAATTAAACTTCTACAATAAGATAAAAAATTTGTAGAAAACTTCGGTAATTCGGGGTGTCGCTTGCAATGCTTTTAAAAATGTAACCCCCAATTTTCTAGGAAACAGAAAATCTGACAATTACCTAGCAATAATGTTAATGAACTTCTTAGAAGTTACCATAAATTGAGCTATAACATAAACCTTAAAATACATATTTCGCAGGAAAATATTAGTAGATAATATTTGCGCTACTGGATTTAGGAAACTCTACTTATAATTCTGTTAGTAGTAGGTATATGAGAAATTGACTCTATATAGAAACCAAAAATTTAAATAAAATTCAATACCAAAATATTGTTTTTATAACAGAACACAATAAATAACAGAATAAAGACGTTAGATAAAAGCAATGAATATATTTAATATTTCGTTATACCGCCGTTTGCGGCAATGACTTGGGTTAATCTCCTTGGCATTAAACGAATTAAATTTCTTGTCAGGTGTTCGATCTCACTTAGTGCCTCCCATTCTTCTTCTATGACCTCTTACATTTCTTCTGCATTGCGCGGATGAAAATTTCTTTTATAAATATTTTTAACCATAAGTCCCCATACATTTTCAAGTGGGTTTAGATCTGGACTTCTTGGAAACCGTGGTAGAACTTCTATACTTTTATTCTAGAACCACTGTCAAACAACACGGGGTGTATTGGCAAGACAATTGTTTGTTGAAATAAATAGTTCTTGTCTGGAAACGTTTGTTATAGATGGTAGCATTACATGCTCCAATATGTCTACATATTACTATGAATAGTGGTTTGTTGAATTATAGCTCCACCATCCACAACTAGTTTACTCAACTAGGTTACTCAGCCGGTGGATTTCCAAAAATTGAGACTCTTAACTAATTATTTTAATACAATTGAAATACACTTTTAAAGCTTTTCTAATTAAGACGTCTTATGAATATAATTCTACTTACATAAAAAACATTTATTGGAGACACGTTTACGACAAAACGTTGTTTAATCAAATACTATATCAAAATTACGAGAATAACAATCGCGTGGAATTATCGGGAATTAAATATGAAATACCATAAACTATGGTCACACTCAAAAAACAACCCGAACTAATTTAAATTTATATATTTCAATCAACACAACGTTCTCGTATACTTTCAGATGTTGGTCTCGCCCTCAATATATCTCTCTATCGCTTTCACATCAAGTCGACCTCCAAAAATCAAGTTTTTATGTCTGTCACACATGAAATAACATTTTCAAAGTACATACAATTTATCCCACAAAAATTGTACATTTATTCTTAATTAATTTTAAATATTATTTTGGGAAAAATCCATAGCAATATATAGTGGCAACAAAAGATCTATCGATATTCCAGCATACACCCAAGCCAGCCGAACTCCTCCAGTTTACCGAAAACTTTTCAGATTTCTGTTGTGAATATAATTTTCATTAAGGCGAGAATGCAGTGGTGTATTATTATTATACGCTGTTGCAGTAGTCCTCCTCGTTTTTGATATTATTTAAAGCGAACAGTAATCGCGACTGCTTATTTTCGTCGGTTAATAAAATCTTTGAAGAGGCAATAGAATTTTCCAAATTGGAAACACGTATTCTTCGGCAGGCTGTAGATCAAGAAGCTGGAAACATATTTCTGTAACTGCTTTCCTCGCTGTAGTAAAGGTATTAATTCTTATATAATTTATCCAAAGTCGCATCATCAGCGTCAATGCTGCTTCTAGTACGTCAAAAATCGATTTTCCTTGCTAAAGATCAGTTTTGCATCCATCGCTTTTTTACATCAAACAGTATTTCTATTTAATTTAAAAAACGTTACCACTCTTCGTATTGATCAACAATCTTCTATTTTGGACACAATGCTGGCTTTCTTCAGTTGATTTAAATGTTGAGGTATCTTTAATTGTGTTTTAATGTTTAGAAAATTTCAAATTATGTTGCTATATAATATAATAATTTTAGCTAACGCCTGAAAATTTACGGCAAAAAATAACACTGACAGGACATTATGTCAATTGACATTCCTTGAGTATGAGACCTTAATTACGCAACTTAAATATGTTTGTCCCAGATTTTATTGCACAGAACTGTACATACCTATTGAATATTATTTCATTTACTTTTTAATATTTTTGTTCCAAAACCTGATGTACTTAAATAAATTTCTGGTTATTTCTATTGTCAGAACTATAAAAGAAACGAAAATTGTACATAGTTTCTAAAGAAAGATTTAAAAAATGAAAATTAGTTGACCAGTGTTATATGCAACAACGAAACAAGATAAAATATTTTTTTTAATTAATTAATTAATTTAATTAATTAATTGATTTATAAGAAACGCTGAATTAATGTTAAGATCATTATTATCTAAACTAGCAAAAGTAAGTATAAAGGACAGTCTAAGAAAGCTCGTAAACAGTGTTTAATTAAAGCGGGAGTAATTTATCGTTGTATAATCGTCAAACCTTTGCTAGCCAACAAGAATAGGGAAAACGCATGGAGTGGACACAATAAGATGTCCGTAGTTGGTCAAAAATTGCGTACAGCCAAGAAAACTTTTTCTATGCTTGAATACCGAAGAAAAAGTCTGCTCTTGCCAGAAGCTTCAAGTTGTCAGTCGCACTATGAAGCACACCGTTGAGGTCTCTACTTGAGCAGTTGTTTTACAATATACACTATGATTTACAAAAAAAAAAATCTTGTAGCCTGTAGAATGATTAGATTACATTAAGAATATATTCTACTTTATAAGTGAAGATGATTTAGGAAAAGTTGTATAAACTGGCGGTTGTAAGAATATCATGCAATATCCAAATATGGGGATCTAATTTGTAGTACCTAGAACGAGAAAAACATTACTACCATGAATTAACTTTCTGAATTACTAGATGCCAATCTAATTTAAAATATTTGGACGATTATTAAATAGAAACTCGTATTCCGTTTGAGTCGTAATATGCGCAAGACATGGTATTCTTTGTCTATGTATTATGAAAAAAAATTGATTGCAAGTGTAAACCAAGATTATTACAAAATTACAGATATTAACTCTAGTGCGCATTTGCTTTTGCATTGCATACTTTTTATACTAATTCATGTTTAATTTTGGTGTAGACCAGTATGGCTGCGATAATATGCAGGAAATTCTTTCTTCTTCCAAAAGGATTGTGAAGGTGGTTATTCAGTATGAGATCATTATAAATGCCACAATATTGCATTGTGGCTTAGATTAATTGTTTAAAATAAAATGCTAGGGTATATTTCCAAGTGTTTTATTCTCACCATTTAATTAAGTAAGTTTCTAAAATGTTTCAACAAGAAGTGTCTGCAACATCAGTTAATTATATTGGTTTTTTAAAGGACGTTAATGGTGTTGAAGTAGATTGGTCATACTCTTTGCAAACGATAACCTATACTCCATTCTAAAATGCATTTTCCGACTGCAATCAATCATTTCTACAGAAAGATTTACAACTTGCGTAATGAAGTAAAAAT
This sequence comes from Melolontha melolontha, assembly GCA_935421215.2. Classification (NCBI taxonomy): domain Eukaryota; kingdom Metazoa; phylum Arthropoda; class Insecta; order Coleoptera; family Scarabaeidae; genus Melolontha; species Melolontha melolontha. The sequence goes on from OW285240.1 coordinate 71,792,541, forward strand.
CCGGGCTTTTATAACAAATGCTAAGCTTAACAATCTAAACAGATAACGTATTTTGACTAGGATTAATAAGAAATGGTAGAAAAAGGATTTCCAAAGTGTCCTTAATCAATAAATTTGTTCAAATGAAAACATTTTAATGAAAATATACTGACAGTGAAATTGTTATATTGAATGTAAATATCCAATAATAACAAAACAAATAAGGATTTGTTATACTAGAAAATAACAAATAAAAAATATGTATTTTCGAGTTTAGTAATTTGTTAACATTGTTAGACGTTTAAATTAACCCAGTCCTTAGATAAAAAGTAAAATATTTTAGTTCCATAATTTACATTATCCACTTCTCTATAAAATTATTCAGATCTCTTTTTCAGATATATAAATAACATCTCATTTGTTATGTATATTTTTTTAGCATCGTTTACACAAATATTTTATAAATGCGCAAAGAATTTAAAACAGACCATCTGGAAGTAATGTGGATTATATTTATTGTGTTTAAGCATGAAACCCAACGTGATGGCATTATTTAAAATAAATATGTAGCTTCTACATTTTTTGTCCATTATTTTTCGTGCTCCTTGTTGATCTTTCTCATAATCTAGTTCGGTAATCATTTACGTTAATATCTTTCAACTCCTTTTTAACCTTACTTTAAATAGTGTTCGTACAACAATAATATTTGTCTGAGCCTCGAATATGGCACACCGATCTTTTGAAAAGACTTGGATATGGTGGGGTAGATGTCATCGTTAGAGATATCGCAGTTTTAAACAAATACTGTATACTTCCTCAAATAGGTACAACGAAAATTTAACAGACGCTCGGCTATGCATTCGCTTCAAACAAAATCGTTTTCTGGATAGCTAGAAAAACATAAGACAGCTTGTGGTTGTGTATATAATGTTGTAGAGATTGGTATTTTTCTTATTCTTACTGTTCTAAATGTTCGTTGTTATGGTAATGTTTTCTTTTCTTGGTCACAGAATGTTCTGCTTGTCAGTGTATAATTCATGTATAATACTTTTATCAGAGTAGATGTACTGTAAATGCTTTCGTGTGGATTAGGGTAAATGTATTCATCAACGTGTGGGAGACTATAACTGCCTCGTTTTGGTCCTAATTATATATAAACTTCTGTTTGACTTTCTAAATGTGCCCGAATAGTTTTGATATGTTGTAGATTAGATACGTCGGTATTAGAAAGACAGTCAATACGCATAGTTAAACTCAATTTGATCCTCTTACTCCTACAATTACGTATTTACAAATAGTATTTCCAATTTATTTCTCAATAATTTTTAACCCAGCGTGAATCGGTAAACTTTAGCTACAATACTGGAACGGCGGTGTATAAGTTTATGGTGGTATTTGATCTAAATACACTGCGAAATTCATTTGCTTTAAAGTAGAAGTTATGTAAGTGTTAGAAGAAATTGAAAATAATTAATTTGAAAAAAGTTATTTTAAAAAACTTTATTGTATTAAGAAAACACAGAAATTCTACATTGAAAAACATGTATCACATGTATTTATTGAATGTTCCAAACATACAAACTGTTTACATATACATAACACAATTATAAAAAGATTTTCTGTCGTTTTACGGTTACAAATTAAGCACCTTCCAGCTTCGTTTTGCTTCTTTCGTAGTTGGTCAACGCTTTCCTCATGTATAGAATTACGAACCCTAACAATTTAATGTTCGGACAATACTAATTTTTATAGTCAATATTTTTTGTAAATACTGAAAATTATCTTCAACGAACAATAAGTGAATTGAAACTCTCATAAATTTGGGAATCCTTTACATCAGATTATTGCAGGTTGCTTGTGGAATCCATGCTAGCCAGAGTAAAAGCTGTTATAACGGCCAAAATTGATGTGATGTGACTTCATTTTAAGTCGTGTAATAAATATCGTCTGAACATTAAGTTGTCAATGTAATTTGTTCATTTATTAATTTGTTAAGCTTTTATGTAGTATGAGTTTGAGTAAAATCTATTCTTTTGATAAATATAATCGCTCATTGTGTGCCATAGCTAAATATGTGAATATTAATCCAAATTACAAACTCTCAAATAGAAAATCAGAATATATTTTTAAAAATTGGTATCATCCGAAAATTAGGTTGTTAGGGCTCGTAGATGCTGTGCCTGTCATTTCAGAAATTTTTCTTTTTAGACCCACAGAAGGTTTAGGGTTCGCTTGTCGAATTTTTAGGTGTTGCAAAACTAAATCTCTTCCTAATTTTATTACAAATTTGCGACGTTGTACAGCCGTTTTGGAATCGGAATTGAAAACAACAAAGGCGTTCATTGAAGCTGCATTCAAAAGCGATAAAAACACTGAGAGTGGCCACCTACGACTATTACTTGATACATTTTAATTACAAGATAGCTCATCAACCACATAGACTCCACCTTTTGTTAAATCACAAGGCGTAATAATTTCTGGTTTGCGTTTGACTCCCGTAGATTCATTCATTTTGTCAGAATGATGTAATGTTGATAACAGCAATACATTTTTATTTGTTCGTAAAATTTGCGGTGGGATTTCTCGTTTGTTCTTTCGCAAAGTGCACACCTATGTCAGTTCATATTTAGGGAACAATCTAGTAACAAGTAGATAATTTGTAAACCAGTTATAAAAAGTTATTATATTTGATAACTTACGGCCAGATCCTCTAGTTTGTTACTCAAATCGAACGGGCCCATCTGGTTGTTTACCAACGTAAACTTCCTGGTTCAAAACTAATAATACTTGGCATCAACTAATGTAAATATTTTGATGCCGTACTTGCCCGGCTTATTTGGGATAAACTGACGAAAACTACGTCCTTTAAATGCTTCCAATTTTTTATCAATTGTAAGATGTCCGCTTGAAGTGTAGACATCTATACAATTTTCTACAAAAATATAAAATATTGCTCTTATTGGGGCATGTTTATCCAACCGGCGTCTTTCACGAGATTCGTAAACATTGCAGTAATAGACTGAACTTCTTCTGGCATTGTTGCTCTCAGCTTTAAGATCCACTACAGTTTAGTTTCTTGTAGTGTTGCCCATAAGTGTAATCTAGTTTATAATATATAAAACTTCATCACTTGTGAGAAAACCAATGTCAAGAGGAAAAGAGTTCACTTTTGAAAAATTCTGCGGTGGAACGATATTATTATCATTCTCAGCAAAACTATATCAGGATTATCAATAGTTTTATTATTACAAGACAAGCAACCATCGATACTGCATCGATACTGCAGGACTCCAATGCATAGACACGTAGACTGAGTAAATAAGTATTGATTTTGGATGGTTTAATTTTATTTTATATTTAGAACTAATAAATTTAATTTAATTTTTTTCCAAAGTAATAAAGTAAGTAATACTATTTTTTTTTCTTTGAAACATGGAGAACACATAAATTTTCATTTTTATAAATATGAAAAATGCAATTATTGAAAATATTTATAATACAAAAGTATTTTTAATAATATAAAAAATATTATTAAAAATGGGGTGTGAAGAACACAATACAAGTTCTTTTATGTATTTTTGAATGTATCTTCTCCAAAGACGTAGATACGTATTTCACATTTCTACATGATTGTCAATACGCCCCTGTTGGAGAAGACACATCCAAACAAACATAACTACGTTACTATCTAGCTGAAATTATTCAGACAGAGCGTGAAGGAATATTCACCGCTGTCTGCATAACAAGAGCCGAAGCAAACGTGTTTTCTATAGTCGGTAACAACCTTATCTATAGAAAACTGTATTCTCGTGTCTTCACTACTTGTTCGGCGTGAACCGAATGTATATAACAACATAATTTGAAACATACTTGAGTGGGTACAACCCAACAATTTTGTATAATACAAAAGTATTTTTAATAATATAAAAAATATTATTAAAAATGGGGTGTGAAGAACACAATACAAGTTCTTTTATGTATTTTTGAATGTATCTTCTCCAAAGACGTAGATACGTATTTCACATTTCTACATGATTGTCAATACGCCCCTGTTGGAGAAGACACATCCAAACAAACATAACTACGTTACTACGTTACCCCATTTTTAATAATATTTTTTATATTATTAAAAATACTTTTGTATTATACAAAATTGTTGGGTTGTACCCACTCAAGTATGTTTCAAATTATGTTGAAAATATTTATAGTAACCGAATTCCGTTATTTATAAAATCTGAATAAAAAATTCCAATTAAATTATTATTAATACGAGACTATTGAATCATATGAGTTGCTGCCCAGAAATTCTCGGAATATGGAAAAACACAATAAATTGTTTTTACAACTTATTCACTACCATGCCCTTCAAAGCTCTCTCCTTTCGCATAAATACATCGATCTCAGTGACTTTTCCGTTAATAGAAGCAGTACTGGAAGTCTTCGCATGTTAACATGTTTAACGCTGCCTGCGATTCGCTCTCGATCTCATCAATCGCCTCGAAACGGTGGCCGTTGTGCTTCAATTTCAAATTGGGAAACAAGAAGTCATAAGGGACAAGATCTAGGGCGTAGAAAAGGTGGGGTAAAACTTCCGTCTTCGTTATGGCTAGACACTGACGCACAACAAGTGACAATTCTCCAAATCACACGACGCAGTGGGTGAATGCTGTCGTGGTGTAGTATCCATTAATTGTTATGCTACTTGGCAGGCCGCTTGCATCGAATGTTTTCTTCTAGTCGCTGTAGCACGACGCAATAAAATCGTCCATGCAAAGAAGCTAATCAACATCGGCTTTATGTTGCTTCGAACTTGCAGTGCTTTCTTCAGTCGAGGTGATGATGGCGTCTTACACTACGATGACTGCTGCTTTGTTTCGGGGTAATGCCTTGATTTGTCGCCAGTAATGATTCTGGTATTGAACTTTTCATAACTTTCGGCGATTTCTGTAAGCTTTGTGTACATATAAACACAGTGCCGTTCTTATTCAATGCTGAGTCACCTTGGCTTAAACTTCGCAGCAATTCGCTACATGTTGAGTTCGCCGCACAGAATACGCTGACAAACGCCGTACGACAAGCCAACAATGTTACAAATGTTATGGATTGTTCTCCTTCAGTCTTACAGAATAGCATCGCGGACGTTTTCCTTCGATTGACGACCGTAACACTCATCATCATCAACCGACACGCGTCAATTTTTAAGACAGTTGTACTACTCACAAGTTTGCATTTGACCTAAAGCATCCTCACCTACACGCTTCTTTAAGGATTTTCAGAGCTTGCGCTGCCGCTTTACCAGGTTCGAAGTAGAATTTGATGCATGTTATTTAGTCTCTCACATCAGTGTCGCAGAATAACTCAAACACAACTCAACAAATATAAACACAAACTCTTTGTTACCATCTAGCAAAGTACTGTTTGATAGACTGCCAATATAGACATCGTTCACAGAAACTAGCGGTATAAAGGTGTACTACCATCCTTTCGCGCGCCACATCAAATTCCTGGAATTTCTGGGTAGCACCTCGTATTTGGTCACATGTTTGCTAATAAAAGACAAGCAATGGAACTTTGTCAGTATTTTTATTATAAAACCAATTACTTATATTAATAATTTACATGATCATATAAGAATACATTAAAAATTTACATAAGTTAAGAAGGGATGATTTATTTTAACTTTTAAAATGTACATATCCGGACGATCGTGCTGTTAACCTATCTCATTAGACCTGTAAATTCTCCCCAATTTCTGCTTTGTGTTCGCATCAGGGTCGTTCTTGCTCCCCAGCGCCGTGTCTGATCAGTCGTCAATCTCCTTTACTTCAGGCTTACCCCATCTAAATGCACGCAATCTTATACACATGCGACAACCAATTTCGCTGGAATACAATTTAGTCCTCCAGTAGCAAACACATACCGATGCTTTACACACACGTACAACATGTATAAAGAAATTTTGGACATATGCGTGTCCCAGGTCATGTTTGTGAATGTTGTAATAACGTAGTAGTTCCTCTATGTAAGAAGTGACAAGTGCAGGTTATATCAATTCGTTATATATTCATTCCGTTGTGTATTCATCTTCCTGTTTCTTCTTTGTTTTTGCCTGAAACAGAAGAGATTTTTATTTATTTCATTACATATAAGTACTATCGTTTTTATTAAATTAGTTTTACCAAAGTTCAATTTGAAGTGGAATATATTATAGCATATATGATAAATATTAACCGTTGGGAAGTTATATTACTTGCGAGTTTTCGTAATAATTTATATTTCATAGAATGAACGACTGGCAATATAATCCAAGAATTACAAACTAGTCAACTTGTATCCTAAATGCAAACGTTCAAGTAGCCATTAATTTAATTTAAGAGACTAATAATACATATTAAATTACATTTACGGCTTAACATTAATGAATTTTACTGACGTCAGTAATTGGTACTAATTGAATTTAATATACAGCAAAAAACAAATCTCGCTAATTTCGTAATGTTAATTGAGTTTGACTTTTTTACTTAAATACTAATGTATTACAAAATAATTTGAAACATACATGAGTGGGTAAAAACCACACCAATTTGTATAATACAAAAGTATTTTTAATAATATAAAATATTATTAAAAATGGGGTGTGAAGAACACAATACAAGTTATATATTTGTGAATGTATCTCCTCTCCAGAGACGCAGATACGTATTTCACCTTTCTACAGGATCGTCGGTACGCCCCTGCTGGAGAAGAGATACATTCAACCAAACATAACTACCTTGCTATCAACCAGAAATTATTAAGACAGAGCGTGAAAGAAAATTCAGCGCTGCCTACATAATAACTGCCGAACTAAGCAACGTGTTTCTATAGACGGTAACAACCATATCTATAAAAAACTGTATTATCGTGTCTTCACTACTTGTCGGGCGAACCGAATGCGTATATAACAAAATAATTTGAAACATACATGAGTGGGTAAAAACCACACCAATTTGTATAATACAAAAGTACTTTTAATAATATAAAATATTATTAAAAATGGGGTGTGAAGCACACAATACAAGTTATATATTTGTGAATGTATCTCCTCTCCAGAGACGCAGATACGTATTTCACCTTTCTACAGGATCGTCGGTACGCCCCTGCTAATAATACAGTTTTTTATAGATATGGTTGTTACCGTCTATAGAAACACGTTGCTTAGTTCGGCAGTTATTATGTAGACAGCGCTGAATATTCTTTCACGCTCTGTCTTAATAATTTCTGGTTGATAGCAAGGTAGTTATGTTTGGTTGAATGTATCTCTTCTCCAGCAGGGGCGTACCGACGATCATGTAGAAAGGTGAAATACGTATCTGCGTCTCTGGAGAGGAGATACATTCACAAATATATAACTTGTATTGTGTTGTTCACACCCCATTTTTAATAATATTTTATATTATTAAAAATACTTTTGTACTAATGTATTAGGTTGGTGGTTGGTTTTCTCATGAAATTCCACATAAAACGTCACAAATGAAACAGATATACATTACACACATCTATATCTGTACACATGGACATACACCTTGTCGTTTCCAGTATTTACTTCTGCCAAAAACGCGTGTTTCTGTCACAATAATAAACTTCGTCAGTTTAGCTAGTGAATAGAATTATTGTTTAATATGGTGGTTGCCATAGAATTTCATAGTTATGTCGTTAATTTTTAAAACCCATGCTTGTTGTATGGTTTCTTATACACCGATCCAATATTTTCAGAAAATTTAAACCGTCTACAAATGTTGTAATGGCATTGTAATTTTAATTTCTAGATTATTTCAATTTTTTCTGAATCTTATATTGTAATAAGATATTGTAATTAGTTTTGCACTTATTTGGCATTTATGCGCAAAAGAAAATATTAGTAAAAAGCAAATTCAATAATTCCGCAATTCTTTTTTTTCACTTAGTTTGAATATTTTTTATTTTTTGATTATTCAGTAAATATGCGAAATTGAAGACATGCATTGGCTGCTCTATTTCTCGTTGGAATGGAGATTTCAAACTTGGACGGATTGTCTTAGGGACTATCCAAGAACAAGTGCACCAAAAACGGCAGTCACTCAGAAAAACATCGATTCTGTGCGCAAGCTCATCAACGAAGATAGACATGTGACGTTCATATATCCCAAAAAAATGCAAAACAAATTTTCATGCAAAAACAAATTTGCGTGAAGAATTGTATGTAAAAAAATAAGTTTCTCGTTGGGTACCGCATCTGTTGATCGAAGAACAGCATAGCTGTTTTCTGTTCTTCGGTGAATTGGTGGCAAAAACCTCTATACCGCTTCAACTCAGGCAACTCTAAAAACGTGTACAACATTGTAAGTGGTGATAAATCTTGAATTTAATTATACGAGCCATAAAATAAACGCCATTCGTCTGCTTGGGTATTCCAAGGTGAAAAACGGCCGTAGATCTTCCATTACGGGCTCAAGACGTAAATAAAAGGGAGTGCCGCCTGGCGGCCTTAGAGGAACGTTCAAAACCACATATACACCAGTAGTCATTCAGCTATGAGCATAGCTTGGTAGAGCTAGTCTACGGTGACAGTTTTCGCTAAGGATTAGAAAGGTTTTAAGCCTACCCATCCCACTTATGACTGCCACTAGTCAGGTTCCGCAAGAAAGACCTGGCCCCTTATTCGCCACCTAGGCACACGCCTGGTGGGTAGCTCAACTCCCGCGGAAGAAGTCCGCGAACCAGGACTGATTAAGTATTTGGAAAACAAAAATATTCAAAATGAAAATCAATATGGCTTCCGTTCAGGTAGAAATATTATAGGCTGACTTTTTTTATTGAATAAAGGGTTAAGTACGTTTTTTATTTCTCATTCTTATTTTGTGGATAATGTTTCATGTCTGAAAAAACGAAAAAAAAAAAATTTCCTTTGTACTAGCAGATATTTACTTCGATTTCCGGAATTTTTTGTCCACGAGTGTATATTTTTGTATTTTTACATTTCGATATACTTTTATATATTTATATTATTTGTTTCCTGACTTGTACAATCATTATTATTATTATAATTATTGCAATTTAATCAAAGACTACAACTAACTATATTAAAAAACCCGAAGACCCATTCAACTATGTACATCTAACGGCAACCAAGTTGCCGTCTTTAATAACAAGAAATATCACGCGTGTTAGGTCACATCACATAACACAAAAAAATTGCAGCATACCATCGTAGTAATATGGCAATATTATATGAACCAATTGCCGAAATGAGAAAAAAAAACAGGGAGACAATAGTATTACCACAGTGATATCGTGAAGTAAGATATTTATTTCTTTTACAGGTAACATTACTCGCTATTATGGTCGTTTTAATTAATTGTTTTGTGTAATCGAATAAGTCAATTTTTGTTAATGAGATCGGTCCTCTGTTCTAATGGACTGTTAAATGACACTCATTTAAACCCAGTAGTATTTTCCTCACGTTCTTCCTTCTGAAGACGATAATTTTCTTGTAATAGCACATGTGTTCATTTGTTTATTTTTATCCTGTGGCGGTGAAGTATTTTACATTTTATTCTATTTCTATCTTAATTTATTATGTATCTAATTAAGTTTAGCTTTCGCAACATTTAGAAGATTGCATACTAATTTTCTTTTTCGATCATTTAGTTCATTTAATATGAAAAACCATTACATTGTGTGATTACTTAGGATTTGTACTTTAAAACTATCATTTTTAAAACACATAAAATAATGTAATATTGTAGCGTCCTTGGAATGTGAAACACTTAAAGATGCTGGACCAAAGTAGTTCCTTCTTTATCTAACAATTACATGTAATCTCGTGTATTATTACTGCATTTAATGTCTAGGAAAAAAGCGTAGATATTTAAGTTATATCTCCAAATCAGGTAACACTTTATACATTTCTGGTAATCTAAATGTCTTATACTTAGAAGTTTTACAATTATACACATGAAACAGTAAAATTAACTTTAGCGTTTCCTTCTGTTAAACAAATGTATTGTGACTCTTAATTTTATACATGTTTATTTAGAATTGGTTTCAGGGGCAAACTTTCAACAATTTCTGGAATTTTCAATAAATTATCAGAAATTTAAAGAATTACAAAACAATAAAAAACTGAAGACGAAGTATCTGAAATAGTCTTCTTTCAATAGAGCATTTGAATAATAGACAGCACACTGCTTATTTTATTTCTGCCAATATTTTGAGACTCCTTATTGTGCTTTCTTTCCCTCGCAAAAAAGAATTATTACTACTTAGTTCTGGTTTATATTCCTCCAGCCTTAGATTTAAATTCTTTCGATTATTTTCCCGATTTGCTTGAAGTTTGCAGTTCGGATAAGCTGGTGGTCATTGGAGATTTTCATTTATCTAACTTTACATCTGTTTTTCTGTTAGTTTTTACGATCCAAAACTAAACTTATTTTTATCTTTAAAGGAATCCTCAAGTCTGCGTCGATTTAATAGTGTCTTTAATGCAAATAATAGAACACTCGACTTGATTCTGTCTAACTTTGGGTATGATGTTAAGGTTTTACATAATTGATTACCACTTATTGCCGAAAATATTCATAATCCTGTTCTAGATTTCACTATACCTAATGCAAAGGCTTCCAAATAAACTATTATCCCTTCCAACAACAATATTAGATTCACAATTTGTGGCAAAATTGATTATCATACACTCTACATTAATTTTTCTACAACAGATTAGTCCTTTTTCGAAAACCATAATAGTGTCAATACGGCTGTTCAGGATGTTTATAGCAAAATGTATTCTATCTAGGACTGTTCTGTTCCTAAATTTCGTTTATACCATAAACATCATTATCCTTTCCTACTATTAAAAAAAAATGAAAAACAAAATCTTATTACCATAAAAATGGAAGTCTACTCAATCAATTCGATTATTACAAGCATGAATTCTACGACCTTATTGGGACACCATACGTCAATGGCCTTCAGCCTCAGGATCGCAGCCATTGCCTCCGCCTTTACATATATTTCCAGCGGAGGGAGGGAGACCCACGATGGCCTCTTTCAATTTGGCTGTTCTAGCGTCTGTATTTCTTGACTTAGAAGATTGCTGGAATATTAACAGTTTCTTAGAAGGGATATTCGGTGTTATAGAACTATTGCCGTTATCTCTACTTTCGCGAAAGTTGTTGAAATGTTTCTTTATAAACATATATCTTATAGTACTATACCACATTTTTCTATTGTACAACATGAGTTTATATTACGAAAGTCTACTTAGACATCATTTACACACACTTGAACCGTGCATTTGACTTAATTGATCACCGCATCTTATTGCAAAAGTTAAAGTCCTTTGGCATTGGTAAATCGTTGCTGAGATTATTTCAATCTTATCTTTCCAATAGGAAGAATTATGTTTATTACAATGGGTTCAGGTCTCAGTTCTTCTGTTCTACTTCGGAAGTTCCGCAGGGGTCAAACTTTGGCCCAGTTTTATTTCACATTTTTATCGACGACCTTATTAAATCTATCAACTGTTTTGTATTAACCTATACTTGTATTATATTAAGATTTACAATGAGATTGAGTCTTTGACTGTTGTTAATTTGTTGCAAATAAATGCTGACAAAATTTATGACTGGTGTTTATGCCATAATTTAAAATTGAACACAAAATAATTAAAACGGTCTAGCCAAAATGGTAACAATAACCGATTGATAATATTATCCGTGATCACATTAAATGGATTTCACTGTATGTATGAATATGGAGGTTCTTGTTAATTTTAGATGAGTTAAGATATAATTCGATAGTTCAATCACATCGAAAATTAGCACTTCAAGTGTAATACGCATATGCATAACTAATTTTTATACATTAAAATGTTGCAGAAATCATTTATCTATCATTTAAATGAAGTAAAAAAGGAATAAAAATTTGAAGAACAAAATAATCATCGTCGTAAACTTATTAACCGTAACGGTCATAAAAATTCCCGTAACTCGCGTTTCCTAAGCCGATTAAAGACTATCATTATTACGACCGCATCTTTTCTTTCTCTTCCTCTCATACTTTCTAGTAAGCCACACTTCGACTTACATATATTGTGTGACCTTATAAATCTACATAACCGGTCCTCTAGCCATGAATAAATGAGCGACCGCCACGACCTGTTACCGGTACTCGGGTGTTTGTGTGAATGTCTCCCTCTTTTAAACATTTCATCTCTCTTCGACGCCCTTCTTTTCATCTCCAACCACAATACCACGAAACTTGTAGAATCCAATAAGACGAAGCAGAGAACGAAGGAACGAAGTGAACTATAAGTCGGGAAAGGCACACAAATTTGTATCTATACTGTCTGCAAGTTTCGTGTGTCAGACCGATGTTTAAGTTAGTAAGGAAGATGGTCTCGACGGGAATTGCCAAGAAAGAGACGCACTGAATATTTTGAAAGAGACGACCCGATAAGATCCCATCTTATACGGTCGCAAAAGGTGAGAGTGAGACTCGTAAAGTGTACGAAATACTGGCTACTGTATGCGTTTTGCAAGAGGCAAAAAAGGGGGAAAAGCCATGTATATAGCTACAGTGTAACTTAAGGGGAAAAAACTCTTTTATATATTATTAATAATCCCAGATCTATAAGACCTCACCGCCATATACGGGGTGGTCATAAAATAAGACATTTTATTCGTACATAACCAAAGGTGTGTTTGGCGTATACGAAGGCGAATGACAATTGTATAAACATGAATATTTACTTTTAATTGGCTAACGCGTATCATGCAAACTGCGTATAAGAAATATTTTATGATTTTTATGCGTTTCCAGGGGGATAATCGAAAAAAATTATTCGCGTTTCGAATGCAAATTGTTAAAATACCCACTGAAAGAAAATATTTCAATGATGTTTATGAGACATTTCGTTTAATCTGCAAAGATGGTCATTAAGAAGTTGTCGGTTCTATGTATGAATCTGGTACGTAGGTTGTAAAGGATTAAATGCATTATTCTGAGCAGTTATCCAGGAAAATGAACGACTGAAATAGACAAAAAAGTTATGTTTTAAAATTTAATCATCTTGCTACAAGACCGTAGGGACATACACTCCGACTCAGCTAGTACGAGAAGTACTGAATTTTTTACTGGCAGACTAACATCTAACACATATTTTACTAGGAACTATATATGAAGTACCTAAATAATTTTGAAGAAATTTATTAAACATTTTAATTTTAATTCATATCTTGACCACATCAACATCACACATTGTTATAAAGTTCTAAAATTTAGACAAAGATTTAGTACCTGTCTATACTTAGAATAAAATTTCACAATTTTTGTAATAAATTATAATTCTTCAGTAAAGATTGCTATCTACGTTGTGAATGAAGAAATATTCGATTCAATTTTTAAATATTTCCACTACGTTCTTCTTATTAAGCCAAAGAAATAGTAATCCCAGAAAATTAAAGTTAAATAACAAGTCAGTAAATAAACATATGGTAACTCCTTGATTTTTCTACACTTTATTGCAAATTACATTTATATTAAATTTGTTTAAATAATTTAACCCGTTTAGGACCACTATTAGACAAATCAAGGAAAACGCAAATTCTTTAAGGAATAAACTTTTATTTATGTATTTATAAACATCCTTTAAAGTAAAAAAAAAAAGACAAACCATTGATTCTTATATTTTTTTTTGCGTTGCGTTAACGCAACAATGGAACTATATGCACAAAAAAAATATTACAATTATTAATTATGGTAGTCTTTGAAGCAGTGTGAATGTAATGGAATTCCACGTTTATTACACATAAATACGGTTGTACTTTTGCATACTCTACAACGTCTCCTCCAATTTTCGCGATTTCTTTCAATTAGGTAACCCACATTATCTAAACGTGCACTGGATGATAGAGACGCACTGGAACCACGTCCTCTAACCGACTGTGTTTTACATTTATTAGCACTAATGAGGCTTCGTACAAGTTCAGACCTGAAATCCAGCTGCGAAATGGGTTTCTCTGTGTATACAAGTCTGTGCAGTTTCCAAGCATTCACCACAGTAGAATCGAACATATTTATAAATAACGGCTACCACCATTTTTTTCCACTAATATTTATTCGGTAATTTGCAACTGCGTTATCGTGTAGACCAACGCCTCCCATATATTTGTTATATTTGGCAATCATATTTGGTTGTGGTATAGAGATGTCTTTCTTCTTTTTCTCTACGATTGTACTGCTTCACAAACACATTAGACAGTGCAGACTCACAATTGGTTGCTACTGTAACCACAGAATTGTCATTCCAACGGACCACGCTTATTTCATTTACGTGATCGTAACGAGAATCCATTGTACCACGAGGTTCTTTTCCTATAGACTTACAAGTCTCTAAAGGGCATTTCAGCATTCTGTTCTCACGTACAGTTCCAGTAGCAAAGTATCCTGGACGTTTCAGATGAACTAATAGCTTCTAGCTCGTAAAAAAGTTATCAAAGTATACCTTATGAGTCGACTTATTTTCTAGTACGTTCAAAAGATTGATGACCACTGTTTCACCTAAACCAAATTCTCTTTTGGCATTTTCACCAGTTTTTCCAGCACAAGGCATAAATTGATATAAATACCCATCGCTAGATGCCAGACACCACATTGTGAACCCGAAACGTACCGGCTTCCCTTTCAAAAACCATTTGCTCATCAATTGATAAGTGATGTCTAAAAACACCATACTTCAAGAAATTGCTGTTAAAGAGATCAACCAGCGGTCTGACTTCCGCAAATTTGTCTGCCTTGTCTAATTGATTGTTACCTGCAAGATGAATGTTCTGCTTTATGTCGAGAAATCTGTTTCGAGACATCACATTTTTCACAAATTGAACACCTTTATCTTCATCAGATGACCAGTAAAGTTTTATCTGTGGAAGAGTGTGATACCCACTCAAAATCAATATTCCCAAAAAAAATTTCTAGATCATTTTGATCTAAGGCGAATTGAGTACGGTTATTATCTCTCGCATATTTTATGGAGTTTGAAATAATAAACTGGCCAACATTTTTATCAAACATTTTCATAAAGAAATCAAGCCAGACTTTCCATGTAGCGCCTCAACAATATTCTGTACATTCCCTTCCTCATTTGACGTAGCATCTTCCTCGTAGTCAACGGGCGTTTTACACCAAATAATGTCTTCAATTCTTGCCGTTTTGCTTGGTGTAGATAAAGCTGCCTCATGATGTATACCATCCTCTATCTCAATTTCGTTATTCGGACACAATGTCAAAAGTTCCCGCTATATCTACATGCAAATTTTGTACTCCACTTATAACATTAACATCAATGTCCTCCTCGTTCGTTATGTCATCGACGTCGGGTGGTATATAACAAGCATCAATTTCCTCATTCAGATCAAGATCTTCAACAATTGCCTCAAGTTCTTTCAAAGTCAACGGTCTGGTAGGATCATCGCGATATTTCACGTGATTCTAAAATAATTTTATTATCAACATCAACGACACAACACATACTTCAGAAATTGTTGTGCTTACCATTGAATAATATTTCTGTAATCCTCAAGATAACACTATTATGAACTCGAACTTCTTCAACTTCTCTATCCCACAGCGTAAATGAACTGAATAAACTCGCATCACACAACGGATATCCAATAAACTTCCCGCAGACGTGAAAAAGCATGTTCAGACAGGAATATTACTCATGACTACAATTACACCATTTGTCCCAATGTTGCGTTTTCGCAACGCTATGTTTCAAATCCGTTTGAGAAATATTTCCGGAAAAAAGAGGATTGATTTTTTTCCAAAATAATGTTACGTGAAGTATCTTTTATATGAAACCTCTTAATGATAAATGAAAAAGTAAGCTGTATGTTATTTAATTTAAACTTAGATACACAAGTTTTGTTCTTGAAAATTCCAGTTTTATTTTATTTTTATTCAAAATTGAAAATGCGATTACCCGTTCCCAAAATGTTTATTAGGTTGTTTAAATATTTATTAACGCAATGCTACTGACAGTATATCCAAAATTATTACTTTTTAGTACGAAAATTTTTTTTTGGTGTTGCGTTAACGCAACTATGTGAATAAATGGGTTAAGAAATATTTGTATGTTCTATTTCATTTGCCATTTTTCGAATTTGATGATAAGTGGAATGTTTTGAGTGTTGCATATAGTCATCAAATTAAAAGAATAATTCGCCGTTGTGGGTTGGTTTCTCGGAGCACTGCGATGATTTCTGAATAACAAACCGTTGTTTACCAACTCGCATTAACAGTTCTTCGATCTTGGAAAGGAATTGTACGTCACTGATACTGGTGCGTCCATGTTGGAATTCACAATACCAACGTGTAATTGTCGATCGATGTGGTGTTTCGGCTTCAAAAACAGAAACCAATTCAGCCAGACATCATCTCTGGAAGTTGTAAAATGTTATTGCGCGAAAATTTTCTCGAGTCAATTCCATTTTTTCAACCAACTTTAAACTTTAAAAATTCACTATGCTTCTTGAAACCTTAGTTTTGGGTTAACGAAAGATTGAGTTTAATTTTGAAACCCGACGTTTCGTCACTGGCGCTATATGCTACACTAAAAAGTCGTACACACTGGCTTCTCAACCTATTTTATTTTTCCAAAACTGTTTTTTCTATCTTCAAATATTTTTTTATTTATTTTGTCCGCTGTTGTTTTTACTGCCTACCTCTGCGTTCTTTTATTCTGGTTTCCATTTTTCTTTTTAATCAGTTTTAATTTTTTTAATCATAAAATAGTGAAATATTTTATACTATTTAAAACATATATAAATAAAAACGCTCATAAGCGCAACTGACAAAACCTTTGTGATGAAAGATATTCAATCGAAAGATGACTTGCAACAACCTCAAGTGTAAATAACTATTATTTATTTGATCTATTGACATACGTTTTATCGAAACTATTTCAACAAATACCTTGGCCACAATACTTTCTATTTTCACTGAAATGAAATGTTAGAAAAATAAAATAATAGCACGAAGAATGTGTTAAAAGTTTTGGGCATTGTGTCATTATTTCTTTACTTGAGTAATATACATTTCATTCTAAATTTTGAATATAGTTTTCATATATCTCTATACACTCGTCTAAACGTGAAACTAAATTTTAAGACCATCTTGATAAAACTGAGATTTTTTTCAATTCTGAAAATAAGGGATAGTCACTAGTGACAGACTAGGCGAATAAGAAACTCTCAGGGCAATTCGTTTACTTTTTTATTTCAACGAGGATTATGTAAGTTTGCGTTATGGTATTGCAGTAATGCTCACTTACTCAACCTTCCTGGTTGATTTTCATGAGTGCTTGTTGCAATACCCCTCAATAAAAGGTTTTAATAATATTTTGCGGTGGTTATGATTCCTTTTGGTACAGGTACTCTACCAAAGTTATACGAACCTAACCCCAAAGCACAGTAATTACACGGGTTAAAGTAATGAATCCATATTTCATCAGTTGTCATTTTTAGTTCCGCAGGTCCCAACAACCTATGTTTACAACGAGCTAAACCCTCATTTACTATCGTGTAAAATGTCATGAGCTTGTCGTCTACTAATGCCTATACCTGCAGAATTCTGAAGAATAGTTTCTTATTTGTAGTTTTTCGACAATTCCGCCGCGACAGAAATATTAATCCAGTTTTCTGCAGTATCTAGTATGGATGTTCCACTAGCTTTAAATCGATAAAGCCAACGATGAACAATACTGTTCGGTTACGATAATAATCATAATAATTATCCACGTCTTAGTATACTCCAAAAGCTTGACTTCAATTACAGGGGGAATTGGCAGGCCATGAGTTATTACACCCGCGCCCGTGTAGCGACTTAAGGTGTTTAGCTGTCGGCATTTACTTTAAATGAGAAGAAAAATCACGAAAACCTTCTCAGACAACACAGTCCCGGATCCGATCCTGAGACCCCTAGCATGATAATCCAATGCGTTACCACTATTCTTCAGACTCACTAAATACTCCATGTGGTTGTTGAATTATTTCGCATCGTCCATACTAGTTCAATTAAGATCGGTATCGACTGGCGTCATTCGCAAAATCAGCCAGGATATGTTCGTACCTTAGGGCATTAATCTTTTGTCCTGCTCTATTCAGCAGGATCACAATTCCAATATTAGTTTTGTCAAGTGAAAAATATAATAGAATTAGTGTGGATGATGCATAAGTTCTTAGCGTTTCTGGTATCTATGATAAGAGTGCATTGCACAAGCAATTTCTGAAATATCCTCTTTTCGAGTTCAACGGCAGTATTAGTGTATTGGAAGCCGCTAAAGCCATTAGTAGTAGGAGAGAGTACAGCACTGAAAGAGTTTTTTCGATTTAAAGAACCTAATTTTGACAAAAACGATTGCACTTTAATAAAGTTTGTTTGAACGCTTCAATTTATGATAATGTAAGCCAATCACCCCGAGAATTGACGAGCATCATAGGCAAAGTTCAAAAATTTGGTATTTAGTTCCGCATGTTTCCGCATATTGGTGATCGGTGACAAAATATTTATGCCTTTAAGGTAACATCAAGCCCATGAAAGAATGACTTAGCTGACAAAAAGGTAGTACGACAAAGAAGGCACCGACTACTTTGAATTGCTTACGGGGAATGTAAACACACTTGCTGAGATTTACTGTCAACAATTCTGTCGACTCTAGGTTACAATTCTATAAAAAATACCAAGAAGAGATTAAGAGCACTATAACGCGGCTATTTTCGAACTTGATTGGGAGGTCATTCCACATTCGCATTATTTTCCTGATCTCCCTTCGTCAGATTTCCATCGTTTTCGCTCTCTATCAAACAACTTTCGAGTAATCTCCGTTAATAACGATGTTTCGCTTCAAAATTGTCCCGGCGACTTTCTTCTTCCAAACCACCGGATTTCTTCAGGGGTGGAATCGAAAAATTGCAAAACCGTTTAGGCAATCAAAAGTAATGGTGGATAATACATTATTGATTAGTCCTATTGTGTTTGTTGAAGAACGAATAAAGTTTCAGTTGAATAGAAACGCTAGGAATTTATGCGTTAACCCAATATTTACCTATTTAACAGAAAATCAAAATATGATAAAAAATATAAATGCACTCTCATACCGACTGCCCTTGAAACAAGGGGTCAACGTATGAAAAGTGGAAAGATGTAATTATATAGAAATAAGTCCAAAATGTTGTCAATTATCACGCGAACCCCAAAATTTAAAAACTCCTGAAGACTGTATTATGTGCCGTCTATGAATCCAAAATATTCAGAAAGTGTATTAATAACCTCTACTGAAGTTACACACACGCATTCACTACAGCGTATGTTTACATACGCAATAGCTGTCGATGTTATAGAAACTATAACATCGTTGTAGGATAAGGCTAAAAACCTCAATTTATTTATGTATAAAATCAGATGTTTATACATTTAAGTGAATTACTCAAAATTAAGATCGGTGTTCTACGGCGCATTTCGCGTTTTTAAGTTGTACGTTACTTTCGCGAGGTTTTTTATTATTTCGTTCAGTTTTACTGTTTTATTATTGCACTTAATAAGTACTATATTGCACAAACTTAGCATTACTTTACAAGCGCTTTCTAAAAATCATACGAAAAATAATTTGTGGGTGAAACTTATTAAAACTGACCTAAATCAGCTTCATTTCATGTTTATTATTACAATATTAATTGGATTCAGAATGTCTATGAAGAATACTGGTATTGAAAGTAAATACACGCTGTAATGTTTACATTTATAAAAATTCTAGAAGATAACATTGTTTAGATAGCTTTGTATGCTAGGGGCTCGATAACCAAGTACGAAAACTCAGCTGTTAACAATTTATACTTGCATGTGAATTTTTAAACGATGTATTAAAAGATGACGCATTTCACGTCCAATTTGATAGAAATCTACCTTTAATCAAAGACGTAAATGTAAATCATATCAAAGGTACAGATGTACACATGTAATAATCGACAACTGACGACTGAATCGGAGATGAAACTTGACTGACTGAAAACTGACCGACAATAAAAAACTATTCTTTTTGTTATTGTCGGTCACCTTTAAGTATAGTCTTCGATACTTTTTATGATATTGTCGGTCGCACAGTGGCGTGACAAATATTTTTGTAATTTTTTTTCTCGGTTATCAGAAGGCATTTTGGGAAAATATTTTGGATATATGTTATATATAATTACAATTTTCCATTTTTCATAGCTTCTTTCTTTATTTTAAGGACACTCTGCATAAGCGATTAAAATACTGAGAAAAAGAATAACATAAATGGTTCAAATTGCAAAATTCAAATACCTTTCTAATAGCAGTTTATTATATAATTCCATTGGAATACTAAAAACGTTTTTAGTAAAGTTTCGACATAATTTACAAAAAATAAAGTACCTTCTCCAATGATTTGTGTAAAAATGTTTTCTTAATTGGGATAAGAAGTTGTAGATGTAATCATTTACTATAAATGAAGAAAATATTCTCCAACTGAGAACGACTTACATGCTTTCAACTTTAATTAACTCGATAGTTTAATGTATTCTGTTTTTCTCATAATCAGTGTGGAATAAACAGATTTCATATCAAAGATAAAAACAACATGGTTTAAACAATTTCTAAATACTCTTTACTTTTAAGAGTATTTAGACGTTAGACGTTTCTGGTTTTGTTCACCTACCTTTTTCTAAAGAATATATTACTAGTGATTTATTATTAGTCTAAATCTCAAACTAAATGTTTGCATTACTTTTTCACAGCCTATAAAATTCCTTTTATTAGGTGTTTGTTATGTTCCAGGTTATATATGTGATGTGTACACCGTAGTATTCAGAAGGCGTCCCGCGGATATCCTAAGAAAACATTTTGTGCGTAAATTTGTAAAGTAACACTTTAGAAAATGATTGTTTATCCTATTTCGTTTAATGTAAATAAAAGAAAATTATGGATCAAAGTCTGATGATGTAATATCACTAAAGTGAGCCCTCGAATTATACTTTCATATAATTATTTTCTTTTTTTTTGCAATAAGTATTTTCAATGGTATATTAATCTTCTTTTCAAATACATTTTCCTATAATAAATAGAAACGATAGAATATGACATGATGAAAAAAACAGTCCCTTAACATTTACTAATAACACATTAATTTCTTTTTTGTCGGTTAAGGTGAATAATGATAGCCCAAATACTTTGTCTTTCACGGGCGCGAGCGCACCAGTAACTCATAGCCTATCAAGAAACCCTATAATTGGCGTTAAGCTATTGAGGAATGTTAAGGCATGAATTATTAATATTATTATTTTATTATAAACATAAAACTACAGTATTTATCAAGTACATGACTCTTAAAATAATAATAATAGTTAACATATTGGTAGGCGCCTAATAATTTTGTAGGTGTAGGTTTCCGCGATCGTTTTCTAAATGTGGATCTCGGCTTCCGCATCGAGTAAGGCGTAATTGCCAACGGTTCGTCCACTGTTACAAGAGGCATCTTCATGGCTGTACGTAGATGTTCGTCTACGTATAGCCCTGAACACGATGAACATCTACGTACAGCCCTGATAATGTCGCTTGTAAAAGTGGACGAAACGTTGGTAATTACAAGTAACCCGACGCGGTTCCAACCCGGAAACCGAGATATACGTCTAATAATTTATTCGCAAACATTAATTTCTACATTAATGTACCCTTCCTCGATAATGTTTCGGTTATTTTTCATATTTCTAAAAGTTGAACTTTGAAAATAATTGAAATATTCCTAAAATGCATTAGTTAAATGTCTATATATTTTTAAATATTCAACATCTCCGTTAGAAAATAGCAGCGTTTGATTTCGGGAGCAAGTAAAGGTTCCCCTTTACAAAGTTTTGTAATTAGTTAACTGGATCCGACAGACACAAGAAAATCGCTAACCACAATATATATCAATAAATTCTAAATATGTATTTCGGCAATTAAGTTGCCATTTTCAATAGAATAAACTAAAAACTAAAAATAGTGCTAAACGTAGTGTCTTTGGCTAAGATAAAACGAAGATATGTTCTTCACCAAATCGCCAGTGGAATAACAATTCAATGGTATATTAATGGAAACTAGCTGATACTAGCCTCTGAGGCTGCGGAAATCTGGAATAAACTATGGCCCACATAGTCAACGACTGCCCTCAGAAGAAGTTTCCCTGGTAGCTGAGCAAAGTAACTCCTGCAGCTTTGGACTGTTTGAAAAATTTAGATATTACCATATAAATTAGTTTTGTGGCCCTTTTCTTGTCATAAAAGTAATCTTATGCGATTCTTCAATTCTTGTACGGTATTAACTGGAGTGCTGTAAACCAGAGTTTTAAGATGCCCCCATAAGAAAAAGTCCAAACTATATAAATCTGGGAACCTAGGAGGCCATGTTTGAGATCCACCACGACCTACCCATCGGTTATGAAATATATGATTTAAATATTCTTTTGCTTCTAGTCTGAAATAAGACACTATTTTTAACTAAAATTGTCTCTTCTTCAAGCAATATTGGCAAATCATCCTCTAGAAACCGACTGGTAGTTATGACCATTTAGCCTTTGTAGCAGAAAAAAGGACCAAATAAGTAATTTTTAGCAATTCCAGCCCAGACATTTACCTTGATGGTTAGATTCAACAACTGCATTCGGGTTTTCTTCGGCCCAAACATGATTATTGTCGAAATTTCCGATAGCGTTTCATTTCAAGTTATTTCCAATTTCTCTAGTACTAAGTTCAGAATTTTCATTAATTGAATTTAAATCTGCTTCAATTTCTGTAATTCTTGCAGTACAATGGGCGCCCTTTAATTGATCGTTTAGCCTAAAAGTTCCTGCTTCAGTTAACCTTCTATGTACGTTTGAAAATGTTCTTCTGTCTGGTGTAACTCTATTTGGAAAGCACTCGTGATACAATCGTCTAGATTCCGGTGCGCTGCACTCAGCCAAACCATACATGTAGTGAATATCAGCCAACTCGAAATTAGTAAAATTAACCATTTTTTTTTCAAAACAACACTACAGATACTTTAACCAGCAAATTAATTCAACTGGCAAAATGAATAAAACAACAAATATATACCACCATTAGTATTCTGCTTTCAGTATAGGAACAATAATTGTTTTAATTTGTTTCCTAAAAAGAAAACAAGACTTTCAAGTGACAAAATGAAGCACCATTAATAAAATAATTTTTATTTAAAGAAAAAGCGGCGGGGTACCACTATGCCACTGATAGAAAATATAAAAAAAAATTCCCTCAGAATATGTCCCTTTATGGTAGGAGGGCATAAACCGAATTTAATGAAAATATCTAAACTGATATTAATGGTTTTTCTTAGAAGTTTAACAGTAACATAAGTATCTTGGAAATGGAGTATTTCAGGACTCATGTTTATATTAACTTTTTTCTTAAATAACCTGAAGAATCGGCACTTTCAATATTGACATTCAATTATGAAACATATGATATATTAATCATATCCATATGCCTCTCCTTTTCTAGATATTAGGAAATTCCTCCACTTGTTTTTGTACTGTTACGCTTTTTCTATTTCCGTTAGAGTCATCTTCTCTAAAACGTTTACTAAAAATGCAAATACAAATAAATTAATTTTACTCGCTGAATCTTAACTGGCAAGTAAGTATATATATAGTACTTCTAATGCTACGTTAACCTAGTCACATGCAACGTATATTCGTCATTTGATTCTGCAATTGTTACTATTGTTATACATCAACAATAGACAACTAGTTTAAAGGATATTAAATTATACAAATTGGATGATTAGTGTTACAAAACAATTTTTTTTCCATTTACACTATTAGTAACGGCGTATTTATACATATATCCTGAGTATAAACAAGTTAGTATTTAGATTTCTTTTTCCTTGAATTTTTAAAAACCTGACTCACATAGAGAAATTTCTTGTTATTCAATAATTTTCCAAGCATCAATAATCTTCGCTCCCGTATAAACATTAAAAACAATCAAAAAGTCAATCTTCCATTAAATACAACGGACCAAAAATAAATAATACTCCATAAAATATCATGAGTTATTGTAAATACTCAATCCGATTAGATAAACATGTGCCATCTCTAGAATATGTTTATATCTAAATTTCAAATAAAGACTGTTATGCAATTCCCGAAATTTAGTTAAAAATTAATGTGTTTTTATTTTATATTTACGAGTTTATATTTTTATTGGAAATGTGTCTTTTGTATATAATCTGAGTGAAGACAAAAGTTATTGATAAATGGTTTAGTTTGAAGTTGACTCGATGATATTTTTCAAATTTTGATCAATACGTTGAAATCTTTACAACATATGAATAAATCCTATCCAGTTAGCTTCCTATTAAAAGCTTTTCTAAGGTTTACTCCATTTCATTTATTATTTATTATTATGTAACTTAACTGCTTTAAATTTATAAGTTCTGTTGCAGATATTAAAACGGTTTTCAGAAACATAAAATAGTAACAGCTTTGAGTTATAATAATTTATTTAAGCTAAGATAATAAATGAATTTCTTGCGACTATGCAAACTGTTAAACGTCGCAACCAATCATCTGTAGCGGCATACTCTATCCATTGGTATCTAAGAGTACATACAGAAAGAAAGATAACAGGTTGCCTGCTTACTGGTAACCGGCGCCGATCGGTGCCGATAATGTCACACTGCTGATAGGCGGTCGTTACTTGTTCGTACTTGCAGTCTGCACCGACAGTTTTATCGGAATGAACATTCAATTATCGGCAAGCAGGTTTGGCCTAAAGATCATTTGAATTAGTACACAAATTATTATTAGTTCGACTATGGATATTGAGTTGTTAATTACTGCAGTTTATAAAATCTGCTATATAGGACAAATGAGAAAGCTCCCATAGTAATAGAAATGTAATGGAAAGGTACTATCAAGATATTAACAAGGAAATGGGTGTA
The DNA here is from genome assembly GCA_935421215.2 of Melolontha melolontha. NCBI lineage: Eukaryota > Metazoa > Arthropoda > Insecta > Coleoptera > Scarabaeidae > Melolontha > Melolontha melolontha. Next base: position 71,817,552 of record OW285240.1, read on the forward strand.
CTTTTTCTTTTTAGTTTTAAAAACGGATTGTCAATTAGTAGGTTCTCATCTGAGTCAGAACACAACATCTTCAATTTATTGATACTAGCTGCTAAAGAACTAACAGGTACCTGTTTTTAATCTGTGCAGACCCAAGCGAAATAAGCGCTGAATTATCGGTGCTGAAAACCAGAAAGCAGGTGTCCTGCTTTCTTTCTGTAGGCACCCTAAGTTGCTGGCGCTGTCAATCCTTTCTCTAAACTCTAAATTTCAGTGAAGGATCTTGCAGGCAATATAAATAAATCGACAACTCATAGTCAAATTTGGTTGTTTTGTGCTAAATAATTTCCATAACGTTGTCCCTTAACCATTTTTGCGTGGTTTTGGCGCTTTATAGGTAAGGACCGAGCCTTTTTTTTCTTTTTTAACTCTAACAGTGGGGCAATCTGTCTTCATTGACAATTAGCATTTGTTGTGACTACAAAGGAGGATTGGCGCAGTATAAATCAAGTGTTATTGCTTAAATTAATGACATGTGTTAGTTCGTTAAAGCTAATTATATAGTCTGTGTTCTAAGAAAACCTGATCACTAAGACAGCTGGTTTTAATTTCTTAATTCTTTGCACTGTTTCTGTTTCCAAAAAACGCCTTGTTGGAACACTTTTTTATGTTTAAAGAGAATAGCGCATAACAGTTTCACAATATCCTTTAATACATATATCCGAAAAAGTTTGGCTCCTGCTTTTTCCATAAAAGAGGCGTTACGTCTTGATAAAATATACCTCGTCTAACCATTATTATTTGTCGCGCCTTAACAAATGCAGGATGAAATTTGGTCATATTACTTACTGGATTTTTCTTCGACTGTGAAAATTTTCGTACCTCTAAAGAGGACATTTTCGTAATAGATACACACCTGGTATAGCAAGCGCCAAATAAAATGGCGAGCCGTGGGGATGCGCCGTAGTCATTTACTTACTTGCAACTTTATGTAAAGCCATATACAAAGTTTCCCACTATTTGGAATGCCGCGCGAACTTATTTGGCGCTTGCTATATTGTCATAATCGTTTATATTTTTGGTTTTAATTATTTAAGGGTCTCAATAAGATGCGTCGATAACCCGACATTGACTTTGTTGTTTTATCGAGCTTCTGTTTCTTCAAAGGATTTTGCCCAACATCTTTCGCCATTACAGTTTGTTATATCTAAAATTTACTTATGCTTCTTCACAAAACTTTAGCTGCAGGTATAGCAAATGTGAGCATCTAGTTTTATCAAAATGGCCCCGCTTCATTATGCGAAACTTGTTTGCAAGTATTTCGCTGAAATATTTTCAGACGAAAAGACGTACAATTAAACATCTAGCAATGTTTTCATATCATATCTCGATATATTTTTTTCTTGCAGTTAGTTTAAAACACAGTAGCAGTATATGTTAAAGCACAAAAAGCAAGAATATGTATATATTTCTTTCTTAGTTTTGAATATGGGAAATATTTTCATTTCGAATGTACATAGATACAAAGTAGGCAATACCATCATCAGTATTTAGAAAAACCAAAACGTTTGTAAAAATTGCTTTTTGTATCTAACAAATATTTGATTTATCATTTCTCAAGCATGATTAAAGATAAAAATGACAGATTCGATAATGGTACGGCGTCATCGGTATACAACTTCAAACGCTCTTCAAAAATAAGTCAAACGAACTTGAGTTATTACATATATTCCCTATATGATGTTCACGTTATTAAGAGCAAAGGGGAAGAGTATTTTATAACTAACTAACAATTTTAGTGGTTCTTCAAGAAATAAATAAATTTACATTTGAATTAACCCAACGCAGCAAATACACTCGTGAGCAAAATATTCCGAACACTGAAGTAAATGTCTGTCATATAGTCCGAGCTGTAGCTTTGAACAAAGATGGATACATCCCTGCTGTTTTGAATATTTCCAGGAGTACCGTCTAAGAGGCAATACAGTGACATCATTAAACTGGAGAATATATAACAAGGCCAAGGTCAGCGGACGTCGCCCCACAATCCGGCGAGAAGACCGTTTTATGGCGTTATCTACATTACGCGATCGTGGTGGTTTACCATCAACAATTGTGTCTCGCCAAGTCGAAGACGTCCGTAAACATCTTCGACTTGGCGAAAACTGCAAACATACAAAAGCTGCAGTACCGTTACTGCAATTTTTGCATGAACTGTTTGCCGAAGACTGAAGGAATATAGCTTGATGTCAAGAAAACCTGCTGCTTCTCTAATTTTGCTCCCAGTTCATCGTCTACAGTGACTACGATTTGCTCGTGAACGCAGACATTGGACAATGGATCAACGGGTCTTCGTATTGTTCACGGAGGAGTCTCGTTTTTGTCTGCGTTCGCCAGATGGGCGAGAACGTGTGTGGAGAAAGCCTTGGTGAACGATTTTCAACGTGTTGTACATCTCCAAGAATAAAATTTGGGGGAGACGGTATAATGGTTTGAACTGGCATTTCACAGTACGCGAAAACTGAACTTGTTCTAATTGAAAATGGTACCATGATGGCTGTTATGTACATTAACAAGTGTTTAGCTAACCACGTCATACTATTTGCTCCATTCGCCGGTGAGAACTTTACTCTAATACACTAAAACGCGCGACCTCACACCGCACGGCTGGTTGAGCAATATGTAGACGCGGTTAACTTTCGCCGTTTGCAATGGCCAGCTCGAGGCGCGGTTTTGAATCCTATCGAAAATCTCTGAGATTCATTAGAGTGACGTTTTCGGCACCGACAGCCAATACTGGTAACCATTAGGCATCTTCGAATAGCTCTTCGTAAGGAATGGAAAAACATTACACAAGAAGAGGTTGCCAACTCCATTCAAAGTTTACCACGCCGTATGGCAGAAGTCATTAGAGTTCTTGGAGGTAGCACACACTATTAATCGCTTAAATTGTGTGAAAACGTAGATGTAAACCCTAGTCAATAAGACCAATGAATTTGTTAATTTTGCACAATTTACTGTCTCGTGACTTCTTCTTATTGAATAAAATGTTAAGTACTTTTTTTTAATTTCTCATTCTTACTTTGCTGATAATGTTTAATGTCTTGATAAAAAAAAGACAAAAATTAATTTTCCTTGTACTAACAGACATTGAAAATTTTTGTCCACGAGGGTATTTTAACTTCTAGTTTCATGTAAGTAACTATCGTGTATATTATACAAGTTTACATAAGTGGTAAGTGCTCTATGTTGTCATCCTGATAGACTTATACATGTTCACACGTCTTCAAAGTGTGTTATATTTGCGCATGAGCTACAATTAGTAAATTTCTACGAGCAATAGTTATCAACCAGCAATCAGTATGCATGAAAATGTCTCAAGGGGGAATACGCCTAATCAAATTAAATACAGTTTAGATTGCATTTATGATGATTTATCTCCTTCATATTCTAATCTAAAAAATTGGTAAAATGTTTACGTTTGGGACAAGAATCTCTTGGAGATTATAAGCGTTCACTGTCGACTAACTTAAGTGGTAATGGCACAAAAGATTCAATTTATTGAAGAAATGGTATTGAAAGATCCCCGTTTGAAAGTGAAGGAATTTGCAGCAATGTTTAACTTTTCTGAGATAAGTATTCACTGGAATCTGTATGGACATTTGGGTATAAATAGGGTTAATGCGACATGATGTGTGTGCTCGTCTTTAAACATGTGTCGAGACGAGATCTAAAATTGACTTTGGAGTTTATTGTCACAGAAATGAAAAATATTTCTGTATTATGAACATCTATCCCAAAATGGAGCCGATAGAGTGGCGGAGACCAGATGAACCTCGGGCAAAACTCGTTAAATCAACGAGGAAGATTATAGTCCCAATATTTTGGTACTGTAGACAGTATTCCTGAAAAACTTCGAAGAAAATTGTCAAAAAGCGTCCAATTTACAGCATGACAATGCGCTCGTTAATATTACTGCAATTGTATAGGCCGCAATACGCAAATATGTCTTTAAACAAATTTAATGTCCACGTATAGTTCTGATATGGCTCCTATAAGTGATTTATTTATTTTCCTATTAAAAAATATATCCCAGAGGATGTAATTTTAATAACGATATTAAGTTGTAAATAATCGTAATCCAACATTTTGTGGAGAAAACAAATTATTTTTACAAGAGTATTAATTACTCGTAATAAATGCATTGAAAAATTAGTGGAAATTATATTAAAAAATAAATTAAGAAGAAGCTATGAAATCTTCAAAACCTCTATGTCAAACCGGGAACACACCTCGTGCATATATCGACATGCATAAAGGTTCTACACATTTTCTAAACACACGGAAGCTTCGAAGAACAGGTTTTAGAATGGTTTGTATTTATGTTAAACAAAATCACGAAATAACCCAAATTTCCTATCAATAAAGGGCTATCATACATTAACAATAACTACCTGATAATGCGTATAAATTAAGATTCAAAAAGCTATTGTTTATCTGTAAAGTACCCACCGTTTTAAAATAAACGTTTCTAATATAATTCACGTGTGCTTTCGTAATGTTTCGAATTTGGTTGTCGTCTTTTTTTGTTGTTCTCGATGCCTGGTCCGAATATTGTAACCAGATACCAATACTTTAAATTCCTCGAGTAATCTTGTCAAGTGTTTCCTCGATTTATGTGCATTGATATTATGTAATAACATAGTTACATAAGAAAGAAAATGTATTCAAGAGATTATAATTGGATAAAATATTTTGGAGCGTAATTAAGTGCGTATAACACGCAGTGTACGTGATAATGCATCGCTAGAGATAAAAGTTTGAATTGAGGTATTTTTTTAAGGGTTTGTGAAAAAAAGAACACTGTCTTCTTGAACTCTTGAAGATGAAAACATATGGAGAGATAAGGTTCATCTCTTCTGAAATGATTTTATGATTTAATACTGTTAATACAAATGAGAAATATTTCACGGACTAACGAGGAAATAACTTTGAATATACATTTTCACGTTTTTTTAATTTCTTTCAAAATATATGAAATAATTCGTTTTCGTATTACAAGGTGGGCTCAAAAGTTAACAAAAGTTAGCGGTACATAAAATTGTAGAATATCTGGATTTCATCACCTCCGTTATCTTCAAAACAATCCCCTAGGAAGTGCAATATTGCAAGTCTTGTTTCCCTAATATGTTCACCACTGTCTGCGATTCAGCTTCAATCTCTTGTATCTTAACAAATCTTCGTCCATCGAACTTGCTTTTCATACTTGGCAAGAAGCCAAGTCAACAATGTTGTTTTTCATCCAAATCTGCTGTATCACAAAAGCGGTATGCGGGAGTTTTGGCACGCACTTTGCTACTATTTCCAATTCTTTCAATAAAATCCATCGAGATGTACTATCGGATAATTTTACAATGTAACATATGTCTTAGATGGTCACTATTGGATTACACAGAGAGTGTAATGCTGGTTGATGGTTGTCCGGAACGTTCATTGTCATTAGCTGCATTCCATCTTTTTTGAAACATTTAAAAGTTGTAAGTTTGTGTTTGGCCCAAAGAGTTGTTTCGGAGTGCTTGTTTTAACATTTCGTTTGTTTCTGCGGAAATCTCATAGAGTTTGAAACAAAACTTGATATAGATACGCTTTTCCATCAGATCGCGCATTGAAAAATCGCAAATACAAACAGACACAGCAACGAAACCTTGTTCACCAATAAAAAAGGCAAATAAAGCGACGCCTGTTAGCATACTAACTGATAATTGGTGTAGACAACACCACGTAGCGGCGTTTGATTGTAACAGCGACCTTTTACGAGTTTTATTCAAATTTCGGAGAAAAAATTATTTTCTAAAAATTGCTCCAATTTGCAAATTCTTAAAAGCCACGAATGATTTTAGCTGCGTTTAGATAGGATGTCTGTATATTGTACATAAAATTAATAGATGGTATCATTAGAATGCGAGAAATGCTTTCTGTTTTGACGGTCAATAGTTTATCAGGCACAACAGTAGAAATTTGTACAATTTCATAGAAATTCATTTGAGCAAATTCCGTCGAAACATTACAGTAATATTGATTATATTTGCTATTAATGATAGGGGTTCTCATAGATCAGTGGTTCATAACCGGGGTGCCAGCGCCCACATATGAGCGTTTTAAAGGTCTGACTTAAATTTTTAGCATTTAGGGAGCGCTGCAGAAATTCGAGTAGCCGTTGTCTCGTGTAAAGCGATTTTATTGCGTCATGCACTTATTCATCTCTGTCAATCCGTTAAGACCGTCGGTTTTTTTGTCAGTGTTAGTATATCTGAGTTCTTCCGCAATTAAAATGATTTTTTCGCAAATTGATGGTATTAGAAGTATGATGGTTATCGAAAGAAAATTATTTAAAAAGATTGTATACACTATTTGATACAATTGTGGAGTTTTTGGATGTAAATAATGAAAATATATGCACTGAATTGAAATTACTACGAAATAATGCACCCTATCTTTCCGATATATTCGGAAAGATTAATGAAAATCTTCTTAAGCTTCGACGTAACAATATTAACTTTGTATCAATCTTTGTCGGCGAGAGAACATCAGTTTCTTTCTTTACTAGAATTAAAAGAAGAAATACTCAAGGATTTTGATTTGGAAACATATTTTAGCCACATTGACATCCTTATCGAAGATATGGTGATAGGATTTTTTCTTGAAAAGGGATCAACATTTGCAACTGGCGATATCTACATCTAAGTATATGCACTTATAATTTTTTATGTAGTAAGAAATTTACTACATGATATACAGGCTGGCCCAAAATGACCGAAGGGGTTTTAATTCCTTATAACTTTTTTATTATATATTTTTTTTTTGTTTTCAGTATTTTGTAAAGAAGACTTGCTGAATTTAAAATGGAACAGTACACAATTGAACAACGTGCCAAAATCGTTGAACTTTATTTCTCAAATCAACGGTCCATTATTTTGACTCAGCGTGCTTATCGTCGTTATTTTAATGTGCGGGTTGGACCCTCAGAGTCAACAATAAACCGTCTGGTTGCAAATTTTCGAGAACAAGGGGCAGTAAGGAACCTTCCTGGTGCCGGCAGATGACGAACGGTGCACACGGATGACAATATTGAACGGGTACAGGAGAGTATTCGGGAAGATGGAGAAGCATCAACCAGGAGACGTTCGACACAACTTGGCCTCTCAAGAGGGTCGCTGCAGAGAATTTTGCATACAATTGTCCAACAATTGAAACCGACCGATTACCAGCAACGACTTGATTATGCAATTTATTTTCGTTAAAAAGCAGAAGAAAATCATGATTTTATTCATAATTTAATTATGAGCGTTGAAGCCCATTTCCAATTAAATGGGTTCGTTAATAGGCAAAACTGCAGGATATGGGCTAAGGAAAATCCAAGAGTAGTTCAACAGCGAGAATTACACCTACTTAAGTGTACCGTTTGGTGCGGTGTTTCGTCGGAAAGGATAATTGGCCCATATTTTTTTTTAAATGAACACGGTGTCGCCGTTTCCATCACTGGTGTTAGATATCGGACAATGTTCGAAAATTTTTTAAGGCCAATCGTGGCAAACCATCCGCAAGTATGGTTCCAACAGGATGGAGCCACAGCGCACACTGCCAGGGATACAATGGCTCATTTACGCGATATCTTTGGTGAACGAATTATTTCCCGTACAAGCGATTTTAATTGGCCTCCGCGTTCACCGGATTTAACCGCTTCAGACAGTTTCCTTTGGGGTTTTTTGAAAGGAAAGTCTATATTAACAAGCCTCGAACCATACAGCAATTAAAAAATAATATACGCGACGATATCAACAACATAACACCTGAAGTTTTGCGAAAGGTTATGGAAAATGTTTTGGAAAGAGCACGAATATGCGAAGCAGAAAATGGCCACCACTTGCGAGATATAATTTTTCATAATTAAATTAAAAATATTCTCCATTAATATACTGTATTTAAAATTTAAAAAAATTAATAATTATATCTTAAATAAGAAGTTCTAATGAACTCAAACCCCTTCGGTCATTTTGGGCCACCTGTACATACATATAGCAAACGCCAATTAAGTTGGCGCGAAGAGGGGTTATTTCGCGCAGGATTAGAAGTAGTGGGGAGACTTGTATTTGATTTTACATCAAATGTCGGATAATTCTAACCTCTGAGCGTGTATCATTTTATGATCCCCTAGGAAAGACATTATGTTCCGTCAAACGTCAATGACAAATGTATTCTGACAATTACTTGAGTAGTGGGGGGTGGACGTTTTTAAAAACGGCTTCTGCGCACCCCCTCCTCGCGCCAACTTAATTGGCGCTTGCTATACATAGAGAAGAATGTAATTTTAAAATTTATTTTTTTGTGGGGGCAGAGGGCGCTGGAAAATGTAATTTAGCATAGATAAGCAGACCCTAATTCAGTATCGAAGTTAAATTGGAAATAAAACACCCATTTTATTGATTTTTTATTTGAATCTTTATTGAGTATTAACGTACATACACTTAGATTTAGATATCGTCAGTTGCAAATCTTGACTCCTTTTAAAGAAAAAAAGTTTGATTAGAATTCCGTGCATACTTTCATTTTCGGATTTCGTTCTTGATATAGTTAACAGTTTATGAGGTGCTGCTGTAAGTTTTGGATTTCAAATAACCTATAATAAGATCTTGGTGATTAATTAAAATCGATACTTTTGAAATTATGACACCAGAAAATTTGTTTGTTAGTGAAACAAATTGATTGTTTGTTGAATTTTATGGCAAGGGGCGCCCTCTTTCTAAAATGTGTATTTGTTTAACATCCAGATCGTTCAGTGGGCGCGTTTGAGTTACGTTTGTTTCTCATGAATTGCGTGAGGATTTCCGAGTCCCGAATGTGACTTGGTTGCTTACGAACCTGTCAAATTTGAAATACGGCTGATCGCCGAAAATAATTGTTTGATCAAATTTAGTGTCTATTTCTCTGTTTTAAATACCAACTGACTAATTATCGACGCTGAGAATGATCAGCAAACAGTAGTTACTACTTCAGTGAAATTTTATACCCGAAGAGGGTATCTAAAAGAGGTATCACAAAATATTTAAGTTAGCGAAACTGCCACGAAGGGTTCTTATGGTCTACACAAATTTTTTATTGGATTACGTAGAGTTACATATTTCCTAATCAAAAACAGAATAGATTATACTTTCAAATCTCAGATTCACTAACTACACAATAAAAAAAATACTCGAAATTTAAATCCGATATTTAAATTGGTTTCTCCGTTATTAAGAACTTATATAAAAATCTACCAGGGCTTTACATTTCTTAATTGATTTGTCTAGGGACATCTTATTTTTCGAAGAAAGTTGAAGAACTTGTAACGAGGGTTGTCTTTTATCTTATTTTGCATATAGAGCAGGTGTAATGTAGCCGGGTCCTGCGGAGGCAACATCTTTGCGTTGGTACGCAGATGCGTACACACATCAAATAATACGCAAATAAGGTTGGTTTAACGTAGTATAATTATTTAACATAAAATAGTGGATAGCTTTTAAAGACTTTATTGTTTTTCCAAGTATTCTCCACGAAGATTTATGTATTTTTGCATGCACTCGAACCAACTCTGGAATCAGTTATTCTACTCGTTTGTCAGTACAGTCAAAATTGCGTTTTTGAAGGCATCCACTGCTCCTTCTAACGACTGGAACCTTTGACCACGCAGCCTATCCTTGATTTTGGAAAAGTAAAGAAATTTTTGTGACTTAGGTCGGGACTGTACGAAGGATGGTCTAACAATTCAACGTTTGGTTGCGTTAAAAATTCAATTGTCTTGCGAGCGGTGTGCAAACTTGAATTATCTTCGATGATACCTCGTTGTGGGTTAGCTTCTCGGAGCTCAGCGATGACTTGCGGGAGACAAATGGTTGTATATCAATTGGCAGTAACAGTTCTTTGATATTGTAGAGAAATTGTCACTAAATGGCCTGCTGTCGATACAAATGTCGCGATCATATGTTTGGAGATACTTCGAGAACGGATGACTTTTGTTGGCTTTTCTTCGCCTTTGCAACACCCAAACAGACAACTGACTTGATTCTGGCTTGTACGAGTAAATCCAAGATTCATCACCACTCGCGATGTACACGTTTTTAGGGTTTCCTGTGTTGAAGCGGTATAGTTTTTTGACACCAATTCACCCTAGTTGTTTTCTGTTCTTCGGTCAACAGATGCGGTATTCAGCGGAAAATTAATTTTTTTACATACAATTTGTCATGCAAAATTTTTTGAATTGAGGTCTTTGAAATCCCCAATGATGCCTCAATTCGATATATCACATGTCGATTTTCGTTGATGGGCTTGGGCACAGCAACCACGTTTTCCTGTGTGCACCTGCCCTAAGACTAATCCGTCCACGTTTGAATTCTCAACACCGACGAGAAATTGTTGACTGATATGATGCTTCATAATCGAAAACAGAAGGTTTAATTCCATTTTTCGACTAACTTGTCAGATTTGACAGTTCCTTGTAGCTACAGCACTACATGTATAGTACTGAAACTTTGGATGTAGGCTAACTAAGGATGGAGGTAAATTTTGAGTTCTGACGTTTGATTAGTGGCGCCCTCTATGCTCCAGTATGCAAAACATTAAAGACTTCCCTCGTATAAGCGTTTTTTGTTAAATAACCTTAAAAGAAAATCTATATCGTAGGTTATGGTGTTTCAATTTAGCTAACAATCTTTTCCACGGTTACTTAAATAAAAAGCATATAATTGAATATTGAGGCAGTTTGGCTTGCGTCAGGATGTAAGTATATGAAATACTAATTCGTTATATTAACCGTCTTGGCAGCTTCAAGTTCTTCTATTGTCAAGTTATCAGCATATGTAAAGGTTCTAATTGTATTAGATGTTAGCTGATTATTAATTATTTGCACATATTAAAGCAATTAATACATTAGAAAAGTGTCTTGAGGAAGGCCATTTTGCTTAGTTCTCCAACAACTTCGTTTTGATAATGCGCGTTTACAATATTTAATAACATATCATAGTTATGTAATTTAAGTTAGTTGCTGCAAAGTGAAGACTGATGTACCTCTACATATTTAAAATAGGTTTATAATTTTGCAGTCCCATAGTTTACCTGATTAAAGTATGACAGCAAAATACGTTCACCCCCATATTTCCAATAATTAAGTACATTTTAAGCATTCGTTATAAAGGTCGATAATCCATTTTCGGGACCAAAATTTATATTACTATATCACCTATTCTAGATGTTTCCTAATCCTTATATTTGCTGGCTATTTCTCAAATAATTCATAATTATAAGGCTTGTCAATTCACTAGATTCGAGCTTTTGTATTATAATTATTCTAAACAGAAATCTGTTTAATCTATACTTCGTTAATAAAAAATAGGCGTTCTAATTTGCCAAAATACTAGACTTCATAGGAGATTTTGAGTTTATGGTCAAGATGCTGCAATGACGATACATATATCTGGCTCCTCCACCAGTTTTGACTAATTTCTTATGTCCTGAATCTTTCGGGATTGCATTCTTTTCTGCATTTAAAGTATCTGAATTAAAATTCATTTAATACATTGAAATTTTATTTTGATAACCAGTTTCGATTATTTATGATGAACGTATTTACTTGTCGAATGTCGAACAATTCAGGCTACACGTGAAAATAATAATCTTTCCAAACCATTAATGTGCTGGAAACATAGTACTACTTTATCAAGACTGATTATTTTGATCAAAAAGTACTGCACTAATAATAAAATTTCGTTTTAACTGGATTTAGTTAGGACGTACTAAAAGAATATAATATCAATTAAATTCTAAAACAGAAAACGCATCTAATTAACTGCACGTGTTACTACTGAAATAATTTGATAAAAACATGGAATTGTAAAATAGGAAATCCTTTTCTAGTCTATTACTTCATTTGGCATTATCATTTGCAAATAGATTTAACCTAGTGTCAAGGAATAAATAAAGAAGAAGAAAAATAACAACAACATAATTTATTTAGCGAAAGCAATTTTAATCTATTTCCGCAATTAAAGAAATCTGAAAGTTTTAAAAATTTCCTCAAAAAGTGAATAAATCTTCTATAATTATTCATTTATTCATTACACGTTCCCATTAATTAAAAAAATTTCGTCACAACTTGAAAACAGGCAGAGGTAAAGATTTATTTAAAAAGAGATGATGTTAAGATATTCGTAGGAGAGTAATTTAGTTCTACTTTAATTTTTAATTTAAATTCTTTTTAAAGTTGTGAATTTTACCTCTACTACTGTCGAAAATCCGCTTCTTAATCAAATGTATCGATAAAAAAGCTCAAATGAAAGTTAATTAATTTGGACAATAAATTTTAACTTATGAATAAATATTAAAAGTAAAGACTAATTTAATGATGTTCACAATAATTTAAACATCCTCAATTTCTCCGTAGTTTCCATTAAATTCGAAATAGTTGATATACATAACGTGCCTTCAAAAACTTTCCTCATTAGAGACGGTTGGTGACAATGCACGTAATCCGTCACAAACGTATAATTTTGAATGAGCATGGCCGTCTCTAATGAGGAAAGTTTTTGAAGGCACGTTATACCTAACATTGCAAAGGCGTATGAGGCTTATACTATACACTAACATCAAATAATTCTTGTCGCCGAATCAACATGGTTTTATGTCTAAGGGGTCCACCACTGCGAATCTCGCCTGATGCTTTATGTGAAACACTTGACAGTAGAAAGCAGATGGATATTATTAATACTGACTTTTCTCGTGCCTTTGATACCATTGACAATGTTGCTTTCCTGGGAAAAATGAATTTATTAGGTTTCAGCAACTCACTACTAATGCTTCTTACTTGTTACCTTACTGAAGGAAGGAATTTTGTATACTAGAATGGCTAAAAATCTAGGACGTATCTTTCTACTTATGGAGCGCCCTAGGGTTCTAATCTTGGACCGTTATTATTTAACATCTCTATTAATGATTTAATAACCTCCATTAATTGTTATGTTTTGTCTTATGCGAACGATTCAAAACTTTTTCATCGGATTGGTAGTGCTCAAGATGTTGCATTTCTTCAAGAGAACCTGGATCGTATCACGAATTGGTGCTCTTCAAATAAGTTAAATTTAAATATTGAAAAATGCTGTTTGGTACCTTTCAACAGAAAATCCAATAGATTTTTTACAAATATTCTGTTGACAGCATCGCAATCAACCGAAAAACGCAGGTAAATGATCTTGAAGTTACTTTTGATGAGAAGCTGACCTTCGCGGTTCATGTTTCGCAAGTCGCTCGTCAGCATATCGAGTGTTGGGTTTCATTGTCCGTAAGGACTTCGACAACATAGCTTAATAAAAGATTTAATAAAATCTTTTGACTGCAGAATGTTGGGTTATGCAGATGATCTTAAAGTGTATCTATATATATTAGAACTGTATGTATATTTCATCAACAAGGCTGTTATAGAAAAATAAGGATCTTTGTGTTACGTAAGTTGACCTTATGAACACTTCCCAAACATTATTAAATATGCTATTAAAACGCTGGGCTTTATCAGTATAATGGAATATCACAAATGGTAGTAGCATTTATTTCTCATAGGTCGTTAGTGAGTTGAAATATGCGTCAACCATTTGGCATCCAGACTATGACGTACATGCGAATAATTGAATGCGTTCAACGGAAATTTTTGATGTATTTGAGTTACAGGCTGTATGGTGTCTATCCAGAACTAAATTTAGAGTACGGGGATTTAATCGTGAAGTATGGATTGGTAAGAGTGCATTACTAGTGGCTAATCGTTTAAATACGATAACACGATCGATTTAGCTTCGTTATTAGCGCGAATAAATCTATGGGTACCACATATTGCTGCTAGACACTTCAAAAATTTTGTGTTTTCAACATCAAGAAAGAATGTCTTGTTTAGGACTCCATTGGTGCACTCGCAAACGATCTATTTAAAGATGTTTTTCTTTTCTAATGGAATTAATTGATTTATTTACTTGTGTGTTGTGATATCAAATCTAAATTTTGTTGTCCGATTTGGATTGTATCTGGTAGGCAAGAAATAAATTATTATTATGTAACCGACTAATTAATCTAAAAGTAAATAAGTTTCTATAATCAATTAGGCGAGCATATTTTCAAATTTATATACAATAGAATGCAAAAAGTTGGTATAGGCACTATTTATTAATTCAATTCTGTTTTGTTCCCCTAAGCCTAAGCTAATTGGACAACGGCGCCATCTCTTTATTAAAAGTAAAAGTATATACACTTACTGATTCCTGAAATGTTAGTGAACTAGTAGTTAGCTAAGCTTATATTTCGGGTAAATCCCGCAGTAAAGGTAATAAAAGGTGTGTAATAATATAAGCAAGGTTATTTCGGGTGACTCTCAAGTAAACGAAAGTAAATAGAAATGTACGGTTTTAAATGGAGAACGTAGAACGGATGACGCAGAAATGAATATATTATGGAATAACGAAGGAAAAGCGAAATTATTTGGCGCGTACAGTGTAAGAATTCGCACCGCAATATACCGGGAAGGCCGTAAAAAACGGTGGAGGCAATATTATGCTTTTTTTCTTTATGTGGTATTGGTCGTTTAGTTCGAATGAAAGAAAAGCTAACACGAGTTGGGTATGTCAGTGTAGTGGGAGATGTAATGCTTCCTTATGACGAAGACATTTCAACAAAACAATGGATAAATAAAAATATAGGCCAGAGCAGCGAAAGCATGGTTCGAACAAAATAAACATTTGGGTATGGGGTGTTGTCAAAAAGAAAAATTCAAAGTGTCAACATTAGAAATAAAAAAACACAAATTGCATGTCGATGCGACAACTCACATCAAGCTTTGATACAAAATAATACAAATCTGTATAAAAACAAATTTGTATCTGTATATGCATGGACACACAGTACGTATTTACCAGCTTTTGCTTCAACTACCAGACGCATGCGTTTCTGTGTAACCACTTTGTCAATGATAGGTTCACGAAGACAAAAGACTGTAGGTCCACTTGCGGTCATGTAGCAAGTTTTGTCCTATCCGAAGACATCAGATAACCACATGCCATCTGACGGACAAAACCGACCACGCCGGTGCAAAGTGTTTCTTCTCGAATAGCTAAGCTGTTACTGGAAAAGAAGAAAAATTACGCATATTACTGTGAGTCCATTAACTCGTCGCCAGGTGGCGTAGTATAGCGAAAACAAATTGTATGTCGATGCGACAATTCACATCAAGCTTTGATACAAAATAATACAAATCTGTATAAAAACAAATTTGTATCTGTATATGCATGGACACACAGTACATACTCACAGTAATATGCGTATTTTTTCTTCTTTTCCAGTAATAGCTTAGCTATTCGAGAAGAAACACTTTGCACCGGCGTGGTCGATTTTATTCGTCAGATGGCATGAGGTTATCTGATGTCTTCGGATAGGACAAAACTTGCTACATGACCGCAAGTGTACCTACAGTCTTCTGTCTTCGTAAACCTATCATTGACAAAGGTGGTTACACAGAAACGCATGCGTCTGGTAGTTGAAGCAAAAGCTGGTAAATACGTACTGTGTGTCCATGCATATACAGATACAAATTTGTTTTTATACAGATTTGTATTATTTTGTATCAAAGCTTGATGTGAATTGTCGCATCGACATGCAATTTGTTTTTGCTATACTACGCCACCTGGCGACGAGTTAATGGACTCACAGTAATATGCGTAATTTTTCTTCTTTTCCAGTAATAGCTTAGCTATTCGAGAAGAAACACTTTGCACCGGCGTGGTCGGTTTTGTCCGTCAGATGGCATGAGGTTATCTGATGTCTTCGGATAGGACAAAACTTGCTACATGACCGCAAGTGGACCTACAGTCTTTTGTCTTCGTAAACCTATCATTGACAAAGTGGTTACACAGAAGCGCATGCGTCTGGTAGTTGAAGCAAAAGCTGGTAAATACGTACTGTGTGTCCATGCATATACAGATACAAATTTGTTTTTATACAGATTTGTATTATTTTGTATTAGAATTAAAGAACAATGCCAGGTAGTATAGGAAGCTTTGTGCTTTATCCAAATTGAAAGATGCTATTTACTAAAATCCATGTACTCGAAGATTCCAGAGAGTGTTAGCAAATAAATGCAACAGAACTAAATTTTAATATTTCCTCAAAATTTTTGCTTTTTCTTCATTTCTTGCTTAAAAACAACATTATTTTTTAAAATACCTATTATTTTGGGCAACTTATGCTTTCCTATTTACTATATTTGTAAATTTAAGTACAGCAAAATGTAAATTATTAATATATACTGACTATTATAGAGGTCACGCACATCAAAATAAGTGTTGTCTGTAAATAATAGCTTCGCTGAATTATTTCTATCAACAACCGCAAATCAATACCACAGTTATTACCGACAGCAAACCTAGATGCCATTGCAATGGAAATTTGACAGAAGACGTCTTTAGTATTGTGGAGTTCTCTGCTTCGTAAACATGTTGTTTTCCCCAAGAGCAACGAGTTTTCATTGTTTAACAATATTTTGCAGGTATTGCAGACGAATTTCGCGAGAAATATCCAGATGCGGCAGTGCTTAATAATTGACTAATAACGAGATTAATCGCCCGTTTCCGTGAACGCGGATCAGTTACAGACAAAAAAAGAACCAGGAAACTGGCCATTTTTGACTGACACTAAACTGATTAAGATTAGAAATGTGATGCTGCGTTTGCTTACAAGACGCTCGAGGAGACTATCAACACACACTCAGATTTAGTGTGGTAATGCTCAGAAAGCGATGAAGAACTTAAGTTCAAGAATTGATAGAGCTGGATAAACAAAAGCGCCTAGTATACTGTTAATGGTTTCGGATATTCGTCAACAACCATGGAACTGAAGAGCTTGGGCATGTTTTCTTCAGTGATGACGCGTAGTTTCAGCTTAGTGGATACATGAATAGTCAAAACGCAAGAGTCAACCGTGGATGATCATGTATTCCATGAAAAACCCCTTGCACTGTCAGAAAATTGGAGTGTGGCGTGCCATATCGAGTCGTTAAGCCTTTTTTTCTTTGAAACTGCAGTGAACAGTGTTGTGTACCAAGACATCATCTTGCAGTTTATTTCGTTGATTGAAAGCCATATGTCACACATATAATGAAACATTGCATTTCTTACGCCAGTTTTTGGGCGACCGTATCATCGGTAAGGTTTATGCTCCCCATGTTCTCTCGATTTAACTTCTCCGGATTATTTACTTTGGGGTTACCTTAAAGGAAGAGTTTACAAAAGCAAGCCACATACACTGGATAAACTGAAGATGAACGTAGCAACATCAGTGCAAACGCGCTGCATAGAGAGCCTTAAACATGGTAAAACGATATTGTCATGCATTATCGAACAAGGTAGCCTTTTTATGCAAATGATGTAAAATGTAGTAATGAGTGCATAAAAGGCTACCGCTAAATAGCACCCCAGCTATACAAATCTGAGGAATACGTATAAATTTCTTAAGTGAAAATCAAAAAATAAATTTTATTTGTAATTTATCAAGAATTTCCAAATTTTTAGGGCAAAAATGTTAACTACATTTTGACGCTATTACAGTAGGTCCATATCTTTGTTTATCCTATATTTAGGTAAGTACAGCTGATCATTCAAGTTCATGGACTCCACAAAAAAATCAATGGAATTTCTAAATTTGCACACATTATGATAGTGAACATCGTTGTTTGTTTAGCAAACTATTTATACAATACAAGCAGCCGAACATTTGGTTCTTTTATTCTCATGTTTCTTTTGGTCGATATTTACATTGAATATGTCAACAACCTTTGGAATTATAGTTAAATAAAAGTAACTTGGTATACCGTGGGAATTTTCGTAGTCGTAAATATTATGATAATTCAGATCTGGCCAGATCTGGTTGATGAATTTCTCTGTGTTAAACCAGTCACAGAAGGTAACTTGGGGAGGAATCTAATTCCGTTAAGTTGGATATGATAAGGATGAAATAAATTAGTTTTAAAAATTAGACGCACCATAGTTTCAGACACATTTACTTCGCTTGCTGGGGTTGTCGTACTTAGCATTCCCTTTCACGGTATTTAAAATATCCTCTCCTGCTTGTTGTACTCTACGTGATCTTTGAGAGCCACGACCTTCAAACTTTGGAATTACTGATCCTATATACCGAAGTCGATACACGGCTCCCACAATTGTCTTACTCGAAGGAAGACGTTGATTCGTTCTGCGTACAATTTTTTTGCCGCAAGACTATTTTGTTTTGTTTCGCCATATATTAAAATCATATCAGTATATTCGATATTCGGGTAGTATGCCATTGTAAACGCATTTAGCGTCTGCGAAGACTAAGCTCATATTAAAATGTAATCTCAGCGTTGGTTTTAGCGATAGATCCCCGTATTGTTGCCCGTACATTAACTGCAACAGAACCGGACTCGAGTAAAGAATAATCATTTTCTCGTTACTACGTGAACATTGGACCGCGATTTTTTGTATGAAGGCATTACTCACATATACCTTTCACCCCTTTTTTTCTTAGTCACTATACACAACTAGCATTGTATACAATATAAGCTTATAAAAAGTTGTTATTACTATAAAAAGTTTTAAAATACATGTATAAATTAATTTTGATGTGCATGACTTTTCGATCGCACTGTACTTACTATACAAATTTTATTACGTACCTATTCTCTTCACACCTGTGTATATGGAATGTACTTTTTTCTACTTTTAAAAATATACCCAAATTTAGCAATATTTTATCAGAAACCTCAGATACAAATAAATAAATCAACAAAAATATTGTAAATAAAATACGACTACAAAGCCTTTCTTTTGGGTCTTAAGCTCTCAAGATAGACGTAAAAAAATATCTTAAGGAATTTATAATGTATTTGAAACCGTAACAACACCTGGAATGTTTGAGATAATTTGTCAGTCCTTGGAGCTAATTCGCTGTATTATTTTAATGAATAAAATCTATATTCTTTTTGTTTTTATTTAGTAACCCGCGTCATAACCTACTTAAAAAGATTGAATAGTGTGGATGGAATTACAATAGTTTAAAGAAATTTTACAATTAAACTTATATCTGAATTTACAGTAGGTACATTAATATACATGCATGAAATTAGTTTGTGTACTTATTTTATTATAAAATAATATAAATTTATTAACTATAAGTAAATGTTTCTTTCTCGCATTCATTGCTTGTCTATAAAACGTACTTGAACACCACTAAATCTTCCTCGAATGTATTCTCACTATGGGAATAGTATTACAGTCATACCTAAAGGCACATATGTATACAAATTGTTCTCGGACAGGAATTAAATTTGGAGGGTGATTCCTTGGAAACCATCGGCTTACAGATGTATTTTATTGTCGGAATTCCCCGGAAGCGCAATTGCAATTTCGTAAACATTGGCCATTCCTCCTTCGTTCACCTGTTTCCATTTTACGATCTCCCATTGCACCACTCTACGGCTTATTTAGTTTTATTTATGATCCCCGTTTTCTCTTGTCTTCCCCCGACGTAAATACAACCATGCCAGTCACCCCTTCTTAACCACAACACTCTCTACAAGACAGAAATCTTATTTCACCAGATCGTTGATGTTTTTGTGTCTGCTGTAAAAATATCTGAAAAAAAGAGAAAGTTTCTTGTGTAAGAGGCGCACGGTATCAATTTAACCCTTTTCGTTTTGTGTCGAACATTATTTTTATTGCAGGGAAACGTCACATGAGATTGTAGAAAGATTATAAAAATGCCACTGTGCATAATAGTAATGACTTGTTTCCTAGAAATGCTTTTTGTTGAATAGAGGAGTCGTTCTTTAATATTTTTTTAACTTTCACTTGTCAATGTAAACCTTACCTTAAAACAGATTACAAGCTTGTTTGTTTATATAAGTTTACAGTGCTATCACTTTACATAGTCCGAGAAATGTGAATTGTTTAAATATTATAAGAAAGGGGCATAAATAATATTAAGTTACACAGAAATAACGTCGTGGCTTGTTCTAAAATGTACTGTGATATATTGTAATTGATAATTAATTCTCTATACGAAACCTCTTTTCCTTGTCCTGTAACCAGTATAACCAATGTAATATGTAAACAATTTGTTAATTATTAGATTTTATTTAAAATTTCCAAGAATATTTGCTCCCCAAAAATAGTTCAAAAAAACAATAGAACGCCGAAACTAATATACAGAAAATAGTACATTTTCAATACGAATGGAACTCAGAAATCCCTAATTCGTGAATCATTAAGTATTCATTAATTTCCTACTTTCACAAATGAAATTCCAAAAGACTTCTTAAGGAGATGAGGATTTTTTTTATGAATTTAGATGTATTACAACATTTTCACTATAATGTTGCGTTGTTGCATATTATACGAGGGCGGATTGATATATAAGGTCTCCAACTCTATAAAATAAGAATAAGTAAACTCAAAATAATGAAATTAGTCTAATGTACATAACTATTTTTCCACAGTACCACCATCTAGTATAGCACATTTCTTTAACATTCCGTCCATGATAAAAGTTTCTTCTTTACTGTTAATCCAATTGCGTACAGCAACCCGAACTTCAGTGCCTGATGAAAGGGGTTGACCTTTCAATACTTTCTTCAACTTTCGGAACCATCAGAAATCTGAATGTGCCAAATCAAAACTATACGAAATATCCGTAAATTTCAGACTCGTCACTGTTTCTACTGTTGTTGTGTGGTGCAAGAAAAAGTTTGTTCGTTCCGGCCTTACTTTACGGACACGATTCTTTAGTGTTCGTAAAGTTTTGCAATATCTTATTGAGTTAATCGTTGATTCCTGAATAACTCCCTTTGCATCCCAGGAAATGATGACGAATGACTTTCTGCGCTGATGGAACTCTCACACGTACACGTAGAGAATTAATCTCAGAAATCGAACTCATAGTAAATGACGCTGTTATTCAACGACAGAACAAAGCAAATTGCAAAATTGGAACTTCTATCACCACTGCTCACACAATAGCGTTGTTGGAGACCTTATACATTGATCTGCACCTGTATATTTGTTATTAAAATGTACCCTTTTGCGGTATACAGAAAATACCAAAGAATGAAACACTTTATTTACTACTCTGATTAAAAATAACCCAGAATTTAAATTGGACTTCTAGTTTCGATAGGTTTATATGTTTATGTCGGTATATATTTTTTAACATTACCTACAAATATCAGTTTAATATGTCAATTACTTCTTTCTTACAGCGTTTTGTTTACATAAATCTTTTGATATATCTTTGGTATGAAGCAAATAATCTAACAAACAAATTCCCTTAAATTTGTAGCGTTGTTGGAGACCTTATACATTGATCTGCCCCTGTATATTTGTTAATAAAATGTACGCTTTTGCGGTATACAGAAAATACCAAAGAATGAAACACTTTATTTACTACTCTGATCAAAAATAACCCAGAATTTAAATTGGACTTCTGGTTTCGATAGGTTTATATGTTTATGTCGGTATATATTTTTTAACATTACCTACAAATATCAGTTTAATATGTCAATTAATTCTTTTTTACAGCGTTTTGTTTACATAAATCTTTTGATATATCTTTGGTATGAAGCAAATAATCTAACAAACAAATTCCCTTAAATTTGTAGCGTTGTTGGAGACCTTATACATTGATCTGCCCCTGTATATTTGTTAGTAAAATGTACCCTTTTGCGGTATACAGAAAATACCAAAGAATGAAACACTTTATTTACTACTCTGATCAAAAATAACCCAGAATTTAAATTGGACTTCTGGTTTCGATAGGTTTATATGTTTATGTCGGTATATATTTTTTAACATTACCTACAAATATCAGTTTAATATGTCAATTACTTCTTTTTTACAGCGTTTTGTTTACATAAATCTTTTGATATATCTTTGGTATGAAGCAAATAATCTAACAAACAAATTCCCTTAAATTTGTTGCAAAAATGAAATTAATGCTCAAATTTTTATCTAAATTATAGTTGGGTTCAAAATGGTTATTTAAACAAAAATGCTGATGAAGTATTATGGTAATAGCTAAAGAGCGGCATTCTCATCGGCTGACAGAGACGTGGATCAGCAATTCACTTTACCAGCGCTTCGTATGCTATATATATATATATATATATATATATATATATATATATATATATAGTAAACTCAATCAGTCGGCGATTAAAGGTCTGGTTTATTACTTCAAAGTATATATATTTAAAACAACCCTACATGTTTCGGCAATGATGCCTTTATCAAGGATACAAAAAATATAAATGACAGAATATAAATGTCAAGTAATTCAATTATACTATATATATATATATATATATATATATATATATATATATATATATATATATATGTATATATATATATATATATAGATAATTATTTCGTGACCTTAGTATGTTATGGTAAATTCAATTTGTAGGCGATTTAAGGTCTGGTTTTATTTCAAAAACTATATATTTAAAACAATCCTACATGTACATGTTTCGGCTTTCCTTGAGGAAGGCATCATTAGCCTAAACATGTACATGTAGGATTGTTTGAAATATATAGTTTTTGAAGTAAAACCCGACCTTAAATCGCCTACAAATTGAATTTACCACATATATATATATATATATATATATATGGTAAACCTAATCAGTAGGCGATTAAAGGTCTGTATATTACTTCAAAATATATGTATTTAAAAAAACTCTGACAGTTTTTTTAAATACATATATTTTGAAGTAATATACAGACCTTTAATCGCCTACTGATTAGGTTTACCATATCATACCAAGGTCACGAAGTTATTATATATATATATATATATATATATATATATATATATATATATATAGTACATGAGTAGGTACGTGAACAGCTGTCATAGTGCGAAGTTGTCTATCGACGTATTTATGAATACACGTAAGTGTAATTCGAACTGAAAGCATTTTTCTAAATGACTTTTATTTCAGTAAACCAAACGCACTAACACTGCTATTTGCCTACATAACTATCGATCTTTAAGTAATAACTCTTTATCGGGGAAAACAATATTCGAGTAACCGACTCATTTAAGAATGGCCATGAATAAATGAAAGGTAATCCTCATCCTAGGGGTTCACATTAATTAAACCCTATCAAAATATGTTTTTCAATATTTTCATTGAAATCGATATTTGCAGAAAATGATGAAATTTAGTCAAATATTTTGCAGCGAAAGGAATTTTAAAATTGAAGTTAAATTTTCTGCGAAGAAAAGAAGGTGCCACAAAGATGGAAATTATGGGCTCTAAAAGAGGAAAAATTGAAAAGATTTTTCAAAGGACATTAAAAAATAAAATTCTAAAATAAGAACTCTTTAGTCAATTAGACAAATAGTTGCTCAAGAGAATTACATAGGTCTAACGAGGTGAGCGAAATTGTTTGGAGAAAAAAATTCGTTGATTTTACAAAGCCATAACACACATTTTCACAATATCATAGCTCTTCGTAAGTTCGAGATCTAAAACTAGCAAATACCTGACTTAATACCGTAGGAAATGTTTTCTTTAGATTTTAGAGTAGAACAAATATTGATGAACAATAAGCGAAGCCTTAAATAAAAACATGAAGTTGGCCGAACTTCGATCTCTCGCTACGTTATAAGCAGCGAATGTAGTTTGCTTCACATCATTATCAATCAGCAAATAGTATTTGCATGATGTACAAAGAAAATGGCAACTCATTAGTAAATGGAATATTTTTAATAAAACATTCATTTTGATCGCATTTATCTCTCATTATATGAAAAAATTCCACGTTTCTGATGGTCTTCGGGAAATATTTTCTGCATTTTTTAAATTTTCTTGGAACGGTACTTGTTTCTTTTCAAAACCTTACATACACTTCTGTCGGAAATAACAAATAGATGTGCCATTTGTTTATCAGTTTGGTTCGGATTTCTTTCTAGCGAAATACAAATAAGTAAATTACCTTGTCCATTAAAATTATTTAAATTATTATTTCTGGACCTTTCATGCTGTTGAGAAGAAAGACAACCGAATTTCTCAAAATAGTTAATCACGCGGTGTAAAGTAGAGAGAGAAAGTCGTTCTGCAAGATTATTTTCGCACACATTGCAAATACCATGGAGAGAACGTCTCTGAGATGAACGTCAACTTTGTTATTGTTTCTTTTTCGCAGGCATAAACGTTGACATTTTAATATAAGGGTAACAACAATCTCCTTACACAATTTCGGTTTAACTGTAATCGAATGCCAAGTGGAATTTTTGTTTCCTATCTATTCCCATTTCAATTGAATCGTGTTTGATCGTGTAATTCCATGTTCTTATGTAAGGCTCCGCTTACTGCATGTTATATTCTATTGAACAATTGTTAATAATTTTTAATTATAGCAGTATATCTGTGAAGTCTATTGAACCAAATACCATATGTGGCTATGTGTATGTTTTTAAAATTAGTAAGAATCTATTAAAATTCACTTAATAATGCACATCCTACGTTTTTATTTAGTACAAGCTGCGTTGCTTTGGTTCAGTCTGGTTAAATTGAAAAGAATATGTATAATTTCACAAAGCTGTGTGTAAACAATATTTTTTGTTTTTCCAATGTCTGTACAGATATAGAGATTCTCTGGTTTGTCAACTCTAGAACACGCAACATGTAATTGTCCATGTGAGAAGCAATCCGTGTGTAGACCTTTATTGATGGTAATTGCAAATACTAATCGAATTGGGAATTGCAATCTCTTAAATTGAAATGGCATATCCGTTGGAATCATAGGAATGCGAGAAATCAGGACATCTTCATCTTTGAATGGTCCTGTGATTATTGTTGCTTCTACGACATTGCTCAATAATTTATTTTCTGCAAACCACGTGCCATCGCAAAGCTTTGTACATGCATTGGCAACCCTTGCAGGTCGAGAGAATTCAAAAATTCGATTGGATAATTAACCGCTTCGTCTGCTTCCACAACAGTGCGACAGATTTGTATGTGACTGCCTCGCTTTGAATGAACGCTATGGCAAAAGACGCAGCTCAATTCCAGAATTATTAAATCCTAGATTAGAATGATATTTTAAAATTATTAATTATAAGTTATATTTCGTAACTTTTACAGAAATTTCGTTCTCGAAAGTCGTTAAATAGGTGACAAGTTTATTTAATAGCAGTATTATTAATTAATTTGCATGTATATATGTATAGAATTGCCTAATTTACATTAAATTTCTATTAAATGAATCATTTCAATAAAATTAATTGATAAAATGATCTTCAGTTTATTATCCTGTAAATTTTTAAAGTAATATATTATTTGTTTTTAAACTGCTAATTGGATTGACAACATTTAATTGAGTAAATAATAAATTCGAGTTATTAATTATATAAATATTTATATACGTACATACATACATATGAATAATATTTAATTTATGTTACGTGAACAATTTTCAAAACTGAAAAATGAGAATGAAAATATATTTTTCCTTCAGAGGGCTAATCATTTGTAATTACAGTGATTTTATGAAGGATTAAAAAACCCAAGTAAAGAAAATATTTTCAAAATATCTATTTTTGTAGTATTATATCTTTTTAATTAATATATGTGCTGATTTAATGGTTAATTTAAAAGATTAAAAGATTTCGTCCAGGATATTACGTATACAGCTAATCTCTTTATTATTATTATTCATCTTCACGTCGCATTGTAACCTGCTATGTATAGATTAACGCTAGAAACTTGCAAGTCCGAACCTGTTAAAGAGAGTCACATATCAGTATCAAAAAGGATCCCATCGAGCAACGAGCGGTTATTAAATATTTACGTTTAAAAGAGATGAGCCCGATTCAAGTTCATTGGATAAAAGATTCGGTGGTTACTTAGGGGAATCTGCAGTATCATATGATATAGTTAAAAGAGGGCGCCCTAAGTTTAAATGTGGTAGAAGGTCTTGTACAGACGCACATGCAAGTGGAGCGCCCACAACCGTCACCACCCAAGAAACTGTTTAAAAGGTCCATGATCTCGTGGTACAAGATCGACGTGTGACTATTAGGCAAATAGTTGAAAATACTGGTCTCTAATAGCATGTAGCATAATGTGACTACAACAGAATTGAAAATAAAAAAAATGGTACCTGTAAAATAGGTACCACGAATGTTAACAGACGTGCACAAGCAAACTCGAAAAGACATTACCGCGTTAAAAGATATGTCGTTTTTTAACGCGGTATAAACACGACCAAGAAAATTTTCTTGCAAAATTAGTGAGAATGGATGAGTCCTGGATCCATCACTAAGGTGTAGAGATCAAAATACAAAGTAAGAAGTAGACACATCGAGGTTCACCACCGCCGAAAAAATTAAAGATGCAACCTTCAGCAGGGCAGGTCATACTATTCGTATTTTGGGATATGGAAGGCGTAATTTTATTAGATTTCGTGCGGAATGGGGCCCACAATTACAGGTGCGTATTATGTCAATTAAATTCCCAAATTATGTAACTTGATCAAAGAAAA
The DNA here is from genome assembly GCA_935421215.2 of Melolontha melolontha. Classification (NCBI taxonomy): domain Eukaryota; kingdom Metazoa; phylum Arthropoda; class Insecta; order Coleoptera; family Scarabaeidae; genus Melolontha; species Melolontha melolontha. The sequence continues at coordinate 71,844,173 of OW285240.1, forward strand.
ACGTCTGGGGAAGTTGCGCAAAGGTGTTCTCTTGCAAAAATAACGCACCCAGTCATAGGTCCGCCATTACAACATCTGCAATAGCTCAAGCAGGGTTCCAAATAGTTGCCAGATTTGGCCCCGAGTGATTACCGACTGTTTCCAAAACTTAAAAAACACTTGCGTGGTATGTGCAGTAAATCAGTGGTTTGCAAAGGTTGAACAATCTTTTTGCGAGAAACATTAGAAATGCTAGAACATCGATGGGAAAAAATGTTAACCTTAATGGAGACTATGTTTAAAATAAAAGTAAGATATTTGCCATTTTTTTTATTGTGGGAGGGCCAGGGGTGGAACAAAGGGATCCACCCTCGTATATGGCATATATCATTGATTATGTACATATACTGAATTGAATATGATCTATAAAATATTATATTAAAATAATAGAATAAAGTCCTATGCCCATAAATATTATTCATCTCAGCAGCAAGAAAATAGGACTTTGTAATGTAATATTTATATGTTATATGTACGAGGGATCGTTTTTATCTTCCCGCACTAGGCATGAAAATAAAAGACTAGTGCGTCAATAAAAAACTATTTCTCAATATAGTTTCCTTGCTTTTGAATACAGGTATTATCGTTTCGATAACATCTATAATGCACCCTAAATGTCCTTTTGAGATTCGGAAATAAAAACAATTTAAATACCTCGGTATGGACTTGTCTAGTGCTCACGGCCCAACAAAGGACTTAAGAAGCCATATTAACAAATCAGCTATAATGTCCTTATATCTGAAGGGAGAGTAAGATTAAAATGTACAAGACAAGGCCCAAAAAATGACGTATTAAATTCAAGTAATGAGAGTTACCAGCAAAACCAAGAGTATGTTGCGCGTCGCAGAAATGACAGTACTAAGGATAGCCGTGAAAACAAGAGGAGATCGCGTAAGAAACACTGAAGTCAGAGAACAGTGCAATGTACAAGATATAGTGAGATGGGGAAGGTAGAGAAGAAGAGAGTGGTATAACCACGTGAAAAGGATGACAGATGTTAGACTGCCACGCGTCGTATTAGAAGATATAGATTAGAGGGACAGTTGGCAATTCACATCCCAGGAAATTTTACAGAGGCAAGCTCGGAATTAACAGATCAACCAGATCACAATAAATAGAAGAAAAAGAAGAAGAAATAAAAATTAGTTATTGGGTGCTAAGTTTGGACTGTAAGGTAGGTGATCGACTTCTTCAAAGCCACAATCAGAAACGGCAGCTTTTGAAAGTCTTGATTTGTGCATTGATGCATTGTCGTGGAACAACGACGCCTTGCGTGAGTTTTCCGCATCTTTTTACTTTAATAGAATCTCTGAGACGATGCATCAAGCTTGCATAATCCTCTACATTTACCGTACTACCCTTATTTCAGATAATCAATCGGTAAAATTTTTTGACAATTCTAAAAGACAGTTTCCATTATTTTTCCTGCAGAAGAAGTGATTTTGAACTTGTTTGGGTGCCTCGAGCTCTTAAATCGGCGCGATTTAAGCGGCTGTTTGATTTCTGAATCGTAACAATGGACCCAAGTTTCATAACTAAAGTCTAGTCCCCAGACCAGAGGAGCACTCGAAAAACGAGACACCTTTCGTTTTTCGGTGGAGTAGGGATGGAGAGACAGATATAGCCGAAACCTAACCTAAAATTTAAAACAATAATTAACTTACATAAAATGAATAGTGTTAACATCATCAAAACTGTTAAATATGCGTGCAATATATGTACCAAAGGACGAGTATTTACAAGAAACAGAAACCTTACACAATATGTTTTAAACATCCACGGTAATCCGATATCAATTCAAGAAAAATTCGTTTGTTATCATTGTGCGAAAAGTTACCTATAAAAATAAATCGAATGTGATTCGACATATTTCCAAGTGCGATTAATAAAATAAAATACAAATTGTATAACAAACATTTTCTCTACTAAGTAGGTACCTATAGTTTTTATGAAGTAAATTAAATTTTCGGGTTGCTTCGGTTATCTTCGAATGCTCTTCTGGTCTGGGGACTAGACGTTAGTAACGTGTGTTCATTTGAAAAGTCAATCTAGGTTACTTTGAAATTTTGATAGAATAAGACGCAAATATATTAGTATGTGTTTGTTGTTCCGTAAACGTAAATCCAAATGACATTTGATAATGTCAATCACATTTGTTACTTATTTGTATGTAAATTTTAATTTACGACATACTTCAAAATGTTCTCAGTAAATCACATGCTACTAGATTGACTTTTCAAATGAACACCCGTTAGTTTAATCTGCAGTGACAAGCTCGTTCCCACAAAGCGCTAAGGATGGTTCACACGTCTCTACACGGGGATACATTTGCAATGGCGAAAACATTCGTGGAACCCATCTTACACTAACTTTTGTCATTCCTAGGTACTCGTGTTGAATTTTAAAGCCCGTGGTTTCTTAACACCTAGTAAACTTGCTAATTGTCCCTTCGTCAATCGTGCATCTTCTAGTACCAAACATATGTTTTCTTCGACGTCTGAAGTGGTCACATCTTTAAGGCGACCTAGACGGGGATCATTATTTAGTGATTTTCGATCATGCTTAAAGAATTTTGAATTCTCGTAAATAGTAGACTTGAAAGGATAAACATTCTCGCATACACCCAAAATTTATTGAAGAAAAATTTTTAAAGCTTTTCCTTGGTTAATAAGGAACTTTATAACGATTCTGTTTTCGACTTTGTTCATTTTGATATAAAATCAATGCATGGCAACAGAAAATGGCATAATAAAATTAATAATGTTGCAAATTTTTGTAAATCGGCAAATTACTAAGGCTTATGTGATTTTAAAAGAGTATTTTTGGAAATTGCATTAAAATTAAAAACTGTTCACTCCGGGAAGAAAAAACGACCTCTCATATTTACCATATGCTAAAGTTAAGTAGGGCAGTAATTAATATGATTAATATGCAGCTTTAATTAAAGCAATAATTAAGTTTGCTTGTAAATGTTTAACGATGTATTAAACGTAAATACATGAAATGATAAATTATGTAAATTAATTTTCTTGCTTTAGCCTTTTATACTTACTTTTGATTCTTGCATATCCTCTACGATAATTTTAACTGATCATAGTGTTAAGTGAGTATAAATGCACTACGTCTGTTTTTCAGCCATTCATAATTATATAACATTATATAAAACCTGCTAAGCTGAGATATACAAAAAGGTTGTGTTTATTTATGACAATACGTTATGCACGTATAAAGCATTTGTTACAATATGAAACAGACATGTAAAAAATTTTGCATATCTGTAACTGTACACATGGACAATACACCTCGTATTTTCAGCATTTACTTCTGCTTAATACATATGTTTCTGCCATCTAGGCGTCATCAGTCAAACTAGTGAAACAATGTGATACAAATGAAACAAATCTTTATGAATAGATTTGTATCTTTATATACATTTCATTGAAATCGCCTACAAGATAAAGCAAATTTCATCCTATAAGGTGGCACTTATTTCATAAGTGACATCTGACGGACGAAAGAGACTTTGCCGAAAAAGGCGACCTTTCGCTTGAATAGCTAAGCTATTACATAAGCGAAACAATACGTATAGGTGTAGTCCATTAACACGAGCCAGATGGCGGTAGATATACAAAAAGGTTGTGTTTTTGTATAACAATACGTTATGCACGTATAAAGCATTTGTTACAATATGAAACAGACATGTAAAAATTTTACATATCTGTAACTATACACATGGACAAGGCTGAGATGCTGAAAGTATTATAGAAGTATTCTTGTATCTTAAATATATTTTTCATGGCACGTGGTTTAACTGTATCTTAGTCTTGAAGATTGTCAGTTGTGTAGACGTATTTAGAAGTGCTCATGGATTTGTTGCGTGTATTCCTTCTTTTTGAGTGAAGAACTCATCTCAAAGAATCTCGTGCACATAATCTCTAAATTTATGCGTTCAACATTACTACAATTACACTATTATTTGTATATATATGATTATGTTAGAAATTCTGCGAGAATAAATTTCAATTTACCAATAAGGAAGAATTGCTGAAAATATCGAAAGTATCGAAAAAGTTGTACCCTTTGTTTAAACCAATCTTGGAATATATACATGAAGTGAGAAACGCAAATTACATAAAAGAAATGTGAGAGCATGTACTACATGCGCGCATGAATTTGCGAAAAATTGATAATTTCCAAATTGATACGAAATTTGAATGTTACGAAAAATAAGAAAATAACGTTTCATTAAGACACGGAAAATGGCTCTCGGTTTATAATATATGATGGAGTAAATAATTCTTATGATTTCTTCTCTAATTCCTCGTTGAAAACGCGTTTTGACAACGTTCCCTTTTTCACCGACGTTTCATCTACTCTTGCAAGGGACATCTTCAGAGCTGCTACTATTGATATCTTTATCTTGTCCAAACATGGTGCTCCTAACGTGAGCTACATTCAACTAAAGTTGAAGGTACCGTGCTGAGAATCGTATAACGATAGGACGGAGAGACGTTTCCCTTGCGGCAACTGGCAAAACTGTTTTATATTAAGCCTTATCTAGTTAAGCGAGGCTCCGATTGGACGGACTTCTATTTCATTTCCCACTCGTGGAAAATTTACAAAGAAAAACTTTTGAAGTTGCAAAGTAAGAAGCCCTCATGGGTAAATAAAGCAAGGGAGATAAGAATGAACCAGGATCATCTATCAAAGTGAAGGTCAAAACTATAGAGAAAGTAAATCTGATGTCGGTCGAGAAGATTCAATGAGCTAGACTATCTAGAATTTCCACAACTAAAGTGCAAAAGGTCGTAAAATAGGGCCCAAACCACATACAGGCTAAAAGACCCATAATCAAGGCCAACTTCGCCGGTGATATGCAACTCCAGATCCAAATGCCAAAAGCAGACGGAAGCTTTCCTCTCGAGTCTGTTAGGACTAATTAATGAAATACGTCTAGGAAAAGTATTCTAACAAAATATGAGGACCACAATAGCCTGAAAAGGTCACAGTGCGTTTAGGGAAGTATTTTGAAATTGCAGAATTTTGATATGTGTGGTTTAATTTATAACACAATTTTGCTCAATTTTACTTTAATAATTTAAAAATATTAAAAAGAAGTTATTTATATATGTGTAGTTAATATATTTCTATTATCTTTGACAGGTGCACACTAATTATTTAAATAAATAATGATAAATATTCTTAATTTCCATAAATATTAAATAACTTCTTAATCTTAATTCAGGTATAATTATGAGTGAAAATTCAAGGTAATCTGCATAAATAACAGGAGAGAAAAGAAAAAGGAAAAAGGACCGTGCTTGCATGGCTAAAGTCGTCGTGTATATTTATGGGACATTCGAAATTAGTTGTGGCCTCAACCACATCTGACTCTCCACATTCAAAGTCGCTTAATTCTGCTTACGTGAGAGCATGTCTGGAAAAATATTTCAACGATGCTAAATCCCCTATTATGCCGTCTGCAACAGCAGTTTCATCATTGCATTCATGTTTGACCTTTATATTATATTAACATACGGCTTTGTTTCGTACGTTGGCCTTTCATGTGCTTTTGCTTGTGTGTGTGTATGATGTCTAGATAATAACAGTTCTGACGTCACGGAATTAGGGGCGTGGCAATCCGTTAGGGATGAAGACAGAATAAGTTGACGGATTGTTAGACAGGTCATGGTGTATAACATGTTAATGTTTGCGTCATTCTAAATGAGATCTCATTGTTTAAATGTACCTAAGAATTTATGTGTTCATTTTAGAATTGCTTTAAGTACACATTTATGTAACAAATGGACGTAGCACCTTCATTAAAAAAGTAAATATCATACTTAAATAGCCGTTTGTGGTTATTGTAGCCTTATTTTATGTAAATTACTTACTTCCTTCTGTGATAACGATCGCACTTTAACATTTCTCAAACGTATAATATGTATATTGCTTAATTTTTAGAAATTAATGATAAAGTACTAATTAGACTGTATTTATGGTTTCAAGAATCTGATAAATATGTACATCAAGCCCAAAAGGTAAATAGTTTAATTATTATTTATTAACCTTATTCGAAAAAATATGATAATATATACCTACTTATAATATAATCTGTGAATATGTCCTATCTACCTCATACCTGTCTCAATAATTAACGAGATGATATTACGTTATAAGTGATATGTTATTAATAATTTCAAGCACTGTAATACAACTTTAAGTATGTAGTATGTATTTTTCAATTCTTGAAACTTCTATTATATTTTTAAACACATCTTCAAACGAGCACGAAAGCGCTAATTTGGCTTATAGGATTCTAGGGTTGTAGTCTGCTTCCTTGGTACTGATTCCTCTGGGCCAATATTTTGTCAATTATTGCAAAGTACATCTTCAGAATACCGCTACTGTTATTACCCAGAAACTGAGCAGTCTCAGCGCATCAACAATAATTACAGTCCTGAAGATGTCCTCGCGTGGATGAAACGTCGGCCAAGAAGGAAACGGTGCGAAGTACGCGGATCCAAACCGGAATCCCCGACGCTATCAAAAACGCGATAATTTACTGCACGCCGTATAAACAAGTCATTCTAATAATTCTATTATACGAGCTCGTATAAAACTATTAATTTAACCAAAGTTTACTTAAAAAATATAAATTTCCTTTAATGTGAAAAAAACATTTTCCATTGAAGCAAAATTCAGTGAACTAAAGAACACATATTTTATTCAACATAGGTATGTATATTTATATCGAATCGCGGCCAAACGTATGAAGAAATACAAGAAATAATTTGTTCCTATATGAGTGTATACACTATTCACTCAACTTTATGGAGATCATAATACTTGTTCAAAATTACGAAGATGTAAAAGACAAAATAAGGCTCATCTTAAAAAGGAATATCTGTGTATAAATAATCAAATACAAAAACTGCAGATGACCAACCCAACAATAATGTAAAAAGTAGATACATAATCCCAGAAGAAGTAATTGCTTTAGTGGGGAGATAAAAAAGCAAGTACCTGTATATATTACATTGCTGGTAGCCACTCATAGATGGTTCTAAAGTGTAACACAATAGAGAAACAATTACTTTCGATAGAAGTAGATTTTCTTAGAAGAGCATCAAGAAAATCTAAATTAGTCAGAATTTAAAAAAATTGAAAAGTTATGCGTTAAGTAAATATTAAAATATACGAGTATTACTATATTATCTATAATATAATTGTTTAAGTGATTTCTTTGCCAGAGGATGTCGTCTGTAATGTTCTAAGATAATTGCGACATAAATCAGAAGTTTTTGGACAATTTGTTTCTAGTTCCTTTTTGTGGTCAATATTGAATATTTCTAAAAATCTTGACAGATTACTTTCTTATTTACTTACTTATTTATGTCGTAAAAATTAAAAAAATAATAAATAGGAAAACAAACATTATTTTTTTAAATTTATTTAAATGTAATTTAATTCTAAATCATAATAACGAAAGTAATACAAATACTAATAATTAATAGTATTTATAAATACACATTACGGAAGAGATTATTTTTAATTCTATTTTGCGCCAAAAAAATATGAATATTCTATCATCAAATTCTACATCATTCACATATCAGCTTAAGAACGGTTTCTTACACTATACCATTGATATACTGTGGTTTTTCGGTTGAAGTGATGGGAGGAATTTAAAGCAGAAGGTATTGATCCTGGAGTCAGCTGAGTCTGTAATTACCATGGCAACCGTGTTCTGTCTGGATTGTGTTCGAATTTATTTGTACAAATGCCGTCTCCTATAAGATCGACTTGATACTGGGTTAGTGTTACTGGATAACTAGATAATCCAATCAATTTATTCCTTTCTCGTAAATATTTCAGACGTTCATCAACTTTTAAAAATATCGTTGTTTTTTAGTACTGAACGAAGAATAAATAAACATTGAGATACACTTGTTGACTATCGTAGTTACAGCTTCATAAACAAGAAATAAATTTCACAATATGCTAATTCAATATGTGTGGTAACCAAAAAAAATTAAGTATGAAGGCCGATCAGTAATTAGTGAGCCTGACAAAAAGGGCAGTACTAAAAATTGCTTGTTTCTCAAATTGGAAATCCATAGAACCATAACTAAATTTTGGTTCATTTCAATCACAAGGACGCTTGTTATTTGAGTACAAAGTGAACTGTTTATAGTTTTATTGTTTTCAAACATGAAAAAGTGGAGTACCGATGAGTGAATAAGTTCTCACCTTTGAAGAGCTAAACTATCCATGAAATCAAAGCTGAGTCAAAGTCTGTTTACGGGCATTAACCTCCATCAATTGCAACCATGAACAACGATGGACAGTTAACTTTAAACGTGGTCGGACCAGTATATTTGATGAACAACGCAGTGGTTGCTCAAAAGACGTATCTGCTTCAGATATAATTGAAAAAGTATTATATGGCACTAGATAACCGCCGAATAAAAGTGCACAAAATAGCAGAGGCCCTATGCATCACATCTGGATCAACGGTTTTCACTTTTTATAATGAATTTAGTATGCCCAAGGTGGATGCTGCATTTGTTGAATGTGGACTTCTAACGCGAACGAGAACGCATTTCATCCGTCAATTTAGCGAAGTTAAGACATGATCCAAAAGACTTTGTTTGGGCACTCAATAGTAACTGTTGATGAAACCTGGATACACCACTATACGCCTAAAAACACTGTCTTTTGGCAGTGGGATTCTTCAAATTATTGTTATCTTCAAAAAATAAAACGATAACTCCACGATACTATACAGCGTAAAAGACTCTGCTAAAGATGAAACGTGTACATTTTCTTCAGGATATGTACGTATTCACACATCTTTTGTTTTAGTGACAAACATTGTTGAACTACTACTACGTGCTTCCTCCTCCAGCTTATTCACCAGATTTGGTCTCCTCGGACTTATTCGTTTTTCCCAATATGAAAACTTGGGCTTGGTGACAAGAGATTTGAGTCGAATGAAGATGTGATAAAATTAATGCATATTTCGAATGGTTTGATAAACCGTTCTTTTCTGAAAAAATAAAAAGGATTTAATGTCGGTGGGCTAAATGTAATGAACAAGAGTAATCCTTTGAAAAATAAAAATAATTTTTTGCCAAAAAATTTGTCTTCTTATCTGACGTCACTAATTACTCAAACTCCCTCGAATTTGATTCTACTATTTAGATATGTTTAGATTTTAATTATATACATTACTATTACATTACTACCATTACATTATTATTATATACAAACTTCTTCATCTATTGATTATTTCATGATGAGCGATATTAGAAGTTGGTTCTGTAAATTATAAATTAAAATAAAATGAAAGTATGCCATTATAATATACTGATTGATTAGGGGTAGTAGTTATAAGTAGAGTGGACCAATCCGGAGCGATATTGGTAAATATTTCATATAAAAGCCGAAAAACTCCAATAATTTATCAATTTATATATATATATATATGTATATATAAATTGATATATATATATATATATATATATATATATAATAACTTCTTGACCTTGGTATGATATGGTAAACCTAATCAGTAGGCGATTAAAGGTCTGTATATTACTTCAAAATATATGTATTTAAAAAACTCTACATGTTTCGGCTGTGTACGCCTTTATCAAGAGAATACAAAATATATATATATATATATATACATCTATAATATTTTCGTGACCTTGGTATGATAAGGTAAACTTAATAAGTCGGCGATTAAAGGTCTGGTTCATTACTTCAAAGTATATATATTTAAAACAACCCTACATGTTTCGGCAATGATGCCTTTGTCAAGGGAATAAAAAGTATAAATTTATATTTTTTATTCCCTTGACAAAGACATCATTGCCGAAACATGTAGGGTTGTTTTAAATATATATACTTTGAAGTAATGAACAAGACCTTTAATCGCCGACTTATTAAGTTTACCTTATATATATATATATATATATATATATATATATATATATATATATATCTATATATTAATTGATAAATTATTGGAGTTTTTCGGCTTTTATATGAAATATTTACCAATATCGCTCCGGATTGGTCCACTCTAGTTATAAGTATCACTACGTACTGACTTAGTGGAGTTCCAATTAATAGTAAATGAGTGATAATTTCATTTACTCCAGACAACTAGTACATACATATATGCATGTATGTCTAAGAAAACCAAATGGGATACAGTAAAAAATTATGAGATTTGAACTAGGAAGTGATTTTGGGTTCAGATAGAGGAAATACAATTGAATTTGTGTGGTGTTGAGAATATTCAAAGAAAAAATAAGCAAAAGAATAATCAAGGCAACAATGGAAAGAAAACGATTAATATCTGGTTAGATTATGAAGCTAAAAAAGCGATATGGGAATATAGTGAATAAAATGAGATTAAGTAACAACTAAACTTTCTAACTATTTAAAAAATGTTATTAAAATTTGTAAATTTTGTGAAGAAAGGATTAAAACTGTATAGTGTTTCGATACTAAATGAATTAAATGATGACATGAATCCTTTGTTAGTCATGAATCAAAATTATTTTTGTACTATTTAGTATTTCATTGGCTACTTACATTTTATTACATACAATTCCGCATATATGCCAGTGTATTTGTCGGATATTTCGGGAGTTTATTCATATATCGATACCCAAAAGAGTTCAGCGTATAGTTCATTAAAACTTTGTAAAAATACTGTTGTTTTGATTTCTCAAACTGCTTTCGTATTTTGAACATAATATTTATATTCCTCACAATAATAAATAAGCTTCAATTATAATCATAATTCTGATTTATATATAACAATAATTATTTAAAGATTGAGGAAAATATGTTTTTTAAATGGAGCTATCTGTCTATATCTGAAACGCTCTTAAATAAGGATTCAAGACAAAATAACTTAATTAAAATTACTATTAAACATTTAATTTCCAGGAAAAACTTGTTCAAGAAAATCTTCAATACCCAAACAACAAACCTCTAGTTCATTATAACTCAGTGTAACGAATATCAAATTATAATATATTTATTAAATGTCGATTTAGTAGTTATTTTGCATTTTCTTGATTATTTTATTGTAGTTGATTTGCTATAATGTTAGATAGTAATCGAGTACATATGATATCTTTAAATGTGCTCCACATTTTAGATTCGAAACTAAAATTTTGTGTGTTTTTAGTGTTTCTTTATTAGTGGAGCTTTGATTACTATTCATTAGGTGTTGGTTGTGTTCCCAATTAAGCGTGTATTTGTTTTTTTCGCCGACTTTTGGTGAGGCAATTCTATTTTAGTAGAGATAGATGTCAAAATGACACATTTAGATTTACACCAGTTCTTATCGTAGCCGTTATTTTTTTCTAAGTTAGTAGTTTATTAATTTATTAGTTTTCTTGGCATGCTTTTCACCTGCTTTTTTGCTGAAAAGGTTTAATTTTTATAATTAACTTTCGATGTGACTATTTTGTGCTCTTTTTCTTTTTTTTTTTTTGGTCTATTTTAATTGTGTTAGTGTGTGTAAGTGTGGATTACCTCCTCGTGGCACACCCTGGGCAACGTTAAGCTAGCTCAAAGGCAAAAAATCTACACTTAACGATATTGATAACTTTATTCCTACAATTTCTAACTCTAATATTAGAGTCCGTTATAATGACCAATTGACTAGACGACTTGGTCGGTCACTAAATATATTACAACTTATTGTGGAAGGACTTTCTAGACCCAAATGCGACTATATGTATACATTGTTTGACAGTTTGCAGTTGACAAATTACTAGATGTCCTCTGATTGCAGAAAATCCGCATTTCCAGAGAGGATCATTGGATACTATACGGAATCGCGGGATACCAACTTGTGACTTATGCAGTTTCTCGATAATACGGATCGGCTATATTTGTAAAGGAGGGAAACGTTATAAAGTTTAGGAAAAGTAACGTACTACATGGACAGCTCTCGCATTATAAGTGGGAGTGAGTTCGCGCAGATAGAGGAAGGGTAGATTGCGTATGATTGCATATCATTCGCAGTAACTGAATCAGACCAGTGGGTGGTACGTTTCCTAAATACATTTACGGCGCATCCCCACCGCTCGCCAACTTATACTGTGAGAGCTGTATCTAAATAATAACGCAATGAAGATTTGACGCCAATTAGTAACTTAGATGGGGATGTGGATCTAGATGTAAAACGTCTTACATTCGACTTAATTACTTATTAAACATCAAATTTTTACCCACAAAACTTGCTCTTCGGCAAGTCTCATATGCGAACCATAAATCTTGTTGAACGTAAAACAACGTATATTTTAGTAAAATTGTATTTCACTACATAATTAATTAATTATTATTAATAATTAATTAACAAGAACGCAGTTCGCACCCCGGCAAGAAAAGTGACACGAGTCAAAACCCTCACCTATATTTACCTGATAACATCTCACATTCGGCAAGAGCAGAGCTACAGATTCATGTTACTATTCTATAAAATATAATACAATTTACGGCTTAAATTGTAAAAGAAACTTATACTATTTCAATATAAGTTTTATAGAATTTTTTAGTTAATTCTTCTCAAATGTTGCATTTTTGAGTTATGTCACTGTTCTTGCGGGAGTGCGGTATATCTCAAAAGTTTCTGCATAAAAAAAAATTAAAAATATCAAAATATCGGATTGGCTTTGCAAATAAAAGTAATTCAATGATTTGTCATGATTCCGTTGTTATGGCTTATAAATTAGAGCTTAGAAAAAGCGTTTATAATTTAGTTGGGCAGATGCCTAAAGTTCAAATATTCCACCTTTTTGAAAATTAGAATATGTCGTGGAGAACCATATATCGTGCGATAGCAGAATGTGAGCAAAGTTTGCCATGCCTAAAATCTTCCGAAAAGTGGAAGACCGAGACAGTTAAAAAATATAAAATTGGACAGACGGTGTTTCCAAGGTTATAATTTCCAGAGAACTGAACAGAAAAGGTGTACAATATCGCGAAAGAAAGAAATGGCCTTAATATACGCAAATCAGTTAGCTAAAATACTGAAATGTGCGGAAACGACACCGATAATGTAGAAGAATGTCCAGACAATATAAAATACAAGCAAAAGGCCAAATTTGCTGTTAAAGTTTTAGTTTAGTGCGCGATATCATTTGGTTGGATTACCAAACCTTATGTTGCACGAGTTAGAGGCAAAGTTGCGGACAGTCGAAGTTATATTAACAATTGCTCAATAACATTAATTAATTTTATCTGCAGAATCATGCTCAAGATAATATATTTTTTCCAGACTTGGCTTCCTGCCATTATGCACGCGAAACTCAAAATTACCTGAATGCTCACAACATACCTATAGTGCTGAAAACGACAACCCCCTAAATTTACCACAGGCTCGGCCATTTGAAGATTTCCGGGCCATTTTGTTTCGAAAAGTGTATGATGGAGGTTGGGAAGCCGAGAACGAGCAACTAGAAAAATTCGAGAGATTGATGTTGTTTACATTTAATTTAGAATAAAAATTTTGTTGTTATTAAGACCGTTTATTTCATCTGTTCTGAAAAATAGCCGTAAAACCACCTTTACTTTTTAAAATGTTCTAAATAAATTTGTGCCAAAACTTTTGGGACATCCGACATACATATATGAGTAGATACAAATACCTTATATTGGGGTGGTTTTGACTTCGGTACTGTTGTGTTCCTTCCTCTAGATTTATAAAAAATAATAATTATGCATAATAAACATCGGTACAAAACCATTAAACAATTTCTCATTGTCTTTGTACTTTAGTTGCGAAAGGAAATAGAAGAGCAGGAAAACTAACAATGTGAATGAACTTTGACGTCATTACATTACTACTTTTAAAATATACAAAATGGTTCATAAAAGACATTCTTCCGAGAATTACTATTCAAATGCAATCATTAGAATTGTATAAGAAAGTACCGTTGAGCTGCATACATAAATCAGTGTTGAAACATAATAAAATAACATTAACCAAAGCAAATTTTAATCATAACAATAGCATAAAGAAATTTTAAATAAAAAAATGATTGGAAATTTCTTTATATATGTACGTAACGGATTTAAAACACTTTGCTCAAACTATTTATAAAATCGAAGCTTCCGGGATCTTGACGAGCTTGAATTTTAAAAGCCAATTATGCTTTGCTCCGCAATAAAATATATTTTACCACTATTAAAAAATGTGTTTTCAAGAAAGTAATTTGGTACTAGAATATGCTGAATAGAATTAAATATTCTGTAACCAAAATTATTCAGTTATTTCGTTCCATAAAATTAATGTTTTTAATTGCTTATTTACGATATAATACTCTATCAAAATCGCTATTAATGTCTTGCAAATTATTATAATTAATTCTCGTAAATATTATCTCCCACAAACTTCGAACATTAAACACATGTTCAGTAAAAAAATATCCATAGAATTAGCAGCATTGACATTTACTGAATTTTAGAAAAAGGTATCAATACTACTAACATTAAAAGTATATCTTATAAATATTTATAAACAGATACCTTTGAATAAATAAACAAATGCTAAACAACTCATAAATGTTCATATGTTGTAAGTACATGCAATGAAAACACTTTTAATCAAGGAGTACGACAAATTTTATACATGCGTAAATTAACTAACCATTCAACTATTACATTGTTTCTATTTTCAATTACAATGCAGACAATGCCGTCGTCCGTGAAACCATGAGACATTTGTTTCCTGTAATACATTAATTAGTAAAATACTAAACGTACATTCGCGGAAAATCACGCAAACACTGACTACTAATCGTAGATTTTCAATTCTATAGCTCAACATATAAAGCATCGAAAATTTTATTGGCGTATTTCAATCACATTAAGGTGATGTTTACTGCCTACTTTATTTTGAATGTAATGTAGGTCATTCGTTATACTTAGCAATATTCTTGGCAATATCGTATGTAATTTATAATTTATATACTTATTTAAACTAATAATAATCTTGACTCATATAAATGTGGTTTACGGCAACCTATAAGTTGTTCCCTATGACATTAGCATCACGAATATAGTTCGATTAATATAAAGTGCCTCTTATTTCATTTTACTGCTACATAAAGTTTTTTACAGAACATAAATATCCTTAAGATATGCTTTTATAAAAGCCATTATTTATTGTCATTCGTATCATGAAAATTCATGAAAATTCACGTGGCCATGTATGTAGAGAAAATGGAATCTGAGAATATGTTTTTACAAAATTTATACGGGCGATTGTACTTTCTGCAAAGTTTCTATCAAGATATTTATTTTACTATAATTTTCCAAAATAAAATAATTTAAAAAAGGTATATAACCCCTTACCACAATTATTAGTCGTATCCTAAATACGTATTTCGACAACTAAGTTGTCATCATCAGTAGGTAAAAACTACTAATTAAAGTCACACGGGGCACAATAAAGTAAAGTAAGATAAACGCTTCCGCACAACTACTATACACTGCAACCCTGTAAAGACTATACCTTTTTTAAATTATTATTTAACCACAGTCTCCATTGAAAGAATTTTCAAAATAAAATACATCAAAATTAACACCGACAGGTGTTTTTATAAATTGAATTGTCGAATCTACAAGACGAATTGAATGCGTTTGCGGAGTCGATTGTGATTGTTAATTCGAATAGTCTTATTGGGGTGAACGAAGGCAGACTATAGGTTTGTTTTGGTTCGCAATTCAGAACAGTTCCAGAGCTACTACGAAATCGTACTAGCTATTTGGTGTTTTGGTTACATGTGAACTTGTTCCGAATTTTTAATTATATGTTTTGGTTGTAGCAAGAACTAATTCGGAACGATTCTAGAACTGTTCTAGCAATTCTTGCTACTTAGCGAGTACCAGTTCAGAATTAATAGTTCGAGGCGTGCGCACTGTTTTATTTTTCTGACATTTTTGAATGTTGACCAGAAGTTGGCCTACAATTTGCTCTAAGTCTGAGAAACATAATCTTAATAAGAAAGAATTTGATTTTTTATTTTATTTTATAATAATTTCAGGTGCGTGGCAATTAACTAAAACAATTTTTTCATATTCTTTACTTGATTTGGCTCAACCTTTGCTTTGTAGTTGGTAGAGTTGGGACATTGTTGGAAAACAACGATGTTTAAACAATATCGAAAAAGAAACATCGATGTATCGATATTATCGAGTCGTATTATACTAGCACCTACTGGTATTTCCACATACGATATATAATATATATATAGTATTAAGAAACAATAATGATTATCGATTAATGAATAAGAAATGAAGTTAGGTTATGTTAAGTAAAATAAGTAATGTTTTTTTCCAAATATTTAATTTGAATTTAAATTTCAAGTTTAGCAATAGGCAGTAATTTTAGTTTATTTCATTTATTATTCAAGGTTAGGTGCCACCGTGAATCTCGCCTTGGGGTTGTGGAGGTAGAACATATAATTAGTTATTTATACGACTTACAATCTATTATTTATATTTGTAACTTTTATTGCAACAAAGATATTTATTTTTTGTGTCTCTTATCTGGTCCCTAAGCATTTATATATTTTATTTAAAACTTGTCGTATAAAGAAGTATGAATAATAACAAATAATAAAAAACAATTTATTTAAATTGCTACTAGATGGCGCACTAGTAAAACTTAAATGTGTTTTGGTTTTTTTGAATTCACACAAATTCAGAACAGTTCTAGAATTAACAAAGTCGTGCACATCAGTTCTGCGCAGTTCCATTACTGTTCTGGATTGCGAACCAAAACAAACCTTATACAACTATACAGTTTATTCAATATAGGCTGTTGTATGGATGTGAAGTATTGGTTCTTAATAAAAGGTATAAAGAAAAAATGAAGACATGGCAAAGGAATGTTTTAAGAATGATCAATGAATGCGTAAGAGATTAATCTGGCAAAATGGCCCAAATACTGAAACTAAGCAAATGTTTGAAATGCCTAGTATAATACAAAATATCTAAACTCAACTAGCGCGGCGGATTAGCCACGAATTGGTAACAGAAGTAGAAATTGAAGAGAGATTTTCAAGCAGGAGAAAAAAGCGAAAGTAAATGAAGCAGATCTAGGAAGACATGGCTGGAAGCGATCAGAGAAAATTTGTAGCAAGGAAGAATGTAGGACTTGGACACAAGAGCAAAGAATAGTAAAAATGGAAAGTAGTATGCGAATCAACATTTTCAAGACATTGGCGACAAGATTTTGAATATTGAATAATCATATAAATACATAGTAAGCAATGTGTTCTCTGCGTTTGATATTTTTTATTTCATAATACCTATATACATATCATAAATAAAGTGATTTAAAATATCTTGATGAAAATGCAAAAATTCATTCAAACAGCTACATTATGAAATAAAAAATATAAAACGTAAAGATCACCTTGTTAACTATTTATTTATTATTATTTTTATGTTTATTCAAAATCGCGCAATAGCGAAATTTGATCGAATATATGTATGTATATATTAATAGCATAATCAACCACAAACGTATTTCTTTGGAGACTGTGATTAAGTAAAAACTCAAAATAGGTATAAAACCCCTTGCTACAATTAATAATCGTATCACAAATACGTATTTCGACAACTAAATTTGCCGTCATTAGTAGGTAAAACTTCTAATCAAAGCAGCGAACATGGGGCACAGCAAAGCTAACACATAGAAACGCGTACAACTTTATAACGGCGTCCACGTATACACTCAGATGATGACAACTTAGTTGTCGAAATACGTATTTAGGATATGATTATTAATTGTGGTAAGGGGTTTATACCTTTTTTTGAATAATCTACTAGAATTTTGATAAAAATTAAGTGAAACAACACTATGCCAATCAACAGAACAATTCTCGAATTCCTGAAACATTAAGTATCGTCTCCATTAGGTTTATATAAATTTTGAATATTTCTTGTTCAGCTTAAAAAAAAAGACATTTAAAGTTTCTTAGATACAATTTATACTTTTTTCCATTGTCATTTTGTATCATAATTAATCATGCTCTAAGGTTGGCAAATAGGTAAGGTTGCCTCGTAACTAATGGCTATCGCCATATTGCGCGTCATCGGGCGTGCCATGGGTTTCCTGTCTAGTTGACTAGTTGTCAAATTACCGGTCTAGATTGATGTTTGTAGTGTTCGTAGCGTTGTTTTCTAATTTCATTGTGTTTTATGTGCTTATATATAAACTTTATTTAACTATTTATAGCGAGAGCGAAACATTGAAAAAACTTTAAAAATTGTGAATTAAAGTAATGTATTAAGTCGGTAAAGTTTTTTGTTTATAAAGATTGTAATTTTATTTGGTTATTTATAAGAAAACTGCATCAAATAATATCTTGATATTCAGTTAGTATTTGCATTTGTGAGCCCATTTTTTAGACATACAAAACCTTTGATTAACTCCGTAATAACAGTTTATTGAAAGAACTGGGTTATGACAGTAGAATACTAAATTAATTAATATGTAACGGAGTTTCACTGAGTCAAGCACCTTCATTTCCTTTATAATTTATAAGCGCATTTTTTGGCAAAAATATTTACATTAACTACTTTTTACACCCATGAGTACACCGATAACTAGCAGTCATTAACCATTACATGAAGCAATATTTGGAAATAAAGGACGACATGCTTTGTGTAATTATATGTGATTAGTTCATACATAAACCAATCGCTTTGTCTATAGAAAACAATGATTTAATTTACTCGATTTATACCCATTTAGCTAATAATAAAATTAAAGTCAAAATCATTTTAATTTGAATGGGCACGCCGAGTGATGCTTTCCCGCGTAAGAATATTATTGGTGGAGAGTTACAAGGCAACCTTATACTTTTGGTAACCTTGATGATGCCCCATCAAATCAATTTTAACGACAAATATCTTTTTTATTTTTCTAAGCTAAAATTATGAAGTGGGTACTACTATATCATTTAAATGAAGTTTCAACCGCCGAAAATATGACTTCGCGGAAGCCTCTTAAAACTGTCCTTGTCAACAATGGTAACTGTGTTTAGCGCTAATGAACACCTGCATAACTATTTCATGACTATTTTTACACAAATGAATTGTAGTTGTATTCGAATTTTAATAGTTAAAAAAGTTGCAGTTAAAGTTCTAATTAACTCATAAAATTTAAAAAAAATGAAGAAACATTACAATATTTTTTACAATTAGAGTAAAAGTGATTGATAACTATAGCAAAATTTACAAAATTCCGTTGGTTTTGATTGTCAAACACACTTGCTTTCTAAACTTTAATTGTAGAGCAAAATTCTACTGTCTTAAGCTTTTCGGTTTTGTGAAACTATTAGATTCTGCATTTTTCAACTAAATTAAAGTACTAACTAAATTTAATCTAAAATGTAGACCTTCAGAACTATTACGAGTTGAATACATTGAATACTACTATTGAATACTACTCGAGTTGTAGTTAAGCAATCTTTCTTCTGAAAATTTGTAGTATATTTTACATTTTCAGTTTCTTTATTTTTGACAGACAGAACTGTAAAAGAGATCAGGTAGAGATTTGTGACATTTAAATATTTGTTTCTTTCGAAAAGAATATCTAAAAACTTAAAAAAATTGTTGAAATAAATACAACTTTGAAAAAACAAGAATTATTATATTTTCGTTGAGAAAGTTATACATATATCTATCGTATATTTAAGCATTACTCCATTATTCATGATCAAATTTCAAATATTACTGTCTGTTATGTTCTTTATATATTTCTTCTTATTGCAGATACATTTGGATAGAACATGGATGCTTCTTAAAATGGTGAGTAAAAAAAGTAGCACAGAAATTGATATTTCGCGGCATGCAACAGCTGGTAATTTTCATCTGTCGGATGTGACCACAAACTTCTGCAATTTAGTGAGCCGTTCGCCATTTGAAAGTCAAGCGACGATATTGTCTAGATGAGACCATCGGGGCGCATTTGCAATTTGACCGGTGAACAAATGGAATCCAATCAGGAATCCTCGCCCATTGCGATAATCGCCGTGCCCGTTTCGTGTCGGTTTAACTGACCCGATCGTAAATTACCGCTTTGATTATTAATGGCGGACGGTTGAACTTCTGCGGTAAATTTGTGTGATTAACTTGAAGGAAGAAAGAAAGTGGGGCATTTTAATTTCGCTAATGATACTAAATTTAGCCACCTATAAAAACCATTTATTTTATTATTCGATCATTTCAATATAAAAACATAAAGTTTTTTTTTTTACAAAAGTGGAAGTCAAGATTTCCTTAATACATCATATTCTAGGAGATATAAATTTATAAAACATTATATTTACTGAGAAATGAGCAATACTTCTATATTTAAATGTGTTAATAATACGAAAATATTTTTTCATGTACAAAAATATATTAAGATTTTATCAGATTTCATAATTAATAATTTTCAAGAAATATTATCGCCGAGGTTAACGTTGACAGAATATTTATGTGCTTATATCTTTTGTTCAGAAGATTTATCTAATGAATCTGTATCATATATTTCCTTATTGAAAAACTTATGTGTCAAAAAAAGCTGATAAGTAAAGCGTATAAATACATCCTACTACCTTATCTTTATAATACTCTATCACAAATTGTTCTTTAATCAAAAATAAATTCTAAAGTTTGTTTGTGTTCATCACAGTATATTGAGGCGAACGATCGTTTCATTTTATGTTTGTAAGATATTGTTTCCAATTTATGTCTTTTCAGTAACCCCGTCACTTCAAAAAGTGGAAAAAATCATTCAAGGCTTCTCATTCTCATTATTTATTATTTAACAAACGCAGAATTTTTGTTTTCACATAAAAGCAGAAACAAATTGCAAATAGGGAAAGAAACGAAATTAACATTATTATATGTAATACATGAAATTAATAAATTCACACTTTGTGATACTCTAACTAGCTACACCTGGCTTTTAAGTACCGAATGTGCACCATCAACCCTAATTAACTAGCTCTATTGGTCTCTACAGAGTGGTTGATTTTTTATTGTACACAATATTTTCGTTGAGAGTGTCATATTTAAAACAAATCAAATCGTATCCGATTCTATTTTTTTCCCTTTTTCTAGTGCTGCCACTCGAAAAACAAAATACTATTGAAGACATTGTTCAAATTGTTTGGATAAAGTGTAATAGACCTTATTTTTGATAAATCCCAGACAAAAAATTTCAAATTCTAATTGTAGAAAATTTGTTACTGATTGCGCGTTATGCAGTGATGCGCCGTCATGTTGAAACCACATTTGTCTCCGAATAGTTTAGGCAGATTGTCTAAATATTCTTGAAATTCAGTTTCAATTTCTTGAAATTCAGTTTCAGTTTCAATATGATACTCTCCACAAAAATATTAAGTGCACAATGAAAAACCTACCACTCTGTATATGTGCATTTTGATTTCAAGTCATAACTGATTTCGTTGTATCAAAAATTGCACTAAACTAACAATAATAACTATCACTGGATCGAAGTGATTAGACACATGGGGATTAAAGAGTAAGGAGTCCTTTTTGTCCCACGCCTAAGCTTTTTAATCATATTCACTTCATATGCAACTCTTAATTTTATCGTGCATTCTTGTAGACAATTCTCGAATTGTTCTACTTTAAAAATATCATTTCATACCTTTGTATGTTTCAAAGTTGAATATGCCACTTGCATTTAGAAACTTCCACTAGAGCAGAGTGCAAGAGACTCTATAACCCTAAACCCTCGTGGTTTAGATAACGTAATTTTGCTTTGCGAGTATAATTTTCAATCGTTTTCACCTAGACGACAGAAAGAAAAATTTCTGATTAAACTAGTCAATAATGTAATTGATTCTTCTTCTATTTTGTCATATGTTAAATTTTGTGTTCTACAAGATTCAAGTTGAAGTATTGCCACCTTTTTGATTCTAAGAACTAAAACAAATATCTTGAGTAAAACTTTAATCCATATGAGCAAAAGTGCTAATGCCATGTTTTAAGATCTATTTAGACTGTTTTAGTGGCCACAGCTTCTGGTTTCATTTGTTAATTCGCTGATTATTTCTTCCATTGGTAATACTTTATTTTTTTTTTCATTTGGAAACCAATCGTAGTTTAACATGCTTGTTGGGATAAAGCTCACCATAATTGTATGATGAAAATTATTTGATGGAAGGTGAGACTCGCTTATCAGTATTTGTTTCTGATTAAGTTTTCATTATCATCTGACGCTTAATTTGGCAGATACAATTGCTTAAAGAAGACGTGTTTAGTGAAAGTTGTAAAATGGCTAAAGTCACTATTTGGAGTGCAATACACTACTTGTTTCTTAAGAAGATGAAGATGAGAAACATTGGGCAACGAAGCTTCTTCTAAGGTGATGATTTGTTGCTGGGCTGCTCGCTTTAAATCTGTCAACATGAATCTCGAAAATGAAGAACGTCCTGGACCACCAAAACGTGTTACCTAGGGCACGCTACTGAAGTTGAACACCACATTTTGCATGTCGAATTAGGTATGTTTAAACTCTCGGCCAGGTGAGAACCACGTTTATTTAATGTAGATCGAAACCGTAAAAGAGCGCGAATTTTAAAATGACAATTGGAAGCTCTTTGTTACCAATCCAGTAGATTTTTTTGCATCTCTTTGTTACAGTCGATAAAACCTCACTCCATTACTACATTAATCTCAGCAGTGGAGGCATCGTGGCAGTCTTCCACCAAAGAAAGCCAAGATGTTTCTTTCGGCTAGAACGGCAAAAAAATAATGTTGGTAATATTATATGCTGCTCTTGTGGACAAAGTGACAAAAGATCCGCGGTGGCTAAAAGTGCTATTCCATCATGGCAATATACCGTCACACACCAGTCGCATTGTTCAGATAAAACGGAATGAATTACGATTCCAAGTTGTGTCTCAACCACCCTATTCGAAATATCTAACCCCTTCTGATATCCACTTACTCCTAAAGCTCAAGCTGCTTCTCGCCGGAAGGAAATTCAAAACAGACGAGAAAGTTATTGCAGAAATAGAATAGAACAGTATTTTGACGACGTTGATACTGATAGAACTGGTATAATGACACTTCTTTAATGTTGAAGGGAAATATGTTGAAAAATTTTAAAAACCCTTACCGTAATTTCAGTGTTTCATCTTAAGGCTCGCCTTTTATTAAATAATTCTCGTATACATACTCATTTTCTTAAGCATTTAAAATTTTCCTTTCTCAAGATTAGCTTCACACTAAATTCTTTTTATTTTGGTCTTCCTTTTTTTACGATTATTATTTTATACCTACAGTTTAGTTTAATGTAAACATATTAATTAATTAATCATAAAGTAATTCATATTAATGTGTCAATGGCCGTCGACAAGACTTAAAAAGAAATATAGCTACTAAGCAATTAAGTAAATATAAAACGTATCATTAAAACAAGAACGAATGTATAAAAATAATGAATGGAGATTTACGGAGCAATCATTTTAAAAAGTGAAATGAAACCGCTAAAGCGATTAATAAAGCGCATTTATATAAAAACGTGTTTCCATGTTTCGAAAGACTGTTACATATAATGCCACCAAAAATTTTCATATCTATCAATTTAGTTAAATATAATTTAAGCAATATTAGAGCCATTTTTTAGCAAATAGTAATACACTTTTCCGATTAAATACAAATTTCTGTTTAGGCCACAGCGTGTGAAACATTTTTTTAAATTATTTTATTTTATTTTAAAAGTTTATCCATTTTTTTTACTGATTATTATTATTATTAATTCACTACTTGAGTTCTGTTTTTTTGTCTCATATTTCGTTATATTATTAAGAAAGTTTATTTTCAAAATCAGCTTAATAAAGGTGATGTAAACTTGAATGCAATATTGAAGTTTATTAATATTTCTTCATATCCTAATATTGCTAAAATAAAGAAATTTCTTAAAATGTCGATTTATCACTGTTATTCAGTAATGATTTTCTAAATTGAAGGGTTTTTTACGAAAACAGCCTCAGTCCCAAAATGCCAGTTTTGAGGTTTAGACAGTCTCATGTAACTCCGACGAGACCCGAACAGCTAATGATTCGGTATCCTTAAAAACAGCAACAGTCCGGAGATAAAGCAATGTAAAATGTAGGTGTTTCTACAAAAACAACCATAGGCCAATGGTATTTCTAGCAAAAACGCCCATTGTCCGAGACAATGGGCGAGACAGAACTATGTCACGTCTTTGTTACTACATTACATAAAAAACATGGATTATCCAAAAGATGATTTGGAATTTTCCACTAACGTCTGTCTAGGCCAGAAAAAAAATTACTACATTGTTAAGTTTTTGTTTGACTTTTAACTTTTTAAAAATATTGCGTATTACTTTTCCATAAGAGGACACTCGAGGTTAGCAGATGATCAAGATTTCAGGTTGATCGAATCCAAAAAGAGGAGAAATGTGGCAGAAGATCAATCAGATTCGGACCGTCTTACTTTGGAAGCACGAAGGAAGCCCTACTAAGCATTCGATTTAGTGAAGATGAAACAAGCCGATTTCTTGGATTTTTTGGAAGCTTTACTACCATAGTTCTTACCCCAATCAAAACCATCTAATGAAGATTAAAAGTGTCATGGGGAAAATCATGGGAAGCTATTACTGTGCGAAAGAAAAGGAAATTACCCTCCGAACTATCACTTTCTCCTTTATATGATGGAGAAATAAAAATAAAGCCCCAAAAAACAAAACTTTCTCTACAGCTTAGCACAATGTCACCAAGTTCCGGAGCATCGTCAGCACTATTTAAACTTACAAAGCGAAAATCATCTTCATACAGAAGAAGTTTCAGATCCGCTTGGTGTATGTGTGATAGTAATGGAAACAGCAGTGATAGTTTACTGAGAATAAAGTCTTTTCTTATTCTTACATCGTCTTCTATAACTTCTTCTGGCAAAACAACACTAGTTCATCATTTTTTAAGGCCTACCCTTTCTTTATATAAGAAGGAAAAATTACGAGGACTGTAATTAGCACTATATTGTCAAAGTAACATAAACGGAAATGATTATCTCTAAAAAATAGAACTTTGAAACAAGGCACTAATGAAAGGAGGTTTTTTTAATTTACCAAAAAAATGAAAATTGGACTAACGCTGTTTTTGTAAAAAACCCTTCAATTATTCTTTAGCATAGCATTAATGTTCAACAATATTCAAGAGTGTTGGAAATATTATTTCGTGTTAGGTAAATATAAACTTAAAGTAGATTCAAAGCCTTATTTTAAGAGGTGTATGAACGGTAATAACAGCAACGGAAATCAAATACGATATGATCTTTTATACAATAGAAACTATACAGAAATGCCACAAGCTACATATAGATTTATGTGAACAATCGGATGCATTTACTAATGCAGAGCACTTAAAACAGAGATTTATCTTAAATCTTTCAATGTTCAATTTGCTTTTAAATGTTACTTTAAAAAAATAAAGATACTGGAAATCGGCAAACATCTTAAAAAAAAATATTTTGCGGAAGAAAGAAATTGCCAGGAAATATCATCTGTGAGGAAGAGATAAACTACCAACAGTAGGAACAACAATTTAAAAACGATAGTTGAGATGGTGTGAACTTATCCGTAGAATGAAAACTTATAGACTAACGAATAGGGAATTTTAATGCAAAAGAAGTACAAAAAAACGTGGATGAATGAACTGAGACAAGCTACAAAGGTAGGAGAAAGGGAGTGGTATGACATGTAAGAGAGAAGAAAATAAAAATAGATTTGAGGGAGTAAATCAAGAGGCTCAACACCTATTCAGTTGACGCTACGAGGTATTAAGGCTACTAGGATTTTCGTAAGAAAAGTTTTTTTTTCAAATGGATTAATAAATTTATATCGCCCAAGTCTACAGATCAATCAAAGTCCAAACGCAATTATAAAATACATATTTTAAATAAATTCTCGTGCTTCTTTGCCAATTAAATTATTTATAAGAGCTGTTTTTTCTCTCAGAAATTTGGACGGGAAACCAAATATGCGTTAGCATTAACAATATCTAATACAATTAATAGATTAAATGAATATAAGTAGTCAAAAATAAAATACAATTTCATGAAATATGTTAGTAAAAGAATAATTTTGAAAATTTTGCTAAAGAAGTGAAGCGGTTTCCAGAGTTTGGGTATATAATTTCTCAAGGGCATGTGCTTGCTTAAGCCAAAGTTCAAACAATTTAATTGATGTGTCTCAAATACTTAATTATTCATTAGAAAGAAACAATAAAATGAAAAGTTAATATTTTCCACAACGTTTCGTAATTTATCTGATTACATTTTCAAATGCTTAAAATTATATTAAAAATGTTTCCTCATCTAAATATTCTTAATTGAAATTAGTTTATACGAGAGACAAACCGAAATTATTGAAAATAAAAAACACGGTTAATATTTCCAAGGATTTTATTTTAAATATGCTTAAAGTATTTCCCTTCAGTAATGATACACTTAACCGTTCTTTCTTTCCGCTGTTTAAGAACTGCCAATACCTTCAAAATAAGCACGAACTGCGGTATCAATCTCTTCTTCAGACGAAAACCTTCTACGCCGCAAATTGTGTTTAAGCCCAAAAAATATCCAAAACTCACACATTGCTAAATCAGGTGAGTACGGCAGATGTTCTATTACTTTTATATTTTTTCCAAAAACTGGAGAGTTAACACTGCCGTTTGGGACGATGCATTATCAGGGTAGAGCATATTTCCCTTGTCCGAAACTCTACTAAACACTTCAGGCAAACGTTTTTCAGTGTAACAGTTAGCTGTAACTGTTTTTTGTCCATCTAGCATAATTGTATCTACTAAGCCCGTACTTATGAAGAATACCGCATACATAACATTTTTCATAGCTCGCTGCTTCTTAGTCATTTTAGGAGTTGCCTCATCTTCGTGAATCCATACAAAATTCTCTTGGCGGGATGTTCGAAAAAGGAAATATAAGTTTCGTCACCTGTCACCACTATTTTGGAGAAAAAATGGTGCCCGCCATTATTTAAGAAATTTAAAGTTTCATAACAAATTCTTACATGCTCCGCTTTTTGGAAGTCAGAAAGGTGATGCGGCCCAAAACGACTTACCACTTTTTTTGAATGCAGATGATCGTGTAAGATTGTTTTAACAGCTGAGGATCCAATCTTGAATTGATGCTCTATCACATAAGTTGCTTTATTGTCCTCTTCAATTATTTTTTTTTAACAGCAGCAATGTTTTTGTGAGTAACAGCTGTAGGAGGCTCCTTTTTAATGCTGAACAGAATTCCTTCCGCGTTCAAATTCCTTATACCATCGGCAAATTGAGCCAGGGATTGTGCTTGTTCACTAAAAATTGAATCTAAACTCTATTTGCATAACTCATAAGCGCTTACACCTCTTTTAAAATCATAATAAATTAGGATTCGAAAGTGCTCTCTGGTTAATGCCGCTTTCTTTTATTTTTTAAAAATAAGTAGCTGCGTTATGAGTTATAACGTGCTACTTATTTTTGTCGTTGAAGTTACGTTCGTTATAAGTTATAACGAACGTAACTTCAACAACAAAACGTCAAATGACAGATAAAGAGTTGCTCTGAATAACCATTTATGATTGTTTTTAACAGTCTACTAGATTTTCTTATTCTCAATAAGTTCAGCTTATCCCTCGTAGTTGAATATTTAAATCGACTAATTTTTCTATTAAACTAGATTGTTCAACTACGTTTGAAGTGTAGGAGACTACGATATTTTCCGGAAATGCCAATATCATTTGTTAGTAAATTGTATATTTAATACATGTTACTAAATGTTATTTACTTTTTTATTTCTTTAGCAAATTGCAGATATAATTATAAATTCATTTTAAATTGTTTGTACTTTGTATTTTGATACGAGAAAATCTTATTTATCCTCGTGTCGAGGAAGCGTACTCATTTATATTGGTCAGACCCCTCATTGACTTGAAATTGGTTTCGATTACACGTACATATAGGAAGACCGTTGCTATGCATAGAAATAACCTAAAAATAAATGTTCCTCTGTCCAAAAAAATGTGCACTCATAAGTTAAACGAATTCCCGAAGATAAAAAAAAAATACGTACACCGTTGAAAACACCGCCCCATTCGACCTCCATATTTATCCGACCTTTTTCTGCCACGATCGCTACTATAGATATCTAAAAATAATCATAATCTGGACAATTTTATTCGACCCACTGTTTATTTGATATCGGAATCATGACACGTATACAAAGAGAGAAAACTGGCAATGGTCGGCGTGCGATATGTCCCGATATTCCTACACTTCTCTCTCCATTCTCATTCTCTCACCAGAACCATTGTCATATAAATATGTCAGTATTAGTTGCAAAAGCGTGAATATCGTACGTTTTCCCGTGTATAAACATTTTAATAAACTTATTGATGGATTTACGAATTAGGATTCGAGCGAAACTTAAAAGCGCACGCACAATATCCCGAACTGAAATTATAAACATCATATTTATCCATCGAAAGATGATCGTATCTATTGCGATTGATCTTATTTATTATAGTTGGTTTCGAAAGGAAACTGTCAGTATGTTCGAAATGTTAGGTTTTTAATTCAGGCCACAAAAACATCTTTTCTAAATAACATTCTGGTTTAAGGAATAGGTAGAATTTGCTTATGCTAAAGTCATAATTACCGTATCGTAATGACAAATAAGAAATTTGGATAAAAAATATAACCTGATTAAAAGAAAAATATTTTTAACATGAAACACCAGCAAGTATTGCACTTTCGTTAATTAAAATCTCTATGCGTGCTAAGTGTGTTTGTATAATTTAATGATTTTGTACTATAAAGTGAAAATAAAAAAATCAGATTTTGATGTAATTAAATTAGTTCTAAAACATATGTTTCTACTATGTCTTCCGCAACTAATATTACGTACAAATATTTATTATACTCATGCATATAAAGAACAAAATCATACCCAAACATGGTTATAGAAAACGATTACATTTCTAGGTTTTGGATTTTAAAAAATTGTTAAATTGAATATTTTACTTCAATTTTATTCCCCTTTCCAGCTAACATACTTACTATATATAAATTTTTGTAATTTTTCCATATTTTTAGAGTACTAAAATAGTCTTAAATAAGTTCATTTATTTTACAAATTTGTAGTGAATACTTCTATCAAGAGTGAAACAACTTTCACTCTTGAAAAAAGAAGGTAGCCCTTTAACATCTTAAAGGGTTATTTTATTTTTTCAATAGTTTAAAGTGGGTACAATGAAAGCAAGTTAAGCAGGATTTAACTTTTAATTGTTCTCGCTGTGATTTTCTGTTTGTGTTTTCTGTTATTTATATTTTATATACCTTTAAAAAAGAGACAAAATGCTTTTTATTTAAGTAATTGTGGAAAAGATTGTCAGCTAAATTGAGATACCATAACCTACGATATAGATTTTCTTTTAAGATTATTTTACAAAAAACGGTTATACGAGGGATTTCTTTTATGTTTTGCATACTGGGGCACAGAAGGCACCACTAATCAAATATTAGAGTACCAAAAATTAACCCTCATCTTTAGTTAGCCTAAATCCAAAGTTTCAGTGCGATACGTGTAATAAGAAAAATTGAATTAAACCGTCAAAATTTTCGCGCAATAATTTTTATAATTTCCGAAGACAAATTATCTCGACAAGAATGCCTCACCGAGTTGGTTTCTGTTTACGGGAATGAAGCACCACATCAGTCAATAATTTCTCGTTGATATGGAGAATTCAAACATGGACGGATTACTCTCAGCGACGATCCAAGAGCAGATACACAAAAAACGGCAGTCACTCATGAAAACGTCGATGCTGTGCGCAATCTCATAAACGAAGATCGACGTATGACATATCGCGAAATTGGGGCATCAACCTCAATTCAAAAAAATTTACATGAAGAATTTTGTATAAAAAAAAATAGTTTCTCGTTGGGTATTGCATCTGTTGACCGAAGAACAGAAAACAGCTAGGGTGAATTTGTGTCAAAAAACTCTAGACCTAATGCTGCTGATAGTTTGTAATTCATTTCCATTGTTTGCTTTTACTATGTTTCTATTAAATTAATAGTACTTTATTTAGTTTTTGGCTACTTATCAAATTGCTTATACATCATCATGGTGTGCATAGTGCTTTAAAATAGCCTGAGCGTAACCTAGGTAGATAATTAAATAAAAATATTGTTGAAATAAGTCATTTAATTACATGAATATTGTGAATTAGCTCACTGAACTCTATTAAATGTATTAGTTTTGAATAACAGTTTGATTAACTAAGTTTTAAGTGTATTTTAACTACTGTTACAATATCTTTGATAATTTAGAGTAAGACAGGAATGTCAGTTATACAAATTTACTTCTCGGAAAACATATTGTTTTTCAAATTTAAAATCTATTAGATTTCTAGAGTAATTATTTTTCTTGATAAAAACTAGGAAACTAGATGTATTGGAACTAGGAACTAGGAAATTAGATGTATTACAACAGATAATGAAACTGATATTATCTAAGTGACTAGTAATTACTTTCACACCCTTCGTAATCAAGGAATCTCTCTCTATATACGGTATATTAACGACATCAAAATTACCTTTAAACGCCGACGTCTTAACAAATCGGTATAGTTTATATTATGTTAGTTTATATCATAACAAAAAAAATCTAGTTCAAAATTAAAAAAAGAACGTCAAAGTTAAAAATAATCAGCTTGAAAACTAATACTGATTTATATTTATGTCGACACATTGCCACATTGCACGAAACTTAAAACGTTAGCAAAATATAATTTATAACGTCCTTGTAAAATTAGCTCTCATTCTTAAAGAAATTAATTAATACTAAATCAATTAATAAGTCAAAAACTTATTTTTAAATATTTATAAAATAAATTTCTCTAGTGTTCTAGCACGTATTTGTTCTATATTTAACTTCTGTTTCAAATCTTTAATTCTAAATAGTTATACCAGTATAAACGATGATTGATGAAATATATATTACTGTTTAACACTTGGTAAACTTAGTACCAGCGTACAAAAATGATACAGACATATTAGTTCAGACATTATCATGTTCATCCAAAGGGCATATGATGTAGATTACTATTATTGTTATTATTTTATCATATGCTTTGGCACGAAATATTAAGTCAATTTAGATATGAAAAATATATTTGAATCAAGAATTTGAAAAACTTCCCTTAAATATCATCATGTACTACATAAATGTTAAGAAAGAAGGTAGCTCTATATTTTTACTTCATGATTTTACGTCGTGATTTAGCTTTACGCGATATTCTGTGCTTCTTAGATTCGTTACTTTCTAGAGGCATTAATTGTCTAAATGTTCTTATGCTTATATCAACAGAATTACTTACTACATACTACTACTACTTGTATCGAGAAGTTGTTGAGGATTGATGATTAATTGAGCAGTTGTTTGAGCTGTTTCCGTCATCTCTAGGATCTGGATAATCCTCGTAGGATTATCCAAATCCTACAAACGATGGAAATAGCCCAAACAACTACTCGCCTACAACTACTATCTTAATATACATTATTATAAAATCTGAAATTAAACTCAATGCCTAACGTATTATTTTTCTCCAGAGAAAGATGAATTATATACCTATATGTGCTTTTAATTTATTTGATGAAAAGAACTGGAATTTCAGCAGGAATTAAAAAAAAATATATTTGCACCTATTGGTAAGAGTAGTAATTCCTAACTTTAGGGAGGCGCCCCTTCAATTATGAGTAAGAATCATTAGGTTAGAAGCGGTCTGTTGAGCGTCACTGGCTTGGAGCATGAGCATATATTACTATATGTAGATAAATGTCCGACTTAAAGGTAACCTTGAAGCCTATATGTAACGTATGTTGATTAGAGGAAAAGAATGGGCACGGCACATTCATATATTGGTTCGATGAAAAAGTTCGTAGTACATTTGATTTCTAGGGTGAGAGCACCTTGAAAAAAATGTTAAGCACAATGTCAAAACTATTTTAGTGTTGAATAGTTTTCGAAATTGTAAACTGGCAAATTCACAATTTCAAAATGTGTCAAAAATTTGTGACAAAAGAAAATGGAACGACAAATAGGAAAAGAAAACGAGCATTTCCGACATATTCTTTTGTTCGAGTTCAACATAGGAGTTAATGCATCGGAAGCCGCTAGAACAATATTTGCTGATAAAACGTAAATGGGCCGAGTACAGCATAGAAATTGTTTTCCAGATTTAAAGGAGGCCATTTTGACATAAACGATTCCTAACGTTTAGAAGGACCATCTAACTTAGATGAAGATTCTCTTTAATTCATGATGATCCACTCCAATCAAATCGGGCACTGGCAATTTATTTATCGAAAATTGAAGATTAGTGTATAAATCATTTTTATGACAAAAAATGGTCATAAAACTAATTTACACACGAATATCTAAATTTTTCAATCAGTCCAGAGCAGGGGTGGCCTTGCTCAGCTCGTGGATGCCAACAGCAAAACTTCTTTTGGGTCAGCCGTTTACTATGTGGGCCGCAGTCGCAAAGGCTAATCTACCAGTTTCCACTTATACAGCATTGAGTTGCAACTTCCGTGGCCTGTACAGAAGCTATTTAATAGAGACGATTGCCTACGTGGGAGGGTTAGGCCCAGCGGAGATTTTGAAAGATAAGAAATTAAATCTCTGTTCTTCAATTCAGGGTGTTATTCGAAGATCGCTATCCAGCAATCATTCACATTGATTGGGTGCTGAGCTTCCATAGCCAGCTAAATCGGTCTCCCAGATTTCAGTTGAGTCCTTAGGATGCTTTCCAAATAATCGTGAATGGGAAGATCAATGCTATTGACAGTATGATATCGTTAGAAAGAATCGGCAACCAGAAACTAGGAGTAGATCTAACAGTACTAGTGGCGATCCCCATAACATCATTAAGTTGAATATATAATAGCTTGGTGTGAGAGCTTCGATACCAGACAGCAGTACAGTATTCAGTAGTAGAGTAAACCAGTGCAATAACTGCCGTTCGCAATGTCTCCCCATTCGCTCTCCATGAATTGGTGGCTAGTATATGTAATATATTATTGCGGGTCTTCATCTTTTGACTAGTTTTATAAAGTCAGAGACCTGTATAACGTTACGCCCTTATATTTAGGGTTGGAGTTGTGGTTGATTCGACTACCGCCAAATTCAACATTCAGCTCTCTGTTGGCTTCCTTGTTACACAAATGAAAGGTACATGCTTCGGAGGTTGAAGGGTTTTGGTGGAAGCACCAAAGTAGGAATTGAGAATTATAATATATTATAACCTATAGACGATAATACGATATTTTTGCATTCCATGGGCAAAGTTAAAAAAACTGAGTGTTTGATTGCCACTTTTTTTGAACGATATAAGAAACAATATATCAACATTTGAGGCTGTTTGTTAGGTCGTCATCGTTTAGCCCGTCAACAAAACCGGCCGTTTTTGTTCCACTTTGTTACTAATAACGAAAAATGATGGCATCATTTTAAAATCATGAACCGAGAAGAATGGCTTATTCTAACGAGGTTGATTGACTTGACGACTTCTTCAGTGTTCATGTTGGAGGATGTTCCTCAATTTCATTTAGCACCATTTCTTCCACTTGTGGAGTTCTAACTGCACGTGTATGCCCGCTATCAGCCGTATATTTTTTAAAACTTAACGTTTCACTAAGACGTTGGTGAAGACGGGCAAATATCGAATGATGCGGGATGACACGATTCGGGTATCGTCGTTTATAAAGACGTCTAGCTGCACGTGAATTACCATTGGTAGATCGTAAACAAAATGCATAGGTATAGCACAACTAAGCAATTTTGTAATTCATTTCAGAAAACTTTGACAATACTTTTACACAATAATATTGAAATGACAAATAAATATTTTCACTTCAAAACGAATGTTTTTGCAGAGATAGATGTGATATTAAATCTTGTTAGTTATACTATAACAAATGAATCGTATTGTTGCACCCGCGGTATTCTTGAACGCACTCATAAATCAATGCAACGGAGGCTAAAAGCTTGCATTGCAGTTGAAGGCGGTCATTTGAAACAATTTTTTTAAGTTGATTTTGTTGTATTAGTACGTTTTATTGTGTGAACATTTAATTTACTATTGAACATCCCGTAACTTTAAAACTAAGCCGTTTATGACATATATTCATATGCACTTTTAAGATCATAGATTAAAGACGGCAGACTATGTGCCCACACTGTCAAATTTAATAATACACGGTTAAATTTTTTTTAAATAAATATATCGAATCCCTATACAAAACGTTAAGAAAAAACATAAATAACTTACCCAACATGCTTACATTGTTGCAAAAAAATGCGGATGTGCGCGATGAAAAAACTGCACCATAATATATGTTTCTGTATTAGTCTCGGAAAGGTTCGTACGTAGCGACGTATATATATGTTTATATACAGAGAAGGATTGTTCGACGTTGAGAGATGTTATATTTCCATAGTTAAAGTGCTCTTTGTATCTGTACAATGGATCTTCAGTATTGGTAAAAAGTTGCCCTAATTTTGTAAAATCAACATTTTTATCTAATACACCTTATGTGTATTATTAAATTTAACAGTGTGGGGCACATAGTCTGCCATCTTTAATCATAGTAACTCTAGGAATCAGCCCATAAGATTTATCGCATATATTTAGAATCGCCCTGTATAGACTCTTAACATCTCAATTAGTTTTATAAATTGCTAAAAAAACAAAATAATGCCGTCGAAAGTATTATTTGATTGTTATTCGTTAATGGACTTTATTCTTTGTGCATGTGGGCATAATAAAGCAAGATATGTTTAAATCGATTATATCAAGGAACTTATCTAAAATTATTCGAATCAAGAAGTAAATCGTATATATCACACTATAGTACATTAGGCAGAAAGTCTTCCTATGTACTGCTCACATTGTGATTATTTAGATCGGCATAAATTACACATTTTACTTGTCTCCAGACCATATTTGGATTAATAATTATCGTTCAAAATAAAACTAAATTAAAATCTTAATACAAAGGTGTCATCGTTTTTATGTGAATTTCATGTACCTACTACTGATTTTATTTTAAATAGAAACAAACAAATAAACGGTCGACGTAAATCAAAACATGAAAAAAGCTTCGTCTCGGCAATGCATTGCAGCACGATATAGCAAACAAAGTCATGTTAACTGGAGGCGTTAAATTACACGTAGTAAACGGATTATTTTATTACAGATAGGTAGTAAAACTATAATAAAGTACGTTGTAAACAGGGTTTTAAATCAAGAATCACGCAAATTCATTCTTAACCCTGATATACACTAGTTCAACATGTCTTTCTAATTAAGGAACTCATCGGAATTATATTTTTTTTCTGATATCGATTGATTGCCCTGTCGAATGTTTCAAAAATTTTATTAGCTTTTACGAGCGGTCTTGCATGCATGAATATATTATATATGTATATACATATATAGAAATACAGGTTGGCAAATTTTTAAAATTCTCTTTCGTTTTCTTTTTATTTGCAGGTTTAAAGTTGGATGTTCTCTTGTATTTTCCGCTTTGGCCAGCCTCCAAATCAAGTTTTTATTTTAGGTATACAAAATCCTTACTTATGTATTATTTTTTTTTGCACCAAATGTATTCTGTGCACGCTTACAGGTGGGATATTTTTTGCACCAGACAACCAATAAACGCACTATTTCACGGTAACTTTATGGCGGCACTTGTGCACAAAATCATTTAATGTTTTAATCTTATTAGGGTTTATTTTAGACACGCTTCTTAATAACTTGACATTGCGCGTTGATTATTAAACGTTCATGTAATTAATTTAATAATAGAGATTATATCATTCAAGTAATAACGTTAAATGCATTAAATATCATGATTTAACATTGCAAATTGCTGCCTGACTTTTATAAAAATCTGTTAGATTTAATATTTCAAAGTAGGTAGCTACACTCACCGACACAAAATTCGATCCATGTACTAATTTGGTTTTTTTTTTATTTTTAAATTTTAGTTTTTTTTTGGTTTAAACGGTAAAGCAAATAATCATCATGAACTTACACCAATTTAAGAAAATATAAAACCGGAATAACAAAAATAATGTAAATAATGGGGATTAATAGCATGTATTGCCTCCCTGTTCTTGAATTGCACTCCCCATTCTTCTTGGCATTCCTTCAATAAGGAGTCGAATGTCATTCTGGTAAATGTTCTCCAATTCTTGGACTATTGCCCTGCTTAGCTCTTGTATGTTTCTTAGTACTGGAATTTTAACTCGAAGTCGCTTTCCGGCCATGTCCTATACATGCTCGATAGAATTTAGGTCTAGACTTGTTTCTGGCTAGATCATACGATGGATTCAAACTTCTTCCAAATATTCATTAACAACTCGAGAAACGTGAGGGCGGGCGTTATGCATTAGCATAAAATCGTTGCCAACAAATGTAACAAAAGGCACCACATGTGGTTCTAGGATATCTGTCTGTAGTCAGAGCTTCTCTCTTTACTACCAATAAATCCGTACGACCTTTCATATTAATTCTCCTCCAAACCATAACTGATCCACCCCCGAAACTAAGCTTTGGAACAATACTGCATTGGGTACAACTTTCACCAGCTCTTCACCATACTCTTTGACGTCCATTAGGAGAGCTAAGATGAAATCTCGATTCGTCTGTAAAAAAGATATGGCTCCATTCCTTATTAACCCAATTTTTATGTTAACAACCAAAGCGCAACCGCTCTACGCTATGTTCTAGGGTCAACTGTGGGTGGTGTGCAGGTCTTTTAGCAGTTAATCCATATTCCTTCTTTCTATTGTCCAGCTACTAGTTGATTCTCTGAATTTCAGCGTGCACGCACTTCTCTTCTCTATAATTGCAACTACTACACCACGTACCCTCTTCTAAATCGTTTCTGACACAAACTGCTGTAGTGTACCTGAGCGCTTGTGCACCTTCTTCTGCCAGAACCGACTCACCTAGTGTTGCCACCAGTTACACGGAATCACTCTACTGCTCTTTAAACAGAACACCTAGGACTCGAGCCACATAATATTGCGATCGTCCATCTTGTGTCAAAGCTATTGCACTGGCAGTGTTGGATATAAGACCATATTTAAATTTAAAGAAACTTAATTAATAACCAAATTCAAAAAGGCTGTTTAAATTTAACTAACACCAACTAACAACGGAATAAGCACGTTTTTAATACTAAGGAAAGGTTTTAAAAAATTCAAAAAAATTTAAACAAAGCGTTGGTAAGCGTAATATTTATCACAGATAATAATAACCTTCAAATTTATAGATGAAACCAAAAAAAAAATAGAACAAACGAAAAAAAAGTACCTATCTGGATCGAATTTTGCGCCGGTGAGTATATTTTCTAAAGAGAATACATTATTTAAACTTAAGAGACGTAATATAAAATTGTGTTGCTAGAATTCATATTATTTAAGCATATCACGTTTCTTTATTAACCTTTCACTATTCACTGATTATTTAAAGAAATCACTGAAATTTAATTTGTGTGATTCTTTGACATTTCGCCGATAACGTTTGATTTTTTTAACAAGTACAACAGTCTATTTTGATACAGTATCTCGTCGGTTTTTCATGAATAACTCATAAATACATAAATACATGCTTATAATTGAAAACACTATTTCTTATCTGACAACAATATAAAATATGAGTGTCGTTGACTGATAAGATTTTACGACTTGTTAATTATAAGAAGTAATAGAAAATGCATTTTTAAAATTCATTTAACTTTTTCATTTGATCTACATGCTTTGGAGTAACTTCGTTATTTACATTTAAGATAGATCAGGAATTAAAATTCTTTAATAAACTTTATTTTTTATGTATAAGATATAGGTATTAAATTTATTCAATCCACAAGCTTGGTGTTTGAGTGAACATGTGTGACATGAATTTAAATCATTTGAATACAATTTTATTCATTCATAAATAGCACTCTTAAAAGAAGATAGAGAGGTATTTCGATGCGTTTTCTGCAATATTTTCTCGGTAACTTTGGAATATACTAATATTTCAAATAAGAATTCCAAAAATTATTAAAACAGAAATTGCTAGAAGTTATAGATGCTATAGACAAGACAAAGAAGAAAGAATTAATAATGATCCGTCCAAATTCTGGGCTTTTGTTGATGTAAAGTAGCACATCCCTAGAACTCCAGGTAATTCATATTTTGATAATCAGGAATATTCGGAGCCACAAACTATTGTTGACGCTTTCGCATCTACTTTGGCAGAAGTTTATGTTCCTAAAAATTCCGTGTCATCATCAATCATGTGTCATTTGATTACCATACTATTTAGTAATCCGCCTATCTCCGTTCCTTATATTACTCAAGATGGAATTATTAAGGCCACTTGGGAAAATGAAAAAACAAACTTACTGCTAGAGACGATAATATGCCTATATATTTGGCTAAGAACTGGGCTAATGTTTTTTTCATCCACTCTCCAAATTATTTAATTTATCTATACGTATTCATTCCGACATGCTTGCAAAATCATTTGTCCTGTATTTAAAGAAGGTGATAACACTGACATCTTTAATTGAACACCAATTTAATAAGCATTATTTCTGTTTTTATGAAAATCTTTGAATCCGTCCTTCATAAAACTATCTCGTTCAAATGTCTCCCCTTGTCATTCACAGTAATGGATTTGTGAAAAATCTCTTCACTAGAACAAACTTGTAAGATAAAGCCGAAGCTTTAGATGATGCTAGTCAATTTAATGTTTCATTATACTTCAACTGCGCATTCGATTTTTAAATTTTATAAAAACTGTCATCTTTTGAGTTTAACAATTCCCTAATCAAGTTTATGAAGTCATATTTGACATGTAGGCCAAAATATCTACAATAGTTATAAACGTAGACTTTTTTACTTGACTTCTAGTGTTCTTCAAGATTCCAATTTAGGTCCGCCTATATTTAATATATCTATCAATGACCTAACAACATCACTTGACTGCAATGTGTTGACTTATGCAGATGACTTCAAAAATATATCACACTATTTAGGATATAACTCATGCGCAGTTTTTGCAAAAGATTTTAAATACCATCCATATTTAAATTATTTTTGCATGAACAAAAATAATTTAAATATGTATTTCCAAATACTGTGTTGTAAATGAAGCTAGGAAAATAAATTATATAAACTCTCTCTATTACATCGTAAACGCTGTTATAGAAAAAAGAAGTTCTACGAAAGATTTTGATGACACATTCGTTTGAACATTACTAGATTTGTTGTCAAGCCTCTGGGTTTTATCATCAAAATATCCCAGAGTTTCATAAATGCTGGTACCAGCTCCTTATTTCGAATAGGTCGTTAGTAAGTTGGAATATGTATCAACCATTTGGTATACAATCTATGACATACACCTGAATAAAATCGAATGTGTTTGGCGTACGTTTTTGAAGAACATGAGTTGCAGGCTGGACGGTATCAAGAATGAAATATAGACTACGGGAATTTGATAGTAAGGCATGGATTGGAAATGCTAATGGTGCGAAGACAAAGAAAAAACACCTTCCTAGTGACGAATCCTCTAAATAACAGGATCGGCTCAGCATCGCTGTTAGCACGAATAAATTTATTGGTACTACGTATTGCTGCTAGACGCTCTCCAAGTTTTGTGTTTTCGGGACCAAGAACGAATATATTGTGGAGGATTCTATTAACGAATTATTTAAGGATGTTTTTCTATTTTTATGGAATTGATTTATTTATTTGTGTATTGTCATATTGTATCAAAATTTTACATTTATTTTCCTCTTTCCTTTAAAATCGTAATTTTTATACTGGTTTTTAAACTACAATTTTGTAAAAAGTAACATAGCGATAAGAATTAACGATAACAAGAAATATTCTAGTTTTGTGGACTTTAACGCTGTGTAAATTTCTTGTGATCATTATCATTTGACATAATATCTTTTAAATTCTATATGGTCGCGTTGCAGTACAATTTGTTGGTTATATTGTCTTAAGAGAACTTCTGAATGTTATGGCAGCATGATCAACGAAACATCAAGTAATCAATCATCAAAACATCAAAACAATCAAACATCAATATGATCACAGCAGAAACACTTGTGCGGACTTTGCTTATTAAAAGGAGGTGGCTTAAAAGTTTTTCTTATTTAGTCTTTTGTATAGCAAAATATTTACCAAAGTATATTTTCTAATTGCAGGTTTCTCACCTCAAACTGGGTTGTAAGGCTTTTGGATTTATTATTAAGTAAATGACAAAATAAGTGAAGAAGGAATAATGAAAATGAAGTAGAAGCAAGAATAGTGATTTTAAAGGAAAGACAAAATTTCAAAGCTAGGACATTTTAGCCACTTATAATGACATCTCTTTAAGTTCATTATATGTATATCTACAACTATCTTAAGAAAAATGTTGTTATTGAAACTATATTGTTTAGATGATGGTACTAAGATGTACCTATGTGTATAATTCATTTTATATACCATAAGATTTTCACGGATATATTCAACCTAGCTTTAGAACAGTTCGTGTAGGACCTCTAGAACTGGTTATTGTCGTGAATTTGCTATACGATTTTAAATGAAATTTCACCGAATAAATATATTAATACTTATTGAAGTTTAGACGCTAGTAAATTGTGTGGAACGTTGTCCACAAATTTAAGTAAATCAATAGCTTTCGCAAGTCATCAATTGAATTTGTATCAACGTTATTTTTCCGAATATTTCTAAAGAAGCTTACATTAAGGGGCGTGGTAAAAGTGAATTCTTAGTTGCTCTTGTAATTCACTATTAACGTAAAGCTCTTCATAATTATATAAGTAAATATTTTCTCTTCTTCACCGACTGCATCAAAAATTCCCAATCTCATTTTATTGACTTTCAAAAACAATTTATTGTTCGTGCTACAAATACAATCTATAAAGATAAATTCTATGCTATTGAACCACTGTTAAAGTTAAATCAACTAGACAATAAGCAAAAAATATATACTACATAGCTTTATCTAATTTACATTTTAGTACGATGAATTTGCTAAATGAACACAGTTCTTTTAAAAAGTAGAACTCTTCCTCATGTTTCACTTTGATTTAGTTTCTTATGTTCTCTGGCGTTTTGAAGCTTTAACTTTTTAAACGATTAACTTTATAAAACAGCTTCATATTTAAAAAGCGAGAATTACGCAATGCACCACTTAAAATGTGTATTAAAATGGTTTCATATTAGAGTTTAATAAATATCGTAATACATTTACCAATAATATATCTTTGGTAGTAATTGGTTATAAGTTTTTATTCTTGACGATATTATATACGAACATATATGATACGAACACATTATATGCTCTTATAGTTAGGCATCAAAGAATATCAGTTATTCTATAGTTTCAATAATATTAGGCTATTGATATGTTTCATTTTTAGACTACAATCAAATAACATCAATTAACATAGTCCTCCATTATTCTAGTGTAATTAAGTTTTTCTTAAACAGAAATCGTTGAATCGTTGGACCATCGTCCATTTCAATCCAAATTTTAATTTAAAATTTTTGATAAACTTTTTGGCAAAAATCATAATTGTATTTTAAAGCAAACACTTGGGAATTAACCATATTTTTGAATGTTTAGTCAGGAACTTTCCGTCTGACATATTCATTTTCAATGATTATTTTATAAAGAAATCGAATTCGTAGTAAAATGATAATGCCTACTGATATTGTCACCAATGTCATAATAAACATAGTTGTTTCATAAACTTTAAAAAACCTGAACACTTCCATTTGAACGGCAAGAAATAAGTATTACACTTCTAGTTTCAAAAAATGTTTTATTGTAAAGCCGCTGCAATATTGTTTCGCCATACAATGACTTCATCAGGTGGATCAGGTGGATGAAAAACTTCCATTTAACATATTTTGAAAAAGGCAATTAGATATTTTTTAAACATTTCGAGAACAAGTTTTGTTGTCTTCATCTTAAATTAGTATTCATTTCCTTATTCGCTTGCTTGTGTTTATTAATATGATCAACATCAACTACTTACATATTTCTAATCTTCTTCGACTACCTTTGAAATGCATTTTGAAAAACAGAAGAAATAATATTGCTAGGTACCTTAAAAGTAGGTAAATGTTAATCAAACAATACACAATTAAATGTTTGATTCACAATACTTATTTACAAATAATGAATGAAACGGGTACGATTAGATTACGATTAATTAGAGTGCATAGATAGCGTATAATATAGCGCATAATATAGAACGTACATATATTTTCTCGATACTTTTCTTGTTAATGCTTAGTATTTATTGAAAATAAATAGGTAAATAGAACCTACAATCAAATCAAAACTGAAATATTTTTCTAAAAAAAAATAAATTGATTTTTTAATAAATGTGTTGATATTTATTTTTTATTTGTTTAAATAATCTGATACGAACCTTTCCTAAATGTTGATAAATGCACACAGTAGCTAATAGTTTAAAAGAAATAGCCGACGTATGAAAATCGATTGGATTCCATAGCGGCCACCAC
This sequence comes from Melolontha melolontha, assembly GCA_935421215.2. NCBI lineage: Eukaryota > Metazoa > Arthropoda > Insecta > Coleoptera > Scarabaeidae > Melolontha > Melolontha melolontha. The sequence continues at coordinate 71,886,926 of OW285240.1, forward strand.
TAAATTTTCTCAAACGCCATGAATGTACACCGAGATTCCAATCAAGGGATGTTCCGCGTTAGGGTTTCCAATATGGCAGTGACCCCACCCGACACGTTGCTATGGTTACATGGACCTCCAATCGAGTAGCTTGGGTCTCCACGTTATTTGACTGTTTTCTCCTCCCTCTCTTCCTCGCCATACCGCAAACTTCTAGGATCCATGCTGTCGTGCAGCACGCGGCTCGAGCCGTTCAAATATGCACATGCGTTCAACTCTGCAGCGAATAATAAGAAATCAATAATGCTAAATTTTGAAACGATCTCCACAGGCCACTGATGTAGGTAACTAAGATAATGTTTTTATTGTTTTCACACTGTATAAATTAAACACGAAACATTGAATAGGTGGGAAATTTATATAAGGAACATAGATATAAGTGACCATTAAAACTGTAAGAATGGTTTGAAGCCTCGCTAAGCGGTTTGTATCTCTGATCACGAAATTCAAATTATATTTCCTGGTTCTCTAAATGCTTCCTTGCGATATGATGTACATATTTTACCATACTAATTTTTGTAACTACCTAGAAAGCACGTTTGCTTTTTTTTTGTTTTTTTATAACTCGCACTGCATTAACATAATTTTATTATACGTAATTTAAATTTCTTTATCCAAAAAATTATTTCACAGACTAGATGTGTTACTACTCACATGCACACACAACACATGTAGAATTAACGAAAAAAATATGTTGTTATTTCACCACCACCAAACAAGACTAAAGTGGATATCTAACTAAAAAAGAGAAAGCTTTTTTTCTTACCTTAACCCTTTAGTTATGTACTCTGGAACGATTTCTAATTTTATTGTATATTGTATAACTTTCTCTTAACCCTTACTTGGGTTATTCGGTCTTATGCAACTATGTGTATGGATGTAGCTTAAATTATTACAAGAGGAACGTTTCAGAATTACAATCATAATGATTTTTAGATTAGAAATGTTTTGACATCATTTAAAAATCCTGCTAATCTTATTGTTTCTTGTGAACAAGTAAGTAAATAAGATTTATTATTGCTAAAATTATATTAAATGCGAATCTTTTTTAAATTAATTTGTTGCTGATTAAAATATCTACTTAATGGAATTGACAACATTTAGTAATAATAAAAAGTCTGATACCACTCTTATTAAATGTTTTTAATATATAAAATAAATATGTGGTTTCTATAATTTTTTAGGTAAAGTTTTGGTTAAAAATACGTGCAGGGAAAGTATTTTTATTGGTACCAGATTCTTAAAATGTAGAAATATATTAAATACATTTCATACCTACTTATCAATGAATATTAACAGTTTTCTATAAGAATGTATCCTTAGGTACCTATCAAGGATATTCTGTTCAGCATATTTGTATGTCCTTAGATACTCAAATTATTATCGCTATGTACCTATGTTGTTATTACACAATACTTATCTCTTTATTTTTGTTACTCTTTTGGATATTCCTTGGTAAAACATAATTTTCCTAAAATTTCTTACTTTACTTAATTTTATATCAAGTTAATACTTTTCTAGAAATACATACATTACGTATTCATCATGATAAATTTTAATACAATAATTTTATCTCAGTGACATAACACTTTCGGTATTCCTTTTTAAATTATCGGTTTTCTAATAAATAATTTTGGCTCAGTTTCTGTTATTTTTATATCGGTTTCACCTACACATTTTACAGCATAAAATCATTTAATTTAATTATTAATTTTGCACTTAATTTATTACTTTTTGTTGAGAGCTAATTCTAAAGAAAGCACAAGGTATTCCGCAGAGTGATTTGTATTAAAATTAAATATTTATATGTTTACATGATGCTATAATTCTATATTAGTCTATTCTTGCATAATTTTGGTTATTCTTACTATAATATCGACATTTCCTTAAATTATTCAAATTATCATAACTATATGTTAAGATTTATGGAAAAATATTAATAGTTACCTACATTGTTTCATTTTAATGGCTTTACTTTATCACGATATTGGTATTTGTTATGCAAATATTTGACAATTCAATTTTACGATTGGTTTATCAGCTGATTTTATAATTTGGAAAGGACATCTACATAACATACCTATCTTTCGATTTGAAATGTCTAAGCCAATAAAGAATCTCAAAATAGATAAATCTACATTGTATTTTATAACTTGTTTTGGTACTAATAGTAATTGTAGAGATATTAATATAGTGACGTTTATTTCTATCCCGACTGAGGTGCACGAGCGACCTCAAACTGTCTATTTCAAAACTAAAAAAACGTTACCAGGGCAGTATTGAAGACTTTTTCCAAAGAGTTCATGATATATGTTCGTATATTTACAAACAAATATTTACTAATTATTTTTTTTTCGAATGAGTATTCTTTCGAATTTTTAAAAATTCCAATGTGGATTATATTTACTTAAATCATTAATTTTTTGTACATTTTACTAAAAATAAAAGCAAGTGCATTAGTTAAAATTCAATTATTCATTGATAATTTTTTTTTCCAATGGGGATTCTTTCGAATTTTTAAAAATTCCAATATAGATCATATTTACTTAAATCAATAATTTTTTGTACATTTACTAATAAATAAAATGAAATGCATTAGTTAAAATTAAGTGTTTATTCAATGATAAAAATTATAATCTGATCTTATTCATATAATCACTATAAGTAGGTAGTATTTTCTGTTTTGTATATAATTTATTTACGATTTTCTACTTTAACATTAGGTAGTGATGAAAATAATGAAAAATTTAAATTTTAGTTTTATTAAAATAAAACAAAACAACCTCAAACAGTAAAAGATTGTTTATTTTTGTAATTAATTACAATATAATTTTTATAATACATAAATACCTATCTTAGACTTATTCTGGCACATACATAGGTATACAAATTATACATAGTAAATATTTTTTATAATTACAATTAAATACAATTTAACACATATTAAAAATAAAGAAAATATTTTTTTTGAGATAGATAGGAGTAAATTTTTGGATGTATATACATATATATTTTAATTTAAAATGATGGACTAAAAGTGCTTTTAATCATGTATATTATACAACTATTAATAAGTGCTTATTATAGAGATAACTTACTACATATGATATACAGACACAATCTTAGACATATAAATAAATACAATATAATTTTGTTCATAGATGTTTTATAATTTTAGTATTGATGCCAAAGTAAAGAAATTCACTTCAAAACTTTATTTGTGAATTTGATTTGAACTTCTTTTTACAATTTTATTATTTATTCTATTACTACATTTTACTCTTATATATCTGAACACATAACATCAATATTATAAATACAAAAATAATCAAGTTAAAATTATTTTAATATCCTAATATATACACGTGTCATACTTATATTTATAAACCAAATTACATGCATTTAATTTTACAATTAATCACTATTAAACATAAACAACACTCTATAATTAAATTATTTACTAGTATCATATAAGGTGACTTGTAAATTAAGTCTGTTTATATACTTATCAAAGTCCTGCACTGGCAACCTTCCTTGGAGAGTAGAAGATTTCTGCAAGATGTTTGTCGAAATGTGGCCTCCTGTTACGTATACTGAAGGTATACCGGACGGACTACACTCAGGATACATTCAGTATACGTACAGGGGGTTTTACATGCTAGCAGCAAAAGAAGACTCGCATCTTCCTTCCATTCCATTTCCACCGTTGTTTTCACCGGGAACAAAAAAAAAGAAGATATAAAATCATGAACAAATTGGAAACACTTTTAAGGGAAACTTTATGATTATTTTGTTGGGAAACAGGTGAGATCTCAATGGTATGATTCAAATTAAACTCTGGGGAATTTATTGGAACAGACGTAGTAAATTATTTGGTAAGGATTTTATTAGACGTTTACTGTTATTGGTTGATCTTATATAATAACAAGGAAACACATGTGCACGAATTGAAGCTATAATTGTATTTATTGAATGTTTTATTTTCTTTGTTTATTTTATTTAGAGTAAATAAAAATAAACTCACCTTGACTAGTACTGTCACTATCTTTTATCTTCATCTTGTCTACAGTGATATGCTGTTGACTTAACAGGTTGGATGTATGGCACAAGTTAGTATAGTAGTTGATATTGCTGGACGACTGGATTGTGCGAAGGTCGCCAGAGGTATGCGGTTGAAGCGTCGAGGCGCAGTTCAGTACAACTTTCGACGCCGACGCACACCAAGGGGCGTACTCCCTTCTTTTCCGTGGGCAGGATTTAGTGTCATGTACCCCATAGAGTACGTAGACTGTGACCGACCGCTTGGGTGTGGTATTTCCGTCCTTCTTTACCTGAAACTACATCAGAATCTCTTACTATCTTTCCCGTGATTAGAACAGACACTTGTTATAGGTATGTTCCGGATGCAAACGCATAAACTATGTCGGATTTTAAATCTCCGACCGGGTTAAGAATGTTAGATTAGTCACCGTGGTGTGAAACCGCGTTATGTGGTAGCGGCTTCACATTCTCAACGCCGTTCATACGGGCCGATTAAGGGTTATTGCATGCATAAGAGGAGGGACTTGCATCTGATATCCGTTTATAAAAAGGCGTGGTCAGGAGAGGATGATGTTTAATACATGATCGGATCTATAGAGCAAAGGTTGAGATAAATCTTGGCAGACTTGGAAAACCGCCGGTTGAATACGCGGTTTAAGTGATAAGCAACAAATTGCTTATAACAGACACAATAGAGTATTACCTATGATACTATACGCAGATGCAAGCTTGTAAAATCGTCATTATATTTTGAGGATCTTTATACTTTTTAGAAATCATTTCGATAATCTTTATTTACTTAAATTGATACTCAGCATTATTCAGTCTCAAATATACGTAATATTAAACTATATTTTAATATTATCCAGCAGAATGTGAGCTGGAATTAATGTAGGAAGTATTAAAGTTTCTTGGGTTTTTCATTTCGCCTACTTAATTTGTGGTTAGGCTATTGAAATTGATATAAAATCAATTCTAAATTAAAATAAATTTTCATATTTCTAAAACTGTATTTTCTTACACATTTATTAATCTTTTTTAATAAATGCATGTAAATAGATCCTATTAGCAGTTTATCAAAATGCGAGTATGAAAACCTCGAAGTACGTAAGAAAAAAATCCTTTGTTTAATACATACTTTTTAAAATTTTAATAAATAAGTGTATGAAATATAAAGCTCTAGGAAGAATTATAAAAAAAACATATTCAACAACCATGAGTTATAATCCCAAACAATAAATAATATTATGTTTTCTTTTGCATCCCAATTGATTAATAGTCAATTCTCAAACATATTTTTGTCCTAGTTGCAGTGAATAGGTTTCAAAGTAGTTGCAGATACAATAAAGTAAAAGGAGGTTTAAAATACATATAAATAATAAATCAATAATTAATTATACTATTTTAGACAATGCTTTAGAAAATAAAATTATAGCTACATATTTTTAACAACTTGACTACTTCAGTATATTAAATTCTCTAGGCAAATAAAATTGTAGCTAGCTGGAAGAATATCCTCTGATACCGTACTCTATTTACTTTAATAGGTATGTGCTTGTGTGGTCCTTTTAAATTATATTAAAATTATTTAAATTAATATTACGTATAATACCTATATACTATTGTACCTGTTATTGATGGCTTAAAATTCTACAGCAAAAAAGTATATTTTTATTTTCAACCCCCTCAAAAAAAATTGAATTTCATATACACATGCTCTAGATTATTTATTATTTTAGTTGCTCTAATGCGAAAGTAATTATGTTAAGTATATGTTCTTGTATATAAGATCACAATTTGGATAACAAAAGCCTGTGAGTTTCTATTCACAGCAATAGATGGCGCTGACGTGTTGATTTTATCAAGTTAAATCGTTAACGGTCACGGCAATACTAAAATAGGTTCTTGTTTTTTAAAATGGAACTCATTTCCACACTTACTTCATATAAACTGCAATGGGAAATGTAATTATAGTTTAAGATTTTTTTATAAATACCGTTTATTTCTGCAACAGCATTTCTTTTAAATATTAACGTTACCTAATCTATACTAAGACGAAAGGATCACATAATGAGGTGTTTTTACGACATCGTAAAATTAATGTATTCAAGTCATTTAAGAGAGTAGTAAGAGTGTGTTTAAAATAAAACTACACTTACCTGGCTTAAAGTGTAACAACAATGTTGGGAATTATGTATGTATATGTGTTACGATCGGTTAGATTAATCTTTGATAATCTTATGAAATGTTCACGACCAGAATTAATGATTTATATGGCATAATATAAGAAGAGAATTACCTTGTTTCTTTCCGATGTTAGTCTTGATCTCGACGAACTAAACTGAAACACCATTATTAGACCGCGGAAGCACTGTGTATTTTCTCCGTCGGATTGTTGTGGAGACGCCTTGATCCTGTCTCACGCAGCTACGCTACTGATGTCACCAAATCACTACTAAACATTCAGCAGCTGTCATCGTCTGTCCTTGTCTACCGCGCACCACGACCTGTAAAGAGCAACAAGAAGGTAGATGAGCATCAAAGATAAAACCCCTTGGTGACGTATGCGTCATTGTATAGTAGCTATTTTATGTACCAGTTTGGTATGTGTAATGTCTGCAAATAATGGCGTTGCTTGGCCGTTCGTTGTTCCCCATATTGTGGTGGTGGCGGGTTTTTGCAAGAAGTGCCTCTAAACTGTACAGTTTATAGAGCGTGCCAGACAATGTGGTTATAGTTTCGTGTTGTAAAGGGAAGAGTGTTTTTTAGTCGTTTTATTTTTCGTTCCGTTGATGTTCTCGTTGTTTTCTATCCATTCTTTTCTTTCTTGCATGTATATTGTCGTTCGGTAAAATAAAATCGGTACGGACCGTTTCTTGCACGAACTCTGCGAAAAGTAAAGACAGACACCATTAACTATAACATCGTACTTTGTACTAAACAACCAACGTGCATGCAATGATGGGCAATCTTCCAGAGCATACATATCTACAAATATATATATACCTACAATTACATACGTGCACAATTACATAAGAATTATATAAAATAATTTTGAAGCTTATGTTTTATATACCGTATGTCCCCGGATTGAGTTTACAAGAGGAAAAACATTTTTATTTTTGATTTTACAAAAAAGTGCTAAAGGAATAAAATTTTTTGCTTAATTTCAAATGACCAAATCTGTAATTAGAATTACGAAACTGTCAAACCCCTATTTAGAATTACAAATTTTTATTTTTTATTTTCAATCACAACAATAAAAAAATAATTAGGCTAGAAACAATAATGTTTAAAACTATTCTATTAATTCGCCACCCCTTTCAGCACACAATTCGACTCTAAGCCGCAGTTCCTTGTAACTGTTGCGAATTTCTTCAAGCGTCAAGGATGCAACAGCATCTCTAATGCGATTTTTTAATACATCCACATTGTTAGGCAAGTTATCCATGTAGACTAGTTGCTTTAACCGTCCCCACAAATAAAAATCTAAAATAGTTAAGTCAGGGCTTCTTGGAGGCCACAAAACAGGACCATTCCAGCCAATCTAATTATTTTCGAATTTTTGATTGAGCCAGGCAGCTACGATGCGCGAACGGTGGGCCGGACAACCATCCTGTTGAAAATACATCCTCTGCCGATAAGCAAGTGGGAGTTCACTTAAACCATCCCAGAAAAAATTGCTCAACATTTCCAAATAATTATGCTGATTTACATTAGCATCAAAAAAATATGGCCCTATTATTCCATGATAAGAAACAGCACACCACACGTTTACCTTAACAAAGTATTGACGTTTTGATGCAATTCTAAAGTGAGGATTAGTATCACTCCAATAACGAACATGTTGTGACGAAACGGTACCATTGCTAGAAAAAGTTGCTTCATCGGAAAATACAATGCTTTTGTGAAAATTTTGGTTCTCCATTATTTCATCTCCCATCCACATGCAAAAATAAAGACGCTTCTCATCATCTACCGGTTCTAACGTATGATTAAAAATCGGTTTATAGGGGTATAATTTACGTTCCTTCAAAACTCTTTGAATATGGGATTTGCTCATTTTCAGTTGAAGCGCCCGTCTCCGCAATGAAAGTTTAGGATTATCTTGCACCGAATCCAAAATTAAAACTGTAGTAGCATCATCTTCATCACGTACTATTTTCTTTTTCTTTAAATTCAGAACAGAACCAGTTTCCAAAAATTTTTTCACAAACTTCCTTATACCCATACGGGAAACAGTTACTTCGGGAAATTTTCTATTAAATTCTTCAGCAATACGACGATAGCTCTTTTCCCCAATACCATAACATTGTATTAAATATATTTTTGTGATAACGTTAACATTTTCACCAAAACTAACAGAATTGCAGTTTGAAGTTATTTTTGACAAATAAATTAGTGTATGACATTTTCAAGTTGAAGGCATCTACCATTAAGAAATAATAGATGTACTGCGATGAAAAAAATTAAAAAAAAATTTTTTCGTACATAGATAAGTGGTACTGAAATTCTAATTACAGATTTGGTCATTTGAAATTAAGCAAAAAATTTTATTCCTTTAGCACTTTTTGGTAAAATCAAAAATAAAAATTTTTTTCCTCTTGTAAACTCAATCCGGGGACATACGGTATAATTCTGTAGTTTGCAATATAAAGTTTTCCTTATTTTCTCATAATTTACATTCATTTCCTGTATTGATAGAGATGAATCTACATAAGAAGGATTTCTTTGAATAGGTGTCAAGTAATTGGGTAATAATGTGATTGTAAGTTTTGTTTATTTTAATATAAAATTTAAATCAAGTATGTGACGGTGTAGAAATCAAATTAATTAAAGAATTTTAATTTTTCTAAATTTAATAGATTATAATTCTCATCTCTATTAAAAGCCTTAATAGTTTACCTTTTAATATTATTCAACATTTATGCTAAGTAATGCGAACTTATTTTCTATTATGTAATTGTGCTTTTTTTATTTAATTTATTAATTTCTTTAATTTAATAGTAGGTACTGCGTATATAGAAATTTAAGATGTAAAATTAGATTTGCTCTTGTCATCTAATTAATCTAATACTAACGGAGCGCATATGATTTCAATAAGTCATAAATTTATATCAATTCAAGGGTTTTTTAGTAATTAGTACAATTCTCATTTTTTGGTAAATTAAAAAACATTCTTTCATTGATGCCTTGTTGCAAAGTTCTATTTTTTTGGGGATAATCGTGTCCGTTTATGTTTTCATAATATAGTGATGACTAAAGCCTTCGTAATTTTCTTTTATATATAAAAAAAAGGCTAGGCCTTAAAAATAGTGGACTAGGGTTGTTCTTGCCAGAAGAAGTTATAGAAAACGATATAAGAAACAAAGAAGACTTTATTCTCAATAAAAGAAACAAAATCTAAAAATAAACAAGAAATTATATATTTATTGATAATTTAAATAATAACAACCGTAACTTAGTCTTCTTCACCACTGTTGTTTTTATCATTATCAATATCTACCAATACACCACGCGAATCTTCCTCTATATGAAGATGATTTTCGCTTTGTAAGTAGTTTAAATAGTTCTGACGATGCTCCGGAGATATTGTGCTAAGCTGTAGAGAAAGTTTGATTTTTGGAGCTTTATTTTTATTTCTCCATCATGCAAGAGAGATAGTTCGGAGGGTAGTTTCCTTCTGTTTCGCACGTTAGAACAGGCATTTATAGCTGAACTAAACCCATCACAAATTGTGCACGTATCTGATCGTGGTAACCCGAAACGAATATTAAACCTTTCATTGAAGACTTTCCAGTACAGTTTATACGGAATGTTAATCCAGAATTTTTCCAAGAACAGCTGGTGCGTAACACTCACGGACGGATAGACTTTCTAGATGAAGATTATACCTGCGCGAGTAATGTGACTAACGTGCTTTAAATGATTGAATGTGATAGATTGCTAAATTAAGTATTGAATCTGGAGTTTTGTTAAACCTATTTGAGTGCTTGCCTTTCCTGTCACAAGGTGCTGATCCTCTAGATAGTAACTGGTCCTGAATTCTTCTCAATCTGGATAACATACTTAAGAAAACTTTTGCACACACTATATGTTCTGTTGCATCTACTCTTACTTTATACTCAGAAACTACCGAGTTGCTGAATGGTTTTACATGATTTGCATTCTCTGAATCATCGGAATTCGCATCTTCCTCTTCATTTACTATTAGCCTGGGACTATGAAGAACAGAGGCAGTAAACGAAAGTAAACCAGCCAGGTGCGCGTCTTCGTCGTTCTTCGAGGTCATTGAATTGAACTGATTTAATAAATCAGCACCATGATTTTCTGATATGTTTGTGAAACATTAAAAACGAAAACATCTGTAAAGACACTACTTAGTCCTTATTAAATACACAAATTGGTTAATTCCTGTTTGCAGTCTGGATCGGTCTTCCGATCGGCTCCCCATTTTCCGACATGATTTATATGTTCCTCGCCCTTAATTTTTTTATTCTTTATCTGCAACTCTCTCATTACATGTTTCTTCTTCTTGCGTTTCCACTGTGTCTTATTGTTTTCATCACAAAACCTGCTGTCCCGGTTATCCACCATTTTTACCTATTCCAAATATCTTTCTTAATAATAGTAAATGTAGCTTTAAATTTGCAGCATTACCATTATTTCAATAGAACGCATTTCCTGATACTTTTTATGTTTTTATACATCCTTGACGTAAACTATATTAGAATATGAAATTAATTAATGTAGATGTACTAATTGATTAATTCCTTCCTACCAGTATGTATGTTAGTGTATGCTTTTCTTATATATGCATAGCATGACAAGTATGTAATTTGAGTCAAACACTCATTAAAATTTTCGCGAAAATTAGCACTTGCGTTTGAAAAGATGAAGATGTAGAAAAGTGTGGGGTGCTACGTAGAAGTAACGTAGTACTTCACACGTACACGGCAATAACAAAATATTCCTTTAAATATTTTATATTAACGATGCTTGTGCGGAAAGTACCGTTTTGGAAAAAAACGCATAAAAAAACATTTTATTCAAAATAAAATTTATTTTTACCTGAAAGAGTATTTCTTAAATTATGTTCCAACATATTCAAAAAAAGATACTGCCAGTGAAGACAGCCACTGCAGAACACCGTTTTTTACGTCGTTATCACTGTCAAAGCGCCTTCCTCCAAAATCACGCTTCAATTTCAAGAATACGTGGTAGTCAGAAGGTGTGAGATCGGGGCTGTACGATGGGTGATCGAACTGCTCCCAACCGAATTATTTAATAAGGTTTTGAGTGACACCACAGAATGGGAATGTGCGTTGTCATTAAGCAACACAGTGCCTTGACATCTTTTGTTATGAATTGCGTGGCGTAGATATTTCAATGTTTCACAGTATCTTTCCGCATTAATGGTTTCACCTCTGGAAATATACTCAACAAGCAGAATGCCCTGTCTGTTCCAGAACACAGTGAGCATAATTTTTCCTACTGACAACGTTGTTTTGAATTTTTGTGTTTTAGGGGAGTGTAAGTACCTCCACTGGTGAATCGACTGCTGTTTTGAATCTTAAGTGACATGACAAATCCAAGTTTCATGACCGGTCACAATACTGTTTAAGAATTCATCTCCCTCAACACTGTATCGGGTAAGAAATGTTAAAGCACTGCCAAGTCGCTTCGTCTTGTGAACGTCCGTAAATATTTTCGAAACCCAACTCGAACATATTTTCCGATATTTTAAGCGATTTGTAACAATCTCATGCAGAACAGTTTTTGAAGTTTGCGGAAACTCATCACAAAGTATTCTTATTGTAAACTGTCTGTTTTCACGAATTTTCACGAATCACTTCTTCAACCAAACCATCATTGACAACAGAAGGCCGCCCAGTCCGTGTTTCGCTATGAAAATTGGTTCGTCCACCATTGAATTCCCCTAAAACACAAAAATTTAAAACAACGTTGTCAGCAGGAAAAATTATGCTCACTGTGTTCTGGAACAGACAGGGCATTCTGCTTGTTGAGTATATTTCCAGAGGTGAAGTATGCGGAAAGATACTGTGAAATATTGAAATATCTACGCCACACAATTCATAACAAAAGACGTCAAGGCACTGTGTTGCTTAATGACAACGCACATCCCCATTCTGTGGTGTCACTCAAAACCTTATTAAACAATTCGGTTGGGAGCATTCTAACCCACTTTCTCACCATTCCATCTGTCATTACATTTTCACCATAAATCACTACGATTTGACGATGAATGGCTGGCCTAATAATCCTTGCGTTCAAAAACCGTATTACAGAACGTACTTCACTGTTCGCGAGCTCAGCAATTGCCTTAAATAATTTGAACAATCACTAACAAATGTGAACACAACACAATTCCTCTGTAATGGCGTCAGCGGAAAGACTATGTACCAGAGAGACACGTGTGCAAGCGCGGAATTATGACAATAGCACTGCGGTGGCGGTAGAACGAAACGGTACTAAGTTTCCGGACAAGCCTCGTAGTACAAAATCTGATTTTCAATTAACTTTAACATTACAAAACTTTTATTTTTATTAGAAACACTAACCAGCTGAAGATAAAAACCATTAAACAATTTCTACTAACGTCAGGTCTAAAATTCAGCAATGTTCATAGCATTCTTATTGAAACCAAAATTTACTAATTTTTTAATAAACAAAATATATTTGCGATTTAGCAATTTCTAGATTCCATTCCTCCAAAAATCCAATGGATACGAAGAAGTCGTCTAGCCAATTTTGAAGCACAACATAGTTATTAAAGGAGATTCTCCCAAGGTAGTTCGATAGATCGCGAAAGACAAATGCAAATCTGATAGAACTAGATCAGGAGAATAAGTCTGACTTGAAATAACTTCCCAACCGAGTTCTTTGCAGTATGAAAGTGAACGTTATCGTGCTGCAAAATAACTTGATGACGTCTTTCTGCTTGAATTTACATTTTTCGGAAGCAGTTCATAGTAGGTCGCGTCTTCTTTATTCCACCAGATGCACAGCATCAGTTTACGCGGGCGAATGTCAAATTTTTCTCGGTGAGTTGCCTTTTTGTTAGGGCTAAGCCATATTTCTCTTATTATTTTAGCTCAAAACAGGTAACAACCAAGTTTTTTAAAATTATCCATGGAATGCAAATGCCGTGTTATGGTCGATTGGTTATAATCCATTGTAATGGCTAATTCCTCAGTTGATTGGAATGAATTAAAGCTTCAGACGGCCTTCATGAAAGTTTGATAGTCTTGCTAAACGTTAAGAATCATTTATGTAAAAATGGCCCTCTTTAAAAGCATTTCCGTGCTGTATTTTTCCAAATTACGCTTTCTCCGTAGATGGCACATATGATTCTAGCGACTTCTAAAATGTAGAAAGCATATTTACAAAGTTTGTATCAAATTTTTTGTCATGTAATATAAATGTTTTTCCATTTGGAAATGTTAAACTGTTTTAAGTCTAAAGTTCGAATTAACATGTACCATATAGACCTTTACAAATATGGCTACCATCATTGGAGTTATGTTCATGTAATCGAAACATCTTAATTATTTTGTTACTTTACCTTATTGTTCCTACATAATACTTCTAATCTAGAAGGAACTGGGTAAAGACCTAGTTCGGATTTTATCGAAGCAAAATAATTTTTAATATTTCTATATACTCGTTGCTTTTCGTGACTTGCATTTCGTTATATTTTAGAATACTACTAAAAATCACTCAGAAGTTATACATTTTCCATGATGAAATTGATGCTGTTTTAAAACTTTGTTAATCCAGTTAAATTAATTATTAGTCCACGGCTTTGTTCTTTCTTCTGCTGTAGGTCTTGCTGTGCTTTTGTTTGCTTTACTACATTCGTTTTTTCATTTCTGTTCTCAATTAACTTTTTCCTTTAAATCTTCATTTTTTTCTTAAATCATTTTCCATTTAAGAAAAATGAATGTCTGGAATTGGAAAAAGGTTATTTAGTTTGCGGTTTTACTTTTGGTCTCATTTACCCTGGTGCCCATTCAATTGAAATTCTTTCTTCAGAATGTATGTCCGTACCATATAATTTCTTGAGATTGATTATTTTGTCCCTTGTAGCTCTTCTTCCTTTTGTACCATATTTACTGTTTTGGATGCACACGTAACGATTAGTTAAATTGCTGTTGGATAACTTTTAAATTTTATATTTTTTACTTCGTTGCTTCTTTAGTAATTAAGTCTTTATAAAAAAGCTTCGTATCTCCGACCCGTATCTTTTGCTTGATGTATGACCTTTCATTTCTTCTGTATATTGATACTTTTAACTATTTAAATGCTTCAAAATAAGAGTTCATGAAACTTAAATTTGGTTCTGGTTTTCTATTTTTTTTACAATACTTATATTTCATTAATTTTCAAACGCCTTTCCCACGATTTTTCTTGGAAATATTTCCTAGATCACTTTTACTTCTTGAGAGTAACGCCAGATCATCTGCATAAACTACTTATTGGATATACTTCAGAATTAATATTAAAATCGATGGATATATTACATCAATTTGTATTTAATGTTATAATTTTTAGGAAGTAAAGCCACACTCGAACGTTCGATATTAATAAAGAAGCTTACCGACTATTTGTACAAAAGCTATTCTATGATCCTTTTATATATAAAATTACAATTTATATAATGTATAATAGACGGTGGCACTAACTGTTCATAAAATCTGGTCTTGTGTGGTATAGTTAATATTTTACACATAAACATACCATCATAAATATGTCACTCGTCCACTTGTACGCGGTTTAAATAAATTATAACGTAAACAAAGGTAAGAATAGACACAAGTGTAGCTATCTTTCTTTTAAACAAGAAAACAGGACGTTACCTTGTGAATAAAATATTTTCGGTAGTATTTAATATTAATAAGTCGTCTTCTCTGTTATTATTATTATTATTATTACATGCACACAGTCACTTTCATTTTCAACGATTTGCTTTTATTTTGGTTTGTATCAGTTAGTTCCAACTTTGACAAAAAAAAACATTTTTTACTTCCGTTGAAAAAAAATAGTAAATTACATTTCGGAGCTTTTTATATGGAAATGCCTACCGAACCGGGTTGAGAATACAATGTCAGTAATTCCGTTTCAAAAATTTCAAACTGGTCATTTCCCTATCAAATATTTGACCAGCCGTTTTACTGCCGCCGGGTCCCCTTCTTCATATCATGGCTGCAAACATTGCGCCCACAGACAAGATAGACCGCTCTTCAACGTTTCCGATTCACATAGGGAACAGTCACGTTCTGAGTACGCGTTATTATATTGCCGTACAATGTATATCCATATACATGTATCGAACAACCAAGCGAGATACTTGGAGACGTGATTTATAGAAATACCATACGGCACGTTTAACTAATATGTACGATCTCATAGGTTTTTGGCGACGATTATGGAGTTTTAAATAGCTCGTAATGGTCGTTTAAATAATATTCTTTTAAATTCTCTAAAAATATTGTCTTTTACGTAATTGGATTTATAGTGATAATTCATGGTATATTACGAATTACCTAGAATTTATAGCGTCAATTTTGGTTAATTCTGATACTAGTAAATTTGAAAGTAATTGTAAGATATGTTGTTAATCCAGTTTGAAAACGCTGGATTAATAACATATTAACGCGGCATAACCATAGTGGGAGTGCTTGGCTTCCAAAGAAAGTGTACTGTGTGGTTTTGAAACTATGCTGATCAGTAGGTAGGTATGTGAGATACTTCTTCTTTTAACTGTGGAGAAATAGTAACGTTTTCTCTCCTCTGTCTTTTAGCAAAAATGGCAAATTTTTAACTACTCTATGAAGGTGTCTACATCGAAAACAACAATTTCACTTAAACTATAATTATTCACACTTATCTAGTGTTATGAAAGTTGTTTAATATTCTTGCAGAATCCGGCACTAAAATTAACACTCAAAATTTATACAAGCGAAGTTATTATGAACAATAAAACTATGAATTATAAAATGAAGTATTTATACTTCTAAAGACTGTAGAGGTATAATAAATATCTATAAATGGTCGTAACTGAGTGACAGCTGGTCGTGAATATTTTTTGAAATTTTTAAACACAAATAAAAAGTTGTACACTGGGCTAACAAATTTTTAAATACGATGGATGTTTCCAAAGTTTTGGTAATTTAGTTTAGATTGTGAATTTTCATCAAAATTACAATGAAGATTTTTCAATATAATTACCATTTAATTAATACATTTATTTCAAGGATAAATAATTTTTTTAAACCATCCTCAAAGAACCTTTTCGGCGTTTCCTCAATCCACCTATTTATGGCACATTTTATGACAGTTAAACTCTCAAACGAAACCCCGTAAAGTTTTTTTCAAATCTGGGAACAGATAAAAGTCACTCGGTGCGAGATCCGGTGAATAAGGTGGATGTGGAAGCAATTACCATCGTAAATCATTCAAAAGATCCTTCGTTGTTCTCGCGGTGTGCGGTCTTGCATTATCCTGTTGCAATAACGGACGCTTATGCAACTTCCCAGGCTGTTTTCTGATAAGTTCCTGCGCAGTGGCCCGGATAATAAGTTCGAATATTCTGCGTTAATAATACATAAAAATAATCCCTTCGGAATGCCAGAATACAGTAAGCATTATCCTTCCAACTGCACGCGTATTGAGTGGAGGCTCCTCTTCGGGTTTATGCCATTCTTTAGAATGACTTTTGGTATCAGGATTAAAATAAGGAATTCACGTTTCGTCAGTGGTTATTATGCGTTGCCAAAATTCAGCAAAAACGGCTCTTGAAGTTGACGACAAGTGTCAGCTGAGTTTCTGTTCGGATCTCAACAGCCTTGGCAAACAGCAGGCTGAAATCTTGCTTACGCCCAAACAATCATATAAGATCTCATGAACTTGTCATGTACCTATACCTAGGCGTACACTAATTTGGGAAATAATCATTTGTCTGTTCTTTTTCAGTTCTCTACGGCAGTAATATTTCTTTTATTTACCGACGTGCTTGGGCGACCACTGCGTGGGTCTTCTATTGATGTTCTACCACTTTCAAAACGATCGATCCACCGATATACAGTACTTCTAGATTATGCAGACTCACCAAACACTCCTTGCAGACGTTTAATAATTTCTGAAGTTTTCACACTCTCTTTCCAAAAAAAGAAAATTATTGCTCTTTGAGATTTAGCCTTGGCTTCCATGCTTACAGAAACTGTGCTACGAAAATGCGTCTCTATCAGTCGAACACCTGAATCAAACGGAACACTATTGCACTGGATAGCTGCATAAACATGTCAAGATTGTCTATCACCAATAGCATTGCCTATAAGTTCTGCGTAATTTAATTAGATCAGAAATCCCAGAACTTTTGAAATATCCCTCGTACATTTTACTATGAATTTCGCTGTTATTTTCGTTGTCATTCCGTAATAATAAACCTGTCCTTTCAACATTTCTTATACTGGAAGTTCTTCCAACTTCTTTCATTTCCCTGTACAGGAATACATATACATACAGAAAAAAGTAAATACTTACTCTACCAAGAAAATTTTCAAATGCTCAAATTGACGAATCGATATATTATTACGCTAAACAAATGATGTGTATTAACATTTAACGTCCAATTATGGAAACCCTCTACAGGGTGATAAAAAAATTGGAGCTTTATTTTTAACAGAAAATATTACGCACAAAATAATGATAAATGAAAAAAAAATTGTAATAAAAGTTGTTAAGTAACAGAGATATTCACACTACTGCGATCAACGCAGAAGCACTTACTAGAGCAAATGCTCGAAGTTACCGCCTCATTCTTGAATACAAGCTTGTGGTTGCCGTATCCACGCTCGAATATTTACCTGCTTACTGTGTCTGCAACATCTTGAAGACGTATAGTCAATAATGGAATGTGTTCAATTTCGTTATCGTTATTGTACACCAAATTTTGAATATATCCCCATACATAAAAGTCCATCGGGTTATTAACCTATGGGTAGGAATTGTTAATGGTACTCTCATCGGACCATATATTTTACCACATTGTTTACATGTCAGAAATTATTTAATGTTTTTTACGAAACAATTTACTAGAACTTTTAGAAGAGGTGCCTTTAAACGTGCGTCAACGCATGTGGTATTTCCATATTGGTGCTCCACCAGTTCTCCAGCAGTTACAAAGTGCGTGAGCATTTAAATAATACGTTTGGTGCATGATGGATTTTTAGTTAAAAATAAAGCTCCAATTTTATTATCACCCTGTATATCTTGGTTTATATAAAGAGAATTAAAACATTAACTTCTGTGTATGACCCACAGCGTTTTTCAACATGTTCAACCATGGAGCCAGAATTGTATCCATTCACTGCTAATTTTGAATGGTTTCTATGAAAAAATTACTAGCAGGCTGAGAAGATTAGCTGATTACAATTGTCCTTATCCGAATCATATGCAGCCATCAACTCAAAAAGATAATTCCGCAAATTTGGCTTAGAACTTCAGCATTTGTTATCACAAAAAATATTTAGATTCGTATTATCAATTCTTCACCTACCTTAGAAATATTTAATTTACTAACTAGTTTTAATTATAAGAATTGATCAAATACTAATCCAATTATAAAAGAAAGTGCGTTGCCTTATGTATATATAAACTATTATCTAAAATTTTAATATATACCCAATCGGAATTTCTTCAAGGAAAACACCAGTGGCGCCATCTTATAGCACCTAGTGATACTGTCAAGTACCACTAGGTAGTATAAGGTCACATCTAGTATCTGACGTTTGTTTCATTAAAAAGGATGTAGTAATTCGGCAAGACCACAAAATTAAGCACTTCGGTTTGCTCAATTTTTTGTTGGATAAAAACAGTGCTGAAACGCTTGAGTTCATAAATAAAACGTATGGTCAGGATGAAGTGCATCATACACAGGTTAATAAATGACTTCCAGTTTCTAGAGAGGTAGTACATCTCTGGAAAATGATCCGAGCCCGGATAAACCATCCAGGAGCACCTTGTTGCTTCAGTAACTACTGCGTAATACAAGCACATCATGGAACCTAACAATGAACCTAGTTAACAGATTAAGATCGAAGTTCTACCAAAAGCGGACCGGTTTCTATTGCTTCGAGTCAAAGTGTCTGCTATACTCATGCAAATATTTTTAGGAGCAAAACTTGTCCGTTTGATCACGCACTTATATTGTACTCGCCAGATTTAAGCGATCCAAGCGCGTGTGACAACAGTCTTAGAATGAATCTGGCAGACAATTTCTTCCAGGCTTTCCATACTTTTCATAAACGCTGACAGTTGTGTTTATAGCATAATTGTCTGGCGAAAATCAAATAAACAGATGTTCTTTCGAGGACTAAGTAGTACATTTTCTTAAGAATTTGTCCGATTTCTTTTTGAAACGAGTCTGTATGTATTATCTTTAAATATTGTAAAGTTACGTTTTTCGAAAACAATACGTAGTACCCCGTTATCCGCTGACTCCGTATCCGCGGTTTCAGTCATCCGCGATTTACCTATGATGAGCAGAAAACGCGTTATATCAATAAATATAAAAGTTATAGGAGCATTTGTCGATATATCGCCATATATATGAGTCATCCCCTGAATTCGACGTTCTCTTATGATAAGTTAAACAAGTTGGAACGTTCTTAAGGTGCCACTCGCTTTTACTTGTACATATAAACGCTCCTGTTAACTATAAGTTTAGTGCTATTCGAATTGTCGGACAAGACAGTGCTTGCAATAGTTTTTAAATAAAGCAGTAAATTTGAAAATCATTTTAAAATGGCTTCTAAACCAAAAAGAAAACGTGAAATGCTCACTATTAGTGAAAAAATAAAAATCATTAATATGATTGAAATAGAAAAAAAATCTATTGCAACTGTTGCTAAAATATACAATAAAAACGAATCTTCGATACGAGAAGTGTTAAAAAACAAAAATAAGATTCGAGCTAGTTTTTCTAGTGCACCCCAAACTGCAAAAGTTGCAACCGCAATAAGTGTTACTTAAGGTAGAAAATGCCTTAAATTTATGGGTGGAAGATATGACAAGAAAACATATTCCTATCGATGGCAAAGTGCTACAACAAAAGGCGTTGGTTTTATATGAAGAAATGCAGACCCAAGATTATACTGAAGAGGAAGGAAAATCATTCACAGCAAGTAGGGGGTGGCTGCATAGATTTAAAACTCGGTTTAATCTAAAAAATATAAAAATGACAGGGGAATCTGCGTCGGCTGATCATGTAGCTGCTGCCCGGTATCCAGAAAAATTTAAACAAATTATTGCAGAAATGAATTATCATCCTAAGCAAATTTTTAACTGCGATGAGACTGGTCTTATGTGGAAAAAAAATGCCTCAACGGACTTATATTCATAAGACTGCAAAGAGTGCACCAGGCTTTAAAGCAATTAAGGATAGACTTACCTTGATATTTTGTACAAATGCAGCTGGTCATATGATTAAACTCGGACTTGTTTACCGATCACAGAATCCACGTGCTCTTAAATACAAAGATAAAGCTTGCCTGCCTGTGTTTTGG
Source organism: Melolontha melolontha (assembly GCA_935421215.2). NCBI lineage: Eukaryota > Metazoa > Arthropoda > Insecta > Coleoptera > Scarabaeidae > Melolontha > Melolontha melolontha. The sequence continues at coordinate 71,907,595 of OW285240.1, forward strand.
CAATCAAATCGAAAGGCGTGGGTTACGGCTGTTCTATTTACACAATGGTTTCATCAATGCTTTATTGCGGAAGTGAAAAGATATTTGGAAAGGAAGAATTACCATTTAAAGTGCTGCTGATACTAGACAATGCTCCTGGGCATCCTGTGTCACTAGGCACAGAAGATAAAAATGTTGAAGTGTTTTTTTTACCACCTAACACGACCTCATTGCTTCAGCCCCTTGATCAAGGTGTCATTAGATGCTTTAAAGCCATATATATTCGACAGGTTCTCGAAATGCTGTATACAATGGCTAACGAATGCTCTGATATCGGGCTCATGGAATGCTGGAAGTCATTTACAATTGCTGACGCAATTCTATTTATCAAAGGAGCGATGGAGGAATTAAAGTCAGAAACGATAATAACATGTTGGAAAAATCTGTGGAATGACGTCGTTCTTAGTTCTGAAGACACACATGATATTAATTCACATCTAACAACGATATTTAACATAGCGCAGAAAATAGATGGAGAAGGATTTAACGATATAACCCAAGAGGAACTCAGTGATTACATAAACGAAGAGGATCAAGTATTCACCAACGAGGAATTGGAAGACCTTGTGAAATCTTCTCCAGAAGCGAGTGACGATGAGGATGAGGGTCAACAAGAACCGCCAGCATGGACGCTTGAAAAATTTTCAGCGATATTTCGAACTGCTCAAACATTAAAAAAACAGATAGTAGAATATGATCCAATAATGGAACGCAGTATAAAAATTACTCGCACTATAACAGAAGCCTTGAAACCTTTGGAGGATTTGTTTATTGAAATGAAAAGACAAAAACGACAACTACCAATAACAATGTTCTTTGAAAAAGTCGACAAAACTATCGATAATGCACAGCCATCAACATCGTTTGCTTCGGATCTAAGTAAACAATCGACTGCTAACTTGGACTTGGAGGAACATGAATGAATACGTAGCTCACGATGATAAAGTTTTTCTTGTTGTATATTTTCTTGTTGTGTATGTAAATATGTACTATATGTACATATGTATGAACTTATATATTTATTAAAGTTAAATTCTATTTGTGCCACAGCACAAGAATATTTATTTATTTATTGTTTATTTATTTTAAATAAATATTATATAACTTATTTTTTCTTGTTTCATTGTTTTAACTTTGCTTCATATTTCATATTGTACTCGAAAATAAAGCGTTCGCTACTATCCGCGGTTTTCAGTATCCGCGGAAGACCACAGAACCAAACCCCCGCGGATATGGGGGTACTACTGTATTTAAATTGCTGTTTGTGAAATATAATTTTGAGATAATATTTTAGGATTATTTAAACTATTCCGTCAATATTAAACTTCTTTATAATGCAGTACAATTAAGTGTCTATTTTGTAGAAAAGTGTTAATATTCCCTTTATTAATGTAAAGAGAACTGTTTTCTCTAATATATACATATATACTCAGTTTAATTAAATGTCCATTTTTTTGTAGCTTGTCCCGAGTATTTATTTAACTTCTAGTTTGGGTTCATTAATATTTACTTTAAGTAACTGGTGTGAGAACTGTTGGGAATATTTCTGTTATTTTATCTTGACTAAGGCCCTTTCAAAAAACGAGGGTCGACTGTAAGTTACACAGATAAACACTTTTAACCCTTGAGATCCGCCGCGTCCATGTCACGCGCGCTGTAACCATCCCATAAATTGCCACTAAATTGTTTATACGTTAACTGATTTATATTGTTGTTATTACATTGTGTCTTATCGCCCAATTTATCATCTGCTATACGACGCATTAAGCTATCTTAACGTTCTCACTGGAATCTAGACGATAAATGAAAACATAATGCACCTAATGAAATTTTGTCCATGGTTTACTAACAACACGATTTTTTAATTTCTAATCGAAAATATATACGTATTCGTGTCGATATTGAAAAGAAAATAATCTGCCGAACTTATCAACATTCTAATTGAAAATACGACAAAGAAATGATTTTTGAAGGTTAAAGAAATAAGTGAAATATACCACTGCATGTTGATCATTCCGATATCGGTTTATTTCTTTATGGTAATCATTTTAAAAAAAGACGTTTTGTATAACAGTTGAAACGTATTTAGTGAGCCAGAATACCTAATCAAAAGCAGTAAAATCCTGCAACTCTTAATAAAAAATTTAAATAACTGTCATCATTATTTGCGATAATAAAGTATGGTAAAACTATCTATATTTATATTTAATGTGTTGATAAAAGTAAATTATTATATTTAGCCAAACCCATATTTTGAAGCGGCACACATAAATACATAGGTGTGTGTTGAGTACGTAATAGAGAACGGACACGCTTACCACTCAGTGCAGTACTGGCGAAAGGCTGCATTTCTAAAATATTTAATTTTATTTATATAACTGGAAAGCGAAAGGGTGGTGATCTATAAAATTACGAAACACATATGTATTTGTTGAAAAGTTGTATTTTTAAAGTTTTTAATTTTATTTCTATAATTGGAACATTTTTATTTGTTCATTTTGTCGTTCATGTTGAGTAAAGGAGTATTAATATTGACTAGCAATAGTTTCTCAAAGTTTTCTTCTGTCAATTTTGTTCTCTTTGAATTAAGTACATACATCCTTATAAATAGAAAACGTCCTTTCAATATCGCAACTGGTTATAGGTGCATACTGGAAATATTCTTTTATTTCTTCATATTTAGCCGTTAGATTTTGTGGAATTGTCTCCATACATAATTGCTGCAATGTAATTAAATCTGGATTTCTATTAAGAATTGCTTCAAACTTTTGCCGAAGGCCACATGCGAAGTCACTTGGAATACTTTTCAAATTATTAACAGCCACATCTAATGTGGTTAATCCGTCATTTAATTTGAGATTTCGATTTTCAAAATAAGTGATTAGTTTTGGCAATTTTCCAAAGTGTTCGTGAAGAAAGTACAACTGATTTTTTAAATTTGGGATTTGTGTGAGCTCCTTGCACTCACCAATACTTCTAGCATCCTGCTTTAGCAGTGTTACGAAATGTTTTAGACTATCGAAATTCTCAGCATAATAACTAGTAGCTTCCAGCCATGTTCCCCATCTACTTATTACTGGAGTGGGAGGCAGTGACAGAGATGGAAATTTTTCCCTGAAAAGAGCTACTCTCAATGGTGCTTTTCTGAAAACTTTCTTAAAAGCTGATACAAGTCTATCAACTTTCGGAAAAGTGTCTCTGATACATTCACAGATTCTGTGGAGAGCATGTGCTACACAACTAATATGCAGAATATTAGGATATGTTTTCTTCAATAGTCTGCCTGTTTTTAACATATACGTAGCACTATCACTGACAAATAAAAGTATTTTTTCTTTGTACGTGGCGTCCGAATGAAGCATTTTTTGCATATTCTTCTTAATGGTTTCAGCAACTGTTTCCGCATCAACTCTATTTATAACACTTGTTGCTATTACATATGAGTTATAGGGAATAGTTGGATGTAGTACACCAGCTACAACATTTACCACACAGCGTCCTAACATATCCACCGTTTCGCCGGCGTTTATCCATATGTATTGATTTAAAAGATGGCTTCTAATGCGTTCTACTGCTCTCGTATAGCACCTAGAAACATAATATTTGCGTAAAGTTGATTCATCAGGAACATTTCCACCTGTATATTTTTGAAGAAATATTTTTAAAGTGGAATTACTAAGTTTATTTAATGGAATATTAGCCGCCATAAAAGTTTTACAGAGTTCAGATATGTTTGCGATCCTAAGTGACGAATTTTTGACGATATTTTACGGATTTTGTAATAAATTTCGGAATCACTGACAATGGACATACAATCAGTATGACCGTCAATCCAACTCGCCATTGTTTTACAATGCCGTTCTCGACATTCTTCCATATCATGTCTGAAAAAGTAACTTAAACAATGCTCTAGATCTAAATAAATGAAAACTAAAAATGTGTGCGTAAGTTATTGAAACTGAACGAAATTCAATGCACACTTTCGTCGAAATAATATGGGAGAAGTAGATTCAATCAAACGATATTAAACAGGATCTATCACAACAATTACGATGTAAATAACAGCTAGAACTACGAAAACAAGAAACTAACTTACAGCACTTTATTTATCTTACGAAATATAAACTAATAAATAAAATATATTATAAAAACCCGGCTTCTATCTACGCTCATGAAAACACTATAAAATGCACTATATTCTCCTAATACAATAGCTGGCTTGTCTATTGTTATCGCTTCGAGCCCAGGTGTCCGAGTAAGTCAAACAAACACTTCATTGAATTACGCCGGGATGTACTCAGCGGCGTTATACACAATTCCAATTGCCGATTGCGTTTTATGGAAAATGCGTGCGTTCTCTAGTAGTAAGGCAAAAGACAAATTGACCTCGACTATAAGTTTTAAAAATTAGGTAATTAGATATGTTGTATAAAATTATTTCTCATTGATCTATATATTCAATCTGAGAATCACTGGATGAACAAATAACAAAATCAGCGAACATCAATATCATATATTTATATATATATAGGTATACCGGGTGTATTATGAAAAACCTTTGGGGCTGTAGCTTCCTTATATTTTATCTGATTTTAATGAATGATATGTCAAACTAAATCGTTTTTAAAGCTCTGTAACCTGTTTTAAAAAAAAAAAATTTGGACATTTCGTTTTTGACAGACAGTAGTAAATTTTTTTTTTTAAATTGTACTACATGTTTTTTTTTTACTTATTCTAATAAACATTTATTTCCTGAAGACACCTCCATTAAATTGAGTGACAAATTTTTTATTATTAAAAAAAAACTTATCGGCACGTGGACGCAGTCTGTCAGGAAAACGATTTCCATAAAGTCGAAAAGCAGCTGCAGAATTTGTTCCGCCCTCAAAATATACTTGAATCTCATCCACACATTCGCCATTATTCATTTCAATAACAAAATTTAGAAATAAATCGTTGAAAATGTTATAATGAATGTGTGACTGACAGATGTCACAGCTCTCTTCGAAAATTTGGAATGCACTTTTATCGTTCAATATGACTGCTTGATTTTTAAATTTTTAAAATAAACACTGTAAATGTTGTTGTTGATCCACCGCTCACTGATAACATTGGTTTGTAATCCTTTATGAGCTATATAGTATTGAATGTAAGTGATTTTAAAAGGTACACACATTTGCTGGTAATAAAATGAAATAGAGTATTTAAAATGCATTTAAGGAATCTCTGTGTTCGGAAAAACCAGAATAAATCGAACTAAAAAAAAACCTTCAATTTCTCGATTTTTTTCATACAAGGATATCGTTGTTTACAGTTTCATATTCATAAAAAGTAATATATTTGAATAAGAAAAAAAGAAGTATAGTGCAATTTAAAAAAACACAGTTTGCAGCTGTCTGTCAAAAACAAAGTGTAAAAAAAAATTCAAAACGGATCACGTTACAGTGTTTTTAAAACGATTTAGTTCGACGTATAATTTATTACATTCGGATAAAAAATAAAAAAGTTACAGCACGAAAGGTTTTTCATAATACACCCGGTATATATATATATATATATATATATATATATATATATATATATATATATTGTGCATATCCACGTTAATAAATTCTTGGAATTTCGGCTTTTTTGTTAAACAAACTGTTAACGTTTCGACAACTGTTTTATTCCATATAGGCAATTGTGTCTTCATCAGAACATTTTTATATATAACTAAATTTCATTTGTGTTAAGAAATTTCTGTTACATACATATTAAAGATTATTATTAAAATATAAGCTAAGTATCACAATTATACTCTAAAAACTTATTTGATTAAAATGAACCTTACTACTCCGGTAATTTGTTTAAATAAATGCAACTACTCCGTATTCGTCTATAGTGTAAGCAAGAAATATTCTCTCTATATTATATACTAGCTAATCCCGACCACGCTTCGCTGTGACTCAATATGAAATGAAATGAATGAGAAAAGAGATAAATGTATTATAGTAAATATAAATTCACTTAGAAAACAAATCATCCAATTGCGTTGCTGTGGCTATGTGAAGTTAAAGAAAAAAAAATGTTTTTGACAAAAAAATAATATTTTTAATTGTAAAGCTGATGAATTGATTACATTTTTTGTTTAGTCCATTTGGTTATTTAACATAACTTATAAACAATGTAACCCGCTATTTTAATAATGTTCCTGTCACTTGGCTTTTGACACATTGTTGAAATTACTTCAAAAACGTCACCTTTCAAATATCTCAGTGTTATTTAAATTCTTTTAATAAAATTTGTATCGTATATGTTCTCTTTTCTTTGATCCTACCTTGAATAAATACAATAGTGAGTGTATTCTCTTAAATATTTAATCTTCCTTTCTTGTGATCCTTAATTTTTGGATTTCATATCACTTTATGTTTAACTTCTTTCTATAACAGCTTCTCTGTGCCTGTTTCCTATTACTTTTCATTCTCATTGAACTTGTTATTAAATTCCTTCTGCCAATACTATTCTTATTCCAGTTATAATTTTTCGATTGTCAATTTATTACAAACAAAATGAATATGGCCATCGCTATACTACTACATTATATTATAACATTATTTTCTTTAGATTGACATTTTTAAATTCGTTATATCTTTTGAATGGAATGTCCGATTTTAATAATTTAAAAAGTATTTTACTGGTATTGAAATGGTCTTTATAAAATATCATTTAATAGGATAAGGAATAATACAGAGGTATGGATAATATGGTTTGATTATTGTCGGCACTTTTATTAACTTTTAAAATGTAAAAAAGTAGTTATAGTGGCATAACTACAGTAGTTGGACATATGGTTTCGCGGACTTTTTTGTAGATATTAATACGTTCTATAATACTGTAGAACATTTTTTTGTTCTATCAACAATAGTTTCCGCAGCGTACGCGATGACAGATTTTTTGTGACTAATTTTTTCACACCTTGGGTTACATTAATGCATTTTTATTGGGATCCCTTTTTTTTTTGAAAATGTAATATAGCCTATGTCACTCAGTCAAAATGCAGCTTTCTAATGGTGAAAGAATTTTTGAAATCGGTCCAGTAGTTTTTGTGTGAAAACATTGCAAACATACATACAAAAACACAAATGTTTCCTCTTTATAATATTTATTATATATATATATATATATATATATATATATATATACAACAAGCGAGCCCCAAAATCTGTATTGAACGCTGAGATAGACATACCGTGTGGCATGTATTAGTAACTACTTGCCGACTATAATGGGCGTGCCAACTTGAATTGCCACATCGACAGCGGGCGTATTATAAGTTATACGTATAAATGTATTCGTAGGCGTTATTAAAAAATAATTTATTTTCGTGATATTTATTTATCATTATTTATAATCATCGGGAAAAAGTACTTGTGAACTTGTAAATTTGTATGAACGATATTTATTAGTACGTAAAATATTTTGAGCCGTTGTTTTGCTGATGCCCAATTCGCGGGCAATTTGTCGAGACGACATAGTGGGATTTGCTTCGACTAAAGCACATACTCGAATTTCTATATCACTTATATTCTTATCCGGAACAACTTTATTTTTATTAGTTACTGTAGAAAATGTAGTTTCGAACCGATTAACTGTCCTACGAATGGTGCTTGCATTGGGAATTTGACTTTCAGGGTAATTAGCTGCAAATAAAGCTCGAGTTACTTCCGCGGAATTACCACCGTAAAATTGTTTAATCATAAAGAGTTTTTGCTCCGGTGTATAATACTCCATTTTTTAAATGACCGTTACCTACCTACCAACAACGCGGTTTATTAAAAGTGTGAGCGAGTAGTTCCCCCAACGATATAAAAATTGCAACTAACACCCATATGCGGGAGCGACGGCTAATGCGCTTGCGCGACTACACCGTATAAATCTGGATTTTTTTGACAAATGCGAGTGCATCATAGGGATATGCGAAACACTAGTTCTGTTGTAATCCAGTAGAACATTGCGTCTACTTCTTTACCGTTCTAACACACGGACACCTCTGTGTGTTTTGCTTACACTACAGGTATCGCTATAGTTTAGAGAATTGACGAAGTTCCATTTGTAAACAATCATAAGTCAAATCGACACGTTACGATTTAACCTATTACTAATAGTAGGGCATGTAGGTTAGATCACTTAATCAATCTAGGATATAACTGATTTAATCCATGACATACTCTGAAAACTTTTTTGTGTCTCACTCAATATATATATATATATATATATATATATATATATATATATATATATATATATATATATATATATATATATAACACGTATGATCAAAAAGTCTTTGGATCGCAATACCTATGAAGAGTGAAAACCATCTACCTATAGAATTATTTTCTTCTATATCTACTTCTTTACTTTGAAGTACGCATAAGACACAAATAAAATTGATTTTAGGTTATAGTAATTAGATGCATTTTATGTATATTTTATAGAGAATACAGAATGCATTTATTAATAAACAACGCTTTAATAACTAATACAAATAAGTCCATTTACCATTTTCGCCAAGATTTCCATTACTGTAGTACGATATAATAATAAAAATTTTATGTTCTGTTTGAAACATTTTGAATTATAACCAGCTGACTTGAAAGTTGTCAAGGAAATGTCAAACTAATTGAAATAAATAAATTTCATAAATATCTCGTAAATTCCACAGCAATAGCGATCCAAAGACTTTTCGATCATACGTTATATAGGCCTCAATAGGCCTTGAAGCCCTATGTGCATGATAGAATTTATACGATTTGAGCTTTACTGTACACTAGGGTGATAATGTGGCAGATACTTCATCAGATCAATACGCTTCTAATCCATAATTATAGGAATATTAATATTTACCCTATAGACAATCAAAGGTAGATTGAATTTAAGGTGAGTAAAATTATTCGCAACTTTTTAAACCCCGTAGGCAATAAATACTTTTTATATGGATAATTATATTGAATAGGATTATTGAAGTTTTTTATTTTGACTCTTTTAAACATAATTCTTTTGGGTTTAGCTAGTATTTCCATTTTTATACTTTACTAAGATCGCAGTATCAAAATTATCATCTCGATCTACAAAATACTGTTTCAGAAAGTGGTCTCTATAACAAAAAAAAGAAAAAATAAGAAAGAATGAATCATTCAAAGTTTCTTAGGAAATGTAAATTAATGATCTGTTAATAGAGAATTCTTAGTAAACTATGAAAATTTATTCTGCAGAATGAGCACTAAAATTAATTTTTTTCTGTCATTTTGACCTTTTTCTTTAAAATGAAGGTACTGCTAGCCACTAATTTCCTAGAAGATTTCATCGTCATACACTACAAATAAAACAGCGTTATCAAGACAAGTAAAATGAATCTGTGATGTGTGATTATTGTTTATTTTTGCAAATAGGGCATCTCTTAATAAAACATGCAAAAGTAATTTCTTTGTTAAGATATCGATTTTTGCAAATAATGTTTATTATTATAATGTTTATTACTGAAATTATAATGATATCAAAAGCAGTTAACCTGTTATACGGGCTTCGATTATTTACCGCTAAAAGGGCGTAATGCCCGATGGAACTTCTTTTCTGGTTGAGCATAATAATATCTCTATCAATTAGCATGTTAAGAAATGTACTCGTGTTTATTGTGGCACAACATTCATAATACTACCATCACATAGTTAAAATTCCCAATTATTTTGAAGCATCATAACTACAAATCTAAGGGTGATATAGAAATATTGATTGCATTCGTTATAAAAAATAAAATCCATTTCACTCACTGTGCTTTAATTCCCCTCTTCTTAAATTTATAGATTATTTTATCAAGTTAATGTTTTATACTAATTAGACTTTGTTAGAAAAATGAAATTCCAATTATAATAAATCGTCCATGCGTCCAGATCAACTTACCAACACACATACTTAACATATATTAGGATAGGTAACTAACAGGAAAAAATAGTCGGGATTAATGAAAGGTGGTATTTTGTTTACGATATTTTAGTTACGTAAAAAGAATTATTTAGAGCAAACATATTCGAAACAGGAAAATCATTTTAACCTTTACTTTCAGAGAAATTAGAGTTACTAAATAGGTAGGTATGATTTTTGACATATGTAATGGGAGTAATGGCGTAAAAATTCAACTTTTTGGCAACTGGACACTATAATGCAATTTGAATTAGTACTTACTGAATTATGCATGAGAAAAATGTGTGAAGTATTTACTTTAACAGTGAAATAATAAATTATATTTATTATATTTAGGCTATTTAGCGCAATATATAATAAAAAGAAATTCTGTTCAAGAACCGGAAAAAAAACAAGTATCTTAAAGAACAATTTTTTAGTATACAATTTCAATCTATGACAATCGTCAAGACACCGACATACAAATTTAGATTGGAATGAACGACGTTTTGGAATTGTATAGTAATGAAATTAATCTCTTGACAGCGATATATTTACAGACGACAAATTTCTACCTGCCTTAGAGGACAATCTCTAAATAATAAATCTAAAGAACCAAGAGCTGTCAGCTTCTCTTAGATACTTTAATTGATCATATTTTAATATAAAATCAACTCTTCCACTCTATAAAGAATCCACTCGGAAAGAACATAAAAAATTACACAATAAAATTTATTAATTACATTTAAAGAATTACCACAAGCTTCTCGTATTTGATTTAGTACTTTGTATTTCTTCACAACAGTACTTTGCCTGCAAAATTTTTACGTTTCATAATACAAAGTTTATCAATTGTTATATAATGAATCTATAGAAAAAACCTCATGCATGTGGGCTTATTAAACAAGTTTTCTTACTTTGTATATTTATTACAATTTGCGAATCAGTTCTGTAATATGTAAAGACTTTATTTTTCAATTTTGGCAACAGGAGATGGCCTTCGTATGCAAACATCAAATGCAAGCACGTACATTATATTAAATTTTTAGAAATTTATTGCCCCTAGCGTAGCGTTTTGTTCAACCCTGGTGTCGACGCACCTAAACTGTCGTGTAATGTAGTTTCGAATTTAAACCACCAGAGAGCACCGCCGTGCCTACGCACACTCTTCGGGCAGATCGTAGTGATCCCACCGTCCTGTTTATACAGAGACAAGCTAACGCCCAATGCAATCGCTGACCGGGTTCGCATTTTACAAAATGTCATTCATTAACGCAGGAATTTATGGATATTGGATCAAACGAGATCCGGTTTATCACGGCTCGTACGGCTTTTCCTTTTTTATCTCATTAATACATAAATAATCGTTTGGATTACGCAAAGTACAAACAGCTGTACCAGAATTTCTTAATACTTTTACAGGGTCTGATTCAAAAGAGAAATTCCAATATTTTCATAGGTTATTTTTATCTTGAAATATACTGTTACAAATTTAATTTATGCGCAGTAAATCGTTTGGTGAATGGAATTAATTTGCCATGATTCCAAATATTGTACATTTTCTATTAATGTTAATTAATTAATAACTGGCTAAAAAGTTTGTCGAATTTTAATTAATATTAAGAGAGTGTAAGAAAATTTTAATTGAAATATTTATTTAATATATTAAACACTTTCTGAAGAGCATGGAAAAGTGTTTTTATTTAGTCTGCTACAGAAGAAAAAATAATGAAAAATTCATCTACTTCTATTGATCATAAAAATTAACAATATTTGCTCTACGAGAACTTCTTACTTTTCTAAAACATAATTGGTTTGATTTTTATCTTAATTTTGTATTACTGAACATTATATCTTCATAGTTCATCTAAATTTTATTTACGTAAACTCTACCTAGTATTGGATATAAATATAATCCAGCAATATCAAAAATATGCAAGGATTGGTTAATTTTCATCGTCTATATAAATAGGTAATTGCAAAATTAGTTTGGAGTTTGTCTGTTAGCTTGAAAAATGTAAGAATTTCGAACGAAGAGAGAAGGATGTAGACCATTGTGGAATTACTATAATGGTTTGCCATGATTACTCTACATTTTTTACTACATAAAATATTTATCTACTAGCAAAGATTACGTCAATTATTTATTAGCATTGAGACGAGATAACGATTTCCAACGGAAATTTTGTATTTATTTTCCGCAATAAAACTTTTTGTAGGACGAAGATCCAGCAATTTAGCTTTTTCTTATAATTCGATTACTAACTGGAACTTCGTAATATTGTTTAAGAGTAGCTAAATTTATGCTGGAGAGCGAAAAGAATTTCCTAGATAAGATTTAGAATTTTGTTTATCTAAGTATTTGTGTGCTAGAACCTTACAAAACTTAGGACGGACAAGTCACGATGCTACTGTACACCTTTTGTTTCTGGATTTTAATTTTAATAAAATATGTATATTTAAAGTTAAAATTTGGAAAGTTTTGTTGGACACCTTAAGACTACGTGGGGTGATATAGGATACTATTTATATTGAAATGCTCTGGTTTGCAAAAATGAATAAATTGCATTTTATTTTATTCATTGGGTACATAAATAATAAACAGAATATCTAACTAGTTAATGTATATAGTTTTCGCTTTTTCGCTTATTTTTGTGTAATTACTTCTCAGAGCGAGTCAAATTCTAAAAGGTGCAATAAATATTAAAACACCTCTTTTTCTAATAGATAAATCAAATGGCACCTGAAATGCTCTGTTTAATAATATTAATAATATGTATTATTAAACAGTAAATTCAGTAAATAAAATGAAGTGGGAAGATTAACATATAATAATTTAATATAACAAGCGATCGAAATGAAGTTACAAATTAATACAAATATACTGAAATTATTAAAAGATCATTAATGTATATATATATATATATAGATAATTATTTCTTGAGCTTTGTATGCTATAGTAGATTAAATTAGTCGGCGATTTAAGCTCTGTTTTACTTTGATGTGTATATATTTAAAACAATCTTACATGTTTCGACACATAGTGCCTTTTTCAATGAAATTTAAAATTTAAATGACAGTATATTAATGTCAAACTTATATATCTGTTTGATATTGATATAGTGTCATTTATATTTTTAATTTCTTTGAAAAAGGCACTATGTGTGGAAACATGTAAGATTGTTTTATATATATCACATCAAAGTAAACAAAACCTTAAATCGACGACTATTTTAATTTACTATAACATACAAAGGTCAAGAAATAATTATCTGTATATATATGTATATATATATATATATATATATATATATATATATATAAAGGGTCTACCAATAAGAATGATATACCTTTAACTTGGTATAAAATGAAAACGGATTGATATGTTTCTATGAATTATATTTTATTTTGTAATATATTATATAACATTATGTTTTAAATAAGACGTCATTAAGATGGCCACCTCGGCTGCGGCGACAGACGATTAGACGACGAACCCAATTTTCAATCACTTTTTCCAACAAGTTGGGCTGAATTTCGCGAATAACTCGGGTGATGTTGACTTTTAAGTCATCGCTGGTTTGAGGATTGTTAGTGTACACCAATGACTTTACATATCCCCAAAGAAAAAAGTCCAGGGCCGTAAGATCGCACGACCTTGGCGGCCAGTTGATATGACCATGTCGCGAAATTATTCGCTCCTCAAAACGTTCTCTCAATAAATTCATTGTCTCTCGGGCAGTGTGCGATGTTGCGCCATCCTGTTGAAACCACTTCTGATCCAGGTCTCCAGTATCAATTATAGGCCAAAGAAAGTTTGTTATCATGTCGCGATAGCGCTCTGCATTGACTGTTACATTATGCCCATCTGCGTCCTCAAAAAAGTAGGGACCGATAATTCCGCCGGCGTGCAAACCACACCATACAGTAACTTTCATAGGGTGTAATGGCCTCTCGACTAGTTGCTGGGGATTGTTCTCACACCAGAAACAGCAATTTTGCGTGTTGACAACACCATTAAGCCAAAAATGTGCCTCATCTGAAAAGATTATTTGTTTACCAAAATCGGCATTTTGTTCTAGCTGCAACAGCGCCCAATCGGTAAACGTTCTCCGCAAACCATGATCGGCAGGCTTCAATTCTTGGGTTAGAATCAACTTATACGGATGTAGGCACAAATATTTCTTCAAAATGCGCCACGTTGACATCGGTGAAAAGCCCAATTGCTGAGAACGGCGCACAACGGACACATTAGCATTCGCATTCACGCTTTCCCTTACAGCAGCGATATTTTCAGCAATCCTTGCATTTCTTTGTCGTGTCGGTGGCTTACTATCCAGGAGAGTCTAATCCCGTTCAAACTTATCAATTATGCGCCTGATAGCGAGCTCGGAAGGCCGTCCACATTGACCAAAATATCCTCGAAGAGCACGATAACAAGCTCTAACCGATCGCGCATTTTCGTAGTACCTTTGTACGATAACTATACGTTGCTCTTTAGTTAATCGATTCATCGTGAAATGTCAGAGTATACTAAACACAATTGATGTTTGATTTGCGTTATGACAGTTAACACTGTGCACCTATGACCGTCGAAAGTTCTATCACTCCTATTAGTAGACCCTTTATATAGTAGATTGAATTATTCGTCGATTTAAGGTCGTTTTACTTTAATATGTAAATATTTAAAATAATCTTGCATGTTTCGGCAAATAATGCCTTTTTCAAAAATTTTAAAATATACTAAAATACTAAAAAAATATCTTTATTGCAAGGCAATTTTATCTTATAACTTAAGGGGTTAAACATTTAAAATATACTTACATACCAAAAGTTATGTGCATGTGTTTCCTATATTTTTAATATCCTAAATTTTCTGTTCCCTATACCATGCTCATCTGCTTTCTTACTATTTAAAGTTTAATTTGATGATACATTTGATATTTAATAAATTGTTTTTCTTTAAAGAGACATTGAAGTTTAAAATATAAAACGTTTATTTCATATTAAGTTCCTTATTCGCTTTTTGTTTTTGGTAAAGTTGTTTTTTTTTTGTTTAATTTATAGTTTTTTCACAATTTGGGCGTATAACATAATATCTTCGTACGTTTCTAAATAATGTGGAAGTGTCATTGTAATCTTGTAAAAGTTATTTTGATATTGTCGATATTTTATACGCTTAGTTACTAGATCTGACTCAGATCTCTCAGATCATCTGAGCGTCCTCCAGATGGCCACAATAATATGTAGATAATGTTTAATATATATCATCATAATTCTTCCTACCGTACAGTACGTTTAGCTTTTAAATAAATATTAAATAATACTAATTAATGTACCTACTACTGAACATTATTTGCTTTTCATTCCATATTCTTGGCTATACAGTTTGATATTTATTTTCACCTGTCACCAAAATTTCGTTGAAATCTAAATAAATATGACGAATATATATTTTTTAATTTTATTTATTTCTATACACATTTGTATAAAGTTAGTATAATCTGTAGATATAGTAAAAACATTGTGTTATTATTAAACGAATTAGTGAATTAAATGGAAAGTAAATGTTTAATGTTTTCCATTAGTCATAATATTAAATCAGTATTCGTATTAAAATATTATTTTGTTAATTGAATTTTATAGACATGTGCATGTAAAGGAAATCTTTGTTAATTTTTTCAAAATCTAAACATAAAATAAGTAATTATTGCTGTCAAGAAAACTTTTGAGATTGTAATTTTGAAAGACTGTCGTTGTATTATAATAAAATACGTTTATTGAATATTATTAATGCATCGAGGAACCCATATAAGAGTATGCAAATGTTTATAATTGTCATCTGAGCACCTATTGGGCGAATGCCTGGAAGCAACACTAACGGAGCCGGTTAGATGGGTAGATCTCGGTCTCTTTAAGTATAATGTGTATTCGGATGAATACAAGTTATTTTTTTTTTAATAAATATATGAAATTCCTACATTTTTGGGTTACATGGTTATAATAATATAGAATAAAATATATACAAATATAACATTAGTTTAAATGAAGACAACAATAAAAATAAAATATGTATTTTGTTTCTAAAATTCACAAACATTACGTCTAATGTGAGTCTTAGAATTTCAACAATTTCAACAATTGGAATCAAGCATCATTGGAGAAAGGCCTGCTTCTGCGCGATTTACCACAAGACCCTGGAATTTAATCAAAGAACTAAGTTTATTACTAAAGTTTTAAGTACATTCATTTAGGAAGTATTAATAGGTACATGTTTGGCGTAGGTTTTGTTTTTGCGAATATTTAGACTATTTAGCTGAAGAAACGAGATTGGTACTATTGGATACTCTAAATAAACTCTAAATAACTGTGCTTCTAAATAAACAAAATTAAATACAATAGCAGAACTTCTACGACATATGCTTGCAGTTAATAAAGATGTAAATAAAATAAAGTTTCCGCAATTATAGATTATTAAAGAAAGTTCTTCTATATAGAAATCGAAACCTTTACTTTAAGACCTTGTCTATTCAACGAAATAGGATGAACTACTATTAAATATAGAAGAATCCAAAGTCAAACCAAAGATTCATCAAGTAGTTATCAAAAAGAAAACAGAACTATCTATTTTAAGATGTTCTTCATGAAATACAGAAAACAAGTTGATGATTAGGAGTCTTTAGCAGTATTATTTAACTATATTTACTAGTAAAACAGCACAAAAAAACTATCCAATTCGTCTAGTAGTTTCGTATGTTACCAATTTTAGTTTCGTTAACTACAATATCTGTTTGCATACTAATGTTACGATACAATTCATAATTCGCATAATACAAATTAATCGCTATCTAGGTATTAATAGATATTTCTTTGTCACTAGATCATTTTGAAAAGAGATTCAATCAAACAACAGACAAATATCTAACAACGAATATATGTAGAGTAAAAATTGTGCCAAGACGTGATACCCAAATTTTTTTTTTTGTAAATCCACAACAAGTCCCTAATCAAAAGTAAAACGTATAAGATATGAAACTGTAACTTACATATTGCTATGGATTTTTTTTTTAAATAAAATATTTATAATAAAATATTTTGTGACATGACTGTATAATAAATGCATATAATAAATTTTGCGAGCGGTAACTAGGGAGAAAAACTGGTTATCCGGTGTCGTTTGACGAAAAAGTCGAGGTCAATCTGGGAGACGAATTCTAGCCGTTGAACGAAGAGGTGCTTGCTTCGTGAAATATATTTTAAATATATTTAATTAGATCGGGGTTTGATTGTTTGAAAGTGATTTATAGTAGATATTTATAGAGTTAAATTCCCGATATTTATTGAATTAAATTCTCGCATTTTTTATGTTTAATTTGATTAAGCACCTTTTTCGTGAAAGTCTCCATTAATCTGTAAGTAGAATTAAAATTTTATGACGTCATAATTATCATAATGATATTTCCATTGTATTAAAGCTAGTAGTTAAGAGATTTAATTATTAGGAATACAGATAATACAGCTTATATATTAAAATTCTTCATTATAATTTTATAGGTGAAAATTTGTTCGATTGAATTCAGTTTTTTTGTGTGTCAAGGCACATGCGTAGTTTTTGTTCGCGTATCAGTATCTGAATATACAGTGTGGTTTTCTTTGAAGAATCTACTATAAAGCTTGATTATTTTTAGATAAGTTTTGTTCGGAGTGATTAAGGAGGATGTTTTCCATTCATTTAGCGGTCAATTGTCAATGAATGTTTTTACCTTCAGTATCTTTGTTATATGATTCAGCATCTTTATACTTTGTAAAGATATATTTTTTATTTTCTTTATTTTTGTACTTATATACAAAATATTTATTTTAATTTTTAACCTGTGTTTGTTTTATTTACTCATTCCAATATTGCTAATTAATTAATACCTATATAAAAGAATATATTTAAAAGAAACCTAAAGAGAGATTAGTTCAAATTTAACTTATATAAAATAGATAAATAAAATTTTTGTGTACAAGTGTACTGGCGCTCAACTCATATTTTAGACACGTCTTTCCCATGTGGAACCCGAGAAGTTAGAGGTCTCAGATTTGAAAATTCACTGGCTGAGAAAACCTAGTTGGGAAAACTAGTTGTGGATGGTGTTGTAATAAATTATCAAACCCATTATTCATAGCAATATGTATGCAGTTGATTCTAATTTAACAATATTTTTTTATAAAAAGATTTATTTGGCATTATTTGATCCAATTTTATTAAAAATAATGAAGATGAGGTATTGACACAGTGGAAGTTAGGTATCTATAGCTTAAATTGTTTTAAGCTTGCCTTAAAGTATATGTTGGTTAGATAGAAACTAAAAGAAATGAACATTTTACTTCCTATAAAAATTAGAACCCTTGCCTTAGAGATGCCAAGTTAATAAAGAAACTCAAAAGCTCAACATCGAATTTCGCAGAATTCATGTAGAAACTAAAGGAATTAAATTAAAATTATTGAACTAGCTAATAATTCAGTATTATATAATCTATCCTTATGAAAGCAACATTCTATTCATTTCATAAAAACCATAGATTGTATTATATGTTTGTTCTTTATTGACTAACTAAACAGTTGTAAAGTCCTTTAAATGTATGATAGTAACTTAAAATAAATTAAATTGTCTTTATATAACATTGTACAATTTCTCCCCTGCACTGAGAAAAATGTAGTTAATTGTACAGATAAAATATTTGTAATGAATGTATTGTAGAAATATATACAACAGTCACTTAGTAAGTAAATAAAAACGAGTATTAAATCCAACTAATTTAAAAGTACTAAAAGCTATTTTTTGTAGTTTGGTATTGTGGTATATTTTGCAGATGTATGGTATGTAAATGAAACAATTATTTCGAATACAGCATCTTGTTGTTGCAACACAATTGGAGATAAAATAAAGAAAAGCAAAAATAAAATTTGACTATCCTGAAAGTACATAGACCATTATTTGTTGTATGAAGAGCAAGGTACACTCGATCCTTGTCGATGGAGATTATTAAGATCATAACAATTCGTATTGTTTGTTATAATATAAGTTATAAGTACCTAAATCGATGTTGTAATAATAAAATTATTTATTATTCATTCATGGGTAAGTCAGAGGCGATATATATATATGTACAGTATGTCCTTGAAATAAAAAGAAGAATAGTCTATTACGACGCGAGCCCCAAAATTGAAAATCGCCTGAAAATTATAATATGTGCCGTCAATGAATTCAGAATATAAATACACACCTCTTTTGAAGTATCAGCTATCGTTGTTATAAAAGGTATAATATCCCGTTTGGTAAGGTCGTTACCTCGTATGAAATTAGCTTTTTATACATTCAAGTAAATATGTAATTAAAAATTAAGATGTGTGTTAGATTTATTTACAAACCCATTTTAAAAATCACACTAAAATTTCATGTATATTATGAGAATTTTTTTTGTTAGAGAAATTGAAACAAAATGTCGGATTCAGAATGCCCCATTGTATTCAAAGGTGGCAATGTTTATATTTATAAAAGCCATATGTATTGTTATAGTTAGGGTACGATAACCTGAGTCAGCGTTTTTATTTATATAAATTTATACTTGTAAATTCTTAAAGCGGATATATTGAAAGAACGTGTAAGATGTGTGCTTTACCTGGATTTAAGCGATCGACAATAGGACGAACTTAAAGCGAGGTATACAATAACAAGACAAAACATTGTTATTGTGGGTCACCTTTATGATTACCTTTCTGATAGTATTTATGATATATTCAGTAGCATAACACAATTTTTTGCAAAATCTTTGTCATTTTTTTTCTCGCTTATGAGAGGGATTTTGGGAAAATATTTTGACTATATAATCTATATAATTTAGTATTTCCATTTTTCATACCTTGTCTTTTTATTTCAAGGACAACCGGTATATATTTATATATATATATATTTGAGTTTAGTTGTACAAAAAAAAATTACAGTTTTTATACACACTTGACAAAGACTAAAAATTAATAAAAGTCGCAACGTCGAATTCATAAATAGATTTGTCTAATTTCAATAAAGGTCGCTAAAATCAAAAAAATTACTTGTATTAGTATGATTATACGGCCAATAAAATGAATAAGAAACCTTAGATTCTTATTAACATCGAATATATATAAATATAGCAAGCGCCAATTAAGTTAGCGCGAGGCTGGCGCGAGGCTGGCGCGAGGAGGGGGTGCGTAGAAGCCGTTTTTAAAAACGTCCATCCCCACTACTCAAGTAATTGTCAGAATACATTTGTCATTGACGTTTGACGGAACATAATGTCTTTGCTAGGGGATCTTAAAGTGATACACGCTCAGAGGTTAGAATTATCTGACATTTGATGTAAAAACAAAAACAAATCTCCCCACTACTTTTAATCTGCGCGAACTTACCCCTCCTCGCGCCAACTTAATTGGCGTTTGCTATACATATATATATATATATATATATATATATATATATATATATATATATATTATACGATTTATAGTAGAGGATACAGCAATACAGTCGATGTAAGGGTATTTCAAATGGCATAGTCAAACAGATAATATCGGTCTGTTAGTGATAGAAGAAATGTTGAGGGTAACACAATGAAGAAAAGAAGAATTATTATTTATACGTAATACTATTTTTGTACTAACTATATGTATCAACTCTAAGAATTCGTACGCCTTGTCGTATTTTTCTCACCACAACTTATTGCGCTTCAATACAATGTACAATGAAGTTGGGCTACAACTTCATTGTACAAGCAACCACTTTAAGAAATCACAATAATGAAAAATACAAAGACATAATTATATAGAATATAAATCTAAAAAATAGTTCCTAAAATTACTTCTCATAAGCGAGAAAAAAAGTTAAAAAGATATTTAAAAAATTTTTATCACACCACTGTGCGACGACTATATTCTAAAAGATGATATCTTAAATTTGACCTGCAATAAAAAATAGAATAGTTTTGTTATTATCCATCTCATTCAGCTGTTACGTATGAAAACGTATGAAAACGTATGTGTGTTTGAGGTATTTATTATTTAAGCACATTCTGAATATTTCGAATTCATGGGCGTCGTAATGCAATTTTCAGGGTGGTTTTAATTTCGAGGTTCGCGTCGTAATTGACTCGCAATATTTTTGATTTATGTTCGACATAATTACATCTTTCCATTTATCATACATTGTCTCTTTCTTTCAAAGACAGCCGGTATATCATAATTGCAGTAACCTATACTATATATTTTGTTTGTGTGATTATGTTTTTGGCACTTGTATGGGTATGTTAAAAAGATTTCGTTCAAAGTAAAAGTTGAAGAAGCCATTGTACGAGAAAGTAATTTTGACTGTAGATATTATTATTCTAATTAAAATAATTACGATGAATCTACATGGACTAAGGGTCAAATTAATCCAATATTAGTGCTAGAAGTATTCATACTTATCGTTACATTGATTAATGAAAAATGAATATGCATATGGTTTTACATTTTCTTTAGTAAATATAACGCCTATAAGTATTATATCGCTTGTATTATAGAACTTATTTGATGTGTCCAAAAAATTATTTAGAGATGAAACTGACAGTTTATATTAAGTTAATCTTCTGGCCTTTATAAAAACATTTAGCAAAACAAAACGGTTTATTTAAAAATATGCCCATCATACATGTAGATGAATCAAAACCATTTCTTTCAAATGAATTTCTATGGCTTTGTCTCTTCAATTACAAGGGTTTTTAACATTTAAATATATCTACGGAAATTATTCCTTACTTTAAGTATGTATTACGTCCATCGTCACTTGGCAACCTGGTTGATAAAAATGATTTATTTTATTAGTAATTATTATTATTACTAATAATCAAAGCTAATAATGCTTGCCAAGTTGTAAAAACTTCTTTTCTAAAAAAAAGCGCCTTGAACTACTTGTTCTGATTATGTCCAAATGCTTTTAGTAATGAAACTACATTGAATTAAAAGATTAGTTTACCTAATTAATTACTTTTACATCATTTGTTTATAATGTAATAAACGTAATTAATTTAAATGACAAATTTATGGGTTCTTTATTGTTATTAAACGAATACAAATACTTATTATGGCATTTTATATTCTTTATAGACGGTAGTTCATCACATGCTATCTATATAATGAAATAAATCAAGTAATTTATGCCGTAACAACAACAGCATGAAACATCGGCCATATTGTTCGTAAATTACAAACAGTAAGAGTTGACTTGTACCTTACCGCAATAAAATCTCGATTATATGCAGGTAGAATGCAAAAATACGTTTGAATATTCGCATAATTTTATGCTGAAACATTGTAATGCGGCGTTATGTCTGTCGGCTCACTAAATTAAAAAACAAACGGCTCTATTAAATTGTACTTTTATATCTTTATGTTGTAGTTTGCGCATACGGTTTGGTGTTTT
The DNA here is from genome assembly GCA_935421215.2 of Melolontha melolontha. Lineage (NCBI taxonomy): Eukaryota > Metazoa > Arthropoda > Insecta > Coleoptera > Scarabaeidae > Melolontha > Melolontha melolontha. The sequence continues at coordinate 71,930,058 of OW285240.1, forward strand.
GTCATGGTTGAGCAGGGTAGAAAGCATTCTAAACATGTAAATTGTGACAAGGTATTATTTCTTCTTTTTTTACATGAAACTTGGGTGGATTTTTAGTTTAATAAATGAATTTTTTTGTGTCAATGTGAATTTGAATATTACATAGATATATCTACAGTATATTTGTGTATGCTCTTTGTTAAATATACATAATTTAATTTTTGATAATTGTGAGTTTCACTACATAATGCGATATTAAAAATCAACAACGTCCTTTTCAGTTTTTAAATTAAGTTAATATGACAGTCTTATCTCCATAGATTCTTTAGACTTTGAGACTGTAATTGTGTCGAAATTAACCGTTTTTTAAACACTGATCATCGACATAAATTTCTAAATTGTAAAGGAATAATTTAATGGCCTGTGTAAATATGCGAGCCTCTATTTTCTCTCTTAAATTATATTATAATTCTATGATTTTATTTAAATAAGTTTATAATATTGATATTCATTCCTTGCTGCTATCGTTAAAGAAAATCTACTAATATTGAAATATATGAGAACTGACATCAACTAAAGGTTAAATTTCAACACATATAAGTACATTAATGAATACCTATATATAATAATAAACCAAAAGTAAATGACAAAATTGCTTCATTTAAAATGTAGCAAACCCGAATGAAAGCTTATTTTTCACTTGTTTTATGTCTCCTAAATTTGTGATTAAATAATAATAATAGTCCCCATAACTAGTCATGCAGGCGTTTGGGGTGTAACATGGTAGGCTTGTTAGGACTTGCGCCATTTGGTACACTAGGATGGTAACGTGGCTAGCGCTACGCATCAACCGCCTATTACTTTAGAGTTTTACCTCCCGGTACTCATTTTTGCCAGCCTGAGTCGAGCTGCGACCGAAGAACGCCATTGATTTTATTTATTGGCCATACCAGGGTTTGAACCCAGTTCATTTGATTCATAGTCTAGCGACCTACCCACTAGACCTCTTCGTGGTTAAATTTGTTATTAATTTTAAATAAATTACAATGTTAAGCAAAAATCAACTTTTTTGTTATTTAAAATTTCACCGGAAAGCAGAAATCCTTGGATTTTCACTAACACGTTGTTTGCTATGAAGTGAGTTATAATGAAATATCTGAAAGTCGGTATGTTCTTAATGTTCCACTTACTTCAGAATGTTGTTAATGCCGAGCAGTAATCAGCAAAGAAACTCAGTTGCATATCATCAGTTGGACCACCAGGTTCACGTTCTTAGACCACCAGGTTCAAGTTCTTCTTCGTCCAAACTCCAAGATTCTGGTGATTTTGGTATAGAAAGTTCTTCACTTTGTTCGACGGGCCGTAAAGCTGGTGGTAAATTGAGATACTCACAATATGCTTGGGCTTCGGTCCGATACCCAGTATGAGGCGAAAGTAACAATATGTGGCATAGTCTTTCGGTTTTCTCCACACCATTGCTGCAAAACGTATTTTACATTTTGTACCGTTTAACCAACCTGCTAACAATGGTACACAAGTGTTACAGCATTTGTGAGTAGTCCATCACTTATCTTGACTTCCTGCTTTAACTCCGAAATAAAGTCCCATAACAAAAACTGTTGTCATTATTTACACACTGTCTAGCGATTGTACTAACTTGTTAATTCACAGTCATTAAACAGCAGTAGACATAAGTCAAGTATGTAGAACATAAACGCGTTAGTAACGACATTTCACGGCACTGCATAGGAAATGCAGTAACTTTATATGCTGATGAAATGCCCAATATCTGATTTGGGTGCATGCTTCTTGCATGTAATAGACAGGGATGAACTTATCTTGACATGATACTTTCGTCACTACTGACCAATTACACAAAGTAGTGCAATATGGATGTAGTGTATAATTGGAAAATATAAATATTTGTTACAAACAAATTTCTTGTTGCAAATTTCCAAAAAATTGTCCATTAAGTGTCGATTTTCGGCATTTCAATAATTTCAATTTATGTATTTCGAGATGCTGATTACGATAAACAAAACTGCATCCGCTTATTTCTTTTAGTTTCTTTAGTTCTCTTCTTTAGCTTTTTGGAAACCCCGGACTGGTGTTTGAATCGAAATTTGAGAAAAAAATATTTTCAAACTCGCGAAAATCGTAAAATTGTAACCTCGGCTTTGGGCTACCACCATATCTCCGATACTAAACCATCTAGTGCGATCATTTGGACACCGATAGATGCGAATCGAGACGCCGAATCGATTGCTGAAAACCAGTAGGTTCTACGACGCCCAGTTTTGGAATTATGTCTGAAAAACCGAAATTTCAACGGAAAAATTTGGAAATTTTGTGAATGTTCTGTTAGCTGTAATCGCCAAACGGTTCGCCCTATGGGTCACACTTGAGTTCGTTTTAATTGCTTCGGCGAACGCTTTAATTCGCCACAAAGTTCACGTCGAACGGACAATAAATGTGTCAGTTACGGCATCTTGAAAATTTCGCAAGAAAATTTCAAAAAATCAAAGTGTTGATTTTCGGCGTTTGGGTACTATCTCTTTTAGTTTTCGAGATTTGCACGAAATTGGTAGGCACCAAATTTCAGCGCGATAATCTTCGTACAGTCTTCTATAACGCCTTAGAAAACCGTGACGTGGTTAAGAGTCGAAATTCTAGAAAAAAATATTTTCAAACTCGCGAAAATTGCATTAAAATTAAAACATCGATTTTAGGCCATCACCGTATCTCCAAAACTAAACCATCCAAGGCGATCATTCGGACGCCCAGTTTTGGAGTCCAAAAAACTGAAATTTCTCCCGAAAAATCCGGAAATTTTACGAAAGTTCTGACATTTGTAGCGGCTAAACGGTTCGCCCTATAGGGAGGCACTTCGGCGTCAACTATGTAGAACATAAACACGTTAGTAACGCCGTTTCACGGCACGACATAGGAAATGCAGTAAATTTATATGCCGGTAAATGCACAATATCTAATTTAGGTGCATGCTTCTTGGATGTAATAGATAGGAATGAACTTGTCTTAACGCTGTACTTTCGTCATTGCTGACTCATTACCCAAAGTGGTAAAGTTTGCATGTATGGTATACTTGCAAAATATAAAAGCTTGTTACAAAAAAATCCGGGGTAATGAACAATTTCAGTTTTAAATTCGTTTTTAGATTGCCGAAATTCATCAGAAACACCTAAAAACTTTCATGTCACAAAATGTGTCTTTAACAGTGTTATAAGTTCTAATCTTAACCTAGTGGATATTATTAATATTTCCAAATATTATTAAGGTTTATTTGCAATCTAAATTGAATGGCAAGCAAAATATGATTTAAATAACAATATTAGTGAGGTGCAGAACTTCTTCCAAATGTTATAGTATATTTATATATAGTATATACTATTTTTTTTGTGCACATAAATCTTTACTCATCTGTTCTCAATATTTCTTCCAAAATTACATTGTAACTAAAGACGTTTCTAAAGACCTTAAAGGAAACTACCTACTTTGTTCAAAACTGACTACCTATTATTTTCAATTTTATTATTAGGCTTATAGTTCCTTTAATACTTTTTATGTAAAGTCTCTCAATTATTCAATTTTTGACAATAAATAATGTATAGATATTTCCGCTTGGTGTGATAATTGACAATAATTTAAAAGAAACAATGTCGTTAATTTTTATAACCAAAATTTATTAGATTTCTATGTTAGAAATTCAATACAATACTCGTACGTTTTTTTCATTTCATTTATTTCCTTTAATTAATTCGGTAATTTTCCTCTAATTTTGTGTATTCTTTGCCGCCATTTATGATATAGTTACATTTATATTGCTCATATAACTTCATTATTTAACAGCGTGAGCATCCGAAAGCGTGCTCTGAATTTTTATACGCTCATACGTCCGAAGAACACACACACGCCGCAAGATCATAATCCCATTTTATTACGCAACAGTAACTGCTTTACCGCGTTTAACGGACCTACGTGCGCCAAATATTAAGCATATTGTTTCATAAAAAAATATATACGACCACATTTTTAAATTTTTTGACCCCATTTTGCTCAGTTCGCTACAGCTAACAAATGCTATCTGAAAAAAAAACGAGAAAAATGAAGAAAAGGGGGAAATGAGTAGAGCGGCAATTTATCTCTATTAAAAGAGTTCTGACATAAAGAGCTGTTGAAGTGGAACAAAAAGAAAGAGACGTTAATTAGAGGGAACAACCGGAATCCATTAGGTGAAAATGTATAAGAAGGCCGCGAAACGCAAGAGTTTGACTCGTAAAGGCGAAACAAAAGCCGTTCGCGATCGGTTTTCCAGAAACGTAGAGCGTCTAGATGCTATTTACACTTTACCAGAGAAATGTTGTTTATCCAAGTCGTTCCGAAAATGTTCTCTATTACTGTTGCGCTGAAATACTTCTTACTGTTCAACAGAAATTCGCAAATTCTCACATTCAAGTTGCATTTTCTAGCGCATAGTTCAACGATCTTATGGGTTTGTAATAAATTTCAGCAATCTAATATTTACTTTTGTTTATAAACTCCTATTTACTATAATTATTACGCGGACACCTGCCATAAAATTCTATTTAAGCAGCAATTTTATATTTTCAATCTAATTAGATAATAGCAATACATACTTATGCATACTGCATATATTCAATTTTTTTATTCAACACAATTCATTTAACATAGCTCAGTTCATAAAGAATATCAAATTTTGGAAAACAGTTTACTTCGTGAATAAACGAGATTTATATAGGATTTTTATTGGTGTAAAATTTTAGTTCATGTAAAGGTTTACGAGTAAATATTAATGCAAATAGACTAAGCGGATTTCGTTACAGTTGGCGGAGTTATGGTCGCGTTTTAGGATAAAATATCGTTTGAAATTCAGGATTCATTGCTGTAGTCTCATTGATTGTTATTGCTGTATGCAAATTCTTATTGCATCTTTCACATTTTTTACTGTGGCTATTTACATTGCTCGTGATATTTCATTTTTCGACTTAGAAGCGTTATCTGAGACATTTGAGAGTAACTTGTAGATAGGCTTTCTCTGCTTATTGGAGATTTTAGTCACTCTAACTTTATAAATGCTTCTTTATTTAAAGATTTTTGTAATTTGCCTTTTTAATATTCTGAACTTATAGTAAATGAGAAGTAATGAATATTAAATCTCATTTTTACATGCAAAAGTCGCCGTATATGATACTTTAATTACTACAATTCGACAAACTAAGTTTGTACCAGTATGTAAAACACATCACGCCGCGACGTGGACCTTCTTCATTTGGAATAAGTTTAGAATGTTAACTATATATACACAAAGTATAGAAGTGAGAAGTCATATCTGCCTTCAGGATACTGTAATAATTTTTAATTATCCTAACAACCGGGAAGGTCGAAGTCGCGGCGTGGTGTGTTTTATATACTGGTACAAACTTAGTTTGTCGAATTGTAGTAATTAACGCATCACATAAGGCGACATTGGCATGTAAAAATGAGATTTAATATTCATTAATTCTCATTTGCAATAAGTTCAGAATGTTATCTAAGTATAGAAGTGAAAAGTCATATCTGTCTTCAGGATACTGTAGATTGACAAGCTCCAATAGGAGCGAAACGCGTCGGTTCGTTCCATTGGTGGATGTGGCTTTTCATGAATTTTTGATTTCCTTATTTAAAACAATTTAATAATGTTTACAATTGTGACAATAAGTTTATTGATTTACACTTTTCAAATCTATCTTGCCCTATCATAGTTGATCATGATGAACACTCCTGGGTTCCTGAAGATACATCATCAAATTATTAATAGATGCGAGAGTTTCAATCAATTTACGCTATAATTTTCATAAGGCCAACTATATTCTCTACGATTATCTCCAAAATCTGAGCGAATCATTCGTGGATAATTATACTGATGCAAACTTAGCACTTTCCGACTTCTACAGAACATTACATCAGACTTTAAATAATTCAGTTCTACAATACAATATTGCAAAATTATTCTATTGTAAATTATAAAATACTGGAAGCTAAAAAAATGATAGGTATAAATGAAAATAATCGCACCATGCTGTTCTTTGTAAGAATTAACTTGCTTCTGCTTATAGTTCTTGTATATCTAATGTGAAAACTTCAATTAAACATTATCTTCTAGAGGTTTTTGATATCACATGTTTTAGAAAATGTATCTGGAAAATTGCAGTATAACAGCTCTACATATGCATTACCGCACGATATTGTTAATGATTTTGCACACTATTTCTCGAAAACTTTTATTCACACTGATAGTCAGGGTTCTGATGATGTGATTTCCAATAATCCTTCTCTAACATTAGCCTTTGTCGCTGAAGAAGAGATTATCTACATTATGGTCCCTTTTGGTGAGAACTTTGTACCAAGTTTTCTGGTTAGAGTTGTAAGTTTCGTTTTGACTAAGCCATTACCTACCTTTATTAACATATTCGTAAAACTATTGACCGATTGCGATTCTCTCAAATTTTGCAACATTTGAACAATCGCAATTTAGCCGACATTAAACTTTTGCGTCTTCTCCCCAACACAGATTTGACCTGGTATTTCCACAGTAACAAACCTTGCAATACTTACACAAGTTATTAGTCAGGTACTTGACAATATCGCCCTGGTCGACGTAATTTATACTGATTTTTCGAGTTAATTTGGCACTATCGATCATGACTTCTCACTAAATAAATGAACTTCGTTTGGCTGTGGTCTTCCTTTTATGAAACTTATGAGATAATATCTGACTAATAAAATAAATTACGTCTTCTATAGTAGCTTCTCCTAGTAAGCGTATGTATCTGTATCAGGTGTTCGGCGGCACTCTAACCTCAGACCTTTCCTCTTCATCCTTGTTATTAACGACCTGTTGTCATCCTTATCATCCTGTGGTATTGCCTATGCTGATGATGTAAAAATATTCTATGCTATAGTATATAACAGTATATAACTTAAGATGGTGCAATGCAAGTCATTTAAAGATAAATCTCTCCAAATGTTGTGCTATAACTAATATACGTAAACCTCTTGCTACTAACACTGTAATTAAAGATCATGGTGTATTGTTTGTCTCTTTAGACTAGAGTTTGGCCAATATATTCAAGAATTGTGTTTGCTGCATCCAAGCCATTAGAATAGAACATTTTAACAATATAGTTCTTCTCTAAAGCTTTTACTTTGCTAACGTTTTAAGTAAGTTAGTATATGCATTGATTGTTGGGTCTCCACATTATTTAACTCAGCAGCTATTTAGCGAGCAAATTCGGCGCAGCTTTTTAAAGTAGTTAAATTTTACAATTGATGGAACCAACTCTCCCAGATCATGCGACTACGATTTACTCTTGGAGAGGCATCAAATGAACTCTCTTACTTCCCGAAGGAAAACACATAGGGCAATTTACATAGATTAGGGGATGAATTGACTGTTCTGAAATTTTATTTAGTGTCGATTTCATATTCCTCGTCTTACTGCTCGCTCAGTCAAAACTTTACAACTTTCAACCTTACAACTGTGAGAACGAACGTTTTATGGAACTTTCCGGTAATTAATATGTGCCGCTTCGCTGATCATCAGTATGAGGATATATTCCTTAACTTGTAATAATTACATTTTTTATGATTATTATTTATTTTATTTAATGTTATTACAATATTGTTTTTTTTTTTGAGTATTGTATATGTTTATATGGCTTTGTATTTGTCCTGAAATCAATTCTATTATTATTATTATTGTTAAGCGAAGTGAATGGCGATTTTAATTTTTGATAGTGTGATTACAATTTTAGTATAGAATTTGATTAGCAAAGTATGGTAATATTCCTCTGCATGTTCTTTCTTGCTATGGATATTACTAGCTGTCCATGTTCTGACCAATTTTTAAAGTTCACCAAATACTAATACTTATACACACATTTGAAGTTTTTTTTTTAGTATCTGAATTAGAGCAATTTAGAACAACAGATAAAGAAATTTATCTACCATCCTCATATCTGTTCATGAAAATGTTATCATTATATTATAGCAAGTAACATTTGTCATTTGGTTATTATTGAATCATATTCATAATAATCTTAATTCTCCACAAATATATCTACTCGGATAGCCAGGCATTCAAGGCGAATGCTGACAGCTTAACATCTTAAAGCGCTCCATTGGCGCAGACATAATAAGAACTCATGGCTTGCCTATCCCCCGTAATTGACGTCTAGCTGTTGAGATCTCTCAATTTAAAACATTGTTTTGTCAATGTAAACTTTGCTAAATCTTAATTGAACTCCTGAAGAAATAACAAATGGTTATAAAATATAGGGTGAAATAGATGACTTTTTTTTATTTGCCAGACCGCTCACCCGTTCAATTAATTTTTACTAATACAGTACGGTCAATATTACTTAATAGTCTATATATATATATATATATATATATATATATATATATATATATATATATCATTTGATAAATCTTTGAAATTCGGCTATATTAAATATTTAATTAGGGTGTTATTTCGCGAAGTAATGTGAAAATTAAATATTGCTATCTACAAATTACAACGCTAATTAACGACATTTTTTTGAAAAATTTCGTCTTTAGGTGAGTCTCGAACCCACGACTTTTAGTTCTCTAGACTAACGCTCTATCCACTGCGCTACCAAGGCTCTTGCGTTCGAGTATTGTTCAAAATGCCTAAAGAAACAGATATTCATATTCTGTCGTCGATGGAATTTTGCTAAATTTTCATCCATTAGCTATTTGATAATAATCTATTTATTAGCCGTACAATTAATATATATATATATATATATATATATATATATATATATGGTAAATTCAATCAGTTGGCGATTAAAGGTCTGGTTTACTTCAAAGTATATATATTTAAAACAACCCTACATATTTCGGCAATGATGCCTTTATCAAGGATATAAAATATAAATGACAGTATATAAATGTCAAATAATTGAGTTGCTATGGATAAAATTATTCAAAGATACATTCCAATTGCATAATAATGAATTTACCATATCATACCAAGGTCAAGAAAATATTATATATATATATATATACATATATACATATACATATATATACATATTATAAATATAATATTTTCGTGACCTTGGTATGATATGGTAAACTTAATAAGTCGGCGATTAAAGGTCTGGTTTATTACTTCAAAGTATATATATTTAAAACAACCCTACATGTTTCGGCAATGATGCCTTTGTCAAGGATATAAAAAATATAAATCATATATTTTTTATATCCTTGACAAAGGTATCATTACCGAAACATGTAGGGTTGTTTTAAATATATATACTTTGAAGTAATAAACCAGACCTTTAATCGTCGACTTATTAAGTTTACCATATACATATTATATATATATCAGCTGATAAATCTTGGAAATTCGGCTATATTAAATATTTAATTAGGGTGTTATTTCGCGAAGTAATGTGAAAATGTAAATATTGCTATCTAATATTTAATATAGCCGAGTTTCCAAGATTTATCAAATGATATATATTAATTGTACGGCTAAGAAATACATTATTATCAAATAGCTAATGGATGAAAATTTAACAAAATTCCATCGACGACAGAAATATTAATATCTGTTCCTTAATAAGTAACTTAAGGCATTTCTAACTATATTCAAACGCAAGAGCCTTGGTAGCGCAGTGGATAGAGCGTTAGTCTAGAGAACTAAATGCCGTGGGTTAGAGTCCTACCTAAGGACGAAATTTTTCAAAAAAATTTCGTGAATTAGCGTTGTAATTTGTAAATAGCAATATTTACATTTTCACATTACTGCGCGAAATAATATCCTAATTAAATATTGAATATAACCGAATTTCCAAGATTTATCAAATGATATTTATTAATTGTATGGCTAAGAAATAGATTATATATATATACCGTCGCTAATACATTCGAATGCTTTCTGCAACAAATTATTACTTATTAACTTTTTAAATAATCAATTTTTGTAGATGTAAGAAAGGATTATAAAATTTTTATTATTAGTTCGAGTATTGCAGTTTGTCTCCGCGATCAATTTCAAGTAATTAAATAAAATACAAAAAAGTAATTTGAATAAGCAAAATAAAACATACATTTCATGCAATCTCTAAATATATTCATCTTGTCTTTCAAATATAAAGTTCTTCCTCAATACACCGAGCAGAATCTATGAATATTTCATAATGATTCCTCTTCCATGTTGGTTGTTTTGGAAAAACTCCATCGGTAGCAGCGGAAATTTTTAACTCGGTCCCAATTCAAAGCAGCAAGTGGAACTTATTCGCGGTTATTCAAATCTTCAAGAGCGAAACGAGGTCTGACGACGAAATGGAAATTCTGAAAAGCCAGAGAGATATCGGAGTCCCCCGAACTTCTGGTCACGATTGCAATTTTGCAGGAATGTGTATTGGCGAATGTCGATTGCTTCCAAATATGGTACGTGATATGAACTCGATATTATGATAGAGATTATTAACTCCCTCTCTTGTATAGGAGACAGAACGCGTACATTTCACATACACCCCTACACATCAACTTATAAAAAGCAATTCCCCAGATACATGTATATGTATATACATACATACTCATATACGCATATACATACATGTATAAACAAACAACACACGCTACAAATTTATATGTTTGTATATATACATGTGAGACTGTAATATGTATTATGATACGAACTGCTATCGAATGGTAAAATAAAATTTTTTCATCATTTTCCGAATTTTCTCAATTATGCTTTTAAACATAAAAATGGGTAATAATTATGTGTTTATGTATATATTAATATGTGTATTTCGTATTCTATATTAATACTAAGATTTGTACATACATGATATTAATCGATTATTCATTTTTATACTTAAAAATTCAAATTAGCAATATTTTCTACATAAATTAAAAAGGCCCATAACTTTGCTGAATCCTTCATATTAACAATAACAAATAATTCACACCACATAGGCAGCTAAAATTAATATTGACTAGTAATATACATATTTACAAATTGTAAGTCAGAAATTGTTCTATAGAGCGTTTCACGTTCACGATGCAGTATGGGCTTTATGGGGAAAGTTTACATAGTTGTCAAATTGTTCAATACAATCTGCCAACTGATAAAATAATTTTTGCAGATTGATTTTAAAATAACCTCTGTTGACAGTGTTGTCATAGCACATAATCTACATAAATTAAACACGCAATTAAAATTAAGAAAAATCATGTTTAAATTGAATTGTAGTTTTCCAATTAGAAATACGATATTGATTATACAGGCCTACAAAAAAAAAATTTTTTTTTTGGTGCACCTCTGTTTGTTTGAGTTGTCGATAAAGTAGGTAATATACAGTATATTGACATACGTCATTTTAACTCATCAGCTCTAGTTTACCTACTACCCTCATTGTGAATTGTTGTCGGTCTTGCTATGGTCTTGTTCGTAACTAGTCATTATTACAATATCATCGATAAAGTTTGTGTTACTATTTCATTATGGCTAGTACGTCCAGACGTTGTGTTAACGATCCTGATATATTTTGTTATGTTTGTGGTGAATACATACTGAAAAATCAGCGTAAATCGATTACAAACACAGTGCGTCGTTTGTATTTTGCTTACTTCGGTATTGAAATTCTATACCAAGATAAAGTGCGGGTGCCTCATAGTGTTTGTAAAATATGCGTTGAACATTTGCGACAATGGGAGAGAGGGAAACGTAAGTCCTTGAAGTTTGGAGTGTCTATGATATGGCGAGAACAAAAAAATCATTATGACGACTGTTACTTTTGTATGATTAATATAGTGGGCATCAACAAAAACAATCGCCATAAATGGAAATACCCCAATATTTCTTCAGTACAAAGACCTCTTCCTCATTCAGAAAATGTTCCAATACCAACTTTGCACCAGGTAGTGCAGCAAGCTCAGGAGGAGGAAGCTGAAATACCTATTTCTTCCCAAGTAGATGATTACTTTCAATACTGCGGAAAAACATCAGATCCTAAGCCATTTTCGCAGAATGAGCTTAGTGACCTCATCAGAGACTTAGATCTTTCGAAGGAACGTGCTGAGTTACTAGCGTCAAGATTAAAAGAAAAAAATTGTCTTTCCTCAGATGTTCGAGTGTCAACATATCGCACGAGTGAGGGAAAGTTATTGAAGTTTTTTTCATCTGATGAAAATTATGCTCTTGTTGTTGGGGAAAGAAATGTTATAAATGAACCCTTAGTTTCAAGAGAAAAAATCATTCTTCCGCCATTGCATATAAAATTAGGGCTAATGAAGCAATTTGTTAAGGCTCTCGATAGAAATGGTCAATGTTTCCAGTTTATTTCTCACAAATTTCCTGGTTTAAGTACTGAAAAACTAAAAGCAGGTATCTTTGATGGACCTCATATACGTAAATTGATGAAAGACACAACTAATTTTGAGACTTGTATGAATGATGTGGAGAGGCTTGCCTGGCAATCTTTTGTAGCAGTTGCATAAAATTTCCTCGGAAATCATAAGGCTGACAACCATGTAGAACTAGTAGAGGAAATGCTGGTGCGATTCAAAGATTTAGGCTGTAATATGAGTATAATAGTCATCTACATCATTTCCAACACAATTTAGGAGATCTAAGCGAAGAAAAAAGGGAACGTTTCCACCAAGACTTAAAAACAATGGAGAATAGATACCAAGGAAGGTGGGACAGTCATATGATGGCTGACTATTGCTGGGGAATCATGCGAGATTGCCCGAGTCAGTTTCATTCTAGAAAATCACTCAAAAGACAATTTCTCGATGTTTAATGTCAATAAAATATATATTTTTTCGTGAATTGTGTTTTTTTTTTCTCGGGAACTAGAGCTGACGGAAGAATACGGGTAACATTTTTGATATCGCCATGTAAGACATACTTAAAATCGGATCTAAAATCTCCAGCACCAAAATGGTTGTAGGCCAGTGTTATCAGCATGAAGGGTTTGAATATGCACTTGATGTTAAAGCAATCGACTGGATATATTAGTAAATCAGCATGTGTAATGTTTTATAAATTACAATGTGAGGACAATAATTCTCGCATGTCTCTTTGCATTGACAGTGACAATAATATAAACAATAGTACCTTAGTTATTTTTGTCTACTCCCATATTTTAAATGTATTATTAGATATCCGAGACCTGTACTTTAATTATGTCCATTAAGATAACAAATGTTTCATTAAGATACAAGTTTACAGCCAATAGGAATGTGACATTCCAATATTCGACCAATAACGTAATGAACATTTGACAAATCTAAATTTTGACAATTCAGTCACCTACTCTGAACTGAAATAGAACTGAAAATACATTTAATTATTTGGACACAATTCATTTTTGAAAAGTTTAAATTAGAATTTCAATACCACGATGAAGGGTTGGAACATGCGTTTGATGTTGATGAAATGTCAGAGTAATCAATTAATTGAATCTGTTAATAAATCAGCCTCGGGATCATCATTTGAACTTGATTCTTCGACATGTATTATGAATTCCTCAATATCCCAGCGGTCCATCGATAATCCACATCTCATCTTCAATTTTTTTTATATGTTTGATCTAATTTTCCAAATTTTCAGCTTTTACGTTCTTATATGCATTTACAATTAGAGAAAGCATGTCTTTTACTTTGAATGGTCCTTTACTTGTGACCAAGCCATCTCCATTGGATTTAGCTCGCAATGATAGTGTGGAAAACGAAGAACTTCCCGGTGAGCTTTCTTTGCTAAAACATCAATCACATATGTATCATATTTATGTTGAACTTATGATACACAAAATAACAAATCTCTTTTAACATATTATCTTCACAGGTATATTCTTTTCAGTCTGACAGATTATTATATTTTCCTTCCTACATGCATATGTTGGAATCTTATCGGTCTTTCAGCTGTTATATGTCGCTTTATCTATAACAATTACGGCATTTTCTGGAGGTGTTTAGTAATAACTGCTCAATAAACAATTTTTCAAATGTCTCTGCATCCATTTCATTATGAGCATCAACAGTATTTATTTTACACAGAAACTTCAATTCTGCACCCACGAGAAATTCATGTTCATTACCGGCATGTATTAAAGTAAAGCGAGCACCAGTTAAAGATTTTAATTCTGTACTCAGTCCCCGAATAAATTCGAGTACTTTTAATAGTAATATCATGCCAGTTTTATTTGCACAGCGCCCTACATTATCCCATGATTCATCTACGTAGATAATACATCTACCTGAATTAATATTATAATAGATATATGTTTTGATGTAAAGTATAAATAAATATTATCCAGTTCAAAAACTTCTGTGTTTCAAAAGCCTATATAATGTAGATCGTGTTAAATTAGGTAGATTATTGTCAACGTTGATGCCAGTAAGAACTGTATTCAAGGTAGGTGCAACATTTAGTAAAAAAGAACTATGTACTTTTTGTCGTACAAGTAATTGTATATCTTCATTGTAAGTATTTTTTTGCTTTCGTTCTTCTGCTTTTTTTTCTTGGACATGACAATGGCCCTTTTTGTTGTTAATTTCTTATATTTTATAAACTACGCACTGAACAATTTAGGGCTTTACTCGCTTCTGCAGCAGCAGCGGTAGCGCTCATAGGTTTTTTAAGAAATCGAAAATTAAACTATTTACAAGAGGACAATGTTTCCTAATCTCTTCAGCAACCTTATTTAAAGCATGAGCAAGACATGTTGCATGTATCAAGTTCGGATAAAAGATTTTCAAATTTTGCCCGGCCTTTATCATGTACAGTGCTGCATCTGTCAAAATGAGCAATACATTATCTCAGGGACAGGCGTAGGAAGAAAAAATGTTGATAGATCCTCTTGAACAAATCTGGCCACTGTGAGTGCATTTGTTTTTTCTAACTCTTTAGAAGCAATGAGGTCAGATTTTGGCAGAATCTCGTCGCTAATAACACCAATCAATAAATTAGCAATAGAACGTCCTCTTGAATCGGTGGTTTCACCAATATGTAAAAATGTTTATTTCAAATTTTAGCTTTAATTTCTTCAATTACCTCCGAATACAAGGAACTTACGTAGTTTCTTTGTAGTGTTGCTTCACCTTGGACATTGAATTTGCAATACTTCTGGAGAAAATAAGTGAAGTTTTGATTATGTAGCTTTGACAAGAGAATATTTGACGTAACCATTGCATGACATAGGTCTCGGTTAAAGATATCTTGTTCGTTTAGCTTTTTGGACATTGGTTGGAAATATTGCGTTAATGTGGGTTTTGATACGTCTCCAGATTTCATCTTACCCAATTTAGTAATATGAATAGAAGTTTTCAAGTGTGAGTCTATTTGATATTTTTTATCGCATGGTATCTGCAAAAAAAAAACGAAAATTTAAATATCAAATTGAAAATCAATAATATCAATATTTAGACCTAAATCCCTAACAAAAAAGTTCCAAATATTAAACGAAAGCGCCCATAGTGTCTAAATGGTGCGAAATCAGTCGATGTACTTAAGGTTTCATAAATAATTAAATTAAAACTGACAGGGTAAAACCGAAACGCCCTGTAAATTTCTCTGTATTTTCATAGCGTATGTCCCTAAAAAAGAATGTAATGTAACTTGCTTTTAATTTTTTTTTTGTAACTCAAAAAATAGTAGATATCGACCGATTTCGCACCACCCTCTATATTGAATATTCCAAAGTTATACTTACAATTTTGACGCGCGCAAAATAGTAGGCTTTTCCCATATTTATAAGTACATAGTTGTTTGTATGGCTTAATCCACACTCACGCTCTACTGATTTTGCGCGTTTTACTAATAAAGATAAATAAAATACCACAACACTACAAAACACAAATCGATGATATCTCTTCAAAAGCACAATCAGAAATAAAATTCAGAAATGGATTTGTTATTTATGTAAATATAGGTACAATAAAACCACCGTTAACGATTTAGATAGACCTACTTTGAATTCTCGGAATTTAAGACTGGCAATACCCATACTTTTGTACATCATAAACATTTTTTTTCTTGAGAACTACAAAGTTAATAAAATAAAATACTTCATAATGGAAGATTTATAAAATCTAAATGTAATTTTAGTGACACTTAGAAATATTTTAGTTCATTAATGTTTATTATTTAGTAAATAGGTTAATATCATCATGTTAATATTAGTAACATTTTACAATTCCTTTTACTGACATGATCCAGTCGTGTCTTAAATAAATAAATAAATAATGCTACTGACAGAGTATTAATATACAATTTTGTATAAAGGAAAAGCAAAAAGAAGAAAGAAAAAAAGATCAATTACAATAACGTACTATACTTTAGATCTGATCTCTTACACACTATTAATGTGTTACCATTTTAATTTCTCTTTTACGATAGTAAAAACAAAAAGCGTTACACGCACACAAGTATAGGTTGTAAACATTTATGTGCCAGATTTGCGTGTAGAATTTAACATAAATTCACATTGCATAACGAGTAAACATTATCTTACGCGGTCGATTATAATGATTTTATTGATTAATAAAAAGGCGGTTCGGTCAAACGACGTGCACCATTTGTTTATTTAATTTATAGGCGGGCGTATGGCGGCGTGTCAGTTTGTGAAATTCCCGTTTTCCCCTGTTTATTTGCCTGTCATTTCGGACAAGTTCCATGCCGGTGTGTACCACCTCGTTCGCGTTTGATCTTAAACTTTTTCAAATAAATATCGATTACAGATTATTCACGGTGTGTGCGTCATTAAGAGTGCCTTTTAAACGACTTTGTATCGTTGTAAATGGCGCTGTTCGCACCCCATTCGGTCGCTCATTAATCACTTTATGGAGAAGACTTTTTTCAATCAACAGAAACAGAAGAGCAATAATATTTTACTGCCTACCTGTTCAACGTATGGTTTTGGAACTCTGTCCTTGTTGTTTTATTACTGAGTATTTTCGCTCTTCAACATTTATTTTTAAACCAAAATTGAAGAAATTAGAATGTGTTTATTAAAATTTTAAGAATTTCTT
Organism: Melolontha melolontha; assembly: GCA_935421215.2. Classification (NCBI taxonomy): domain Eukaryota; kingdom Metazoa; phylum Arthropoda; class Insecta; order Coleoptera; family Scarabaeidae; genus Melolontha; species Melolontha melolontha. Next base: position 71,947,134 of record OW285240.1, read on the forward strand.
GAAACGGAAAATACCTTTTAACTAAATTTCTTTAACATTAGAATTAAATTTTTTTTATACAAATATGAGAACAATATATCATGTAAATTGAAACAAATTTCCACCAAAATAAAAATGTTCTCAAAAAGTAGTTTTATTATAATCATTAAAGAAAGACAAGATCTAAGACGATACTATGCACTGGATTAGGTAACACTTTATTAAAGTTTATTTATTTTTGAAACGTCGTAGAAATCAACATTTTACATATACTACTCGCAATAAAGTTTATTGTGCACACTTGAATAAAATAAGCACAAATTTAATTTATAGTGAATCTGTTTTAAGAGATATATTATACAGGGTGAGTCGATATTCACTCCCCAGCTCTTGAATATGTGTTCTACAATTAAAAATATGATAAAAATGAAGAATAATAAAATCCTGAAAGCGAAACTGTTTTCTGGTAAAATTTAAATAAAAAATTAACGAACGATTCGAAGACAAAACCACGCACAAGCGGAATTCATATTTATAGAAAGTAGATTTGTCCCCAAGCCCCATAAGTACGATTATGGAGCATATGGCACTGAGTAGCTTGTTAAGTCCCACTACACCACTCAACGGCGGCCGAAAATCGCGCGAGGTAGTGTTGATCCAGTTGATCGAAGCTGCCATGGATTGACTTTGACATTATGCGTATTTGACTTGTATCATTTATTGACTATTGAAAATTTAAAAAACATTTTTAAATTCGAAATGGTAGGGTATACTAATAGAGAATACGTCGATATGATAAAAGTTTCAGACGTTTGTTATGATAACGTTCGTGCCGCCGAGCGTTTGTACAGAGAACGATATCCGAACCACGTCATCCATATAACAAAACATTCCAAAATATAGAAATACGTACTGTGGAGACAGAATGTATCCCTCCAAAACTTTCTTTGCATGCCGTTCGACCTCGAACACATACATGGCAGCAGGAGCAACAGTATTGCAGGATGTTTAGAATAATCCTACCGCCGGTAGACGTTTGTTATCAAGAAATAGGCGTCACACCCAATCATCTGTTTCTTCATAGATATCTGGAAAGATACAACTTGTACCACCTACAGCCTGTTCAAAATCCTGCATCCCGGAAGTAACTTATAGAGAGTAAATTTTATTACACAAAATTCAGAACAATCTCGACTTTTTCCATATTATTTTGTTTACCGATTAACCTCATTTCAATCAACAAGGAGCCATAACCTTCATTCTTAGTACTGTGAGTATCCTTAGGGAAAAGATTGTTGGACGTCTTTGTAAAGTAATATCCTCTAATAGACCTGGCAAAGTGTTCTCACAAAAATTACTGTAATTTTCATCATTCAGTATTCTTGGCGGAAAATATGGACTGATAATTCTTTTTCTCAAAATACCAATCTAAACATTCACAGAGTAACGTCTTCGCTGATTTTACCAACGTAGAATAAGAATGGAGCGCCACGCATGCTACATTACAGAGAAATTTTTACCGTTTCTTAATAAATAGTTTGTCGAGGTGGACCAATAGCGTGGCCACCCCAGTCACTCAACTTAAGTCCAGTAGATTTTTGGCTGTGAGGATACATATGATAAGGTTTGTTTAATTTACTGTGCCTGTCGGAATGGATGGTGTTATAGAAATATATATATATATATATATATATATATATATATATATATACATATAATATTTTCGTGACTTTGGTATGATATGGTAAACTAAAATAAGTCGGCGATTAAAGGTCTGGTTTATTACTTATTAACTCAATTATTTGACATTTATATTCTGTCATTTATATTTTTTATATCCTTGACAAAGGCATCATTGCCGAAACATGTAAGGTTGTTTTAAATATATATACTTTGAAGTAATAAACCACACCTTTAATCGCCGACTTATTAAGTTTACCATATATAGATACATATATATATATATATATATATATGTATATATATATATATATATATTTTGTAAATTCAATCAATCGGCGATTAAAGGTCTGGTTTACTTCAAAGTATATATATTTAAAACTACCCTACATGTTTCGGCAATGATGCCTTTATCAAGGATATAAAATATAAATGCATTTATATTTTATATCCTTGATAAAGGCATCATTGCCGAAACATGTAGGGTAGTTTTAAATATATATACTTTGAAGTAAACCAGACCTTTAATCGCCGATTGATTGAATTTACCATATCATACCAAGGTCACGAAAATATTATATATATGTATATATATATATATACAGGGTGTCCAGAAACTCTCCTGACAAACGAAGACCGGAGTTTCTTCAGATAATTTTAAGACAATTAAATCCAAATTCACCTAGTCCGAAAATGCTTCCTAAGGGAGCTAGAGTTATTTGAAGATGGCGCCTTGTATTTATTTTTTTTAAAATTCCTCCAGAACGCTTCTATTTAGAAAAACAAAAACTGGTATGCTTATTTATCCTCCAGAGATGAATCGATTCCATCAATTGCGAATTTCTAGTACCGATCATAGGCGTCCGTTTTGGGTAGGTCAACGGTTATTTTAAGGCATAACTTTTTTGTTTTTAACTTTTAGGCATTTGTGACACTAGATTATTAAATTTTCAGGTATTTCAGTACTAAAAGGTACTCTTACTTTAAGTCGGTAGGATACACCGTTTTCTAGAAAAATCGATTTGTATATTTTTCGTTTTTTCTTCATTAAAGTTCAATTCTTTATTTTTTGCAATAGTTAGCTCTGAACTGCCAACAGAAGTAAAACCTACGTTTTTCATTGTCAAATTGTTGTCAGTTCGCGAAGTTTATCTTTTCATTTTCTACTTTGTGTTATTCAAACACAACGATTTCAATTTAAAAAAAAATGGTTTTTACTAATGAGGAATACGCCGATATGCATTTAGTTTATGGCGAAATGAGGTGTAACGCTCGAGCGGCGCAACGTAGATACGCTGAAAAATTTCCCAATCGTCAGCATCCCACTCACTCAACATTTACAGCTATTCATCAACGATTAAGAGAAACAGGTTCAGTGGTCCCAAAAAATAATGAAACAAGGAGACATAATGATGTAACAGCAGAACATGAAGATGTTATTTTAATGGAAGTTGAGGAAAATCCAGAAATTAGCGTTCGAAGACTATCTGCCATGTACCCCACAATTTCAAAATCTTCCGTAGGAAATATCTTACACAAAGAAAATTTATATCCTTTTCATTTTACAAAGGTGCAAGCACTGCTAGAAGGAGATTTTCCTGCTCGCGTAGAATTCGCTAGATGGTTACAAAATCAGAAAAATCAAGATGAAGATTTCTTCAGGAACATTTTGTTTGGTGACGAAGCTACATTCTCAAAAAATGGAATTTTTAATGTACATAATGCACATTATTATTCGTACGTTGGTGACAATCCCCACGTTGTTCAAGAATTTAAGCATCAGCATAGGTTTAGCATAAACATCTGGATAGGAGTAGTTGACGATTATCTACTTGGACCTGTGGAATTACCTGCTCGTTTAAATGGTGCTGATTACTTACATTTCCTGCAAAATATTTTACCTGATTTGTTAGATGAGGTGCGTTTAAATATTCGGCAAAACTTATGGTTTCTACAGGACGGCTGTCCGGCCCACTTTAGCAGGAATGTACGAGACTTTCTAGATAATAACTACGAAGACCATTGGATTGGAAGAGGCGGTCCAGTTGCTTGGCCAGCAAGGTCGCCGGATTTGAATCCTTGCGATTATTGTGTTTGGGGATACATAAAAGCATTTGTTTATTCCGTTCCGATACAAAATCGCGCACAACTCTGGCTAAGGACACAAGATGCTCGCAACGAATTTAGAAATAACTTTGGAATTTTTGCAAGAATTCGGCGTTCTCTAAGCAAAAGGGTAAACTTATGCATAGAGACAAATGGTCATCACATCGAGCAACTTTTGTAACAATCTACCTTTGATACTTGTTCTTTTTTTGTTAGTTTCGTTCCATTGTAATAAATAATTTGTTTTTAATTTATTAAATTAATTTTCATCCATGCCTTGATAGTCCAAGCCAACTTCGTCGCTAAAAATAAGTAGGTACATAATAAATTGAACTTTAATGAAGAAAAAACGAAAAATTTACAAATCGATTTTTCTAGAAAACGATGTATCCTACCGACTTAAAGTAAGAGTACATTTTAGTACTGGAATACCTGAAAATTTAATAATCTAGTGTCACAAATGCTTAAAAGTTAAAGACAAAAAAGTTTTGCCTTAAAATAACCGTTGACCTACCCAAAACGGACGCCTATGACCGGTACTAGAAATTCGCAATTGATGGAATCGATTAATCTCTGGAGGATAAATAAGCATACCAGTTTTTGTTTTTCTAAATAGAAGCGTTCTGGAGGAATTAAAAAAAAATAAATACAAGGCGCCATCTTCAAAGAACTCTAGCTCCCTTAGGAAGCATTTTCGGACTAGGTGAATTTGGGTTTAATTGTCTTAAAATTATCAGAGGAATCTCCGGTCTTTGTTTGTCAGGAGAGTTTCTGGACAGCCTGTATATAAGAAATAGCGCATGTAAATGAGAATAATTTCAATTCTGTTGCGAGAAACTTCAGCCCTAGGTTACATACGTGTATTAGCGAAAACAGTGAGATACTCAGGTTTCGGTTTTAGGCTCTTTATATTTATTGTTTCTGTAAATGACGTTCGCTGATTAAATATTGAGGATTTTGAAGATTGTGTGATTTTGTAAAGGAACATGAAGTCATGATTCTTGAGGAATGGTATTTAGTAAAGACCGAGAAACTGGCTAATACATAATATTTTCTTGTAGTGAGATCGCTGAGATTTGCGTTGGAACTGAATTTTGTTTTAACTTATTTTTGCCAAGAAACTTCTGTCCCCGTCAACTAAATTGATTATCATGAAATTGCCATTCAAATATTTTATCCTTCGACAAGGAAAAGTATATGCTCTAGTATACTAACGTCATAAATGGATTAAAATAGACAATTTGCACATGAAACCTTAATTATGGGGAAATAAAATAAATATTAAATACTAAATAAACAATACAATTTTTACAGGTATTGAATGGCAATATTTCAAGTATGTAAATTACAATAAACAGGAAGTGGGCTAGAGATAAAGAGATCTCTAAACCTATCGTAAAAATATGAATACATTAAATACAATACAATACATGAAATATAACAATAAAACTTATGCAGGTTTACAACAAGTAAATGAACAGATTTAAAAGAAGGTTATACCAGACCAGACAGGTAAGTAACTAATTAAATATTTGGGAAACTCCAAGACCTTTCTATACACTTTATGTTTACAAATAGAACAAAATTAAAACCTATGAATTAATACGTAAAATAAATACAACTAAATCTATTTGATTATATTTAAATAAAACTAAAAATACAAATTAAATCTATATTGACTGAACAAGACATATAGATAAATAAATATGATGGTAAAAACTGATGCTGTTAATTAATCTATACAATTAAATATGCTGACTTTAATGATATAATATGGACAATTTTCTAATTTTAATAATTTAATTCATTTAATTAATATGTAATGGGGAACTTAGAACATGGTGCATAGAATTTTACAACTATGATAATATGAAAACATATTTTTCCAACATCCTTTTTTACAATACAATGTGCTTGTGAACAGATTTAAATTTGTGGTTGAGAAAAATATGGGGGATTTCGCACATGCGTATAAAATTTTGTTCAGCACGGAAAGAGAGAGAGAGTTACGCTTCTGTATGTTCTATGGTATAACTATGTCTATTTTCCAAGTAGAAACGTAAGAGATTAAAGCAAGTATAAGCACGTAGTACAGCGGGATCAATTTGATCAAAAGTTCGTTAGAAGTATAGTAGATGACGTCGATTTGCTCACCATCATGCAAAATTTTGCCCATAGACTGCGTTATGGTAGTTAAATTGCTAGGAGTCGACCTACCGGAAATAAACCCTTGTTTCTGGAGAGGTGAGAGTGTACATTGTGACAAAGAGCTGAGTGAAGTAGTTGTCCATTAATTTTTGCAAAGTTCGAAAGAGTTGATATTGGCCTGTAATTCCTATTATCAGACTTATCCTCCTTTTTAAAAACAGGCATAATACGTGTGCTTTTCAATTGTTTAGAAGACACTACAGTCATGAATGAAATAATTAGAAGCCTTGTAAACACGTATTTTCCATCTCTAACCATAAAACTCTCAGTTGCATCATTCCTTTTTTTTACATTTTCAGCGACTGGTCTCATTTGAAATAAGGGCAGAAATGTATGTTTAAGTGATACAACTAAATTAAATTTTGTAAGATAAACAGTAGAAAAAGCCATGGCAAAACCATGGCCAATACTCTGTGGACTGTCGTATTCTGATACACCATTTTTTAATTTGTGACATATCCGTGAGGTACCTTTCAGGCGTTATTTCTAGGGTTATTTATAAGTGATCTATATATTCTGTCCATGTATTCCAGACGCGCCTTTTCAATATTGCCTTTTGGCAATTTTCTTAATCTACTAAATATATTATAAAGTAGAAGGTCAACAAGCAAAAGCTTTATAAACGTTAGATTTACTATCCAGAAACGACGAGTCAATCTGGTCTAATGTTTATAATTAACATCGCGAAAATTTTATCTCTTACGAATATAATATTAATTGAATATAGGTCGAGATATTCATGCACATAGAAAGAGATGGATGATAGCATTAATATAATTATAAAGGATTATTATCGTTGTATACCGCCTAATTCTGAGCAAACGCAACGATGCGAATGTATGAATATTTCTCCCGCTCCAAATAGAATTCCCCTGAATGCTGTAAGCGTGTCAACATCGATGTCATATGTCATACATACTTACATATTATGGAGCCGCGTAAGGAAAATTATGTGATTACCAAATTACTATTAAAGGACTATAAATTGTTTAGTCCTGTGTTATTGTAATGATTTTATAATAAATAAATTGCAATACGTTATACTGACGATGGTCACACAAAGCATAATAAAATTATTAATAAGCGGTTAAGAAAATTGCAAATAACGCATCAAGAGATTTAATAAATTAAATTTTAATAATAAAGGTAACAAAAACTATTCTTAGTAAACTAAATAAACTTCAGAAATAAATAAAAACTGAATTAAATTCTAGTAATGTAAAGAAAAATTTACTCTTACAGATAATAAAATAAATTGTTCATAATGAGAAATTAATTATATAATAACGGAAATTCATCCGTTTAAACTCATCACCGTAAAATAATTGATGATGTTTGGAATATTTATAATTACGAAAACCATTTAATTTTAGTATGCGGTTAACGGAAGAGCAGCATATGCCTAAATCGTTGGAAATATCGCTATGTGTCAAATTTGAATTTAGTTCTATTGCAGCGCATTCTAAAATGAACGTATCATTAGGAACTCCGGCAAATAAGTCACATATTCTTTGATAAGAATTATCAGCGTGGTACCATTTCATCATTTCGGCTTTCTCTTCTAGTGTATAACGCGGCATTATCACTATTCAAACGCTTAAGAGACTCCGTATAGGGTGACAGTGGTGACACTAATTTGTGACATTAATTGTCAAATCGTTGCGCGACTGTTTTGTGATTGGCTAAACGCGTTCAGGGGATTTGTATTCGAAGCGGGAGAAATATTCATACATTCGCATCGTTGCGTTTGCTCAGAATTAGGCGGTATAGTTGACTGAATTAACTATTTAGTTTATAAATTAGTTCTTATTTGTTTTTATGAAATTGTATGAAAACCTTTGCAATAATAGGCATGAAGGCAGTTAATGAAGTAATTAAAAAAAGTACTGAAGTATGCCTCTACTTATTTTTTGTAACTAATTAAATAATTAACTTTATATTAGCTCAAAATTAAACGATTTCTCCTAAAATAAAAGAGAGTTTGGTGTTTCTTACGTGAAAAGTAGGAAACCTACACAATACTTACATATTACATTTACTTCGAACGATCGATGTGGGAGCTTTCCTTCAGTGCGAAACCTTCCCTGAACCCAGGTCCCACATACACGTTATTTAATCCCAAACCAATCTTTTAACCGACACACGCTTTCACACTTACCCCCTGAGATCGTTCCCCAAATTTGTCCGAACAAGGAAATATTATAAACAACGTCTTGTATACGAAGGAATAAGAAAAAGAAAAAAAGGAACAGGGGATTCCCATAGGACCAAGTCGGCTACAACGATGTCTCAACATCGAAGAATGAACGGGAGACATTCTGACGGAAAGAAAAGAAGATATGGAACGAAACAGTTACGGCCGAACACATAAATCTAATTAAATTACATCCGAAATGCCGTTTAATAGAGATTGAGTTGTATTTATAAGCCACAGTAAAACTTATGCCGCCATTTAAAAGACATAAAAGTCGTCATAAAAACTTTTGTTTCATTTTTAATTTCCCGCATTGGATTCATCTCTACTCGCTCTCGTCCTCAATCTTGCGCATTAGGAATAACCAGGGAAGGAACACGGCTATTGTGCCATATTCGGATTTTATGACTTCACGTAATGTTTGTGTTTGTATTCGCAAGGAAATACGTTTTGTAATTAATGAATACTTACCATAACGCGGACTGTTGATAAAATAGGCTGGTTTAAATTAAAATTCTTCAATTAGCATGTACATCTGGTTGAAGTTATATACATGTTTTCCGCAACTATATTTTAAACTTGTTATTAATCCACTAACATTGTTAATTATATGTTCCATGTACTACGGTACGCCCGTGGTTCTCTATTTCATCGTTACGTAAAAAAATTATTATCCGTAGGTATCTAGTCAGTAATTATATAACACAATTAAATGTAGCTTTTATCTGGAAAGGTAGTGGCATATTCAAATCAACTGTACATCACGCAAACGTATCTGGATATAATTAGCACTGTAGCAGTTCCATAAGAAAAATGAATTGTATTTGCACAAAGACCTATTCTTACAGTCCTTCTAAAAATTACAAATGATATATTTTCCATTCAATTTTTACTCTAAATTAGTCGGGTTTAATAATGATGCGAAAATAAATGGTATGGATTAGCATAAAAATAAGCATTAGAATGTACGAGGGAAATCCAGAAAGTAGTACCCGTTTATTCATACAGATGGCGCTACTGATCCAATTAAAAGCAAAGCTCCGCAGATGTCAACAGTGTCATCGTAGCTTTGCAGAGATTAACGCAGGATTAGCGAAGTGTACGATACGGGAACAATGGATGAGTCATCTGTCAGGCGCTGGGTCCGAAATTTCAAAGATAATGTGCACGATGAAGAGCGGCCAAGTCGCCCTTAGTTTATCACCGACAATCTGAAGAAACGTGTCGATGATGTCATCAGGGAAGATCGGCGCGTCAAACTTAATGAAATCAGTAAGCAATTTCCTCAAATTTCGCGATTATTGCTCCATGAAATCGTGACGGACCATCTAAATTACAGAAAAATTTGCTAAAGATGTGTGCCCAGAATGCTTATTGACGAACACAAGAGCAATCGCGTGGTTTCAGCGTTGTCGTTTTTGACTCTACGAGCATTCATTGACCAGGTTGTGACCGAAATGGTCCGCCAAGGGACCACCATCAATACGGACGCATACTGTGAAACACTTCAGAAGCTGCATGGAGCCATCTAAAACAAGAGCCGGGGAATACTGACACGTGCCATTGCTCTTCTACATGACTATGCCTGTTCCCATACGGCTCGAAAAACCAATGGCCTTCTTCGGAAGTTCAAGTGGTAGGTTTCTGACCATCCTTCGTCTAGCCCCTTGGCTCGAAGTGACTTTCACTTGTTCACAAAACTCAAGGAATTCTTTTCAGGAGAACTTTTCAAAGTGATGATGATTTAAAAGAAGGTGTACAACATTGGCTGGATAATTTGGCGGTAGAGATTTACGTGGAAGACATAAACAAACTGGTTTCAGGATACGAGAAATATCTCAACAACGTCGGCGACTAGAGAAGTCTAGAGAAGACTAGAAAAATGAGTAAATGTATTACTTTCACGTAATAAGATTATTAATTACTTTTCTTCGTTTTTATTTTAATTATATGCAAACGGGTACTACTTTCTGGACTTCCCTCGTATTAACGACTTCTTATTTTTTGCATTTAATCTATTCAAATAATCAAATAAAACAATATTCGAATGGCAATGTACTCTGATAAGTACGCACTCTGGCACTGGCAATAGTATAATGAAGCTGAGGTTATAGAATGAAATTTAAGCAGTCAACATTTCTTAGAGGTTGAGCTTTAACTTCAAGCAAGCTTGTGGTATTGGTTGAATATTATTTTATTTTTATAAGTTTTGGGTTCTAACCATTGCGACCTTCTATGATTATCGTATAATATTCATATTAAATCATAATATGTCATTGTTTCAATAATTCCATTTATTAGCAATCTATCTACAACGATAATAAGCATCGGGTATGACGGTATTAAAATAATATGTAAGAAACTTAGATTAGGTACAAGCAAGTTGTTTGAGCACTCTAAAGTAACAATAAATTTAAGACACTAGCTGTCCGTAGCCCGGCGTTGCTCGGCCTCATTCTACAGAAAAATGAAAACTTCCTTTGTGTTAACTGCCATTAACCGATATAAAATTTTAGTTTATTCTCTAGCTAAACAATGAATCAATGATATTTTATTATAATCAATCTATTAGTCCAATGCCTTTGGATACACAATATTCTTCGTTATTGTATCTGGTGCATAAACAAACAGAGCAGATGGTTTCTTAACTTGGGAACATGCTACATATGCATATGAGGATTTTTAATTTCTAGCTGTTGTAATCACATATAGCAATTCGATATATGTGCCCGCAAAAATGAATTTCTGACCGTAATGTCGAGGTAGTTGCTATTCTGTTGAGACAAAACAGTATACATATTGCTATAGATTTTTCCTTGGACAAGAAATGAAAAATGATTGAACAATTTTGAACTCTATATGAAGGACATTTTTTAATAAAAAAATTAGCTATTTCAGTTGTATGTTTATTTATTTCAGACGGGGATCGTTATATATATATATATTAGTTTATAAGTAAAATAAAATTTTATAATGTATGAAATTATGATTAGCCCTCGTATATTTAGGTTGACCAGAGGATTGAACTTGCCGCTTTTCCGGATATTGTATTTGTTAAAATGTGTTGTCTGTATATATTTTGATTTTATAGATGGTAGGGATGGACAAGCGGATGTTGAAATTTCATTGTTGAATTAGAGATATCTTGACGGTTAAAGTGTTCGGTTTATTAAAGAATAAAATTCTCAATTTTATTCTTTGTTTTATAAAATCGGGTTGAATATTGTTTATGCATTTATTGTAAGGTGCATGTAAATCTTAATTCGATTTATGCGAGTGTTTTAATGTTTATTGAAATTTTTTTTTTGTGAAAAAGATATCTCTCGTGCATTTTATAAATTGTACATGGATCTATGTAAGTTGATAAAATATTTTGTTTATATATTTGATATCACGATTATTTACATTATTATAATTTCATGTATTTCTTGTAATAATTTGTATTTGAAAGTAGTATATGGATATTAGAGAAAGTTGTCATGTTTTTTGTAAGGGAAGTTTTTTCTTTAAATAATTTTCGAGAACATTTTTAAATTCAAGGTTGGAGTTTTCTTTAGTGGGGAGTGACCTTGTTGTGTTATTTTGGCGCATGACAAAATTTCAATTTTCGTGAGTTTTGAAAACTTATTTGTTTTTGACATTTGTTTGAAGGGGTCAAAGTAGAGGTTAAACTTGACAGATTTCACTAGTATTTATTAGTTTTATGTTTGATCGAGATTCACAAGAGGTTTTTCTCTGTGTGCGAGTCATTATTCACAAAGAGTGTTTCCTCATTGCTACTGTTTGATGATGCTTTAGCACCCTATACACTTTGTAGAGGGATTTTTTTTTATTTATTTTTTTAAAATATACTAACAAAGGAACTGATTAGATTTTTATTTGTGTTTATTGTTTTATTCTGGAAAACAAAAACTTGACCCTGATCCGCGAGGAACGATTCATGAGATGGCAGTTCGTGGATTCTACTAGACTGAATAGCCGGCAATATAAGCTGTAGTGTGAATAAAAAAATTAATAAGCAATTTCAAAGTAAATTCCACTGCAATATGTGCATTTGCGGCCTTTAAAACCCAGCCACTTGAATACAAAAATATTTTAAGTAAACTTTTTTTAAACGCTACTCAAACCAATTATTGGCGTAAAATTAAAATGTATTGTAAAGAAAATGATTAACGAAACTGCAGATAGTGTCCTGCTTTACTTAAATTTCCAAAATATCATTTCGAATATTAGAATACAAAACTTCAAAATTAGTATTTAATTTTGATAATAGATTTTTGTAATTCTGGTAATTGTAGTATTTTAAAAAATAAAGTGACTATAGATTTATCAAGTGTGACATTGTCATCAAAATGAAAATTTAATTTACACACATTACAAAATTTTAAATTTTTGACATTCACGTCAAAATCAAGTGTCTGACTTTACAAGCGCCGCAACAGTACATTTTTTCTATATTTGCGATTTAAGGTTTGTTTTAATTGCATATTTATTTATTTAAGATACTTTAACTTTTAAGTACGTTTTAGCACTCATGGCATTTTTCAAAGAGTTTTCTTTTAATATAAATATTTAGTTACATATAATTATAATAAGTGAGAGTATACTCGTATTATATTTTGTACTGTCATGTGTCATATGTGACATCATCACCTGCGATTCTCTATAGAATGATTTTGTTCATATCGTGTACGTCGACAATCAATAATAATTCTTCCTTTTTTTCTTTCAGAAACCCAGCTATTTGCTTAATTGTTTTTCAAATATCAATATGATCAATATTTTCGCCTTTCAAACTTGGTAATAATCTGTCATAGTTTTTTAAGAAATAACATCTTCCTGATATTTACATCTAACCTATACACATTATTTTAAGTTTTCATATAGGACAATTTATTCAAGATTAAAGTTATTTTCCTTTTTAACAATATGTTTGCGTAAATAAAGTATTTGATTAGCAAACGTCAACTTGTAATAAAAAGTACTATCAAATATATTTGAGAAATTTTTGCGCTGCTTATGTAGAAGCGTACCGTAGATTACACCGGTGCGGGAAGATTTTTGTCGCGCCGTTTAAAAAAATGCATTTTACTGTAAAAATACTTGCGTATTCGAATGCAACGTTGTATTAAAATTTCAAGTGGATCCACCGACTACTTTTCGAGTTTTGCGAACACAAACATACGCAGGTTGAATTTTTATATATATAGATATAATATTTAAATAATAATACTTCGGAATTTATCGATGAATTTAAAAAAAAAGAAAAAAATTGATAGTAAAATAATACGCAAGATGACACGAAGAAGACTAAAGGTATAATAGGTATAATATTATACTAAAGGTATAATAATTGTAGTATCTCTTATAAAAACTTGACGCTAAATTTTTTCAACTTGTAACAACATTTATTTTAGGGTACGACGATCTGTTTTTTACATTTCAGCTTCTCTTAAAAAAATATTCAAATCATTTTTTCTTATTTCTTTATAACCTCATCAAATTTTGAAATATAGTCAAATAATCAACTAAACCTTATAAGAAGAAAATGTACTATTAGTACAAAGTAATAAACCCAAAAGAAACAACATTTTATAAGAAAAAAATTATTTGTTTAATTGTTTTCGTTTCTAATAGTAAAATAAAACTATTTTCTTTAATTAGAATATTACACATTTCGAATATACAATATTCAGTTTCTAATTTTATCAGCTATTATCCAATGAATTGTTAATAAAGGAGCCGAAAGACATATAATCGAAAGATATATATTAAGCAAAATCCAATTAGTCTAGGATAAAAAAAAATAGAGAACAAAGTAAAAAAAAAATTCTCGCTCGTTTACTTTTTGGAACGTCGAGTTGGCCTTTTATCCAACCCGGTGTGCTTACGAAATTACTTTTTGCGATAGTCGTTCTTGTTACCGGAAACATTTAGACAACTACCGTCGCGAAATATCCCCGGAATTACACTGATAACGTGTAATGGCCGCCGCGAGATGCCTCTAAATTCCGCTAAACCAGCGCGTTCGAGCTGGAGCTTAGCGGCTCTCTACCTAATAAAAGCTCATGCAAATGAATGAACCGAACTAAAAACACCAAGAGGGTGTCAAGTTTATCCCAGCGTGCCTTGAAATAGATAGGCGGCCGTGTACGTGACTGCACTGTTAACGAATCTAGTTACTGGTGGTCGTTTTTGGGACTTTGTTCCGGAGGAAGACCGGAACGGGTCCGGAGCATAGTGTGAGTATCATTACGTGGTTGAAATTACTGGCTTAATGGATGTGAAGGTGCAGCTTATGTTAATTTAGTGAGTAGGTGCGAATAGTCATATAGGAAATTTTATTTAGTAATATAATTACCATATTGATTCCATATTACAGTTCTGAAATAAAAACCCTTTTTTAACCATTTAATATTCGACACAAATGAAGAGAATAATACATTATGAAGAATAAAGATAAGTTCTGCAAAACGTTACGTTTTTAGAAATGACTAGCAATACTGTAAAGCTTTTTAATTATAATTATGAGCAATATTGTGGTCCCTTCACTGATAACACTCTCTTTTAACATTAAACCTATAATTAGGTACAAACATTACATACATTAAATTCTCACAGAAAAAGCATTTGCTTTCGCATACAATGGCGGAGTTATTTGTGATATACAGGGTTATTCTGAATAAGTGTCATTAATTTAATTATTAGATTATACTACTAAAATATATGCCAATTTATACAAAAAAAGGTTGAAGTATATCAATACGTTAAGCACGTATTACGCATTTGTTACAAATGAAACAGACATGTAAAATACACATCTGTAACTGTAAACATGGACAACACACCCCGTATTATCCAGCTTTTTACTTCTGCTTAAGACATATGTTTCTGCTATTACTATTAAGCGTCGTCAGTTAAGCTAGTGAAGTAATTTAAAAGCTTAAATCGCCTATAAGGTATAGCAAATTTCGTCTTATCAGGTAGCACTATATAATATAGTGACATCTGACGGACGAAAGAGACTATGCCGAAAATGGCAACCCTTCACTTGACCGGCTGAGCCGGTACAGAAGGGAAGGAAATACGGGTGTTTGCATTTTCGTCACCAAGGTAAGAAAAGTGATATTCGGACATGCATTTTCGTCACCGTCCTGAAAAGCAGACGTTACTTACACATGCATTTTCGTCACCGACCATTTTCTTATATTATTAAGTAGGTACTTAGCAATTGAAAATGAAACGAAACAATTTATATAAAACAAGGTTGTGTATTCAAATATATATACATAGGTACAGAGCTATATAAAAAATATGTAAAACATCATTTTATGTAAAATAACAATGATATGAGAGACATTTAACTAGATGTAACCTGCTTATTTCATTGCTTTTGTATTGTGTAAGCATAGACTCAATAAATTGCTGCCTTTTTTTAACTTTACGATTGTGAATTTTTGTAGGCATATGCAAACTTTGTATTTTAATATAGGTATCTATTTGAAATTCCTTCAATTTTTCTATAAAAACAAATAAATTTGGATGATCCTTGTATAACGACTCGTTAAAATGTTTATGGAAGGATTCACACGCATTTGTTGTTCGAGTTAAGGTAGCTGAATGCTCTGCCCAGATTGAAGGCGGAAAAAGTGATTCGTCAGAGATTACGTATCAACCAAATAATCAGCATATTTAACTAGTCGGTCGTCTTGTGGCATATTTGGTATTAAATCAAAGGCAAAGCATTCACCTACCTCTTCTGGACGTAGGTACATAAGCGAAAAAATTTGTTTCAACCAGCATCCAATTTCGATTGAGTCGACTTTGTATTCAGTTATCAACCCATAGCTTTGAATTTTACGATACCAAGATTGCGCTAAATGCAATCGGCATCCAATTATTCTGACGTTAGACCAAACATCTGTTAAGGCAAGGTGTATCGCTTTTTCAAAATCGACCACTATTTCTGTTATATTTAGTTCTATATTTTTCTTTGTGCATGCACTTATAATTAATCTAAACAATTGCCTATAAGTAGTAGCAGTCTTATCAGGCAGTAAACAAAACAGAATGGGTATGTAGTGACCATTTGCATACCCGTGAATGGTAAAAAACTGACAAAAGTACTTTGTGCAATAGTCAAACATTCCATCCAGATAAATTCGTGAGACTGTGCCAAGTGTGCGTACATTTGTTTCACACGAAAAAATTACAATATTGTCCCTTTCACTGTTCACAAAAATAAAATGTTCACTTTTGTTTGTCACTACATTGATATTTGCGAGGATTTTGTGCACTTCACTAATGTTTCTTGGTAAAGCGGGGCGTATCCTTCTTCGGGCATTGTACATAGCATGCCTTATATACTCTACGTCCGTTGTTGTTAAGCTTGCTGGAAGAAATTCTTGCGTCTCCTGTCTGAGTATTTTTGCTGGTTTTTCAGCAAGGTCCTCCATCGCTTTCCTTTTGCACGAGTTAGATAAAATTTGTCGGTTCAATTTTGCTATATTTACCACACTAATCACCTTATATTTATAGTTCTAAGTTCTAATACATCGATAATATTACCTCTTACGTAGATAGATGTATATATACATACCTATTATATCTATGTAATAACCTGGGGAAACCCGGCCCTCCTAAGTACCTCGTAATAGCCCATTGCTTAAAGGAGTAAGCCGTAATTAAGCACTTTGGTGACGAAAATGCATGTGTCATAAATGCCCCAACTATTGCGCACGGTTTATCTACCTGGTCGGTGACGAAAATGCATGTACCCGGAAATACGCATATAGGTGTAAGTCCATTAACACGATGCCAGATGGCAGTAAATATACAAAACAGATTTAAGTATATCAATACGTTAAGCACGTATTACGCATTTGTTACAAATGAAACAGACATTACACCTATATGCGTATTTCCTTCCCTTCTGTACCGGCTTAGCCGGTCAAGGGAAGGGTTGCCATTTTTGGCATAGTCTCTTTCGTCCGTCAGATGTCACTATATTATATGGTGCTACCTGATAGGACGAAATTTGCTAAACCTTATAGGCGATTTAAGCTTTTAAATTACTTCACTAGCTTAACTGACGACGTTTAATAGTAATAGCAGAAACATATGTCTTAAGCAGAAGTAAAAAGCTGGAAAATACGAGGTGTGTTGTCCATGTTTACAGTTACAGATGTGTATTTTATATGTCTGTTTCATTTGTAGTATATGCCAATTGTTTTATTTTTAATTTACAAAAAAATGTGAATAAATTAATTACACAGATCAATTTTGAATACCGCTGATCTTTCTCACCCAGCTGATACATGCCGTATATATATTCCGTGTCTCTTGCAGATATGTAAACGTATTCGTTTACATACGGTTTGTATACTAGTTTGTGTGACATTGACCGAAAAGACAAGGATACATTTTCGATGAATAAATAAACAAATGTTTATTTGTGGAAGAAATAATGATTCATTGAGAAAAAAATAGTAAACGTGCGATATCAACGATGTTAGTAGGGTTTATTGGGCTCTCGATACAACAGCTGACTATTATGTGCGGTATCAAAACGGTTTTATTAAATAACTTAAAATTAAATATAATATTACATAGAGAACTTTTTAGATATATTTCTTAATTAAATATTAAATAACATGTTTAATGTAAAATTAAATTCTCTGACACTCTGACACAAAATTTTATAGAAAAATAATGTTGATAAATGAATTCAAATGGATAAGAATTGCTTAAAAATAAGCCTCAGAGAAGGCTCAAAACTTTGGTCAATAATGAAGTTTCAAGGATTTTAAAGAAAGAAGACACAATCAAACCTCGAGAGAACTTATGAGGCTCTACGGTTCCGTCACCTTGTGATAGAGGGCGCTAGTATCATATTCATTACTACCGTAATTATTAATAGGTTATATATTATAATTTAGTAGGTATAACAAACAATTATTGTTTCATACTGTTCGAAAGCAGTAAGTTCATAGTTTATTGTAAAGATGAAATACCAAAGCAATAAGCTCATAGTTTATTGTGAAGACGAAATACCATTCAAAAACCGCAGGGATCCTGCCTATTCAAATGGAATGTCTCATAAATTATTCGCTACATTACGTTGTTGTCATATGAGTACGGCTAACGCATTTACGTGACTGTCGAGGAAATAATTAACAAAGTTCGTGATACGATGTTGTAATATCCTCGATTGAAAGTGCGTGACACAGCTCAGGTTGCAAACATCTCTACTGAATTTGTATTCAGTATTTTAAATGCATATTTGGGCATGGAAAAGCTTTCGACATGATAGATGCCTCATTTACCGTTAAATGACCAAAAGCAAAATTGCGTTACAATTTTAACGTATGTACAAACCCAATCCAAGTGAATTTCTGAATTGTTATATAACTGTAAACGAAAAATGGATCCCCAACTTCACACCATGAATGCAAGAGCAACCAATACAATGGATTCTCATTAACCAACAAACACCTAAAGGCAAAAGTAGTTCTATCTCAAACAACTACATTTTCCAAAGAAAAAAGTGCAACTTTACGATAATGATGCACCAACGTCATTCTCCGTCCACAACGTCTGCAATCGTAATCGTTAAATTGTAGGAATTACATTTAGAATTGCTGTATTATTCTCCAAACTCACTTTATTTAGCCTCTATGATTTTCTTAATTTTGCAAATCTAAAAAAATGGTTCAGAGTGCGAAGATTCGCATCGAACGAGGAAGTCAAACCTAAAACATAAGCATGTTGCTTTAAGTTTCAATGATCTTATTTATGGACGACATAAAAAGGCTGGAATATACGTGGTCTATGTATATAAAGTTAAAAGATGATTATATAGAAAAATAAAACGTTCTTTTCTACCAACAATCCCGTCAAATATTCTTCGTATAGATAGATCAAATGTTAATCATACCACAATTCTATACCATCTATGCGAAGATAAAGTTATAAAGTTTGGTAAGTGGATATATCATGAATTTTCTCAGAGAAACACTATGGATCGAGTAAATAATTTTCATTCTGATCTATAAGAAACAGTCGCCAACCTCTTTTAATCCTATATAATCCATGACATAGTATCACCTATGATAACATTTTAACACGATCCGTTGAGTATGATCGAAACGCATGCAATAAGATTTCCAATTATATTGAATTTTTCAGGTTTCAGTAGAAGTAAGTAATGGTTAACTTGATCGAACTCTTTATTAAAGTCAGTGTATATAGAATACACTTCAAATCCCTCTTCGACGCTCTCCAAAATATGAATATATGACAATATGTTAATAGTACTACCACCGCGAACGAATATATGTTGTTCCAGATCAATTACATTAGAACAAGATGCGAGTATGCCATCAGCCACCGAGCAGTTAAGCACCATGCCAATAACAGGCAAGTTACTGATAGGACGATAATTACGAATGCCCGATCTATCACCCGATCTATACGTTGGTACAATAAAGGAAGTCTTCCATTGTCAGCGAAAAACTCCACAATTCGTTGATGAATTATATAAAATAGATAGAGGCCATGCTAGGGAAGGACTACAGCACTTTAGAAAATATGCTGGTACACAATCGGAGCTAAGTGATAGCGAAGGTGTAAGGGAACTTAACTTTTCAAACACAAGGCCCGGATTTATATTTATTTATTTATTTATGTCTTTGCCTGCGAATTGTCGTAGTAGGTTAAATCCATTCGAGTGGCGACCTGCTGATAATTAGCATAGGTTATTTGATAATTTTCTGCAAACCAATTCCCAAAAATACTAGGATCATCAGATGTTGCCACACCAAATATCATATTCTTAGGAAGACCTTTTATTATAGATAACGTACGACTTTAAATTCTACCAGGTTGCGTAAGGTTGCATAAACAACAATAGCAGGATAGATCAATAAAATTGATTTTTTTTTACTTCAAAAGTTGCTAAATATCAAAAAATGGGAATATAAATATCAGTAATGGGAAACAAAGCTACTGCAAAATTTGAAAACCAGTATATTTTTACCTGGATTAAACCCAGAACAATTAGACGATATTTACGAAGTTTTTAACTTGCAGGCAAAACAAAATAGAAAGGTGAGGTTGGGAGATCTAAAAACATAACTGTAAGCACGACGCTCCAGTTATTCCAAGCACCTTCAATAAATCCCTACTCCAAACTAACACACATTCGGTGTTAGGGCAACAAACATCAACAGCGATAGTAGCTTTGAGCATGTTCTTTACATGAGTTAATGAAACGTCGGAAAAGTAAGAAGCGGAAACAGAAAAAAAATGGTGGGCAGCAACCGCCGTATAGATTGCTTTATAGGTTTGTGGGCTTGCACATTTAATAAACTCTGATCGGACGACATACAGCATGTTTAACGACTGAAGGTCTCATCTAATTATAAGTCTGTGTAAGAACGAGCTTAAAGCATAGTGGTGCTGTTAAGGTATGGGTATCTATGTCATGGTGATGATATATTATAGAACAATCAGAGTGGATTTGATGAATATTAAATCAACGTTAATGTTTAAAGATTACATAGGAATTATAGACTATCGTAACTTTGCCTTTGTGTGAATCCTCATACATCACAATGACCTCAAAAGGTTGGTGGACATCGTCAAAAATTTATTATAGGATGCGATGTAATATTTTCATCAATTGGATTTTGGCAATTTTGACAACCTTGGCAACATATGCTGATGATACAGCGATTCTTGTATCTCGTCATGGCTTCAAGACATCTTCAGGAAATTTTAGATAAAATCCAAGACTAGATTACGAAATGGCGAATGACGGCCTTCAAATCCAAATCTATACATGCTATACACACTTTTACATTGCGACGTACAACCTGTCATCCGTCAATGCATTTAGGGTATCATAGACGTCTCACATGGCAGATACATGTTGTTACCAAAAGCAAGCAGTTAGGCATTAAACTTAATCAAATGTATTCGCTAATCGGTTGCAGATCACAGCTATCTCTCGAAAATAAGCTGTTACTATACAAAACCGTTCTAAAACCAATATGGACTTACGGTATTCAGCTTTGGGGAACCGCCAGTAATTCAAGCATTGAGATCCTACAGAGGTCCCAAAATAAAGTGATACGTACCATACCTGACACCCCCAATATTGTTATCTAACGTGACCTCCCGATTGCTACCATTCAAAAAGTTATTGCTCACCATAGTGAGAAATACCGTGACAGAGTGACACATCACCCAAATGTGCTAGCCAAAGGGCTATTTAGTCAAAGCGGGGAAATGCAACGGTTGAAAAAGATTACACCCTCTGATCTACCTAATAAACTTATACAGACTGGGGCATAGGAATCAAGTGTTTTTGAAATGATAATAAAATTTTTAGTTTTTACTCTAAAAAAAATTTATTGGTAGTACAACATAGCTAATAATAAAGCATTTTGAAATATTCAAGTACGGAAAATTACATCTGGCATATGATGTCCGTTTTCATTGATACACTGTTGCAGCCGTTGACGAAAATTGGCCTCCACTCTTTCCAGCATGTCTCTGTCGATTAGGGAGATTTCATAACGAATCGATTCCTTTAATGCGTCTAACGTACGGGGTTTGGCCTCGTAAACACGTGACTTGAGGTACCCCCATAGATAAAAATCACAAATCGATAAGTCGGGAGACCGAGGAGGCCACAAAACGTCACCAAATTTCGAAATTAGACGATTTGGAAACAGGTGGCGAAGAACAGCCATAGATGCTCTGGCGGTGTGTGCCGTGGCCCCATCTTGCTGTAACCACAAATCTTGAATATCCACACTTCTTCTTAACAATTCAGATATGAAAAAGTTATTCACCATATGAATGTAACGCGCAGATGTTACTGTAGCGGTTACCCCATTTTCTTAAAAAAAATATGGGCCAATGATGCCAAATTTTCCCACCGCACACCAAACTGTTACCTTAGGACTATGCAATGGCATCTCATGTAACTGTCGTGGATTCTCGTCAGCCCAGTACCGGCAATTTTGTTTATTGACGGCCCCCGTAAGATGGAAATGAGCTTCATCACTCATGAGTAACAACATGTTTTCATTCTCCTGAACAAGTTCAAGCATTTGTTGTGCGAAACTCAAGCGTTGGGCGTAATCTCTTACATTTAATTGTTGGGCAACCAGTATTTTGTATGGGTGAAAATGTAAGTCACCATGCAAAATCCGCCGTACAGTGCGATTGCTGATTTGAAGTGCAGCTGAATGTCGACGTGCAGAGCGGCGTGGACTTCGCAGTAATGCTTGCCTCGCCCTTTCAATATTCTCAGAAGTACGCACAGTACGTTGACGACCGGGCGGCTTTCTTTTCATTATTGAACCTACTGTTCGAAGGTTATTGACCCAGCGTAAGATGGTGTCTCGGGCAGGAACAGAGTCATTACGATGGATATTAAATCTTCTGCGAAATTCACGGTGTACTGCAGTCACCGACTCGCCACTTCGAACAAAACAATCATACGCGAACACGCGTTGCTCTAGCGTCCACCTCTCCATGATGGCAAGTGGCAACTGAGAAAGTGAAATGCTTTGAGTCGAGGAATGGATTGTAATAAACCGCGCGCCCCTCCCTTTTCTAATGGCCGAGTACTACCCAAACCAAAAACACTTGGTTCCTATGCCCCACCCTGTATAATACTGCTACATATCTAACCAAGTGAACAAAAAGTAGTTTTAGAAATATGTAGAGTGTTTCATTGAAGAAAGTCTACTCAAGTCACTCTGTTATACTAACAAACTAATAGATTATTTATTACTCTTATTTAAATTTTCAAATAAACGAAGTTAAAAAAAAGGTAGCCGTTTAAATCTAGTCATGCTTTTCCCTAATATTTAACCTCTAAAAATACGTGTTCAAACAAATATAATCTCAACAAATTTTTCTACAATCAGTTGCACTCATAATTAAGGAATAAAATATATAAACAATAGCTTAACTTGAGTTTCACTATTTTGGAACAAAATAAATGTAAACAATGTAATTTTGATTACAGTTCAATAGTTTATATTACTAAATTATAAGCATGTGCGTTACAGGTCAAATTATGATCTTTTCATTAGATTGTCGATCGTTCCTCGTAGTTAGTTGGTGTCTATGCACTATTCTAGAATCGATAACCGTTTTATTTATTTTGAAGTGTCTTCGAAGCAGAGATACACGTGAATGGAGAACATTATCGTCGCTGGTTACAATAAATTGGATAGTTTATCGCGAACCCGTAACCAATAAACAAAGATAAGATACTGAAGAACCCAGCCCCGTTCGTGGAAGATGCCGGGGCAACCGTCTACGGTAACTTCGGTTTTTCGCCGATAGAAACCCGAAGGTCGATAAGGAAGAAATGGATGCAGATGATACGTAAAATAAAGTATTCGTAATTCGGGATGTATCAGTGGGAAATTAAATTGCCTTAATGCAAGCAGCGCACTCGGTACTTCGGCCCTTTAATACAACTGGTACATTCTATAATGTTCATATCGAAGTTGTATTTTATTTCTTCCTATTTCATTTTTAGAATTATATTACGAGAGAAGTTTAATACAAAAACTCGAAATAAGTAGATATAATGTTCTTTAGAACACAGACAATTTGATTTGTAAGTCTTTACTTCGCAAATTTTCAAGGAAACATGCAATTGAAACATTGTGGAACTTAACATCTTATACTATTTTCTATCATCGATTACTATCTTTCAAAATGAAAACGAATTTATGTAGCTTTGGGAAGATGTTTAAAATTTCTGCTAACCTTTACCATCGATGATTGATTACCTTCAAAATTTTAAATAATTTTCAATACATAAAATGGTAACCAATTAGCGTTTGTCACATAGTTTAATATACTATGACAAAAGTGAAGCACCAAGGTATTTAACAAATAAAAGAATCTAATAAAGTATGTCCCATGTAAGTTACGTATATGTATATCGCTTACCATATGTTAAGAAAATATTAGGATGGTGAAGAAATTTTACCATTTTTGTGCATAGTAGACTTTTGTATTGATTAATCGACACATAGCAATTTGAATGTTTTATACATAATACGTCAAACTGATAAGTATTTTGCAATGTGTAGTTACTAACTAGATTTTACTTGTACTCTGTTCATTTATATTAATTGCAAATAAAATGCTCAATGCAAAAGTAGAGATTTTGGCAATATTGCGCTATTATTGAAAATTGGGAGAAGCTGCGATAACTAAACCAGGTCATGTATTTACAAAACATCTCTTTCGACAATACGGCCTCGGTGAGTTATGATCTTTCACCACATTGTGTTTATCTTGTAACCAGGTCACTAGACTAAGGGGACACACTCTAATATATAACGAGACACTCAGAGGCCTCGGCAGACAGAGTCACAGTCAGAGTCAGAGAGTTAGAGTCCCTGCAAGACTAGTGCCTCATAAGTATAATGTAGTGTTTGTTATTGTTATCATTGTTATTATCTTTATTAAATTATATGTCGTTATTTAATCGTTGTCCCGTCTACTATTTATCGTGCTGGTAAACCTCCGGTGTAAAGGCAACAATGTGACCTCCGGGGCCAGGTGACATTACAAAGCATTGCTGATCCTGTTCCTACATTGCGCGAGATAGAAGGTCCAAATATCATTATCGGATCGTGCTGTGTAAAACTAGAACAAATTCAGGAAAAAACAAACTGATTTTCAAGGGCTGCCGTTCCCGAAAATCCTCAACAACAAATTAAGAGGTTCTTAGTTGAATTGTTGTCGCAATTCCAACTATGAGTGCAGGACAATTATCGGAGAAGTACAGCTAACTTTCAAGGAGGAACAATGCTTGCGAACCCTTAAATGTTTCCTTCGTAGAATTGTAACAGACTAAAAATGGATCCTTTCGGAACCTTAATAGAGCAAATCAGTGGTTGTACCAAGGCCAACCTGAACAACATGTTGAGAAGAGATAAAGTTTTGAAATTAATGTGATGCTCTGCGTTTGATGGGATTGCGAGGGTAATATCCATTTTGAGTAGATACTTGCAGGCAAAGCGATAAATGCTGAACTGTATTGAAAAATCTGGACCACAATTTTATGAGAAAGATATTCCGCAGTGGTTACCAAAAATTGTATACTTTTTCAGGTCAGCATACTGCAAGGAACCTTCCGTAAACTATAAGAACTCGTTGTACTAAAGTTTCCAGTACATTTTTCATAGCCTTGACTTCAGATTACCTTCTGTTTAGGTCAATTTTTGCTGTTTTTTAGGCATCACTTTTGCTACGGAGATAGAAACAGTGCGTCGTAAATTTTTCGCATCTAAGCCAATGGAATGGTTTAAGGGGCAATCGAAAGTCTCGCCAGACAATAGCAACAAATCATCCAACATAATGAACTTGATTTTGATTTCAAATTGTTTAATTTTTTGTTT
Source organism: Melolontha melolontha (assembly GCA_935421215.2). NCBI lineage: Eukaryota > Metazoa > Arthropoda > Insecta > Coleoptera > Scarabaeidae > Melolontha > Melolontha melolontha. The sequence goes on from OW285240.1 coordinate 71,972,748, forward strand.
TATTGAATTAAATTCTATATTGAAACATGAAAACACTTTTGTATCATCTTAATATAATAAGCCTCAAAAACAAAATGAAACCAAGTACCATATTATGAATTGGATAACATGGAATTTCTGCATCTTTTACGCAATAAAAGCATAATTTGTTATTTTTCAATATCTCGGTCACTCATTTCCATAATCTAAAATCCAAAGAAAAACATTTCGTTGGGTAATGTAGAAAACCAAGTGGGGCGATGTGGTCTTACCATTTTATGAAATGTAGTGGTTTTTGTAGACGTTCCAAAAACGAAATATGTCCAAAATGCTAAAAGTATTTGAAAATAATTATCTCATAACATACTTTTATGATTCAGCAACGAAGAAATTAATATATATATATATATATATATATATATATATATATATATATATACAGTGCTTCTCAAAAGTCCCCTCCCCCCCTCTTATCTTTGGAACGATTATACATTCACAAGTGAAATTTGGAAACTGAATATTATAGGTTATAAACTTCCCTACTAGTGATGATAGATGACGAAATCGTCATAGATGACGTCACAAGGCCATTGTGACCAATAATTTTAAATGGAACGCTACGGCAAGCGACACCTCTTTTAAAAGGTATCGAAAAAACCTATTCAATGATACTAATTTTGTTTGTATTTGAGGCAGTTTTAATTGCTCATTAGTAAACATGAAAATTTAAATTCCATTCAGTATGATATTAAATACAGATTTAAGAAATAGTATGTACTTAAAGAAATTGCTCCAAGTGACCTCCATTTACTTCCTGACAGTAAAATATCCTATTTTTAAACTCTTCTCGTACTTCTTCAAATGTGTCTGCGGAACAGCCCCACATTCTGCAACAATACGTTGTTTTAAAACGTCAATATTGTCAAGTTCAGTGGCGTAAACCTTCGATTTAAGTTACCCCCACAGAAAAAAATCCAAAGGTGTGAGGTCCGGTGATCGAGGTGGCCATTCCGTTGAACCTCGTCGTCCAATCCATCTACCAGGATACCTCATGCAAATACCGTCTTACTGCACCGTAATAGTGTGGAGTAGCACCATCCTGTTGGAATGTTATTTCCAAATTGCCGAATTCATCTGGATTATCTTCCAAAATTTCAAGGATTAACGGTTCTATTGTATTTTGCAACATCTCCAGATAAACCTCACCAGTTAAATTAGTATTTAAAAAAAGAGGCCCAACGATGTGGTTTCCCAGGATACCTGCCCAAACATTCACCTTCTGGGGAAATTGGGTATGTGTTTCACGAAACAGGTGAGGATTTGCGTCACTCCAATACCTCACATTCTGTGTATTTACATTTCCATTTAGATAGAAAGTACTTTCGTCACTAAAACAAATTGTTTTGACGTAGTCTGGCTGTTGGTTAATTTTAGTTTCCATATTTTCACAAAATTCTGGTCTTCGGTCTGGGTCGTCGTCTGAGAGTTGATGAACCATTTTTAATTTGTATGGATGAAATTTGTATTTTTTCAACACCCTGTGTACTGTACTTCGACTGACTTCACAGGTAGATGCAACTTGAGTTGTTGAAGTAGGATTAACTCTTACTTCTGCCAGTATATCAATTTTTTTCTCATCAGAAATTTGTGGTCTGCCAGATCGTTTCGCATCATTAATACTACCCGTTGTTTCAAACTTACGAAGAAGCTCCCTTAAATAAGTCCTCGAAATGGGGCGATCGGGAAACCTCTCATTAAAAATGCGTTCTGCTGCATGAATATTTTGTCTAGTTTCACCAAGAATTAGGACCGCTGCTACTTTATCACCTAAAGCACGTACCATTTCGCTTCTTGAAGCACTTAAACTTTCGGCCCACAACAGTTTAACAAATTATTAAAATGTACAAAAATATTAAAAGTACCAAAAGCTGTTAAAACAGTGAGACGTTCGATCAACAATACACAAATTATTAAATGTACAAAAACTTGGACAATTACAAAAACATCGTATTTCGGAGACTAACAAAAACGTCAGATTATTTGACAACTATCCAGAGGCGGAGCTTGAATTTGGAATTTTAGTATTAACTTGACAATATTGACGTTTTAAAACAACGTATTGTTGCAGATAGTGAGGCTGTTTCCGCAGACACATTTGAAGAAGTACGAGAAGAGTTTAAAAATAGGATATTTTACTGTCAGGAAGTAAATGGAGGTCACTTCGAGCAATTTCTTTAAGTGCATACTATTTCTTATATCTGTATTTAATATCATACTGAATGGAATTTAAATTTTCATGTTTACTAATGAGCCATTAAAACTGCCTCAAACACAAACAAAATTAGTATCATTGAATAGGTTTTTTCGATACCTTTTAAAGGAGGTGTCGCTTGCCGTAGCGTTCCATTTAAAATTATTGGTCACAATGGCCTTGTGACGTCATCTATACGATTTCGTCATCTATCATCACTAGTAGGGAAGTTTATAACCTATAATATTCAGTTTCCAAATTTCACTTGTGAATGTATAATCGTTCCAAAGATAAGAGGGGGGGAGGGGACTTTTGAGAAGCACTGTATATTATGATAGATACTTGCTTCTTCCTTGAATCGTAAAAAAAAAACAATGTCGATAAAAGAAATGAAAATAAATAATTATTGAACGTACGTCGATGATAATATGTTATTACATTTAATTCGACACGTCTAGTGATATTTCGAAATCGGCAATGCCAACAGTACGGTCAATAAATAGATCAATAACAAGAATGTCTTCCGAAATTAGCCTTTGCCGGAGAGATAGAGATTAATTTCTTTCTGAGGGTGTTTTTCTCTATTTTAGTCAATTTTAATAGGTAAAAAAGAATCTTTTTAAATAACATAAACTATTTATTTTCTACAGGGTGGCCCAAAATGACCGAAGGGGTTTTAATTCCTTATAACTTTTTTATTATAATTTTTTTTTTTTTTTGTTTTCAGTATTTTGTAAAGAAGACTTGGGGAATTTAAAATGGAACAGTACACAATTGAACAACGTGCCAAAATCGTTGACCTTTATTTCTCAAATCAACGATCCATTGCGAGATATAATATTTTTAAAAATATTCTCCATTAATATACTGTATTTAAAATTAAAAGAATTTAATAATTATGTCTTAAATAAGAAGTTATAATGAACTCAAACCCCTTCGCGAGCTTTGAATCTAAGAATTAAGAATAAATGACTATATTAAATAAAACTGGTAAATCGATATTATTGAACACTTAAATGATGATTTCTTGGTTTTAAATATTTTTAGTTTATCACTTACATGATTTGATTTATCGTAACAATACTTGGAGAAATTTAGATACACTCGGATCAACTGCAATACTGCTACTACTATAAAGAAAATTTCCAACTAGTATCCTAGCTATTGACGAATCTAGTAGTAATTTGAAAGCAAAAAATCCTTAACGTTATAAATGGATTAACTTGATCGGACAGCTAATATGTTTCCAGCTCTTTCGTTTCTAGACCAGTAAACAATCATTCTTCCGTAGCCAGGATATTATTTTTCAAAATACACCATATATATAAAAATATGTTCAGATATTTAAATTAATGGTGATCCAGCCTTTTGGGTCCCTCTCCAGGTATTTAAATTATCAAATTGCTATTTTATTAAAATTCACCTTCTCAATTTCTGTGTATCTTCTTCACAGGTCAAAATAATTCTTCTTTTTTTTTTTCAATTGCCATTGTTATCTTATATACTTTCATATTTATCCAGGTCAGTTAGTTTTTTTTAAATGCCAGTTTTATATACAGTAAATCTAAATACCTTTTCTTTTTTTAAATTCAAATTTGAAAATGACATTTAATTACGAATATTAAAGCTACTCACTTGCATATGTTAAATTTTACAATAATTTATATAAATTGACTAAATATCATTTTCACGATTATTCAATTTTAAAAAAATATAATTAACTAAAAATATTCACCAAGATTCAACTCTAATCTCTTTTTACAAAACTAAATTATTAAAAATAACATATCCAATAAATAAGATATCCATTATAGCCATTTCAAATTCAAATAAATCAAATATCTCTTGCATATGTTAAAATTTAAAAATCGCATAGACATAATATTAGAAATAGCTCATCAATATAATGGAGGTTTATCCCATTATAATATATATATATATATATATATATATATATACATATATATATATATATATATATATATATATGTGATAAACGTAATGTTAATGAGAATTAATAATCATTAAATTCTCAAATTACTGCCAATGCCGCTCTAATTCGTTGCATTGATGATTTTTTCATATATATATATATATATATATATATATATATATATATATATATATATAATATATATAATATTTTCGTGACCTTGGATGATATAGTAAACTTAACAAGTCGGCGATTAAAGGTCTGGTTTATTACTTCAAAGTATATATATTTAAAACAACCCTACATGTTTCGGCAATGATGCCTTTGTCAAGGATATAAAAAATATAAAATTTTATATTTCTTATATATATATATATTTATAGCTCTAACTGAGATTTTTATAAATTGTTACATGTGAACTAATTGAATATACTATATACATATATATGCAACATGTCCTAATTAGTTTTGTGCTCCACCAAATAATTTTCCTTCTTCCTCATATTTGATCAAAATCATTAATTAACAATCCCGGAAAAGTTTAATAGAAATAATAAACAGAAATTGAAGGAAACTCTTCATACCCCATTTTTCCGTACTCCGCCAAAAGTTAATACACGATTCATTGGCTCGTCAACGTAAGAAGCGAAAGGCGAAAGGAGTTAGGTGGGGAAAAAGAGGCGGCGAATAGCAACGGAACGGTGGTGTAATCTTTTTCTTACATTTCGGAGCCTTTTATCCCAGAGACGCGAAGAATAAAACTCCGGGCGAAAAAAATCGGTTCACGGAAACTGGAGAAAACTGGACTGTAGGGAAATAAAGCCCATCTCGCGTATGCGAAACGCTGAAAGATGCAGAATAATGAAGGCCTCGAAGTGAGTGAGGAATCTGCATGCTTTAGAATGCATGAATTTATGTCATTTGAATTTTGATCTGCATTCCGTTCGGTATGCCCGCCCCATCTTGGAACAGAACGATATAAAATTTACGATTCACCTAGAATAAAAATGAAAATTTTAAGTCTTCTCTCTCTCTCTGTCTCTCATCCTTTTTGCCATTCGAATAATTTTAATAAATTATCCACAGAAAACTTAGGTAGCTAATATTAAACGAAACGAGAACTCAGCGAATTAGCTCCCAACATTTCGTTAGTAAAATTAAACTTTGTAATCCAAACTAATAATTATATAGATGGGTCTTAATTTTAGTTTAACTTATTTTTAAATTAAAGAGAAATTAATAATACAAAATTTTAAATACTCATTAGATAAAGCATTATGCTTTATTATATATTTCGTTAGGTTAGTGTTGTATTTGGCGCATCAACAATGTTTAAGAACTTCGTATTGTCCTACATTATAAAACTAAGCCAAAGTCATTCGACATGCAGAATTGTAGAAATTTTCTAACTTTTTCACTCGTTTAACATTCTAATAGTCACGCCGCCATTTGTCATAAAATATTGTCGATATCTTAGCTAATGTATATATTAATTTTTGTAAACTAACTGGAAAACTGTATAATTATGCAAATGTGAGAAATAAAATTATAGTATTTTTAAAAGAATTACAAAATATCGTCAAACATTAATTTTTCATTAGTCCTAGATGCATTTTTATGAATATTTCTTTAGTTGTACCTGATCTTACGTCTACATATTTCGTTTATTTCCTCCACATCGCATCCCTTAAGGCATATTAATGCACAGTGTTACAAGCTGTTCCCATTAAAAATCATGCAAATTACACGAGTATCTCGTGCGTCAGTGACCTAAGATATTTTCTTGGCGACAGTTATTCTTATTTCTCTTGATTTGAGCTGCTATTAAGTCCAATGCTTAAACTCTGTACCATATACAAACCGATGGTGTTTACTTATTCTTGGTTATCGGAAAAATACTTGCTTAACCCTGTCACTGTTACCTTAAGATGTCGAGATGAATATGGTGGTTATTTCTAAATAAAATTTCTGCACTCTTTTCTGACCTCCTGCTATGTCTGGTCTGACCTTGTAGGACATCAATTAATTAGTTGTCTAAAGTTTTGCATGGTGTGTGGTCAAAACCATGTAACTATGTAAATATACAGGAATGTCCTATGAACTTGTATAACTCATTCTTACTGACCAAATCATAATGAAGAATACACAGCAAATGTCTACTTATTATACTACAAGAAAATTATATTAATCAAATAAATGGAGACGAAACGTAGTGAAAGAAAAAGAATTTCCCTTGATTAGGGGAGGTATTCAGATTTATCTCTACTTGCCATGAAAGAATATATAAGCCACTACAGATTAATTGGTCATATATTTCTCTCACAGAATAATTCATGTCACAATTCCTTCTTATCTCGGCCTTGTGTACACGGCAGTAAATTATTTCAAAGGATTTTGTCCCGTTTCGCAGACTTTATGAAAATATTTATCGATGGTTCTAGACACGAATAGTTGCGTTTGGTTTTAATGTACTAATTGCTTGTACGACACTTATTCTCCTAAAACAAAATTGGAAGAATCGATGGAGAGCCCAGGGAGGATTAGTTAATTCGCGCGATCATACGGAAACAAAGGAATAATTTAAATAAATAAACTTTATTTTGATACATAATCACCTCTTAATTCGATACATTTGGTCCATCTGTGTTCAAACTTCTTTATTCCGCCACGAAAATGATTTTCCTTTAACCCTGCAAAATAATCGTCCACTATTCGTTTGTGCAGAAATCTTTTAATTTAGGGAATAGACGAAAATCAGATGATGCTAGGTCTCCCCAAAATAGGGAGTGCGGTTCTAATTCGACCCTTAATTCTTGAATTTTTTTCTTTATAGAAAAAAAGGTGAAAGTGCACTTTCTTCTTAGTCATTAATCTGGACGCTTTTCAGCGGTAACTGTCTTCAAATGATCTGAAATATTTGCGTAATATTCGCCGTTTATGGTCTTGTCCTTTTGAAGATAGTCTAATAGCATCCAAAATACCGATGCCATCACCTTTCCCGACGATAAAACTGTCTTGGCCTTCTTTGGAGTTGGTTCTCCATGTTTTGTCCACATCTGTGACCGTTGTTTAGATTCGTGTGTATAATAATGAACACATATTTCGTCACAAACAACATATCGCTGCAAAAACCTATTGTATCGCGTTTAAAAATTTCTAAATTATTCATCGATATTTGACAGCGAACACGGCTTTGTTCCGTCGTCAGTAAACGCAGCACCCATATTGCCGAAAGTTTTCTCATATTAAGTTCTTCGTACAAAATATAAAGTACCCGTTCCTTTGAAATGCTCGCTGCCTCTGCTATTTCTAATGATTTCAATCGCAATAAATCATGGACTTCATCCATCATTTCTGGACTTGTAGCCATTTTCGGCCATCCACTGCAAGGATACCTTCTAAGCTGCTCCTGCCACGCTTAACTCCCTTTCCTCATTTTCTGACGGTTGTATACGAAGGATAACTCTTTTCTAGTGTATCTCGCATACCATCATGAATTTCTGTATAAAGGACATCCTCTCTTTTAAAACATACTTAATCACTGCACGATGTTCAAAATTATCCATTTACACTTAATTAGTAGCAGGATAAATTAAAAAATTGCTTACGAAACAGAGTTTGTCATAAATTTATCAAACACAAATAGTAAATTGACAAGGCATCGGTTGTCAAAATTTGTTTGTTTATTTTTTTACTCTAGGCGATCGCGCAAGTAAGTCAACGCGCCCTCGTAGATGCTCAGAGAGCGTAACACAATATGCATATATTCATAATTCTATTAACTCAAGTTCGTGTGCAGTAATATATCCGTTTCTCGCTTTCATAAGACTATAATTTCTACTTAAATTTGGACACGGACTGTTTCCAGCGCGTTTGTACAAAATTGGTATTAGAGTATCGCCAATCTGCAATTTTGGATTTGATGCAAATTTAAACCTCATCTTTTTTAGTTGCCATTTAGATTAAGACAAAATACAACAGTTTTACAAATTTGATTAGGGCACAGATGCCTTTACTTAGTAATTTAACTGACATTATTTTCCTGTAACAGTAAACGTATTTGCGACTTAATAATATTTATAATTAGGAGAACCAATGTTCAAATTTAAAATTTAACAGTACATCCTTCACTTAGTGTTCCTGTGCAGTTTACCTCTTTTTTGCGGTAGCCGAATTATGTTTATCTTTTTATAATCATTTCGATAGACGCAGAAATGTAAAGAATTATGTTTTCTCAATGTAGCTTTACACATCGTATCTTTGATACCAAAGGCAAAAAATCTACTTATTATACTACAAATGAATTATATTAATCAAGGAAGCGGGGCAAACCGTAGTTACAAGAACTGTTGTTTGATACATTACGCAAAAAACAGTGCTGATATATTTATCCAGAGTACTATATAACTACATGTTGTATGTACAACAGAAGATTAGTATTTCTTAAATGACAGTATTAATGTTGATAATACTATTTGAAACGCACTGTATATGTGTATATGTGTATTAGGCTGGGTCAAAAAATTTTTTTCTTCATTTCTTGATAGGCTCAGTGATTAAAAGGTGCTAAATGGTATAGCTAATCTGCATATAAAATTTTATTGCATTATTTAAAGTTTTACTGCCTCCGGATAACGATAGAAATTTCAGAAAAAGTAGATTTTTGACATCACTTTAATAATACTTTTTAAGTTACATATCTATACAAGTTTTATTCAAAATAATTCTAAGTATCGGTATATAGAGGTAATCCCGATATAAAACTGTACTTTTACAATGTGGATTCACACTTAAATTTCCCCAGAACACGCATTTACATATCGCTACCTTAATATAGAAAGTCCCTAACTCAATTTTTTACAAATCGAGTTTTTTTTTTTGATATTTCGATGTATTAGAAGATCATCTATCAAAACATGCAAAAACCTCGATTTAAAAAAATGAGTTAGGGCATTTCTATATTAAGGTAGCGATATACAGCACTGATTCAGTCTAAAGGTTCAATAAGACGTGCCACAGCCGTAACCATATAAAACCAATCGTATGTGCTACAATGTTTTCGATTTTGGTAACATGCCGTAACCATAGATATTAATTGAATTTTGGTTACGGCTATGGCACGTCTAATTGAACCTTAACACGGACAAATAAGTCATTAAAAGGAACAATAATATAAAATTCTGCTTTTTTGTATATTACAAAAACTAAAAAAACGTGCTGCTTTTGAATATGTTATCTAAACTGTTCAAGGCAAAAACAAAATAGGGAAATCCCCGTACAATCTTTATTTCTTACAAGACGGAGTTAGATGAGACAAGTGTGCCGCGATCGTTAAAATAATTAGTGTTGCGTTGTAAAGTGCTGTCATTTATTTGTTTATTTTATCATTTGAGAAATAGAGCGTATCAGAAATAGTTGGAGGTGTCCTTTGTTTGGTGTTTCATGTGATTTGAAAGATATAATATATTACCAACTTATGAAGATGTGATGAAATTTTATGAGTGGATCCGTCATAGCTTAAAATATGAGAGGGAAACTAAAAAGGTTTCAGCGGGTATAGCTGCAAATAATTTGGCAAATAAATCACCCGGCAAAATGTCTCATGCTCGATGGTTAACACGTGCTAACAGAATTCTTCGTCTATATATTTCAGTTGAGAACCCTTCTGCAAACCTTATCACTCTTGCAATATATATTGTCAAGGTTTACGCTCCAGTGTGGTTTTCTATAAAAACTCTCCCCAGCTGTAAAGACGGACCACGACACCTTTTTAAACTAATTAAACTAAGCAGATATTTACCAACAACTTTGAAAGCTGTTGTTGACCCAGTAATTCAAAGAAACAGTTATTTTGCACATCCGGAAAACTTATTACTTGCAATGTTGACAGATCCCCAGCAACACATTCGTGAATTAGCTGTCCATCGAATTTTGAAAAATTAAACCAGCAACATCAAAGCAATTACGGCTTTTTCAGATACCAACGATAAACTTTAATGCATCATCATATTTTTACCTTTTGAATTGGGAAGAAACTATCACTGAACCACCTATATTAAAATCTGTAAATGAAGAAAATCTTCGACTGTTTATTGAAGAAGAAAACAATGGAGGAATTGAGCTATTACACCTTCCCTGTCACACCCAAGCGGTAGAAAGAGCAGTCAAAGCTGTGAGTCTAGCATCATCAACTTTGTGCAACAAAACAACAAGAGGTTTCTTCAAAACGCAGATAGAATCAAGAAAATTAATGCCGAAATTCGATAGCAAAAAGGATTTTGTCACAAAATAAACTCATTATATTCATTATTTTTATGATTATCCTTTCTTGCACTTTTGTAAAAAAAAATTTGTCATGCTTTTTTTCTCTAAATAAATATAATTACAATTGATTTCTAGCTTTTCCAAATAAATAAGCTTAATTAGAGTAATTTTATATATCATGCTTTAAGTTCTTTTTTAAGTACATTTTTGAAAGATTCAACATTAAACCGGAGGCAGAAGATTAACTCCGATTGCTACCAAACTTCGTAACCTAATAACACTTATAATTTGGCATCTTTTTGTCACCGTGCCCATAAAAAAAATTAAAATTTTTTTTTCTCCATACATATGTGACCCAGCCTAATGTGTATAGCATTTCAGTTTTAAATTAGTGTTACTCGTCAATGTGTGAATTCAAAATCAATATTGTTACGTGAGCTTGGAAAAGCTTGCTTATATAGATTTCGATTACATATACTAAACTCGAAATACATAATCAATTATTGTGATAAATGAATTGATAACACTGGCCAACAATTAATTTTTTTTTTCTGCTGACTGATCTGGCACTTATTTTTAATTAATAGTGGTACACTAATGCTAAATATGAAACCTATCTGTGCCTATTACGTCAGGTTTTCTTTCAACGGCACTTCCTGTGCGCCGATTTCAAAATTATTGAAAATCGTTAAATAAATGCAGCAAATTCTTAATTGTTCAAAGAATTCCAAATATACAGGGTGTTCCGCGACTCGACCGACAAATTTATACCATATACTCTGGCGATCATTACGATCAAAAAATGTTATATGACCTATAGGTGAATTCCTCTTTGTTTCGTAGATATCGATGGAATTTAAATTTTAAAAAATGAGAAAAGAAAATTTATTCATAAAGTGATAGATAATTAACACAAAATTATAGTATCTGTTCAAAATGAGAATCGCCATTTTCTAAATATAGAATGTGTCTTAGAATGTTGCCAGTTAATTGATGCCAATTCATTCTTTAGAGAATTAGTAGCTTCAACTATACGATCAGTCAACTCTTCGCATGTATCTGGTTTACCATTACTATACACACGAGATTTGAGGCAACCCCACAAAAAAAATATCTAATGGCAACAAATCAGGTAACTAAGCTGGCCAATGTACAGAACCACCTCAATCTATCCTCCTTTGCGGAAAGTTTTCATTAAGAAACACCGTCACTTGTACCCCAAAATGTGGTGGTGCCCGTTGTATGAGATATTCTACGAATACTGGTAGAAGGACTTCGTTCAACTTCATTTAAAACTACTTCAGCGTTTCCAAATCCTTCTTTTTCTACACAACGATTTGGGAAAGATCCTGTCCCTCTTAAACAGCGACAGACGTTAGAAAATGTTGTGTGGTGAGGAACAATGCGATCTGGGTATCGCCTGATGTACTCCGCAGCTGCAGCATGTCCACTTTCATTGAAAAACCATATAAGAAAACCATATCAGCATATTCTGCATTAGTAAAACGCGGCATAATGACTTAAATTAATATTACAACACAAAAGTCATTAATTTGTTAATCATACGTTAATACCTCAAGGCTTAGTAAATTAGAGGAATTCACATTTAGGCCATATAACATTTTTTGATCGTAATGACCGCCAGAGTATATGGTATAAATTTGTCGGTCGAGTCGCGGAACAGCCTATATTTAGCTCATTAGCATAATGTACACTATGTACACTTGTACCTGATAATATTTGAGTACATAATGAACTAATTAAGTAATAAACAATTATAAAGAAATACGATTCTATTAAGCTAATCCTGTTCATTAAGTGAATACATTAGGGTTTAATGAAATTTTGTATTTGGCTTATTTTGACGTAAAACTTGCTGATCAAGACAAGTCATGGGCCCACATAATGTGTATAAACGATGTGTGCAAAATTTGCGGCAATGGAGCAAGGGAAAACGCCAGAAATTAACTTTTGGCGTTCCAATGATATGGCGTGAACCGAAAAAACACGTAGATGATTGCTATTTTTGTTTAGTTAAGAAGAAGAATAAGAATAAAACTGTATATCCTAATCACAGTATATTAAACATACAGTAGGGACAACTGTCGTCGGTACCTTTGATGTTCGTAGTGCAGACTTTATAATCAAAATGGTTGACGAATTGGCGGTCCTTCCTATTAATAATACTAGATGTCGCTATCTAAAAGTGGAAATTATCATATTTTTGATTTATACATATAATATTTATATCAAATTATGAAAAAAACAACCACATGCAGACAAATAGTTGGAAATATTAAGTGGTAGAACTACTTATATGTTATATATTTAAACTAAAATATATAACCTTCCGTTTAATCGAATTGAATAAGAAAGAGGCAATTTAGCTTTATATTTTTTTATAACTACTTTATCTTGGGATGTTTTATATAATTATAATGTATACGCGCAAGTAATGTTAAGAAGAATACTAATATAATAATGTTTTACGCTTCCATACATGCATAATTTTAGCATATCTCTAAATTAAGAAACTACCAAACCAATGTCTACAAAATAATAACACATTACGCATATTTTTATTAATAACAAAGACCTTTCTTGTCGAACAGACAAAATACATGTATACTACAATATACTACAATTGTAGAGTAAATAAAAACACAATAAGATTAAAATACGGATCTATTATCTTTCTATACCTATTGTTATGTATTCATTAATTTTATGGAAATATATATCACACAAGAATAATATGCATATATAACATAATATACATATTTACCACCAATACTTCAAATAAAATTCAGGTTTTTGCGTGAAAATAAACATAAGAATTAAAATAGTCCTCATTCCAACAAAATATAGAAGTAAATCAAGTTTATTTACACAACATCAAAAACAATATTTTACATTAATAAATTTAAATGATATAATTTTAAAGTTCGGTTTTATTTCTAAATAAAGTATACTGTTGGTCACATTGATAATGGACATTTTCAAATTTAAATGTTGCTATTCCCGATATTTATTAATTTTCGTTAACCTTACTTGATATCTTATTTAAAAATATAAATATAAGTGACATAGAAACTAATATATCTTGTTGTCAATTGTATACAATATAAATACGTTTTTTTGTGTAGAATTTTTCTTTTCTATTTTCTGTCGACACCTGTCGGGCATCTGTTCAAGGACCGCTAATTTCACATATGCGCCCTCAGAAACTGTACACCAAAATAAGCTAGTTGTGCCTACTGTATGTTTAATACACTGTGTCCTAATATCGACTCCGCGATTTGACCAGTGCCCTATTCTAATGATATACCCGATAAGCTCTAGTGCAATCAATGCTTAAAAAATTTCACAGCCTAGGTTGTAATATGAACATAAAGTTTCATTTCCTTCATAGTCATCTTGATAAGTTTCCCGAAAATTTAGGTGCTGTAAGCGATGAACAAGGCGATAGATTTCATAAAGATATAAAAATTATGGAAACTCGGTACCAAGGAAGATGGGATCGTTATATGCTGGCCGACTACTGCTGGAGTGTTCAAAGGTTCTCCCAAACCAAAATACACAGCAGAAAGTGCTACAAACGAAAATTTGTTCCCTGAGTGTTGCTTTTCCTTTTACAAATACTCTTGTAACTCTTTAATCATTATTAGGTAAATACTTGCACTATACTCGTGACTAATATTGTATTAATAATAAATGAATTATTAAATTTTATACTTTCTCTATATCGGAATAAGTCGTAGGTAACTACTTAGTCACATTCGTGATTCTTCAAAGAGCATAGTACAGTATGCTGTTCAATTTTGACGTGATACGCAAAAACTAATATGATTTTCGGATTCAGTATACCCGAATTAGTAAAAAACAAGTCCTGCTTAGAAGTAAGCAAAAATCGTGTTGGTCAGTGTAATTGGCGTTATCTGCATATTTTTCTGCGTCAACACTTAGATGCATTCTTAAAATATCAAGAATAAGGTACATTTCCTTGCTGTTAGTATGCTATTATAACATATTTGCATACTAATCAATTTCAAGATTGTATCGACACATAAATATTGCGAATAAGTCGGAAGAATTTCTTTAATCTATAAACGCATTATAATTCTGCTAATTAAAAGAAATAGCAGGTCTAGAAACACGTAAAACATATGTTCTGATTACCATAAATATTATTAAATTTAATATTCGCAATACTCATCCTATCATTATTAAAAAATTACTTGAATGTGGCACTTGTATTGGCTCCCATGTTTAAATACCCACACATTCATTAAGTACGCTTTCTTACTTACTGAGCACTCCCATTCCTTTATATCTTTATTACATTGTTTTGCAATTCACAACCAATCGAAGGGTATAAACAGAACGTTTTAGATGACACTATTCGCAATGTAAATACTATCGTATAGGGAAAGGCTTTTGAAGTATCCCGTAAACTGACACAAAATAAGTTTGTGTTTTTGTAAAGCCGAGATTAAATAATTTCGTGCATTTAATTATAACAGTGCCGCATTTACTGCTCTTTTTTTCACCATGTAAGTCTATCTATAAGTTTTTAAAAATTTGAACCGCTTCTAAGTAAGAATATATATATTATAAAATATAATGGATATTACTATGTATAGATTGATTAAGATATATTTAATGTCTTAGATAAATGAATGGCGAGCTGTTTTATAGTTCATTTATGTATGTGTATAATGTGTATCTTTAGATGTATGGAAGAAAAATTTTTTGAAGTTATATATCGTAACTCCCTCTAGAAATGTTTGCTTTTGTGTAAAAATATGGTATACAAAAAATTATGCGTATCGAACAAAGGGAAGGCGTGGCGCACCCCTGTTGGTAAAATGAACAGAAATATAATTTTTTTTATGTATTTATATTTTTTAGTATTCAATATAACTATAACTTTATTATTATAACTTAATTAAATTTACGGTAACTGCCACGATTTGTAACAAGAATTTGATTATAAAAATTTAATTGGAATCAAATTTCAGAACTTGCGGCGGCAACTAAATTATTTACATATCCTGATAATAGTTTACAAAGCATAGATATTTTTTTAAGCCAACGAGTTCTAAATATAGCTTTTTATCCCTTTTTTCGAATACTCTTACCCGTTTTTGTTAAGAAAAGTTGGCACCACTGTGGTGCAGCATTTAAGAAAATTAAAAAGGGACTTCCCCTATAAAATGACAATTGATTAAAATTCACTAGGGTGGTAAAATTTTGCCATCGTTAATAGGAAAAGATTCTATTGATCGGATTCCAGTAGTTATATCATACAATGGCAAGGAACAATTACTTGTAATCCCAGCAATATCATCTGGAACGGGAAAGCAACAAGCGGAAGTAGTGTATGACCTATTGCAAGATTGGAACCTAATTAAAAAAGTAGAAGCTTTATGCTGCGATACCACAGCTTCTAACTTAGGCCGACTTCAAGGCTCTTGTTTTCTTTTAGAGCAGGCGATCGGAAAAGATCTTTTATATTTGCCATGCCTTCATCACATCTATGAAATAATTTTAAGAAGTGTTTTCGATTAAACGATGAAAAAATCATCAGGCCCTAACGTACAAATATTTAGCAGATTAAGAGGCGCTTGGATCAAAATTGACAAAATTTATGAGTGGTGTTGAAGATCAGATTGTGAAGGATGCAGTTGGGAGTGTATCCGAGATTATAAAATTTGCATCTCAAAATCTTGAAGTAAAGCAACCACGTGATGATTATAAAGAGCTTCTTCAATTAAGTATAGTTTTTCTTGGTGGTACAGTTCCGGAATTTACCTTCAAAAAGCCTGGAGCATTTCATCACGCCCGTTATATGTCGAAAGCTATTTATTGCCTTAAATTATATTTATTTCGAAACGAATTTAAAATGACACAATTGGAGATAACTAGTATTCGTGACATTTGCATCTTTGTTGTAAGGTGTACTTAAAAAATTGGAGACAAGCACCAGTTGCAGCAGAAGCCCCTATGCAGGATTTAAGATTGCTAAAAGATTTACACGCTTATAAAATTGTTGATGAGAAGATTAGTCGTGCGTCACTAAGCAAATTAAGTAATCATTTGTGGTATTTAACCCCAGAAACAGCAGCGTTGTCTTTTTATGATCCAAATGTTACATATGAGTCGAAGAATCTTATGGTGCCAGCTCTGGATAACCCTACTGATTGCGAATTAAAAAAATTAATCGTAACTCCTCATACTATAAGCCAATATTTTAATAAGAACATTGAATATTTTATAACCCAAAAATCACGTAATTTTTTTAAAAGGTTTGATATTCCAACGGACTTTTTAACAAAAGATCCAAAGGAGTGGGTAAATGAACCTAGTTTTAACGTTGGCCTTAATATCGTTGGAAATATGAATGTTGTTATTGACTTGGTAGAACGAGCAGTTAAGCTAATGGAAGATTTTAATTTAGTGTTATCCAAAGATGAAGAAGAAAAGCAATCGATAGTGCAAATTGTTGCGGATTATCGGAAACTCTACCCCAGTGTGAACAAATATTCTCTTTTGAAATAAAATAACATATAAATAACTAAAAACAAAGCATTTTTATTTATCCCTTGTCAGACAGATATCTTGTAACATTATCAAATTTGCGGGCACAAGGAATAAGTGAATGTTTGATGTTTTTCCTATTTATTAACTCTGTTTTCCAAAAGTAAACCATTCTTCTATCTTTTTATTAATTTTCATTTATTTTTCTTAAGAAAATATGTCACCATACATGTATATAAATACATATATAGATTTTACTTTGTATTCTAGTCCTTAAAAATTTGGTTTTAAACCAGAAAAGCTTTAAGACGACGTCGTCTCAAGGAAATTTAAAACATGTTAAAATTAAAGTCAAATATATATTTCAAATATATTTTTTAGTTTAAATAAATATATTTTTTACAACCAAGAAAATTTTATTTTTAATATTTTTGAACCAAATTTCAAGAGCGATGCGCCACGTCTTAACCTCGCCCAATCGTGATAATTCTTTGCACACCGTATTATTATACTATAACGAACATTTTGACAGGTAGTTACGGTCGAAACAACAAAGTTGAAAAATAAGGACCACCCTAATGTATATGTACCTACATATTTGCAAAAATTATGTAGATTCAATTTTCTGAAAATACGGCGAATATTCTTCTAACCCAAGTTTGGGCAAAAAATACAACAAATTAAAAAAATATCAAAATATCGGGTTGGCTTTGCAAACAAAGTAATTCAATGATTTGCCATTTTAATGATAGTTCAGTTACCGAAATCGATTACGTTGTTATGGATTATAAATTAGAGCTTACAAAAAGCGTTTATAATTTAGTTTGGCAGATACCTAAAATTCAAATAGTCCAACTTTTTGAAAATCAAAATGTGTGGCGCGATAGCAGAAAATGAGCAAGATTTCCCATGCCTAGATCTTCCGAAAAATGGAAGACCGTGCCTGTTAACTGGACATAGAGCAAACCAGTTAGTCAAATGTGCCAAGAATAAAATTTGACAGTCATTGGGAAAACTTTCACGACGTTACGGTGTTCCCAAGGATACAATTTTCAGAGAACTGAAGAGAAGAGGTGTAGAATATCGCGAAAGAAAGAAATGTCCTAAATATACGCCAAATCAGTTAGCTAGAATACTGAGATATTGCCGTGCTTTATGGCGCACTCATTTTGCAAATAACAAACATAACTTTACTCTAAGTAATTCCGAAATTAAAGGAAATGGCGGTTTTTACACCGATAATGTAGAAGAATGGCCAGATAATATAAAATACAAGCAAAAGGCCAAATTTGCTGAGAAATTATTTGGATTTTCAGACCTTATGTTGGACGAGTTGGAGGCGAAGCTGTTGACAGACGAAGTTATTTTAACAATTACTTAATAAAATTGATTAATTTTATCCACCAGAATTATGCTCAAGATGATACTATATCACCTCTGGACTTGGCTGCTCCCAACATACTTTTTATGCCGAAAACGACAAACCTCCAAATTTACTGCAGGTTTGGCCAATTGACATTTTGTATCGAAAAGTGTATGATGAAATTTGAGAATCCGAAGACGAGCAACAATTAAGACTGCAGATTTTTAGAAAAATTCGAGGGATTGATGTTGAAACGGTCGAACGCTTGATGCGAGTTGTTCCCAGAAGACCCCGTATTGTTGAAGACAATGGACCGTGACAATTAATTTAAAATAAACATTTTGATATTAATAAAGCTGTTAATTATATCTGTTCTAAAAAATCGCCGTAAAACCATTTTTTACTTTTTAAAATGTTCTAAAAAAATTTGTGCCAAAACTTTAGAGACATACGTTAGATCCAGTTTTCGGGTGTAGAGGACGACGTAGTGGGATTTTCTTCTTCGAAGAAGTCATTGGCACAATATACACTGATATATACTTTTCTATTCTCGGTAAAAGTATAGGCACTTCGTTGATTTGTTCTTATTTTTTAAAGAACCTTAAACACTTTATTTATACGTTGGCCTATTTCGCACAGAGGCCAACGTATTTAATTGCACTTTCGTTCAGGCTCGGCTCGTGTACGAATTTATTCTTCTTTATGCGGACCGAATTTTATTATGGTCTATTCACGTTTTGGAAATGCACTTTTCGCTGGTTCGCTGTTTTCTTTGGAAACGCTCTTTGGGGTCCTTCGTCACTATATTTTAACCGTCCACTGGTCTAGTTCTACGCTGGATAATTTCGGCTGATACGTTGCTGTGTATAAGATCCTTCCTTGATCCGATGTCGTCTTATTTTGGACCGTTAATTCTGCCGGTCCATCGTCGAGTAATAATACATTTTTTTGCTAATTGCGGTAATAAGTTACATTGTTTAAATTGTGTTCAAGCCAACTTATCAAGAATTAGATCAATATGAATGCCCAAGACATACTCGAAAGCCTTCGCTTCAACTGTTTTATTAAGCACACACGACATAATTGAGCATAATTAATCATGGTCACATAACATCGAATACGTACTGCCAATATATTTGACAAATTCAGAATTCAGAGGTGTAGAATTAAAGAGCTTGCAAGTACATAATTGCCCACCGAAATTGTCAATTTTCACCATTTTTTTAATACTGCCTGATCAGTTTTTTCACAAGAATAAATGATTTGCTCATGATCAAATATCATTAAATATTTTGGCTTTGCTGTTCGAAGACTTTCCAAAAGTACAACCCCATTCTTTTAAAGTTATTTTTAACTATCAATTTTTCATTCCAGTGAAGTCCTTTTCGGTGGATATAATTTTCCAGCACGAGAGATTTTTAGGAACAATTCATTGAAAGTGTAAAGATATGCCCTTTTGTTACACCAACCATTTTCACTCGTTTTGCAAATGAATGATCGATTTAAAAACATTAAGCAATTTATTGCGTTGTTAAATGTTGATCAGCCTTAGTTTATGTAAATGGTATTTGAACGACTGATATGGGCAGCATAGCTAAGATTCAGATTTCCAGAACGTAAGCGAGAACACCACGTCTGACAAGTAGAAAGAATTTCAATAAGAAAACATTAGTTATGTACTGCTGTATACGAGGTCCTACCCAGAAATTCCCGGAATTTGAATGTGGCGCGTGAAGGAATGGTAGTACAGCTCTACAGCACTAGGTGGTGTGAGCTACGTTAATACAAAGTCAGTCTGTCAAACGGTACTTTGCTAGGTGGTGACAAACAGTTTCCGTGTTTATATTTGTTGAGTTGTGTTTGAGTTATTCTGCGACACTGCAATGTCTGATGTAAAAGAGCAAAGAACGTCCTTCAAGTTTTGCTTGAAATTTGGTAAAACGGCAGAGAATCTCTGAAAATGCTTAGACAGGAAAGCATTTGGTGAATGCTTTAGGCTAGACGAAAATTTATAAGTGGTACAACCGTTATAAAAATGGACCTGTGTCGGTTGATGAGCGTTCAGGCCATCCATCGACGAAAAACACGCCACAAAATTTGGCAAAAATGCGTGATGCTATTGTGCAAGACCGAAGGAGAACAATCCATGACATTTGTAATATTGTTGGCTAGTCGTATAGTGTTTGTCAACGTATATTGTCCAGAAAACACAACATAAGACTATCGCAGCGAAACTTGTGCAAGGCTATTAATCATTAAGCAAACGGCACCGTGTTCATGTGTGCCCAGAGCTGAAAGGTACTGCCGAAAGAGATGCGAACTTCAGTACCAGAATCATTACTGGCGAGGCGTTTTGGATGTATGGGTATGATCCCGAAACAAAGCAGCAATCATCGCAGTGGAAAACACCATCGTCACCACGACCGAAAAGAGCACGGTAAATTCAAAGCAATGTCAAATTGATGTTGATTTGCTTCTTCAACGCTGTGGTGCAATGCCATTTGTCGTGATCTCTTCGGTCGTGGTGACAAATAATTTCTCCCAACAGATGAAACAGTTTAAAGGGCTATTTTATTGCAATGTTCTTCGGCGATTAAGAGAAAACATTCAACGCGCAAATGGCCTGCAAGTGGGCAACAATTCGTAGATCCTATACCACGACAATTCATCAACCCATACATGACTTGTGTGTCAGTTTCTAGCCTCAACGAAGACGACAGTACTACTCCCCAGACCTTGCCCCTTGTGACTTCTTCTTGTTTCCGTAGTTGAAATTAAAGCTCAAGAGGCGCCGTTTTAAAACGATTGGGTAGATCCAGAACGAATCGCAGGCAGTGTCGGACGTGTTATCACGCAAGAATTTCCAGCACTGCTTCCAATCATGGACAAGTTGCTGGGATAGTCGTATTCATGCGGAAGGAGAGTACTTTAGACAGCACCTCGTATAATCAGTGTTTGCGCTTTATGTTTTAGTTTTCCGTTTCTTTTAATTAATTTTTAAAATTCGAAAAATATGTTACGTTACATTAAAGCTTAATACCAATAGCATTTGATGCCACCAAATTTACAAATATACAACTTAAGTATTTTCTAATAATATGATGAATATTGTAACACTACTTCTTATAGAAGGTAATCTAAATAAAATGACATTCGTTTTATTTGTTAATCAGTTTGTGTTATGTATGTTGGTATAAATTTAACATGTACCTTTAGAAAAAGCAATTTTGATTCTCCTTATGTCGCAACAAAATAAGGGTAAAAATACGCTACCCAGATAAAAGTCCCACCTCTAATTCCATTTTCGTTTTGCATTTTTAGTGCATAATTTCGTAGCGTATACACCTTTATTATAAAATCTTTAATATAACCTCTGGCAGTAAAGTATATCTATAGTGTTACTGTTAATTTTAATTTGGACGAAACCGAGGCAGGAGTTGTAATATTTATATCGAATTTATTTAACTTTAATGAATTTTCTGACTAAGAAGTTCAGTGTAGTTCACTAGAAGTTTAATTACAAAACTGTCACTCCCTCCTAGGCGACAGCTGCAAACGTCTAATTGTGTGCAAGTTTGTTTAACAAGAAATAGAACTGAGTTACAAATTACGATGTGCACATGGGTCACAAAGTCTTCCACGAACACCCATAATAAGAAACATTCTGGTAACTAAAAGAGACTTTGCTATAATTGAATCTGCATTATGTGTCCATTAAGCGTATGTATTCAAGCACATACTGAGATGAAAGAAATATCTCTTCCCTAAAATTATTGTTACAACTAAGTATTTTCTAATAAGAAGAATTTACCCATTGTATATTATTTAATAAATACCGACGAAAATGACAGCTTTCTGTACGTATATCCCCAGTACCATATAATTTTGTAATTTTCTTGAAATAAGTTTCTTCGGTTAAGACTCTACATCACTTACATATTTCGTATTTCTAAACATAAGATTACTGTAGTAGTATTTTCTTGCAAGTACATATTGTTTTTATCGAATAGGAAAAGCATCTACCATAATATGAAGGTATAAATACAGTAACAAAAGTACATACAGTACATGATAGTACTACTAATCTTATTATACATATACAGGATTGCCGCTGAATATCGCCCAAGCTAGGGCAATCCGAAGAATACGTATAAATGTCTAACTGAAAATCAAAAAGGAATTTCTTTGTAATTCATAAAAAAATTCCAAAACTTTAGGGCCAAAATGTAGTTAAAGTCGGTTTATAACTTTCTTTATTCTATATTTACCGAAATACAGCGGTAATTTAAGTTCACTGACTTGCAAAAAATCGATAAAATTCCGAACATAAGTTCCTATTCATATAGCGTGAATATTGTTGTTTTCTTAGCAAAACATACTCCACCGCACATATGGTTATGTTTTCTTTTCGTGGATATCAATAATATCTAATACGTCGAATATGTCGACAAACCTATGCAGAATTAATTAAAATGTGATTAAAATTAAATATTTTGAACGCTAAACTTCTTTTAAAAGTAAAATTATTATGTTTATGATAACACGGAAATTATCATAAAACAAAAAGTTTTATGTAGTGCGTCCAGGACGTGTCCAATGGGATAGATACCTGGTTTATAATTATTTGTATAGAATTATTTACATGTAATTTTTTTTCTTTAAATTTGCGTGGTACTGACAAATACCGATAGAACAATAATAATTAGTCGGTAAAGAGAATTAATGATCAATTAGAGGTTGTCGCCCGTATATTTAACTGCAGCAGGGCCGGAGAAAAATCATTTTCTCGGTACTACGTGAACATTGGACTGCTATTTTTTGTATGAAAGCATTACTTACATTCACCTTTCACTTATTTTTTTCTTTGGCGCTGTACACAACTAGCATTGTATAGGTAGAAATACTGAAACAGTATTGTTAGACGAAACTGGTAGTGAAACGAATATGCTTAATTTTAATTCCTGTATGAGTAAAAGGGAGGACATAAGATCGAAGAAGAGTAACAGCACTCGCGTTATTTTAAAAATTAAACTATATTCCGAATGTGAAATAGCGCGAGAAGAAAAGGTGAATATTACTAGGACTATATGATCACAAAGGTGTTAAAGTACCCTTT
Source organism: Melolontha melolontha (assembly GCA_935421215.2). Classification (NCBI taxonomy): domain Eukaryota; kingdom Metazoa; phylum Arthropoda; class Insecta; order Coleoptera; family Scarabaeidae; genus Melolontha; species Melolontha melolontha. Next base: position 71,996,194 of record OW285240.1, read on the forward strand.
TGTTTTGTTTTGATTTCTAGTGAAATATGTTTATAGTTAAATTTGAAAAGTCTTTTGGGCGCTTTTAAATATAATTGTAATTTATATATATATATATATATATATATATATATATATATATATATATATATATATATTGTAATAGGGCTGACCATGTATATGGAAGGTTTGGAACAAAAATATAGTGTTATATTTTAAATTGTTATTATAGAATAAGATTTTCATAGAACTGCATTTTTCACATGCCATATCAATTAAGTTAATACCACGTGTTTAATTTATCATATTTGTAACACTCCTTAATTTAATTTCTTGTAATCATTAACTTCAGTCATTTTCTTTTACTTTTTATTCTCACCGAAGATATTTAACTTGATTGATTGGATTTATATGTCATCTATTATGATCATAATTTATTTGTAATGTTAAACGTTAGGGTGTAGTGATGTATTATAATCTGAGGAGAGGGTTGCCAAGACAAAATGGATAGATAAACAACATTGAATTTAAGGTGCCTGGAGTTTGAAAAAAAAAGAAAAATTATTGATATTTTTTTTGGCAGGACACGTCGTTCTTTTTGAAAAAATTATAAAAGTGTGTTCCTGAAATCAAGAGATAAATAGAAAACGAACTAGCTTATTCTCACTGAAGCATGTTACATAAGTTTTTAAACCTACATACATTATTTTAGGAAAATTATCTGACCACAGACCTGCCGAAGCCATTGTTAACGAATTACTTTATCTGAAGGAACGCTAAACCCACCTGGAACGATCCCAGTTCACCTATCCTACTTGTGCCGATAACCTGTATATCGAAGACCAACTTCCAAAGAACATCCAGAATTCTCCGCATCAACCCATTTGAGTACTATTGATTTATTTCTTTTAAAAAAACATTTGAAACTTCAACTACTTCCATTCAAAAAGATAACGTTAATATTTTATATTAATACTTATAAGATTAGTTTTTAATTTTATATAATGTTTTAAGTGGAAAAATACAGTTCTTTTCAACTTGAATTTGTCACACATGTTATAAAGATTTTGTTTTCAATAATTTATGTCATTGTAATTATCCTATCATATAAAATTCATATCGTATTAAACGAGTGATATCTAATATTTATCTACTTGTTTTATTCTCTATCAGATACCGAACTCGCATTTACTTTTCACTCAGCACTTCTAAATTGAGTTAGCCGGTATAACAATTTAAGAACCTATCATAAATTTTGTACTAAGATTAGCTTTTGGTAATAATATCCTTTTATTTTTTTTAATAAAAAAATTACAAAGTATCACTTGTGACAACTGTCATCTTTGACATCTGCTTTGATTGATATTAACACTTTAAATTTTCTAGGTCTGGTATTTATTATTAGACTATTATACGTTTTATATTATTTGATTATTATCTCTTTTGGTTTATATTAATTGGCGCCACAACGTCAGGGCCATAATTAGACGTGTCTGGTAGAGGATAGCATTATAATAACTTGAGAGATTGAACTGGAAAGGACTGTATTTTAAATAGTTTATTATTAAGATATATGAAGTTGTTTGTGTTTGTGAACCTGTATTTTTGTTCGTGGTCTTTATATGTACTTGGAAGGCTTTAATACTCAGGAGCAGGAATTTGTAAGTTTATTTTTACTAAGGGCAATATTCTTAATAATTAACAGTGTAGAAATAAATTAGAAAGATCAAAACAAATACATTTTCAATACAGAACAATTGAGTAACAGAATATCAATTTACAAACATAATACGAATACCAAAAGTCTAAATATTTACAAAAAGTATAATAACAAAATGGATAAATGCACCAGGAGTAAAACGAGGGAAAATAGTGAAAGTAGAGAGAGAGAAACAGATCAGGGTGATACTTCCACCATCACGGTACAATCGGATGTTCCAAAAGAAGAGATGCTCTTGGATACCAACACTTTCACGGCTCTACTAACAAATTTAAAACAATTCATGACGGAAAATAACGAAAAATTAGATGCTAATAACAAAAGATTAGAAACAAACTTAAAACAAATCATAGTAGATAACAACAAGAATATAGAAACTAATTTAACTCAAAAAATAGAAACAAATAACGAAAAATTAAATAAAAAACTAGACCAACTTAGGCAGGATAAAGAAGAAATTAAAGGGGAAATAAAAGGATTAAAAGATAGCCAAACGAAGATGGAAGAAAGAATTATACAAAAAATAGACGCATTTAATGGAAATTTAATAATAAATTTAACACAAAAAGGAGATATTTTTAATGAAAATTTAATAACAAACATAGATCGAAAATTCGAAATCATTAATAACGATAAAATAGAGCAACTTACGCCGGAAAACAACGAGATGTTAGGAAACACAAGTATTAACAATGTACATAACAAAAACACAATCAAAATGTTATCTGATAAAAGGCCTTTCAAATCGCTTAGATGCAAAAATAAAGTTAATTCACATTATCAAACACTAATAGATGATAGAGAATATTACAAATTTTTAATAAATATTACACAAGAAAATAATAATCTTAGAACATTAATAATGGGGAGGAATGAAATATATTTTAACATTTTTACAACCGAAGATCTACATTACACTTATACAACCAACAACACACAAACGAATCATTTTCATTTTGGAAACTCAAGATCAAGTTTACAATACTCTTTCTTATACACTGACGATCTTAACATAATAAACAACTCTAGCACATATAAATATTTAGACACTAACGATTTCCTTTACGATATGCATAACACTGAAATCAATACCAATTTACATACTCACACAAAAAGTATAACTATTCACATACTCGTTATCAAAAACATGCATATCACTTTAGGCAGAGGGAATATGATTCATACATATAATCATAACAATATTAACATACCTAAGGTGCGTCGAAGAAAAATTAATATTTAAATAAAGAAAAGAATCTCGGTGTTCTAAAATTATGAAGACGAACAAAGCTAAGATGGGGAAATGATTATGTATTACTAATTACCAAACTGAACACACAAACAATTTACATTAACAAAGACATGCTAAACACTATTATTTATTAAAGAAAGAGAACACTTAGCGAATCCAACATATAAATAATGACTAAAAGACAAGTTAAATAATTTACAATAAATAGAAATTAACATAGTTGAGACTTATAAAAACTTTAAAAACAAATAAACAATAACTGAAAAATTAAATATTCTGAGACAAAGCAATATAACATGCACTTATAATGGTATAAAAATAACCTTGGAAGGAGCAATTATTTAATTGATCTTATATAACAAATATAAAATTATTAATGGGGAAAATAAATACTAATAAATATGCTTAAAGCTAAACAAATATGATTGAATCAATGTATAATGTAAGACAAAAGGTATAATAAATAAATAAAGGGTTGATGAACAGTTTATTGATAGGACAAGGATTAGATATATAAAGGTAGAAAGAATTAATATATAACATGGGGAGATATAGAACTAAAATGAATAAATAATTTATTATGATATTATATGAATATGTATTATGAAATATTAAAATATATAGACACAAATGTCTTATTATAGGGGAGTTATGTATATTGACAAGGAATGGAATTTAATAAAGATATGTGAACGAATTGGAAAGAAAGGATATGTATTTATAAAGAAAGAATTTATTAATTAAGCAAAGCTTGCTTATATATGAATAAAACAAATCTTACTTATAACAATATATATAAAGTTTACCAAGAAAGTACTATCAACATGAGATATTAAATAAAATAAACCCCCTCCCAACTCAAACAACTATACCAAACAGAATATTGTATACAAATGATCAACAGAATATATAACAAGTCTTGAATAACAACAGCTCAGCAATTCAGTTATATTATGGTCCAGACCATCTTACAAAACAAATATTAAACTAAACATTACAAAATGAATATACAAAGGAATTAAAACTTTTTATTAAAATTACTAATACTATGATAAATATGAATGGTAGTTACCAGTCTTTAAAAAAATACAACGAAACGAAAATTTATATAAGAGGAAAATTATTAAGACGTTAAATAAATAAATATCACCTTAATACGAATTTAGAGTTAATAGAAAGACACATTAAACTAAAACATACACAGAGACAGTATAAGAAGTATATACTAATATTATATTGATTAAATTTCTACTAATCAACATATCATGTTTTTAATTCTTTAATTTCTTGTTATTTATGCTTCTAAGACCTTTGAGTGGTATAATAAAGAAGTCTTCTTGTTTCCACATATCAGCCTTCTTTATTATGGGGAATTGTAATAGGGCTGACCATGTATATGGAAGGTTTGGAACAAAAATATAGTGTTATATTTTAAATTGTTATTATAGAATAAGATTTTCATAGAACTGCATTTTTCACATGCCATATCAATTAAGTTAATACCACGTGTTTAATTTATCATATTTATAACACTCCTTAATTTAATTTCTTGTAATCATTAACTTCAGTCATTTTCTTTTACTTTTTATTCTCACCGAAGATATTTAACTTGATTGATTGGATTTATATGTCATCTATTATGATCATAATTTATTTGTAATGTTAAACGTTAGGGTGTAGTGATGTATTATAATCTGAGGAGAGGGTTGCCAAGACAAAATGGATAGATAAACAACATTGAATTTAAGGTGCCTGGAGTTTGAAAAAAAAAGAAAAATTATTGATATTTTTTTTGGCAGGACACGTCGTTCTTTTTGAAAAAATTATAAAAGTGTGTTCCTGAAATCAAGAGATAAATAGAAAACGAACTAGCTTATTCTCACTGAAGCATGTTACATAAGTTTTTAAACCTACATACATTATTTTAGGAAAATTATCTGACCACAGACCTGCCGAAGCCATTGTTAACGAATTACTTTATCTGAAGGAACGCTAAACCCACCTGGAACGATCCCAGTTCACCTATCCTACTTGTGCCGATAACCTGTATATCGAAGACCAACTTCCAAAGAACATCCAGAATTCTCCGCATCAACCCATTTGAGTACTATTGATTTATTTCTTTTAAAAAAACATTTGAAACTTCAACTACTTCCATTCAAAAAGATAACGTTAATATTTTATATTAATACTTATAAGATTAGTTTTTAATTTTATATAATGTTTTAAGTGGAAAAATACAGTTCTTTTCAACTTGAATTTGTCACACATGTTATAAAGATTTTGTTTTCAATAATTTATGTCATTGTAATTATCCTATCATATAAAATTCATATCGTATTAAACGAGTGATATCTAATATTTATCTACTTGTTTTATTCTCTATCAGATACCGAACTCGCATTTACTTTTAATACTTATAAGATTAGTTTTTAATTTTATATAATGTTTTAAGTGGAAAAATACAGTTCTTTTCAACTTGAATTTGTCACACATGTTATAAAGATTTTGTTTTCAATAATTTATGTCATTGTAATTATCCTATCATATAAAATTCATATCGTATTAAACGAGTGATATCTAATATTTATCTACTTGTTTTATTCTCTATCAGATACCGAACTCGCATTTACTTTTCACTCAGCACTTCTAAATTGAGTTAGCCGGTATAACAATTTAAGAACCTATCATAAATTTTGTACTAAGATTAGCTTTTGGTAATAATATCCTTTTATTTTTTTTAATAAAAAAATTACAAAGTATCACTTGTGACAACTGTCATCTTTGACATCTGCTTTGATTGATATTAATACTTTAAATTTTCTAGGTCTGATATTTATTATTAGACTATTATACGTTTTATATTATTTGATTATTATCTCTTTCGGTTTATATTAATATATATATATATATATATATATATATATATATATATATATATATATATATATATATATATATGAATATGAGAATGGTTGAGATCAACATTTATTGCCCTGCCAAAAACACCTAACGCAAAGGAATGCAATGAGCATCGGACAATCAGCCTGATGAGCCACACCCTCAAGATATTCCTGAAGATCATACACCAGAGAATATTCAGAAAATTAGAACAAGATCTTAGTGACTCTCAATTCGGATTCAGGAATGCAATGGGAACAAGAGAAGCACTATTTGGCTTTAACGTGCTGGCTCAGAGATGCATGGACGTTAATCAACCGTTGTACATCTGCTTTTTGGACTACAACAAGGCATTTGATAGGGTCCGCCATGACGACTTGATTCGGCTTCTCAAAGCTAAAGACATAGACAGCAAGGATATTCGGATAATAGCTTATTTGTATTATAACCAGACAGCGAATGTCAGGCTGGGTGAAGAGCTATCGGAAGATATAAGGATAAAGCGCGGTGTGAGACAAGGATGTGTGTTGTCCCCGTTGTTGTTCAATTTATACTCTGAGAACATCATTCAGAAAGCGTTAGCAGAAACAACAATAGGAATAAAAGTTAACGGAAGAATTATTAATAACATTAGATATGCGGATGACACCATTATTATCGCAGAATCACTGGAAGACTTAGAAAGATTAATGGACCAGGTTGTAATAAATGGCAAAGAAAGTGGCCTCACTAAATGTTAGAAAAACTAAATTCATGATTATTACAAAGTCTAACCGACATCAAGAAGGCTTATGGATTGAAGAACAGGCAATAGAGAGAGTAAATAAATACAAATATTTGGGAACAACTGTTACCGACACAAATGAATATACAGAAGAAATTCGAACGAGAATCGGCCAAGCCAGGAATATATTCAACAAGATGAGGAAAGTATTGTGTGGCAATGACCTTAGTCTGCGTCTCAAGATCAGGGTATTGAAATGTTAAGTGTGCCCGGTGCTGCTGTACGGGATGGAAGCCTGGACGCTAAAGCAAGACACTAACAAGCGTCTAGAGGCATTTGAAATGTGGGCATATAGGAGGATCCTGAAGATAAGATGGCTAGATAGGGTTTCGAATAGTGAAGTACTTAAAAGAATTTTGAAAGAGAAGGAAATATTGAACACAATAAAGATAAGAAAACTACAATATCTGGGCCACGTGTTGAGAGGGGAAAGATATGCTCTGCTACAGATAATTATTCAGGGTAAGATACAGGGAAGAAGAAATATAGGAAGAAGACGTATTTCCTGGTTAAATAATTTGAGACAGTGGTATAAATGCAGCTCCATTGAACTATTCAGAGCCGCAGCATCAAAGATGAGAATAGCCGTGATGATAGCCAACCTTCTGAGAGGAGATGGCACCTGAAGGAGAAGATATATATGTATATATATATATATATATATATATATATATATATATTGATAATAATAGTGCACGTAGGTGATATAACAAACTACATGTTTAGGATGCTCCGGCTAGCAAAAAATGAATAAGATGCCACCTGAGTTTAATTAAAAGCTATATAAAACAGAATACTTATTATTTTACAAAGACAATATTTGTGTGTATATTTGAGTATATACGAATAATAACGTCTCAGTGTAATTCAGATCCCAAAAGGTGTAATGAAAATCAAAAAACTTCTTTTCAATGCATTAAATACAAACAACGTAAATGACCACGACCAAATCAAATCTGAAACACAATGTTCAATAATGTGTGACGGTTTACGCGATAAACCAATCAAAATGGCAAAATTCACAAATGAAAATTTAATTTAACAAACAACGAAATAAAATTACAAATTAATACAAAATATATGGATATTACTACCGGCTGACTAAGATATATTTAGTGTCTTAGATAGATGAACGATGAGCTCTTTTATTATACATTTCTGATACAATAGTAACATTGTGCTAAACTGATATATTTCGAGTTATCTTAAATACAACATAAGTAGCCTCTAAAATCGAACCAGTGCGTCGAAAGTCGTCTTAAAGAGAATATCGTAGGCGGATTTCTCCTTTCTTTGAAGTATTCGTGGGCACAATATACACTGATATATACTTTTCTATTCTTGGGAAAAGTATAAGTACTTGACTGGCTGGTTCTTATTTTTTAACAACCTTAATTAATTTATTTGTACAGTGGTCTATTTTTAGAAGAGACCAACACTCTTGTGTAGGCTTTGCTGGTGTACGAATTCATATTTTTTTGTGCAAACCGAATTTTAGAATAATTTATGCACGTTTTCGGAACCGCTGGGCTACTTCGCGCCTTATTTTGCTGATCCAACGCGGTATCGACAAACTTAGTCTCTACTAAAAATCCCCTAGTTGAGTCTGCTATAGATGTAGCACTCCTACCGCGTAGTTAACCAGAACCAAATAATATTCGAAGGATACGTTTTGGGGCATTCTTCCATGATTATACAAAACATATATTAATAATATCTGACAAATATGATATTAATTGTGAACCTGGAAACTTAATAATTACAACAGACAGACCATACCACCTACTAGCTTTCATCGAAATGATAGTAATGAATTTACTTATTTGAAATTCTGCCACCAACAATTACTTTTATAATCATGGAGAAGCTCATTACTGCAACTAAGATTTTGAAAAGAGAAATTGACAAACTTACCGTCCTTAAAAGTTCTTCAATTATCTGAAGAATTAAACTAGAAATTCTGTAGGACAGTCTACATACTTCTATTATCACAAAATTTCACAATGACTGAGTTTTGTGATTGTAGTAATTATTTTTACGCTTCATGATTTTTCGTGCTTCACGGTTCTTTTATTTTCACTCTAGGTTTAATTAGTATGTAAGGGTTCGTTTTAATGTTAGAAATTTAGTGTTATCCCAGTGGCGATTTGGGGAAGAGCATATTTTCAAAGGTTGTACCTTAGTATGTTTAGGACTGTATTTCTTTTTCAGTTTCTTCTACTGGAGATGGCAACTTATTTGCTGAAATACGTAGTTAGAGTTTATTGATTTTATTGTGATTATAAATTTGTCTTATTTCTGTCTGTTGCAAATTTCAGGACAGAGTCTCCACCAAATCGGATCACCATAAAAGATAATGTTAAAAACTAGGTATCTGCAGTTATTAAAAAGTTATTAAAAAGTTATTAAAACGTTAGTAAGTTATTAGAAAACTTGTAATATGATCTGAGTTCTACGTTAGATTTCTTCAGATTATAATATTATATCTAAGAAGGCTTGGCATTAAAAATTAAAATGTGACATAAGAGCTAAAAATTTGTTTATCTAAGCCGAATGCCAATGCACCCACGATTCTGGAATTTGTTCTAGCAAAAAAAAATTTCTGATATATTTTATTTCATGTAGTGGTATCAAACTTTTTTCTGTTGTACTTCCTATCAAATGAGAAAAAATCTTCATATAATATCTTTGGTAAATCTTTGCATACGCGCTGTGAAATCTCACATTGAAAGAAATTAAATAAAGTAAATGAATTAAAACAAAATCAATAAATACATGTTGTGTCTTTTGAAATGCAACTTGCATATAACATGGCAATTTTGCATAGAACACTTGATGTAAATAGATTCGAGGTTATAATGAATTTCGATAAAGGTTAGAAACTAATTCGATAAAAAATGCATGTTTATGTACCAAGACTGTATCAAAAGGATACTAAATAAGTTTTTCTTTATACATTAGGTATATTATTAGTAATATTTATCCCAGATTTGTTAATATTTTAGGAAATATATCCATCGTTATGACAGGAATTTTGTATTGTCTGATTGTTTTTAGAATAAGAATAAAAGCCATATAAAACATCTGGTATTAACAACAAAAGCAGTGTAATCTGAAAAACAATAAATATCTATAATAATTGCGAACTAGATTTAGGAATATTTAGTATAGCAATCGTAATTTATTACGTTTGAAAATATGTAAACAACTTTCATTTCGATAAAAGCTTAAAATGCATCAGAATGTCTACTACGCTAAATGCATACAATATAAAAGATTACAGATGCACACGTCTCAAATACGTGATAAGCAAGGGAAAGATAATAAAAGCAAAATACGAAAGACAAAAATTTGTAAAAATAAAAAGTGAAAATAAATTTAATCTTGAAATAATAATGTAAAATATCTAAATTACCACAAATGATAATTTATGTAAACAAAATAACTTCAGATAACAAGAGAAAGAACAAATTTGCATATAATAGGCGCATTAATATAAGAGTTAAAACGGAAAAAAACATGGAATAAAATTAAAATCGAAATTAAATGTGAGAAGTGGGAGAGGAAAGATGAGTTTTCCGAGAGACACCGATTATAAAAGGAGGAACGCGCTAAGGAAAGGGATCATTCAACATTTATATTAAGAAAGTTTATCAACAATTTATGATATATCTACAATACTTCTTACACGTAGAGGCATTTTCGATTTATAATTATTAATACTGCATTAAATATATTCTTTATACAATTAGTTTAATTTAAAATTGTATTGAACTCTATTCAGATTAAAGTATTATGAAGAATAGAGGCAAGATCTGAGTAAGTAAATAAAGCACTATATTATTTGGAGTCTATAAAACTAAAATAAAAATATTTTAAAAACATGAATGGATTATTAATTTGAACAAAGTAACGATAAATACATTACTGTGAGTCAAAATTTATGCATAATATCTGAGAAAGCAAGTTGGAAGTTAGATTTCCACGAGTGATCTCATCAAAAATTAATTGATAGACATATAATAAAACTTATACACATTGTGGAGATAGATGTTTCGTGTTATAGAAACTAGACTTCCACTTAAACAACCGTCGAATAACACACGTAATTTAGAAACAAAATGTCAGTAGAATTAAGATAACCATATCTAAAGAGTCAAAGAGATACCTTGAGTCCCAGCTTAACATTCGGAGGAAATACCCACTTGGTTAAGTGAAATACTCGAGCGTGTATTTTGAAAGATTCAATAGAATCTGAATAAATACTTCAAAAATATATGTGTGTCTTTAATAAACAGCTTGTATAAAACTCTCTGATCATTTGTAGTTTAAGTAATGAGATATCTAAGTTTAAAACAACTGACTTGTAAAATACAAATAGACAATTAAATAATTTTAACAATTTACATGTAGTTGTATTATTTCTATACATTTACATTGAATGCTAGGCCTAATTAAGTAGAACCCGAAAGATAGCTCTGAAATATACAAACAATATACAGACTCTAAAGAAATATACGCTTGAGTAACTGCCCACACAACAATAATTTATTTCAATTATTCACCAATCAAAGCTCACAGCAATATGTATGTCTTTTAGCATAAATATATCAACATGTACTCACGTTGAAACATGTACATATATTGATAAATGTACTTCATATTTTGTTTAAAATTTAAATAGAAAATACAGCACATGTAACTTTAAATGTTTTACTAATTATTATAAATCTTCCATATTAATTAAACTAAACTGTGATTTTTACATTTCTGATTATTATAGCTAAATTTTCTCATGTTATAGACACACCCTTATTTCTGCAAATTTGAATTAACAAATAAAATATGGATATTTAAGACACTGATAAACATATAAATATAATGATAATTACGCGAAATAAAGTCAATTAAGATAACAGTCGCGCATTCAAGCGGAACGTGTTTCCTTGAATACTACGGACCACCCGTGTACTCATAATATATATATATATATATATATATATATATATATATATATATATATATAAACCTTTATCCTTGCATTATAAAATAATAACAATTTATTCTTTCCTAAAGGCCAAAAACCAATTATAACTGACCGGACAATGTCTGATTTAATAACTATACTTTTAAACGTTAATCACAATTCATGTGCGCATGCAGCAGTAGTGTAAAAATTGCCAGTCTTCAGTGAATTTAAGTTTAATTAAGTCTTAATTATAACGCAAACATTTTACGATCTCAATATTTCTGTCAGAAAGGCTCCGGGTGGGATATAACTTCACTTCAAACTAAAGTAACCCGTTTGCTGATAAATCCCTGACCTAAGACCTCGCCTGGTTCGGGTGGCTGGTTAAGTAAAGCAACTCTCGGTGTGCATTCCGTCTGATTAGTCGGGTACTGAAACATGGGGTGTCCGTCCATTAAGAAAGCCGATATTTTGTACACGCCCAGGTTAGAATAGGGTTTGCGTTCAAAAATATAGCAAAGCATTATTTATGTGCAAGTATATTAATACTTGCTTTCTAACCTACATATCATGGTAGTATATAGTAGGAATAATCTTGAAAAGGTATTTTGCAGATACGATATAAACTGTAAGATTGAGAATACGAATATTACTGCAATTGACATACCCAACACATGCTACATACTTTATATTAACGTGATTTATTTTTATTAATGACCGTTTATATTCAACAATAGAAAACGAATATTAATAAGTATAGCAACGTGCCAGCCTAGTAGTTTTATTGACTAAATGTTATAAATTAAGCACCGTGCTTTGTACATAAATACCTTTTAAGAAACTAAAATGTTTGATGAAAATTCATATTCTAACAAAAATATTATTAACGAAATTCGAAACAAAATTTAATTCCGGTTTAGCAAATGAGTTCACAGACCGATGGTTCACAGATATACACTTTAAACAAACATATTCATATTCTGTTAACACCTAAAGGTAAACCTATTGAGGTTTAGTCTTACATTATTTTTCAAATGTATTAAAAGCTTTATAAAACTAATGTTATACCAACAATTTAATATTATTATTAATAATAATACATTTAATGAGTCCTTGTCTAGGAGGATCCATTGTGACAGAATGGGACTGGTGTCTCAGACCTTTATCTCGTGTCGCGCGATGCTCTTCAAAACTCTATATTGGGTCCTCTCCTTTTTATACCACCTGCAGAAACCTCTCAGCAAATATTGCTGATAAAGAGCAGGCGTTGCATGATATTGGGATTACGCCAACTCGTCCAGCTATGCCGGTACAGAAGGGAAAAATACGAATATAGGTGTAGGTCTATTAGTATTATACAGGTGTAGTCCATTAGTTAAAATTAAATTAAGTTAATGAACTTAAACCTATATATGTATTTCTGTACTGGCGTAGCTGGACGAGAGAAAATCGCTATTTTCGGCGTAGTCTCTCGTGTCCGTCAGATGACACTAGATTATTTGGTGCCACCTAATAAGACAAAATTTGCTATACCTGTGAGGCGACCCATCAAACTTAACTTCTCTAGCCAAGCTGATAAAGTCTATTAAGACAGAAACACGTGCCTTTGGCTAATGTAAATGTTGGAAAATACGAGGTGTATGTTCATGTGTACTGATACAGCTGTGTGTAATGCATGTCTGTTTCATTTGTAAGATTTTTAATGTTTATACGTGTATGACGGCTGCTGGGATAATTTCTTTAATAAAGTAGCTTAAGTTGTGTCCGCACATTCGTAAAGTTTGACATTTTTTCCAATAATTTAATTGAATGTTTGTGCTTAAGTGAACTAATTATGTTTACACAGCATTTTAACGAATATAGTTTTTCGAGTCATGACTTTTTATGATTTCAAATGCGGTCCAACGCCGAAGAATTGCATCGATCGACTTTTGAGGTTGAAGCATTATGCAAGAGTAGTGTTTACAGTTTATTTTTTGAATTTAAGCGTGGATGCATCACTTTCAGCGTGATAGTTGTTCATCAACGTCTGTTTTTGCCATTAATGTTGATGTGCGTGAAATAATATCAGCGTGGCAAATAGTGGAGAATTGAAACATCATTGAGCCTTGACGTGAAAATAATATACATGATTTCGCATGAACATTTGAAAGTATTGAAATTTTGCAATCAAACGTTGGACATCATACAATTTAGCAGAAGCTGCTCAAAACAAGGCGAAAATAGATGGTGAAAATAAATATTAAAAAAATTATAACGTTTTCGTTCACATTTAGTTTACAACATGGTTGCTGGTGTCGAAACATTTTCTGTGCGTTTCTGAAAGTAAACAACAATCCACTATTTGGGTCTTTCGAAGCAAGCCAAAACCTGAGAAGATTGATCGTTTACGTAGTGTTGAAAAGCAAATAATTTCTTGTTTCTTCCATGTGGCGACCGCAACTTATATATAGACAAACAAATGTATTTTAAAATGAAGGTCCTGAATTTTGAAAAAAGTTCCATTTACTGATGAGAATACATTCAGTATTTTCGCTTCTTTCGTTACTGGAAGAAATATAGAAAATAGAAGTACCGTGAACTCTAATTGGTATATTATAGTAATAAGAAGAAATAATTTAAATTAGTAAATTATTTTCCATTATGACAAGTTGAGCTCTCATCTGGTTAATCACCTTCTGATTTATATTTGCTCCAAAACATTAAAAAGATACGTAGTAAGAGCTTTTGTCGTTTGCAGTATCTTTCCAAATGGAAAATATGAATTACAAGATAGTTCGAGTATGCTAAAATATATTGATGTCGAAGGCATGTATTTTGAAAAAAATAAAATCGCGGACTAAATTTTATATGTCTTTTGCATCGTTTCCATAAATATTGCCAGCATGCCTCATATATATAATGTTTATTATGTTTCTACTTCTTGTAGAAAACTCAAAATTTATTCAAATTTCATTGAAGCTGAAAAATTCTAGCTATATTTTACATGATTCATTGAGAGGTAATTTTTGATGTTAAAAAGCAGGAGTGAAAAGCTTATTTTAGCCATAGATTGCTGTAAACGGTTATAGTATTAAAAAGAGACGCTTGTAGAGGTAAATGCTTAATGACGTTTTGAAATTCAATGATATTATTACGAAAGAGAAATTTAATATTAGCTTGCTTTTGTGTCTGGTAACACATAAAACAGTCTTATTTTTTTAAATATCCAAAATCTTATTTTTTGAAAGCAGATAAATAAATTATATAAGATCCGCTATGAAAAAGACACTCCATAGTAGTCAAAACTTAGTGATCACCGTTTAGGAAAACCTAAAGTTAATCTATAGAACTTTGTTGTTTTAAGAAGCAGATTATTCTGCTCGCAAACCAGATTTTCCCAGGAAATATTTTCTATTTAATATTATCGGGAAAAGAAAATTTTCTAATCTATCAAAGTGTAGTTGTCATAATCCACATTCAAATCAAAACTCGGGATTACTTTTATAAAAATATTTTGTATATCCCTTGTTGTATACATAATTGGGTTAGAAATTAGTTTTACGTACGTTTTGTAATAAAGAAATATATAATTACTATTATAACATCCTAAACGACTATTTTTGGTTTCGTGAATCTCAGATTATTAATACAGATGTCTTAACATGGTAATATATATTCCTGCATAAATGGTTTCAGTTGAAATCTTCATATTAGATCCAACCTGGATATTTGCCAGGTTACTATTTAGATTTTTTAAATCAAATATACTCTTCTATTAACATCTAAATGTAATGTAGGTGCGTAATATAAACTTTTATTTGAAATGTAATAATTTCATAATTACTATGTGTAATCATTGGATATATGTAAGCAATTTTTTTATAATTTGACATCAAATTTAGCTATCATCATGTATTTATTGTAATTAAATGAACGTAGGTCACTAAATAATTCAAATTGCAATGCCTTAATTATTCGAATAAATTTCTTTATTTAGGTGAAGCATTTTAGAATCTTGAGTTTATAGAATTAAATATCCTTTTACGAACGGCCGATCAAGTCGTCACGCATATGCATAGGCGTGTTGCTTGTAAATGTATTTAGAAAATGCTACCCACTTTACCTATTCACGTAAATACTTAGTCGCAGTAATATTTAAAATTTTGTACGCGTATTTTGTTAACTAAGTTGTCTTCGCTTGGAATATTATTATAAACCAACAGCGCGATAATTATTATGCATTGAAAATTTATTTTGTTAAAGAGTTTTTAATTTTATTTATTAATTGGAAAACAAACGGGTGGTGATCTATAAAATATGAAATAAATTTTTATTTGTTCATTTTATAGTTCAAGTTGAATAAAGGAGTATTAATATTAACTAGCAATACTTTCCAAGGTTCTCTTCTGTAAAATTTGTTCTCTTTGAGTGAAATACATCCTTGTAGATAGAAAACGTCCATTCTACATCGCAACTGGTTATAGATGCGTACTGGAAATATTCTGTTATTTCAGCGTATTGAACAGTTAGATTTTGAAGCATTGTCCCCATACACAAATGCCCCAATGTTATTAAATCTGGATTTCTATTAAAAACTGTGTCTAACTTTTGCCGAAAGCCACATCCCAAGTTACTTTTTCATATATTTTTCAAATTATTTATAACCACATTTAACGTGGTTAATCCATCATTTAGTTTGAGATTTTGATTTTCAAAATAAGTGATTAGTTTTGGCAAATTTCCAAAATGTTCCTGAAGAAAACAACTGATTTTTTAAATTTGGAATTTGTATTAGTTCCTTGCACTAAGAATTACTTCGAGCATCGTCATTTAAACATGTAACGAAATTTTGTAAACTATCGAAATTCTCTACATAAAAACTAGTAGTTTCCAGCCATGTTCCCCAACTAGTTATTACTGGAGTGGGAGGCAGTGACAAAGATGGATTTCTTTTCTTGTAAAGAGCTACTATCAATAGTGCTTTTCTGAAAACTTTTTTAAAAGCGGATACAAGTGTATTATTTACTAATTTAGTATAGGTAGAGCTTTTGGTTAAAGAATAGCTAAAAGTTTCTTAAAATTTGTATATGTGAGCTTTCTAGCTTTTTCTGAATAACTTTATAAGTTTTTCTAAATCTTTTTGGGATAATAAATAGAAAGGTTCATTCTAGTAACATCCCATCGGCGTAAGATCTCACGAGCGAAGTGCGTTTAACGTTGTTCAGCGACGACTGACAAAATATGCGAGGGCTATTCGTAAAATAATTCTTGTGTGGTTATTTAAAAAAATACCAATAGATAAAGAGGCTTTTATTATATACAAATTTAAGCTACTACTTTCAGCTATTTTTCTATAGAGTTGCCATTAAGATAGAGACATTTGTCATAGCGATAAGCCAGCTTTTTAATGCCCTCTACATAGAACTATGGCGCCTGTGAATTACGCCATGCCATAACACTGTCGTGCAGGTCCCTCGTTTTATAAAGTCTACAAGAAGGACGTCTCTCTTGTCCCAAAAGACCATCACCATCAAAAGACCATCACTTTTCTCACAGAAAAAGTTTGACGGCACAAATGTTTCCTCGTAGGCAAGTTATAGCGACCCCACTGCGTTGACTGTGTTTTCGTCTCAATGTCGACATAGGCGAACCAAGTTTCATCACCTGTTACTATATGCCCGAGGAAATCTTTTTATGGTCTTCGAAAAGGAGTTTTGGCATCCATCGCGAGCAAAATTTGGGGGAACCTAAATGCTCAGCAACAACCTCGTACAGAACTGTTTGTGAAATTTGAGAGAAAGAGCACTCAGTTCTGTAATTATGAATTCACGATGCATCTCAGAAGCTTTCATGTTTTTTGTAGACAGAAACCTGAGAATTTGCGGCGGGCTGGATTTTAAATTGCAGGAGCTATTTTAAACGACCAAAATAGCACGAAACAATGTACGAACGATTCTCTCACTAGCGTTTTCAGACTCATACTGAACCAGACTACACCGCAGCCCTGTGGTCACGCCAATATCCCCACTCCTCTGCTCACTAGGCAGAAACGAAACTTACTTTACGAATCGCCCTCGTATAGAGGCGTGCCCGGACTATGTTACTCGAACATCTTTAATAATAAGCGTCGTGTTTATATATACTTGACATTCCTGTGAAAAATTTCTATTTTTCATATAATGTAAATAATTTAAATTTAAAGTTTAAGTATATATGTTCTATTTTTAAACTAATAGCACGCATTATAAAGATTTTATAAAATATACTTACATGTATTTGAACATAAGAAACACATCTAGCCCCAAGATTATATCATCAATACCAAATAGTGTTAGTCTATCCTCTAATAGGTACATATCTAACTTGTATTTAATCCCTATTTTAGTATTAATTTTATATGTATTTTTCATTTGGTGAATTATATGTAAATTATATAGCATTTTGAAAACGTTGAATGTAATGTCCGCATAACTAATGTTAAATTTCTTGGGAGCGTGCAAATAAGAATAAACGTGAATAACTTAGAAGACAAACCACCCGCTTTTAATTATCTTTATTCGCTGTAAAATTAGTCCGAATTAAATTTTTATTCAAATGTTAGTGCCCTCTCTGTATGTTACAAGTTGTTAGACTCCAACATTAATTCACAATGCAAATGAAATAATACAGTGCGGAATAATGTAAATAATACAATGGAAATAAGAGGGGACGGAATTACGAAGTGAAGTGTTACCAGCATCGACCTGGAGCCAGCTCGTCATTTCTTCCCATGCTCAAACGTCAGTTTTGAGAAATTATTTGTGTTACGGTATACGAAGGCATATTACACCCCGTAACCGGTATTATTACCGACAATGAAAATATTTTCTTTGCAGAATAAGCCTGGTTATTTCGCGAATTAAATGAAATTACACGTGAAGGAGCGCGGGTCTGCGGTGCCCACGGGAGATATGAACGAACGAAAGGAGGAACTTCTAATCTATTTATATTATATAACGGAGTGGTTTTCGGTTCTTCTTAGAGGAGGAACACAACTGAGACCTCTTAGGAAAATTACATTGTCCGTTTGTTCTCTGCTAATATCACTAAAACTGATGCGATGAATGTAAATTTCAACTGCTACTAACATGATAACGAGATGATTTTTTGAGTCCCTTGAATCGATGGCCTCTACGTAAATTTTACAATATATTAATAAGAAGGGGAATCTACTTTTAAGTAGTAAGTCTATTATTGTTTTTTCAATTAACTATAAGTACTTTCTTTCATTTTATTTGATCTTAATATGTGATTTTCATATGAAAAAGCTTTGGTATCAGAAAATTATGCTGTTGATGATAGCGGCGAAAAATAAATATTTAATTTTATTTTATTATATATTATATTATAACAAATAAAATATCGCTTTAAATAATGAAAATATTCTTTAATAACTTGAAAATACAAAAAATGTTATTTTTATGTTTTAAACAAACGTCACTCGATATGATGCCCCTCTCGCTCAATACATAAATTTGTACGTCTACTTAAGTCCTAACGCATTTTGCAGGAAATTGGGATTATTACTTAAATGCGTTACCGCTTCCTTAATCCTGTTCTGCAAATCTTCTTGGTTATTAAATGGCCTTTCTGAATACACCCGATTTTTCAACCAACCCCATAAAAAATAATCCAAAGGATTTAAAAACGGCGAGCGTGGAAGCCATGGAAATGTTGAATATCTTCCTATTCATTTTTCTTGAAATTCTTGGTTTAAATACTGCAGGACTCGACGAGAACTATGTGCAGGTGCACCATCCCGCATAAACCACAAAGAACGTCTTGTTTGTAAAGGTAAGTTGTCAAATTCATCTTCTAATTCAGTAGTCAGAAATGCTAAATACAGCATTTAGAGTTTGTTGAAAAAAATACGGCCCGACCACTCTTCTCTCCAAAATTCTGCACCAAACATTTATCTTCGTGAATATTGGTTTTTACACTCCATTTGGAAATGTGGATTCTCTTGAGACTACCAACGGCAGTTTTGCGAACAAACTACACCATTTGTGGTGAATGTCGCTTCATCGGTAAATAATAATTTTCTGGGAAATGTTATGTCTGCTTCTATTTCACCTTGTATCATGAAGGAAAACTCTAAACGCTGGTCATAATCTCGTTCTTGCAACGTTTGGACATATCTTGGTTTAAATGGAGTAAACTTGTATGTTTTCAATATTTGATGTACTGATGATTTACGTAATCCTAAATTAGTTGCACATTTTCTCACAGATAATTTAGGATTCCCAATTACAATTTGTAAAACATTTAAAGAATTATCTAAATTTCTTGCTGGTCTAATGTTCCTTTTTAAAATTAAATTCCAAAGAGCGTGTTTGTTTAAGTTGTCGCAAAATTCGGGATACCGTAGACCAACTAACGTTTTTATTTGGATGCCTTTCGTTAAAAGTCGCAGCTACGTCTCTACATGTCTTATAATTATCGCCACATGGAAGCATTAACTCTGCTCTTTCTTGCAAAGTTAAACGTTCTGCCATAGTAATGTATTTTGTAGGATGTCAAAGTTACTGTCAAATACCATGCATACGTGATTAAAAGTAAAAAGTAATGACTGCACACACGATATTAATTAGGTACGGAAATTTTGAACAATTAATAAAATAATTGTATTTTTACTATCTAATATGATAACTTATTTATTTTAACGGATGAATAGGTTTTATGTAAAGCAAAAACTTTTATAAAGAATAAAATTTTCTGAGAAATAGACAATAAAAAAGTTTTCCCTTTGTTGCATACTTTCCTGGACACGTTGTATAAAGTCACATCAAAACAAGTTTGCTTTGTGCTGTGCCCAAATAACAAAATAGGAACTAAATCTGATCATAGGCAAGGATAATAAACATTCAAGCCATCAACTACGGGCATTATTCATTTGATCGAATGCTATTTCTTAGAAAAGTCACATGTGCTTCATGATATATTCATTGATTATAAATAGATCAGCCAGTTATCTAAAACCTGCTCAAATGTTGATTACTATGCATGCTTTTGCTCAAAATATTTTTATTTAATTTGGTATAGCAATGACATAAGAACTGCTATAAACCAAAAACTCTTGATCTTTACTGGCCATACACCTACTCACTTACATATAATTTAATCGCTTATAAGTAGCCTTTGTATTTGAGCTAAGGTTATAAAGATGCTCAGTCTCAGTCTAGAGTCATTATTTAATAAATGTTAGAGACTCCTACATCTACTAGGGACAATTGGAAGATCCACTCGTCCAGACAGATTAAACCTGGTACACTGACGTCTCTAAAACAGGAAATGGTGTTGAAGCCTGAATATATGGGCTCATAGAAAGGACAATGATCTATGTGAGCTTAAGTAGAGTTACTACGTTATTTTAAGCGGAAGAGGCCTAATTGCATGATTGTGTTTGGAAAATTAATAGACAGGATGAAACAAATCACACCGTGGCTATCTTCTCCGACAGCCGAGCAATGTTAAATTCAAACCTGTATGGAATTGTGGGGGTGTCCAAAATAAGCTCAGTGGTCACGAGAAAATTGCCACTCAGCCTGGGTTCCAGGGCACGAAACCCACAGGTCTAATGAGAAGTAGGGAGAATTGGCTCAACAGGCCCTGTCTACAGACTTCATAGAACCAGAGGCTTCCTTTGGCCTCCCAAAAACAATTATTAAAATAGAAATTAAAGTTAAACAGTTATTTAGAGAACATTCCTACTGAATAGAGACTACCTATTGAAGAAATACAGAAAGTCTGTTAGTATGATCGTAGGCCTCTTAGCGGGGCATCATTGTAAGCTCAATAAAGATATGAATAATATGTGCTTGACAGAAAAAATAGTATGTAGATTCTGCCAAGGGGAAGAGAAGTGCGCGATTGATTTAATTTTTGAAAATCCATGTTAGAATCAATTATTTACTTAAAGTTGTTTCAAACAATATATTACATATTAACATACACTAGAATATTGTTTCGCCAAACTTTGGCTTCATCTAATGACGACAACTGAATAATGTTTACAAAACACGTACAGCTTCATATAGGTTTTCCTACAAAAATGTGGGATTATTACAAGTGGAGGTGTTACTACTAATTTAGAGGAATTTATTTTGATATGTACTTGTGTTTACCATACCATCCAATCACAAAAAATGTTAAAAGAGTTCTTAATGAACAAGTTCTGCAAGTTGCTTTTCGGTCCGAAAACCCCACCAAAGTTTCCTAGGTAATACCAAAGATAAAGTTAATTTGAATTTCAAATCAGGTATGTACGAAATTAATTGCGAGGATTATAATTTAAAATGTAGTAGCGTGTAGTTATAGAGAATAGACGTGTAATTTGGGCTCCGCAAGAATTTATCGAATACGAGGTTTTTGCGAGTGTAATAAAGTATTATTGTTAGTAAATAATTTGAAGTGATACACAAAGGTGTAAATTTGTGAAATAGTGGAAGAGATAAGTACATGATTAAAATAAATAATATATGTTAGTGTTTGCAATAACAACGGAAAAGAGATAGAGAGAGATGTGGGCGGTTACTCACGAAAGAGGCCAGCATCCGACAATATAAACATATGGCACAATAAAAACAAGGACTAGTAAGACATAAATAAATTTGTGTCGCACGAGCGAATTTCGAATTAGTGTGAAATAAAATCAAATAAATGTGATCCGAAAATGTTAAAATAAATATTTGAAATGGTTATACAAACATGAATCAAACGTGATTTTGTCCTTACCTGCTTTTTAACTATTAATTAAATAGCAATTAGTTAAATAAATGGTTAAATATATCAATAAGGAACAGGTCCGGCTTATAAAATATTAGGAAATATTAACGAGATAACTAGCTTAGTGGTTTGGGGGCCTGGATAGACATTGTTTGCGATGGACAGTGATGGGAGTACCACGGATGAAGGAAAAAGAAAGAGAAATCAAAAAGACGTAGCCGAAATCTTCAAAAAGAGTAAAAAGCTGACCAGAACACCAGACAAAGAAGTAAGCAGTGACGAAAGTAAATTAGATAAATTAATGGAAATGATGCGAGGATTAGTTACACAAGTGCAACACATAGAGGGAAAACAAGATAAATATATGGAAGAAATGAAAGAAATCAAATTAGAAAATGAGAAGATTAGAAAAGAAAACGAAGAACTGAAAAAAGAAATTAGAAGTGCCAAAGGAAGATTAGATAAACTCGAGGGTATGAATAGACGAAAGAACGCAGTTATGGTAGGCTTGAAAATAGATGGGAGTGATCAAGATCAATTAAAGGTAGCGGTAGAAGATATTATCAAGAAGTACATGGAAATACAAATTGAAATTAAAGCGGTGAAACAACTGGGTCCAAAAACTTGCTTAATGGAACTGAAGAATATAGATGATAAGATAAAAATAATGAAAAATAAGGGCAAATTGAGAGGGTTTATGGAACAAAATATATACATTAACGATGACATGACAAAAGAGGAAAGAGAAATACAAGAAAAGATACGAAGAAAGGCCAAAGAAGAGAGAATGAAAGGAAAAACTGCTAAGATAGGATTCCAAAAGTTAATAGTAGAGGGAGAACAATGGAGATGGAATAGGGAAAAGGGGAATTGGAATAAGGAGGAACGAGAATTGGCACGAGAAAAGAAAATCCCAAAAATAGTGTCAAAAAACTAATAGTAAAGACTAGTGAAAATAAAGATGATGACCCGGACAAGAAAAAGAATATGATAAAGGAAAATAAACAAAATAATGATCAGTATGATAATGATGATACACAAAAAATTAAAAAGATAGAGAAAAGTAAGGATAAAGAAAGTGAAACATGGAAAATTGGTACTTGGAATATAAAGAGCATAACAGGAAAAGAAAAGGAATTAGAAAAAGAGTTTAAAGAGTTAGGAGTGGATGTATTAGCAATTACGGAAACAAAGAAAAAGGCACAGGGAATTATTAAGACGGACAATGGTCATATTATGATATATAGTGGTGTAGAAAAGAAAAAAGAGCAGCTGCAGGAGTGGGATGCATTATACACAAGAAATTAGAAAACCAAATTTATAGATGGAATGCCTGGTCAGAAAGAATATTACTAATAGAGATGACGGAAAGAAACAGAACGAAAACAATAATAGTGGTGTACGGGCCAAACGAAGATGATACATCAGAAAATAAGAATAAATTTTGGGAAGAACTAACATTAGTGGTGGAAGACGCGAAGGGTATAATGTTTGTAGTAGGAGATTTCAACAGTAGAGTTGGCATAAGAGACGATGAATATAGTGAAGTATTGGGAACAAACGGGGAGACTGTTAGAAATAACAATGGAAAAAGAATGCTGGACTTCTGCATTATACACAACTTGGTAATAACTAACACTCTTTTCAACACAAAGATATACACAGATATACTAGAGAAGTCAAGAGTAGGGGAGAGAGGTCCATAATTGACTACATATTAGTTGACAAAAATAACAGAAGAATTGTGAGCGACACGAAAGTAAGAAGAGGGCTGGAAATAGGAAGCGATCACTTTGTGGTTATATCAAGAATAAAAGAAAAAGTTCAAAACAAGGAAAAGCAATATATATATATACACAGAAACAAGACCAAATGGAATCACTTAGAATATACAAATTAAGAAGTGAAGTCATTGCTGAAAAATTCCAGAAAAGGATAGCCGAAAGAGTAGAAAATATAGAAATTAATGGAACTATCGAAGAAATTTGGAATAGGTTTAAAGAAATAATAATAACTACAACGAAAGAGATATGTGGCGCAAGGAAAAATAAAAAGAAAAAACAAACAAAATGGTGGACAAATGAAATAAGACATCAAATTAAGATAAAGAAAAAAGCATGGAAAACATACTTAGCAGAACAAACAGTGGAAAAATACGATATATACAAAGAAGAAAGAAAAAAAGTGAAACATTTAGTAGTACAAGCAAAAAAGGAGACATGGAAAGAATTTGGGGAAAAGATGGAAAAAACAGTAAAGAGAACCAAAAACTATTTTATAGAGTCTTGAAATCAGTAAGGAATGAAGAAAGGTCACAATCTACACATTATATACAAAATAAGAAGGGAGAGATCCTAAGCGATAGAATGAAGATTATAGAAAGGTGGAAAGAATACTTTCAGGAATTGTTAAGCGGAGGAGTGGAAAACGAGAATGCTAGTGAACAACAAATAATAGGAGAGGAAGAGACAGAAGAAATAATTACCATGGACGAACTGGAAGAAGCAATACAAAAACAGAAAAATGGAAAAGCGCCAGGCTGTGACAAAATAACAGCAGAAATGATAAAAAATATAGGACAAAGAGGAAGAGAATTAATGTTGAAAATATATAACAGAATATGGAGAGAAGAGGAAATACCAAACGATTGGAAGAAGTCATTGATAGTACCAATATACAAGAATAAAGGAAATAAGAAAGAATGCAATAATTACAGAGGAATATCCCTTCTAAGTACTGCAATGAAGATTCTCGAGCAAATAATAGATAAAAGACTAAGAACAAAACTCGAAAATACGTTACATGAGTCACAAAGTGGGTTTAGAAGAGGAAGGAGCACACAAGACCAAATATTCTCTGTGAAACAAATAATACAAAAAGCCTCTAGAGAACAGAAGAAAGTGTTCTTAGCATATATAGACTTGGAAAAAGCCTTCGATAAAGTACCAAGAGAAAGATTGTGGAATGTATTAAGAGA
The DNA here is from genome assembly GCA_935421215.2 of Melolontha melolontha. Lineage (NCBI taxonomy): Eukaryota > Metazoa > Arthropoda > Insecta > Coleoptera > Scarabaeidae > Melolontha > Melolontha melolontha. The sequence continues at coordinate 72,021,522 of OW285240.1, forward strand.
AAGAGGTGTCAATGGCAAAATAAGACGATTAATACAGAAAATATATAACCACAATGCTAATGCTGTAATAGCTAACAATTTAGAATCGGAGATATTTAAAACAAACGAGGGACTGCGCCAAGGGCGAAGTCTGAGCCCAATGCTGTTCATTGTTTATATGGATGACATTATCAAACAGTGTGCATGTAAAAGTAAAAAGTTCAGGGTTGGACACCTTAACTTGAATGCAGTCGAAGTTTCTGAAGGGGCATTCGCAGACGACATAGTAGTTATAGCCGACAATGAGGAAGATCTGAAACGTAATTTAACAACATGGAATATGACACTAAAGGACAGTGGAATGACGATGAGTAAGAGTAAAACTAAAGTAATGGTAGTGGGAGATGTACAGGTAGATACGAAAATCGTAATAGAAGGAACTGAAATAGAACAAGTGAGAACATTCCAGTACTTGGGAGTACGAATTGATGGAAGAGGGACCCAGGACGCTGAGATTAATCAAAGAATAGAAAAAACAACAAAGCTGTACCACAGCATGAGGAATAATTTCATTAACAAAAAAGAGATATCCCGAGAAACAAAACTAAAAGTATATAAGGCAATTTACCGACCGATATTAACATATGGCTGTGAATCCTGGATATTAAATAGAAGACAAAAGAATAAATTACAGGCAGTCGAAATGAAGTATTTAAGAAGAGTTAGAGGAGTTACAAGGATGGACAGAATAAGAAACGTGGAAATACGAAAAGATTTGAAAATGCAGTCAGTGATAGAATACATTGAACAAAGACAGCTAGGATGGTGGGGATATTTATATAGAATGGAAAATACAAGACAAACAAGAAGGATATGGGAAGCAAGGATAATGAAAAATAAAAGAAGAGGAAGGCCAAGGACAACATGGAATGATGTCATAGCAGAAATACTGGGAAGGAAATGCAAAACATGGACAGAAGCGAAGAACATGACAAGGAATAGAAATGAATGGAAAACGTTTATAAAAAGCTAGAAGAAGATAAACGCCCTACACCATTGTTATGGTAATAGGGATTTTTGGATTATATATATATAATTTAAAATATATAGATCAAACGAAATGTTCAATAATAACCCGTTTTAAAGAACACATATCACTTATTAAATTTAATGGACCAGAAAAATCGATTGTCGAAAACCAGGCATTGGACATAACATCAACAACACCAGAGATCTAGACACATACGAAAATGACTGCTTCCGTCGTTAAAAACAAATTTAATACGTTTAACTCGGTCAACGGTCCTAACCCATACAGTTGCCTTTTTTCATTCTAAGAAAAGGGGTAGAAAAAGTGAGGGCGTGAGAATAAACACATGGTGTTGCCGTTTTCTTAAGAGGGGTAAGTCAACGTAATTTTAGTTTGTGTATTTTAAAGTCAGTGTATACCTGGACGCCGTGTAAAGTTGTGCGCGATTCTATGTATTATGTTTACTGTGCTCCATCTTTAACACTTTTATTGGTGGTTTTACTTACTGAGGATGACAACTTAGTTGTCGAAATACGTATTTAGGATACGATTATTAATTGTGGTAATAGGTTTTATACCTTTTTTGTGATTTTGATTTATTTTGGTGTAATCTGTTGTTCCTTACACTTATGTAAAGACCATATATTCTGCTCGTTAATTTTGTAAATTGATTTGATCATGGAGTTTCAAAAAGTAAGATCCCGTGCAATCAATTATTTGAAGTTCGCCAGTGATGATGAACAAGGGAAATGGTTTTTCAAGCTACTGCAGTCGGAAACCACGAAGCAATATTGTTTCCAACTCGTTTCAAAAAACATTAGAAACTAGAATTTATAGTAATTTTTTCCCTAGTGCAAAATAAATTACTAATTTATGTTTTACTGGAGAAGTATTTACGTAAATAAATTTCCACTTAACAATCCACGTATGTATAAACATTAACATTGATTTTCTTTAACAAACATTAATATCCACACACAATTACATGAATTGGCTACTTGGTAAACGTGAATGCATGGTATACAATAAAGATGAATATATATGTTTCAAAACGGAAGACTAATATAGATATTAAAGAGTACAAATTATTTAACCCCTCTCATCTTTGATATTAGGAATTTTGCAAGATTTAATATAAATAATAAGGCATGTTTAATAATTTTGGGGTATACCACTGGAATGGCTACTACTAGTTTGAGTCCCATGCATAAGTAATCATATTACCGCGCTATAACCCAAAAACACAATCTACAGGTTGGTCTCCACTTATGAACCGGTTAAATATGAGCGGGCACGCATTCAGGACTAAAACTTTAATAACAATAACTTTCGGTCGTTTGCACAGTAGAAGAGAAAGGGAAGCTTAATATAATATCGGCCATTTGCCTTCCAAATTATGTTTGTTTATGTTTACATTTGAATAAAACAGAGAAACGGCGTAGGAGCAAGCAAAAAGAGACAGAGCCGAAACTTTACATATTTTGTACGCACGGGCAATTACCTTTCTCGTTACATCCCACACTTAATCCAATCAATATGCCATAATCGTAAACAAGAATGCATGCGGGAAATTACGAACACAACGTCGATAACAATATTTCCTCATCGTGTCACATCCTAAATTATGATTCACCGTCATATTCATATAAGAATGATGTGTACATCAGGTTTTCGTATAGTACAGTGGGTCTTATATTGGGGGTGTGAAGACACGAGGGAGGATTTCGGTAAGGGTAGCCTCGCTGAATGGACCCTCGGTTCAACATAAATATGACGCGTCGGGTTTCGCAGGGGTCGCTCTAGTCGCATATAAAATGGATCATCTCGTGTCTTCGGATAGGCCTCAAGCATCTGTAATTTTGTATGTGCGGCGTTAGGTATGCCTTTAAAGTCTTTAGTCCCTGTTGTATAGTCGTGATAATATCTTAGACGTATGTATGACAAGATTGACTTCAACTAAGTAAATGACGTTAGCAATTCTATAACTATGTATTATTGCAATTTTATTGTGTCGAAACTATGGATAAAATTAATCAAACCTTGATTACTAATTGTATTAAATATACACTCTCTATGAATAAACTAATAGCTCTTTCTACTTCTTTAATTTCTTATAAATTTAATTTTGACCTAAATACCAGTGAAGTATGTATGGATCCTAGAAAGAGTACTGAAATCATATTTAATTATATGGTTTATAGATCCGCATTCTAAATAGATATAAAGAAAACTAACAGAGTGAACATTGACGATATCAGTCACAAACTATTTCTATACAGTATTGCAAAATATGATAAAATACAAACATGCAGCTGCAAGTGGACATAGCTCATTGAAATCACCTACCTAGCTATGACAAATAACTTCACTGGGACGCCCAATAAACTGATGTCCGATTTGATAGAAGAAGACTCTGTGTTTCTAAAATTACAGTTAACGCTTGGATTCGTGTTACGGGAGGAAAACTTCCGGGAAAAGAAAAAAAAAACAGATATTTTATCGAAACAAACACTTATTTCTCAAAATATTCGCCTTTAAGTTTTAAGCACTTTTGCATTCGAAGAAACCAGTTATGGTAACATTTATTCCAATCAGAAGGGAATATCTCAGAAACATGCCTTTTAAATACCTCAACAGCCTCTTTCAGTGTCGACAAAAGGGAAAAGGAAGATGTCATTAGGTGATAAATCAGGCGAATACGGACAATGAGTCATTAATTCAATGTTATTCTCCTTTAAATAATCGAGTGTTTGATTTGCTGTGTGAGAGCTGGCGTTGTGGTGGTGAAGAATGATGCATCGATGGCAAACAAATAGTTGTATACCAATCAGCGTTTACTGTTTTCGATCCCCAAGAGCAACGGTAGCAACAGGCCCAGTTTCATGAGAAAAAAAAGTAATAATTTTTTTTTGAAGCGCTTCGTGAGCGAACAGCTTTTGTTGGTTTTTGTTCATTTTGGAACACCAAAAGAGTTGATTGTTGTTTTGTTTCTGGTTCAGGTTGCGTCATCTGCTACGATACTGTATACGTTGGGAGAAGGTTTGCGATTGAATTTTGAAGCATTTTTTTTCACAAGCGATATTTTGAGCTTTGGTTAAATTGTGTGGAATCCAACGACTGCAAAGATTCTTCACTATTAAATACTTATGTTAAATCGTTCGTATTTGGCTTTTACCAAAGCCCAAGAATGCCTCTATATTTCTAAATGTCACATGTCGATCCGCTTCAATTATTTCTCGCACACCATTCATGTTTGCTGGAACAACAGCAGTTGATGGACGACCTTCACGAAATTGGCACTGACACTAGTACGTCCACGCTTAAATCTGCAAATCAGTCATAAACTGTGTTTCTGGATGGTGCTTCATCATCAAGAGCAGAATAAAGTCGATCGATGTATTGTTGTTGAGTTAGGCTACATTTAAAACCGTAAAAAAATCATCGCACGAAAATGTTGATGAAAAATGCCCATTTTTTCACTAAATTAATTTCTTTTAAATGATATTAATACAAAACTACGCAGCGGACTATTTTTATGTCAATTCTGTTTATCATACTAAATGTCAAAGTTTAAGATGTCATTTTGAAAAATACGGCAATTGCCATTTAGTGGTCATTTCCGGATATTTTTGGGGCTGTCCTCCTAGTAGATTAAGTGTTGGTCTAATGAATAGACTTCCAGACTATGAATTTAGTGAAGCCACATTTGTCGCTATAGCCTCAAAAATTGAGGATATACTTTCAATCCAAATTTGATTTAGACCACCAAAGATGAGTGCTCCGGTGTAAAACTCAGGGATTTACATACAAAATAGGCTATGGTCGCTACTTTTAAGAGTTTTAAGGTAAATTAATATTACTCCAAGTTTAGCTTAGAAGAATATAGGAAAGGAATTACATTATAATTTTGAATTTAAGTTTCGTTTTGATGTTAAGCCGAATATTTAACTCATTCATAATTTCATATTTTACAGAAAGTAATCATAGATTTTATAAAGCCAATTATAAAATACATTTGCCATTAATTTTTTTGGAAAAAAGTTCAAGTTATTTATAACTAAAGAGGTTTTCAAATATATTTCGCTGTTACTACGAAATATGAATATTTTTATTTCAAATTAATATTCTTATCACTATTTTCTTACTAATACAAATTTGTCTCCACTGTTTAATACTTTGTAAAAGAGAAAAATGAAAACGTTTGAGATTGTTATCCCTAAAATTAGTAGTTTAGAAGATATTTCGCCAAAGTGCCTCAAACTTCTTCCAGAGTGCATATTGACATTAAAACGGTTTTCGATAGTATAGTCGATATTTTCTTCAGAACTTGCAATGAGCAAGTATCGATCGCTCATACGTAATTTATCAACTTCTATTTGCAGAATAATTTAGTCAGTTTTAATAAGATAATAATTGGTTATTTAATGTGGAATTTTTTAGAAGTAGTACATATTTTATAGTGTTATTGTTTTTTTATCATATTCTGTTGATTTTTGCAGTCATTGATGTTCCCATGTTCGGTAATTGTGCTATAATTTCATTATTCTATTAATCTTCACCTATACTACATTGTAATTTTTCTATACAACATCTACTTAAATGTATACATTTTTCCCAGAGCGAAACTAGTTGCTGCAGATCATCCTCAAAAAACTTTGTGAATGTCTCTTTTTTTCTATTTTGTAGCTCATGTAAATTCTGAAATTGCATGTCACAGGTTTTATCAATTCTGGAAACCGATAATACTCCGAATAAAATTGAAGAGGGAATAATTTCCAGTGTAGTTGATTTATAATTCCATAGATCGACGAGCGGTTGTGGCATTCCATCATCCTGCTGCAATAATGGTCGCTTATGCAACTTTCTTGGGCGGTTTTTGATGAGCGCTTGTAGTAATAACCCGGCTAAAAGGTTTGGAAAACTTTCTGTATCAATTGTGGTCCTGTTTGGTAGACACTTCACTACACAGTACCATTACATTGCCAGCAGATAAAACTAAGCGTGTTTTAAGCAGACATCCTTTTTCTCGTTTTGGGTTAAAGTAAGTAATGTCCATGTTCTATCATTTGTTATTATTAATCGCCAAAGTAAGTTCCAATATCGATTTAAAAGCTCGTAAAGGTGATGAGAAATGCCAGATCTGTTTTTGCTCTGGTCCAAGTAGCCCAGGCAACCAACGAACAGAAATCTTGCTTACTCATAAATGATTATACCAAATGTCATAAATTTCCAATTGTTTATGTTTGCACTAATCCTACTAATAGACTTATTCATCTGTCGTGCTTCTATAGGTTGCCCACGACATGGATGTTCTACTCACTATAGTGTTTGACCGTCGCTATGAAGATCATCTTCTAGGGTGTTTTACCAGCTTTAAATCTATCAGTTCAAGGACAAACCATATCATTTGAAACGAATGTTTATTTATAGTCGCAAATATGAATTTCATCAGCTCTTCTTTAAAAAAATATTGTGCTTATTATACTCGTATTATTACGGTAATCACCGAAAATGATTTTGATAAAATAAATATTGGTAAATGGTTGGTTTTCGGTTTAAAGCGTTTTTCCAGTGTTCTCTCTCTTCTACGTTATGTTTTCAGTTGGATACTTCTTTCCAAACCTTGCAAGAGTGCGTCACGATATTTTCTTTTCGATCATACTTTCCTTCTTGTCCCACTCAGCAATTTCAAAACTATAGTTTTAGCTGCTCCTTCGTGAGGTATTCGCTCTATATACGAGGGATGCCTTTTATATTTCGGGAATAGAGAAATGATACTAAAATTAATCATCGCACATGACTTTATTTTTTTTCAAAATATTCTCTATCATACTTTTGCATGCGTTTGAAACAATTCTGAAAGTACTATTTCTATTTCGATTGAGGTACCTGCAAAACATGCATTTTAAAAGCACCAACCGCTTCCTTCAGGCATCGAAAGACGTTGACCTCGTAATTTATTTTTGATTTTCGGGAATAGAAAGAAGTCATTGGGTACCAAATCAGGGCTCTACGGCCTACTTTTTCAGTTGTCAAAAACTCTCTTGTTTGAGCCGATGTGTTAGAACTCGCTTTGTCTTGATGGAGAATTATCCGTCTTCGGCGGTTGGTTTCCCTTACGGAAATGTTCACAGCTTAACTCCATTTTTGGGCCGAGATTATTTTTTTAATTTACTGCAAACGACACAAACATTACGATAGAAGCATTGGTTGTCAGATGGCAGCACCAGAAATACAATCGTAATACAATCACTGTAGCCTTTTTTAACGATATCACTTATTATTATTTCTCGAAATAATGTATGAAGTATTTTGCGTAAAATCTTTCCTAGGCTTCTGGACCTATTCAAGCAGTACCTATGATTCACTATCATAAAATAACGTTGATCTCAATACAGTTTTGGATAGCCTTCTCTTGAACTGTCTTGACAGAGTTGTGTCTTTTTATGTCTATATAATGTTCCTATTGTTCTATTATTTTTCAGCTTCTCTGCTAAAACTTTCATTTACAATTCTGTTTAATTTGGTTTTAGGTAAACAAATTTACTTTTCTTTTAATTAATTATTCCTTATATCGCTATTACTATTTACTATTTTTCATTTACTCTTTTAAGCTTCTTCCTACTTATCAACAAACTAGCATCTATAAAACTATATGGTGGCTCCTTTTGCTAAAGTGCTGCTCTTTCTCATTTATTTATTGTCACTAACTACTTGTTTGTGTTATGCGTATCGCGACCCAATGCCTTATGCTGAAAGCTTGTCAATACCCTAGGACTGCTTAATTATATGAAATACTATAGAAATGTTCATTTAACTTTCACTTCCACAATATTTAATGGTAACTGAAGAGAATACCGGTCCCGAGATCCGAACCCTCGATCAGCAAGAATCTTACTTTCGTTACCCGACGCTTTTGATTGATTAGACTGGTTAATTTGCCTGAAAATTCTTCTAGGAACAAGCAATAACATCTTTCATCTGAATTATGTGCACTTTTGTATGCGTGTTGGAAGCTCATATACATTGAATATAACACATCAGAAACTTTCAAATAAGGCCCTGGAACTATTTAGGTACAATAACTACATATTCTGAATAATATCTTAATTCGTCAGTATTGTTTTTATGAAGTAAACGATGTAACGTTACAATAACAGTGCTCTACTTCATATTACATGTACTTACATATGTTTAATTCAAAATGTTTTAAGTATAGTCGTTTTTATTATTGTCTTGAACTTTATATAAATGTAACGTGAATGACTGCCATCCTTTTGTAAACTAAATAGAATGTATAAAATAATTTAAAAGACCCAAAATGTATGGCAAAAATCAGTAGCTTCCGCGTAAAAAGTTTCGCGCTTTTTAAGGTGCTTTATCTCTTATAATATCAAATATTTTTTACTAAGTTTTATAGACTGAATACAGAAACGGAATACAAAAAAGTCTCTTAATGGTAATTTGATGTATAATTAACATTTTTGTGAAAAAAATATGAAAATGATGTCGTGGTTCTTCGATTTGGCAACATAAACGTGCCCGATCTATCTTACTTAAATCTCTATTAGAAGTTAGCTTATTTATTTTTACTCCGTTGATCTCACAATAATATTCGTATGAATATAACTGTTCAATATAGAATTGACGATTCATAAGATCTGTAAATTTACACATGTTGTCTATTCATACGCGTTCAAGAATAATGGATTCGTAATACAACGTTTGTGTTGAAAGTAACGGCGGGCTTTCCAACACTAATTGTAAAGCAGTAAGGAGCTATATGTTTATTATTAGCTCATTATTATTAGGTTGGATTATGTCTTCCGATATTGAATAAACATTAATAAGTCGAAATTAATATCTATATATATATCGGACATTCGGACATGCATACAATACATACGCGAGAGAGTGCGACGTTGTCAACTTTTCCTTACTTCCCGTTCAAAATACTTGGTACCGGTTCGTTGTAGACGAAAAATTTGTTTAGAAATTTCGTTTTATTTAATTAAATGTATATTTTAAAAATAGCTCCTTACACCCTGTATATAAATATCTCGGTTCTTTAATTTCCATTTCTTAAATACGTAATTTATGTTGCCTTTAATCTTTTAATAATTACCTTTTATGATGTTTTATTAAACGATGAAAGTATTTCCCGAAAGCTAAGCTTGTTTAAAAAATATATGCTGTTCCAACTTTGAAATCTATAAATTTATAAAAGAAAATATCTCCGTTCTTCGATTTTTTTCAAAATAGTTTATGTTACCTCTAAGCTCCTAACTATTAATTTTTGAAATATTTCACAAGACAATAAAAGTCTATTCTAATAGCCAACACAACTAACAAAATATATTCTGTTCTAACATTAAAATCTACAAATTCACAAAATTTGGTAAAGACCTGGATTCTCTAAATACTAACTATTATGTGTTAGTTCCCAAGCAAACATGCTTTGAAGATTTTGTCTACAACAATTTTTTTAATAAATTATCTCCTCTTTAGCTGTGAACTCATAATATTCCATATTTATTATTTTCCGGTTTTATATATATTTTTTAATTAAACTAATAAATGTTCACCAATTAAGAGTGTCATAAAAAATTGAGGAGATTATTTATGAATTTCCATATGAGTATTTATGATTGAAGCTTGAATACTATTTTATTAATTTTACCATGTATAATAAATTATAAAAGTCTGCGTTTCCATTTGAGTAAATTGAGTGTGATGTGAATTGTTATTATATTATTATGTGAATTGTTATTTTACTCGAATAAGGCTCAATTCAAGAGATAATGAAGTTAAATTTCACACATAATTCCTTGAGATATATACCAGTTTGGTAATGAAATTATTTGGATGTCCTTAATATCGTTTATAAAATAATTCAATATGAGTCAATTCCATCACGGCTATAAGCACAGTAATAATATTACTTAAATTTCGTATAATATTTATTTATATTTTTGTTAAAATTAGACTTATTTCACATAAAATATATTCTCTCATTTAAGGAAAGAATTACGTGTTAATATATTATTCAATAAAATTTTTATTATCTTATTTTAATATTTTGTTAAATGTATATGCCAGGTGAAGTATCTGTTAAATTATTATCTTCTCTTTATCTGTTAGTCTCATCTCATAATATTTACTATTTTCTGGGTTTATACATATTTAATTAAATTACCATATACATATTGGTAATTCGCCAATTAAGTTTGTAATAAAAAATTGAATAGTGTTATGTTAATTATGTCGTTTTGTCTTCTGTAATACTTGCAAAGAATACATAATAATTTTACAACTGATTCAAAAGATTCTTGAAACTAATATCGTTTACGTAATTTATTACTTTCCTTCTCTTAAAATTAAAATAAGTATGAGCTAAACAGACACAAAGCAAAATATTTTCACGTACCTACAACATTCCTGTAGTGACTTGTCAATATGAAGTTGTCAATAAATGTTTTTCTTTTCTGAATTATTCTAAGCAAACCGTTCAACATATCGCATTTTTATGGACATTATGAGCTTACTTATTGTTAGTTAATGTTGATTCTTTCAGACAAATAAAATTTTATAGACCATTACGGGAAATAATATATCATTATTAAAAGTCCTACGTTTTTTCCGTTATTGATTCGTTAGACATTTTAAAAAGAACATTAGCATGCATGCATACTTATGTATAAATGATTTTCACAATTTACTATTTTCATTTACTATGAATTAAAATTATATTTAATTTTTTATTCGTGTATACAGCATGTAATGTAGAAATCATTTCATATTATTGATTGATGTCGCAGTTAATTCATGGTGAAATTTTGTATCTTATACTGCAGATAAAACGAAAATTAGATCTATTAGAAGTCTTAGATATAAACAAGGCAAAATTTAAAAAGCTGACAATCATGTTCTCGAACATCTCTGTAATGAACATGAAAATTATAAGTTCATTAACATCCCTAGAATTGTAAACTGTAGGGTCTATATGAGCCGTTAAAAAGCAGATAGGTAAAAGTCGATAATTGTATTTTTGAGATATATACGCCTAAAGTTAAAAGGAAATATTTAAATGTATTGTACAAAATTACGTATATATTCACACTATTCAAATAAAGTTCCTACAAATATTTTTAAGTCAAAATCAAAATACTACTGAAATATATTAAATAGCTTAAAAATCAGCATATTATGACTTATATCATTCTAATTTTCAAACGATATGAAGTTTCCTGCCAAAATTTGGTATATATGTCATTTTATTATGGAATAGCTAGTTCTTTTATTGCTCTTTATTTTACAAATATAAGTAGAAACATTAAGAAAGTAAATTTAATAACATAAATAAAATATATTAAAAATTATAAGTATGTAGAAAACATTACTGGGACGTCTCCATATTTACTTCATGATATTCTTTTAGCGGAACTGTGTCTTCTTTAAGCGAGGCACAGATATACGCGGTCACAGCGGTGGCGATAGAAGCGGTGGCCATGGCGGTAGTAGCGGTAGCGTTTGCCAAATATATTTACGCCGTGGCGGTGGCGTATTTGTAATGACAAATTATTTTGTGCGCCGCGTAAAGCGGGACACAGATATACGCGGTCACAGCGGTGGTGGTAGAAGCGATGCGGTATTAGCGATAGAAGCGGTGGCGGTATTAGCGGTAGGGTTCGCCGAACAAATTTACGTGATTAGTAATTACGTGATTTGTTCGTAATCACTGATTAGTCATGCCAATTTCATTTCATTTGTTTGCATATTATATTTTATTGAAATGAATTAGGAAGAAGAAGTTTCGATCCTAGCAATTCTAAATCGCGGCGAAGAACAAGAAATGCGTGTTAAAAACGAGTATGTACTTAATTTTGATATTTGTAATATTAAATTACAATTTATTTATTTTGAAAGACGAAAAAGGAGACGCATCTGTGTACATGAAATAAATCAAAAACGAAAACAAGAAGCCGAATTCCATTATTTGTATAAGCAGCTAAGATTAGAGGAAAAAAAAATTTCCTCTACTCTCAGCAAGGGAAGTGCAAATATTTTCTGTTTTTTTCTTTTTTCTGGTACCAGTACTACACGGAGTTTCATTCGGAGTGATTCATTACTCTTTGCTATTGGCGCTGGATCATTCGATTTCGGAGTAGGTATTGGATGATTCTCGGAGGTATTTGCTTGATTATTGGTGTGTTTTTCATCGTCACTCAACTGCAAAGGACCATGTGGCGTATCCGACAGAGACATATAGAGTTTGTCTGTGCAAAACCGATAAATGGACGAAATATTTTCAGCTGTGCCTGTGGCCAAGCCTTATAACGACGAATATATTGCCTTTTCTGGCGGAATGGTTTTCTTCTGACCTTAAATGCTTTGAGTAATTATTTTTCAAATTTTTACATATGCAAAAAATCTATTTCCGGTTTTAATGGTATCTGGCAATTTCCTAATTGTCTTGAAAGAATAGATGGAAAACATGTAACTATTAAATGTCCATCACTATACTGCTGCTACTTGAACAAATTTTCTATAGTTTTAATGGCTATTGTTTATCCAGAATATAAATTCATTGGCATAGGCGGAAAAAATAATGATAGGGAAATATTCGAAACATGGGTAAAACATTTGCAAATGGAGCAATTAATACGCCAAGAGATAAATGTTTTACAATTTTATTATTATCCAGCAATAGACTTAAATAAAATTGTTTTGAAGATACTACTTACCGCCCTTCCCTTCAATCTTTAGAATATCCGCAATTTTATGCAATTTTTTGTTTTTAATACGAAAGTTCTTTTATTGCGGATGCGGCATATAGAACAGGATTTTTTCTTACATTTTCTATGAGCTTTTCAATAAAGTCATTTTCTTCGTTAAAAAAAAACTGCCTCTAATGAGCCATGATTTATAAGTAACATCAAAAAGCATGTCGTAACTTTACTAATAAGAATTTCAGAATGACAGTTACATCTAAATGATAGACGCCTTTAGAAAATTGTAAGGTTAATTGCTAGGTTATAATCTTCCTGTCATAAATTCCGTGTTGTCGATGACACTAATAATATTAACATTTAACAACTCAGAACGATGCAGTTAAGTTACGACATACCTAAAAATTTTATGACCAACTCAGTGGCTGTTTTTTTTTTGAACGCACGATATATACCACCCAGAGAATCTTATGAACTTCATAGCATTACTAGAATTTTCAACTAGCGAACAGAGGTCGTTATAAATTCATACTTCAAATTGAATAAATTGTCTTAAACAAATTTTGTTAATTTCTTTACGTAGCACGTAGTTAATTCACGTAGACTTCCGGTTTGTATTTCCTATCACAAATATGGAGCGGTTTAAATAATATATTTTAATTAAATATCGCATAGCATGTAATTCCGGTATCATGTTCAGATGGTTTATTTAAAGTGTAAGTTGAAATAGTTGGTCAATCGCTCGCCTGATAAGATTTATACTTAAAATTAACTGAATATGAAAAAATCAAACGTCCGTTCTAAATGTTACAATGTAAATGTTAACCACTGACACATATTATAACAAAGCTCCTTTCCTAGAGTGGCCATTATATTCTACATGCCCTATCTCATCTTTCTGTATATACAGGCGATTTTGATAGTCAATAGAATCGTATACATTAACATTTAACAACTCAGAACGATGCAGTTAAGTTACGACATACCTAAAAATTTCATAGCCAACTCAGTGGCTGTTTCTTTTTTGAACGTACGATATATACCACCCAGAGAATCTTATGAACTTCATAGCATTACTAGAATTTTCAACTAACGAACAGAGGTCGTTATAAATTCATACTTCAAATTGAATAAATTGTCTTAAACAAATTTTGTTAATTTCTTAAGTTCATGGCTTCTGCCCAGTTAAGAAGTTCCACTCCATTCTGGTTATTTGTTGAGCATCCCCAGTAGTTGTGGTGCTCCTGGGGATCCAAAATTGTTTTGGTGTTTGTTTTAGGCTAGTTTTCTTGGAATAAGATAAAGGTTTGGATTTGCATTGTTTAGGTAGAGTTCATATATCCATTTGATAAAATGCCGTAACAAAATAATTTTCTTGACAGTATTGATGTCTGCTCAAATTTGGTAAACTTGGCGTTGATCGATGTTTTTAGACTTGATTTTAAGGCGAATAATATGACTTTCATTTTCAGACATCTTTTTCAATTGTTATATTTATTTGCATTTTCTCTGATCATGAGGACGATTCTCAATTTGATATCCTAAAATTATACATAGAGGCTTCATAATTTTCAAAGGTGGTACCTTAGCCAGAACGTTACGTTTAGCACTATATTTTGTTTTCAGATTATTCTACTGAAGACGGCAACTTAGTTGCGGAAATATGCATTTATTGTTTATTGATTTATATTGTGATTAGAGTTTTTTTTGTTTCTGTCTATTTTAGAAATATAAAGAAAAATCTGGAAGTTATCCTAGAAATACAATCTCAAAAGTTTCATATTAAATATTTATCGTTTATTAATGTATTACAAACTTGTGTAATCATTATATTACTTTTAATACGGAAGTTGTTTGGACAATTTTTTGACAAAATTCATCTATACATAATTTTTCAAGGTAGTTTTCTCAACAGTTAATGTATATTGGCATCCATGAAACCAATGCTCAAAACATTTTCTCCAATATTTCTGCATCATGTTATCTATTTAATTTTTAAGCACACTGAAAATTCTTCGATGAATGTAAAACGTAAGTTATTCTCCACAAGTGGAAGCAAATAGAAATTATTAGGTACTAGGTCTGGACTGTATCCATTATTTTTAATAGCTTGTTCATTTAAATATGCAATCCTTCGAGAGCAAAGTGGGTCCAAGTGTGATTGTGGTCAGAAACGTTTAACAACGTTCTCTTGAACGATTTTTGCGCACGTCTTGGAGAACCTGAGGCAAACAAACTGTAGGTCAGCAATCTAAATTATCAATACAACGCACTCCAGTACTACACTGGAAACATATTCTTTAATCCCAAATAATTTGACAACAATGACTTCGTCTTAACTTTCTTCTCGGTCAAGTTTTGTTGGAGTCGATTCTTCTTCAAATATGCAAATTGGTGTTTGTTTTTTCGGGATTATAACAATATATCCAAGCTTCACCACTTGTAATAATGTTGATCACTGGATGATACGGTCTATTGGCAAAGCGATCTTGTTTAGATCTACAATATCTTAAGGCTTGTACACACTGCAGCCGCAACGTGCAATGCAACCTGTAATGCAACATGTAACAAACGTGGACGGCCTAAAATACACAGCGCAACGTTAAGAACGCGCAACCTACTTTCAACGCGTTTGTAGTAGTTTTCACTAGTGGTTCGCGAACACTGTAGCAACATGGAGTATTCCTTTAATTATAAATATTATTAGTATCATCATCTAGCCGTAGCATGAGGAGCTTATATGTTAATACATGAAGTAACCACTGACAGGAATTCACGAAGATGGTGATGAACCAATCTATTTTAGTTTTTTCGCACCTAAAAGATGATAAGAGACTAATCATTTTATTTTTAAAAATCTCTCTTGTCGTACCCATGCATTGGCCGATATCATTCCACGCATCCGCTTTTAGTTTTTTTATAATTTATATTTGACGGATTCCATAAAAGTTCCTTCTGCTTATATAATTAAATAAGCAATAAGGATTTTTCTTCATCTCATGATTCTGATAATAAGTTCTCTGGTGATATTGACATTTTTAATAACTTATATCTAGAAAAATTTATACAAATTCGACGTTGCACATGCGCGCAATACTACACTCTGGCCAATTATTCATATGCTCGTCCAAGCTGCAACCGAGAATTCCTTTGTGTTTGCACGAAAAACCGACAACCGACGGACCAGATGCGCGCAATATCTGCAACGCGAGCTGTAACATGCAACTCACGTCCCCACATGTTGCATTATTTGTTGCTTTACACGTTGCACTACATGTTACGGCTGCAGTGTGCGCAAGGCTTTACGTGAACATCTTTTTGAGCTAGAGTCGAATTATGGGGAATTCAATGTGCAGTTGTTGAATCCTGCTGGAATAATCGCTGTTTGTTATTAAACATTGCTTGTGTTAATGGTTTGACATTACATTCTTTAGAACTGTTTCTTAATACACTTCTGTACTTGTTTTAACATTTTTTTCACAAAACTTTTGTGGCTTCATACCATGCAACTCTTAATTATACCATCACTGATGCAGGACGACGGAAACCAACTTCCGTACCTTCAAATGTTTATGTAAGATAGTGTTAATTGCTCTCGCCCTTCTCAATATTTAAGGTTGCTTGAATATCCTTTACAGTGATATGCCGGTTCTTTACAATCATATTCCTTGCGATCACCAAATACCTGATTGATTTCTTTAAAAAGATTTTTTACCGCTTAAGTCACGTTTGTAGTTGCACAAAATCATAGCTTAGTAATGCTCTTTATTAAATTCCGTAATTTCTTGTGCAAATGATTACTTTTGGCGTTTAAAGTTAAAAAAAAAAAAACATATTTTTTAACTGTCACTATCATTATTAATAGGTTAAAATTGCAAACAACATTGGTAGCAAAGAGGACATATGTCGTATTTTCATACGTAAATATTCGGCAAGTTACATTAATTGCGAAATTTCTATTAGTGATTATCTCAGTGGAAAGTTTTATTTAGCTGCCTTCGCATAACTATAAAAATTTCATGAAATGTATTTTAACTATATAGAAACACCTTTGCTAAAAGTAAGTATAAATTCAAATTATAGTTGCTACACTTTTCTAAATACTTTCAATTTCATATCTGTTTCGTTACTTCTTCACATTATCCTAGAAGTTTAAATCAAATATAAAACTTCCGACAATATAGACGTCTTCATCGTTTTAGCTTTTAACAAATAACTTTCGAAACTCTGGGCATGAATTAATTAAATTATCTATCGAAAGAGTAGTTGAATTAAAATTTTTAATTCGTCGAATACTTAATGCGTAGTAAAACTTAAGAAAGTTATTTGATATTTAAAGAAGTGAAATATGTATGTGTACATACATTATGTATGCGCAATACTCTTTAAAACTGCTGAAAAACAGACGCCGTTCTTATTTATGTTAGGAAGGCATAGTGCGGAGGCATATGCAACAAAGTGTTTCTAACAGAGCCGAAACTGGAAGCTAAGACGTTACGTCGTTATGGTAAATTACTTAATATATTCAAGCAATATTTCTTATTAGTCAAGGGCAGCTGTTCACGCAGTCTGGTGCTACATGTACATAGTTATTATATATGTGTCTGAAATTGAAGTATGCATTACAAATACAATACATATAACAGCTAAACAGATTGCGTGTAATATTAAGGAACATACAAATTTGATAATGGATTTAAATCACGATGTGATCTACTGATTTAATTTTTCCCATATCCACATTTTAATAAATGGTGTATTGTTCCTTCTAACTCGTGTTTATATTCGAAAGTACGAATAGCTAATTAGGTCTGTAGGCTTCACAATAATTTCCGAATGCTACTTTATTCATTTGTACTTCTTTTTAAATATAAATCATGTCTGTTTTTAAATATACGAAATGCAGCTTGGATCTGCCAATCAGCTTTTAAGATAACGTGTTTGGCAGCTTTCTACTAAACGACCATGTTCACCACCACACATTTATAATATAGATTCTTTGAATTATTCTCCATCAAAATAGACGAATAGCTCTTCTTCAAATATAAGAGCTTATGTATAAACAGTTTTTATTCAAATTTTTCGGAATATGATTTTTTGATTAAATGTCTATACTGTAAGGCGTGGTCCGATATATCGCCTACTATATAAGTTCCACCCCAGAGAAGAGATAGATGCAATAAATACTTGCAATACTTATCAAATACTTACCGACAAGAAAACCTATCAAATTTTCGCCAATTGAAAAGAAAAATTAAATATTGTAATAATAGAAGGTTATAATTGTCCCCCTATAAATTTAAAAATAATATAGTTGTATAGAAATAAGCGAATTCTGTTTATAGAGGAATATAAAATGAAAACACGTTCAAACACAAAGTAACTTCTCTATAAACCAAAGAGATTTAAATGAAAAATTATTTTAAATAAAAACAACTGAATAGTAATTCTGAATAACACATGTGTTCAAAACGATTACCTTACTGTCCCTAATCTTTCGACAAAATTTCTGCGAACATTCGGCAATGTTTGAGGTAATATATATGTTTTGCATGCAAAATATGTATGTTTTGCATGCACTGATCAATATTCGCAGTTAAAACAGCGGTAGTGCGAGCTCTGTTGTTCTAAAAAGCGTAAATGGACGATTTTAGGTAAGAAAAAAATTGTTCGTGGCTGAATCAGGTGACCTAGCACGCCAGCTAATAGCGCTCCAACCAGTCATAGGTCTGGTGGTTATACTGTTAAAATATTGTTGCACAATTGGAGCATTATGGACAGAGCTTCCATTCTGCTGAAAGCAATCGTCATTTAATATATCTGACATGTTTTGTACACAAAGTACGATATTACTCAGCAAAGGAAGTAAATACCTTTATCTTCTTCTTCCTCTTACATTAGGTCAATGATCTGTGTTCTTACTGGTGGTTAGTCTCTCTGTTCTTGGGAAATTGAGAACCAGCTCCTTCGCCATCTTTTTAGGGGTCCTCCTGTTGATCTGGACCTTTTAGGTTTTCCTTCACATGCCATTTTGACTATCCTTTCGTTCTCCTTCCTTGAAATGTGCTGGTTCCAATGTATCCTTCTTTCTCTCTCCCATCTATAGCTTGTATTTGACATTGCTCCCTTATATTTTGGTTTCTGATGAAGTCAAGTCTTTCAAATAGTTTTGGCCTTTACTTGATGAAATTCTATTATAACTATTATCAGGATAAAATAAAACAAAATTTAATAAATTTCACTACTTTTTACTTTACAAATGATTCAAAACATGTGTTTGTTACGGTACATTTATGTAAATATATGTCCATAAGTTAGTTATATGTCTGACAATCGTTACAGTGTAAAGTAAAAAGTTGTAAAATTCATTAAATTTTGCTTTATTTTATCCTGATAACGGTCAAGTCTTGTTTTCCTTACTATATTCCTTAGAATTTTCATTTCCGATGTTCTTAATAATTGTTTTGTTTTATTGTAATTGGCTCTGGTTTCTATGGCGTATGTCCAGTATTGGGCGAACAAAACTCATAAATTCGTATTTTACATTCTATTGTAAGATATTTGTTTCTCCATATGATAGTCCTCAGTACCCCCGAAACAATTGTTGCCTTTTTTTACTTGATTTTGTACTTTCTTATAGATATTGCGATCGCTTGTAATTACTGTTCCCAGGTGGTTAAATGACATTGTTTGTTCGATGATTTTTCCACTTATTTATAGTTTACATCTTACCTACTGGTTCTTTAGATGCTGTGAGACCTTTTGCTTTTTTTCCCGAAATGGTCATGTTATATTCTTCAGCCGTGTTGTTGAACTTGACTCTTCATGAGGTTAAATTTACTTCAATGAATTGTCAGTGGGTCCATTGTTATGGCCACAAAAAGTCTAGCCCAAACATTAATCTTTTGCGAATATTGCGTTCGCGCGTTATAAATCATACGCTGGAAACTGGATTCGTCAGTAAATAATACATTTTTAACCAAATTATCGTCATTGTTGCGATATTTAAGACTGCTTCATAAAACTCAAACCTTTCGTACTTGTCGTTTGGAAATATTTTATTTGAATTTCTTAACTTGTCAGAATGACATTTATTTTTTTTAAATCCTGCAAACAGCATTGCCTGAAACGGCAAATTTCTCAGCAATTTTTCTACTAGATAATTACGGTTGCCCTTCTACTGTAACACAAATGCGAGTATCTCGTTCTTCATTTTGTGAAGTACTTTTCTGTTTAGGTTGTTGTCGATATAAGCAACCATAGCCTTCAAGATTATTAATAGTGTGAACGCACTCCCTAAAACACTATACTTTTTTTTCAAATTCTATTTAAAATAAACGTATAATTTGTCTGATTGACTATAACAAATTGCTTTTCTGCAAATTGTGAAAAATTTTCTATAGCTGGATATAAAATCATTATCAACGGAATAATAAATATAACGGAAATAGAAACAAAAAATTGTTAACAAATGAGAACACTAGATAACTTCAAATAATAAATAGAATTACGACAAAATGTGACTCTGCGATAGATCCGTTTAACTTAACACCCAGTACGGATTTAGATGCTCGCTTTTATGTATATCTAGTTAGTTATTTTTTTCAAAACTTATTGTGGTAGCTTTGATTATATAAGTTTTCAATGCTTCAACATATTTCTTCAAGTAAATAAATCTATATAAATTAAGAATAACATTTGCTTAATCTATAAGTTATTCAGTAATCTCTTCAAGTAATTCTTTTAAAGAATTTCTAATATTTGAATCTAAATAGTTTGCCACACTTTGACTATTCTTATAGAATATTTAATTTAATTTCAATCGTCTTTAAATATATAAATATAAAATTACTCCGTTTCCTAGATTATATCCAAAAACAACAAGCTGTTGACTCAATTCTCTACCGTATTTTCTATGTAGATAATTTATAGTAATGAAAAAATAGGGTTAGCTTTTATTATTATATACAATTGCGGCCAAAAAGAATTGGAACCATTGAAATTTGTAAATAATCTTTGCTCATTACAACAATTTACTAACGGAATACCCTTAACTATTAAAACTTTTGTAAATTTTTCTCCTTAAATGATAATAACTATTACATAATTCTTTCTTAATATGTGGAATTCAATTACCTTTCATAGACTGTAGAAAAGTTCTTGTTTTGTACCTTAGATTACTATTCTGGACTAGCTTCTCAATCACGCCTAAATTTTCATGTGTGTAAGTTAAATTTTCTAAGATATGGATATACCGAGGCTGGCTGGTATTCCCTATACTTGGTAAATAGAGTCAACACCTACCTGTCTGTAACGTGTTTATCCAAGCTCCTACACTTCCGGTCTGTCGACTCCATTCATTTTTCGAAGAACGTCGAACATAGAATTTTCAATCAAACCACTCGTATCTACTGTGATTTCGTTTGTAGACACCACATTTTCCATTGACTAATTGTCGAATTAATGTGATTCTTTGGTACTTCAACACGACCATTATGATTTCTTTATGAAACCACGGAGCTCTTTTCGAGCTATTGTACTAAATATATTAATTTTTATTCAATGATCTTCGAATTGCAATGAGCAAAAGTTGGCTTTCCGAATTTATAAATATTTCCTTATAAACTTCAACAGCTGCCTTCTTTGGAATGGTATTTGCGATATAAAGATTAAGATGTTCCTATGATCTCCTCTGTTTGTTTTTCAGGATCACATTCCACTATTTGATATTTCATAAAATATTATACTGAATTATACAGCACTCTATTCGAAAGATTTCAATGTTTCGCTATTTTCCCATACATCTTCTTCTGTAACAAAACGACGCACTTCTGGCGTATCACTTTTTTTTCCCACATGAAGTGTAGTATGTCATTTACTTATTTGTTTAGCGTACATGGATTGAAATTTAAAATTATATATACATCTACATATAACAGAGTTAAATTTTAAAAACCAAGGCCATTGGTCCAGCCCAACACGAAGTTCGTAGCTTAAAAGAAGTCATTAATTTTACCTCCAGATGTTGTAAGGGGGCACTCAGCTGTAATATGGTGAATAGTCAGGTGAGGTTCTCCGCGTTCGCAAGTCGGTGTCTCAGTCAATCTCCATTTATAGAATGAGTCACGACGGATGCCGTGGGACGTTATTATTCCACTGAGTATCTACTATTCGAGGCGGGGCACCTTCATTCCTGGTAAGAGTACGGTAGGAGCGGTGATGTGGACCGCTTTACTAGATTTCAACGCTATCCAATACTCTCTCCATCCATCATTTGGGTCAAATCTTTTGCTATAAGTTGTTCTGTTGGCAGTGGTGGAGGAGATATAGACTTCAGTCTCGAGAGGCTAGCATTGGATAGGTCACTGTGCACTGGAAGTTGGGGATTCGATATTATTTTAGTATATTTTCTAACCAGGCTTTTCTGTCTCCGGATGTTGGGGGGTGCAATATGACTAAGAGCAGGGAGCCGGGGTAGACGTGTACTTTTTAAGCATCCGCCAGTTATGTTTTTCATCTTTGCATTGCAGCTGTTTAGCCAGAGTGGGGCGCAACATTCAGCTACCAAGTAAGCAAGGCTATGAGCTGACGTTTTAAGGGTGGATGTAGTGTACTAATTAGAGTTTAACTAAATTAAGATGAAGGCTTACACTATTATTTGATTAGTGAATTCACTTTATGTACTTTTTACAACTCTCACTGACAACAGACACTGCAGAACTAAGCCTCTCATATATAAAACTTTGTTGCTTGACTGTAAATTACGTTAAAAAGTATAATTGCAAACAAAACAGAAAATTAAGTTATAAGCTTTCTTATTTTTTATTTAATTTTTGATTGAGTATTCAAAATAATTCCATTTCTACAATCTACTTATGTATTATTTCCTTACTTAAAATAAACGTTGTTTATCGGTATATCAATGCATATAAAATGCTACACCTTCATCGTTTATTTTTCTTACAATTTCACATCTGGAATATTCTCCATGCAAAACTCACCTTGTGTGTGCGGAAAACGAGAGGTAGTGCAATAACATCACAATCGATACTGGAAAGATCTTGAGCTCCTTCACGATCCCGTTTTCTTCCCCATTTAATTCTGATTGTAGCCCGGGCATAACAATAAATTTAAAACCACCTCCCTCTTCTTTGCCGTAAGCTCGGTCCATAAAACGTGAATATATTAATTGGAATTTTGTGGATTTTCGCTTTAACTGCAAAGAAGAATATTGAACTTTAGACAATATTATTTATTATAAAAAAGAATAAAATGAAGTTTATTAGTAATAACATTACTACTTTATATTATAATTGAATGTTTCAATTCATAAAATCAATATCCATTAAAAACAGAAATAATAATATACAGAAATTTTTTAATGCAAATTTTTTGAATTTCTGTTTCCCTACTTTTAATATAGGAAACATAATCAGCTAAATTAAGATACGATTTATGAATTAATCTTCGATCATAGTTTATTATAAGTAACAGACTAAATACTACAGCGTAACTATGCATAGAAATCAACAAAAATTGCTTATTATTATATTATTTCACGTCACAGATAAAGATAAATACTTATTAATAGAGAGCCATCTCTATTAATAAGTACTTATGTTTATCTGTGACGTGAAATAATATAATAATAAGCATTTTTTCTTGATTTCTATGCATAGTTGGCATCAATATGCCAATATTGATGCCACATACATAGCTGGAGATATTGCGGAAGTTATCGGGTTTGATATCGGCAGCTAGCCATGCGAATGAAAGGATACCTTGAATTGCAAATTAGTATGCAGTCGTGTCGTATATAAATATGCCACGATCGGCGAGCTCGCTTAACCGTCCAATATGGAATACAGTGCGTAAATTCATTGACATTTTCCCGGATCTAAAAGACGACGGATGTAGAATAAAATGCACGGTGCGCAATACATTTTTGATGTGTCGTAGGAGAAGAGATTGCAAAATACACGTAAACAGCATAACCCATGGCAACCAAAAAAGGGGTGTGCCAGAAAAATATAGACTTTATTTTGATTTATGTTTAACTCTTGTGCATGTAATATACCGTTTTCTGTACTAGACCGCCATGTATTTATCTCCTTCTGGAATAAATACGCAAAGTATGAATTGCCACATCGGAAGTGAAAGATAAAAACTGTGGTTATACGTGAATGAAATGACGGATCGAAAAAAACAATGAATGGTTAATGTTGTGGTACGTACAATGGAACCTCATCAACTGTCATCTGCTATGTTACTTACCTCCAGACAAGTTGAAAAGTGTACTGCCAATGAGATTTTAAATACAAAAGAATATTTAATAATATAAAATATTATTAAAAATCAGATTTTTAAGGTGGTGTTTAAAAGTGGTGTTGAAGTCATTGGAAAAAGTTGAAATTTCACCAAAGCAAATATTAATGTTTATGAGTGACGGTGCCGCAAAAATGCTGTCTTTAGGTCGATCTCTAAAAAAACATAATGCCAATCTCTTACATGTAAAGTTGACAACCCACGCTTTTAAACTTGTGGCACAAACGTGAATGAAACGTGAATTCGTGAATGTTATCCACGAGTAAATAATTTAATAGCTAGTACAAAGGCAATATTTCTGAAGTCCCCGTAGCGTATTCGACTATTTCACCAACTGTGTCCCGAAATATCTGAACCATCAGAGCTGATAATTACGCGTTAGACAACATGGTTAAAAGCTGCTTTTTACTATCATCAATATTTTGATCATGTAAAGAAGGTAGTTTTAAAATTCATCCAACAGAAGCTGCAGGGATAAAAAAAGCCAGAAATTATTTAAAGATCCCCAGGTTAAAGAATATTTACACAATATAAACAAAAATTACTTCGGACTAGCCGAGGGATTGGAAAAATTACAAAATGTTTCAATGTCGTTTGTGGATTCTGTTCAAATTATTACGTTCACGCACAGCTATGCGCTGTAAAAGGCAAAAGAAAAAAGTTTGTGTTATAGAAAAATTTGAAGGTATTTTAGACAAAAATTCCCCTTTTCAACTATAAAAACTAATTTGTGAAGGTGCGTCTAAAGAACCATTAAGTTCTTTCCAAGATTATTTTGAATATACAAATATAACATCATTAGATGTGTAACGATCGTTTTCGGCATTAAAACACGTTTATTCCGCACGTCGCACCCACTTAAGTAAAACAACTGTGGAAACATATCTGATGATCGGAATATTTAAAAAGCCTTAGCCAGATAATGAATTCACTGATGATTCATAATGTGGTAAGTGTACAAAATTGCATGCGTACGCCGTTGGCATGTGTGTTGAATTTTCCATCTCTACTTATTAAATACGTACTTAAGTACATATATTATTTATATTCGAATAAATTGTTGTCAACTTAGAAACCAGTATTGGCTCTTATGAGATTATATTTATTTCCTTCTACTTACATAAGCAGCGTACATATCTCTATTATTAAATAGTTTACAATGTTGTCTAATTCTGTCGAACAAATTGAATAGAGTGAAATTAGCTGCATTATTCATCATCTAGTTTCTTGTTGTAACAAGTCAACATTTGTTGTGTTTATCTCTTTATTATTATCCTTTTACATTTTATTTTGTTGTATTTTTTCTTTATATCACCGTCTTCTCGTAAAAGTAACCAATGACGTATAATATCGTTTGAAATCAACCACTTAAGCATTAAATTTAAAAAAATTCTCGTTTAAGGGAATGAAATCAAGTTTCATAAACTGATTATACTGCATTTCTGTTAATATTTCATTAAGTATCTTCCATAACAAATTATAATTGTGCTGTACGGTATTCTCAACAGCATTGTACGGTCTTTTAAGGTTCACATTCATATGTTGTTTCTACTTACGCCAAAATATTTGTTATAAACCCGCAGTGCCTTCTAATACGAGGACAATTCAAATTTGACTGCATTTTATTATTCTCTGAACATAATTGAAAAGATACTGCAAAGCAGTTTTATATTTATCGAAGAAGGCATGTTAGCTAACGCCATAAACAACTATTGCAACTTGATGTGTGTTAATACTATAGGTTGTATTAACAATGTCTTGCAACAGTGTGTCAAATTCAATCAGTACAGTCGTTGAGTGGTGCAAATTCCACCACGATCGTGAACACGTATCGAACTTGCCATGTACTGCATGTCCAGGGTCTGTTGTGGATCTTGAGAACATTGAAAAAGTTGACCAGTTGATCCAGAGCTACAGGCGCATATCTGTGAAGGAAATTGCTAGGATTGTAAAAACTAATGTTGGTAATGTTCACGCTACTGTGCACGACAAGCTTAAATTTAGTGAAGTTGGCGCCAGGCGTTCCAAAACAACTTTCCGTGGAACAATAGTATTAAGACTTCAGGTTTGCAGAGAACTTCGGCTTCGCTACGAGTATGAGGGCGATGACTTTTCTCGCGTTTCACAAACCGAAAACCTTGGATACACTATTATATACCAGAAAAAGAATGTTAGCATGGAATGGCGTCCAAAAAATTCAAAGCACAATCATTGGCTGGCAAAATGATTGGTAGACCAATTTACGTCGATTTTCTTGAAGAAAGAAAATGGTTTACTCAGCTTATTACTGTGAGTTGGAAATAAGTTGGAAATGTGTTGGAAATGTTAACTGGTCCACATACTCGCGAACTCTCGAACAATACATTGGCTAAATTGGATTGGGAAGAATTGCTCATCCCCCATATATTCCGTACTTGGCCCTGAGTGACTATGATCTCTTTGGGCAATTGAAAAAGTTCTTTGGAGGCAAACGACTTGCCTCTAATGATTACGCCATCAACCAAAATAATTTTTTTCGTCAGGAATACAGAAACAAAAGTGTAGCCAGTGTGCCATGGGGCAAGTGTATTTTAAAGAAGGGTGGGGAGTTGTTACTTAGAAAACATACGTATTACAATATTAATTTGTATCGACCAGAAAGAAATAGAATGTAGGTCAAATTTGAATCGTCCTCGTAATCAGTGCATTAAGGTATAGTCTCATGTAAATTTACAATTGTTTTACAACGTATCAAGTTTGCGAGACACCAATTATGGGTGTATCCATCTTGAGGAGAATAAACAAGAATAACAATTCATTATTATATTACAATTCTAAATACATTTACGATTTTTTATCTCTTTATACCACTATTAATTATATTATGTAAACAAATAATGCAACCTAGTTTAGATTATCCACTTTAGAAAAAAATCGAAAATTTTAGCAATTACTTTGGAAACATATAATTAACTGTAGTGAACGACGCAAAAATAAAGACATTACATTTCACGAAACTTGATTCGATTTACATAAAATTCTCATTTATATAGACACAAACATATCAGTATGATTAAGTGATGAAAAAACAAACTGTTGCTGAATTGAATTTCTACGAAAAATATTGTGTAGATTATTGATAGGCGTGTTCTCGTTTGTATTTAACAGTTGGTATTTTTCTTTTATTAGAACTTCCTAACATATTGAAGAGCTTATTATTTTTAGAATATCGAGAACATTTAAACATTTAAAACGAAATTTGTTTTTGTTTTCAAAATATGTTTACAATAAAAGATTTCACTGAACCAAAAAATTGTTGAAATATAAATTATAATAATGAAATAATGATAGAAACACAAGTAATTTTGATTATGGCGTGTAACACTGCCATTATATATATATACGAGATAAATTTTTGGGAGTAGCGGCCGGGTAATTAAAAAATATTTAATTTGACGTTTCGGTTCTATACATAGTACCTTTTTCAAAAGATTAAATTTTTTTGGTGGTAATATATTGCGACGTATTTGTTTTGCATTTCTAAATAAAACTAAACTTTTTATATTAGCAGGTAAAATAGTTTACGTGCTAATTAAGTATTTTTTGAATACTTATTATTCAAAAAATAATTCTTATTAAATGTTGCGCATCTCTGGCTTGGATACTGGGAAATTAAAAATTGTACATATAAGTAAATTATTATTTAGTTACGTGATATATAGCTATTAATACGGGTTCTTTGTATTGAGTCTAGTAAAGTAATACACAATTTTTTGACAAAACACATTTATTTATAATTTTCTCCTCCTTAACTTATCCTTTGCGCGTTGAAACAAAAAAGAAATATTTAGTTGTCAGATTTCGACTATACGAAGAATGACCGACTATTTGAATGTATTGGCCATTCGATGTTCAATCGTTCGAGCAGCAGTATGAGCCGAAATGTTATCGTGATGCAAGATAATCATTCTTTTGGACAATTTTCGCAGATGGTTTGGCATACTTGACGCAAACAAACTGCAGTGCGCTGTTCTAACTTAACAGTACAATAGTCCTCCAGTGCTGCAGTGGTGATCATATGTGCGCTTCGGATTTTCTTTGAACAAAACGTCAGAAAAATATATGAAAACCACGTGTGTCCCGAAACGTACAGATATAGATATTTCACTGTCGTTACAGATCATCAGAACACGATATTCATAAATTATATAACAAGACACTTGATAGATATTGCCTGAAACACCATGAGACCAAAGGTCGAGTGGTGTATTTGTAGGCAATACGTCGAATTTCGAGAATTTTCAAGTGTCGAATTGTATACAGGTAGACTATATCATGAAAATAAAAAGAAAAAAAAATAGTGCGAAACGAGTCATGATGATAACTAACAAATCTGACAATTCAGTACTGTAAAATTATTGAAATCGAAATCATAATAATCTAATCGTAGTTTTGGCAGCGAATATACAAGAGTTCGTATATTCGATAACAGATCATCGTTACAGATCATCAGAATACGATATTCATATATTATATAACAAGACACTTGATAGGTATTACCTGAAACACCATGAGACCAAAGGTCGAGTGGTGTTTTTGTAGGCAATACGTCGAATTTCGAGAATTTTCAAGTGTTGAATTGTATACAGGTAGACTATATCATGAAAATAAAAAGAAAAAAATATAGTGCGAAACGAGTCATGATGATAACTAACAAATCTGACAATTCAGTACTGTAAAATTATTGAAATCGAAATCATAATAATCTAATCGTATTTTTGGCAGCGAATATACAAGAGTTCGTATATTCGATAATACAAAGTTTCGTATATTCAATTTGTGTTATAATACGTCAATAACCGCTGTAATATATGACAACTACGGAAAATCCTGCATTTTCATTGGTTCATAATTTTAGAATGATATAGTCGAACACAGACATGGTCTTCATGTCTGTGTCCGAATATCAGGAGTAATCTAGCCAGATTGTAGAATCAGCCATCAATTCTCACATGCAATAAGTTCAATATAATAATACATAGACGAAAGTATACAAATGAAAATCATGTCTGTGTCCGAATATCGTGTATGGATGATCTGTAACAACAGTATCGACATATGCACGTTTCGGAATAGACGTGGTTTTCATATATTCTACATTATCCGCACATCCTGAATGGTTGACTTCGCAACGTGTTGCGTTTACATTCTTCGGCAGGAGTAATCTTGCCAGATTGCGACAATAAGCGACAATTGCATTTGAGATGAGATTTGAATAATTATCTATTCTCATATGCAATAAGTTGAAAAGATCAGAGTTGAAAATTGTTTTTTTACACAATCACAGAAATATACTCAAGCTTAATCACCTGTCTTGTATACTAAATGAGACAATTTATTTACAAAGCGATCTAGGATCTGCACCATCTCACAGAGCGTTTAGGAATTCAAAGGAAACAGAGCTTACGTGCCCTATATTGTATTTGCAAAATGGTGTGAGTTGCCTAATTTTTAGGTTTGGCTGAATACTCCTTGCCGTAACATGTCCATCCTCTTCAATCGTATCCCGAACAACAACAATAGTATTTTCGGTTAGAATAGTTTCTAGCCCAGAAACTCGTCATAAGTGATGTAATGAAAGTCGAACAACAGCTTGAATTCATTGTACCACCGCTTATAATATAAGTTACATTTTAAATTGTAAAAAATCACGACTCGGTAATGTTCCTTGTTCAGTTTCATGATTTTTATGTAAATGATTGCTTTAAACTTATGCGGTTTAAAATACTCAAGAATATTTTTTAACTGTCATTAGGCTTATAAATAACTAGGTTTAAATGTCAAATAAAATTTATAGCAAAATATCATGTTCTGCTAGAAAAGGAAATAGTCCTCGTATGTATGCAGTTGCTTTTTACAGTGAAGATTATCTTTCGAAATATTTATAGTAAACTTACATACTCTGAGATAACTATTCTTTACCTAAAAAGAAAATAAATTAACTATATATACAACAGTACACACAATATTTACAACTTACACCTAAAACATATTCAAAAGCTAACGGTTTGTGCAAATCACAAAAGAACGTGCAGTAAGAGATCATATAAGCATCGAAACCTATTTCAAAATAATTCATTTTTTGTAGTTTATAATGGTAATTTTTCGATAGAAAACAAAATTTTATGTTATGAACACTCTAAATATCAAATAATATGGATGCTTTTTGAACGAATTGCTTTATGATGCGAAGATGTGATGGATAATCATTAATCATTTACGATATTATTATTCCTTATTTCAAAAACACTGAACACATTTAATTTGGAAGTTACATAATGCTAAAAGTTGTCTAAATCAACGTATAATAAATACAAATAATTTTAACGCTTCATCGCGTTTATAGTATTCAAATACATATATTTGTGTTACTTATTGAAAGATGAAGTAATACTTAATTGTATAAGCTTTTAAATTATTCACCATTAAGCAAAATTTTCCTCAATCATTTTGATTAAGGTGCTGATATCTCCGATATTCTTCAAAGTAGACTAAAACACAATAAAAAAGTAATCACATTAAATATTTTGAGAGAGAATAAATGAAATTTAGTATTTATTAATTATCTTCTCCTGACATTAATAATATTTGAAATATTCATTCCGTTTTAATTAAGGATATATTTCCGAATTACATACATAATTTAGAGAAATAACCCGCATGCGTGGCCTTCAAAAAAACTCGGCTTCTATACTTAATCTAATAGGTTTATTACCCCTTTGCGACGGGTTAAGGAATTCGCTTTTTAAAATTTACTTCAGTGTTTCTGTTATTTAAGAAAACCGTAAAAATCCCTTTTGTCAATTCATATAAAGGGTTGGAAGTAAGTCAGTGGCCTCCAAATCGAATCCTCATAAAACGGTCGCATTCAATCATTCTTTTTTTGCAATTGAGCGGGAGCAAAGGGTTTGTTACTGTTACAAAGTTAGTTGCAAAATTTTGCGGTTGTTCCTTACCATGTGTAAATATTGGCAAACCACCTTATAACATGAAGCAGATGTACATTGTCTGTATGAATATGCTATAAATTTTGTTTTACATTTTTGTAGACATTGTAAATCTGTTTAATTTGATCTCAGGGTTTTACTATCATGTGTTTAAGTTTTTATTAGTCTCTAAAGAATATATATATATATATATATATATATATATATATATACATATTTAATGATATAAGGAACTATTAGACTTGCACTATAAAATTCCGGTAGAGGTATTGCAATTTTAGGAAGTAAAATGCGTATTATACTAAATGTATTACGATTGTCAACAATAAATATTTTGATAATTCTTCGCCTTCTTGTTGATGAATGTATCCGAAAAACTTTCCAGAATCAAATACATAAAAATTAATCAACTAGTGATGATGTATTGGTTGAAGTTCATTAGTTAGATAATAGTTATATGTATAGTGAAGATATATCCGTAATATTTATCGCATGAATAATAGTGGTAGAAATACATGTCTATAATGTTATCAAGTAGTTTGTTAACATATCAAGCAAACAAGTAGATGGCGTTTCTGGTGTTCTCATGAGTTTAATACATCTACTGCAATGAAAAGCTCTAGATGGAGTTAACTGCGATGTTGTCGAAACGTTGATATAATGTTCCTTAAAATGAACCCGCAAAAATCGAGAAACTAAGGTCAAAGATTCCCAAAAAAATTTTCTGTATATAGACTGTCCTTTAAATAAATAGACAACGTATGATAAATGCAAAGATTGAATTATATAGAAATAAATCTAAAATATTGTGAGTCGATTACGAGGTGAACCCCGAAATTAAAAACATACCGAAAATTGTATTACGTGACGCCTATGAATTCAAAATATTCAGTATAGTATAAATAACAAATACTTATATACACATACGCTACAGCGTATGTTTATATGCGTAACAGCTGGATGAGATGGACAATAACAAAACTATTCTTTTTGTTATTGTCGGTCAACTTTAAGATATCGTCTTTTATAATATAGTCTACATAATTCTTCTCAAACAATGTCATATAGTTTGCCTAAAACTTTAATTTTGCTGGCTTACGTTCTTCTTAGAGATGATTTTCGAATTTCGGTTTACTTTTCCTTTTCAGTTTGGACACGTGCAATAATAGATCACATTTATTAATTTTTTTAAAATAATGTATAACCGAAAAGTCGAACTAATAGAAATGGACGTATATAAACTAATGCTAGGCGTATCGAAAAGAAAAAGACTACCAAATGAGGAGATAAGACAACAAATTATAATTGATGGCTCTCTAATAGCTGATATAGACAGAAAACACCTAGGACAGTATGGACATGCAAAGAAAGCCAAATAGAAGGCTGCCCAAGAGAATTTTGCAATGGATACCATCGAATAATAGAAAATCCGGAAGACTAAAAAGATATGAAAGAAAGGTATCACAAGAAAGACAATAAAGAAATATTTTTGGCTCTAGACGAAATCGCTCAAATATTTGAGTAAAAAATTATAGTGAACCAACCCAGACACAAATATATGTTACGACAGACGAAAGATAAACACCTTAGACTAGTCTATATTGGAGTTGGACTGCATACAATTAAAATAGTGAGCCTAACTCGATTTAATATAATAATATCAACCATTTTTAGAGACGAATTAAATGGGAGATACTGCTAAGATACTACTAAGATAGCAATTTTTAAGATGCTAACAAAACCTATTTTGCAGAGAGAGGTATATGCATATATATGATTTATAAACAAAGTTGAAAACCGTCTAAAAAAAGAGATAACGATGAAGACTTAGACGGATTTGGCATCATTCAGGTGCTTTAGACAAAATATTCGCTTTATATAGACCCAACGTTCGTTGCATTAATCGTAAGATGTGCAACTACATTCTGGAACTGCCAGAGGTGCGTATTTCCGAAGTTTTACGAACTGCGATCCGGCTAAGTAATGTTCATATTTAGTATACCTTGCGAATCATTTTGGTATTCGTCTAAGCTTTTATTCGGCCTCCCTTTGATGTTTATAAAAACTCAGAAAAGGTGGGTAATGAAATATTACCAAAACAAGATAATTCAAGATGATATATTGTTCATATAATTGATGAAATTTAAAAGGAATTGCACTGAGAATTACCTCTACCTTCACTTTGTTTGTTCAATTTGACATAGCAACTATCATTAGGCTTTACAATTTCAGGAAAATGTAATTTGAAACTATAAAATTGCACATCATGAATCCTGAAAAATATTTTGGAAATAGTTTAGCTTTGCGCTGGGATGAGAGTACGTCATTTAAATTATATCAAAGAATTCCAATCTAACATAGACGAGAACTTTACAAGAGCAGTTGTCAGGCTATTGATTACATTCCTCGCATATATAAAATTAAAAGCTCTGTATAATTATATTTCTAATTTTGTTCCAAATTATACCAAGCAAATATAACAAGTATAGTCCGTTTACGATTACGAGGCACATCATAAGCATACGTAATACTGATGTCACACAGTGTTGCCAAGTTTTGTTGATGTTTTTCCATTGAATGTTTTTAGGTTATGATTGATAAATTTATATGACAGGAAACGACATGAAAAAGCAACATGAATAATGACAGTTGCGACTTATAGCACTCTGACAATGTCGTGGAGAGTCTGTAACATATTATATCCTAAATGCAGCAATAACAGGACGCGTATGTTAGTAACTCATGGCCTTTATGTTACTGCATCTGATATTACTGACTATGACGTACCTCTTCTGAAATCGTGAATAGACTATAATAATGTTATAAATAGTTATAAAATTTACGTTAGCAGTCCAAAACAGTAGGTTGTACGGGGTACTACTCAGAAATTCCTGTAATTTGAATGTGACGTGCAAAGGGGTGATAGTACAGCTAGATAGCGCTAGATGGTGCGCTACGTCTAAAGTAAGTCAGTCTTTCAAACGGTACTCTGCTAGGTGTTGACAAACAGCTTTTGTGTTTATATTTGTTGAGTTGTGTTTGATTTATTCTGCGACACTACAATGTCTGTTATGAAAGGGCAAAGAACGTGCATCAAATTCTACTTCGAACATTGTAAAACGACAGCGAAAACTCTGAAAATGCTTAAACGAGTGCTTGATGTGGGTGCTTTGGGCCGGACGCAAACTTACAACCGTGTTAAAAATGGACGCGTGTTGTCGATTGATGATGAACGTTGTGGTCGTTCATCGACGGAAAACACGCAACAAAATGTGACAAAAGTGCGTGATGCTATCCTGGGAGACCGGAAGAGATTATGGATTCATAATATTTGCAACATTGTGGGTTTATCGTACGGCGTTTGTCAGCGAAATTTGTCCGGCGAACACAACATGTGGCGAATTACTGCGAAGTTTGTGCCAAGGTTACTCAGCATTCAACAAAAATGGCACCGTGTTCATGTGTACACAGAGCTGAAAGAAATTGCCGAAAGAGATGCGAACTTCAGTACCAGAATCATTACCGGCGACGAATTATGGGTGAACGAGTACGATTCCGAAACAAGGCAAGTGTCATCGCAGTGGAAGATGGCATCGTCACCACGACCAAACAGAGCACGGCAAGTTCGATGCAACGTCAAGTCGATGTTGATTTGCATCTTTGATGCTGATAGCATCGTGCGAAAAGAATTCCTCCCATCGGGTGAAACAGTTAATGGAGGATTTGATTTCGATGTTCTTCGGCGACTAATAGAAAACATTCAATACAAGAGGCCTGGCAAGTGGAGCAATAATTCGTGGATTCTACACCACGACAATGCACCAACTCACACGTCACTTGTCGTACGTTAATTTCTAGCCTCAACGAAGACGAAGGTACAACTCCACCCTCCCTACTCCCCACTCTTGTCCTTTGTGACTTCTTCCTATTTTAAAATTAAAGTTCAAGTTTTGAGACTATTGAAGAAATTCAGACTGTCTCGCAGGAAGTTTTGAATACGATAGCATGGAAATACTTCCAACACTGGAACCAGTCATGGACGAGTTGCTGGGATCGGTGTATTCTGTCGGAAAGAGAGTACTTTGAAGGGGATGGTGGCGAATAAATCGTAGGAAAAATTTATTGTGTTCGCATTCTGCGGATTTCTGTGTCGCACCTTGAATATTTCTATTCGTTTATCTATTTCCATATTTTTTAAATGTAAAATATGACGACTTAATTGTCAAAATACATATTTAGGATACGACTATTAATTGTGGTAAGGGGTTTTATACCTTTTTTGAGACAAAATAGTGTACTAAAACACACATTTTATAAGGCACTCATTCTTCAGAAAACTCTCGTTTTCTAAACTGAACTCGTACGACAAAAGGCCTTATGAAACGTGTTTTTTATAATATTTTCTCTATTTTGCATTTTTGACATTAATAAATTGAAATTATTTAATTCAAAGAGAGTTTTATTTTTACATAAAGTGCCTATGCAGTTGTTCACATGATACTTGACATTTTCAGATTTAAATGTTGCTATATGTGAAATATTATTTATTAATTTTCGTTAACATTACTTGATATTTTATTTAAATATATACCCATGAGTGACATAGAAACTAACATATCTTGTTGTCAATTGTATACAATATACGTTGTTTGTATAGCATTTTTCTTTTTTACTTATATCGTTTCTATCATATGTACTGAAATTTTAAAAATCAAATTTTTATTTCTGTGTTCGAACAACGTCAACATTGAAAAATGAAAAAAAGCGTATCGAAATGAAGATCATTTTGATACTGTTTCCACTTTCATAATGAGTTAATTACGAACGCAAAATAGAAAAATAAATATTTCTGATTGCTGAAAGAAAAATTTATTGGAGACTGTATTTCTGCAGTAGTTTTACATTTATTCTTTAATATTTAATAGTAGTTTTAAGGTTATAAAAACAAATTATCTTTAGTTGTTTATGTTATTTTGGGTTCAAAAGTTTTATTCTTTTATTATTGAGACAGAGAGGTTGACTTTCTTACTTGCTTATTTCACGTCGTTTGTATAATTTTAAATAACTACTTAATTAATAACTACTTTTTAATATAACTATTTGACTACGATTGCTGTGTGGTTCCTATCATGCTGTAATTGACTAGTGGAACGTTTCTGTGGTAGAAGCATTATTTATACTTAATATGTGTGCTTAGCATATGGATTCAACACAATTACATACTTCTTTTACATGTACTCTTCTCCGTAATTACATATGTCAATTGTAATTATCATATGAACAATCACCAAAAATGTATGGATATAAGGAATTGCTTGAAAATACTCTAGATTTACATTATTTAGTTTAAATATATAACATAAAATATATAAAAATATAACAAAGAAAACGCAATCAAAATATTCTTAATATAAAAAAGTAAATACTCTTTTCAAACAGTTTATTGTAATTCATGGATTTCAATATGCGAGTTACGTTGTCAAACAGCTATTTAAGGATATAGGTAGATTATCTGCCTGTAATAAAATTAAACAGCGGATATTGCCAAAGATTGTCTAAAATTCAATATTCTCTACATAATCGTTGCAATAAATAACAGGAGAATTTTGCGTGAATAGTTATATAATTTTAACCTTTTAAAAGAAATTGCATTTGACCTTCTAAGAAAGGTAACAAAATATCCGGAGTAGTAAAAGAGTTAAAAATACAAAATACAATAGTCTAAACAAATCTTTTCCATTGGCATTTCAGCATTACTAAAAAATATAACCAGGGGGTGAACAATAAACCTTGCCAGTCACTTAACCCTTCATTTATAGCCTCTTGTATTCCTTTTTTCATAAAGCGTGCGATTTATAGATAAAATAAATTTTCGACCTTCGCATTTTTCGTTTATTGCCAAGGACATTTTTTACCTTACCGCTTCCTACTACTTATTTGTATATTACTTTACTGTAGTCTTAACTCATCTTACCTGAAAAAAAAAGATCGTTAATTTGATGTATTTAACGTATTCATCGTTAACAGTATCTACTTGGGTAAGTCATTTCGTGTTCAATATTCACGAGTTTATTTCTGTCTTCGTCTGACGAATTTCGTTAGCCGCCTCTATTTTTAACACAC
Organism: Melolontha melolontha; assembly: GCA_935421215.2. NCBI lineage: Eukaryota > Metazoa > Arthropoda > Insecta > Coleoptera > Scarabaeidae > Melolontha > Melolontha melolontha. The sequence goes on from OW285240.1 coordinate 72,058,694, forward strand.
TTGTGCTTAATGTTTCTGTTAGGCAGTTGTAAATTAAGTTGTCAAGTGGTTTAGAAACGTTTTAAACTCTTTTTATCGTACACCGAAATAGTGTGTTACAGAATAGAATATATTTTTGTAAATATTGTGGATGATATTTAAACATTATCTACTTTGGTGTTAGAAAAAAGTATACCGCCGAATAATGAATCACCTTTCTACATATTAGATTTAATATTTTTCGCAAAGAAAATGAAGTCTAAGAATATGTAGAATTACGAATTAAAAATATAATATTAAGGAACGTGTCTCTTTCCTAAAATGAATAAATATGGCAATCCGACATATGTAAATGTTATTTGATCTTCCTAAATTAAAGAAATTTAATATATTCCTAAGATAATATGAGAAAAAAACCCTCCTACTAATGCGTTACTTTAATGCGAATAAAATTCTATATAATTTTACATCGACAGCAACTACGGATTTGGAATATCAGAGTGTGTGGTTTAAATTAATTGGATTATTGAACTTAATAATTGCTAATCTCAAAATATGTAAGACGTTACGACATAAATATTTCGGGATTACCAGTTATTAAGTTCAATAATGCAATTATGTAGTTAAAGCCGCGCTCTAATGTTAGCATATCTACTTGCCTCCTTTTTATGATTTTGTTAAATAATTAAATTAAAAACGAAAACTTAAAGTACCGATTACATTTTTTTCAATTCTTTTTATTAGTCAAATCGCTTGAGCTCGCTTTACAGTTTGTAATTCTCATTGCATGCAGTTTTTATTGCATGCATACGCAATCTAATCATTTTCGGTCAGCTGTTTGCAATTTTTCGTAGTAATAGAATAGAATGTTCTATTTCTATTGTACGCTAGCCACAATTCTAGTGTTTTTTAGGGGTTCTATCACAGCCAACACATAATGAAAATTCCCGTCTTTTTACAAATTTACCTACATTTATTGTATTGTCCGAGGTTGTGATTTTCGAATGATTTTCGATCGCTGATATCCAACAATTCTTCTGTTACATTTATACGAGAATTTTACGGAAATTACGTGGCCTAATACAGAGATGTCGCGAATTTCTTTAATAGGTTAAATATGATAGAGTGATGGGTCAATTAGTGTTTTTGACAGTGCGCCAAAGTGAACGTCTCATGTGATTTTGTAATAATGGAAAAAACTGAGTTGAGAACAGTGGTAAAGTTCTTTCATTTGAAAGGCTCAAAACCAACCGAAATCAAAGCAGAGCTGGATTCAACATTATTAGAATCTGCTCTTTCGTTTTTAATTATTAAAAACTGAGTTGCCGAATGTAAGCGTGGTCGTATGAGCACAAATGTTCAACTCCGTCGATGAAGGGTCCACCATTATACACTCACGAAACAAGAGAACAATCCATATAATGGACAAAAAAGGTTCTCTACCACCAAAGAAGGAGAAAACGGTTTTGTCTGCAGGAAATGTTATGGCAACTGTTTTTTTTTGGATTCTCATGGAATTATCTTGGCCAACTACTTAGAAAAGGGAAAATAATAAACGGGGAGAATTATGTCAATTTGTTGCAACAATTAAGCAACAAAATCAAAGAGAAATGGTCTCGTTTGGCAAAGAAGAAAGTGCTTTTCCATCAGGATAACGCACCTGCCCACAAGTCTGCGATTGCAATGGCAACAATTCATGAATTGGAAGTTGAATTAGTGCTTCATTCGCTCTATTCCCCAAATTTGGCTCCCAGCTTATCTCTTTCCAAACTTGAAGAAATAGATAGGTAATAAGAAATTTTCGTCGAATTCGGTGGTAGTCGCTGCTGTAAATAGCTATTGCGAGGACTTGGATTCCTAAGTAGAATTCCTAATTTAGAATATCATTGGAATAAGTATGTTAAGAATTTGTCAAAAAAAACTTGCGTTTTCTTTACTAAACCACGTAATTTCCAAATCACCCTTATTTCTATTTAATGAGGGTCTAACCCACCATCTTCTTTTCTGAATGTTTGCGTTTTCTGTTAATAATGCAGAACACGCAATAATTAGTAGCAAATAAGCAGCTTTAATTTTAATTTTGCATTCATTTTTATCCATAACCGCCGTTTTCCTAGACCTTGTATGTACAGATTATGTAGGTTAGTTTGTTAGTGATAAATATTTGTGTTGGTCGTCAACCTTATTGACAAAAATAATTTCACGAAATTGCGCGTAAGAATTGCAAAGTGTAACGTACGGCTTAGCGTGCAAGAAAAATTGCAAGCTGTAAAGCGGCCTTTGGGCTTACTCTGATGTTATACCACATGAATGTTTTATTCTAAAAAAAGCCACGAAACTTTTTGCATACAGCTTTGTATACAGTAGTACAAAAATATTAAAAAACAGATCTGTGTCTGTATACATGGATTTTGACAACACATACTTTTCACACGTGTCATTTGGTTACATCTACGTACAGATATACAGATGTACCTAGAAGGAACTAAGTGACACACGTTGCGATCTCATTAGCAGCGACGTCAGGGATTCGCCTCGTTCTCCACGTACACTGACAAGAACTAGGATAATTTCGAAACAAGTGTCTATACGTGAAAGAAACAACCAATGCGTATAGTATGCGTCGTGCGTATCCATTTATTTATACATATCCACAGCATATTACTGTAATTACTGTAATACACTTGATGTTATTTAAGCATCTATATGCTCTCTTTTACATTCTAATTGGAGCCATCTAAGCTACAAGGAGTGGATTACACACTTAAATGTATAGTTTTCTTCTAGTGGTAACTTAACGTTAGATGTCTTGAGAAGCTTTCTCATAACAAGGTTGTGTTATGCTTAGCAGTATCGTAAGGTATTGGCGTGTTTCTCCGTGTACACTGATGAGACTAGAATCAGTTCGAAACACGTATCTATACGTGAAATAACCAATATGTAAAGTATGCGTTGTGTATATTCATGTAGACATAACAGTTTTAATATTTTTGTATTACAGTGTTACCTTTGATGTTTGCTAAACATTGATATGCTAAATGAATTAAATGTGCCGTTTACAGATTTTTTTTTTTTTTTACAAATAGCTAACTACATATAAACGTTTCAACTGAAAAGAAATTATTAAAAATTTAATAATAATAAAACAAATATTTAAAATAAACCCCAGTTTTGATATATAGCGCCATTTCTTGTTTCATGTTGATGATATTTCTTAAATTTGCTAATGTAATTAACTCACAAACATTGCGGATAGCTTCGATAAGTTCTTTTATTGTATGAGAACGAGTTGTAAATATCATACTTTTTAGATGTAGATAAATGAAATAATCCAAGTTTAGCATATCCATAGTTCATGGCGGAAAATCTACTATACAATAATGAAAACTGTGATTTGTTGTAAACATTTTTAAAGCGTCGATAAATCAACACAATGTATGCTATGACAGTTTTCACTGTTAAAATAATATTTCTGAAGAAATAGCTCATTGCTTTCTAAAGTATCAAAGATTCGATCATTTAGTATTTTTGCCGAATAGCATTATTCATAATTTCGTTATGTATTAAGTTTGTGCTTAATACTATTTCACACTGAATTTACTGGAAATTACTGAAATAACAATTTTTAATATAATTCTAGTGATTATTATTTATGCAACAATTGTTATAATATGTTCAGGCATGAATATTCATATTATTATAGTAAAACTAGACAACAATAAAGACTGCTTCTTTATTATAATTTTGAACTACCTGACTGTGGTAAATGCCAACAGTTTTAATTTTGAAGTCTCCAACTTCTATTTTGGTAAAGTATCATATACAGATCTAATCACAGAAATAAAATCAGTATATTTAACTGAATATTTTGAGTTTTGAGAACCTCCAGATATTTGAGTCATACAAAAATAACCATGAGTGAGATGATGTTTTGGTTTTCTTAAAACCATTTTAAAAGCCTTGGATAAATGTGTGCGATGCGTTGTGTTAATCTCTAATTTTTGTAGTACCTTTTTAATTGAAGCCATTAAAACTCTTACGAATTCTTCCGGATTCTTAATGTAAACTTATCGGATCATAACAGAATTAATTTGGATGGTTAGCACATCACTCAAACGTTCCAGAGTACATCTCAGCTATAATTGTTTGAGCCTCTTTAAGCAAACCTTAAAAGATCTGTTTTTATCACACATAAATTACCAATCTGCAAAAGATTTGAAGGTAGATGCAATCTGCTAGTGTATGTGGTATCCATTTGTTTAGCTTGAATAATTTTTCCAATTGATGCAAAAATAAATGAATTCTGAAACTTTTACTTCATTGAACCTATGAATTCCTGACACGTTAACTGTGAATTTTGTCCAATAATAATTTCTCGCAACTATTCATTATAGATTTAAGAAGAAAGTTTGCCTGAACGCGATGCTTTTCCAATGATCCAGTGTCCTCCTTAAAACCCATCTTAAAATACTATGTATACCTTGTGACATATCGCTGCAGCTTTTGGCTTGAGTAAACATGGTTGAATTACACTTGATTCAACAGGTCCTGTATAAAATTAAATAACCACAAATAAAAAATTGTGCCCAGCCGAAGTTTACAAATTAACTTACTAACATGATACGCATATACACACATATCCGACAAGTACCCACAAGATTAAACAAATCATACTGATGAACATAAACAAAAACTGCGCGAAGTTTTTTGGTCTTCTGATATATGTTTAAAGAATAAACCTACGTCTCTCGTGCACCATAGAAATGTAACTAAAGTAAATAATGAATATAAGAAAAGGACTATCTAAAATCAAAAGATTTTCTGGCAAAATGGGTCACTTAGGATAAAGAGTAATAAAGCTTCATTATCATCTCATATAAAAATAAATTACATAAATATTTTAAAAGATATAGGGTAATGGAAAATGTTTATACACATTTAGAATCAATATGCTTCATAATGACCCAACAGGAATCTTTTGACCAAAAATGTGTCCGGACTTCAATTTTTGATTGACACTAATGCTAACCGCTTTCATTATATTACAAAAATTAGTAAAATCTCCTAGAATTCATTACGATACCATAAATTCAATATATACTCCATTTAAATATCTTTCTAATAATTTTAACTATTCTAGCTATAATTAAAGCTTGATCAGTAAAAATCTCTTTATCGGCGATATTTTTTTAGAGCACTTATTTACATCGCCAGCCATTATAATCAAAATTTATAACAAGTGAAACTAAATAGAGTTTGTAACATAGTTTAAATCTCGAAGGAGCTCTTTCGAACAGTACAGCGCCGAGAAATATTAATTATGTCCTTAAAATCTACCTAATGTTTCATAGTGAAACACATATAGTGAAAAGATCTTAGTTGATGTTAAAAATTTAAATTGGTATTGGTCTTTTGAAAACCTCATCTCATTACTTGTTGGCACGAAGATTTTGACTCCGTCAATTTATTATTGTTATTTCAAAAGTAATTTAGAATGACATACACAAGTTTATTTTATAGAGACACATAAATCTCAAGACACCCGTGAATAATTTAAAACATTCTATGTCTGCAGATCGTCTATGCAAGTTCATATAATACATTAAGTAAATAAAGATAATATTATTTTAAGTAACTTCTGAGAGAAATCTTGAACAATATGGGCACTTCGCATGTCCTATATTGGGTTAGCGTTGTATGTTTTGATACTTCAGGTCCACGTTCATATGAGGAAGTTCTAGGAGATGATATTCTCGGCACATTACGATGTTGTGCTGACATTACCATTTTCACAAACTTGCTTTTATACATGAACAAGTAGTGTAATTTCATATATGTCAAGGCAGAGGACGTGTGCTCGATTTTTAGGAGAAGTTCTAGTTACGTACAATGCTCAATCGAAACACAAGCAAATCAGTTCATCTAATAATCTTAAATAAATATCATTTCTAAACTGATTTTATTGACAAATTCACACTCATACTTTTTTTCAAATTTGTTATATTTAATTGTGTGGTTTTTAATTTAACATAAGTTCTTTTTTTAGTCAGATTCATAAAAAGTTTCTTAATTTTAACTCCCTTTATTTAGAAATCTACATAAAAGTAATACTAATATTATTTTGTGACTATAACAGAGTGACTTGAGTAGACTCTTTCCAACCTACATACTACTAAAACTAAATATTTTTATACATGTAGTTATGATTATAACGCCATTACATTTAGTTTAGTTCCTAGATCAGAGGGTGTGACCTTTTTCAATCGTCTCACCGCATTGACTAAATAGCCGTTTAGCAAGCACATTTGGGCGATGTGTTACTCTGTCCCGGTATTTCCCGCTATGGTGAGCAATAACTTTTTTGTTGGTGGCAGTCGGGAGATCATGTCAGATGATGCTGTTGGGTACATATCTTGGGGCGTCAAGTATGGCACCTACCACTTTATTTTGGAACCTCTGTAGGATCTCGATGTTCGAATAACTGTCGATTCCCAGACATGAGTAAGTCCATATTGGTTTTAGAACGGTTTTGTATAGTAACAGCTTATTTTTGAGAGATAGCTGTTATCCGCGACCGATTAGTCAATACATAATGCCTAACTACTTATTTCGTTTGGTAAATATGTGTCCGCTATGTGAGATGCCTATCGAGCTGCAGTCTTAGGTATTTTGTGGTGTTTTTAAACTCTAGACCTGTAGCAATAATATAAATATTTCATCTTCATTACCTAAGGTTATTGAGAAATTTTTTCAGTTATTTTTTACTTCTCGTTCACACAATTACGGACATGTAATTAGCTCATACATCTATAAATTATCAAATCACTTAAATTATAATTACCGTTCAAAATTACAAAATATTGGTTAGAAATATCTTCGTTGCTGAAAATTATTAACTTCGACTTCTTGATTTTTACATAACAGAAATAAACTTAATGGAAGAAAATTTTCCTTTTTAGAAAATACACATCTTCAATTTTGGCAGAGATCTATGCAAGTCCACTGTGTGCAGAAGAAATTAACTGAAGAATCAGGTTGTACTAAGAACATAAATCAGAGTCTGTATTGCAAGTGCCTAAATGAGTTATCCGGGCACGAATGCGCAGATAGGCCAAAGCGCAACCTACTAGGGAAGCAGACTCAAACACAAATATGGCAAAACTTTTATTGGTGAGTTGAACCGTAAAAGGCTGGAGAAATTTTGTTTGAAAGAAATAACCTAAGAATATAACAGATTACCTCAAAGACTATACTTCTCTAAAAAATTCTTAAATAAAATTGGCAAGTATTATGGACACCTAAGTTGTAGATTATGCAAGGGATTTGAAAACTTACAATAATATGGTCATAGACAGGTAGTCTCGACAACATATAGCTGCTGATCTGCTCTGAATCTGAGTATATTATTACAGGTGATGGACCTATTGGATTGGATGTAGTAGATAATATTGGGGGAATGTACAATAAGTTGTATGAAGGATGCAATGCTTTGAAAACCGTCACGATCGAACAACCTTCAAAAAAAGAAAAAGTATATTTAGATAGTAGATGGTTTTGCTTGGAGTTTTGTTAGGTTTGAATATAAATACGTCACACACAAACCTATTCGGAAACGCAAATTTCATGCATCTACTTTTCGTACTGAAAACGTTTAACAAACATGGAAAAATTGCGAACTTTGCATCCACAGTGAAACATTTCTATGAGAAAATTTTAGGAGAACGAAAAGCTAGAAAAAATTTTAGAAGGGTATTCCACTTTTGTGTTTTGAAAAGCCTACTACGAAATAGAAATAGGATTACGATCAAAAATTAAATATATGAATCTTGCGTATGAGTTGCCAAAAGCAATGAAAATATAAAGAAAATGAATGCCATATGTAATACCTTCAATGAAAAACTTTTAAGTAATGTAATAAATAAAGGAATAAACATAATTTTATATGGAAATAAATTTGACGTAGATGAAAGTATCTATAAATAGTTCATTACAAGTTTATAGGAATGTTTGGACCTGCAAAATAATTTTCTACATGTGATTCAAACAATTGACTTTGGTTCGTACAAAGAAACAATGCAAATATGCAGCATTAGTTTATTCACGATATTTTTATACTTTTAAATGTGTACGCGAGGAAATAATTTACATTACATCGTTATAGCTTTATAAAATATAAATTTTCTATTCAGACACTTACTATTATATTTCGTCCATAGGTGCATAATCTGTACCCCTCTTTTAACTTCCGGTAATAATTTGATTCGAATAAATAAATATACATGCATAATATAATTGCTATAATAATCAAATTAATATAAACTTAAGTGAATTCGAAAAAGATACCATTCACAAGGAACAGCTCTTATACACATTGTAGAGATGGGTGAGCGTTGAAAAATAATGTTCCAAGTTGGCAAGTAGAATTTCTTTCATTTGTAGGAAGAGCGATCATGTTAAACCTTCTCATTGTGAGAGTACATGAAGCCCGGGTTCCTCTTTCTCTTAACGGAATCTACATACCGTTTCTTCTATCGAGCCCATATTATTCATATGTTTATTGAGCTTACAGTACCTCGTTAATAGGCCTACTATCATCTTAACATAGTTTCTGTATCTATTCAGAACGATAGTTGTGGACTAATCTAACTATTTGGCCTGGAGAGTTCTTCCACCTTTCCCTAGATCTATCTGTCCACTTTTTCAAGCCTGTTTCAATAATTGTTTTTGCAATGCCAAATGAAGGGAGCGGTCCCTTGAAAGCTGTAAGCGAGAGCTGTAAGCGGGTCAATTCATCTGCCTTCACATTAGGTCTGTGGCCTTCATGTTCCGTTAATCAGACTAATGTAACTTTCTTGTAATCACTAAGTTCGTTTAGGGCACACACACACAATCTCGTACAAGTTTGGATATAACTTGTTCTGAATCGACTGCCTTTAGCATAGCTTGGCTGTCAGGGAAAATGGCCATGACGCGATTTGTTTCACCTTGTCTCTTAATTTCCCCAACACAATGATGCAATGTCGCCACTTCCACTTGAAATACCGTAGCATCTCTACTTAGTCTTACAATCTACTTACAATCTCTACTTTCCTCCTTTCTCTGAGTCCATATATACGATACGATCCTCGCATATTCAATTTTGCATAATACCAACTTTTTAGAGGCTTCTTGTCAGTATTTTGAAACGCACATAATGAAACCAAGCATATAATAGGCAAAGGTACACACCGCGTCTGAAGAGCAAACTTACATCTAATGTCATCTCTTGAATTCTGGGACTGATAATAAAAACTATATTATAAACTTTACTACAAGCTATAATTTATATTAGGCAATAGATATACATCTTATAGATGTATCATCCGCATTTGCAAAGGCGGCGCAAGAGAGATCAAGAAAAGAATTGTTTATAAAGAGCACAAATAGTAGGGGTACCAAATTAGATCCCTGCAGAACTCCAGATGTAGTAATAAATTCATTTTTAAAGAGTCTACGAGGGATATCCAGAAATTAGATTACGTTTCCGTCTGTAGCAGTAAGGGGCGGAGCTAGCGTGGCCATCTTGGTGTCTGAGCGTTCTTCCGTTCAGTCGACATCCAGCCGTGGTAGCGCGAGATTCGTGTTGTTTCCCGTTTCCCCAATTGATAATCCGAGAGTTGCGAGGTGCGATCAGAAATAAGACTTTTGTTGGCAAAAAGCCATAAACCGATTGAAAGAAACAATGTAATCACTGAAGATGGAGTGCGCCGATGGTGCACTAGGTTTAAAAGTGGCCGAAGTAATGATCGTGATGAAGAGCGAACTGAATGACCCCAGACATTGTAACTGATGAACTGATCGCAAAAGTCGATAAGAAGATTCAAGAAAACCGCTGATTCACAACAATGGAGCTCTCGCTTGATTTTCCACAAATTTCACGAAGTTTGTTGCATGAAATCGTTGCACATAAGCTAGGTTATCACAAATTTTGTGCAAGATGGATAACAAAAATCTTGACAGAAAACAACAAGAATCAGTGAATGGCTGCATCATTGACATTTCTGGAATCGTACGAAAAAGATGGTGAATCATTGCTTGGTCGAATCGTAACTAGAGACGAGATTTGGGTGAAACATGTGAACTGCGAGACCAAATTGCAGTCTATGAAGAAGCAAGAAAATGCTTGCAAACGTTGTTTGCAAGGAAGATTATGGGGACTGTTTTTTGGTACAGGAAAGGTGTACTTTTCTTGAATGAGGCACAACAATAAGCTTCGCGAGGTATTGTCAATCTTTGGAAGAATTAAGATGAGTAATTCAGAAGAAGCGTAGAGGAAAGTTGAGCTGAAAAATTTGGTTTTGGCACGACAACGTTCGACCACTCTCGGCAAATCGCACTCGAGACGCCCTAGATACTTTCAATTGGGAGTTATTTCCAACGATGAAGACCTGGCTCGCAACGCAGCACTTTGACGACGACATGGAAGAGCGGGAGGGTGTAAGTAAGTGGCTAAAGTCTCAGCCGGCAGAATTTTGTAACGATGGAATTTCGAAGCCTGTTTGCCACTATGATAGGTGTCTAAATTTATATGGAGGCCATGTTGAAAAGTAGTATTTAAGTGTCGCTTTCAAATCAATACAAGGTATTACAAAATTCGCGGACACGGATTCTGGGATGACTTAATTATCAGAAACTTAAACGAATGTTCTTTTACAATTTTTAATCTGACTAATATTTTCTTACTTCTTCAATTTTAAAAATGAAGAATTAGACATGCAAACTTTTTTAATATTACACAATTAAAAATGTATATACATTTTTAATTATATATTATTTGTATATTTGATATATATTTATATATAATTATATATATTTAATTATTAATTATAACATTTGTACGAATTGCCTTCTGGCAACGACCAAACACGAGCAAAGAAGGTTTTGCAATTAATACAAATAAATAAGGTGCGTAAATAATTAGTTGACATTTTTGCAATGGTAACTAAGAAAATACGCTGTTTATATTTTGAATTTTGGCATATGAAATCATTGCCCAAAATTACTCAAATCATGAGTAATATGATATATTGATGGCTCTTGGTACTTCAAATAGTTAAGCACCGCGACTTTAGAAGACTGGAAGATTATAATTCTTTTCACTGGATGCATTATAATACGACCACGCAGAAATGCTTCAAAAAGGATTAGGTGCGTTGCGCGGGAACTGAAAAAAGGACAAGTTCGCGTATGGCGTGCGTTAAGACGCAAACAACTGCATCCATATAATTTCACAAGAGTTCTAGCATTTGGAAGATAATGACGGGTCACTTCGGCGAGCGTTCTGTGAATGATACGGAAATATCGAATTGCACATACAAAATTCCATTCTGTTGACGGATGAAAGTTTGCCCAAGATGATATTTTCAATATTCATAATCAACATCACTGGAGTTATGAGAATTCACATTTAATTATGCCTAGAAATCGCCAACGTTGTTTTGGTTTAATTATTAGGGGTGGTTTATTGGGTGAACGCCTGGTAAGATTACGTCAAAACTATTTTTTTTATTTCTTCATTATTTTCAGTTTATTCATATTTTGCGGTACAGCATAAATCGAGAAAATTATTTAGATTTTTTACAATAACGGTTTCCAGAATTTTGGAATGACGTGTCTCTAAATCTCCGGCAAAATATTATTTTTATGCAACACGGGGCAGGTCCCTACTTTGAGGAAGAATTGTACAGGATTAACTGGACAATACTTTCCATTAGTGTTGGATTGGTAGTTGTGGTCCTATAACTCGGCCCGAGTGCCAGATCTGACACCTTGCGATTTCCTTTTGTGGGGCGTTTTGAAATCCATAGTTTGTCAAATACCTGCGGCCCATGTTAATTAATTAGAAAACCATGTACTTCAAGCGATGCAGCAAGTAACACTGCAAATGTTACGTAACGTCGTTTTGTCAATAGCAAGGCGTGCTGAAGCATGTATAGCTATTGCTCGAAGACAATTCGAACAAATGTCGTGTAATATTAAAAAAGCTTACATGTTTAATTTTTCATTTTTAAAATTGCTAAAATTCCGAAAATATCAGTCAGATTAAAAAATGGCAAAGGAACATTCGTTTCAGATTTTAACGATTTATGTCATCTCATAGTCCGTATCCGCGAATTTTGTGACACCCTGTATAACATCTTTTTTTCCTATACTTTGTTTTTCTTAATACTAAAACGTAGTGTAATTCCTAGATAGCCCTCGTATTATAAAAAATGTAATAACTTCTCCGATTCAAGTAAGACTTCATGAGATGGTACAATCCAAAGTCAGGTTATATAAACATTACGTTCAGAAAATGTGAATGTTCAGGAAACCTTCCCTTATCTATGTCGACTTTACGTACCGAATTAAATATTCATGTAATTCTTCTTTTACTAGTAACATTACATGCATGACATTAATTAATAGAGGTGCTGCTTTCTATCTTTACACCAGTTAATAATTTGTATCTAAAAATATAATAATTGATGGATTAGTATATACTTGAGAATCATTTTAATGGCTTTAAGAATCATAAACGTAATTACTAACTATCCTCCTGACATTCTCCTTATTTTCACAACTATTTGTGAAGGTCCAAAATGATGTTATCCCATTCTGAGCATACTTAAGTAATCTAATATTAATAATCAGGGGTCTTTGACATTCGTTAAAAGCTTTTATATTTGTTACCCGACAAAGCAAAGTCGTAAATTTTTATTACCTGCAACTTATATGTAAAGCAGGGCCCTAAAACTATTACGAAGTCAAGTAGTCGAGCGTATTTCTTCTTATTATCTACTTCATACATACATACAGTTAGCAGAGTACTAAACTTTAAGTAATTAGTAAAAATTAAGGAACTACAAAAATTCCTTAAATGTTATTAAGCGTTTATGGCATATAATATACATATTAATATATAATGAATATAATATGTATTTAATTACATTTTTTAAATTAAGATCGTCTAACTAAAATCTAAATGTATTTTCAGTATTATGTGCCTGATATAAAAACTTTCTTACGAGTTAACGTCCAGTGAATCGCATACTTAATCATTTAGTTTGCACTTATCTGAATTTACTTGACTATACTTAATTTACATAAATATCGATGCTAACTGTGTATATTTTATCTATGCGCTAAATTTATTATCCCGTTAATTATAATCATAACTTAAATATGTGTTCATGTTTCAATTTGAATTTATGAAATTCGATAATTTGGAATATTTATGACTGTATAATTATTAAATAAATAGTCTCTAAAGTTAAATTAAGTTTTCGTATATATTCCGTTTATTAACATTCGACTTAATCCTTGTCAAAAGAATATCTACCAATTAATATTGAACATAATCTCATAATTATGAGATTAAAGAGAATAAAGCGATTTCGAAAAACTGTATATACTGTAAATAAATTAGTATTACAGTAGATACTCAGTCAGTTAAAAGCTATTTTAGATGCGGAATTCTTGGAATATTTTAATTTAGCTAACCTGACTTTACTAAATACGTATATCATTTATAGAACACAAAATGGAGCTATAACGTTTCTTAGGAGGTAAGAATACCATATGCACAAGAGTATACCAGGGTATATCAAATTTAAACGGTACTGATTTTTTCTTCAAGTCAGAGCTTTATTCTACATTATTTACAAAAAACATATTATTTTACCACATAATCCTCCGACCTAGCAACGCATTTTTCCCAGCGGATTGCGAGTTTTTAATTCCTTCGCCGTAGAAAGTTTTCGCTTGCGCACGTAGCCATTGAAGCATAAACTCTTTCTGCTTGGTTATTGTTGAAACGCCGACTTCCAAGTGCTCCTTTCAAGGGTCCAAAGAGATTAAAATCACAAGGCAACAAGTCTGGACTATAGGGAGCATGCTCTAGTACTTTCCAGCCCAGGCTATCTAATTTGCCTTGTGACGTTTGCTCAATGAAGCCTGGAATTTCCGTGAAGAAGAATTGCACTTTTGACAACTTTCGTCTTCCTTTTTGGTCGCAAGGACAGCTTTACGGCATCCAGAAGCTCGCACTAATATTCCACTTTAATTGTACGTCGATCATGGGAAAAATCCACGTGAACAGCGCCAAGCCAATAAAAAAAAAAATTGCCAAAGTTTTCCAGCCGGCATCCTAGTCTGCGCTTGCAACAAAGCCCTTTCACTGCTCTTTCTCAGGGAGTGAATGATCCACCCAAGTTTCGTCGCACATTACGATTCGACACAAAAACGCTTCGCCCTCTTGCCGGAATCGATTCAACAGACACTGACAAACCTCTAGCCGATTCAGTATCTGTTCATCCGACAGCAGCCGCGCAACTCATCTTGCAGACACCTTGTGGAATCCCAAGTCCAGTGTCTCGATTTTGGCTTCGTTCGTGCATGTCTTCTGGCGGCGATTGTGGCTCTGGTTCTCAACATTTTCACGTCCTTGAGAAAATTCCTCGTGCTATGCAAAAACACGGGTTCGTGCCAAGGTGTTGTTGTCGAACTGTGTTTGTAATCTCAGTAAGATTTCCGTTGGTTTCACACCTTCCTCGGCCAAAAACTTGATAATTATCCGTTGCTCTACAGAAACATGCACTTGATGCTCACTCATGGTTTCTATAGTACTAAGGTGATCTGAGAGCATTCGAGTCGTTACTTTCCCCATCCTAAACTCCCACCCTAGCTCGAAATCAACCTATCCAGGGTGTGGAATTAAAAAAAAATCAATCCTATTTAAATTTAATATACCCCTCGTATACGAAGGTTGCCATTTGTGCATCTGGAATAACAAACAAAACATACGTTTGAACTAATTTTCACAGCACTTTGTCGATTCCGGTTGAAATATCTCCAAAATATGGATTTTGAACACATCATCAGCTTCTTTAGTGTCGAAAATCGTTGATCACGTAGTTTGTCCTTCACGCACGGGAATAAAAAGAAATTATCGGGTGTAAAATCAAGGCTGGATGGAGAATGACCCATCAATTCGATATTTTGACCGCCCAAATATTGGGTTGTTTCTGCCGAAGTGGCAGAGCCCGCATTGTTATGATGAAGAATGATCTTGCGTTGCTGGTCAATACACGGGTGGTTGTTCCAAGATAAGCCAAACACAACAAAAGTTGTTCACATAAATAGCATTTCGAAACAAACAGTCTAGTAAAAATGGATATATGGATACGGTAACACTAGCGCATCGTAAAACACATTTGAGAAATAAGAGGACATAGATTCAAGATTCGTCACCTATATAGTTGTTATGCACGATTGTTGACGCAACATGATTGTATTTTTCGAGCATTTCTCTACACCAATTGACACGAGCCTTTTCTGCCTAATGCAATATCTTATGTCTTGTACTAATTCCCAGAGATGCCTTAGTGTCGCGGTATTACACATGACCATCTTGCATTATTAGCTCGCGCACAGCATCTCTGGCATAACAACCGATTTTGGACGATCTTTTTCTAAATTCGTCTGCGACTAAGCGACGACCACGATCCTTCATCGCCAAATGTCGTAGTGAATTGATCGATGCACTGTTGTTGCGATAATTCATGGTAAATCATCTCACGAAAATTTTCATGAGTTAGTTCCATTTTTTCGACCGAGATAAAATTTTCAATCCACAAGTTTAATGTCAAACTTTACGATGTTAAATTGCATCTAGAAACACAAGTGTTGCCAGTCCCTGCTATATAAAAAGCTAATCTGGTCTAAAAGGTCTGGTCTGGAAGCTAGTCTATCCTAGACAATAAAACAGATTTTTTTTATATACATTTGGTGGTAGTTTTCGTATTGAAGTTCGTGGATAGTTATTATATATTATGAGATACTCAAAAGACGTTAATAGCAAAAAGGCAATTGAATGCTTGACTATTACGCGGTGGTAAATTCAATCAATCTAAAATATCCATAGCCGCGGAATATTTATTGCAAAACTATATCGAAAGTTGTCGTAGAATAAGAAAAATTACACGGTGGATGTTATAGTGTCAAGTTTATTACATAGTAGGCCATTCACCAGAATGATTCATCTAGTTCATCAAGATCCAATGCTAGAATTACCATGTACGAAACTACGGCATAAGATACACGAGATTGATTTAAAGTATCCGGCTCACGAATTAAAATTAAATATCTTTTTCTGTCTCAGTATCAACTTCGTTATTCGCGTAATGTCGCACTGAGTTCGCGTTAAAACATATTCTTTATGTATGTATAATACAAAAAACCGATTAAAAGTATTTCATTGGAAACCGTGTCTAAATGAAAACTTAAAAAAGGTGCAAAACCCCTAACCACATTAATATTCATATCTTATGTAAGTATTTCGACAACTGAGTTGTTATCTTCAATAGAAGATGACAAGATGAATTTACAGTGTTGAACATCGGCTCTATAAAGCTAGCACACATAGATCGTGAGACAGTTTAGTTGCCATAATATGTATAAACGTTACGAATATTAAGTTTTTAAGTTTTTAACAAAGAGGGATGTTTAGTGAAAACAGTCGATATTTAACAATTGTCATGTTTGTGGCTGTACTTCTGAACACAATCCGTACCATCTACATTTTCTAAAGATTATATTGGGCCAACACTAATACCTCGAAATGTTGAACAATGTCTTCTTACCATATCTAAACAGCATTTCTGATAATACATTGTACACGTTTACACACGTATTCATATTTCGTGTTCATAGAGCAAATTCTATCAAAAATTTAATCATAGAACTTGGCATTTCAATGTGACATAGGTGTCTGTCTTAGAATAAAAAAGAGCTCTACAACTTTGACCAACCAAACATCGATTCATTTGAGAGCATATTTGGAGAAAGTTGAGACGAGAAACAGATAAAAATTTTAAAAAACTCTACAGTTTTATCTAAACAAATATCGATTCGTTTCACATAATCAATTCGGAAATTTGAGAAACCGATAAGGACATTAAGAAAGTTCTTCTTAACTGCATCGATTGCATGTCTGAAGGAATTAAATAGGTATGAACTAAGTAAACAAAATATGTTCTTCAAACATCGACTTGTTTGAAAGAAAAATTTTGGAAACTTGAGAAAACGATAAGGACATTAAAAAAGAAAATGGATCAAATTTCGCGACTTGAGAATTAAATACTTAAAATATATTAATCAATTCACCGAAATAAGGCAGTAAAATATTGGTTTAAATACTGCTGAAAAAGTAATTCCGTATCTTCGTATTCTTATAGCATCGAATGAACTGTGAAAATGTTCGCAAATTATTAAATAAAAGATAATACTCCCACGATTTGAAAACTATGTATTGTATAAAGGAAATTTTTGAACATTAAAATATAAAAGTAAAATCGTTACTCAAATTTAATTTTGTTTTACTACTTTCTCGTTTGCCTTTTTTTGTTTATATTTTAGGAAGAAATCTATTTAAATTCTAACCTATATAATTATCTCGTATTTGGTAATAAACCATCAATATTAGGAATACGAAAATTATTTTATTGCTATAATAAAACCATTAAATGAATTGGTGCTAAACAAAAGTGTTTCGGCAATATAAATTTACGAGGCTATTAGATATAATTGCAGGTATTTTTTAATAAGTTTTTTATATTTCCAAAATCAATTCTCCTATTTTGTGCCCAACCAGTAACTTCTAAATACAATATATTTTATTCGTACACAAATAATTGTTTCCTATTATACTGTATTACATTACAAGTTTTATTTTAAAATTATATACCTATTATTAGATTATTTTATTGGTATCTTGTTAATGCACTGTTAAACAAAAAAAAATAATACCATAATAAAATAGTCCTTCGTATGTGGATTATCCTTGAAATCAGTTCATCAGTTCAAACTTAACAAATGCTTCGGGGTAATTAAAAAGCCTTCACGTTGTCAAGCATTTATTAATATATATTTTCGATTCTTTTAAATAATGCAATCGATGAATAGATGTTCTTCAGGATCTGAATTTAAATTTTATTAGAAAAATCGTTCGAGCGATTGCGGTACCGGCACCTGGTACATGGATAATTCACAATTCAATCAGGGTACAGGTATCGGTATATGTGGAATGTGCTCTAAGAGGAAAATATTAAGTCTGGAGAAACGTACGACGGTTTTCCAGGCTGAATTGTTTACAGTCGCAGGTTGCGCCAAGGAAATAATTGAAAGTCAAGCAGCTATTAAAGCCCTAATGAATCCATCTACCAGGTCTAAACTGAAATGTGAAATATTGTAGACTGGTCCTCAGTAGACAATACTGTGTCACTGGTATGGGTGCCAAGACATGTGGAGATTAAGGACGAACTAGTCTAGGAAGGTTCTAAGAGGAATTTCATAGGACCAGGACCAGGACCTGTATGTAAAGTTGCCAAAGATTTCGCTAGAAGGAAGGTCTGGTTATGGCTAGAAAGAGAATATAAAAAGAAATGGAGGCTAACGCAAGATCAACTCCATACTAAGACACTACTAGGGGAACTAGACGCTAGGCTTTCAACAAACCCAAATCGCAGTAATAAAAAAGAAATATTACCGGATTAATAACAGGACGTTGTCCTTTAAGGAAGCATCTGTACAGCATGGACTTGGATAGCGAGCCCGTATGGAAGATGCGAAAATAGAAGCCATCATATAATATTTGCATGTGAGAAACTGAAGGGACTCAGACAGAAACATTTCGGAAGAGATCTATTGGATCCTACGAGGCTACTCAAAGAGGAGGCTTTTTATTGAGGACAGACTAACAGAGATATTTTCTTCAGTGCGCACTCTACGCAATATTGTTGGTGGACGGGAGTCCATAAGAGTAAATTAAGTGCTATATTTTTTAATTGTGTTGCGAATAGTCGTCTCAGTTGGCTGATGATGTATGTCTTAAATTGGGCGAAGCGCTCTGTGAACATTTTTTATTGAACGCTGATTTTAGAAATATTTTTCCACAATTTGTAAACGCTACTCGGGGTAAGCCTTTGCATTACAGAATATTAAACAATAGTGAATAAAATGGCTGTATGACTTGTCAAATTAATTGTCATAATGTCAGAGTTTCTCCCAATTGAAAAAAGGTTTTAAAAAACATACATTATTTTTAAATTTATTCTATATTTATTTCTTATGAAACACGATGATATTTATAAGTGTTAAATGTTCATGAGACCATTGGTATCGTAGATACCAACACCAATGGTCTTATAACCATTTTTCTGCATTTTATTTAGATGGCACAAATATGTAAAGTCTATATATTTGCAATTGTGGAAGCAAGAAACAACATTAACCAAATAAAAATGGTATTTATCAAGTTTATAAACCATAAATTAAAAACAAAGCCGGCAAATTTATAAACATAATTCCAAAACGAAATCATTTAGTGTTAATATTAGAAACTCTCCAATTATTTTCATATTTTCTTCAAATTGCATAATAATTCTAAGAAAATTTTTAAAGTAAATCAAAACAAAACATACCATTAATTTTAAAATTGTTACGTTTAATAAGTATTGTCTGCTACAAAGGCATAATTATTTTAAATTACTCGATAAAATCATTCGTACAATTTCTTTATTCATAAACAGAAATTATTATGTTCGTTTCTAAAATTATTATGTTCGTTTCTAATGTTAATATGGTTCTTGTAACTAATTTACGAGCTGCATAATTGTAAGGTTGTCTTTCAAAATATGTAAAATATGCATTCATGTTGTATGTTTGCTTCTAATAGGAATTCATATACATATATAATATTGTAATATGGCATACTATGAAGCTGTTGTTTTATACTTTTATTGTAATTTAATTACATATGTGTCTCAATTTATTATGTGTATATCATCTTAATTAGTGTTGAGAACTCGTTATTTTGTTTGAAGAATCTTATTGTAGATTTGCCGGACTTATATTATAAGCATATAATTAACTTTTAGAAACAATTCGAACCATACCATTATAAAACTGATATTTCTTTATAAAAAAAAATTTATAGAAAAAAATCTTTCCTTCTGTCACATTATACGAGGGCTAATTGAATATTTTTGGAAATGGTGAAGAAATATCTATAAAATTTAGTAAACGGCTTTATTGTTTCTCAAAATATTCACTATTGACGTTAATACACTTTTACATACACTTGAACCAATTTGCAAAGCATTTTTTACGCTATAGCTGATATTGAAACTAGTGCTTCAGAAACGAAAATCGCTCACAACACATTTTATTTTTTACGTTTAGGCATAAGCAGAAAACACAAGGTTATGAATCAGGTGAATACGACCAATAAGCCATTAATTCGACATTTTTACTGACTATTAATCGACAGTTTGGTGTGCTGAGTAAGAGATAGCGTTGCTTTAATGAAAAATCGCAGATTTTGTGGACAACTTCCAGCAAACAAATTGTAGTATACAAATTCATCACGATTCTTCGATTCTCTAAAGTTATTAGTGCCACGTATCCAGAAAAATTAAAGAAACGATCATTTGCACCGCAGCACTGTGTGAACGAACAACTTCCGTAAGTTTGACCCAAACGATGAATTTTTAATATACGAGGACGTCGTGTAAAATGTTCCTAATTTCTTTATGATAGCTTTACTGTGCCCATGTTCAACACCGTAATTATTAATTTTACCTACTTAGGATGACAACTTAGTTGTCGAAATGTGTACTTAGGATACCAGTATTAATTGCAGTAAGGGGTTTTATACCTTTTCTTAAAATGAATTGTTGTCTACTTTCAGGATCTTATGAATAAATTCAAATATAGTCACCAGTCACGCTATCGTAAACTAAATTTGAACCATGTCGGTGGAATTTTTTTCGTATATTTTGCTCCATTTGGCGCGACCATGTTTTTGAGCTTCATTTAAATTGTACGATATCCGATGACTGCAAAGCTTGTGTAGGTACGTTTAAATGCTTATGCATAATAGTTTGTATTGCTTTAATGGCAATGGCTAAGGATACTTGAATACTGTGCTTGGTTAGCGAGCCCTGGTATAGAAGATGTGAAAACCAGAAGGAAACTAGCCTTCATGTAGTGGGCACATGGGAGGAATTAAAGGGCTTGGACAGAAACATTTAGGAAGAGATCTATTGAATCCTACGCGGGTATCCAGATGTCCTCTGAGAAGGCTTGTGGCTTTCATCGAAGACGCAAGACTCACAGAGTGGAACTAAGAAATCTATTATGGATGGTACAAAGAAGACTGTGATCAAGTATATGGACTTACTGGCGCCCAACCTCAAAGAATTGAAACGATATGTAGCATGCCGATCTCGTGAAATTATTTCACGCACATCATCGACATTAGTGGCAACAAGTAACAAGTACAAAATTCGCCTCTGAGTGATAATTCCACTCTAAAATTCAACAAACCAACTGTAGACACTACTCTTAAATGATAATTTATTCTCAAATAATGTCATAGATACATGGTTGCGGCGTTAAACCGCATTTGAAATAAAAATATCAAGGCTCGAAAATGTTCACACCAAAGTTTAATTTTTACAAACAATTACTTTCTGTTAACTGCTCTCTAAACAAAAGTATTTCTCTTAGATACAAACTATGAATTAAGCTATTGGTGAGAAATGTCAAATTTTAATATGATAGTTGGAAAGCGTGTTCAGCATTTAAGCTACTAGATTTAAAAAAATTCACGGCAGATCGTATTTAGTAATAAAAATTTGTTTGATATAAATTCAGAAATATTCAAATCTAAGTTTCTACATAAAATGCTTGGTTTTAAGGTGTATCATTAACCCACTAAACAGGCAAAATTTTTACTAGAAATTGAAGGCGAAGTTTCAGGGAGTAGAGCGTTATTATCAATAATTGAAGACCTTGCTGCAAGAAAGAGGTAAGTCCACTTTTATGGTTTGCTTTTTCTAAAATGTTGCAGCTTTTTTTGACACCACTCACTAAGCCCTTCAGTATAAGCTTTCACTTTAAAACTTGATGATACTTGGAAATTGCAGATTATTTTTAAATAAATAAAATGGACTTTCTTGCCTCCAAACTTCGAACTTTCATGAACGTATGTAAAACCTATTACTCAACTATAAACTTATTCGTCATTTAAGTCGCCTGTTTATTCTGTATCTATCAATCAGTTTCTTCATCAGATTGCTCTACATCGCATTTTAGGCTTCTATAGTACTCTATAATACAGATTTCAGAAACATATTTTCGGGCAAGAATCACAAACATTATCATATTTTAGTTTTTCTAAGGAAAATGTCGAGTCGTATGCTTGTCATATGCTCAGCACTTGGTATAGGGAATGGAGGCGTTACATTCTTCTTTCTAATATCAAAATGGGAAAGTATAATCAGGCCAGTTGGCATGCTATATCTAATATCAGTTGTTTCGACTCATACTCAAAAATTCTTTGCTTTGATATGGCAAATTTGTGCTTGTTGTTATCCATTACGACTTTTTTGAAAGACAGAGTTAAGATGTCGACGTAGTTAAGAATAATATTCTGTGTAACGGCCATGACATGAACGCTTCTTGAAGATTTTTTAAATGATTTATATGTTCTTTAAGTGTGTAGATTCGTTCTACTTTTCTAATTTTTCTGTTCTCTCAAATGTTCGGTCACATGGCAAAAATCTGTGCAATACAGATAGTAGACTATGATTTTTATTTTGAGCCGCACAATTATCAGAAAAAATGTATGAACACTTTCACACGTTATCTAATGTGTTTTAAATGTAATGTGCCAAAAGACTGATGGTCTCATATGGCTTTTTCTATCAGTCCTAGTAGTAGTACGTAGACTTATTCAGCTTTGCAGAATGAATGCAGAAGTTGTATAGCCATAGTTGACATATAGAATGGTACTTTACGAAGTGGCGCATTTTGCTGGAACTCAAAGCAATGAATGTCCACTCGTGGATCTTCACCAGCAATAGACTTTTTTTTGCGAGAGATCGTCAAAAAAGTCTTTGCTTTAATTAGGTGCAATGTCTGTACGAACTGACTTCTTCTTGTTCTCCAAAGTATCGCGAAGCTGGCAAATGTCGGACCTTGAATGGCCAAAGCACGACATTTGCCAACCAATTATACACGGATTTGTATTATACCTGCACCTAACGATTTGGGATAGTCGATAGGGTCAAAAAGTGGACTTAACTCATTTTTTGTCGAAAAGTGGACTTACCCCTTTCTTGCAGCAAGGTCTTCAATTGACTGATAAAGTTAGGGCTACCACAAGTTCAGCAAAACCTTATATTTTAACAAAGCTCTATACTTTATAATTTTTTCAAAAAATATGATAAAAGCTGTAAAATCTCTAGGCAGTACTTTTTGGTAAAAACAGGGCCCATAATGTATAAACTCTAAGGATAGGTAAGAAACGACCGAAGAGTACTGCTGTCAGATTGGTCCTCAAATACCTTGAATTTGCTTGACCATTAAACTGAATTAAAGAGTAGACTCCTCAATGTATAGAGCGTCAGTGGCTAAGATCAATGGACAGAGTGCGTGCCATTGCAGATAGTTACGACGTTTGAAAGCCTGCGTAACCGAAAAAGTAGTAATTTCGAATAAAAATTTTTGTGTGGATTAGCTTTACTTAGTTTAAATAAACAGTTATAATTCCAAGCTTTTCGAGCAAAATAATTGTAGTACGGTGCATCTTTTTAGAAAATTGTTTTAGAGTGAAGAATATTGCGGCATAAGAAGCAAGTCAGAATGTTATGCAAATTCCATTATAACTACTTTAATTATATAGAACATAGTTCCGATTGTAACAATTTAAAATAAAATTGTTAACTTTTTCAGAAACTAAACTAAAATGTGTACAAAATATATAAATAAAGACCTTAACGATTTTAAAGGTCAGACCTTATTCCACTGTTCACGTTTAATTGCCATCATAAAAATCAAAGGCTGTCGCTCGCGCTTCTCATGAAAGAGGAAACTGGGTTCGTCTTAGATAGCATCTGTTCAAAACTGGAAAGAAAAAAATGTACACTGGCGTCAGCAATTGTTTTAACACTTTTTTATTTCATTTTAAACTCGTTAATCCCTTATAATGTGAAAATTATTGGCAATTAAACCGTTCACTCAAATAAACCACCATTCTTCGCTTTTCACCAACGTAATAATATTATATTTAAGTTTTATGAATCATAAAATGAACGCTACAAACATAAACAGATCAGTTGCATGAGACCGCATGTATATGTAGGCGATGTGTTGATGTATATGCGTGAATCCATGCACTATATTTAAAAATGAAAGTTAGTAATGCATAGCGGAAAAGCGCGAATAGGTTTAATTATGGCTGCGTGAAAAACCCGCGAATTTATTAATTTATGAAATTAGTTAATATAATAGGAAACCATCAATTATACTATTAACGTGACACTAAAAAATAAAAATACATTTCTGCACATAATTAATTGTCTATAATTATGTGAGATATTACTATTTTTTTTATTTCAAAGTATTTTCATTTTTTATTCTTTATTTAAATCCTCAAATAGCTTAAAATAAATTCTCGACAAATATACAACATATATTAAAAATTTGCTACATGAACTAAACGCATTACAAATTTCTAATTGAAGAACAAAATATCGTACAGCGAGTGCAGTACTCGCCAAAAAAACAGTACCGAAAATGCAATTTTTTTGAATTAATTAATATTTTTTAATTTTTATAATTTACATGTTGAAAATATGTACAATTGCTGTTCAAACTTCGTAACCATTCTACCTACGGGTCATTGAACATATTATTATTAAGAATTATTCAAACCCTACAAACGATGGAAATAGCTCAAACAACTACTCAATATTATTAGAGAGTGGTTGGTATAGTTGCTGAAATTAGTTTATTATTGATTGCCGTAGTTCTCCAGTATTCATTGGTGGATCTTCTTAGCGAAATACTGACTCCTTCAAATGTATGCATTAGGAGCCGTTCAAGTATTACGTAAGCAGAATTTAGCAATTTTTAACCCCCAACCCCTTGTCAACAAAAGTAAGCAAAGCTCTTACCCCGCCCCCTCCTATGCTTACGTAAGCATTGGTACAATTTTTACTAAATCTGTTTAAGTTTCTTTATTTTTATTCATGAGCAACTATCTATCATAGCTATTAAGTCTATCATAATGAAATAAGCAATTTACAAAACTATACAGAAATGTACTGCACATTTAATATTTATTCAAGCAAATTTCTAACATCATATTTAAATATTTATTATTAATATATAGGGTAAACAAGGATGAGATGGTGAAAGAAATTTTATATGCCAATATATTTTTTAAATTTCAGGATTTGTAAAAAATACATTTGTAGGTACATTGGAAACGAACAACAGAATCAATATTCTATTCATAAAACTCAAAAAATATTCAACACAAAAGTTATAAAAAAAAAAAAAATACTATTATCATCATCTCACCCATACCACCATGGGAGAGTTGGTGAACGACACTTGGGTGAGATGGTGAAATTTAAAAAGATGAAATGTTACTCGTCAACACTTAATAATTAAACTGAAATAACCTTATCTTACGGAAAGCTATACTATCTCTAAAACTTCTTGCTTTTAAATCTTAGTTTCCCACATGAGTCACAAAAGTCACCATATTTGGTGCAATCTTCGTGCAGCCACCGTTTGCAGTTTACGCATTTTATCCAATCGTCTGTTTTATTTTGTGGATTGGTATTCTTCACCACAACCAGCACAGCAACACTCGTTTTCTTGATCGCTGTCTTCGTCCTGCAGTTGTGGAGATTGTTCCGATTCGGTGTCAGAGTCAGAAAACTTCTTAATTTTCTTTTTGGTCTGCGTTTGTTTCCCCTTCTTTTGACGTAATTTAGTTTCCAAGTCCTTAATATTATTCTGTGTGTTGAGGATGGTGGCTATAGTCCTGGCATTATTTCTAGCTTGTTCTATTTTAGTCACAGTCTTTATCGGAGAAATAGTATCCAACATTTTGCCAGGAGTAACATCATTGTTAATAACTACATTTTCATTTAGAGTTTCCACTGGTGCTTCATGAACGTCCTCAGGATCTCTTGAACATCCCGGTTGCGGAGAAGCTTCTCTTGAGGAAGATGAGTTGCGATTTTCATTTATTGGCTGGGGAGAACTCTCACATAAATATGCATACTCAGGAATAGCACCTTGATTCTATGGAAAAATTCCAGTTGCCCTAAAACCAGATATGCCATTTTCCGACGATGTAGCTCTTCCCCAAGCATCAATCAATATGCCCCCAAAAGATAGTCTGGTAATTTTTCTGGTGGGATTCTGTTTCATGAACAGATTGCAACCATTGTAAAAATAAGTCTTGAGTGCTTTAAAGAAGGCTCGATCCAGAGGTTGTAAGTAGTGCGTCGTATGGCTTGGTAGGCATAACAATATTATATTGTTTGCATCTGTAAATTATAAAATTTCTACGGAGCTACAATGTGAACTGTGCCCGTCCAATATTAGTACGACAGTCCCTTCTGGGTTTCTTGGCACAAAGTGATCCTTCAGCCATAAATAAAAAATGTCAGATGTAATATATGCCGATTTCTGGGACATGTAAATAACAGAGCCAGGTGGCATTCCATCCTTCCATTCAGCCTTCTCGTTTTTTACCTTAAAGACACAAGCAGGAGGAAGAAATGTGCCTTCTGCGTTACAGCATGCTATGATGGTAATTGTCTCGCCTTCTTACCCTACTACTATATTCGCAACACTTTTGGATCCTTTAGCTGCTACAACATATCCTGGTTTGTTATTGAGTTGAAGCCCCGATTCATCGACATTATAAATGTTTCTCGGTTTGTCAGTCAAACCGTTGGTGGTTAAAACATTACCTAACAATTCGAAATAGTTTGTCACACTTTCTTTATTCATTGCTCTAGCTCGAGCCAAAGAAATGCCCTCTGCTTTTCGCATGGTAAGATCCGAATGTCTGCGTAAAAATGAATGCAACCAGTCGAGACCAGCCATTTCCTTATCTTTGTTGAATTTGTGTTGTAGGCCAACTTGCTGTGCAAATTTGTACGCTATTGATCGAACTTCGCTTCGTGTCGGGGAAAACCCAAACCTCTGCATTTTCTTGATGTGCATAACTAATTTTTGTTCATTATGCTCTCCTAAAAATGATGTCGGCCCCATTTGTTTTTTAATAAGACACCCACTTGTCATTCTACGTTTAAGCGTCGACCAAGGAACACTAAACATATTTGCTGCTTCATTTAAGCTGTGTCCTTCCTTCACTGCTTTCACGGCATTTTTTAGTTGCTCTTCCGTCCACTCACCTCTTGTTGATCCTCTTTTTCTCTTATAAAAAGTTGGCATATTGAACTAAAAAGAAAAATTTCCATGTTTTCATTGTTTTCAAATTGTTTTTTAGAACTGTTTTCTGTTAAATTTACTTTTTAGGTACAAAATGTGCAACAAGTAGCCATTCGCAAAGATACAATTACCAATTTACTACACAAATTTCTTGTAAAATATTCACCGTCTCTCCCAATATGTCTCGCCACCATCTCACCCAATTCGCGTGGGTGAGATGGTGAACGGCAAAAAAACATAAACATGAAGCATTCGGCGGTATATTTAGGTTAGGTGATCTAAATATATCCCAGAATACAAAAATATAATAAAATAATTGCAATATCGGCACCTATTTTTTAGATTACTTTTATTTAGATACGGATTAAAGCTGGCTTACCGAAAATTTTTAGGTCGATGTTAACATTTCTGTTAGCATTTCTGGGTTTATTCACCACGTTTTTGCAAAACAACAAATTCGACGATTTTAAAGCACGCTGGTAACTACAACTGTTACTTTACAACTACAGGAGCCGACATCTAGTGGTACATCTTTGCAATATTTCAGTTCACCATCTCACCCTCGTTTACCCTAAACGATATCTATTTATTTTGTTCTATTTAAATATTTGGTAAACTCGAATTAATCGTCCTCAGCCCAAGACACTTGAATTCAAGACTGTAAATAAATAAATATTGCTGACGTAATCACAATTCAGACCCCCCCCGATCCCCATGTCATCAAAAATAAGCAAAGTAGAGACTTCGCCCCCCTCTTTGGTGCTTACGTATTACATGAACGGCCCCTTAGGTGGCGTAAAATTAGATAAATGAGATGGATAATCGAAATCTGTTGCACGAGAATACTGTCTCCAAAATGTTTGTGATAAAAGTGTACTTGAAGCATCCTATCTCATAGCATTAAGAGTAGCTAATATGTCCAAATCCCATGCAATCGCCGAAAACTATTATCGGGATAAAATAAAGCAAATTTTAATGAATTCCGCTACTTTTTACTTTACACACTAACGATCGTTTCGCTTCAACCTGATCTTCATCAGACATATAACTAACTTATGAATATATTTTTACACAAATGTACCGTAACAAACACATGTTTTGTTTTGAATAGTTGAAGGAATGGGTACTTTTTATTACTTAAATGTCTATGCACGAATAACAAGTAATAAGTAATAAAAAGTACCCATTCCTTCAACCATTCAAACCAAAACATGTGTTTGTTACGGTTCATTTGTGTAAAAATATATCCATAAGTTAGTTATATGTCTGATGAAGCTCAGGTTGGAGCGAAACGATCGTTACTGTTGAAAGTAAAAAGTAGTGAAATTCATTAAAATTTGTTTTATTTTATCCCGATGGAAGGCTGAAACAATCCTATAAGTCACCGAAAACCTCATAATTGGTACGGTCAGTGTTTGAATAGGCGTGAAAGAAGCAAAAAACTTGAAAAAAATTCTGCTTTCTAACGACACAATATCAAGGCGAATAAATGGCATGGCTGACGATATTCGCAATCAGATAATTCAGCAAGTCAGTTCAAGTGAATTGTTTAGTTTTCAATTTGATTAATCAACAGATGTAGCAAACATTTCTCAGTTCTTATGTTTCGTGAGGCATGAGTGTGATAGGGATACATCAATCAAAGAAAATAATTGTTTCGAAAAACAGTACCGGGTCATGCAACAAGAAAAGTTTTTTGATGTTTCTTATGAAGCTACCGGAAACTATACTAACATAAATTGGACAAAATGTATTGCACTATATAGTGATGGTTTAAAGGCGATAACAGGAAAGAACGGTGGATTAAGGAAAATATTAAAAGATTGTTGTATACCAAGGGCGGAATGGACGCACTGCTTCCTTCTCAGACATGCTGGAAACTATACTAACATAAATTGGAAAAAATGTGTTGCAGTATGTAGTGATGGTTTAAAGGCGATAACAGTAAAGAACAGTTGATTAATGAAAATATTAAAAGATCATCTTATACCAAGGGCGGAATGGTCGCACCGCTTCCTTCACAGACATGCTCCTGTGACAAAAGCATGCCGGAAAATCTCAATCAAATTCCTTGTGAAGTTGTAAAAATGGTTAATTTTATTAAAAGCTGACCGTTAGAGAACAAGCTGTTTGGATGAAATTGGCGAAAATAGAAGATCTCCTCTTTGACATACAGATGCTAGATGGTTGTCGCGAGGGAAAATGTTAATCCGGGTATTGGAATTGCGAAATGAATTCATATTATTTTTCAAGGATAAACAAACGCCATTCTGATTGTTTCACAGCATAATGAGTGTATGTTGGCTTATTTAGCTGATGTATTTTCACATTTAAACGACTTGACTCTGAATTTACAAGGACGTGATGAAAACATTTTATTAATGACAGACAAAATTAACTTTTTCGTTAAGAAGCTTGCAATCTGGATTATTCGCCTTCAAAGCAAAAATTTGGATATGTTCCCACTCACTTCGAATTATATTGAGAAAAATTTGAGCGAATAAGACACTATTATTCATCACAGTTCGGATTGCATGAATATGCATTTGCATGAGCTAAACAGTTAGTTGACAGAGTATTTCCCGGAAGACAAAAATGATTTCTCGAAGAAATAGGTACTGAATCCATTTAGTCAAAACGTTGTTGGCGCTGCTAAGTTACCAGTTGAAATTCCCTACATCGAAATATGTGTCGACAAAACACTACAACTGCAATTTACATCTGAAGATTTAAATACGGCTTACTGGTCGAAATTAATGGAAATCTAGTCACAGAAACATTGAAAATTGCCACCAACGCGGCGTAAAATTAAATGTGTGACGAGTGATAAGGAGTGAACGCTCGCTGATCCTCTCTGGTCTGAACCTACCTGTTGATGTTATGTCCCCAGGAAGGTCTCTGCCGGCTAACTCTCTTGTTTCGGAGAACGTCGCGGATTCAAGGCCGCGAGTTGGAAAATGGACGCCACCGTTATATCCACCTGCAGAGATTCAGCTATAACGGGAGCAGGCGGGACCTGGTAGCTCCAACTAACCTCCAACTAACACCAGAGGGTCAGCCTCTTATCACTCGTTGCAGAGCAAGAAACTTTGTTATACTCATAAAACTAGTGGAAGGGTAGGGATCAAGACACAGTCAACAATTCTACAATTTATTAAAGGCTACAAATGGGCCAACATCAATCCACAATTCGGCGTTGTCAATTCTCACAAAATATAAAACTAGACACAGTCGTACATCAAAATTCAAAGTCAAAACGCTAAACTAATATAGTAACAGACACTTAAAATGTTTCGAAGCAAATAAAAGGTGAAGCCCTGTTCAACCAAACAAAAGTGATAGCAACTTGATATCTGAGTTAATAATACTGAGTACGGAAAAGTTAGCAACTCTCTCCCCCTGTATATTTGAACCGGGAGGCGAGAGGGGTTATTCCAAAATTGTCTCGTCAGGTTAATAAAATCTTGAAACCACGAACGAGTTATCAAAAGAAGTCTCAATAGACGTCAACGCGAACAATTACAAGAATGGCAAAATCACAAGCGAAACGGAAGGTTACCTCATGAAAGTAATCAAAGTTATGCCTTAATTACAGCAAAATAATAAAGGTAAGAAAAGTTACAAAATTATGAGATCTAATATTCCTGGCAGAACTTTTGGAGTACCCCCTGTATATCAGGTGTGCAAATATTTAATATAATTTAAATCAGAAAAACCTTTAGGAAATTAATTAACAAAAGTAATTATTAGAATACCAATTCCGTATACGTAATCTAGATTCTGTACAGTTTATTACAAAATAAGTACATTAAACTACAGAAAGTTCTTCGATTTTCAGGTATCGAAACAAACAATTAAGGGACCGATCTGAAGGATCTGGCCTCGAAAATGACACTAAATCTAAACAGGTGACAAACAGTGAAGCTGTCGGTCTTCTGGAGCTAATATTAAGTTTCTGTACCAGTACCCGGGGATATTTATGACTATCAACGGGTTTATTACAAAATCAGACTCGAATGACACAGTAAAACAAACTTGAAATAGGGAAAAGAACCCTTCTAAATAAACTGAATTAACAGTTTGAACTAACACACAAGGTGTGCGTCTCTTAAGGAGAGTAACAGCTTGATTATAATAT
Organism: Melolontha melolontha; assembly: GCA_935421215.2. Classification (NCBI taxonomy): domain Eukaryota; kingdom Metazoa; phylum Arthropoda; class Insecta; order Coleoptera; family Scarabaeidae; genus Melolontha; species Melolontha melolontha. The sequence continues at coordinate 72,090,156 of OW285240.1, forward strand.
TAATTTAGAAAATACTAAACACTATTCGATATTTAAATGATCTTCTATAAGTTTAGGACTGCAAGAATTAAAAGGCAACACCTACTTTTTCTAGGATACAATAACAGAATTCGTTCCTTCCAAGTACAATTTTATCGCTTACTAGAGCAATTCAATTATTTTATTCACGAGCAGGTTTCACAGCGACGCCATTACGGGAATCCAATATGGATGAACCGCGTCCCTTTCTCCTAATCCAAAAAGGTCTTGCAGAATAAATGTGCCCCAAAATTCACAGGTTGCGGACGGCTTAAGGGAGTTTCAGAACTGCGTCGAAGTATTTCGATCAGAAAATTATGCCCCAAAACACAGGTTAAAATTACCGGTGAGACGCCTTACGCTTCACAATAGATATCCAAATATTTCTCAGAAATTCAGAGAAAACCTCGTTTTATAAAACGTTTATAAGAATCCTGAAAGTTCAAAATGCGATATGGTAAAAATTATTAAGGGGATTTCAAAAACTCACCGCAGAAATCTAGTTTTAAATAACACGTGACACAAACACGACACAGCGCTTATGAAGCTTAAGTCTCAATGGCTGCCGTATCGATATAGAAGTAAAATGCCGGATACACGTCATCGTAATTGCCGGAAGTAAAGAAAGAAGAGGATATAGTTTTCAAAATCTCGAGGATGATCTCATATCGCAAAAGTGTCAAACCAAACTTAAAACGTTAAATAATTTAATGACCAGAGACGAAAGTTTCTAATAGGAGTCGGCAAGTGAGTTTCCTGTCGCAGAGGGCGAACAACGAAAAGGAGATGGCGCAATAAGCGTTGTAATTAAAAATTAAACTAGAATTAATTATAGAAAGGCAATATTTAACAAAACAGATGCGTCTAGAAGATCTATATTTCAAAGCAAAAATTCCACATAATTGGTTTGAAATTCGGTGTGACTTTTAGCGAGTTAGCAGTGAAAATCTTGCGAGCATTTCGGAAAGGGAATTTAAAAAGATGGCCGCTTGCTAATATACAAAGGCTTTCAAGATGAATAGAACGAATGAAATGGGTTGAGAATATTGTAGTTGAAGGGTCTAAACTGTTCGATAAATGGAGTTTGAAGCAAATTAAAAATCATTAGTAGAAATTTATTTAAATGTTAAAGCTACGAGGGTTTTAAGAGAAATAATAGAGAAAACTTGCACATACATAGGCCGTATGCGGGAAAGTGTATTTGTATGCGTAACAAAATATTAATCCCTTTCGACACGTCTTATCTCTGTGAAAAGGGTTTTTCGTCTATGGTTGCGCTAAAAACTAAATACAAGAATCTTTTCTATCATTCGAAAACAATTTGCTTTTTAATATTACCGCGACCCCTTTGTGGGTACCGACCCCCCAGGGTGAGAAACGGTGCTCTAGTCTTTTGTTTTCTTGGTTAGCCCGGGAAGATAAAAATATCAGACTGTAAAAATAATTTTATTGCAAATGTTATAGAAAAGATCCGTTATAGTATTCAAAAAAATATTTAAATTGTTGCCTATTTAAGAATTGTTATTTTAAGATTTCAAGAAATTCGTTATTTTAGTTAGTAACTTACATGTTGTCGACATAACATAATCCTAACTTTGTCTATTGATCGAAACTGATACATATTCTACACATAAATATATAATACAAAAAGCAATTATCTAAGCATTAATAATACTTTTAATTATTAAAATTTTTTCTCATGTGTATGTAGTATATGTCTTTCTCGGTAGATGCCTGTATTAGTATTATATTTCTGTATGTTTTAAATTATCGTTTACCTTTATCTCCAAGAAAGTTAAGGCAATAAAAATAAATATCTATCTGTCCTTTTCTGTAGACTATGTATTCATCTACCTACATAATAAATAAACACACATACATTCATTCATCACAAACAGCTGTTAGTTAATCTTATGTTGTAAGCATATGGTCTACTAGTGTATTAATTAAATTTATAGGCAAGAATTGGAATGCGCAGGACTTTGATTTAATAAAAGCTCGTATACATACATGACTTCATCTTTAAATTATGCTTTAACGTGTAATGCTAAACTTTATTATTCTATTAATAATGTACATATTAAGAAAGTAAAGTTGTCCAAAATGTAACGTCATATATTTTCTTTTTTTGGTAAAAATGTAGAGATTGAACATCCAAAATTCTATCATTATATATTTTGATTATTATCTACGAGAGCAATTCAAATTGACCCGCATTTTTATCTTCTGAATATAACTGAAAAGATACTGCAAAGCGATTTCATATTAATCGAAGTAGGCATGTTAGCTAACGTAATAAACAAAATTATTAAATTTCTTTTCAAGGAAGGTGTAAAGGCAACTGATATTCGCTAGAGACTTCATAAGCAGGTTGCAGAAGAGTGTTTATCACTGAAGACGGCAGACTATGTGCCCCAGCAGTGGCGTTGCGTGGAGAGTTTAGCAGAATAACAGTGCGCTTACTTAAAAATAAATATATCGAATCCCTATACAAAACGTTAAGAAAAAACATAAATAATTTACTCAACATGTTTACATTGTTGTAAAAAAATGCGGATGTGCGCGATGAAAAAACTGCACCATAATATATGTTTCTGTATTAGTCTCGGAAAGGTTCGTACGTAGCAACGTATATATATGTTTATATACAGAGAAGGATTGTTCGACGTTGAGAGATGTTATATTTGCATAGTTAAAGCGCTCTTTGTATCTGTACAACGGATCTTCAGTATTGTAAAATCTAATTTTGTAAAATCTACATTTTTATCTAATACACTGCTAAATTTTTCACGGACACAGTCACTTTTTTCATCTTCAAGGATATGCAGCACTAGTTTTACGTGGTCAATAATTGCTAATGAGTCCGATAAGGACAGCGCAGTGTTCTGTAAATTTTTATTGCGTCCAGTATTGGAACGTAACTGTCGTAAATAATTTTTAAATTTGCTGCAACTTGAGGATTGTTAAATTGAACCTGGCTGAGCCGTATTGCAGCTGCTTCTTTGACATCTAGTTGTAAAATCACTGATTTAATTTTTTCAAAATGTTTATAATAATAAAATGCTGCTTCTAACCAAGTACCCCATCGTATAAGAATTGGTTGCGGCGGCTCGGGTATATCAGGACACAGCGAATGAAATAGCCGAATCCGTTTCGGAGATTTAAGAAAAACCGCTTTCGTTTGTCCTATCAGTTGATCCACATCAGGATAAGTTGTACGTATAGTGTTTGTTACAAGGTGTAAGCGTGAAGCAAACATGTGACATGCAGCAGGTTTGGTTGAATCGTTTTGAGTAAGTTTGCCGTGGAACACATAACCTTGGCAGCATCGGTAACTAACATTAACACTTGCTTCGGTAAAATCTCAAATTTGTGTAGAGTTTCTATTAATACATCATATATCGCTCTGGCAGTGCACCCTTGCATTCGTTTACAGGTTAGTAAATAAGGAGGAGAAGGTCCTTGCGGAGTCAGCGTCCGTACTAGAATGGCTAGGATGGACTGTTTTTTAATATCTGTAGTTTCGTCTATTGTTAACCACAGGAATTTTTTTTACCGTATTTTTCGTACAATTTACAATTCTCTCACGCACTGACGGTACGTAATTCGGTAGCGTACTTCTTTCTGGTAATTTCCACGTAGGATTGTATTTCTTCCAAAACTGACGAAACATTGTGTGTTCCACTTTCTGCATTGGTATATTGGTCGCAATTAACATCATTGTTAAATCACACACAAATTTATTATATGATCTGCGTCCACTATTATTCGATTTATGTTTGTCACTATTTATATGTCTTTGGCACTGACTTGCTTTCCAAGTTAATAAAGTTGTTTCACAAACTAAACATTTCACTACGGTACCGTCATATATTAAATCGGGAAACCGATGTAAAAATTTCTTTACTACGTTAGCATGCAACCGAGTCGATGCATTGTTTCTACGCACTCCGGACATTTTCAACACGATTGTGTTAACAATGTATCGCTTACAACGTCTCAACGGCAACTAAATTGATCGTCGTACGCCTCTACTCGATCCCTCCACATAACGCTACTGTTCGGGCACATGGTCTGCCGTCTTTATTTATCACTCAGAGCAGTCTTTGTGCGGTGTAAATTCTTCCAGGATGGTCATGAACGCGTGTCAAACTTGCGGCGTTCTGTCCGTCTTGGGTCTGCTGTGAATCTTGGGAACTTTCAAAAGTTGCCCAGCTAATCCGCTACAATACGCCAATATTTGTCAGGGAAATTGATAGGATTGTAAATACTAGTGTTGGTTGTGTTCACACTACTGTCCACAAAAACTTAAAATTTAGTAAAGCTAGTGACAGGTGGGTTCCAAAGCAACCTTTCTCAGAGCAACAACGGAAACGGCTTCAGGTTTGCAGAGAACTCCGATTTTGCTACGAGTATGAAGGCAATGACTCGTCACGCAATTAAATCCCAGAAAGCACGAATATTAGCATGGAATGACGTCACTCGAGCTCACCTCCGCTAAAAATATTTAGAACACAACCATTGGCTGGCAAAGTGATAGCGACTGTACTCTGGACGCTATTGGACCAATTAACGTCGATTTCGTCGAAGCAAGAAAAACGAAATTCAGCTTGTTATAGTGGGCTTCTGTGAAAGGTTAGGCTGGCCATACGAACACAAAATGCAGTCTCTTAAGCAAGGGCGTTATTCTCCTGCACGAAAACGCTCGCTCACATATGCCCATCTAACGAACAATACATTGGCTAAATTGCGTTTGGAAACACTACCTCACCCCCCCCCCCATATAGTCCGCAGTTGGCCCCGAGTGACTATTATCTTTTTGGGCCCCTCAAAGAATTCATGGAAGGCAAACGATTCGCCTCTAATGACTAAGTGAAGTATGCGATGCGAAATTGACTACACCGTTAACCGAAAGAATTTTCTTGGACAGGAACACAGAAGCTACCGGAGCAATGGGACACATGTATTTTAAAGCGGGGTCGTTACTTCGGAAAATGATTTCTAGTTTATATCGACCAGAAATAAATAGAATGCAGATCAAACTTGGATCACCTTAGTAATAAAAATCTTTTATTTAATTGTTTATGAGATACCTACATAAATACCTACAAAAAATTAAAAGTATGCTAAGAATATATATACAATATATACAAATGTGCAATGTAACATATATGTTTTACACGTATGTAAATATATACCAAATATTGGAAGCAAGTTCAACATTTTGTACTAAACATAATTAATATTTGACTTCTGCAAGTACAAATATACTGCTTCGTTATATTGCTTGGATCCCTACATATCCCGTTTCTAATTCTTCTGGAAATATTGTAATACAGTGGATAATCTAAGATATAGCACATTCTTTAAGGTTGGCTTCAAGAAGTATTAAGTTAGAAGAAAACAAAAAAAAACAATTCCTCGATCTTATCTACTAATGATTATCCTGAAATTCTGAATTTTTTGGAGCCTAAGCTCTTATCTTGAATGCTGCAAAATACCATGTGTTAGCTAAACACTAAACTATTTTGTTGCTTGCCTTATTGACGTGACCGAGCCAAATTCAATTGAATTTGTCTCCAATAGTATAGCAGTTATTTGTTGTCTGTAGTAAACGCTAAACTAAACATAAAGCACAACTTTATCGTCTTATCCTCTGACTGAAAGATTAAGAGAAATCCGAACATTTATTCTATTGATTTAGTCACTGGTATGCTGGAAATTCATTGCCAATACGCGGCTTTCAAGACAGAGGATATATTTCTCACTAAATAGGATAAGTTATTGCTTCATAGTGGGCACTTTTAGGTTCTGGTTAAATATTAATACAATTACGTTGATTCACTGCGCTTTTGCAGACGAAATCATTTCCCCTTCCAAACTCCTCAATCCATGTTTTGAAAATAACAATATTGTACTTTTCTATAGAATTGTCTTCACTTAGTTCATATAAAAATCTTCAAATGAAACCTCCCGTTTTGTTGTTTGAATAATACATCTTTCCGCTGACTTCCGTTTCGTGTATACTTTGCTTGGTAGATTTGATGAATATGTAAACTGTTCCAATACCAAAGTAGAAGAACGAAAACTTGCTGTCGAAGGTCTCCCAGATTTTCTGACAAAACGTATTTCCATTGCACACTCGTGCTTCATCGTCATTATACTTCGAGAACGTTCTTAAATTTTAAATACCATGGTTATATATACGCATGGTTATCCAAGTTAATTCAATTAACGTCATCGTTTAAGCGTACGTCATACTTCCCATTGGTTCCATAATTCCATTCCAAAAGTGAGTAATACACACATACGATCAGTTATATAGAAACTGCATCATATGAAACGGGTGGATATCCTTAATTAGTTTTGGGATAAATTTTGCAGTATATATGAATCTCTCTACTTAAGTTATTATCAAACCTCTTGTCATTATTACTTAAGAATTTCATTATTACGTCTACGAATTTCAGATAGATCGAATTACTTGTTCAAGAAGCATTGGTTTGACGTTTATTAAAAAAAAAGAAGATCCAAACCAGATCGTCGTTTATAGCTATTGTCTTTAAGAATTTTATTCTCACCTACTAGGTCAACTTCCAATGTTTTGTTTAGTAACTAAGGTTTCTCAGTAGCTACTCAGACAGACTTTCACAGAATAAGATCTTTTGGAACTAAATCTTACCGGCCAAATTTTATCTTACGAAGCATTAAACTGATGAAGACTATCAGTTCGAAAAAGAAATAAAAAAGGCAGCAATTTTTCGCTTAAAGATTTGGTCGCCAAACTGTTGGTATAGGAAGCTATTACCAAAAGGAAGTAATTCTCCCTCTGGTGTTCATCAAATAATCTGACTGCTAAGCATTATCTAGAAGGAATTGCTGAGCTTCATCTTCTCTATTACCTTCGATTGCTGGAAAATCTACTTTTTGAACAAGACAACATGCGCCTCCATGTAGCAAGGCTTGCTTATTTCTTGTGATTCTTGTTACTCTTAGGTGGCAGTGAATAATTTTGCTAATATTTTGAGGCCCTACACATTGTCAATAAAAGGCAGAAGAACTCCTCTGTTCCTTCTCTCTTTCAAACTCTTATCATTTACTACTTACGAATGTATACATATATGTATTGCCAAATAATTATTAAAATATAACAATTCTCACTGAACGTTGCAATTTCTATATATAAATTACACACGAATTATGTTAGGGATATTTAGCGTGCGAAGCTTGTTCTTAGTAAAATCTTTACCTGCTATGAGGTTCGTGCTTCAATTCGAAGAAGGTCCAGAAGAAGGTGAGAAGGTTCCTCGTTTGTATTCGGTGTTCAAGCATTTAGGAATTAATTTTGCAAAATTATTTTCATATCTAAATCGACGTGAACTAACGTGTGTTCATTTGAAAAGTCAATCTAGGTTACTTTGAAATTTTAATAGAATAAGACGCAAATATATTAGTATGTTTTTGTTGTTCCGTAAACGTAAATCCAAATAACATTTGATAATGTCAATCACAAATATCAGTTAGTGCATAAGATAATCATGCGTCGATTCTGGTTTAAATAAAGAAATTTTGAACGGAGGATTTTAAAGTGCATTGATCTTGAAGGACAACATTTTCAACATTTGTTATAGTTTTCAATAAATACCTATTATTTGTTATATATTTGTATGTATGAAACTGTCAAAATATACGACTTCGTAGGTTAAGTAGTAAATTTTAATTTACGACATACTTCAAAATGTTCTCAGTAAATCACATGCTACTAGATTGACTTTTCAAATGAACACTTGTTATATGATGGAGGCATTCATATGAAAATCTTTAGTGCCTCTGCTATATATTTCAGTACAATTCGACTATCTAATAATATCGTGTCATGAACTGCGTCAATATTTTCGGGGGTGATTACCGAAATCGGTCTTCCTGGTCGTTTCCCATCTTCAACGGAAAGTTTTCCTCTTGACATTCGTATATGATGGGCATTGATCAACCTCTCAACCTCTTCAAATACATGTATTTGATGAAGACTCAATACTCCAATTTATCGACTTTCACATTTGCATTCGACATGCTTTCTTTCAAAATTTACTGCACAGCAATATTTGAACTTGTTGTCATTATTTCTTGCCATCATAACAGGAGTTTGTTTCGTTCAAGGAAAATGGCCTAGGCTAACTAGATATCAATACCCCCTCGTATTATGACATTGCCGGTATATAGTTTATAAAGTGTTTCCTTGCAGTTCGTACTGCCCAAGTGTGAACTGCAAACTACACTTTATCTCTTTCTAAAGCACATAAATGCGCGCTGTAATACTACACGCCTTTGTCATTTTATGGGATTCTGATGCCTTAAATTTGATCTGACTGATTTGGTGTGACTCCAAAGAAACTCTTTAAAAACTATATACCTTTGTTCATTCTCTAACCAAAGAAAGGCTCACTTGTGTTTAATTATGTCCATAATTAAAGAAATTTTAATTATATTTTATACATGCTGATGAGAATTTTTGTTGGAGAAATCGTCTAGCAATTAATTTAGAATTTATTTTTCTAATTATAACAGAATTTTTATAATAGTATAATTATTTTAAAATCGCATATATCTTAAAACACGTATTACAAATGATTGTGTTTTATTTAAAATTTTATAGTAATAGAAATGCCATATAATTCAAACAGGAGGTGTTAATTTTGTTGAGAAGCCAACTTTAACATTCATAGGCATCACAAACAGGAATTACATCCTTCAAATATCGCAATGTTAAGGCATTTTAGTTACTTTTATTTTGCACTTATTATTATATCTCAGCTTTGTTATTATTACCGACGCATATTTCCGTATTTTCTTTATTGGGCCTAGAATTCAAAGGTAGACGGTGGTAGTTACATATATAGCACATATTTAGTTAGGCAGGTATTCCAAAATATTATTTTGCATACAGCTATTCTGACAAAAAAAAAACTCAAAAGTTTTGAAATATAGAAGGAATTTTGTTAATAAAAATTTTAAAATGCAGTATATCCAAGTAATTAAAAATGATTGGACATACAGTCTATCTTGATATCTAAGTAGAAAATTACATCAGTAAACGTACTATTTAAATCTACAATATCAGCAGAGCGTAAACTGGAAATCAATAAATGCTTAACGTCCGCGTCTGTTCTGTGCGATAATAGAAGAACTAGTAATAAACGTAGGAGGGATTCGATACAAATTGATAGTTAGTGGCACATGCCAGCTTATATATTCTTAGTAATATATTTGCTTATTTAATATAAGGTCTACTGATTACTACATAATCGGCAATTTATGTTGTTATTTAAGGATTATTATATTTACTGAAAACAAATTTAAACGATGCTTAATATTCCTAGATTATGCTATCCGAAATGAAAAAAACAATATCTAAAATTTATATAACTATAACGTAATAGGAAACAATGCATACACATCTTGATTCGGAACTCAAACAAAATACGCCTTTTTTGGTCAATTATTTACACATTTCGAATGCATTTCTAAATAGTATATTAAAAAACGAGTTTCATAAGGCACCATTTTGCCGCACGAGATCAGTTTAGAAAACGAGCCGCTTGCGGCGAGTTTTCTAAAGAGCGAGTGCGGCAAAAGGCCTTATGAAACGAGTTTTTTATACTATTTTTTCTATTTTGCGTTTTTTACATTAATAAATTGCTTAAATTGGAATTATTTTATTTGAAAGTTCACAGTTTAATTTTTATATAAAGCATGCAGTTGGTCACATTGATACTTGACATTTTCAAATTTAAATCTTGCTATCCGCGAAGTATATTATATTACATATTATTTATTAATTTTCGTTAACATTACTTGATATTTCATTTAAAAATATAAACATGAGTGACATAGAAACATATATATGTTGTTGTCAATTGTATACAACATACGTTGTTTGTGTAAAATACGAACATATATCATATCTGTCAAATGTACATAAATTCTTAAAATCATATGACAGCAATGATATTTATTTCTGTATTCGAACAACGCCAACATTGAAAAATTAAGAAAAGTGTATCGAAATAGAGCTCATTTCGATACTGTTTTTGGTTTCATAATGAGTTCATTTCGAACGCAAAATAGAAAAAATTAATTTTTGTTATATTTTCTTTCTAAAATAAAACTAAATATTGCTTTACCATCATAAATTATAATTTTAGAAATAAAAAACCTTTGCTAAAATATATTATAATAATATGAGGTACTGTATGCGTCTTAAAAAACAAACAGAATACATTAAGTGTTTTTGAAAGAAATCCATAACTATTTTTCATTAACTTTGAATCTTAAATAATCCTGCAGAAACAAATAAAGCGATATTAACCCTAGGACGTATATCTGGTAGAATATCTACTTTTACATTAACCGGGCCTCACAAGTCTGCCTATTAAATCTCATTATTAGAGAACAGACGCATCGGGCCGAAATTACGACGGACCATATAAATAGTCTGTAACATCGGTAAGTACAACACGCAGTTATTGAATAGTACCATTCATTCGGTTAACCGCACATCTAGCTTTTGGCGTTGAATTGTGACGTAATTACCTCGATATAACACTTAAATTCCTTTCTTCATGGGCGTAGATAGCGTGAGGAGTTTTTAAAAATTATTTTATTTATTAGTTTATATTTCGTAAGATAAACTAAGTACGGTGAGTTAGTTTCTTTTTTTCATTATTTTAACTGTTAATTACATACTTCGTAATTTTTGTAATAGACCCTGTTTAATATCGTTTCATCGAATCTACTTCCCCCAATTATTTTGACGTGTGTTCAGTGAATTTCGTTTCAATACCTTACCCATACATTTTTAATATTCAGTTATTTAGATCTAGAACATTGTTTAAGTTACTTCTTCAGATATGATGGAACAACGTCAAGAATAGCATCGTGAAACAATGACGAGTTGGATTAAGGGTCAAACTGATTGTATGTCCATTGCCAGTGATTCCCAAATTTATTGCAAAGTCTGTAAAATATCGTTAAAAAATTCCAAGAAATCGCACATAAAGCGTCACTTAGCATCGCAAACACATAAACAGAAAGACCCGTTGGAATCCGACAATATTAAGGAAGAACTCTGTGAAACTTTAATGGCGGCAAATATTCCATTAAATAAACTTAACAATCCCATCTTCAAAACATTTCTCCAAAAATATACTGGTCGAAATGTTCCTGATGTATCCACCTTACGCAAATATTATGTTCCTAAGTGCTACACGAAAGCAGTAGAATCCATCAGAAGCCATCTTTCAAATTAGTACCTATGGATAAGCGCCGAAGAAACAGTCGATATATTAGGACGATGTGTGGTAAATGTTGTAGCTGGTTACTACTTCCAACTATTCCATATAACGTATATGTAATAGAAACAACAGTTTTAAATACAGTTGATGCGGAAACAGTAGCTGAAACCTTGTACAAGAATATGCACCAAATGCTTCATTCAGACGACAGGTACAAAGAAAAAATACTTTTATTTGTCAGTGACAGTGCTGTGCTGCGGACGCTATGTGGTAAAAGCTGGTGTACTACATCCAACTATTCCATATAACGCATATGTAATAGCAACAAAAGTTATAAATACAGTTGATGCGGAAACAGAAGCTAAAAACTTCTACTTCTACTTCTACATATATGTTAAAAACAGGCTGACAATTAAAGGAAATATATATAATATGTTCTAATATGCTGCATATTACTTGTGTAGCACGTGCTCTCCACAGAATCTATGAATATATCAGAGACACCTTTCCGCAAGTTGATAGACTTGCATCCGCTTTTAATAATGTTTTCAGTAAAGTACAATTGGTTCACACAGGGAAGAACTTCCATCTTTGTTACTGCCTCCCTCTCCAATAATAACTAGATGGGGAACATGGTTGGAAACTACAAGTTCTTATGCCGAGAATTTCGATAATTTACAAATTTTCGTTACTTGTTCAAATGACGATTCTCGAAGTATTTTTACTTCTAAAACATCAATTTCTCCAGAGGAAAGATACTAATCGTACTAATTTGCCCATTACCACAACGTTTCCTCGAACTTCGGATCACCAAAATTTCTAAACAATTTTTCGATGCCATTATTGCTTTTGCACTATAACCTCATTCAATGCAGCGTGCTATTCAAATGGATGGCAAGGTGTACTATACGGGAATTTATACATTCTGTAATAATCCAGGGTCCAACTTGCACAAACATGCAGATTCGTTTACTTCAAATTGTCAATTGTCTACAAACGCCAGAATTAAGAAGCTGAGATGTGTTAATACAAAAAATTGCTTGTGTGCGCTCGTAAACCCGATTTATATAAATGCAGGATAGTGGTGATTAATTAGAAAAATTATTTTCTAATTAAACAAATAAATAAAAATTATTTGAGCTGAGAAACAGTTTAATACAGCTTAACAGCTGAATACCTGTTTAGACCATAATAGAATAGTGGATTAATTTTAGAATATTTAGTACAAATTATAAGTAATCAAAAAAAAAGTAATCATTAGTAAACCTCTAGATCTAAGTTAATTAGTAAACCTCTTGATCTAATCGATTCCATCAGTGCTGTATATGAATTTGTAAATAAATAATTAATTAACTTTGAAGTTTTTGAAAACTAAAATAATTAAAAATCGTCAACGTCTATTCATCTATATTATTCATCAGAATTTTCATAGTGAATTTTGCTTATTTCTTGACAATATAATTTCATTTTTATTGATTTAGCTTTCGATGTGCAAAATAGATCTCCTCTTCGTATATTAAAAATAATTAAATTGAAGATCCTAATTGTCAAACATGAATATATAATTTGAAATGTGGTTTTCTGGTTATTAATTTCATTATTTCAGATTGCTTACTTCAACATAATGCAATGGAATGTAATTTCGAGAAAGCCTATGTGATAGTATGAAGTAAGTTATAAGGTATAGAGAATTCTAATAAAAGTACGTATAAAAAATAGACGTCGTAAAAGAAATAAATGCTATTTATCCTAATGAATATTTGAAAGATGAAATATGAAACTATTACATTTTCGTGGAGATTGTAATCAGAAACGGATAAGACTCATAGATATTTTGTAAGCATTTGACTAATTTTGAGAAAACCATGTATTATTATCATTGCAAAGAACTAAATCTACTAATTCGAAAAAAAATATTTAGTCATTTATTATTGAAGACTATAATACTAAGGTGTCGTTGATGAACTTTACTGTTGCATTCAACCTAAAGAAGAACAAGAGGACGTAATAGTTGTCTCTTATATAATAAATATATAACCCACCTACTTGGACAAGGTACCTGGGTCGCCACAGCGGTTACAAAAAACAATGAATTTAAGTTTTGTCCGAAAGATGCTAAAATCTCGTTTTGTATATAGATTCAAAAAAATTCTTTGTGAGAGGCATTTTGTTATCGAATGCAAAATATAAAGAAGAGAATTTGGAATATTACACTCGTAATTAGATTAAATAATGAATGGATTTTAGCGAGTACTTGAGTATTCTTTTTGCGCCATCTTCAATTCCAAGTGATTGTCAATTTTTTTTTTTCAAATTGCAGGGTATATATTTTTTGCATAATTGAATAGATTTTTTTCCTGAATCCATTGATGTGCAATACATCAATTTTAATTAAATTTAGAAGATAAAAATTATTAAAACACTGTCCGTATGTATATGTCCTAGTCACTTGTGTTATACTGTAGTGTGCGATGGAAAAATAACGCATTACGAATATGTAACTGTCATCTTTGACCTTTCTGTACTAAGCAAGCATATTTTGACAGTTTTGAAATAAATAGTGAATTTCAATCAACTTACTGACATACTACATGTTTATTTTGAATATAATACAAGTCACTTCAAGAGAATGTTTGGAAAATGTTTTAATTTTTTTCTCTTCTAAATTCACAATTAAAATGGATGTATTGTAACAAGTGTTCATTTGAAAAGTCAATCTAGGTTATTTTGAAATTTTGATAGAATAAGACGCAAATATATTAGTATGTGTTTGTTGTTCGGTAAACGTAAATCCAAATGACATTTGATAATGTTAATCACAAATATCAGTTAGTTCATAAAATAATCGTGCGTTGATTCTGGTTTAAATAAATTCCTTCTCAGTTTTAAAATGGCTTTCACTTTAGAACATAAAATTTCTTTAGTCCAGGCTTATTTTCGAAGTGGTAATAAAATTGATTGTTTATGGGTTTATTCAGTTCAATATTGCATGGTAGAATTTCAAGTTGAGTTTCCAAATTTTGTAATAAATTATATACAATTTAAGAATACTTTGAATAGAACTTTAAAACTTTTTTCTGAAACTGGTAGCCTCTTAAGAAAATCAGGCAGCGGAGCAGTTAAGAAACGTACACCTCAAGTTGTCAATCGTGTTGAAGAAATAATGGAAAATGAACCACAAACATCTGTTCGACATTTGAGTCAACAAATAAACTTTTCTGTTGGTACAACTCTCAAGTTATTAAAAAAAGATATGCAACTTGATCCATACCGTGTCACAGCAGTACAAGAATTGTTAGAAATTGATTACCCACGTAGACTACAGTTTTGTAATTGGTTTGTAAATATGAACAATAATGGAGAACTTTCGCAAAGAGTCATCTTTACTGATGAAGCATGGTTTTATAAAACGGGATACCTAAATTCACAAAATACAAGAATTTGGAGTAGTGAAAAAAACATGTAATTAATGAAGAATCGCTACAACCAGAGAAAAGTGGTGTTTGGGCAGCGATAAGCCAAAGGCGGATCATTGGACCAATATTTTATCAGGGAACGTTAACTGCTCAAATTTACCGTACGGAAATTTTACAACCATTTGTCAATCAGTTGCATGATAATGAACTTCAAAATGAATATTTCCAACAAGACGGAGCACCTTGTCACTGTACTGCAGAATCTTTGGATTATTTAAGAGATTTTTTTGATGAGCGTATAATTAGTCGAAATACTGAAATTGCCTGGCCTGTACTTTCATGCGACTTAACACCTTGCGACTGCTTTTTGTGGCCTTATCTAAGAAAAATAACATATTTCGAACACCAATATTGAATTTGAATGATATGCTACAGAGAATCGAACAGAAATACATGCAAATTAATAACAATCCAGTATTGTTGCAGAATATCATCAGAAATTTTGAACGGAGGATTTTAAAGTGCATTGATCTTGAAGGCCAACATTTTCAACATTTTTAGTAATAATCAATGCAATTTTGATTCACAAAGAGAGTTCCAGTATGTATGTACATGACCGGGGGAGTAAATATGTAAAAATTGATCTTTTGATGTAGTTTCGAATCAGAGTATGCACTCTGTGGTAATGGAATTGCTCTAAAACATTATTGATCACAAATGTGAATGCATGTTGTATAATATAGTGTTAATGCTGCCTCTTTGCTAACACTAAGCGAGATAGCATGTAGAGTAGTAAAATCTACTTAACTATTGCAAAAGGTTATTTGTCAATGAAAAGCTTAATTTCCGTATCTAAACCAGCAGTATTCCACAAGTCGGTAATGTTCGAAAATAAAGTGTATTTATTGCAGTAAAAATTCCCTTGGTTTGTTTTTACAAGCTTTAAGTCTAATGCCTCTTATAAACCACTCTCCTAATTTTTAATTTTATTGTACAATCAATCAATCTATCATAACAGCAATAAGGCGAATCTTTTAGCAACTTGCTAATTCACATATAGTGGAACAACAAACGTCTCACTATAGAGCTCTGCACACTCCTATTTGTTGCTGTTATTTCGATCTGATTTCTTTTTGTTTCATAGGATTTTACCCGATCCTTTTACTGTATCCCAAAATTTTGAACGAGTCGCTACATAAAATAGCCAAAGTAAACAAAAAGTGAATATCAAATAACGTTTTTTGTGTTACACGTATAAATACATTAATACGAGGGATGTTTCCAAAGTTTTGGGAATTGTGCTCTAATTAAATTACGCAGAACTTATAGGCAATGTTCTTGGTGATAGACAAGTCTTTACATGTTTATGCAGGTATCCAATGCAATATCATTCAGTCTAATTCAGGTGTTCGACCGATATAGACGCATTTTCGTAGCACTGTTTGCCGTGGAAGACGCGGCAATAATTTTCTTTTTCTGTAAAGAGGATGTGAAAACTTTCCAAATTATTAAACGTATATCGGTGGATCGATCGTTTTAAAAGTGGTAGAGCATCATTAGAAGATGATGCACGCGTCCAGCACGTAAATGAAAGAAACATTACTGCCGTGGAGAACATACTGGAAGAGGACAGGCGGAGGACTATTTCTCAAATTAATGTACGCCTAGGAATTGATACATGGCAAGTTCATGAGATCTTACATTATTGTTTGGGCGTAAACAAGGTTTTAGCCCGCTGGGTTCCAAGGCTGTTGGGACCGAAACAGAAATTCACTAGGTCTGACACTTCCCGTCAATTCCAAAAGTTGTTATGAGTTGTTATGAAGAATGGCGTAAACCCGAAGAAGGGCCCTCCACTTAAGTCGCGTGCAGTTCCGTCTGTTGGAAAGGTAACGCTAAATGTATTCTGGGATTGCGAAGGGATTATTTTTATGGATTATCTAGCGAAAGGTTCTACAATTAACGCAGCATATTATTCGATCTTATTATCTGGACCACTGCGGCAGGCACTTATCAGAAAACGGCCTTGGAAATTGCATAAGCGTCCGTTATTGCAACAGGATAATACAAGACCGCACACCGCAAGAAAAACGAAGTAGGTTTTGAACGATTTACGATTGGAATTGCTTCCGCATCCAGCTTATTCACCGGATCTCGCACCTAGTGATTTTTATCTGTTCCCAGATTTGAATAGATTTGAGAGTTTAACTGACGTACAGCGTGCCATAAATAGGTGGATTGAGGAGACACCGACTTCGAACTTTTTCAAGTGCGGCTTAAAAAATTAATTTGTGGTGGGATAAATGTGTTCAATTAAATGGCGATTTTACATTGTAATATTGATGAAAATTTATAAAATTAAAAAATTATAGCTTAATTCCCAGAACTTTGGAAACATCCCTCGTACACTAATAAATAACTTTAGAAGTTTAATATTATATTAACTTAATTAATCAAATAATTTTGTATTTCATCAAAAAATATATAATTAGTAAACTTGGAATTTTTTTCGAGAATTTTAAATTGTTTCTCTATTCGCGTGAACAGTCGTTATAAATTACAACAAATATTTGCATTAATATGAGAGTATTTGGAGCACTGTTGCCTCTTTATTAATCCTAGTTGGCGTGCTGTAAGCGATTTGTTGTTCCCAAACGTATATATAAAGATCCCAGGATTGTAAATTATAAAACTGATACATGACATCGATCTAGAAGTAAATTGTTTGCAAACAAGCTGCTGATGCAAGAAAGAATTATGCACGGCTAGATTTGTGACTTTTCTCCGTGCGTAGGCACACAAATATGTATATATAATGCTCGTATTTAGCGCGTGTTTGTAGATACTTTGAAAATAGCATCTAGAGTACGTGATTAAGTTTATATATAAATAACAAGATAAGGAATAATTTTCATTGTACTTGATACCACGATTAAAATTAAGAGACATTTTAATATACATGAGAAACTCAACTTACGCTAAGTTTATTTACTTGATCAATAATTAACGATTCACTTTTTCCTTGAGGAGAATGAAGAGGAGACATTTTTTGATATTTGATATTTTCAATTAGGTTGGTTCAATTAGTTAGATTTGATGAGTAAAATTTATTATTTAGTTATATTTGGTTATTAAAATAATTCTAATTAGCTTGTTAACGCTTACAAGGGTCAAAATAGAATTTCAAAAATTTAAACTAAGGAAGGCTTTAGCAACGTCTTTAACCTCTTCTTCATTAATATTTTATTCCCGTTATAGAAATTAATATTGTAATTCGTCAAATTTTGGCACGGTTATTTGCATGTTCTTGTATTGTCATATAATAAATAGGCCTCTTTTTATGCGAGCTGAACGCTGTATATTCATTTTATCGTCTATTTGTTGAATTTATTGGCAGTACCTATTTGCTGTTATAACTAAAGATGCCAATTTCGGGGTGCGCTCCACTGGCGTAGCTAGTCAACGCGCAGCCTTTTCCCTCCCAATCTGCAGTTTCTACAATTTCTTCTGCTATGTTAGATATTGGTAAGTATATTTATAGCGACACCTATTCCTTTTGCAACATACTGTTATATATAATATTTATAATGTCACTGTTAGGTGTATTAAGAAAACAACCATTGTCCAACCTAGCAAATAGTAAATGCATATACTGATTTAATTTACAATAGCAAAAAAATTAAATGTACAGTTTGCGATATGTTTCTAATGCGCTGGACCCACTGTGAACGACGCGTGAAGAGTACACAGCACATAGATATTAAAAAAAACCGGCGTGAAATCAAAAGCGAAATTTTTATTTTATTTATGTGTAACAATGATTTCGTGTAATCTACCGTTACTTTATTATCCAATGAATCATTTTGTTCATTCTGGAATAAAAACCCGAAATATCCGTTACCTAGTCAGACAGTTACAAAATATTCTACCATCCGTCCATGAATGTGTTGAATGTAGAATTAAATCCAAGTTGAAAAATAAGAAACTGTTTACGTGTGGACAAAGTAGCAGATCGTTTCTTGCCCCGCTGCACTCGGTTTGCTGAAATAACTGTTGAAGTAGACCTAATATTGCAAATATTTAACCGATGTTATCGACTTTGTAACTTCACGAACGACGTTTAAAACTGTAACTGTCCCCCACATTTTATAAATGTACGATTTATTATTTCTTTCATGTACATACTATAAAGCGCACGGTTATGACACGCACTTCAATTTGGCTTCTACTCAAAAAAAGGTATAAAACTCCTTACCACAATCAATAATAGTTTCCTAAATATATATTTCGACAACTAAGTTGTCATCAGTATGTAAAACCACTAATCAAAGTGTCGAACATGGCGGCACAATAAAGCTAACACACGCACAACTTTACACGGCGTCCACGTGTACACTGTGTGCATTTATATGTGTTCGCTTTACTGTGCCCCATGATCGACACTTTGATTAGTGGTTTACCTACTGATGATGACAACCAAGTTGTCGAAATACGTATTTAGAATATGATTGTCAATTGTGGTAAGGCGTTTTATACCTTTTTTGATTTTTTACTGAATCACAGTGTCCAAAGAAAGGCCATTTTAACTCTCTAGTCTAACTTTCACCATTCGGTAAGAAGCAATAATTATTTGTGCCTATCTCATGTGCTTCACCGAAATCTTATCATTATTTTCTTTTAGAGAATCAGAAATCATTCTTCTACAGTAGCTGTATAATGTCATATTTTTATCACATGCCTTTAATTCGATCACAATTTGCAATTGTTACTTGTTAAATGGGACGAGGATGCATTTAATCAAACCAACTCCTTTCTCTGAGAAAGTTCATGGAATACCTAATGTACTTTCGCATGTCCTTTCGAGCCTTGATTTCTTCTTTCAGTAAATCTCAATAAAATGCCTTTCATTTTCGGTTTCATTGTCGACAGGTTTCGGAACTTCGCCAATGTTTATTTAATGCTTACAGTTTCTTTCATATACAATAGCCTCAGCACAACCTCCGTTTGTGTTACTAATTATCGTCACCGCTGATTTTTCAAAGTTTAAATTCACATTAGATTATGTGTATTTCACTGATACCCATCTTGTGTCGTTCACAAAAATATTTCTAACTAAATACTTTAGCGAAATAAGCATTAATCGCAGATAGTGTAAAACCAACTAGTTCGTTCATATTGCAAATTTTTCACAAATATTGTATAATAATAATATTGTGCGCTACTTCTTCGCAAAAGAAAAAACACACATTTTATGAGCACCAACCTAATACATTAAATTCGCAAATTCCATGAAGGAGACTAATTATGAAAATCGTAAAGCTGATGATTATGTCTAGAAATTTCGACCGCACACTTTAAAAAATAAATAATTGATCTATCTGGGAAAATCTAATTTTCCATTTAAGTAATAATAAGCTATAAGTGTTCAAGTACTAGGTGTATTATTACGAAATAAAATTATTTCTTATGTAAGAGACTTCTTAATACTTAAAGGGTGAAATAATTTTTGCTGATGACTGGTAATATTTTGTAGGTTTCCTATTTATAGTTACTTAATAATATTAATTCATTTTCATTAATTGACGTAGCAGACACTTCTTGGTGAAACATTTTGTAATTAACAAATTATTATAAAAACACACTTAAAAAAAAAATATTAAAATACTGTTGAATTTCGTTTCGAAGAATAAAAAATACTTATCATATCTCGTTTCTCTTCGTTAGTGTATGACATTTTTGTATTATTAATGAACAATAAATGAAATGTTTGACAGATTGAAATTCCAAAGGCTACCATATTTAATCTTATAATTTATTCTTTCAAATAAAACCTAATGTCAAAAACTTTAGTCAGCATGTGGTACATGGTTGAAATCTGAAAAAAAAACTCTTTCTGAAGATGTGTAAATCCAATATGGCGCCCATAAGAAATTAGATAGTTGATGATGGCCAGAAAGAAACGAAACGTCGTATAAAAATTTAGAGTACACCACTGGATAGAGGTTTAGGAATGGTCACAAGGATGTGTTTATATTTTTTCTCTACAAGGCCAAATGTCGGTGCTACAGATAAAAGAAGAAAATGGGGTTTTCGCGTTTTTTTTTTTTAATAACGAAGGTCACTTGTCACAGGTCTATTTTCTTTACGGATTTATAACAAACACAAAATTTAACAACTTTGCCAAATTTAAACCTATACGCTATCTCCAATAATAAGAGAGATCCCCATGGTGAGGGCCGAAAATGAATCAGCCTGTATATATTAAAGCTTGGATTGTTAGTCATTTAGGGAGAAATCGTAGAAAGGGGGCAGTCCTCCTAGGGAGAGAATAAAAATAAAGAAAAATTTTAATAAAATATTAAAAAGTATTTTGTTTATTAGTATTATTAGATAAGATAAATATATATTGTAGTGCAATAGTATAACAGATAATTGAAGTAAAAGTTGATTAACTAAAAGAAGATTTATATTTTTTACCTTTAGTATCAGTGTTTATTAAAAGTAATTTAATAATAAGAATAAGCTTTTGCTTTTAAAACTCAGAGAAGGAAATGAACCCATTAATAATCTCCAAAATTAAATAAAATAGGAAACAACTAAAAAGTAAAAAATGCAAACAGTAAATTAATTATCTTTTATAAAAGAAAGTAATAAGAAATATTAAGAATGAACATGTGTAAAGGCAGATTTAATAAAATTGAAAGTAAAGCGATTGAACTAGAGAAATATAGTTAAAAAAATGGAAGAGTAGTGTTAGGAAAGTAAAGCAACAATTAACCCACTTGAGTTAAAGATCGGAACTAATGGTCAAAAACATAAATAAGAACGTTATATCAACTGGTGAAAAACATATTCTTCTAACTGAAATAATTATTCACTTTAATTAATTAACTTTAAGGATTACCAACGGCGGCCGTTTCAATATAAACGCTTCCAAACTTATTTGATAAAATAATTAACCTCTCTATTTAAGTATGCCCTTTATACGTATTGTATTGGCGACATACTAAATATTATAGTTTTTTTAATAGGTACGCACCAACATCGAATTGTTATTTGTGACATATGACATATGACGTTTAAATGTCATTGAATAACTTAAAATAGAAATAAAACTACGGTTCTAATCTTCACTTTTAATCTTTAATCATAACACGACAATTGTTTCGCCAGCACAGTGGCTTCCTCAGGTGCTTACATCTAAAGAGTACGTTTCAAACTGTCAATTCACTGTCAATTCACTGTCAAACTGTCAATTCAATTATTCATTGAATAACGTTTGTATTATCTAGTACCTGCCATTTAATCATGGAAAAGTACACGCTTGAACAACGATTGCGATTAATAAAAATTTATTATCAAAGTTCTTGTTCGGTCATGTTACTTTACGTAAATAAGACCAATTGTCAATCGTCATCATCGTTCAAATAAAACGACAATTTAAAGACTTGCGTAAAAGTCTGAATCAACATTTTCTAGTGAGAAAAAAATTGCAAGAGGTCAAGAGAATATTTCTGCTGTACGAGAGAGTGTTGGAAATGATCCAAATGTGTCGATCTCAGCAATTACAGATTCCCCAGACGACTAATTCTTCGTAAAAATATTCGTCTACGTGCTTACAAGATTGTACTTACTCAAGAACTCAAGCCTAGTGAGCATAAAATGTGAGGAATTTACGGTGTTTGGCCTTTACAAAACCTCAGAATTGATCCTGAATAGAAAATAATCTCAAGCGATGAGACACATTTTTGGTTAAACTGTTTCGTCAATAAGCAGAATTGCCGAATCTGGGGTGATGCTAACCCACAAGTGATTCATGAGCAACCTTTAAACCCTGAAAAGCTGACAGTTTGATGTGCATTTCATGCTGGAGAAGTTATTGGACCCTATTTTTTCTTAAATAATTATAAATGGAGAGCGTTATCGGACAATGCTTAGTGATTTATTTGGCTTCAAATTAATGGTATAGGTTTAGAGAATATATGGTTTCAACAAGATGATGTCACTTGCCATATAGCTAGAGACATAATTAATTTATTGAAAGACAAACCCAATGAGAAAGTTATCTCCAGACACGGATCTGTTAACTGTCCGCCTACATTATGTGATTTAACGCCTCTGGACTTTTTCTGTGAGGCTATGCCAACAAACCAGCAACTTTGGATACCTTGAGAGTCAATATTGAACGAGCCATTGCTGACATTCGAGCCGATTTGTGTGAAAAGGTTATAGAAAATGGGGTTCAACGGATTCATAGATGTAAACGTTTTTGTGGAGGACATTTAAATTATGTGTTTTATACCTAATGGCATTAATTGTACTTTCAGATGAAATAAGGATTAGCTTGATTTTTTTTTAATAAGTTGGTGCGCTTTTATTGGAAAACAATTAATAACAACAACAATTAATAATAAATAAAAATGATTAACATAAACGAAATAAATTTTATTTATGCTTTTTAAATAACATCATGTAATATGTTATTTAAAAAGAATTGCAGTATCAAGATTGACGGTATTATCCAACAGATGAGAAGATAATAAAGTCATTTTTGTAAAAGTAAGAATTTCATTTTGTGTGCATGTATTTCAACAAATCTGATTTACGTGGTTATTTTAAAAATTGCAAAAGCTATTTCAGTACATATTTACAATTAATAAAACCGAAAATATTCGTTATATTATTCACACGCTATACAAACATAAACATCATATTACCTGTATTGCTATTATACTCGGATTTTTTATCTTTAAGCATGCATACCTCTAAAAATAACACACATAACAAACGTGAATATGAATTTTTTTATTAAACGATATTGGGCCTATTTAAACACATATGCTTATAGCTTCATTGGGCTATGAAAAATACTAAAAGTAATTAAAGCAATTTTATTAAGTGACTTTTGGTGTTAAATTAGGTTCGACCTTGGAGAATAACACGAAACACTCTTCACATGGAAGCATGCGATTTTCGGTAGAGCTGAATAAGGTAACAATCGTAAACTAATCCACTGAATTTTTCGAATTCAAGTATCTAATGGTTATCATTGCGATAAATAAATAAAGTATGTATCCACCTTTTCGCATATATTTTCGTCAATTCATTGAAAACGTAAGCAAAGATTGAAAACGAATTTTTTTTGGAATAAAAATGGGTATATACCCCATTATTTTAAATATCTTGAACACATACACGCATATCTAGGACGCATCGATATATGTAACCTCGCCTTGATCGACTTAGAATCATAACTGATAAGTCAACATTTTCAAAATAATGACGATTTAACTCTATTATTGCATAATATTGATAAATAACTAATTAATATCCTTATAATACCTCAAAGATGGAAGAAACAGCATGACGAGTGATGGATGATTCATTTTGTAATTTATGACACAGCTGTTCGGATGTATCTTCCAATTTTTTCAAGACATTTTCAATTAGTATATGCATGTAATGCATGCAAGAGAAAACCGGGACTTGTTTTATAAATTAATCTCGAAATGAATCAAAGTCAAATGTCAAATGTTTCCCATTAGAAAATATGACCTATCATTTTATTATTTTCAGCAACAATAAAAGGCAACTAAAAGAGGATCGGACCATCACTGGAGATTCTTACTCTAAATTACTAACCATCCTGAGAGAGAAAATTAAAGAAATAAGACGTGGCATGTTAGCGAAAGGTGTGTTGTTTTAGCAGGACAATGCCACTGCACGTAAATCACGCTTTACCATGATTACAAGGTTCTAGGGTTCGAATTACTGGAACATTCCCTCTATTCCCCAGGCTTAGCTTCTCCCCCCAACACTATTATCTGTTCCCTCGATTGAAAAAAGTTTAGAAGGACGTCAATTTTTGTGTAGCGAAGAAGTAATTAAAGTTGTGGAGTGCTAGTTTGCAGACCAAGAAGAATCTTTTTGTTAGAAGGGTTACAGGCGTTGCAGGATCACCGTATTGAGTGTATTCATTTAAGAGGAGACTATGTTGAATAATAAAGTATTAATAAAGTTCCAACTTTAAATTGTTTCAATAGTAGGCTAAGAATATATCGATACCCATTCGTACAATAGCCACATGTAGTAGAAAAACAAATGTTGAATTAAATATTCCAGATATTAATTAAATGATCTAGTAGCATGAGAAAGTGTAACTTACCAAATGTAATCTTTAAGTTCTAAAATGATGAAAATAAAACTCAGATCAAACCTATATAACTGTGTTATAAATATCTTTATCGCCAACCGTCAATAGATGCATGCATTACCATAGTGATTTGTGACAGCAAAGTAACACTTTATCTTACTGTAAAAATCGAACACTTTACCTGCCGCTAATATCTATCAGCATACCCATCCATGACAGTATGGCATTCGACAGAGACCATTTGTCGCTATCACGGCTCCAACAGTAAAAGTTTTATCGCGAATTATTTATAGAAAATAATGGAAGAAGACATTCAGTGCACGCCGCCTCAAATTCTGAAAAAGTCGTTAGAGACGTAATGCGAAGTTCTACCACAAAAATCATTAAAAAAATACAATCGCCATTATGACTTATTTATGGAGTGGTGCAACAAATAAGGAATTAAAAAGTTCAGTGAAAACGTTTTACTAACGTATTTTTCTGATTTATCGAAACAGTATTTGCCTTCTTCGGTGTAGTCCTATTATCACATGGTTAAAGCAACTCTTTTATCAAAAAATGACGTTGATATTAGTAAATATAAAAAACTTACGGATTTTTTAAAACAAAAAGGAAGAAATGATATTCCAAAAAAGTCCAAAACTCTTTCACAAGAAGAAATACTTACATTTTTAATAAATGCAGCGGATGAAATTTACGTGATGATGAAAGTAATTCATGCAAACTTTCAAAACCAATTTGTTATGAATGTAGTAATTATTTTAGATTTGCGTTGTGTTTGGCATTGCTGGGCTTTACGTAATAATTTCAAAGTTAGGGACAGAGCATAAAGAAACAATTTTGGTTGTTCAGATAACGAAAGCAAAGACTAATAGGCCTCGATTGTTTGTGATAACTACAGAGTTTGATGGAAAAGTAAAATCCGTAGAATTATTTAACAAATATGTAGCTCTGAGTCTTAGGCCGACTTTTCTTAACTTATAAAAATGGAAAATACACAGTCCAGCCAATTGAAATCCATACTTTTAGAAATGTACCAAGCAAAATTGCCAAGTAGCTATATATGCCAGAGCCATCACATTATACGAGACGAGAGAGATTGTTTGCGTCGAACGTCCGCCACTCTCTTTGCCAACGCAGGCGGCAGTAAGAAAAATTTAAAACGCCACGGAGGATGGAAAAGCTGTACTCAATAAAATAAAAATTACAAAGACGATTTTAGGTGAAAGTCAAACTAACAGCAATCCTCAAGCATGTTCAATTGAAACTTCTTCCACTGCAGGAATTAATTTTTATAATGCGTCAGGTTGTTCGTTTACTTTTAATATATCCAGTAATAAGTAGATTTGTTTTTTATTCGCTGTTATTTTTCTGTGCTTACTATGTCATAACAAAATGTGATAAGTTATAAGTATGTCCATTTTTTTAAATATAAATTTTTACGTTTGGCGAAAAAATTTTGTATGCACCACGTCAGTAAAGTGATTTTATTGAACTTTACTCGCCTCGCTCGCTCGGCTCCTAATCTCAGGCTCGTTTAAGAAAGTATCATTTTACTGACTTGGTACATAAATAACTATTACTTTGAGAATGAAAAATTGACATTTGTCTTTGATTAGAGCGTTTTATGGCCTATTCTTCAATGTCCTTTCTTTTTTTTCGTTTTTATCCATTAACTGAATAAAATAAAGTAAAAGGAAAATTATGATGAAAAAGAAAGCTTTAAAGCTTTAGGAATATGTCGAAATTGTGTCATATATAGAAACAAAAAAAATTCACAAAGAATTTAATAATATGTTATAATAAGGCGGATAAATGGAGTGAGATTTAGAAAATTATTAAATAAATTCATTCTAATATATCTGTAAATAAATCCGGAGCGATATTGGTAAATATTTCATATAAAAGCCGAAAAACTCACACTGCAACCCTGTAAAGACTGGACAGTCTTTACAGGGTTGCAGTGTATAGTAGTTGTGCGGAAGCGTTTATCTTACTTTACTGTGCCCCATGTGCGACTTTTAATTAGTAGTTTTTACCTACTGATGATGACAACTTAGTTGTCGAAATACGTATTTAGGATACGACTAATAATTGTGGTAAGGGGTTATATGTATACCTTTTTTAAATTTTTATTTAACCACAGTCTCCATTGAAAGAATTTTAAACAAATGATTAAAAAATGATAGCATAAAAGTAATGGTCTAAAAATTTAAGGGGAATTACGTAAAGTACTTCATCTAAAGTATGAATGAATCCATAATGGTTAAGAATGCCACACAAAAATATGTATTGCGTATATTTACAGATAAAATGTATGTGTGTTTATCTGGGCATAGATAAAACCAGTTATCAATAACATGACCATAACAGTTTTCGTCATTACTTCTCATACACATCAAATAAATAAACGATTACGTTCTTAACTATCTAAATTCTTTATTTCGTGAATATTTATTTAATTAAGAAAGAAATTCTACTTTGATGTGATAAAGGATAAATATTTTTTTGCTTATAACGTGAATATTGCTTAATGTGTTTAAATTTAAATTACTTAAATTAATTCAATTATTAAATTTAATTAAATTCGATGCAAGAAGGTCTTTTGTATTTGTCTTAAATTATGAGGCTTTAAAGTACTAAACATTTTTGATTTCCCAAAGTACATATATACAAATACCGTTAAACAAAATGAATTTATTAAATACAGGCATTTAATAATACTCCTATTACCAGAATAAGCTTGGTTCTGAAATACCCCTTTGAAGATCAGTCAATTGCTTATAATTGTATATTGTTAGTTTTTGCAGTGTACGCTGCATGAGTGTGCTCTATCATTAACACATGAAAATGTTACATTTCTAGTCTAAAATAATACAACAAAGGTATCTACATATCTACGGAAACAGTTCTAATGTAAGCTGATGAATTTATTCTTTCAACAATCATAATATTTGTGTTTATTCAAAATGTGAGATTTTAATAATTTGTTTCATTTCAAGCACACTACAGAATGATTTGATAAGAAAATACATCCGTTCTGGAAACAATATCATGGCATTGTTATAGTATGTCCTGTTCAAATGAGATTATCAATTGAACCGGGTTATGTTATGTTGAGTAAAATATGTATGTAATCGCACAAATATAGAGCTAAAGCAAGCCGACCATGTTTTCATCTCTTGTTATTGATATTATCCCACGCAACTGTTTCTTTTACCGTCCGATTTCAAACGGAACGTCTTCCCTAAAGTTTATTTTTCCATACGTGGATCTTTGGAATTTATCTCGTAAACATATCAGTCCGAGTTCATAATGAATACATTTTACGATATTATTTACAATTTTTGCTTTACGTTATCTTTCACGTTGTTTTAAAATCGATAGACACAAATTACGAATTATTTATTATTAATGTAATTAACCATTCCCCGATAAATATTTTTGCGACGGCTCCAAGTACAACGCGTGAATTTTACACAAAATGAAAACGATTGGAGGGAAGAATATGCGCGCCTGCTTAATACAAAAACAACGATCTGATCGATAATATAGCTACAACAAACAGACAAAACCGCGCTTAACGAACGTATATAATCGATTTTATGTAAAGTTTTTGATACATTAAATCGACAGTATTGAAATATACACTAGGTATTATTTGATGATTGGAAAATGGTGTTTCCATGTTTGACCTACCTCAATCAAAGCGGCAAAAAGAATTCCTCGTGGCTTGCGGCATTAACGTATATACATACATAGGTATATAAATTTTAGAACGCACAAAACTGACTGGATAAATGCACTCTTGCTGTTTTATTTTTGCTGTGTGTATGTGTTGAACTTGGTTGCGACAAATAGTTGGTGACACTGGCTGCGTAGTTTTTTTTCTCGGTTTTTGTTTTGGTTGTGGCCCGGGTGCCATGTTGGGCAATACGGGACGACCGGCGGCCATGTTGGCGTATCGACCAACGAGGGACAAAACCGGGCTACGCCCTGTCATTGTAGTCTTTCATGCTGCAAGCTATTGTTCACTAACGATCTTTTTTGATTATACCGTCTGGCAGGGTGGCTTGCATAGGGTAGGTAGACGAAAATCGTCTATCTGTTGCAACACAACCTTTTTACTAGCAAGTATTCAGCCGGCTGCTGTCCTTTTATCCATTTGAGTTTCTAGGTTAAGGTAGGTTTGTTTCTGGAATTTCTGGTTGAAAATGCACAAACGTTTGCATCGATTTTCGCTTATCGAATCCAGGCTCTCTATCTACCGTGCAACAAAAACGCAACAGTGCTTGAATGCGCTGATCGAGAAGCTAACAGTAAAATGCAACGGGCTTCCATCGACTCCTAGATATTTGGATATTCGAAATAATTTATCTTGTATGACGCGAAATACACGTACCTACAGATATAGTTTTACTGTTGAAGTTAAGCGTAACTCGTTGAGAAAGTGGGAAATTTCACATTTTAACTATGTTTGTTCTCGCCATAATCGATAAAATAGTCTATAACTTGCAGGATTTAATAACATTTTTAAACAGGATAACGGAGTTATTTTTATTTTAAATGAATACTTCTTAATTCTTGTATATTATCTTGTCTATGTATTTATATATTTTATTAGAAAAGAATTAACACGTTTGAATGCACATAGCTCTTCTAAGTCATAAAATATTAATGTATTATTAGTAACCACTTTTTTCTTCTTATAACTTTTTTCTTAAAATGTTAGAAAGGTGTAATAAAGATTTATGATACAACGTTTACGATATGAATACCTTCACTAAACAACAGTAATTATGATTGCTATTCATATAGGCTTTAAAAATAACTGCTGCAGACTAAATGAAAAATACTATTTGTGCGTTAGTATGCTTCTTTATTGATAATCGCTCACTTTCATAGCATCTACTCGTCCTACGCTATTTATGTATCCGGAATAACAAACAGAAACAAATATTTATCATTGTAAATGGTTTTATTATTTTTCAAAATCTCTGTGATGATCGATGCACTTTTGAACCAATTTTAACAGCACTTTTTCCATTCCGATTCCAAAACATGATTTTGAACATATCAATCGCTACTTTTAGCGTCAAAAATTGTTGAGTGACAATTTATTCTTCACGCGCAAGACAAAGAGTGGGTGCAAAATCAGGTCTACGGCGGCCGACCCATCAATTCGATGTTTTGATGTTATTTGCGCTGATGTATGAAAGCTTGCATTGTCATGGTAGAGAATGATTCTGCGTCGTTGGTTATTTTTTTAATTTCTCCAATGGCTTCTGATAAACAAACGGTTGCGTACCATTCAGAATTGACTGTTCTATTCTTTAGTTGCACTCTAGCAAAATATCAATTTTTACCCAAAAAACAGGCCTCCATTTGCTTCTAAATGCTTCTTTTGACAGGTTTGACTCATCTTAGAACGCACACACCTTCGACTGCTGTTTGCTTCAGTAGATACTCATGTGCATAGACCCAAGATTTGTTACCTGTGTGAACGTGACTTTTGACTCACCACGATTTTATTTCTTTGCACCAATCGAAACGAGCCGTTTTTGATCGATTCTCAAATTTTGTGGAATCCTACGCGAATAAATCTATTTCACAGCTAAATGTTCATGCAATGCCTTATGTATGCTTGTCATACTTATGTCATGGACTGAATCTCAAGCTCACGGTGTACCACATCCACAGCCAACTTGCATACGCTAAACTAGTAATATACAGATTTTTAGATGGTTTTAGATGGTCCTTCGTCACCAAACATCGAAGTGAGTTGAACGATGCACGGTTGTTGAGATAATCAACGCCGAAAATTTCAAATGGAGTTCATTCCATTTTTTCGCTGAGATAGAATTTTCAAGTCACAGCAAATAACTTCCGTATGGCAAAACGTTTGAATACATATACTCTAAAAAAAGTAAAATTTTACAATTGTTATGTCAGATGGCGCTTTGTAAGCATTAATGCTGCACTCTCCGGTACATTACATATCTACCCTCACACTTTCTACGTTTTGCCCTTGGTTTCACGAAGAATCTTCATAGTCTACGACTTCACCTTTTCTATTGCAATGAAATTCGGGTTTTTTTACTTCGCAAGGTTTTGTGAAGTGGTTAGGTCATATGTGTGAACACTTGAACTACAGTAAACATGTTTTAATATTATATTAGTATAAAATTCAAACATAATCTAATATAATTTTGCTTTAATTTTCACCTTACATTCAGCAAATGCAGCCTATGCCTAATTTCAATCGTCCATATCCAGAGAATACAGTTCCTGACTTAAAAGAAAGACGAATGTTTGGAACTGAGCTTAGAGAATGTCTTCGATTACCTACACAGTATAAGATAAGTAGGTTTTGCAAAAAATTGACCTTTAATTACAAAATCTGAAAGTCTCTCGACATCGTAGAGACTTCATTATAATACCGAAGAAATACCAAACTTAATGCAATAAGATTGACAGTAGTAGAAGCTGAAAAATGACCAACTGTAGTGGAAATGGAACGCTGATAATAAGTGAAGACGATAATATAATTTTGGTTCAGAAATAAAGACAAGAAAATATTAATGCCGAGAATTCTTTTTGCAATATACGATTCCAATATGCGTTACCTTAAGAGATTCAAACAGTTCGAAGAATATAAAGCTTTCAAAGCATTTACAAGTCACGAAATATGTATTTCAAATGTAAGCTAATATAGTCCGTTCTTATTCAACACAAGACATTTGCATATCTTCATAAGACGAGTACTAATGAAAAAAAATTGATTAATTGTTTTGCTCTGATGCTTATATCTTCACAAACCTGCGTTAAACATTGAAAGTCATTTTTAGAAAGTTCTATACAGAAAATGAAAGGAAATGGAACTGCTCAAGAGCATGATAAAAAATAAAAAGAAACTTTCTAATATAACAAGAAATAATTAGCAATATACAAATAAACAAGCGATATAAAAAAGATATGCAGAAATATTTTTATAACAATGAAACAAAAATCAATGTTTGTCTCTTGGAATATAAATAAATGGTGTTCCAAAATACT
This sequence comes from Melolontha melolontha, assembly GCA_935421215.2. Taxonomy (NCBI): domain Eukaryota; kingdom Metazoa; phylum Arthropoda; class Insecta; order Coleoptera; family Scarabaeidae; genus Melolontha; species Melolontha melolontha. The sequence goes on from OW285240.1 coordinate 72,122,090, forward strand.
AAGAGACACGGTAAAATACGAAGAGGATAACTTTAAGATGTGGACATGCTTTCAATTGTGTAATGTTAGTATCGTTTCAGATAATGCTTTCCTGAATATAACATCCATTACCGCTGTCTGGAAACGTACAAAAATCAATTGAATAAAATTATACACAGATTAGGCTACCCAGTTACTGAACCTAAATCATCCGGAGAACTACTGCATGTATGTTATTAGCAGACACGAAATGCAAAATAAATGATGACAGGCTGTATAAGAAAAGTAAAGAAACTGTTGTCTCTCTTACATTTCAACATCTGACCGATTTATCAACAAGAATGGTGTTAATAAAATTTAAAAATATTTAAAAAAATACAAATTACTTTAGATATTTTTCATCTAATAGTATATGTTAATTTTCAGGCTTGTTATTTTATTTTTCAAAAACTACGTTTAATTACTTTTTGTCTACTTCTAAAATACATGAAACAAAAAAATATATACAAGGCCTATTATATTCTGGAAAATTTTGTTGTCATAAAAGCTTTAGTAGTAAACATAAATATTATCTATTACCTATTCCATTATACGTATTATATTGTGAATAATTAATTTTACTTCTTTCTGATTCCAATTCTAATGATTAATTAATATAATAAGCAGACGAGTTTTCTTGTATCAAAACTTTAGGACTAATTCGAAATTTGATCGTAACACTCTGTTCATGATATATATACGTTTATTTTAATTTTATGAAACGGGTTTCTCAATAGGAGTCTAGCTTTGATCTATGATATCCACCATTTTTGCGATCCCCTCTGACAGCGTTTTTTGACATTTGTTTTCAGAAAAGTTTAACAAATCAGCATGAATCGTTTACACAGATCAACACTGTTTACAAATAGTTCAAATCTATTACGGAAATCAACGAACAGTTCGTGAAACTTATAAAAACACGTGAATTTTGCGGTGTTTATAATCGATCTCAAGTGAACGAATTGGTCGAATTATTCAAAGATTCAAACGTTATTTATCACTTTTTGATGTGTCAGTACCAGTGAGACAAAGAAATGCCAAAGTGAAGCCAATATTGCTGCCGTTGAGCAGAATGTTCGCGATGATCCAAATTTGCCGACACCGGAATTAGGCCTATCTGTCGCCACAACTTGGCAAATTTTACGCAAAGATTTAGTTTACACCCGCATAAGAACCAATTGGTCCAAAAACTGAAACCAAATGATCATCGTTTGCGCCGTGAACTTGCGGATTGGGCTGTCGAAACTCATCAGTATTTTTATCAAAAAATTGTGTTTTCTGACGAAGCAAGCTCATTTTTTGGTTAAACAGGTATATCAGTAAACAAAATTGTCGGATTTAGGGTGAAAATAACCCACACTAATATCTAGGGGAAGGTGTTTTAATATCGACCAGCGGGCAATATCGACCACCATTATTTTTTAAACATAGCGCTACATTTGAATGATCTATTAGGTGCTGCCATCTACGCAAGGTAGTTACGAAACTAACAAAAACACATTTGCTCTGTCGGACGTGCGATTCCGAAGAAATAAAATAAAGTTGTTTATGCGCTGATTTTCTATACTTTTCTGGCATCGGGAAATAAGGTTTGTAATTTTTGTGCATTATTGTGTTGAAAATCTGCTCTAACTAGCGTTATTAGTGTATGATTATTAATCTATTATGGCATTTGCATGGCCACAATTTTGAGGTTAGGCGCTGAATTAAAAAAAAAATAAACTGCTATGTCCGTGACGGGTAATATCTATCACGGTGGTCGATATTACCCGTTGCAGTGATCGACATTGTACTTTTTGTTTTTCAATGAGTATGTTTTTCTCATTCGTAGATGCCAAGAAATTATATACGAAAAACAGCCCGTTCATCATGGACAGAAGAGGAGATGAAGCGGGCAATAAATGCGGTTAATCAAAAAGCATGTTCAATTAGAAAAGCAGCTGCACTCTTCTCGGTACCATATGGTACTTTGCAAGACCGTCTTAAAAATAGATTTCCAGTCAAGAAAATTACGTTAGGAAGAAAACCAGTTTTTTCTGACGAACTAGAAAAGGAACTGACTGATTATATAAGAAAATTATCAAACCTTTTCTATGGATTGACAACAAACAATATACGGCAAGTTGCATATGATTATGCTGTGTCAAACAAGATTAAAAACAACTTCAACTCCAATAAAGGAACATGTGGAAAAGAATGGCTATATGGTTTCCTAAGGAGGCATCCCCAGCTCTCCTTAAGAAAGCCAGAAGCTACTAGTAAGAATAGAGTACTGGCTTTTAATAAAGCAGATATCCACTTGCTTTATGACAACATGGAAATACTTCTGGAAAAACACAATTTTGGCCCGGACCGCATATATAATGTGGACGAGACCGGGATAACAACTGTGCACAAACCATCTCGTGTTATTGCACCAAAGGGAAGAAAGCAAGTTGGGTCCATTACAAGTGAAGAGCGAGGTCAAACAACTACTATAGTTTGCGCTGTGAGTGCTCTAGGACAATATGTACCACCGATGTTTGTTTACAAAAGAAAAAGAATGAAGGAGGGATTGAGTAAAAATGGTCCAGTTGGCGCAATCTACCACTGCTCGAAGTCCGGTTGGATGACAGAGCAACTGTTTCCTGAGTGGTTAAAACATTTTTGTAAATTCGTGAAAGCCACCCTTGATGATCCGGTCCTACTAATTTTAGATAATCACACCTCACATTCTACCTTGCAGTCCTACAATTACTGTCGTGCAAATGGAATTATGATGGTTTCTCTTCCCTCGCACACATCGCATAGGGTTCAGCCGTTGGATGTGACTTTCTTCGGTGGATTGAAATCTGCATACAATCATGAGTGTGACCAATATATGAAATCGCATCACTATGAAACAATCGCTGTAACAGATATTGCAGAGATATTTGCTAAAGCCTACAACAGAGTGGCTACGATTGAAAAAGGCGTAAATGGATTGAAAACTACAGGATTATTTCCGCTGGACAGGAATGTATTTAAAGAGGAAGACTTTACTCAAATACCTGAGTCACCTACTCCTACTGGGGATAACATGGACATGTTAGCTTTAGTTGTTGATTCCAATAGTCCACCTATGGCAAGCTCAAGTCCCGTTGCTGGCCCAAGTGGGTTGACTTCCATTATCAAGCATAAGAAAATAATTCCTGATTTGAAAAAAGACTTGAGGCAAAGGAATTCTAATGACAATTTTTGGGACACTGACGAATCCTCTTGCGAGTTGCAAGAAGTTTATGACGATGATGCGTCCGATGATACAGACAAAAAGATCCAGATCAAGATCAAGTCATTTGAAGACATATATCCAACACCTAAGCCTAAACCGATAAACAGCAAAAGAAAGAAACAGAAATCCAAAATTTTGACCTCGACACCGATGAAGGAACAGCTGGAAGAAAAGGAAATAAAAAACAAAAGAAAGCTGCTGTTTGTGTGAAGAAACGCGTATTTTGTGAAGATAGAAAAACTAAAGAACCAAACAGAAAGAGGAAAAGGAGGCGAAGATAAATAAGAAAGGAGTTATAGAGGAAGAAACACCATCAACATGTTATGTTTGCGGTGAATTCGGAGCGGATAATGAAGAGTGGTGGCGATGCAGGTCGTGTGCCACATGGTTTCACGCTGCTTGCACCACTGAGGAAAATGCAGATGACTTTACATCATGTAATTACTGCGAGTAAACAGTATTCATTCAGTTATTAATTGTTTAAAATTTCGGTCGATATTTCCCCACTCGTGGTCGATATTTCCCATTGGTGGTCGGATAATACCGATCACGCAACCGTTTTGTATTTTATTTATTTTCTCAAAATAAATTACTTTTAAAGGATTAGTTGTGCTTACTTAATTACTTTAAAGATCAGTCAATATGTATTCACATCGAAATATGTTATTTTGTCGACGCGTATTTATAATATAAATTTATTTATGTTAGGTGGTCGATATTAGAACACCTTCCCCTACAGACTCCACTTCATCCATATAAATTGACTGTTTGTTGATTACATGTTGGTGGGATCATTGGACCATTTTCTTTCATAATGTGGCCGGGGAGCACCTAACGCAATGACCAACGAATATTTGTTGCCAAACATGCGGGACATTGATGTAGACGAGTTTTGGTTCTAACAAGTAGGCGCTACACGCCAAACAGCAGCAGAAACAATCAATTTATTGCGATCCAAATTCAATGATTCAATCATTGGTCCTGTCAATTGACCATTAAAATCTTACGATGTGACGCCTTTGGATTCCTTTCTATGAGGATATGTCAAGTCACAAGTCTATGTCGACAAACCAGACACAATAGAAACATTGAAACATATTTCGTATTATTAGCGAAATAAGGCCACGAATGTTAGAGAAAGTGACCAAAATCGGGAAGCGCATATAGATAAAATTATATATCATAAATGTCATGGACCAAGCTTTCAACAAGACAAAAATTAACCCTTTATCTTACCATTTTGTTGTTTTTATTTCAGTTTAAAGATAGGACGTGCTTATTGAAAAATCATTACTATTTAGTATTGCTGTCGAACTGTCGAATATTTTCATTGTATAGCAAGCAGTATTAAATGTTGTCAAATTTTGTATAGTTAGTTGCAATTGTTCTTCGTCGTATTTCACCTTTTCTTAGTATACAGATTGTTCTCAACTAATACAGAAGGTAGAATTTAAGAATTTTGAAGAATTGTTTTTTTCGAGCCTTACTTTCAAATATGATATAAGAAGTAAAGAAGTACATGTTCTGAACTTCTAAGTCTCTGGATTTTATTATGTATGAATCCAAGAACTGCATAAATAAATTTTGCTTTTATGCTGAGAATTGTTATTTTAATATCCGCTATATGTTTGTTGTGCCTTGATATTGGACCGTATTCGTTGAATATTTCTAAAATTCCTTTCGTTCAGAATTGATGAAAATCACCCAGAGTGGGAAATATCTCAAGATATGTTACTAACCCGCTATAATATGCCATCTTTGTGCGAAAGAAGAGATACAAGTTTCTGAATAAACTTTTGAGCAACAAAATTAATTGTTCTTTTTTACTGGGATGTTTTTTCTGGTACCTAGAATGAGTGCCAGATATACCAATACATTTTCAGTTCCCTTATCTAGTATCAATGTTATTATGCGAGTTTAGTATTGGCAATTAAACTGATTGGTGATGTTATGTAGTGAGGTTGATTTTCAGTTCTTTCGAATTGACGCAGGTGTCAAAAGTGGACCATATTTATTTACAAATAAATTTGTTTTTTTTTAATAGTATTCTCTTTTATTTTCTTTGATTAACTTACTTATGAATATACTTTTTCTTTTTTTCTGATTTTCTTTTGTTTAAATTTTGTTAAATATATATGTAAATTTAATTTTGTATATGCACGGTATTATGCTTGTACAGGGTGGTCCAAAATGACCGAAGGGGTTTTAATTCCTTATAACTTTTTTATTATAATATTTTTTTTTTTCAGTATTTTGTATAGAAGACTTGGGGAATTTAAAATTGAACAGTACACAATTGAACAACGTGCCAAAATCGTTGAACTTTATTTCTCAAATCAACGATCCATTGTTTTGACTCAGCGTGCATATCGTCGTTATTTTAATGTGCGGGTTGGACCCTCAGAGTCAACAATAAACCGTCTAGTTGCAAATTTTCGAGAACAAGGGGCAGTAAGGAACCTTCCTGGTGCCGGCAGACGACGAACGGTGCACACGGATGACAATATTGAACGGGTACAGGAGAGTATTCGGGAAGATGGAGAAACATGAACCAGTAGACGTTCGACACAACTTGGCCTCTCAAGAGGGTCGCTGCAGAGAATTTTGCATACAATAAGAATGTTTCCATACAAAATTCAGCTTGTCCAACAATTGAAACCGACCGATTACCAGCAACGACATGATTATGCAATTTATTTTCGTCAAAAAGCAGAAGAAAATCATGATTTTATTGATAATTTAATTATGAGCTTCGAAGCCCATTTCCAATTAAATGGGTTCGTTAATAGGCAAAATTGCAGGATATGGGCTACGGAAAATCCAAGAGTAGTTCAACAGCGAGAATTACACCCACTTAAGTGTACCGTTTGGTGCGGTGTTTCGTCGGAAAGGATAATTGGCCCATATTTTTTTTTAAATGAACACGGTGTCGCCGTTTCCATTACTGGTGTTAGATATCGGACAATGTTGGAAATTTTTTTAAGGCCAGCCGTGGAAAACCATCCGCAAGTATGGGACCAACAGGATGGAGCCACAGCGCACACTGCGAGGGACACAATGGCTCTTTTACGCGACATCTTTGGTGAACGAATTATTTCCCGTACAAGCGATTTTAATTGGCCTCCGCGTTCACCGGATTTAACCGCTTCAGACTGTTTCCTTTGGGGTTATTTGAAAGGAAAAGTCTATATTAATAAGCCTCGAACCATACAGCAATTAAAAAATACTATACGCGACGAAATCAACAACATAACACCTGAAGTTTTGCGAAAGGTTATGGAAAATGTTTTGGAAAGAGCACGAATATGCGAAGCAGAAAATGGCCACCACTTGCGAGATATAATTTTTCATAATTAATTAAAAATATTCTCCATTAATATACTGTATTTAAAATTAAAAAAATTTAATAATTATGTCTTAAATAAGAAGTTATAATTAACTCAAACTCCTTCGGTCATTTTGGGCAATCCTGTATTATCATGTATTTGGACATTGCCTGTTGCGAAATAAATACATAGGCAGTTATCTCAGAGAAATTAACTGGGAACTGTTATTTATAAATCAAATTCATAAGTTATGAATATTTGTGAAGTATACCTAATAGAGATCGAATTTAATAGATAACAAAAATGATAAATAGTTAACTTATATGTGAAATATAATAGAAGATTCAATGGTGAATGAGTTTATTCTATAAAAGACTTATACGACAATTTTCTAGAGGAATCTGCGGATGAAGTGATACCGAATAATAATTTCAGTATATCTATTCTCCATTTTGCGCAATTATTTAGGTAAACCGGAGTTGTAGATTACAGAAAAGGTAGATCAACGGTTAGAAATGAACAAACAAATGGGTCAAGTGATTGGAGATTTACAGATTTCTGTGAAACGAACTAAATCTCTCCTAATGTACTACTCTAAACATATCTTTAAAGATGACCTACATTTACATTAATCCCGTTTGCAAGCGTTCCATCACATACTTCCTGCAGACATACCTTGAAGGCAAAGATTTTGCCAGCGATATATTGATTAATTTTATAATAACGACAAGGTTAACAATAATTATGTTTACTTTGATTTCGTTGATAATCTGTTTATTTATAATATACAAACAATAAAATATGGGATTTCCTTCATCAACGTAAGTGCACGTAACAGAATTACTAGTGAGTAGAATCAATCTACAACATGATTCATTTCTTTCATGCTTAAACTTTGAAAAAAATTGTTATTCGCACCTTATATAATAAGCTAGGTAGTTCAAAGTCATCTACTGCTTTTTTTCGTCCAAATAAGTGTTTCACTTATAATTACTAGAGACCGGACACATCGGGCTGAAATGGACGTCATTATGACGGACGATATAAATAGTCTACAACATCTGTAAGTACATCACGCATTTATTGAATCTATTCATTCGGTTAACTGCACATGTATTTTGTGTGTGCGGTTAACCGAATGAATAGTGCTATTTAATAACTGCGTGATGTACTTGTAGATGTTTTAGACTATTTATATCGTCAAAGGAACTAGAGAAACAATCGCAACTAAGAAAATTTGCCAAAGTCGAAAGGGAAAAAGGAAAGACAACAAAAATTGGGTATAACAAAGTGATGGTAAACGAGGAAGAATGGAGATGGAACAAAAGTACTGGGAAAATTGAAAAGCAACAATCAAAAAACTAAGGAAGAATAAACAGAATGGGAAAAATGAAAACGACATTGGCAAACAAATGGATGTGATTATGGAGGAAAATAAAAGTGCGAACGGACATAAAGTAGGCAAATATATAATAGCAAGAAACACCGCTGGAAAAGTTGGTGGAATAGTAAGAACACGTACGACAAGCAAAGAAGATGAAAATAGAGCAGTGGATAAGAGAAAACATTTGTTGGAAGAAAGGAAAATGAATAAAATAAAAAAAATAAACATTGCCAACAAAGAAACTTGGAAATATGCAACCTGGAACGTAAGAAGCCTAAAGGGCAAAGAGCAAGACCTATGTTATGAATTTAATGACCTTGGGCTGGATGTACTGACATTGTCCGAAACAAAGAGAAAGGGTCAAAGAGAAATTATGTTAGAGGATGGGCATATACTAATTCTCAGTGGTGTACCACAGGAGAAGAGAGCTTCGGCAGGTGTGGGGTGTGTAATAAATAAAAAACTGGTAAATAACATAAAAAAATGGGAAGGACACTCAGAGAGGATCCTTACAGTAGAGCTAAGTATAGACAAAGATACTATATCGATAATAGCTGTCTATGGCCCCAATGAAGATGAAAAGACAGAAATTAAAGACAAATTTTGGGAAGAGCTAAATCAGATAACGGAAAACTGCAAGGGTAAAATAATAGTAGCGGGTGACATGAATGGAAGAGTTGGAAGGAAGGACACATACACGGGAGTGATAGGAAAACATGGAGAGGAAACCAAAAATAATAATGGAGTAAGACTAATGGAATATTGCCTCACAAACAACTTAATAATAGCAAACACATGGTACCAACATAAAGATGTGCACAAATATACAAGAAGGGGACCAAATAATGAGCTATCTATTATTGACTATATACTAGTGGAGAAAGATAACAAAAAAGAGGTAAAAGATGTTAGAGCTAGAAGAGGTCCGGAACTGTACACTGACCACTATATGGTATTAGCGAAAATTAAGAAACAGGAAAAAAGAATTGATGAAGGCAGGAATAAAGGAGATGTAATATTTACAAGTATAAGAACATACAAACTGAGGAACGAAGAGGTAGCAAAAAAATATCAAAACATGGTAGAAAACAAGATGGAAGAACTGAAGATGGACAAGAATGATGGAATTGAAGAATATTGGAAAGCCTTTAAGGAAATACTATTATGCTCGGCAAGGAATACCTGCGGGGAAATGAGAGGACGCGGTGGAACTAAGCAGACAGCCTGGTGGAACGTCGAAATTAAAAAAGAAGTTAAAATAAAGAAAGAAAAATGGAAACAATACCTGGGAAACAGAACAGAAATAAAATATGAGCTTTACAAAGAACAAAGGAAGAAAGTAAACAAGATGACAAAAGAGGCAAAAGAGGAAAGCTGGACAGAACTCGGAAATAAGATAGAGCGCAGCAGCAAGGAAAACCAAAAATTATTCTACAAAATACTTAAAATATTTAGAACAGGAAAAACGACAAAACATGCACCAATTATGGATAAGGAAGGAAATATAATAACAGATGATATACAGACAATGAGTAGATGGAAGGAGCATTTTGAGGAATTGCTAAATATAGATAGAAATGTAACTGAGATAAACAAAAGAGAAGAAAAACAACGAATAACTATTGAAGATGAGGAAAGATTGGGACCCATAACCAAAGACGAAATAATAGAGGCATTAAACACACTGAAAAATGGGAAAGCCCCAGGACACGACAGAGTAACCACTGAAATGTTGAAGAACGTAAAAGGAAAAGGAATAGAAATATTTTGGCAAATATGTAATAGAGCATGGGAAGAAGGTAGTATACCGGAGGACTGGAAAATTGGACAAATAGTGCCAATATATAAGAAGGGAAATAATAGGAAGTGCAGCAACTATAGAGGAATAACGTTACTAAGTACAGCAGCGAAAACCTATGAACGCATATTGGAAAGGAGATTGCAAAGATACGTGGAACCAACACTTGAGGAAACTCAAAGTGCATTCAGGAGAGGAAGAGGGGTTCACGACAACATATTTACTGTGAAGCAAATAGTTGAAAAAACAATACTAAGCGCAACTAAAGCATACTTCGCATTTGTAGATCTAGAAAAAGCTTTTGATTGTATAGGAAGAAAAAAAGTATGGAATAGCTTGGAGAAGAGAAATGTTGACAAAAAGCTAATAACAGCAGTAAAGAGCATGTATACAGAAAGTAAAAACTATGTAATCAGTAAAAATAGAAAGTCAGACATTTTTGAAATTAAAGACGGTTTGCGACAGGGAGGAGTACTCAGCCCGGTACTGTTTAATATTTTCATTGATGAAATAATTAAGAAATGCAAACCACACATGAACAAACTCAACGTGGGATTCAGAAACCTAAAAGCAATAGAGCTAACGGAGTGTGTATTCGCAGATGATGTTGTCATTATGGCTAACACCGAAAAAGGGCTGCAAGACAATGTAAACATATGGAATAACATATTAAAGGAGAATGGAATGAAGATAAATATAACAAAGACAACTGTGATGGTAGTAACAAATGGGGAAGAGGAAGAATTGAATATAAAAATCGACAACCAAAGGATACAACAAGTTGAGCAAATTAAGTACTTGGGAGTAATACTGGAAAGAAATGGTAATCAAAACATTGACATAAGTGAACGTATCAAAAAAACAACAAATCTATATCATGCAATGAGATCAGCATTTATAAGGAAGAAAGAGATATCAAGAAAAACCAAGATGACGGTATACAGAACAATATTCAGACCAATATTAACATACGGAAGCGAATCATGGGTACTATCAAACAGAAATAAAAGCAGAATACAGACGATTGAGATGAAATTTCTGAGGGGAGTGAAAGGCATAACAAGAAGTGACAGAGTGAGAAATATTGACGTACGAGAAGAGCTACAAATAGAACCCATAATGGAATATATAGAAAAGAAACAATTAGGATGGTGGGGACACCTACAGCGTATGGGGGAATGTAGACTAACTAAAAGAGTATGGACGTCCAAAATAATAGTCAAACGAAGACCTGGGAGGCCGAAGAAAACATGGGAAAAGGAGGTAGCCAAATTGATAGAGAACAGAGGAGAAACGGTACTGAATGCAGGAGAAATTGCCAAAGATAGAAAAAAGTGGAAAAAGTTTGTACAAAATACTGACAATACACAATAGTTAAGAGATAAATATGTAAAATCCCTACACCGAAAGGTAGAAAGGGAACTTAGATTATATATATATATATATCGTCCGTCGTAATGACGTCATTCCAGCCCGATGTGTTCGGTCTCTTAATAATTACAATATAAGGTCACACAAAGAAATAATATTGTATTATTGTAATATTTCCATATAATATTTCATTGTATTATTGGCTTTCCACTGATTAAGATACTAAACTTTCTCAAAATAATTTCAATAAATTGAAATTATAAAATAATAATTACACAGATTCATCCACCGATTCAAAAATACAGATGAATATTTAAGCACACATCATTGACGTAAATATTTCTTAAATTAAACAATCTGTTACGCATACAGTAAATGTATTTTTACGTGACCTTTAAAAGGTACAATAAATCACTTTAGAAATAGATAGATATCTTTCGTCACTTTAAAAAAATTTATAATAAATATGCGATGAGGGATTGCATTAACATACAAAATAGCAGCTTAAAATTCGGTTTTAAAAAATACAGAATAAATTCAGGGCAAAAGAAATTTGTCACAACAAATCGAAAATATTACAGACTATAAAAACAGATATTAAAACTGTCCGGCACTTAAATCAGATATACGAATTTTAACGGATACCAGTGCTGTAGAACTTGAACATTCGGAGTGTAAAGAAAAAAAAACATAAATTTACCGCATCTCTTGACAACAACAGTACAGTTATTCAGGAATCAAGTCTAAAATGCAATTGGGTTTTATGATAAATGGTTTTTGACGCCCGTATATCTGTCATGAAACACATATCCGTATAATATGAAAATAACATATAATTATAGAAGTGATAATGTTTTTATTGGAATAGTATGATAAACAATTGTCGGACGTAAGTAATATATAATGATAATTATAATTTCCTTTGCTCATTTAGGAGACATGTTTTGTGATATGATATTTCAATAACTTATCAGCTATTATTTAAAACTGTAATACTTGCCAGAAATAAAAATACTTTCTAGCGTTCTTATGTATAATATATTTCAGGAACATTTTATAATAGCGAATTATGACTAAAGGATATTTATTCGAACTAAGTATACAATATTATTTATGCAATGATGCCAGAGATGTTATCTTGATGTTGAACCCCTTCATTAGAGTCACTGTACTTTCACATTCAATGAAACCAGATTTCAAAACATCTTTTCCATGGTTCTCAAGGAATCTCGTTTACCTCTCCTTAAAAAGTATCAACAACTTCGACAGTGGAAGTAGAACGCTTTTCCTGTGACCTTTCCTCGACATATAGTATCGACTCAAATAATTTTCAATTCGAACGTTATGTGGACAAACGTTATCATGATGATAGTAAAACTCTTCTCTTTGTATTATTTGATACGATCAGTCTTTATGTTGACTTATGGAGTATCTAGTGATCACATAGCTTCCATAGAGAAGTGGTCATTCAAGATTTCAATTATTACTTTCACATTAACACATACATAGGTTTCTTTGGATCGAGCTAACAATAAAAATTAAAATTCTACTCTATAATGGCGGGTGCAATTACTTTGTCTTTGTCAACAGTTTCTAGATAATAAATATTAGCGAAAAGTCACATGTATCCTGGAATGTGTGGATGCATTTCGCTCTTATTGGAGCTCGTCAACACACAGTATCCCGGACATACATGACTTTTCAATTCTATACTTCGCGTATATATAGCTAGTATACTGAACTCCCACATTACACGTAAATGTCATGTCTGTCCGGGATACTGTGTGTTGACGAGCTCCAATAAGTGCAAAATTCATTCATACGTTCCAGGATAATTGTGATTTTTCACGAATTTTTCATTATCCTAACAACCAGACGTCGCGACGTGTAGTATTTCTGCATACGGTACAAATTAAGTTTATCGAGATGTAGAAATTAACGCAACCAATTAGGCAACATTTACGTGTAATGTGAGATTTAATACTCATTAGTTCTCATTTACGGTAAGTTTATTATAAGTACTAACATTTTCTGGAATGCACAGGAATAAACTACTAATTCACTAAGATATCCGTAGAGTAAGGCGGGAGCCAACGAATTTTTTCTTGCACCACAACAACATAGACCGCATTGCAGCAACGAAGTGATGAAGACAGTAACAAGTCTGAAATTTACTCTTGCTTGCATCCTCCGTATAGTCCTGATTTGGCACCTTAGGATTTCTGCTCGTTGCTAGAGGTGAAAAAGCAATTGAAACGGTTAACATTTTTCATCAGACACTGAAGTTCAGGCTGCTGTTCGCAATTGGATCAACTGTAAGCAAGAAAGTTTTTTCATGGACGGAATAAAGAAATGGATTCAGCGTTTGGAGAAATGCGTTACACTAAATGGTGATTATGCGATTATTTTCGTAGATCAAGCTAACAATGAAAATTATAATCCTCCTCTATAATGGAGGGACAACATAATGATGGAATCTGTAAAGTAAGGAATCAAAAAAGAAGTTTAGAATTTGAAAGAACGGAAGAGTTTAATTACCTGGAGGCACTAATAACAAGCAGAAGCGAAGACGGAAAAGAAATCAAAGCGAGAATAATTAAAGAAAATAAAAGCGCAGGGATGGTAAACCACCTAATCAGGTCGAAGCAGCTATCGAGAAAAACGAAATTAAGAATTTATAAAACTATTTTAAAACCCGCATTAATATATATATATATATATATATATATATATATATATATATATATATATATAATAACTTCGTGACCTTGGTATGATATGGTAAACCTAATCAGTAGGCGATTAAAGGTCTGTATATTACTTCAAATTATATGTATTTAAAAAACTCTACATGTTTCGGCTGTGTACGCCTTTATCAAGAGAATACAAAATATGAATTAATATATGATTCATATTTTGTATTCTCTTGATAAAGGCGTACACAGCCGAAACAAGTAGAGTTTTTTAAATACATATATTTTGAAGTAATATACAGACCTTTAATCGCCTACTGATTAGGTTTACCATATATATATATATATATATATATATATATATATATATATATATATATATATGAAAAAATGTGTGAAAGTCGTATCCATCCGGGATGTGCAGACATCGATGTTTCATACTCATTAGTAATTGTCAATACACCTTACCCAGAAGTAGATACGACTTTCATTTCCATACTGCGTGTATATATACTTATGATGATAAACGTAATGCTAATGAGAACTCATAATTATTGAATTCTCACATACATGCCATTGCCGCTTTAATTCGTTGCATCAATTTCTACACATGACATTCTTAGACAAAGGTGATTTTGTCATGTGTAGAAATTGATGCAACGAATTAAAGCGGCAATGGCATGGATGTGAGAATTCAATAATTATGAGTTCTCATTAGCATTACGTTTATCATATATATATATATATATATATATATATAGCTGTAGTATGTAGCTATATATATATATAGCTGTGAGACATGGGTGATAAATAAAAATCAGAAGAAAGGATAATGAGTTGGGAGGGAAGAATTCTGAGAAGAATCCTTGGAGGAAGAAATACCAAAGAGGGTTATAGAAGAAGAACTAACGAAGAAGTATATGGCATATATCGAGGACCAAAAATAGAGGAAGTAATAGCGACTGGAAGACTGAAGTGGTTGGGACATTTGGAAAGGATGACGGCTTATAGGATACCAAAACAAGAAAAAGATGGAGAGAAGTAGTGCTAGAAAACTCGAGAGGAAAAAATGTGATAAATTAGGAGATACAATCGAAAGATTGAAGACTATGGAAAAGTGTTATACAGCCCTGGATGGCCTATTAAGATATATATATAAAGAAGAGACCGCAGTTGCTCTGTCTTTATCAGTAGTAATTATTTTTGGATGTCCTGTATGCCCTACACGTACAAAAACAACCGCTATAACAACTGCAATAAGACTAACAATTAGTATTAAATACCTTCTTCAGAACATTGAAACATTTTTCTACTGCTTAATTGACGTTCGTAATTGTAGATCATGAAAATGCTACTCACTAGATTTCCTGATTTTTTGTAGTATCAAATTCAAATGTCGCACATCTTGGAGCAGGCGGAATACTTTTTTGACCAGTCGTTTTTGTTAAAATTTCATGCAATAAAATTAAATGCACGTGTTACAATGACATTTACACCCATAAATTACTGTATACAACCAGGCACATTAGTAAAACTATGTAAATATAAATTTAGTTGCTCCTCCAGTGGCTTATTACCTATGAGATCCTCAAGGATCTGGATTACATAAATTCCTAGATACATCAGTACCATTTAAATATTATGGCTAAATCAACACGTGGGAAGATTATCAAAAAAAATAGTTTTATTTACTTCAGAGCCATGCAGACTCGAGGTAATTTTACATAACAAATTATAGCTGCGCTGGAAGATTACTTAAGTTTAAATAGTAACAATAATGATGTAATTTGTTAAGATAAATATAATCTATTCAATACACTACTTTGCAGAAATTCAATAAATGCAGTTTTAATATTTAATTTAGTTGAAAAGATACAGCAAATACGCAATCGTTGCTATATCAGTGCTACTAGTAATAAAATGATCTCTATCCCTTGTTATTTCAGATACCTTTTCCCGATATTTTAAATAAATCTGAACCATATAGCTGCATTCCTTGTATAATTTAAAAGAAAAGACTTCACAAAAATTAAAAAAAGCTTGATACACAAAAGTGAAAGAAAAATGATTGCAATAGTAATTTTTTATTAGTTTTAAGTAAGAACTACTTAAATACTATTTACGAGGATGATTTAGCGAGCAGCGAAGTCCTTCTTGTTGAAATTCAATATTTGCTAAGCATTCCTGAAACTTTGTCTGATATGCAACAAAACTTCGAGTGACAATGCTCCTTCGAAAACCCCAATTTGCTCCTGGGTTTAATAATTTAAAGGTGATGATATGGGAATACAAGATGATGTGCGACGAGGGTCATCAAAAATGGCAACAACTCCGGAAATTGTCAATAATTTGTATCCAAATGGACACAAAATTTTCAAGCAATAGTACAGCTCTTAAAAAACATATCAAACAAAGAAAACGCACTTTAAATTTCAACCGCAATAATTACAAAAAAAAAATAGCAAAGCAAGAAATATATTACAAAGTATCCAGATACAAGAAACACAAATTTCATAAATGACAGCACAGATTAGATTGTCAATTATAATATCACAAGAGCATAGAAATTAATCGATTATATTTCCGAGTCACGAGACGTATTCTGCGAATACGTCGAGTGAAGAGGTTATATAATGGATTATTTTCGTTTGCTCGAGTGGTATTCGTTACGATTATATAAAGAATTAACTAACGAAATTTTTTTATTGGTTGAAATTAAAAGTACAATTATTATAATAAATATTTGTTGTATTATCTTTAGAAGTTGAATTTGAGGTGCTGCTGATGGTAGAGTTGGCAGAATCTTGTTTATTTCTCATTGCCGTCTGCACGTTTCATGTTGAATGCCCAATCTTTCAAAATACTTGCTAATTGTTCGTCAGAAGTTTGAGCACAAAGTTTATAATTTCGCTGTTCACAAAATTCGGTGAACTGTTTCCAAACATATTTATGTGTTTTAACGGTATTTTGCGGTGTCAAATCTTCAATTTCTTTATCTATTTCGCTCCCCGAGCTTATACCAAAGCGTTCCATGTCGAAAAAATTAAAAAAACCTTATGAAAATTGCTGAATATATTTTTGACGTTTATCAACAAACTTCAAAACACTTGTTACAAAATTCATATTGTTGGAGGAAGCGAAACACCAAAACGGTTATATCACGTCGTCAAGAGTATATTCACTTATCAATACATGGTAACTATTATTACAAATTGAGGGGTGCGGCTATTTATAATAATAAAATTATTTGATAGAAATTAAAATAATTACGGATGCTGGTGAAGTTCCTTCAAAGGTACAGGACGTGCGTGGTATTGGTTAATTTAACATAAATATACAACAACTTAATTACTAAATAAAACACAGCGGCGTCCTTAAATTTTGTATTTATATTTACATAATAAAGATTTGAACTCGTATATTTAAAAGCAATTAAAACAAGGTAATATGTACACGTGGAGTGGTGGATAAGTAGATTAAAATTAACACAAAAAATACTCTGAAACGAACGTTAACGGGGTAGTAAATTAAGGGTTAATTAATATGTATATAAAATAGCCTCTGTATAGAACAATACAGTTTACCTTAAAGTTGGCGATGGCGTCCACGTGGTCTGAAGATATACTCGAACAAGTATATGTAGGGCGATGTTTTTCCGGAGGAATAAGAAATGAATTAGTTTACATTAATTTGGACTCACTTAAAAGAGTAATGTATAGAACAATACAATTTACCTTAGAAACAGAAGAACACCTGGTCGGTGTGATAGCGTCGTGACTTGGACAGTACACAAGGAGTTGTTTTCTCACGAAAGGGTCGCAAGCGAAGAAGGAACTGTTAGTTTTCGTCGATAGAAAATGTCTAGAAACGCTTGGTTTTATGATGTATCGAAGAGGGGGTCGATATCTTGAATTATAGTTAATTAAAACGCGCAACTTGAAGACTTGGTCTGTCGATGTCAGAATTATTCTTAGAGTAACCCTTGTGACATAAGCTCTCTAACGATATCAAACAAGACATATAAAAGAAGATGTAAATAATATTAAATTTAAACAATTTAAAAATGGAATTCATCTAGAAGAAATTCGATATTCTAAATTCAACATTTCGGTCATCGGTTGACGGTTCAGGTAATAAGGGTCGTCGGCGGTCAAGACGGTGACAAAAGAAATAGAAATACTTTCTCTTTGGAAACGAATATACCGAAGAAATGTCTTAAGTTAAAATATAATTAATATGAGATATTTAAAAAACGAATATATGTTTAATTAAGTGAATTAAACTTCTATACGCTATGTGTAACACTATGTAAAATTTGTAATTGCTATTGGCTAAATTTCAAATGAGTTATATAATCAGTAATATACCTGCCCATTATATAAACATAGTATAGTAACAATATAAAGATTACAAAAATAAAATAAAGACGCATGCTCGAGAACAGTTATACCATCCCCTCCGCATAATGTTGACATAGCCAACATTCTTTACATCCGTCAGAATAAACACATGTCCGAAAAACCGTCTATCTGCTAATGCAAAGGTTTAATTTTAGTTAGAAATGCGTAAGAAATACATCACAATATGTTAATATAACAAAAATTTAATGTAAGTATATTTTTATAATATCGTTCTCTTAACATTTTTGACATTTAAATAAATTTTTACAGTTTTTACAGTAAAAGGTACTATATACGTGCGGAATAGATTAAGTATATATATATATATATATATACTTAATCTATTCCGTACACCAACGCAATTCTTATAATGGTATAAGTTGAACTTTTGATTAATATATATTATTATAGTAGAGAACATATTCAGATCTCTTTCAGCTATTTTAGTCGGAGCAAATTTAATGAAATACTTAAAAAAAAACTAATAAAACAAAATTATGCAAACATATATTTTTTCCTAAACATGTTTTATTGATCAACACACAATTTTGATTGCTATGTAATTACTAATTACCATAAGTTATGACCAATATTATATTTCTATAATTATTAATACGTTATTATATAATCCACACATCTTATTGTAAATCATCTCTATTGCTGTATATTACTAATAAATTGTAATACTATACTGTTTTATCTATAGTTGTCGAATTTATTATACATTTTTTTGAAAGGTAGATATTTTAAGTGAAACTTTCTAGTATTTATACTAAATACCACGATTTCTTTCTAGTACTATTTTTGGTTAGTAAAAAATCGATGAAATTAGTTAAATTTGGTATTAATTTTTTATGATGAAATGTATAGTAATTCTTGACAGATAAACTTCTTGAAATACTATAATATTTGGAATATTATTTGTTGCTGCTTTCACTTAATTTTCACACTAATATAAGTATACAAGGTATTCCAAATTATTCAAACGCTATTACGAATTAGTTACTTTTGAATCTCTAATATAAACTATTACTTAAATAATTGTCTCCTAAAATAAATTAGAAGGCTATTACTATAATTCTATCGAAGAAGTTGAAATGAGTGTAACTTTCAATATGCTTTGATGCAACACTAAACACGAGATATTTATCGGACCAGAAATTTAAATTAATCAACTAGCAATTTACTAGTATCGTACTACTACTAGTAATAACAATAATTATAGTAATAATGATAAAAACGCTATTCCTATAAATATTTAACGAACATCCAAAAGAAGAAGAATCTATGGGAAGAGAAAAAAATATGAAAAACATTGATAGTTAAATACAAATGGCCAAAATATGGGCAACTTTTCCCAGAAATAAAAGCTTTCATCTCAGCAATACATCAAGGCAATCAAGTAATATGCACAGAAAATTATAGGAAATACATGATTAAAGACAAAAACATTTAGAAAGATAGCTGCAGGCGATGAAATTTTTAGCCTGAAACCATAGACCATATTACTGCAGGGTGTTAAACACTAGTAGGAACAGAATATACTAGTGGACATAATAATGCATCTAAAATACTATACCAAGAAATAGCACAAAAAGACAACCTCACTAATTATATATGTACATCATGCTCTAAATGTACACCTACAACAATTGTTCAAAATCAAAAATACGATTATATACTCTATATGGATATCACTAACAAGTTTCAGCAAATAAACCAGTCATCGTACTACAAGGAAAGTCAAACACATCACATACTTACTGAATAGACGTAGCTATACCAACAGATAATACATATAAAATTAAAAAATACACACCACTGAATATTGAACTTCAGCGTTTCTGTAAACAGAAAAGCCTATCTATAAATACTTCATTATATCTGTTTGCGGAATCACAATCTATCAGCTCTGTGAGGGTCTAAAATCATTAGAATTACTGTTCACGAATTAAAGCAGCGATCAATAATACTCAACACACGTATTATAATCCGTAAGTTTTTACAAATAGATTAAATTCGAATCGCCGATCTATAATCTCAAGCAAATGACAGAAAAAGGCTATAACAATACATTACACAATAAAACTTGTAGTAAATATCGTTCCATGATTTATATCAACTCCGCAAAATAAACGGCGTACCACCGAACTTATATCCATACAAATGTGGGTAGAGAAAAATGTTTCCCAACTACAGGCTGAGGAAGTGCGAGAACTCGACACCATAGTAATAATAATTATACATAATATATTAATACATAATGCTCTTCATTATAGCAATTAGCAAAATCACCCTGCATCAGTTCTCTAAGGGTCTCATATCATTTAGATTACCAAGAAAGGTTGACGCAGCTATCAGTAATACTCAACTCGTGTCGTACCTACAGTCCGTAATTTTTACAAATAGAATAAATTCAAATCTCTGATTAAACACCCCGGTGTAGAATTAATTCTATAATCTCAAAAAATCATGGAAAAAAAGAACAAAGACAAGACAATAACTTACATGATAACACTTCTAGTAAATACCGTTATGTGATGCATACTAACACCGCAACAGCAGCCGTGTACCAACGTTCTTATGCACATAGATATGTGAGTGGAGTTCAATATTTACCAGCTACAGGGTGCGAGATAACTCGACGCCATAATAATAGTAATAATAATAATAATAATAATAATAAATTAAGAAAAAAATTAGATTATATTAAATTGCAGTCAACTACCTAATTATTTCTGCGTAACAATAAGATATAGTTAGGGTCTCTTTTAGTGTTTAATTGTAAGACTGGTTCATCATGGTACATGCTGGTATGTTAGTAGGTACAGGTTTTTATCAAATTCCACGTTCAAATAAAAATAAACGAAATACAGGGACTAATAGCAACAGTAATATAATAATAGTTCTAAAATTTATAAGGTTTTAATATACAACTATACATACCTACCATGAATAAGAAATTAGCTACCTGCCCATAGACATTCGTTTCTAAATAACTAACATTTTAATTTTCAAATTACCGATTTTTGTTGGAGGTACAGTTAGCCGAGACAACTTTAGAGTATAATAAAAATCTGTAATCTGTGTTTCGTCGATTTGGAAAATGCGTTTGACACTGTACCAAGAGAAACAACCTGGGAAGTACTGAATATAAGGGGACTGAAGATAAATTGATTCAAAAAAGTACATATAAGATAACACTTGATATAATAAGAACAAACAACCAAGTATCTGGAGAGTTTGTCACTACAATGGGTGTGAGAAAGTTTAGGGCGCTCAGTCCCTTTCTATTCATAACAGTTATGGGCGAAGCTGCTAAAAATTGTAGAAGGAATTGCAAAAAAAATCAGGGTATGAATCATAGATCTATACAAGTTTTCGTGACAGAAATGACATACGCTGACGGTGATATTATCGATATCGGAAAAGGACTTGCAAAATAACATCAAAACGTGGAATAAAGGTTTTAAATTTATTAATTCGATTGAACAGTAAAATGATGCAAATTGAAATACTGATCACATCAAGGACTGAGGAAATAGTTGGTGTTATGAATAACAAGAAAATACAGCAAACTGATAATTTTAGATATCTGGGATCGATTTTTAATACGCATGAAGAACTAAGGTCAGTGTTAGTTAGGACGTGTAAGAATTTGCCATGCAAATTTAAATTTCTTAAATAATAGCGGGCATCAAATTTTTTCCAAAATAGTAGCAGGTGACGAAACTTATATTCCCTTTTACGACCTTCCTATCCGCCAAGAGAGGCATGTATAGATTCATGACAATGAGGAAACTTCTACAATAACTAAGAAGCAGCGAGTTATGAAGAAACTTATGTGTGCGGTATTCTTCAGAAGTACGGGCTTAGTAAATTCAATTAAGTTAGATGGACATAAGACAGTTACCGCTAAGTAGTACACTGAAAAATGTTTGCCTGAAGTGTTCAGTTCCAGGCAAGGGAATAATGCTCCACAATGATAATGCATCGTCCCATATGAGAGTTTTAACTCTCCAGTTTTTGGTTGGAAAAAATATAAAAGTAATAGAACATCCGTCGTACTCACCTGATTTAGCAATGTATGACTTTGGGTTATTCTTTGGACTTAAACGCAATTTGCAAGGGTAGAAGGTTTTCGTCTGAAGAAGAGATTAGTACCGCAGTTCACGATTATTTTAAAGGTATTCCGAAAATTGGTTGGGAGCTTTTAAACAGTGGAAAAAAAGAATGGTCAAGTATATCATTACTAGAGAACGGATGCAATTTCCATAAAACGCAATCGGCAATTGGAATTGTGTATAACGTTGCTCAGTACATCCCGGCGTAATTCAATGAAGTATTTGTTTGACTTACTTGGCCACCTGGTCGCAGCGATAACAATGGACAATCCAGCTATTGTATTCGGAGAATATATTCCATAAAACGCAATCGGCAATTGGAATTGTGTATAACGTCGCTCAGTACACCCGGCGTAATTCAATGAAGTATTTGTTTGACTTACTCGGGCACCCGATAAAAACGAACAACCCAGCTATTGTATTCGGAGAATATAGTCATGTGGTAAGAATGTCCGTTCTCTAATCATTACTGAAGGGAATTACTTTGAGCATATTTAAAATAAAATCCTAGAAAATATTAACCGTGTTTTTTATTCTCAATAATTTCAGCTTGTCTCTTGTATAAGTCCATTGCTCTTATAGCTCTTCTCGATATCCAAATGTAACTTGGTGCACCGTAAAATTATATTTTAATATTTTTTAATTAATAGTTCGTCTACCATGTATCAATTAATTGTAAATCATAAAATTATATAATAAATAATTCTCAACCGAAAAAAAGTTTTTTATGACAAGTTCTTTTTTAATGCCATATATGAGATTAATGTTATAAGATATTATATAATATCATAAATGAATACAATTTTTGTAATTTACAGGCAGCGACCTAGAATTTAGTTTTATTTTATTTCTTCAATGCGTTTTACAGATAAATAGAATTGCTTAGTTGGCTTCACCACTAAGCAATTCTAAATAATTAGTAAAACCTACATTAATAAACAAAGGAAGGTGCTAGCAAGAAAATTGTCCAAAAAAATGTGTAAATTAAGAAATTTAAATAATTCTAGTCAATGTTAAATTAAGCTTACCTTATTAAAATCAATTCCATTAAACCTATCGTGTATATGTAAAACCGCCAGTTTGAGATTACGAACACTTTAAGAAACAATAAACGGCATGACGTCAACTATCAGAATAGTAAATATTCCCGGGGCACGAACACCTTCTTTAAAACCTCAGAAAGATCTAAAAATCTATCTGCTCAGATATCCTTGTACGTGTAGTGGAACGAAAAATAACGTAACATTTTACGGTAAGTTAAACTGAAGGGCAGTTTATAGCGACTATAACCCTTTTTTATGATGGTACTGTAATACGGCCTTTAAATTGCTTCCATTGTCCGTGCCTGACATTTTTTCCGCTCCTAGGCTTCGAGAAAAAGGCTACGTATGGATCTCAAATCGTTGCGGATAAGGTCGTAGAAGTGTTGTTGTTGTTGACGTTTCTTTTTGTACAGAGATTTCGTGGTTCTAGGTCGTATCTATGCCGCCTCTATTTTTACGAATTAAATGTGCACGTACCTATTATAGTAATTCATTTTTTTATAATTACCTGTACTATTGCTATTAAGTAAAGCTTTATATTAAAAATACTTGAATAGAACAGTTAATATATGCAGTCAATTATAAAGACGTAACTATAAAGAAATGTAGTTGATATACATAATATTTTAAAATCTAAAAATATGTACTTACATATATTATTATCTTTTCCAGCAATGTGAATAAACTACATTACAAAGTATATTGATAATACGAGTGGAACATTGAAAGTTGTTAGAAAATAAAAAAAAAGGATTCATTTAAAAAAAATTAAGTGATTTTATGGTTTTTCAAAATATTCCCCTTTAACGTCAATACATTTTGCATTTCATGAAACCAGTCGTTAAGGCGGCTTGGTTTCTTAGTTATTATTAGATAAATGCATAAAATCATTCAAAAATTAGCTAATTTATTATATTTTTTTAAATTAGGCTAAAAATAATTGTTTATTTAGAGTTTAATTTTTGCTGAAAATTATAAAAAGGGGACAATGCCAAAGTGATAAGTAATAGGAAATCAAGACAAAATAGTTAATATAGAAATAAATGTAGAAAAAATGAAGAAGTCGATTGTTTCAAGTACTTAGGAGTGTTAATAGGAAAAGATGGAGATATGGAAAACGAAGTCAATGAAAGAATATATAATGCTGCACGTATATATCACAGCCTTAACAAAACTTTGATCAGGAAGAAGGAACTCAAAAAAGGTATAAAATCCTTATCACAATTAATAATCGTATACTAAATACGTGTTTCGACAACTAAGTTGTCATCATCAGTAGCTAGAACCACTAATTAAAGTAAAGCTAACACATATAATAACGCGACACTTTGATTAGTGGTTCTACCTACTGATAATGGCAACTTAGTTGTCGAAACACGTATTTAGGATACGAGTAATAATTGCAGTAAAGGGATTTATGCCTTTTTTGAGTTTTTACCTAACTACAGTCTCCAAAGAAATACTTTAGGAAGAAGGAAATAAGTACACTTACAAAAATGGCTGTGTATAAAACTATATTTAGGCCCATCCTAACCTATGGCAGTGTAAGCTGGGGAATAAATCTTTGAAAAGTAAAATACAGGCCATGGATATGAAGTATTTAAGAGCAGTGAAAGGAATAACGAAACTAGATAGACAAAGGAACGACACAGTAAGAAAAGAACGTAGAATCAGTCATTAATGATATTGAAAGAAATCAATTAAAATAGTTTAGGCATTTAAATCGAATGAATGATAGAAGTCAGGTCAAACGTTTATGTGACGCTAGAGTTCAGCACAGGCCAGCAAAAGAAAGACCTAAGAAAACTTGGAATGATGATGTCGCAGAAATTTTGAAGAAAAGAGAAAAAATATGGACTGATGCTCAAATGGTCAAAACTGGTCAAAATTTGTATAATCTATCTAACAACATTACACCTTAGGATAAACAAGGTTTTAAGATTATGTACGTATGCATGTATATTTAAAAGTTGAGGATTATTGGAATGTTAAAAATCGACGCATGGAATTTCATAACTAATCCGGAAACTTGATTAAATCCTTGTTCACTCCCCAAATAAAAAAAAATCATATTAAACATCTACTAGTAATTTCATATTTTGAAGAATTACAAACTAAGTTTCTCCTGGCTCGAACTCGACATCTCTTTCATTTTCTTATTTTTTAAAGTTCAGATTGTCATATATGTACTTCAATTGCAATTTTTTTTTTTAATTTTTGCAAAAAATTGTTGAACTTGTACGTACGCACAATCCGATAGATGAGTTGAATCTTCTTTTCAGAAAATCAGACTAATATTTCTAGCAAAAAATAGATTGCATGTCGATGCGATAATTCACATCAAGCTTTGATACAAAATAATACAAATCTGTATAAAAACAAATTTGTATCTCTATATGCATGGACACACAGGACGTATTTACCAGCTTTTGCTTCAACTACCAGACGCATGCGTCTGGTAGTTGAAGCAAAAGCTGGTAAATACGTACTATGTGTCCATGCATATACAGACACAAATTTGTTTTTATACAGATTTGTATTATTTTGTAATATTTCTACTTTGTTAATAATACGAAATGTTTATAAACAGACCGTTACATAAATGTGTCAATAGAGTTTCTTAATTTTTTTTCATTCGTACTTACTTTCAGGTCACGACTTCTATTTATGTCAATGCTTTTAAAAAATAGAGACGAACGATTTTCCTTATCTTTGTCTTTGCCGTTTATTTTAACATCAAAAGATTGCAGTGTCACGTCCATTTCGAATACAGTGTTTACAATAACGTTCGAACTCCCGTAAAGCAATTATGCCACTCTTCCGAGATACATCAGAAACCAGGCTTTTATACTGTTCCACTTGTTCATTTGCTGACGTAAAAGTTATTTGACGTACTTTATCTTTCATTTTTGGAAATAAAAAGAGTTTTTTGCTCTATTCAATGCGTTGTTCTTTTGATCGGGAACCAGTTGATGTGGAATCCATCGACAACAAAGTTTTCCCACCTCTAACTGTTTATGTAAAATGCTTAGTATTTGACTCATACCAGTGTCCAATGTCGGCCGAAGAAATTCAAATAATGTCCTAAGCATTGCTCGAAGGGTGAAAATATTATCGTCAGTAACAGCAGTTTCTGGGCGTTCTTCACGAAATTCATCACTAAGAAAAAACGATCTCTTTTGAATTCGTTTTGTACCAATTATAAATTGTTGCCTTGGATGGAGCTTTTTCGTCAAATGCATTTCTAAACCGATCTTCAAATAGTTTACGCGTTAATCACGATTTAAAATCGTAAAAAAATATAGGCTGGAAATATTCTTTAATCAAATTAATTTTTGGGTGAACACAAAATCTTTAAGTCATGATAATTAACAAACATTAGAGTAAATCGAACAAACCACACGGCAATCAACTCACAAAGCATTAAAAAGTATCTAGCTGTCAAATAAAAACAAATTCCATCTTTTCTAAACATGGCCATTCTAGATTTTTTCAGTGTTCACCTAATATAGGTATGTCACGGTATACAGTATTTAAATTACTTTTTTGTGTACTTTTTTGACATACGCTGAACACAATGCAATTATAAATTATATTATTTGATATTTCCCATTCATTTTAGATTATGAACCAAAAACTATTTCATTAAATTACATGTTTTGATTAGTTTTCTGCTCGTCATACAACCTTTTAAAGAATCATAAGACAACACTTTTTTCATTACAGTGTGTCCTTTCATGTTATAATCGAATAGGTATTTTTCATTCACAATCATCTCCCTAAAATCATGTTGCTCTTATTTTTTCAATTGATTGCTTCTGACAGCAATGTTAGCGTCAGCTAATTCTACTAGCCTTCATCATTTTCTCTGCAGCTGAGTCTTTTGATCATTTAATCACTAGCACTACGGTTCACTATGTCAATGGTTTTTGCAAGTACTACAAGAAATACCATTGCTTTTCAACAATTTTTTTAATAATAATTTACTGTGCAATACATTGCTTAATGTAGTTAACAATTCACAAAAACAATTTATAAAAACTATCTCATCAAATACTTCTGGTATTTAGACTCCACCTATGGCACGTATAAAATGTAAAAGTGTTTTGACAGGAGAGTAAAAGTTGGCAAAACTCTTTCCCTGATAAGTATATTGCTGATTTCAGTCATGTTCTAAAAGTCTACTGTAACATTTCGCCCAAGTCTGTAAGATAGATAAGTTTTTAAATCGTTTAAAGTAAATTCTTTGTTATTTTTGTATTAATATCGACAAAAAAGAATTCAATTATTCTTAATATACTATATTTAAAGTTAGTATAGAATTGAATTTGTCAATAAAACGTTTGCCATTCCATTTAAAGTAACTATATTGGTCACAACTTTCAGTAGTACCGAAAATAATATTACGATTATAAGAATATGGATCACGCAATATTGATTACACAGCGCTAAATCGCCGAATGAACTAAAATGCTTTTTCACTTTTCCATAATTTTCCGTTAACATTAGTGCTATTTAGCTATCGAATTGAAAATCTTTTTACCATTCTGATCAAATATTTCAATGTGAACCCTAAGTCAATTACTTCCAGATTCTTCTCCATCATTACTCCTCACTACGTATATGTATTTGTAGCTCTGGCTTTACGCAATAGCGCAATAATAAGCTGAATTAATTCCGTCTTCTACGCAAAAAAGATTTAACGTCATGCGGTTCCAAAAGAATGTACAAGGAACTTGAACATTGAGAATTGGCTTTTAATAGTAATTTCTTGTTCTAAAGTACCATTCCAGATACGATTGTGTCAGCTATGTGAAAAGATTCCACATGTTCCGTACCATGCTTCGACGCATGTTATAATGAGGTCCATAGATGTGTCGCTTTTCTTTTCATGTGGTCGCAATAAACATTAACAAATTTTCATGAAGTCTTTGATGCTCTTCAATCAGCATTCCCGGAATCCATCATGCACTGTGTTTACGAAGCTGTAAATCTGTTAATAAAGTGCGTTGGATATTTGCTACGTGCTAAACAGAAGCGCTAAAACATTTCGTCACTCGTCTCCGTATGGCAATAGCTAACGATCTCTACGTGTGTCTTGTACACCAACATAACTAATTTTGATTAGTTGAACAATTTCATTATTATTAAAGGTTATTATGGTGCGTTGTGTTTGGCACTTGTGTCTCAGTTATTATGAGAGCAACTTGACCATTGCGAAATAACGTTACCTAACATGTTTTACGATTGATTATGTATTAACAAATACCACCTACATTAAAGTAAAGCAAATTCATTCTTACAGAGATATATATATATATATATACAGCGTGTACTTGAAATAAAAAGACAACGTATGAAAAATCAGAAAATGTAATTATATATAATATAAATCCAAAATATTTTTCAAAAATTACCTGTCCTAAAAGAGAAAAGAATGACAAAGATATTTAAAAAAAAATTGTAACGCCAATGTGCAATTATAAAAAGTATCAGAGTCGATATCTTAAAGTCGATATCTTAAACCGACAATAGCAAAAATAATAGTTTTGTTATTACCCATATAATCCAGCTGTTACGTATCTAAACATACGCTATAGCGTATGTGTGTGTGAAGTATTTATTATTTATACACATTCTGAATATTTTGAATTCATAGGTATCACGTAATACAATTTTTGGGATGTTTTTAATTTCTGGGTTCGCGTCGTAATTGAGTCAAAATATTTTGGATTTATATTCTACATAATTACATCTTTCCGTTTATCTTATGTTGTTTCTTTATTTTACGGACAGCCTACGTTATACGCTATAGCGTATGTGTGTGTATGTGAGGATTTATTATTTATTCACATTCTGAATATTTTGAATTCATAGGTGTCACGTAATATAATTTTCGGTGTGTTTTTAATTTCGGGTTTCGAGTCGTAATTGAATCACAATATTTTGGATTTACATTCTACATAATTACATCTTTCCATTTATCATAAGTTGTCTCTTTATTTCAAGGACAACCTGTATATCTTAAGTTACAAATTTGGATATGAAGGATTTGCAAGATTTTACGATAATTTACTTCAGTCACTGTGAAGTATCTATGTACTAGTAATAATATAGGTTTATATACTTCCAAAAATTGTATATATTTTTTTTAAAAATCATGAAATAATGTTTATTAAAAATGGGATTTGCTTAGCATAGTTATGTTTCAACACAACTGTCGTTAAATTCTGTTTATTAAGTATTAAAGCTTTCTGTTTTATTAAATTATAAACAAATAACAATAAAATTGTGAAATGAATTTTAACTATATTTCTAAAGAAAGTTTTTGTTCGATATTTATTTCGCTTACATTTATCTTTCCCTTTAAATTGTTCTATTCGTTAATTAATGATTTATTCAGTAAAAAATCTCGTATTTGTAAAGAATATAGCGATTTAAATTTTAAATAGTGGCCTTCTAGAGATCTATATTAGCCGTCCTTTCCTTGAAACTACCCTTGGTTCAGTTCTGATGCACTCGATGAGATGGCGCTGAAGGCAGTAACCACTTGTTCTCAATATTGACTAGGTTTTATGTGAAAATCCGATAATGCATGTGTATATTCACTTGTTAATTCATTCTTTCATTTATCATTTATTATAAATCTATACGAACGTACATATTTTTAAATATAAATATAACAAATCACAAAATCAGAGATCTTATATCTGCAAATATTGCCTCAATGACTTAACTTACATTATTTATATCAATCTGTTCAACTTTCTATAAATATTTATTAGAAATAATTTTATTTTGAGATATTTTTTTCAATGTCCAAAATACATTTCATATTTTACCATAATTTAACCAAAAACACAAACGGGAAGAAATGTGTTCTTTTATAGAATGCTCTCACAACCAGGGTGGTTCTAAAAACCCTCAGGTCAAATTTTATGCAACTTTTTCAACGTCACTGAATGACTAAAAGCCATGCAACGGATGGCGAATTCTAGTTCCTGATTTCACCGATAGGGGTTAGAACTAGTTTACGGTTTCTATTCCCTCGCCAAAATGCCACCCTACTTTGCAAATACAATAAGTACACGAAAACCTAAACTGCATCTATTGCATACAAGGTGGCACAACTATAGAGATGCACTGCAACTTGAGACAATTGCATTTTAAGGCGTTCCTGTTTATTGAATGAAAAATGAAATAATTTAATTTTAAAAAGCTGTGAGTGCTGTCTACCAACAATTTCGTGGCTTGTTTGGTTTTTAAAGACCATAATTGAACGCCAAAATTGAAGCTAATTTCCTTATTTTATTAAAAAAAATATATATAGAAGTATATGATTGTATATTGATTTAGGGAATTCAATTTCTTCAAGTAGTTAGGAAAATTTCTTTTTAGTAGGTACTAGATAATAATTAAATTAAATCTCAATGATCAAGTTTGTTTCCTGTTTACGTTGAATATTGTATTAGTGGCTAATACTCGCATACTAGACATCACACATTTTATCTTTTTTGCATTCATACGCTAAGCATATTATGCAGATTATCAGTTTATGTAAATGTAGTCACATTGAACATAAATAAATATATATTTCTAAGTGTATTCTCTTTTCACGTATTACGTTTATAAATATATAATTTGTATCAATTTGTTAAATCTTAATGAATGTATAGAGCTATCCTGGGAAGAGTTGTAATCTAAGGCTGAACGAACTTATATATACACTCAGACTTGTATTTACGATATAATAAGTTCAATATTTTGAAATTTATAGCAATTCTCTATATATTCTTTAATACTATTCTATCCAAATTTTATTTTACGAGGGTTGGTACAAGAGACTTAATTTATATCTAGGAATATATGTATACCCGGAAATATAAACTACACAGAAAACGTTGAATTTGCAGGAAATTCATTTGTTTTAAGATTACTACTTACACTACCTCTTACCTTCTTAACGTTGTCAAATTATTATGCAGACTAACTGCGTTATGCAATATATATATATATATATATACAGTGTGGCCGCCATCCATAGCGCGATGCATGTATTAGTAACTACTGGTCGACTATAATGGGCGTGTCAACTTGAATTGCCACACCGACAGCGGGCGTATTATTAAGTTATACGTATAAATGTATTCGTAGGCAAAGCAAGTGAAAAGCAGTGTAGGAGGTATTTTGTTCCCGATATAAGTAAATATTTGCACTTGTTTGAAGCATCAGATAATCACTGATAACATCTCAGTGAAGTAACTCATCACAGCTTCATAAACAACAAAAGAAAAACAAACATACATAAACAGAACTACTAGACTTTAACATAAAGAAACTTCTTAACGAAAATAATATTTAGTATTATAGTAGTATTACACTCTAAAAACTTAACAATAATAAAATACTTAAAAATAAAATATTTACTTCTTAAAACAGAATTGTAATTCAACATTGCAATAAACCTGCAATTAGCTAAAAGAAAATGTTATTCTTAAGCAATAATTAAATTCTAAATAAATTAATTAGTTAAGTGTTCAAATAAACCTCCTTCTTGACACGAACAGTAACCCAACCGATTATAAAAATTCCGACGCACATTTGTTAACATATCTATTGTGACAGTATTAGTGACTTCGGTAATTCTCGCGCGAAGTTCCTCTAGATTTGATGGACGTTCATCACCGTATCCGTAGATCGAATTATGTAAAAAGGGCCATAAAAAGAAATCGTTAGGGGCTATATCAGGAGATCGCGCTGGCCATTTAATAGGACCCGAGTTACCGATCCATCTGTTTCCAAAAACCACGTTTAAAAAGATTGTTACATAACGGGTATTGTGCGCTGGGCAACCATCTTGCTGGAACCAAACTTCATTAATATTGAACCGCTCCCGTACTGCGGGGATAATACTATTTTCAAGCAACTGTAGATATCTATTTCCGTTTAAATTACCGTCAATAAAAAAAGGCCCAATTATATGATCCCCAATTATACCTGCCCATACGTTTAGCTTCTCTGGATACTGCGTTCGCGTTGGTATATTCAAATGTAGATTTTTACGCGACCAGTAACGGCAAACTGCGCGGTTATGATGTCCGTGTAGTCGAAATGTTTTTTCATTTGTGAACAATACGTTATTAAGAAAGAATTCATTTTCGTGATATTTATTTATCATTCTTTCGCAAAATTGCATACGGCGATAATAATCATCGGGAAAAAGTACTTGTGAACTTGTAAATTTGTATGAACGATATTTATTAGTACGTAAAATCTTTTGAGCCGTTGTTTTACAGATACCTAATTCGCGGGCAATTTGTCGAGACGACATATTGGGATTTACTTCTACTAAAGCACATACTCGAATTTCTATATCACTTATATTCTTATCCGGAACAACTTTATTTTTATTAGTTACTAAATAAAATGTAGTTTCGAATCGATTAACTTTCCTACGAATGGTGCTTGCATTGGGAATTTGACTTTCAGGGTAATTAGCTGCAAATAAAACTCGAGTTACTTCCGCGGAATTACAACCGTAAAATTGTTTAATCATAAAGAGTTTTTGCTCCGGTGTATAATACTCCATTTTTTAAATGACCGTTACGTACACCAACAACGCGGTTTATTAAATATTGTGAGCGAGTAGTTCCCCTGACGATATAAACATTGCAACTAACACCCATATGCGGGAGCGACAGCTAATGCGCTTGCGCGACTACACCGTCTAAATGTGAATTTATTGGACAAATACGAGTGCATCATAGGGATATGCGAAATACTAGGCTCTCTTGTAATCCATTGGAACATTGCGCCTACTTCTTTACCGTTCTAACACACGGACACCTCTGTGTGTTTTGCTTACACTACAGGTTTCGCTATAGTGCAGACGCACGCGGCCACATGGTATACTAGAATAACATAACTTAACGCTGAATGAAGTCATTAAACAAGGAATAGTTAAACTAAAACTTCTTAATATCAGATATTGGAAGCCAACGTCCGTTTATCTAACAGAACTGTGCTACGAGGATAATGTAATAATACAAGGTGACCAATATACACCTGACTGATTTAAATAGCGCGCCATTTCTGATACAAGCAACGTAGGTGGCGCTGTAGTAATTGTTTAAAGTATATGCGTCATGTTGATCATGGAACACTACACGATCCAACAACACGTCCGTATTGTTAAAACGTTTTATTTCAATGAGCCAATGATTGCAACTATACGGAATCTGCGACGAATCTACGATCGAAATAATGTACCCAGTATCAACGCCCATCGTCAATTAGTGTGGAAACTTGATCATAGCAGTGAAGTAAAAGAGTTTCCAATGTCTGGTCATTTTCGAACTACAGCTACAGCCTAGATACCACGAAAGTCGCCGACAATACAGTTACGCAATATTGCAGCTTAACAGCCATACGAACGATTCTTGCCGAAAAATCATAATAAGCGATGAAGCCTACATCGATATGAACGGACTTGTTATCAAGCAACATTGTCATATCTGGGCATTAGAAAACCCCCATATCATCCATCAACGACCACTTCATCCCCGTCGAGTTACAGTTTAATGCGATGTTTGTTATGGAGGTGCCATCGACCCTATTTTTTGAAGACGCTGCAGGTAATTATTTTACAGTAACTGGCGAACGCTACCGCAACATGCTGCAAACCATTCTGATTCCTCAAATTCAATAACTTCATCAGCAAAACATGTGGTTCCAGCAGGGTGAAGCAACTTGTCATACAGTTAGGGAAGCAATGAATCTTTTGCGAACAATATTTCCGGGGTGTTTACTCTCTCGATTTGGCAATGTCATTTGGTCCTCAAGGTCAGCCGATTTAACGGCTCCAGACTTCTGTCTATGGGGATTTTTTAAAAATAATGTTTCTGCGAACAAGCCAAACACTGTAGAGCAGCTGAAGAACAACATTCGGGAAGCGATTCAAAATATTCCTCCTGAAACCTACCAAAAAGTAATGTAATTAAGAAGGCGGCTTCCAGAGGCGGACATTCGTGTGATATTATTTTTCCTACATAATTTCTAACTTTCAATAAAGGATTAAGATAAAAAAATTTACGTATTTTATTTCTTTTTAAAAATATTTAAGAGACAAATCACTTCATTTCAAACCAAATCACTTATATATTCGCTACTTTGTATTAGGGAAAATAGAAAATTTAATATCCCAAAGAAACATTAAAGTCACTACATATAAAAATTTTTAATACAAAAAAATACAGAAAATAAGAAAGATACATACAGGGAATACATACATAATAAGGAGATAAATTTACATACTTAGGAGTATAAACAAAGAAAGAACACTAGAGAACGTAGTAAATGCGAGAATAGTGAACAGTTGGAGACTGTACAATAGCATACAGATCAACTTTTTAAATAAAAAGGAAACCAGTACAAAATAGAAATAGTCAAAAGAATTATAAAACCGATATTGATGACATGCGTATAAATCTTGAACAACAACACAAGAATAGAAAAGTAGATTAACAAGTATTTAAAAGAGAATGAAAACCAAGAATAGCTAAAATTGAAAACTAGATATTCAGAGGAAACCTAAACATGGCCTCTGTCGAAACGATGACAGAACAAGATGTCATGTATTGAGAAGAGATGATAACAGATTAATTAGACAAATTCGACGCGAAAACAATTGGAAGAAATAGGAGAGCCAAACTAAAAAGAACGTGGAAGGAAGAGATATGACCAGTAGCTGCGAAAATAGGAATGAGACGAGATGATATATGAAAGTGCCAGCGAATTCCCTTGCATGGCTTCTATTGACTCAAAATGATGTCCACGAAGTGGTAATTTCAGTTAATGAAATAAACGAAAGACACACAGGGTCATATCTGGCGAATACTTATTTTTCATGAAAAACTGACGAATAATGATGGCAGTATGTGATGGTGCATTATCATGATGCAGAAACCATGAATTTTTTCGCCATAATTGTAGTCGTTTTTTTTACGAATCGACTCACGTAAACGACGCAAAAGGCCTAAATAGTATTCTTTGTCGACTTTTTGACAAGTTTGAAGGAAGTCTTTGTGGACAATCCCAAGGAAGTCAAAGAAAACTGTCAACATGACCTTTATTTTTGACTTGCTTTGACGTGTTTTATTTGGCTTTGGTTCGTCTGCAGCACGATAATCACTCGATTGTTGAGCTGCTTCCGGGCTATAAGCATAGATCTAAGTCTCATCGCCAGTAATTATGCATTTCATATCATCATTAGTCATAGAAAACATCTCTTCAGCCACTTCAATACGACGTCTTTTCTCAAACAAATTCTATTCGATTTTGGTACAAGAAGATAACAAGCGCTAACCGGCCTTTAAAATTGATCCTTTCGATATACCAACAATGTTTATAAGGTCTCTTTGAATGAATCGACGATTGGAAAATACAAGTTCCTTGATTTTGTTGATGTTTTCATTAGTTGAGGTTGGTGGCCTTCCTGAACAAGGTTCGACTACTTCACGACACCTACCAAATAATTTGTACCACTTAAAAACTTCACCGTAACATTTTTCTAATATTTTTAATATGTTCGTACAAAAAAATTTTGTACACAAAATTTAATGTTAATTCTTGGTTCAATAGATTAATTATCCATATTAAAAAATCGCCACAACAAATTTTTCACAATTACAATTATAAAAGACGCTGTAATTTCTAAGCTAACAATGAGATTTCGGTCACCTGTTCACAGTAGACATACCAATCTACCAAATAAATATACACATCGATATTCATAGCTCAAGTATTTTTAAAAAATACAGCCTCATTACTTTTTGTCCACAGCAGTAAGTCATGGATATTCAAATCCAATCTACGTATCTATAATTTACAATATATTTATTCTGAATATTTACTTACAAGAGTACTTATACACTCACCAACTATCGTCGTGGTCTTTAAAAGAGAACTTTCACATAACGATTTAATTTTCCTACACCACAGTAAGAGGTACCACACGAAGTCTTCTGTTATTCATATTTACTGCAGTTCAACTGGAATTTCAAGAGAGAAGCAAGAAGAAATTTAGTAAGAAAATTCGCAGGAAAAATCATGGGGGGTGCACTCTTAAGCTCAATACGGTAACTTGTACACCCTCTTACTGAACTCAGTGCTCCAGCAGACTTGGCAGAGCAAGAACTACGTCACACGCTTTGGAATCAGTACCAACACTTACTGACTTTTCTGATGCGACAGAATAATTCCATAAACATGAGCGAGGAGTAAAGAGCTCGATCGGCAGCTTAAATTTAAGTAATAGTACCATTCTCAGTTGGCAAATATTCTCGGAGAGGTTGATACGTTTCAATAATATTCGAACTGGCTTTAATAGATATAGATCTCGATTGGATGAAATTTCAATGTAGCGTTTGGAGTTTGTTGCATGTTACTAACAAAATCGAATTACAATTTGCTGTCTAGGTATTAGAAGAAATTAAATAACGTCATTTAAATCTTCCAAATTGTATTATTTGTAAGCTAATTTATAAAGTACCTTCCTCCTAAATATATTTATACCTTTGATGAGTTAATCATTTGAATCGTCAACTTTATGAGCTTAAAATACAGCATTAAATTCCACGTGTCGGAAACGTGGAAGTAAAATAAAACCGGACTATATGCCACCTTAGTCATTTGTACAGGAATGTGTTTGGCTGTGCAAAAATAATTGGGCGTTTTTTGGATAGAATTAAAATTTAATTATTAGATATAGAGGGTTCAAGAAAATTATATTGTTAAAAGTTGGGTATGTCTTTGCGTCGTTATAAATTTTGTGGCTATACATTAGACAATTTTATTAATGTGAAGCTCCTTATGGCTTCATTCATTTATATAAATTTATTGGACTAAATGTAAGGGCAGTTTACTTACTGTATGAATCTATTTGTATATACACGAGAATGAAGGTGCTGAGCAAATCAAGGAACCATTCTTGAAAGTCGTAGCCTGTGGCTTCATAAGAAAAATCAGTTTTGACAATACAAATGTTGAAAAATTATACACATCCAACTGCCTCTCGTATGCTATACCTATATCACCTTATCATTTTCCGATATGATTGGTAGCATTTGCTAACTGTTTTCCAATACATTATGTTCAGCATATTCTTCCTGGAGAGTCTGCGATGAGAATTAAATATTAGAAGTGGATTCAGAATTGTCGAATAATGTCAAATATAGCTAATTTCATAATTTTCCATTTATATTGGAAATAAATAATTAGTAGTATTAAGATATGGAGATTTCTTTCCAGTACCGCTTTGTGGGAAAAATCTTATGCTACATCATTGGACAGTAACTAAATTAATTACCAGGGGTTTGATAGAGGTCCAGTACATTGGTCTATTGGTCTGGCAACGCTTACTAAATAGAATCAAATTTATTAAAAAAATTGGATGCTCGCATTTGGAATACTTCTTTTAGTATAATTGCTATTCTAGCATTATGTTTCTTTGGGCGTTTCGCCGCAATAAACATAAATTGTTTATTAAAAAAAAGTAAAAAGTCGTTATACTAAACTAAGTGTATTTATATACTGTAATTTTAAGTGTTTCAAAATAAAATTACTTTTTTGATTTAGAGAAACTATAAGCATTAAATATTTATTTTTTTTAAGTTAAAATCATGTTTTAAATTATTTCCTTTTTTGCCTGTACCTACTATGACGGATGAGTGCTACAAGTTTGTTTCATTGTACGTCTTCCGCAAATGAATGGTCATCTCTGTACTGTGTCTCAAAGTTATTATAAATTAAAATTAAGACAAGCATGCAAAGAAACGCAAAACTAGAAAAGCAATTTATCAATCTAACTGTTAAAAAACAACAACAAAAACAAAGCAAATGAGAGCTATTACTATTCCAAAACTTGGGTATTGAAATTTATTTTTGGCATTCGTTGTTAACATGAATACCCAGAGCCGTTCATACGATATATGCCGCCCATGCGCAAGGATAATTTTGTCGTCCTTTACCCCACCCCATTGATTAAACATAATTTCTCAGAAATATTTTTATCTTATATCAAACAAAAGCATATAAAATATAATAAAATATACATTTTATTTAATAAGATATTAAATTAAATTAACAATAATTATAAACTAAATACATTGATATTTATAGAAATATACAAAATGATATTCATACATTATACAACAAGACACTTGAAAATACTCGATTATACGTGGCGTATTGCCCGAAACGTGTTTTTTTAGGCAATGCGTCGAGTTTCGAGAATTTTCAAGTATCGAGTTGTATATATATATAGACTATATCATGATAATAAAAAGAAAAAAGTTTTGCGAAACGAGCCATGATGACAACTATCAAATCTGACAATTTAGTAATGTCAAATTTTTGAAGGCGATACCACAGTAATATAATAGTAGATTTGGCAGCGAATATACAAAAGTTCGTATATTCCGAATATACAAAGGTTCGTATATTCGTTTTGCGTCATAATACGTAAATGACCACATGAAAATCCTGCATTTTCATTAGTTCATAATTTTAGAGTGATATAGTCAATACATTATCTGATTTATACCTTCAGAATTTTTTTATTCTAATAATAGATACGTCCGAAGCCTTTCTTGTCTCATTATAGACACTTAAATATTTTTTTTATTATTTTAACTTTCGAAAAGTTTCTCTCATCGCTAGTAACTAGCTGTCACCGGTAATGTTAAAAAAACTATTAAGGCATTCGCTAAATCAGGTAGTTGAGATTATTTGTAAATATGTTTAAAATGACATGCAACGTGCCAATTTCAGGGGAAACATAGCCGCGACGTTCTCAATTTCATCGCATAAATCGTCAGTTACCAGATCTTTTTAATTTTTTAATGGGTCATGTAACATATTCTCTACAGGTTTACATTGGATTTATATATTTCAAGGAGATTTTATTTAAGTAGTTGAGAAATTAGAAAATTGCTTTATCGCTTTTAGTTGTTCGAACTTTTCTTCTATTTTGATAATGCACTGTCCAATATATGTCGACAACGCACGAGAGCTGTTCCGTGGTGAAAGCTTTCGTTAAGTATTTGAAGATTTTGAGACCTTCCCATCCCGCGTATGCCTGGCACTAATCAGATCCCTTAACAGAGACCCGACTGTCCTCTTATACTCCAGCTAGAGACGCGCCTGGTGTGTACCTAGGGACGCGCCTGGTGTGTAGCTCAACCCCGCGGAAGAGGTCCGCGAACCAGGCTAAAGTGGTGTTTTTCGCCAAACAGAATACACTATAAAAAGATTTTGTACTTGAATAATTACAATACTTTAGTAGTTGTTTGGGCTATTTCGATCGTTTGTAGGATCTGAATAAATCGGCAGTCAATCTACTGCCGTCTTCAGGGTAGCCCCGAGAAGGACTAGTTCTTGCCAAACTTATGTTTGACATATACATCCTCCTAATTTTTTTAATTGCGAAATTGTCTCGTTTGAAATTCTAACCAGGTCTGAAATTCGAAACTTTGAACTAAATCAAACACGCTATTTGGTGTCAGAATATTATTTCTTAAAACCTCTTTATATATTTAAACTGTAGTTTTAATATTCTACATTACTGCGCTGTGTTGTGTGTGCCTGGGGTAAACTTGTCTATTCTGTCTCTGATACCGTTGTTGTAAGTCTTCTCATATCTATACATTTTCCGAATAATTGGTAGCCAGGTATCTTTTATCTGCATGCTCGATGTACTTACTGAGCCTGGAGATAAACGATTGTTCAGTTGTTCTCAAAATTTCAATAGTTAAAAACTTTTGAATAACATTTATTATGTTCTCTTGATTGTTAACATGTATGATAACAAAGATTATTAACATCGTTCCTTTGGTAATTACAATCTTTCAGGGTGCACGATGTCATCATGTAGTATTGGCTTTTATCTTACTTTTTTGTAATATTGTCTATATACACATGATCCTTAAATGCTAGAAAAGTTCAAAGTGTTAAATTACATTGTAATGGAGTATTCAGGAAGAAAACCCATACCGATAGATTCTTGCATGCAACATACCATCACCATCCTAAGCAGAAGAGGCCTTTATCAAAACGCCAATGCATAGAGCAGGGACGACCAGCGACGGCGGAGGCGGAGGAAGAAAAGCGACACGTCAAAAAAGCATTGGAGAAGAACGGTTACTAAGAGGTAATAAAAGCTCCAGGAAAACCCAGAACGGTAACGCCACCAACAGAAACGGGACCAGTTAGAGGATTCGCCCGTCTAGCTGACATCTCTGGAGTCACAGAGAAAATATGCAGGATCATAACTAAGAAGAATGTAAAAATGGGTTTTCGTACTACTACCGACATCCAACCCAATTTTTCTGGGACAAAGAATAACTTACCACGAACTAAGGGGAACCAATCTATAAGTTATTATGCGAGTGTGGGAAGTGCTATGTTGGACAAACAGGAAGATCGATTGGACAAAGAGTTAAGGAACATTAGAGCGACACACGAAGAAAAAGAATTGAATAATCAGCGGTTGCAGAACATGTACATGAGAACGGACACAGAATGAATTTCGAAGAAGTAGAAGTATTAGATACGACGAAGAATTACAATCGAAGAATAACTAGAGAAGGCCATAAATAAGGAAGAATTTTTTTTATTTAAAAGCCCCAAAGGACACAGCATTGAAACTAGACAAAGTCTATCTAACAATTTTTTATATACGGAAGAATTTTTTTTTAATTTAAAAGCCCCAAATGGCACTGAGCATTGAAACTAGACAAAGTCTATCTAAGGATTTTTTCCTAATATCTAGCATATTTTCAGTAGATGAGCGTTCAGCGACACACCCCATGTTACCCTGCTACCCATGCTACCCTGTTCACGTGATTTTAGTACACTCATAACTATTTCTACGCACTGCACTGGCACTACACTAATTCGAACGGTTTTAGTCTCTTAAGCCACTGAACGAGTCCGTTGTTGTCGAGTAGCGAAATCACGTCGAGATTTTCGTGGTTTTCTAATCTCTTTTGGTGTTTGTCTGCAAACCTCTTGATCTCGTCTTCAACTTTGGGCATCTTCAGGTCGAGATACATGTCTTCATTCCGGATGTACCACGGTGCATTGACGATGCTTCGGAGAACTTTATTATGGAGCGTCTGAATGACTTTTATGTTTGATTTTTCAATGCGTCACCAGAGTTGGATGCCATAAGTCCATACAGGCTTTATTATTTGCTTGTAAAGAAGAACTAACAACTCGAAATGACGTCCAAAAAGCCAATACTTTTGTTGGAATTTGAGGTTCAGTTGCTCACGTTTCTTCTTCATATGTGTTTCCAACGTAGCTTGACATCCAGTCATGCCCAGATACTTTGCTTCGTTGGCATGCGAGATTGTTTGCTAGTTGACTAACACGACTACATAGTCGTGTTTTTTATTGGTGAAATTGACGTTTGTCGACTTCGCCTCGTTTAACTTGATGCGCCATTTCCTTGTCCAATTGGTGACATTGTTGACAGCTGTTTAAGCAGTTTATTTGTGGCCGACTGAATGTTCTTGTCAGTAGCGAGCAGAGCGGTGTCATCGGAAAATGTTGCCGTAACTACTCCCTCGGTCTGTGGGATGTCGTTGGTGTAAACAGGTAAAGTATCGGTCCAAGAACGCTGCCCTGTGGTACTCCAGCAGAGATGTTCTTAATTTTTGAATATTCTTCGCCCTGTTTGACTCGGAAGTGTCGGTCAGAGATATATGATCGAAGAATTTGGCTCATTTGTCGTGACAAATATTGTTCTAGCTTGAGTCCCAGACCCTGGTGCCACACTCTGTCGAATGCTTGGGCCACATCAAGGAATATCTTTGCACAGATTTTTTTTTCTTCAAGTATAAGGAAAAATGACAACGAAGAGAATCAGTCTGATATCAGATCCTAAAGAAGCTGACAGTAGGAACATCGAAACGTCTAGTGAAATTACGATAACGCGGCTAAACCCGCAAAAAAATTGTACTACAAGTGATAATGGCCGTGAAAGCCTACAAAATTTTTACATTGTAATCTTATACAATCAAACTTAATATTTCTGCGATAATTATAGCGACCTTTATATTCTAGTATTTGTTGAAAATTAAAATTACATATCTTACAAAAAAAAGACATTTTCTAAAACTTGAAAAATTTGAATGATTTAAAAATTTTACTAAAACAACTGAACACAGAAATTGAAGCTATCGCAACAACGACCAAACACATAATAAAATCTGTATCTTGTGTTCTTGCTGTACGATGTATATACAAATTGCATCTTACAAAGAAAAAACAGTAGATCTATTACATCTCTCTTACAATATTTTCATTTTTATTTAATTTTTCATAAATACAGTATTCAGCGCAAAGTAAATCTACAGCAACTTTTTTCAGAGTAAGTTGTGTTGAAAATTTCGTTTACCTAAATTGTATGTAAATTCGTAAAGATAATGTCAATAACTTTATTCATAAATCAATATCTTTAACTCTTTTAGCTTGATATAAATTTGAAAAAATTATTCTACCTGGATACTTTTCTATTTATTCTAACAATATCCACATTTCAAGTTTTTTTTTTCCTGTTGATAACAATATAATTGAATCTAGTTTGGTTCTTTATTTGAAAGTTACTGATTCCAAAAGAAACCAATAAAAGACGTGACACTATTACTTTGAAAAACGTTCCTAGTTTATGTGACCTTTTGGAAACGTATTTTTAAATTACATAATTAATTACGAAAATAAGTGGTGTTAGTGGTGTGCCTTTTTTAAGATCACATAAGGACAGAACGATTATAAATCACGCGTCTAGCAGATCGTAAAATACGCAGCAATAAAAGTCGCTTTCGTGGTATAATTTATGATCTTATATAATATTAATAATTTCAGATTTATTCTCATTCAATTATAAAGCAATGAATACCAAATGTGCGCTTTTGGATTATAACTGTATTCAATTTTTATGGACTGCTTTTCCCCAATACGCCATTTCTAACAATATTCTAATTTTATTTATTAACGTATTGTTGCAACATTTTTTCGTAATGACCTTATCTCAATTCGTTGTTGGTACTATTTCAGGTTTCTGGAAACAATAAAACGTTATAATAAATAATAAAATTAAATTCATTCAAACCGAAATTCGTATTTTTAAAAATACGTTTTATGTTATTTTTTTTTCAAATTCTTTCTTACAGCAGCATAGCACTATTACTAATTTCTTTGAATCCCAACATTTTAATTTTATTAAAAATATAAAGACTTATTTTAAACCACTTCCAGTCATGTGAAATTTAGAATGAAATTAGAAGATCTTGCTTAGGGGAAAGGAAAGCTGTAACAATAAATCAAGTTCTTATTTTGTGACTTTCAGTCCATTGCCAACGTTTCTGAAAAATAATGAATATTTTCATAACAGTATTTCATTTTAATGAAATATACGTCAGTTATATACAATATGTCCCAAAAACATACCGACAAACTTGAAGCGGTGGCAGGAGATATCAAAACAAACACATTTTTTGTTTAATAAACATATGTCTGCAAATAAGCAGTTTGTGCTGTAGAGCAATAAATTGTTTTAAATCATAACCAAATAACTAAAGAATTCTTGATTTACTTGGACGCCACTGTCTTTCGTTAAACATTTTTTGTTGCAACTACGGCTTTTGTTGGGCAGCAAAAACATTTCCTTATCACAGTAAACATTCCACAAATGCCGATTTTGAGATCGTAGTAGTTATTTGTGATATTTAGTTGTCTTCATAACATTAACTTTCTTGATTGTTAATTTAAAATTTAATTGAACATAAATGATCATTTCTTATTTGAAAAGCTTGCCGATATGCCCCTTGCTTATTGTGCAGCTCAGTGTAATGAAAGAGACAGAGCACGCTTGTATGGACAGAGATATCCGTCGGCTACCTCATCATACAACATATGCTTCCATCCATCGTCGCCTTAGAGAAAGTGGGAACCTAAGACCTAAGGTGGTGG
Source organism: Melolontha melolontha (assembly GCA_935421215.2). Lineage (NCBI taxonomy): Eukaryota > Metazoa > Arthropoda > Insecta > Coleoptera > Scarabaeidae > Melolontha > Melolontha melolontha. The sequence goes on from OW285240.1 coordinate 72,166,530, forward strand.
TGGTCGTCTAAGAACAGCTCGTACGGTTCAATTTGAAGAAGAAGTCCTCCATGTCGTCGGTCACCGTGTCATTCATGAACAACATCTCTACCTTTAATATTTAGAACGCGTACAAGCTTTAAATCCTGAAGATTATCCGCATCGATTGGGTTTCTGTTAATGGTTTTTGGGTCACGCCGAACCTGATTTCAGGAGAGTAGTATTGTTTTCTGATGAGGCATATTTCACGCTTAGTAGTAGAAACAATCACATTTGGCATGATGAAAATCCTCACGCTGTGGTCTCTAGAAGACACCAGTAACAATTTAGTGTTAACATGTGGGCTGGTATTGTTTGAGAGAATCTAATAGTTCACTTGATGCCTTCTCCTTTGAAAGCACACGCTTATCTGAATTTTCTGCAAAATGTTTTGCCTCTATTATTGGAAAATGTTTCTTTAAACATTAGAAATAACATGTAGTTTAAACATGATGCACCTCCACATTTTGGTTTAAACGTGCGCCTTTATCTGGACCAGTAATTCCCCCCCCCCCCCCCCCAATTGATTGGAAGAGGAGGTTCCGTGATCTCATTCCCTAGATTTTTTGCTTTGGGGTGATATGAAATCTTTAGATTATGAAACGCCAATTCGTAACGAGGAAGATCTTTTAGCAAAACTAATGGCGGGTTGTACACATGACAGCTATTACCGAAATATTCCATAGGGTCCGCAAGTCCATGAATCGACGGTGTAATCTTTGTCTTGAAGCAAATGGTCAACATTTTTGTAAACTACCATTTATTTGTCAATAAAACAAAGTCCAACATGAACAAAAAGTGGTTAATTAGTGTCCTCCTAAACAGTTTTTGTAAAATAATACCAAAACAATTCTTCCCTTTTTATGCTAAAACCGCTGATATGCACATATATTTATTAGATAAAAAATATTTGTATTAATGTCCCCTACCAAAGAAGCAAAAAATATCTAATCATTCCAATCGCTCTTCCGCTGTTAACATCTTGACACAATCTGGAGCAAACTTACAAGAAATTATTAAGATAACAGGCCACTCATCATCTGAATCTCTGAAGCCGTATCTAAAGCTTACTAATGAACACCATGGCAAGATACTTGAAAAAATTAGAAATAAACAAGATTCTGCCAACTCTACCATCACCAGCACCTCAAATTCAACTTCTAAAGATAATACAACAAATATTTATTATAATAATTGTACTTTTAATTTCAACCAATAAATAAATTTCGTTAGTTAATTCTTTATATAATCGTAACGAATACCACTCGAGCAAACGAAAATAATCCATTATATAACCTCTTCACTCGACGTATATCCTTAAAACACCACTCGAGCTACGCTCTCGTGGTGTTTCGCAGAATACGTCTCGTGACTCGGAAATATAATCGATTATTTTCTATGCTCTTGTGATATTATAACTGATTATTTTTTAATAATTTTATTAACCAATCGTTTAGCAGTGTTTGCGGACACGTGTTTAATTCTGTGCAATCACAATATTATTATAGTGAGAATAATCTTAGTACATTATTCTCCCGAGAATATTTTCTAGTATTTTGTTTCTGTTTGTTGACAACGTATTTTCTAGTTTTGACACCTATCACCAGTATTATTGCAAATTGGAAGCAATGAACCATAAGCGATTTAGTTCATCATCAGTGGAAGATATAAACGCACAGATTAAAGAAAATTCGTGTAAAAATACTATGGTTAGTAATTAATCAATATGGAAACAATTCCAAACATTTTGCGACGAACGGGGTTACAAATTAGAAGGAAATACACCAGTCACAAAACTTTAATATGAAAGGTGCAATGGAGAAGATTACATAGAAGCCGTTATTAAAACAATGTGGAATAAAACCGCCAAATTAATGCAAGAGTTGTACTACAACGAATTTAGTAGAAAATTGGACCCCTTTAAAGATATCGAATTTAAATCTGCGAGAGAAGCCAGAAATACAAAACGTAAGATAATACAACAGGTGCCAGAAAAAAGTAAGCAAAGTTCTGCAATTCTAACTAATGAACAAATCATGGAAATAATAAAACGCTACGACGAGGAGACACTCTTCGGTTTGCAAAAATGCTTTTATCACATTGCTTCATATGAGCTAGCATGGCGTGGGGGAGAAGGTTGTCAATGTTTAGTGCATTATTTTCAAGAAGAAACAGACAATGCTGGTTTGGCCACGAGAAGAGTAGAGTATAATCCGGTTTTCTCTAAAACAGCACAAGGTGGGGCACAAAAGTTGACTGATAGTAAATGGTTAATACCAAATACTGAAAGGCCTGATGCGTGTCCTGTCCGATTGCTCAAGAAATTGCTAAGCAAGAGGAACGAACATATAAAAACTGACAGACTTTTTTTAACAGTAAACATTGCTTGGGATAAACCGTCTTCTTCAGGATGGTACAAAAATATGCCGTTGGGGGTGAACATAATGTCGAAGTGGATGAAAGAATCGGCGGACAAGATTGGGCTGGACACTAAAAAAATAAAAATTACGAACCATTCTTCAAGGTCAAGTGCAGTGTCTCATCTAGCGAAAGCAGGTGTTAACGAGCAGGAAATAATAAAAATTACGGGCCACAGCTCATCTAGTTCATTGAAACCGCACCTGCAGTTGAATAATGAACATCATTCAAGTTTGATTAATAACCTAAGAGACAAGGGAGAAGTTATAACTTTTAACACAACAGAACAGAAGAATGTTGCAAAATCCACCAGTCACGGACAAAACATTTACAATAATTGTGTATTTCACATGCAAACTTTTAACACTAATTAATTTTGTAAATGTACAGAAATAATATTAAAAAGTTGTATTTTTATGCTGCATTTTTTATTTAAACATTAAAAAATAATATTTCGAATACCACTCGAGAGTGAGAAATAATTAGAAAATAATTCTCCAGTCTTTCTCAAACTTGTTGCCATTCGGGAATAGACACGAGAGCCCGTAGGGCTCGAGCAACAAGTTTTCGAAAGTTAGCAACAAGTTTTCGAAAATCTGTCGAATTATTTTCAATATATTCTCACTCTCTTGTGATATTACTATTGAAAACAAAACCAAAGTTTGAGAACATCCTCCTTACTTACCGGATTTAGCGGATTACCGGATTTACCGGATTTTGGCGATGTGTGACTTCTGGCTATTTTTTTAGGTCATAAATCATTTGAGAGGGAAAAGGTTCCAGCCAGAAGAAGAGTTTGATATCGCCGTTAAGTGTTTTTTTTTGGTAGTACCCTTAAAGACAGATGGCTGGACGCTTTTGAACTATGGAAGGAAAGAATGGTTAAGTGTATTATTGTTGATGGCAATTACTTTGAACATATTTAAAATAAAAATTGTAGCTTGCCCCTTGTATTTTACGCAGATAACAAATCTGCTATTGTCCGCGCCCAGGGTGAGAATCAGACTATGGACATATTGGAGTCGAGTATGGAAGCTCTGGAAGCTCTGGTAGGATCATGTTCTTTGGGTTGAAACTGTATGGTGGATTGACTTGGCGTTCGCACATCGACGAACTTGCTACAAAACTGTCTTGATTTTGTTATGCCTTGAAAATAATAACGAGTGACGTAAGTGTTGGGTATGCTATTAACGCTTACGATGCATACGTGGAATCCCAACTGCAATATGGTGTTATGATCTGGGGTAGTGCGGTGATGTGAAACGCAATTTTTATTCTACAAAATTCTTCAATCTGAACTATTTTTAAATTTAAATTAAAACAATTCTTGCAAACCAATGTTTATAGATGAGAAAATACTCACGTTGCCATCAATTTATGTATTAGAATGCGCGTTGTTTGTAAGAAGAAATTATAATTTATTTTTCCAGAAACTTGAAGTTAACCCGTATCATAATACCAGAGGAAACTTGCACACGTATCTAATTCCGCTACAAACAAGACTGACAAAAGTGCAAAAAAGTATAGTCTTTCAGTGTATAAAAATCTACAATCACATTCCTAACAACATAAAAGACAAACCTCATAAAATATTTAAACAGCTACTAAAGACACACTTGCTCGAGAAAGCACTGCATTCAGTGGAAGATTTCTTTCGGGAAGATATAAGAAAAATTTAAATTTTAGTTATATATGTGTTAATGTTTGTTATTTCATTTCTTACAGTATATTTGTTATACACTATTTTATATTTATTTATGTATTTAACATATTTTTATGACATGTTCTATGCTCTTTGTCTGATGAAACGAACATTATTATTATTAATATCATTAAGGTCTATATAAGAGCAATAGTATTTTTTTGAGGATACGTAGCTTTAATGTTTCCATCATTTAGATAGAAGGGAATCCGTAGGTGAGCTTTTCAGAACAAGTAAAACTTTCGGTTCTCATGCAAACGATTTAGAAGCTTTTGAGCGATTAGAACAAAGAAATTATAAAGCCAGTCGTAAAATATATAAATGGAACTGAAGAAGGTGCAATATCGAGCTGTGATTTTTTACAATTTCAAGCGTGGCATAAACCGTAAAGAATGTTCTGGGGAAATCAATCGAGTGACAACTCGTGTTCCTTCGCTACCGTTAAGCAGTAGTACAATGAATTTCAACGCGGTTGGCTTTCCTTAAATGACAGTTTCCGAGCTCCTAAGCCAAAAACGACAGTTATAGAGAATAATTCCGAACGCTATTGAAGAGGGCCGGCATACTACTGTTAGAAGCATTCAAGCAACTTTAGGAATGGTGTGAAAGCAATTAACATTATTTTACACAAACATTTGAAGGTCCGTAAGCTTTGTGCTTGGTGGGTTCCCCACAACTTGACTTCAATTCAAAAAGAAGACAGTGTGAGATGCTGCAGCATCATCACAGGTAATGAAACATGGTTATATTGTTATGATCCCGAAAAAAGCAACAATCATCAGTTCGGCCGTTTGAGAATGAGTCGACTCCAACAAAAGTTCGTGAAAAAAACCGAAACAAGAAGATGGCCGCCACATTTTTTGGAATTACTGGGTATGTTTCTACTGTAGCACTGGAAGATAGACGTACTGTTAATTTAGAATGGTACATCACAGTTTGCTTTCCTCATGTTCTCCAAAATGTTCGCAAAAAACGTCCAAGAGATAGATATCTTGCATTATGGTAACGGTCGAGCCCACACTACCGCTCGAACAACTGAGTATTTGAATGCCGAAAACATAGAAATAATTGGTCATTCAACATATAGTCCAGAACTAGCACCGAATGACTTCTCCTTATTTCCGCGGATAATGAACAAATTCGGGGTTTAAGTTTTACTTCGGCCGAAGAAGCGGTTGATGCCTTTAATAATAAAATAAACAAACTACGGCCAGAAGATTGGAAGATTGGAACATGTTTTCAAGATTTGTTTTTCACAGATGCAAAAATGCATTTAACTGTGGAGAAGAATACTTTAAAAAATTATAAATAAATTGTGTTTTACTTTATCAAGCTCGGTGTAAAGAGAACAGCCTCCGTATAATTTAACGGCTGAAGTCTTTATTTAAAGATTCAAGCAAATACGTTATTAAATGGAATACATATTTTAAGAAGGACTTCTACCTATACATTACTACTCAACTGTTGTCCAATAACTGAATTATTGAGTAACCATCAATTTAAATTGTGCAGCTAATAACATATCAATGACTAAACAACAAATTTGCCTATTTGTGTAAAGAACGACAATATACATCTTTAAAATCTTTAAAAAAAATCGAATTTCAATGCAACTGGCATTATTTCAAGCACTTTTAAGTCATATAATCGATGAAGTCGTAGTTCCAAAAATACATGTTAATGCGTTCGATCTATGGAAATTCTCGTTTGGTTGGTCATGCTTACGCCTTGATTCATATCAGACCTAGTATGTGTATCATAGGCTTATTTTTGAAACATTCGAGCCGAAGTTTTCGCCTCAATCTCATAAAAATTAGTAGAAGGCTGGATGGTGATCACGACATTTCCGGTTTCTAGTGAACTTCTAGCATGCACTTAGTTGAATTTAATGTAAAGATTTTCTCGTCTAATGATAATATTTTGCGAGACTCGTTTCTGGTGTAACGACTTGTCAACTTCTTCGCCCTTTCGGTTCTTAGGATCTTCAAAGCTGGTATTAAAAGGTGTTTGATCCTTCTATAAGTCTTCATGCGTAAATTTTCCTCAATTATGCGAGAATTTTTTCTGAGTGCGAGTTTTATTTCACGAGACAAAATTGTTTGCTTCCCAGTGTATTTCCAGCGTTTCTTACTCGAACAACTGTCACTGTTTGACGTATGTACAGAACAAGGACGACCAATACGAGTGCGATCAACAGCACCAATGTTTTGAAAACAAGCAGTGATACGTTCGTTAATACAGGGTTCTCCATATTAGACTACCCATTTTATATTTCGAATAATGTCCTTCTAAGTAGAGTAAAAAAATCTTTTAATACACTAGTGTACATGTAATTCTCTTGGATTTATAAAAAACTTATCTTCATTATTTAAAAATCATGTCTTCTAAGTGCCTATCATCAAGTGCCTATCATCAAGTTGAGTACAATTTTAAATTCTGAATATCACCCGGCGAAGCAAATCTCCATCTATTCCTGTGATTTCTCCTCGAATGCAGTCTCTTAGTTCCTCAATGGTTGCAGAATTTGTTTTCAAATACCCCCATAGAAAAAAATCTAGTATCGTTAAGTCGAAGGACCTAGGTGGCCAAGGCAAATTTCCAAATCGGGAAAGTATACGGCCATTAAAAAATTCTCGCAGAATCTTCATGGAGTTTCTGGTTGTGTGAGCTGTTACTCCATCTTATTGGAATAACATCAGATCATTATTTAGTAAGCTCCGTCTAATCAGTTCTGGGATGAGAAACTTTTGTATCATGTTTATGTAACGCTCGGAATTGACCGTTACAGGACGGTTATTTTCATACTCAAAAAAAAAGGACCAATGATACCAAATGATCCTACACAACACCAAACAACGACCTTTGAAATGTGGAGATTCTTTGCAAACAATTCGTCAGGATTTAGAGCTCCTCTATATCTAAAATTCTGTTTGTTAACAACGCCATCCGAATCAAATTGCTCGTCGGTTTTAAGAAATTGTGTATTGATTCTAGATACAGATTTAAAAATTCTTGGCAAAATGTTAACCTCGCATCCATATCTCGATGGCTAAGGTGCTGTGCTATTTGGTATTTGTACGGATGAAATTTTAAATCGTTGTGAAGGATTCTGTAAAGGCTTCCCTTGGATATTCGTGGAGCAAGTGATTGCCGATTAGCAGATCTGGTAGGACTTTTCGTGCAAGCAGCTCTCGCTCGTTCAATATTTGCGAGCGTACGAACCCGTTCTTCGATGTCCAGGTTTATTAATGTTCTGCACAAAACCATTTTTACGCCATTGACGAACCCATGCCATAACTGTTTTGCGCGTTGACGCATTACCCCTATTATTATCACCAAATTGCCGTCGAAATGCACGCCGAACGTCTTCTACTGAACCAATTCTAATGTAAATTTATACGAAAAACGCACGTTATTACACTAAATAATCCATACTAAAAATTTTATAAAATTTTATACAAATTATAACACTTTGTTTGTGACACTGACGCGAATTTATGTCTAGCAATTACTCAATTAGTTTGAGAGACACGTCGATTCGATAAAATGTAATCCCGAAGCCTTACTGAACTTGAGCTACTAAAGAAAAAATAATCACATACTTCGTTTAGATTTAAATCGCATATCAAAATGGGTAGTCTAATATGGAGAATCTTGTATTAAGGGGCGAAAGAAATTTGTCTTCTGTATTTGTGGCTAGACTATCCAGTTGGGTATTAAGCAACGGGAATGTTTGGATGATAAGATAAAATGGAGTCCATGACTAAATCACTGAATTCTTACTGCAGGTTGTTGCGAAGAGTACATAGATTTATTACGTTCTCTGTTATTTGGCAAAATATAATAATAATGATAAAGACTGTTGTAATAACAATAAAGACTTTTATTGTTATTATATAGGTACTATACAGTCTGTTCGAAAATGTTCCAGACTTTCTTTCTTAAAGAGACAGATGATGCCACTCTTTGGCCGGCAGCACAAATAGTTAGTGGATGGCAAGTGCAAGTTTTTTTAGAATCCATTGATTAGTTAACAAGTAACAACGTGTTTTAGTTTGTATCTTTCTTCCAATTTTACGATGAAACAGCAACAACATGTGTTAAGTTTTGTAAAATTTGGCAAAAGTGCATGAAACGTACGAAGTAATTAAAACGGTGTACGGAGAAGGTACACGATTACGCGAGGTGAAATTTAATAGGTGGCCCCTTATGAACTAAAACCAACGAAAGTATGTCAATAAAAATCAAAACTGAAGAAAATTCTAAACGCATTTTTCGATTCTTCAGGATTAATTCACCATGAATTTATACCGCTTAGGCACACAGTTAATTCAGCATTTTAGCATTTTGTTTCCAGGTTTTGAAAGGACTTCTATGGCACTGATTTGGAAAGATATTGGCACTCCTAGTTATTGGTCGCTCCTTTACGACAATGCTCCTGCCTATGCCACTACAACTGTCTCAAAATTCTTGGCCATGTGATAGGTTCTATTGATTCATCATCCACTCTATTTCCCGGATGTAACCCTGACGGATTATTTTTTTATTTCCCAAAGTAAAGATATCGCTAAAAGGACAATTATTTTAAGATATGCCAACGATTCAAACGAATATAATGTCGAGAGTGAAGACGATTTCAAAAAGGCCCTATCGAACCAGCTTCCACTTCATTATACCTTAGCTGTTAAACATGCATTGAAAAAGGAAAATACTATAAAATCATATATCCGAAATCTCTCGTTTTTATACTGTCTTGGAACTTATGGAAGTTGGAACTGTATATAACGTTAAAAAAACCTAAAAGTTTCTGTAAGAGCACCGAATCATAATAATCAATGAAAGAGTAAACATGTTGGTTAATAATTGATCTGACAAGATACAACAGCATCATTAATAACAATAGTATCTATTCGGACGAGCTCATCTAGATCAAGTGACTAATTAGCCTTCCCATGTAACGTTTGAGTACGAAGCAGCAACTAAATGTAGTCTGGTTGAGTCAGAATACCGAAAACGAAAATTTTTTAGGTAAAGATCACTAAAAAGTATCATCTGCTGCGTTTTTTTATAATATTAATAGTCATTTTAGATTACCAACATTTTCCATGGCGATATCTTAATAAATAAATATCGTAAATGAATCTCTTTCTTTGGAGACTGTGGTTAAGTAAATACTCAAAGAAGGTAAAAAATCCCTTACCACAATTAATAATCGTGTCCTAAATACGTATTTCGACATCTAAGTTATCATCATCAGTAGGTAAAACCTTTTTGAATAGACGCTTTGGTTAGAGGTTTCACCTACTTATGATGACAACTTAGTTGTCGAAATGCGTATTTAGGACACGATTATTAATTATGGTAAGCAGTTTTTTACCTTTTTTAAGTAAAGAAATCTGATTACTGATGCGATTATGCCTATCCTTTTGTCTGCTTATAATTATTTTGTATATGAACACCACAAGATTTGTAATTTTCTCAGGAAGTTCTTTAAATAAAAATTTTCTCGGATTTTAATATCTTGAGGCATTTTTTATTTAAAACTTTTATTTTTGATGGCCAGAAGTTTTAAATATTTCGAATAATACAGGAGTTAAACATATTTCAAAATTTTATTTTAATTAATTTTTAAATTTTTCATAAATTTATAAAATTTATTTATTTCCCAATTTTTATTTATGCCAAATCGAAACACTAGTTTTTTCTATTATATATGATAATCTACTAGTGTTATGGTAATGTATATGATTTAGATTTATTGAAAATCGATGGTAAGAAAATACCAATGGTATATGCTACTAATTCCTATATTGCCACTTTACAAGTTAGTTGCTCATGCGGTTAGTAGATGGCAGTCGGTGTACATATCTCAACGTGCATTGTGAATGCAGTATTGATTCACCTTTTGCACATTACTTCTCATGTATTTTCGCTAACAACGTCACATATTATACCTGTGCTAACAGGGCTTGCTTCGCAGTCCTAACCTTATAATGCGATTGTTTGTGCATGGACAACTCGTTTATTTTCCGACAATTCCAAAACCACCGACGAAGATCCCCATAAAACCTCACTCGTCTTCTAATTGCGCCCCCATTCCGGATACGTTTTACGCTTTCATGCGGCCCCATCAATTATTAACACGTCATAAAATTCCCGTAATGATATCTACTTTACGTTCTCACACTGACTGCCTGCTAGTAAGTTCGTTCTCCGGAGTAATATTACATATTTAGTGAATCTGTGTGGGTTTGCGTATACGAAACTTTGCACATTTTACAGTTTGTTTTCCGAACATACTGGAAATATTATCCGTTGCATTGATACGTAAACGAACATATACTTTTTAAATAGCTTTTCAGTTGCTTTCAGTATGTCGTGATTGGGGATATATATTTCACAAATATTGGTGTTTGGTAGTGTCGTCTCGAATTTTAGACTGAGTGACGACCCCGATGAGATCTGTGACCCCAGAGCTTCGACAGTATAACGCTATATGTGAACGTTATGAGCACTGGTCACAGCTATTGATTCCATATTACGGACATATGAGCGGCTATCGGTTTTGAGAGTGACTTACGACATGACTTGTCAAACGCACGCTTTCAGCGCTTTGCACTGTTGTGGTAACGATGTTTCAGTGCCAGCGGGCCCCTTGCGGATTGTAATAATTTATTGTTGTTACACTATGTGATGTCAAGTTATGAGCTAAATCACTATATAGTATTTACGATATTATAAAACATTTATGCTACATTGTAGTCAAATTGTTATTTTCGTATTATATGAAATTAGTAGAACTATTTAAAATTAGCCGCATTATTCTTTTAAGTAAAACAATAAATGGAGATTTATAGAGGTTTATTAATCGGAATTTTTGTTTATATAATATTCAACATTTTGCACCTAATAATTATAATTAACAATTTTGTTGTGTAAGCAGAACATTAACTTTCAAAAAATTTTATTTAACTTTATATATATTATGACAATTTCGTTTTATTTTTACATCAATGTAAGACACGTTGAGAAAATACGGTAATTTTATAGTCATTTAACACCTTCATAAAATAATAATTAAATTTAATAACAAACATTGTTGAGCCATATTCTTGTATAATTTTAAGGATGAATTAAGCCAATAGTGTTTCATGAATTTTGTCAAGACTGTAATTCTTCGAATGATCATCTTCATACTGGCCGCAGTAAAAAAGCTGCCACAAACGAAAACGTTATAATTATACGTAACGTGATATGGATTATATTCAAATAACACTCAGGTAATGATGTAAAAATGATGAACCCCATTGATTTGGGTGAATTAAAGCTGAAGCTCGTTGAATACCGTATAAGTAACACGCGCTCAAAAAACAGCTCGTATTAATTGGTTCATAACCACTAATGTACGCTTTTCCCGTTGATCATCGCGTCTGATTTATAATGAATACGAGGTGGCGGAAACTAGACTATTCAAGTAGGTCAAACAAAAAACCGCAGTCGGCTGCGAAAAGAAGTCTACTCTAAAGAAAGCTATATATTGGCCGCTAATTTCTTCGACATCATCTATGACTCCAAAAGTCTATCGTATATTCAATTCTCAATGGTATAATACGGTGTATTTGCTTGAAGCCCTTCAAGGGATCTATGATAACTAGGGACAGGACACGAGAGGTCCATGACTCATCGCCCACGGGCGTACTATTGAAAATTTGTATTTTTAAAGAGTTTTTAATTTTATTTTTTAAAACAAACGGGTGGCGACAAAATACGAAATACATTTTTATTTGTTAATTTTGTAGCTCAAGTTGAGTAAAGGAGTATTAATATTAACTAGCAATACTTTCTCAAGGTTCTCTTCTGTATTATTATTAATAGCCACATCTAAAGTGGTTAATCATAATTTAATTTGAGATTTTGATTTTGAAAATAAGTGTTTGGTTTTGGCAAATTTACAAAGTGTTCCCAAAGAAAGTACAACTGATTTTTTAAATTTGGTATTTGTATTAGTTTCTTGCAGTCAGAAATACGATCATTGTCATTTAAACATGTAACGAAATTTTGTAAACTATCAAAATTCTCTGCATAAAAACTAGTAGCTTCCAACAATGTTCCTCATATAGTTATTACTGGAGAGGGAGGCAGTAACAAAGATGGAAGTTTTTCCCTTTAAAGAGCTACTCTCAATGGTGCTTTTCTGAAAACATTTCTATCAACCTCCGGAAAGGTGTCTCTGATATATTCGCAAATTCTGTGGAGAGTATGTGCTACACAAATAATATGCAGCATATTAGGATACGTTTCCTTTAATAGTCTACCTATTTCTAACATATATGCAGCACTGTCGCTGACAAATAAAAGTATTTTTTCTTTGTACCTGTCCTCCGAATGAAGCATTTGGTGTATATTCTCGTAAATGGTTTTAGCTACTGTTTCCGCATTAACTGTGTTTATAACATTTGTTGCTATTACATATGCGTTATATGGAAAGTTTGATGTAGTACATTAGTACAATAGTACAATATTTACCAAACAGCGTCCTAATATATCGACAATTTCGTCGGTACTTATCCATAGGTACTGATTTGAGAGATAGCTTCTAATGCGTTCTACTGCTTCCGTGTAGCAATTAGGAACATAATATTTGCGTAAGGTGGATTCATCAGGAACATTTCGACCAGTATATTTTTGGAGAAATGTTTTGAAGGTGGGATTAAGTTTATTTAATGGAATATTTCCCGTAATTAAAGTTTCAAAGATCTCTTCGTTAAAATTGTCAGATTCCAACGGGTCTCATTTCTGTGTAAGTGTTTGCGATGCTAAATGACGTTTTACGTGCGATTTCTTGGAATTTTTTAACAATATTTTTCATACTTTGAAATTAGTTTCGGAATCACTGTCAATGAACATACAATCAGTATGACCCTTAATTCAACTCGCCATTGTTTTACGATGCCATTCTCGACGTTATTCCATATCATATTTGAAAAAGTATCTTAAGCAATGCTTTAGATCTAAATAAATGAAAATAAAAAATGTATGCGTAACTTATTGAAACTTAACGAAATTCACCGGACACTTACGTCGAAATAATTGGGAGAAGTAGATTCAACGAAGCGATATTAAACGGGATCTATTACAAAATTACGAAGTATGTAATTAACAATTGAAAACAGATGAAAAAAAGAAACTAACTCACTGTACATTATTTATCTTACGAAATATAAACTAATAAATAAATAAATTTTAAATACTCCCCACACTTCTATCTACGCCCATGAAGAAAGGAATTTAACTGTTATATTAAAGTAATTGCGTCACAATTCAACGACAAAAGCCAAATGTACGGTTAACCGAATGAATAGAGCTATTCAATAACTGCGTGTTGTACGCTCACTAGTGATAACAGACTAAAAGTGAACTACTTCAAAATTGCGTCCTAACAAAGTCCCATTTATTTTGAATACGCAATAAACCAAGCGCGATCTCTCTATTCCATACTCTATCGGAACTATATAGAGATAATTCAATATTCTGCTTCTTTTTCTCTTCTTCTTCTAGTAACAAATATTTTTCTTGTTGAATTTCTTCGAGAATGATGTATTTTGCAATATTTGAGTAATTTTTGTACATGAATACAAAAAAGTATAAGGAACATTTCTTTATTGATAGATAAATAATTTATTGTTGTAAATTGTATATTTACAAAAGTTAATTTAACAAATTATTAATGAATAAAAGTATGATATAGATTGCACGTAAAGAGAAACATTAAACATTGTGAAACAAAATGTACAACAGCAAATCATTAAAATATAAAATTTAACGTAGTGTAAAAAACACTAAGTACTAAGTACTTTCCTGCGCTCTAAAAGTAATGTATATATTGCTAGTATCTTCAGACTCCTTAGTAGTCTATTGTATATATTGCCACTCCAGTCATCCACGTGGTTCCCAGACAATAGACTGTCTTAAGATCTCAGTGACGTATTTCAGAGTAATGTGCGTCACCTAAGACAGAAACTTTTGATTTATTTGGATGTACATACTTATTGTATTATGGTAAGTATATTCTAATGCCAAAATAAGCATTCATTCTCTTCTAAACCATATTTTATAAGATTCATCTTGCTCTAGCCCTACTAATGACCTGGGCGCCACTTTCTGCAACATGAAGATTTAGTTAGCGGTATTTACCAAACCCCAAAATTTAAGGTCATATCTTAAGCTGTTGTGAAAATTTGCAAAGTATGATACTCATGTGACTTGGTATGTTGATATTACCTTCATATACCTATAAATGGCAGCTGATAATAGAGCAATTATGTGTTCTTTTCAATTTAATTTATTGTCAGTAGTCAAGCCAAGAAAATTAACAGCTTTTGCTTCTGCTGATATATTTGTTGCAATCTCAAGATGTACGGATTCTTTTTTTACTATTGATTGCAATCTTATTGGCATTAAACTAAATCTCTGCATATTCTCGTTTATTTTTGCTTGCTGTTCTAATGATCAATTTGCTCTTGTTACTATGCTGTTATTGTCTGGCTAAAGGCAGACGTTACTAGTCTTTAGTACTTTAGGCAAGTCGTTTATGTAGATTATAAACAGTAGAGGACCCAGTATCAAGCTTTTTGGCGCTCCCTGTTCTACTGTTTTGATATTAGATATTCTTTTCTGGAATTCTACATATTGTTCTCTGTTAGTTAAATACGATTTTATGAGGTTATAGCTATTGCTTCCTATCCTATAGTATTCAAGCTTGTTCATCAATGAGAGATGGACCACTCAAAAGCACGTGTCAACTAGCAACATGTGAAGTCGATGGATTGTCTCTCATTCAAGGCTTGCTGTAGAACCACAATCACTTCATACATATTAACTAATATCAACGAGCAAACTTAAATCAATTAAAAATAAAGTTATATTTTATAAAAATTATGTTAGATTATGTTTTCTAGAATACAAATAGTACGTCTTCTTTGATTGCTACGTATTTATTTCAGTTTGTCATTGAAAATAGCCTTCAAAATATCGACACCTACAAAGTCCCGCCTTCCAATTTACTGCGCATTTTGAAGCGCAATCTCTTTACTTCATATCTCTGAGCACGTAGTGACTTCTTCTTTTTTGTGCATGTCAAGAATACGTTATTTTACTTTAGCAAATGAAGCTGTGGATGGTTTCAAAAATAAATAAATGTATTACGTTCAGAAACATGAAAAAATGTTTTGAAAATTGGTTTCTTCAAATACAAAATTGCATTAACTCTAATGTAAATGACAAAGTAGTTTCAGAATAAAATTTTATTTTACTGTACTAGGCTCCATATTAGGAAAACGCTCCTTGTAGTAATAATAGTCTTTCGTCTTCAACTAATGATCATATTTAACAAATACATAAAACTTGCTAAACTTGATCGCCTTAAAACGTTTGACCATAACTAATCAATGCAATCATTGAAGACTCTTCAAGTATTTTGGATAGCGTTTTCGATTAATGTTCTTGCTGCTAGTTTCTTAGTGTTTAATTTTACAATAAGACAATAAACGCAAGTGTTCTAGATCTTGCTGCTTATTTGACCCAAAACTTTGCAATAAAATTATTTTCTGATCATATATTTCATACAAAATTAAACACTATGGAACCAGCAGCAAAAACGTTAGTCTTCAACGCTGTCCAAAATGATCCAAAAGCAGTAGTAAAATAACTCAGTGCATTAGAAAAAATTAATACTAGAATGTCGTTAAAAAATTGGTTTTGTATTATCATTTTGATATCTTACATCGATAGTCAATAAACATGAAGAAAGATTCTATCGCAATATATCGTATGTCCATGTTCCAGTTTAATAGTATTTTAATAGTGTCAACTGTAAGCGTTGTAGAGTGTAAGTTCAAGTTCACAATTAAAGTGTAACTGAAACAGTTTTAAATAGGCGCCTGCGTGAGTCTGCTTTGTTGTTTTCTCGCTTGCAGTGCCACATACAGAGGGAAGATGACTTTCTTGATCGTGTGGTGTTCAGCGATGAGTTAACTTTTCATCAACGTGGGAAGGTAAACATCCTCGTGAATTTGTAGGCCACGAAAGAGATTCCGCAAAATTAAACGTTTTCTGCGCGGTATTTCGACGTCTGGTGTACGGACAATTTTGTTTCGGTGAAGCTGCCGTAATAGGGGTGGCTTATCTGGATATGTTGAAAGAATGGCTCTTTCCCCAATTAGTACAGGGTGAACCTGTAAACTTTAATTGACAACAAGATGATGTCCCTCCCCATTGGAATCTCTTTGTACGGGAGTGATTGTATGTCGAAGTTTCTGACCGTTGAATTGGTCGTAATGGTCGAGACGAAATAAAGCGATGTGACTTTTCCCTTTTTGGGCTTTATAAAAAATCGTGTCTTCGTTCCACCGCTACTTGATTGATGACTTGCCAGAGTTGGGGCACAGAATCGATGAGGCTATTGCTTCCATTACTCTGGATTTGTTAACCAAAGTGTGGGAAGAGTTAGACTTAGTTTGGATGTGTAGATGTTGGATTGAACATTTATAGGAAAAACTAGGTTAGATTACCTCCTCTTGTATGATTTGTTGTAAGTAGTCTAAATTAAACTGTTATAATATACCATTGAAACCGGGATATTCTTTTATAGACCTCAAGTATTAAAAATATAAAATCTTTATTAAGGTAAAATAGATTAATCCTGTTGTTAGTTAGGGTGGTTATCAATTTTGGTATGGTGGGACAATGATCATGAAAACTAATTTATTTATGTCATTTATGAAGTTTAACTTTGATGGTGTATTGAAAAGAGTTTCAAATTGTCAGTACACAATAATGTCGCAATATATAGCTAAATTTTTAAACTAGTTTTGCTCTAAGGCGTCTAAAGACGTAATTGTAATTAATTGTATGTGAACCTTCCAAAATAAAATGTTACGATACATAGTAAATGCTCCGTTATACATATATAACCTTCATCGAGATATTGGAATTTCAAGCGTTAAAAGCAATTTTATAAGGGCCGATGGCGAACATGAAGTAATACTCCACTTTCACAAGTATGCAGAAGCTCTTTAACTGCTGGACAACGAATATCTTGGCCAACGATTCAAGAGGACCAAGACATTTAAACTCGTATAGTGTCTTGTGGCAAAAGCTGAACATTAAGCGTCAGCTGGAATGTTTATAGTACGTTTAAAAAGAACTACGTTATATTAATGAATGGGCTTTAGAGAACGAGAATGAGAAATTATTAGTACTGTTGTGTTAGAAAGTGTTACTATAAAAAAGAACTCGTGTAGTTATATAATTAAATTTAGTATCTAATTAATACAAAGAAGCACTTAAAAATGTATTATATTTATTATGTAATAGTTTATAATTGATATACGATTAAAGTTCTGGGATACCCTTTGGAGCTTCTTTAATAAAAATCAAAGTAGTATATTCGGCAATAATCGGAAATAAATACTAAAGAAACTAATTGAACATTGGCAACTGCTCAAAGGATGAATGAAAGAAAATGAAAAAGGTGTTAAATGAATATGTATTATTACTTTCAATGAAGTTAGTGGCTGCATTTCTTAATAATCATTATACATATATACTTTATATTTATCACCCAGTAGTTGAGCTGATTTTCAAATAATATAAATCTTACGACATTCCATTGTAGCTACTTAAGTTAATGTCTACAAGTTTGTTATATACAGAGTGTTAGGGAATGCTTAAGCCAAAATTTACAAATCGATTTATTTAAAAAATACAAACAAAAATGTTATATGCCATTTTTGTGAAATATGTAGCGTTTTGGAGAAAAAACATAGTTAAATTTGTTACTAATAAAGACAAGACACAAACAATAAAACTACATATAGGCAACACGTTTATTTGTTACAGATGCCTATGATATCTATGACATTTTAAGTATTGTCGATATGACGTTTAGTTTACTCAACAAAAAAAAAACAACGCAAAATTCATAAAATTATAGGAAATGTTGAAAATGTCTACACCATTTGCTTCAAGACAAGCTTCAGCACTCCTGTTTAGTGAATGACTTATTCGAGCTAGTTCATTTTCCTTATTTCTAATAAATTCTTCCACATTTTCAACAAGAACCTTGTAGACCAGTGTAGCCCCAATGATAGTAATCGGAGCGTTAAGACCTGGTGATCGAGGTGGCTAGGCATGTGGTCCACCTCTTCCAATCCACCGTTCACCGTAAATTTTATTTAGAAAGTTTCTGACCTGCAGAGTAAAATGTGCAGAGGCCCCATCATACATGAACCACATTATTATGCGTAATTCCAAGGGTAATTCTTCTAGTAATCCTGGTAATACTTCTTGTAGAAAATGTAAATATCTCTCTCCATTTAAACGATTTGGTAAAACATATGGGCCTATAAGTCGGGTGTCAATTATTCCAGCCCACACATTGATAAAAAATTGACGATGAAAATTTTGTTCAATTTTTGCATGAGGATTTGTATCGACCCAGACATGCCCGTTGTGTAAATTAAGAATTCCACCTTTAGTAAAACAACATTCGGTAGTCATTAAAATTTGTTCCGAAAACAGGGTTTTCTGCAATTTTTGTTAACAACTAATTCCAAAATCGACGTCGAGCCACAAAATCGTCCCTGTTCAAGCTTTGAACCCTTTCGAAATGATCAGGATACCAAAGAGATTCTTTAAAAGTCCTCCACACTAACTCCAACTTGGTCAGCTACCTCTCTAGTGCTGATTGACGGATCTACTTCAACAATTTGAAGAATATTTCCCTCGACAGCCTTTCATCACGTCCTCTTCCCACTTCTTGTTTTTTTTTTGGTACTACCGAACCTGTTTCCCGAAGTTTTTGGTGCACCGCTATGAAATTATTCTTGTTAGGTATTCTACAATGAGGATATCGTTCTGCGTATCTTCTAACTGCGTCCCTGGCATTTCCACCACATTCACCATATACAAAGTGCATGTCAGCATACTCTTGAATGGAATATTGAACCATTTTAAATTGGGCAGAATTACTGTCAATTTGACAAAATGTTTAATTTTTTTAAATTGCTAAGTAACATCTTTATTAGTTTAATCAACACTTGATATAAAAAAAGGAAATTATATCAGTAGTTGCCTAAATTTTTGGGGTCTATCTTGTACATCGTGTTTCTCGAAAACCATACGGCTAGGAGAACAGAGATAATTAGCTTTTTTGTAGAACTTTTTAGGAAGAATCTGTCTTTTAATTTTGGCTAAAGCATTCCCTAACATGGTGTATAGTTTTTGCATTGTCTGAATATGGGTTATTCTAAATGGTACGGAATAAATAAAAAATTTAGTGGATAATTTCGTACCTCTTTTATGTAACCTATATAATCACAAACTAGAAATTCACAAAGAACATGACATTTTTAGAATGTTTTTACTTATGTTATAGTAAAGTTAATAAAACTCTGATTAAAATAATAACCTTTACAAAAGTACATATTTCTTCTAAATTAAAGCCAATCCAAAACAACATTTTTTACACAACTGAAGCACTGGCTGTACGACAAACACAATCTTGACAAGGATATCACTTTGATGTATAACAATAACAAGAAGTTAAAAAGACGTTACGCATAATTTTATGAGTTCCATAAAAACCCGTAATTGGGTTCTTAAAGCGTTCGTTTATGTTGACAGAACAAGAACATAGTAGTAAATAATAATTACTTACTTCTCGAATAACTGTTATTTTTTTTTTTATATTGAAACAAGACTTCCGTTTCTGTTTTATTAGTTTAGCGTTAATTTTTTATGTATATTGGTGTCATCAACTTTACATTCCACTATAAATAATTCAAAAGTCTTTCATTTCTTTTCTTTAATTATCTATAATTATGAGTGAAAATGTCGTTAATAATAAAACTGGAAAAAGAAATTTCACATAAATTTCTATTTAGGATACTGTTATATTACGAACCAATTAATTAATTTTCTAGAAATAATTAATATAACTCTTAATGATAATTTATACTGAGCGAATAAAATTCGGACGACATAGGTTTTTTTTATCAAAAAAAAAGTAAACTTCTTTATTGCCTCTATATTTTTTTTATTGGAGTTAGTGACCCCAATCTTACAATCTCGTGTCATCTAGTAAATCGGAGTCCCTCTTTACGGCGTAAATATAAGGAGTAACGTTACCATTATCTGTCATTACACACGTGCTATTTAGACAAAGCTGTCGTGTTCTTTTTTTATCGTCGATATGCGTAGACATAGTACGAATATAGTGAGAATAGGAGTCTACTAAAGATGTAATAAAATGTAAATGACTCTCTGTTCTTACATTGTCATGCTGCTCATGTTTCTATGTATGCATGTGTATATAAACGAAGAAAACCTAACCGCAAATTAAGAAGTCTAAGTCTACATCTTTATTGTATGTCAAGTAGTAGTATCGTGTCAATTTTTTTTATGAAAAGAACAAATATTATTAAGGAATTTTATTTATATTTGTAATTTCCATGGAATAAAATGAAATATTCAGAATATCTCGGAAATCATTTGAAGAATGTGGATATTACGAAAACATTTATTTTAGATATCTGCAGCATTACTTGCTACTTCATATAAGCCATATTAATACGAGCTTTGAGAGTGTTATGTAGTTAATCACATTTGCGGAATTTCCATGTCTAATTCACATCTACGTAACTTGGCTGGCACTGCGGCTAACTACACAAGAGTAAGCGGTATTATGGTATAAATTAAAAGAATGTTTTGTGAGATACGTTACGAACTTTCCTAGATATTAGTTACGTTACATAATAATAATACTAAAATCATGTTACGATAAATCGAATAACCGTTACAGGTTAAGAACATACGTATTATATAAAAGATATTTTTTTCTAGTACCTATCATGAGAAATCAATCAACAATCAATATATTTTAGGCACATAATTTGTGGGCAATATGTTCACATTACAGTAATTTTCTTTTGGTTTTCCTCTTTTGTCAAATGTATTTCACCATTTCTCAAAACTATTTCACATCTTAATTAAAGAGGGTGCTGTGTATGTCAAATTGTTTCCTCTTTTGTCAAAACTATTTCCCTAATTGTCAAAATATATCACATTGTTATTACTTGTATGTAAAAATGAATGCTGAAAGAAGGCAAATAACAAAATCTCGAACGAGGTGCGTGCTTTAATAATCAGAGGAATGAACGATAGTAGTTCACCAGTTCAGATAGGACGACAATTTAATGTTTTTTCGAACATTGTAAGAAAAATTTACAAGACTTACAAAATAGCGAACGAGATGAAAAAAGAATTGTTGGGCATCATCCCATCATCAAATTTTCTCAAGATGAGCAAAAAAGAATCTGCAATTTAATTGACGAGGATTGCACTTTAACACCAAAACAAATAAAAACCAAATTGTTAGAAGAAAATCCACAACTAGAGGTGAGCATATCGACCATTGACAGAGCGATAAAGGCATTTCACTATTCTGTAAAGAGCGTATCCTTTGTGCCAGGAAGGCGTAACGCACCAGATATTATCCAAAGTATGTTCGATTATGCTGTTCTGTATAAAAGAATAATGATTCATAGAGAAAAAATATTTTATAGATGAATTTGGGATTCAAGTGAATTCTAGAAGATCTTATGAAAGATCACAGAATAGTAGAGCCAACAAAGTTAAGGCCTAATTAAGAGGCCGTAATTATTCGATAGCTGTTGCAATGTGTATTAATTCATTATATTTATTCACCATTTAAGACAGGTCTTACAAAGTAGAACACTAGAAAATTCTTGACATCTTTGATTGACCACTTAACCGAAGATAATATAAATGATGAAATTCAACAACTGATCAGAGCTCATTGATATGTACCAGTATTTCTGCCCCCGTACAGTCATTTTTTAAACCCAATTGAAGAGCCGTTTAAAAAATGGAAAACTATCATAAATAGAAGGCAGCCTACGGATGAAGAACAACTGTATGTTCAAATTCATAATGCTTTTATAGCTGTAACACAAGGACATTGCCAAAACTATGTCCGACAAATGGAAACATATTTAGGAGATTGTCTCAATAGAAATGAAATTTTGAAGTAGACCGTGTATGTGCTTTTTAAAAGTATTGCGTTACAAACATAACTCACTAACTAACCAGTAACTTGTTATCGTCTTCTTCTTTTTCTAATAAAATTGTGTCTCGAACTTTTTTTTTTTTTTGAATTTATAAAGTAAAAAGACGGAAATCGTTTGCAATAACGTGAAAGAGTTTATATTATTTATATTAATTATATTTTATTTTATTAATTATAAATAGTTAATTGACGAAGGAGATACTTGTTAAAACTTCATTATAACGCTAAGAAATAAGTAATTAAACTTCTAGTTTCAAAAATTCTTTTATTGTAAATACCACTACAATATTGTTTCGCCATACAATGGCTTCATCAGGTGGATGAAATACTGAATATGTACAATACAAGTATGAATATTTATGTGAAAATTATTGGGGAATGGTGGTGGAAAAATTTTTACAATCTTAAATTTAGTAGAGGGGAGTTGTTTAAATCTAGTTGGTCATTTAAAGCTAATCCTAAACTATTGTATCTATTAATTTCTAAGTTTTCTAACAGGTTAAGTTTTTTACTTTTTTCTTGAATGTGTAAAATTTTGAAATCTATATTAAATCTATGATTGATATCTATACAATGACTTGCGAAAGTTGAATCTGTTTTCTTTTCTTTATGGCTTCTCTCGTGTTCTTTCATCCTAATTTTGAATGTCCTCCCCGTTTGTCCTATGTATACCTTATTACAATCTTCGCATGTTAACTTATATACACCAGAGTTTGATTCTTTGTCTATTTTATCTTTGTTGTTTTTAATAATGTTCTGTATAGTATTGTCTGTTTTAAATGATAGGTATATGTTCGTTATAAAGTTTTTTAATGAAAGTACCAATTTTTTCTGAAATTTTTCCTAAGTAAGTGATTGAATTATAGGAATTAATTATCTTGTATTTTAATTTTGGATAAACTAAGGAAAGGGTTTTAGATTTTTGTTGGCTATTTAGGATGTTATTGACAATATTTATAGAGTAACCATTGTTTAATGCGATTGTGTATATTCTATTTAGTTCAAGGTCGAAATTACTTTTGCTCATAGGTACATGAATTAATCTATATACCATTGATTGGTATGCTGCTAATTTGTGTGTTATAGGATGAAAAGAATTAACGTGTATTGTGGTATCTGTATGTGTTGGTTTATGGTATATAGCCACCATTCCCCAATAATTTTCACATAAATATTCAGACTTGTATTGTACATATTCAGTATTTCATCCACCTGATGAAGCCATTGTATGGCGAAACAATATTGTAGTGGTATTTACAATAAAAGAATTTTTGAAACTAGAAGTCTAATTACTTATTTCTTAGCGTTATTAATTATATTTATATTAATGTCAAAACGACGTATATGGGAAATAGTTTTGAGAAATAGTGAAATACATTTGACAAAATATAAAAACCAAAAGAAAAACACTATAATAGCTACTCTGGCTTGGCATTTTTCGTAAAGTCCATATATATAAAAAGACTACGTATGTTTGCATTTGTAAAACTCGAAAAGTACTCGGTTGATTGAATCGAAATTTTGACATAACGTTGCATTTGAATACGCAAGTGTTTTTATAGTAAAATGAATTTTTTTTAACGGGGCGACAAGAACCTTCCCGCACCGGTGAAATCTACGGTGTACTTCGACAAAGGTAGCTTAAAAATTCTCAAATCCTTGATTTGGTGGTACTTGTTTTATTAGAAGTTGACGTTTGCTAATTATATACTCTATTTACGCTAACACTTTGTTAAAAAGGAAAATAACTTTTATTTAATCTTGAATGAATTGTTTTATCTGAGAACTTAAAATAATGTGTATAGGTTAGATGTAAACGTCAGGTAGATGTTATTTTTTAAAAATATGACAGACAATTGTCAAATTTTAAATGCGAAAATATTAGTGATATTGATATTTGAAAAACAATTAAATAAGTAATTGGGCTTTTTGAAGAAAAAAAAATAATTCCAAACAGAATCGCAGGTGAAACAGCGACATATAAATCCATTGACTCCATGATGAACCAAATGAAGTAGTTAGTGAATATTACAACAGAATTCTTTAGATGTTCACGGATTACCGTCACACATTCTGAATTTGAAAATTGGAGTATCAATTATATTACTCCGAAACATCAATCAGACAAAGTTATGCAATGGCACGCGATTAGTAGTTACAAAATTAGTGAATAATCTAACTGAGGCAACAATTCTGATTGGACCTCATTAAGGTAAATATGTACTATTTCCACGACTACCACTTATTCCGACCGACATCAAACGACTCGGATTTCCAATACGCCTAGCTTCCGCTATGACTATTAATAAAGCGCAAGGGCAATCTTCGCAATTGTGTGGTTTGAATTTAGAAGACGACAATTATACGTCGCATGTTCCAGAATCGGTATATCGTCTGATCTTTATGTTTTTACCAAAAAAAAAAAAAAAATAATAATTTTTTTAAAACAACTTTTTTCTTCCTTTTTTTCATTCCACATAGCCACAGCAACACAAGGCAGGGTATCGACTTGAATGATGTGTTTTCTCGGTGATTCTATGTTCGCTATAATACTTTTATTTACTTTCCATTCATATCAAATCAGGCCGAGCCACAGCGAAGCGTGATGGGGTTTAGCCAGTATTTTAATATAATACTCTGGTAATTCTTCTATTCGGGTTCGATTGATATAACACGGTAATTTAAAATAACTATATTAATAAAATGTATACTAAATAATAACTAGTAATAACTACAGTTTACGAGGGTTTGCTGAAAAGTGACGCACACATGCTTGTACAGCGCGAACTAAAACAAATAGCAAGATCAGACAAGAAGTACATTAAAGTGCAATTCTTAAGCTTCAAAATCATATATATATATTTTTCTACATAATCACTGTTAAGGCTAACACAAGGCTTCCAATGTGTAACAAGATTTTTCATTCCGTCTCTGAAAAATTCGACTTTTTTCGAATCCGGAACTTGACAGCTGCCTTTGCCTCATCGTCCGAGGTGTAATGATTACCCTTGAGGTCTCTCTTGAGTAAAGAAAAACAATTAAAATCGCAAGGCGAGAGATCGGGTGTGTAACGAGGGTGTAGAATCGGTTCAAACTTCAGGTTTCACGGAGCCTCTTCAGTTGCGCGCAAGGTGTGTGGACGAACTTGTCATGTTGCAAGATTATTGGTTCTAGGCTGACTTAGAATGTGATTTAGTGTGATTTAGAATCTGTATGTACCGAGAAAGCATTCTAAAGCACAGTCAAAAGAATTATTGTTGCGGATGCTTGTGTTTTGAACATTTTCGCCTGAGAAGAAGACGGATGTCGATATTTAGCGCTCTGTTTTTTATCTTCCGGGTCGTAATGATGGATCTATGACTCGTCCCTCGCCACAATATTCAAAAGAAAGTCGCCTCCTTCGTCACGGTAGCGCTGCAATTGTTCAATAATGAAGCCGACATGTTCCTTGGATATTCCAATATGGTTTGTGATACGCTTTTGAGTGATTCGCCGGTCATTTTGAATCAAATCGTCGAAGACTTTGTGATGTTTATCATATGTGGCAGTGATTGGACGTCCGCTGCATGTTTTATCAACAATTTTGGCTTTTCCAGGCTCGCAATCTCGAAATTTTACTGCACATCAATTTTCAGTAGACCAATCAACAACATCGTCGTCACCATAAACATCCTTTAAACGATGATCAATCTTACTAGGAGTCACTTTTTCAGCAGTCAAAAATTCGCGTTGACATAGCATTAGACCACGTCTCCATACTTCCGCTTCTCAAATTACACTGGATGAATTCAACAACCTCAAACCTGTGCATGCGTATAGAGGGGGATGTCACTTCGACATTCTACCTGGCGCGCTTCTGAAGGTCATATCGTTCTCGCTGTACCAGCATGTGTGCATTACTTTTCAGCCTAGCCTCGTATATATTCATTTATATACATACAATTATGTCTACGATGGTAAGTTCACGATGATCGCAGCTTGATTTTTTTCTCTTGAGCGTTGCTTATTCGAGAATAATAGGAATGTACTGGATTTTTCCGTCTTCTAGAGGGATTAGGAGAACTGGCTAACTTAACACTGTAAACCAAATATAAGAATAGGCTATATTCACCTATTTAATCACAATTACTACATGCAAACAGTTAACTAAGCATAATTCATTGGATTAAGATTTGGTTAGAATTGTTATATACGTTAAGATCGATCTACATTGATAAAGTTATCCAGGCCGTAGATGGAATATTCTTCGGAAATATATTTTTCGAATTAACGTAATATGTAGTATTGTACAATTAAAATATCTACATCGCCCAACACAAGAAAAAAGCGGTTTACAGTCATAAATATCAAGCCATTGTGACTACAAACCCAGGTCAATATTCCTTTATTTATAACATTTTATTCGTACAAAAGAAATAACACTAAAAATAGATAGCATAGAAAGTGTCTGAATAAATAGAGAGAAATGCTAATCTCTATTTTGGCTTGACCAGCTTGTCAAAATAATATACGTCGGACTATCCTAAAACGAAATAAATCTAAGGTAATTGATGGAAAACTAGAGAAAAGTTTTTTCATAATTAGAGATACATAAATACATAGATTACATAAAATAAAATTATATTAAGTCCTAATTATTTTAATGTAGTTTCCAAATTGTTACTATAGTAGTATTAACTAGCCATTATTATAACAAGCTATTTAGCAATAGATTTATTGGCTAATTAAAAGAATGGAGTGTCCTTGTCAAACTGGTATAATATAATTAATAAACGCGTTTTATATTATTATTTATTTTTTTACAATCACTTTATAAACTTTTAGTTTAAAGTAATGATATGTTGATTAATATGACTTATATCATCGCAGAATATTATAAAAGTCAAAACAATGTATTTACCCATTAATTTACAACTTAAATATTTATTTGGTTCTCCTTAACTCTTTCTACCACAGGTACAGAAGCTAAAATAAGTTTTATGATATTAAATATGTTACAAACATTTTGACTCTAGTGCCGACAGAAACAAGAAACAAAGGACCTTCTTTATTTGAAACGCTATAGCATTAAATTGTGGCAACTCGGGATTTTTTACAATTTATAGATTTTTAGAAAATAATTAATAACTTTTTTATTCGAAGATGCTTATACGTTTTAGCGTTGATTATATGATGAGTTTATGCTAATTCTTCTTAATAAATCTAAATCAATTAATTGCCTAGTTTATGGAAGTATGAACTAGAAAATATAGAAAAAATATCCTTTTTGTGAACAAATTGTAATATTTATCATGCTGGTGACTTATCAAAGTAGACAAGTCTGAAGCCGCTAGCAGCGAATAAGTATCTCTCGATCTCATTAGCTAATATATTAGCTAATAAATTTCGCAGCTCTGAAACACTACGAATATTTCTGAAAAATGTATAGTGTTTATGGCAAATCATTACTAAGGTGGTCATGAAGCATTAATGATAAAGCTTAAAAACCCATAGGGAGTTGCAATTGTACTGTGGAATTATCAAAGCAGGTGAACACATGACAGTCCGCTGTATTTTGCTATTTAGAAAAGATAGGGAACATCAGTAGTTGAGTGTTTCGATTCCATAAGAGAATTAAGTGGCTTTTTATTCATATCGATAAATTTTCCTCTACGATGGAGTAATGACTAGTTTTTTTGACATGTCGTAACAGGTGATCAAAAAATTGTTACACATAACAGCTTTCAATGCAAGGAGCAGGAATCACGAGGATAAATCGCACAACTAACTGCCAAAAGCTGAGCTTCACGGAAAATATTGTTGTATGTGGAGTGGTATAATTGTGTTATTATTTTTTTTTAACCGCATTGAAATATTTAACACATATTTATACATGCGATAACTGTAGCGTGCGCATAAAAGCTTGATCGGAGTACATCCCGTACTCGTCAATATGAAAAAAGTTGTTCTCCTTGATGATAATACAAGACCGCAGTAAAAGTAACGCAGGGACCTTGCACCATTTAAATATTAAATTTTTGGTTTGCTACAAAATACTTTCTTAAACAGAAATCCC
The DNA here is from genome assembly GCA_935421215.2 of Melolontha melolontha. NCBI lineage: Eukaryota > Metazoa > Arthropoda > Insecta > Coleoptera > Scarabaeidae > Melolontha > Melolontha melolontha. Next base: position 72,194,871 of record OW285240.1, read on the forward strand.
TTTAATAAGAAGCAAGTTCGAGGTTCTTTGTCGAAATATATTTTTAGCGTTTGTACTGATAAATAAAATTCCATACTTTTTGAAATTATGCAGTTATGGAACGGTAAAGTTATATTTTCTTCTTGTTTTAGGCGAATGCCGGCAGCTGAACATCTTAAGTCGCTCCATGGGCGCAGGCGTAATAATAACTCATGGCCTGCCAATGCCCCCTGTAATTAGCGTCAAGCTGTTGAGGGATGCTGAATTATTATTATTAGAGTTGAATGTATAAATTAAGTAAATGACTACTTCACATAATATATAAATAATATACTATCATTTTTTATAATTTAAAATTCTTTGAAAAAGGCAGTAATTGCCGAAACATGTGAGAGTTGAATTATATTAAATATCTACATATGGAGACATCTTAAGTCGCCGACTAACTAAATCTCCTAAATATATATATGGTAAATTCAATTTGTTGGCGATTTAAGGTCTGGTTTTACTTCAAAATATATATATTTAAAACAATTCTACATGTTTCGGCAAATGATGCCTTTCTCAAGGAATATAAAATATAAATGACATTATATTAAGGTCATACATTTGTAGTTGCTATGGATAAAATAATTCAAAGATACATTCCAGTTAAATAATAATAAATCATGCCTTGGTATTCTAAAATAGATAGACAACAAAAACAGGGAGACGCAAGACATGAGTTATTATTATGTATGCGCCCGTGGAGCGACTTAATATGTTAAGCTGTCGGCATTCGCCTTAAACGAGAAGGAAAACCCCGGAAACCTACTCGGACAGCCAGACAGGAATCAAAACACGGAACTGTCAGTATGATAAGCAAATGTATAGATATTTAAATAACATAAGATATATAATTATATAACTGCAACATATATTATGATGGTAAATTTCAGTTCCGTGTTTTGATTCCGTGTATGGTTATTTGAATGCTGTCGCTGGAATCTTCTTATGGAGCGATTAATAACACCGGTCAACAAAGTTTGGTTTTCTTATACACCAATACCTGTAGTCTATGTCTATTTTCATGCTGATTCTGAATTTGATTTAAACTTTGCTCTATCACGTCAGGATTTTGGAATGTTTTCTTTAATAGTTTTTTAAAAAAAACGCATTAAATTTAATAAAATTTCAAAGTTACTTTTATATAAGAAATATACTACTAAAAATATTGTTCTGTGTCTGAACAGGCCCTTGCATGTTTCCTACGTCAGAACACTTAAACCATGCCCATTTTTGCACTGGAAGCTATTAAATTTAGAATTGGTAGATATCTACCTATGTAGATATATATTTATTTATTTCGTATGGCACATCGAATACAGCATTAAATACCATATTTATATAGGTGGCTGTTCCATAGGTCGCGTGATGGTTAGCTACTGCCAGGGAGCATCCCAGGTTGTTTACATCTGCTACTAAGTTGCATTTCGTCGGCACAATGGGTCTCTTGTAGTAGGGTCACGACCACCGAATGATCATTCAAGGGCCTCAGTAAATATTCAGATTTAGATCGGGTCATGCCTTCAACGTTCAGTTGTTAGATCTTCAGGGTTTTCCTACGTCCCTTATCGATGAGTTCTGAAGAGAATCATTTGCCAGAATTTCCCTGTTCATGCTGATTCTTTCTTTGCTCCTAATAGTGTAGACTAATTAGACGTGACAAGTCACTTTTCCAGGGTACACCACGAGAAGGCAGTCTACATTGTAGGTATGTAAAGAGCTACACACGGCTCTTTCGATTCGATGTAAGTTGGTTTTTGATAGCTGAACGTCTGTTTATTTCATAATGTCGTGTACGTGTATAAATAATCCCAACAGTTTCTGTTAATAAACTGTTCGGATCACCAGCGTAAGAGTAATTATACACCTTTGATAGGAAAGTTATATTTTATTATTTTAACATTGAATACCAAAGCAAGCCAGCATTTGCTGCTCACGCTGTGTTGTTACTCTGAGGGGCTGGTCAAACGGTAAGAAAATCGCAATACCTGTGATTTGGCGTGGACAAATAGATCATTCGATCGATTGCTACTTTTTCTGCGCGAAAACTTTCGAGTTTTCCATTAAAAATAAGAACAAATATTAGTTGTGTTAGTCTGCCCTCTGCTATTCGTCCAATACCTCATTCGGAAGCCTTGCCAGCACCAAGGCCCATAGGTGCTTCGACTCAAGAATATGATGTTACAGTGAAACAGCGAAATGCTTGCTGATTATTGTTTGGCATTGATATCAGAAAGTGCCGAAGAACAGTGTAAAAGAAAAGTAGAACGAAAAAAGTTTTAAACAGGACGATACCAGACAGCTCCATATAATGTACATACCTACAGCCGATAAAATATTTCTTTGTAGTTTGTACTGCTCAAAAGTCCAAATTGTACTTTATCTTTTTCTAACACACATAAATACGCGCTGTAATATCGCGTGCTCAAAAGAAAATCTGTCTCTAGTGAGCCATGATTTCAAAGTAACATCAAAAAGAATGTCGTAACTTTACTAATATAAATTAACATTACATCTAAATGACAGACAAATTTTGAAAATTGCAAGGTTAATTGCTAGGTTATAATCTTTGTGTCATGAATAAACAAAATTCCGTGTCATCGATTTTATTAAGTGACACTTCACACTAATGACATTAACATTTGACAATTCAGAACGGTGTGGTTAAGTTACGACATAAGTACCTAGAAATTTCATGACCAACTCTGAGGCTGTTTTTTTTTTTTGAAATTACGATACTACACACGTTAATCATTTTAAAGTATTCTTATGCCTTAAATTTGGCCTTGGACTGAAAAGAAATACTTTATGAACTGTAGTTAATATTATTTCATTTACTTTTCAATATATAATTTTTTTTAAATCACGCGTGCCAGAATAAGTTTATTGTTAGAACTATAAAAGCAACGAAAATTGTATATAGTTTAAAAAAAAAATTAAAAAATGAAAATTTGTTAACCAGTGTAATCGGTTCATGATGCATTTGCATATTTTATAATATTAATAGAATAGGTCTTAATCGGAAAGAAGAATTTGAAAAGCTCAACAGTTCCCTATCAGAACTCAAGCATGTTTTAGTAGAAACTGCAGCCTTTGAATATCCAACATCTAAAACTTTTCAGACTATAAACGGCGGCTTCGGGATTTAACGTTGTCTAATATCAACGAGGAATGCAATAATCGTTTAGAAAATAATATCCAGGAGGAAAACAAACGTTCTTTGTAAAATATTTAGAAAATACTCGTAAACATTCATAAAATTAATGTAAAACAAGAAATAATAATTAATTGTTTATACGTACTATTCTAAAATACTTACAATAAAAATAATATGGAAAGAGTATTAAATATGTATTTTATACATATACGGATTTTCCGTGTATATACATACATAAGTCAATGCTTTACTTAAGCTATAAAAAAAATTACACGCTGAGATTGTTTTTTAAACTATGATATATAACCTTTCTCAAAAACTAATTAATATCTGGATATTGCAGAATAATCGCGAAATATTTAATCGATGATTATAGTGTTTCTGTTTATATTTTATTGAGAAACGTGTCCTCCTAATAATAAAAATTGGTCATAAAATAAGACATTTATAGGTTCGCCTATCTCATAAATTAACGCCGACTTACGGACAATCAAAAATAGTTTGAAAAATATGTACAGTAAATAATAAAATGATTCTTGCAAGATTATTTTAAATAGTTGTTTTTTCTTATTATTTCAGGTAAACGGGAAAGCACAAGATGTTGGTGAGTTATATGTTAACTGGATTCTTTTTACATTTACTTTCGCGGGAAAGATATTTGTTAATAATAACTTATTATTAAACGTGATCGACGTTCGAATATCTATATACGGTACCATTACATATTTTAGGCTAGGAAATGTATTATTTTATACAACATGATACGGTGCTGATAACACAGGAAGACAAAGGTCAGCATCCAGCAGTGCTGCAGTGCCTGGAGGGTCGTGTTCCCGCAACTTCAAGCTTTCTACAGACGCCTAGAGATGGCGATGAGAGTACTAAACGTTTGCATTTATATTTGTATTACATAGTCTTGCATAGTTATTGCTTTTTTTCGCATAAACACCGAAAGAAAAATCGTGTTAATTTTGATTAAGACATAAGAAATGTGCGATATTTTGATGTTTGTGTTTATGTGTATTAGTTATGTATACGTACGTATACGGAGAGATGAAAAAGTGGTACGTTTGGAAAGAGTTGCGTGCAGTACAGTGCCATGGGGCCGTCGGCTATCGACGTCGCGTGTCGAAGGCCGGCCCCCATTGGTCGGGTCCGCACCTGCTCGGATTGGCGCGCCCGTGGAGGGGCGCCATTACCGCTCTAGTACCGCGGATAAGGCATAGAGGGCTATAGACTGAACATACATGGGTCATAAAGGATTCGAAGAAGTATAGGAGAAGGACGCGTAAGATATTCTCTGCTATAGGGTTGAACGACGTCTCGGCAATCGAGTGCGCGGTCATTAAAAAAAAAAGAGAGAAACGTGTGCGGTGTTAACGCGTATACGGACTATGACAGCAAGTAGTGTACGGTGCAGTGACTATTGGAACCTTGCCGTCCAGCAATGAGTTCCAAATTTATCATCGATAGCATGCTTCCTAAGTACCATCAACAATTCCATCATCAGCAATTATTCCAAAGCCCTACAACCACTTCCTCAATAGAAGCGAGTTTAGCGTCCGCCGTCAATTATAGTTCTTCAGGATCGCCTAGCGGTTCTTCACCACAGCATTCAAATAGCAGTGCATCGTCCACGTCCCCCGCCTCTAGGATGTATCCCTATGTGTCAGCGGCAACAGCTGCCGCACATCATCACCATCAGCAGCAGGCCGTTGCAGCGGCGGCTTTTGGTGCTGCAGCCACCGGAAGCATGGTACCTGGAGCATTTTCTTCTAGTGCAAGTACGGCGGCTCTCGCGGCAGCTGTCGACGCCGCAACGGACAAATCTTGCAGATATACAACGGGCCTGACGGGTAACGTGGCTCCAACAGACTCTATGGTAAATTATACACTGGGCCATCACCATCAAAATGGTGTCTCCGTTTCAGCTGCAAGCTCTGTAAGTGCTGCTTCGGCTTCGATGGCCGCCGCTGCTCAGTTTTACCACCAAGCCGCCAGCGCCGTTGTTGATCCCTTATCGTCATGTTCACAGCCTTCAGCAGGCGGTCAACCAATTCCCGACATACCCAGATATCCATGGATGTCCATTACAGGTAATTACATTAATAAATCCAATAGCAATTATTTAATTACGTTTCTAAAACGTTTAAAAAAATAAAGTAATTAAGATCAGTTACAGTACAACATCACAGTCTTACTGATATCCGCCAGAGTAATTATAAGTCGTGGCAATATCATTAACTTAGTAACTAGCATTAAGAAAATACAAACAGTGTTTACTTAAATTATTATGTCACCATTATATAAATTACTCTTATATTACTAACCAAAACTAAAAAAAGAAATGGGTAAAGTACTATTTAGTTTCTAATAAGACACGTAATATCCATTTTTACGATTATTGCTTTTGTTGTCTTAATTGTTATGACTACGCTTAGTAATAATTAACAATTGATATTATTCCTGTATTTATCAACGTTAATAAATTACTCAATATTTTACACAACGTAATTATTCACGGCAATTGTTCTTCTATAATTAGCTCTTTATGAGCTAGTACATGTGTAAATATATTGTTTAGTTGAATTATACATGCATTTTATTATTTGAATAAGGAAATACAATTAAAATTAATAATAAATGAATTGTTTATTTTGAGAATAATTGTGCTCAAGTATACATACATGAATATTACCTTTTTATAATTATATTTCAAAAAATTTTGACATCACTGCGCTGCATTTGAATAAATATTTGTAAGTATTCTTAACATCAACGAATATAATTACTACTACACGCGTGTATTTGTTATTTTATTTCTGGTATTATTTATTATGGTAGTTTGAATATCCGACGGGTCTCACAAAGAGAGAAAAGAACCATTAAAAATTTTTACGATTAGCAAATTTAGAAAATATTACGAACTTCACTTTAGAAAGTAATAAAAAAGTTCTGAAGTGTATGAAAAATTCAATATGCGTATATGATGAACGATTTTGAAAATGAAATATGAAACTATGATCGTCTGCCGACGGAGGAAATTCATGTTCATCAAATTCTGAACGGCAGCACCATTTGGTGTTTGTTTAGGGTAGTTTATAGTAAAAAAAGTGCCAATATAAATACGTTTTAATAGCCGTTTAGTGGGCAATAACAATAAAAATAACCATAAACGTAACAATGACATACACAAACGTGCGCGCGCGGCATCGACTACACAAAACATACAACATAACATGAAAACATCGGAGGCTGAATGTGTTTGCTTTTGATAATTTTCACACAATGACATCCTGTCACTGATTTGTGATGACGAATTGATAAGTATATATATTTATGTGTTATATATCAGAAGTTTTATATATATATATATATATATATATATTGTATATGTAAATGCATCATTTATATGTCAGGCGCATCATAGAATTTGCCATAATTAATAATTAATGTAGCGATTATAGAGGTCATAAAAGCAATATCGTCATTATTGGCAATAAAAATTGCTTCCTTATGATTTTTATGGTGTAATAATGATTTTTTCTCAAACAATTATACACTTATTTCACTTAATCGCCGGCATTATCTTTAACAAATTGAATTTTTAAGTAATAAAATTTGAAAAAATAAACATTTTAAAATTTTATGTACTTCTTTTCTGTCTCCTTTCAATACAACATTTTTTAATGCTATAAGTATTTTTATCTTTCACCAGGTTTACTACTTTGATTGAAACTCCTTATTTTAGCAGTTAGTACTGTACATATTTCTTTAATTTTGTAGATTATATCAAAAATACAAAGCGTTAATAAAGCCGTTTTCATTAATTTCTAAATTTATGTTTGATTTTTGATTGATTATATATTTAGTTTATATAATAAGTAATTAATAACACAAAGTAATTTAACGATATTTAAATTAGAGATTTTATACGTAATTATTAAACTTTTATAACACATTGAAAGAAGTTGAGTCATATTCCAAACAACCCGTTGGAAACAATTAAATCTTTTTATAGTTTTTTAATGATTGAATATGAAGCTAGCCTCAGTATTGTTTTAAACGGCAATAAATTCAAAATTAATGTATTATATAACGACGGCAATTAAATAATTTGCATATTTAAGTTTTTTTTTGTTTTTCGGAAAATCCCCAATGAATTATTGTGTCGATTCTTCATATTTTAAAGATTATTTTAAAAAGATGGGGATAATAGTGAAATTATAAAGAAATCATGATGTAGGGTATTAAGGGCTTTTACAATAATGAGTACCTAATTAATTTTTTAATATTTTCTAGATTGGATGAGTCCATTCGACCGGGTGGTATGCGGTGAGTACAATGGTACATAATCCCTTTTTTTATTTGTTTTATATAGATTAAGTTTCTTATAAAGAAGTAATAAGATAATAATAAATCAATAACAAAGTTTATTGTTTACTAACCTTATTGACAATTATCTTATTATTTCATTGAACCTTGCTATAAGTAAGTGAATTTATTCAATTACAATTGGGGTTAAATATAATACAATTACTAGACTTATCTTTGTGTTAACGAAAATCTTATCAATGTAATATTTAAGTAAACTGTTTTTCACTAGAATGTATTTTGTCTTATCGCTTTTAATATTGTAGGAGTGTAACACTTCTAACCATAAATTTCATCCTTAATCATATAACTTGTTTTTCATCTGTTTTTCGTTATTTAAAAGTGTCATAACTCATTTCTCGATTTTTTTTCCCTTGGTCGAACAGAGAGGGCGTTCGCAAGTGACAAAGAAGACCTTGGTTGTCTTCAAGTACCACGAACCACCAAGGTCTTTTCAATCGCCATATATTGTTGGAATTTTGTATGTTTCTTTACTCGTATAAACAGAAAGAGCGATAATTTAAAACTTGAATAAATCAATTGACTGTAAAATAAACTGTGTCGCTGTTTGTAACGGCAGTCACAAAAGTGTGAGCCGTTTTCGAGACGATCCAGAACATTTAATCACTTAATATTAAACGAAAACGACAGGTGGTTATAGAATTGACTTTTGTTTGCTTAAAATTATCGAACTTAGTTGTTAATTTACATTTGTTAGCAATTAAATAATTCTTTTTATTTCGAATTCATGCATTGAAGACACCTAAGCGAACAATAAACTTTTAACAAAACAATTCGTTTTCCAATAAGATTGTATTTATAATAATTTAATTATTGTTACTTGATTTACATGTAATTAATTTAAAGTGTCTTGGCATTAATGTTCAAAATGTAAGTACCTATAAATGAATATGCTTTTATTCACGACTACTATTTAGGATCACTTTGTGACTATATTTTCATGAATATTTAATTAAAACAGTATCTGAAAATGTTTTTTCTTGGGTTATTTAGTAAAGTACTCCTATATTTGAAAAATATTCGTCGACATTTAGTTTAAACAAATTATACAGATTTTGAATGTTATTAAAATTTTTGTTTAATAATAAAATATACAGAAAAGGCAAGCCTTGAATTAATGTGAATCTTCACATACTTTCCAAATGAATTATCTACTAATTTTCAAAATCGTCGAATCTCTAATCTCTACTGGCTTTGACCAAAAACACATCCTAAATATCTTTATTGGAAAACTTACAATACTAATGCGACTGCACATTTAAATAGTGCAAAATTTTTCAAAAATTAGATGCGGTGGACTTTGATGTGCACATGTGCAACTGCTATCTACAGCCATAAACCATAAGTTACATAACATAATTAAGTGAGTAGTAAATCTATTTTTATTTTTCATTTTGTTCTGAAAGAAACTATCTATCAAAAGTTAATCGCCACTCTAAATATAGCTGCAAATTCTTTTATATTACTGAAAAGTTTTAAATATGGATTGAGCTATAAACAAGATGTACATAATGAAAAGGAAAATAATTAGGTGTGTATTTGTTACCCAAATATTTTTTCTGAGGTTTTTCTTCGGCAAAGCATAGGTTATATATATGCGGAAAGTTTCTTTATTTGGGTATTCATTATTGTCAGTAATCAGTAGTTAATAATTAATTCAAAATGGGCAGGCAGTCTATCAATTAAATCAAATTTATTTTCAATCTCTCTAAATTTTGCAACAGATTCGTTGCATCTTCAGGAGATGAGAATCTAGAGTAAAAAAAATGACAATGACGTAAATAAACATATTAAAATTTATTAATTTTCTATTTATGTCATTGCCATTTTTTAGCTCTTTTAGCTCTGGATTCTGATCTCCTGAAGAAGCAACGAATTTCTTGCCAAATATAGTGATTGAAAAAGAGTTTTAATTCACAGACCGCTGGCCCGTTTTGATTTATTATTAACTAAAATAATACGGTCGATAATTCTTATAAGTTATATATATATATACCTATATACATATATATATATATATATATATATATATATAAATATAATATTTTCGTGACCTTGGTATGATAAGGTAAACTTAATAAGTCGGCGATTGAAGCACAAGCTTCTGGCAGCGAACAACACATATGTTCACACCTTGCTATCTATTTTTTGGAATACTAAGGCATGATTTATTATTATTATTGGAATGTATCTTTGAATAATTTAAACCATAGCAACTTAATTATTTGACATTTATATTTTGTATTCCCTTGACAAAGGCATCATTGCCGAAACATGTAGGGTTGTTTTAAATATATATAGTTTGAAGTAATGAACCAGACCTTTAATCGCCGACTTATTAAGTTTACCTGTATATATATATATATATATATATATATGTATATATATATATAGTAAACTTAATAAGTCGGCGATTAAAGGTCTGGTTTATTACTTCAAAGTATATATATGTATTTAAAACAACCCTACATGTTTCGGCAACGATGCCTTTGTCAAGGATATAAAAAATATAAAATATATATATATTTTATATTTTTTATATTTTTTATATTTTTTATATCCTTGACAAAGGCATCATTGCCGAAACATGTAGGGTTGTTTTAAATATATATATACTTTGAAGTAACAAACCAGACCTTTAATCGCCGACTTATTAAGTTTACCATATCATACCAAGGTCACGAAAATATTATATATATATATATATATATATATTAAAAATAATAGACTTTTTATTGGTTTAGCGACCTTTTATTGAATTATGATGTTTTATTCTACGACGTTTCGACTTTTATTATTTTTCAGTCTTTTTCAAGTATCTAGAACCAAGAATTAACACAATGAGAACATGAGAATTGTGTTTGCTTTTGTGAGATTGAATTAACAATTAAATTAACAATTAAAATTAAAATTAGATTAAAGACTGAATTACCAATTAGATTAACAATTAAAGTTAAAATTTAAAATTAGATTAATAATGAGTAAGGACAATTACAGTGATTACATCTGTATAAATGAATAGAAAAATTTGAATTAAACTACAATACAGTAAGGTAAATAGAAACAAGAATTACTACACTGAAAACGTGAGAGTTGTGTTTGCTTTTGTGAGACTGAATTAACAATTACATTGACACGGCCAATAAAATAAATAAGAAAAATAAAATTCTTATAAACACTAAATATATATATATATATATATATATATATATATATATATATTATCACTTTTGGTGCTGCCTTAAAGACATTAAAGCATAACACGAAATCATATTTCTAAGTCACTTGGTGTTAAATAAAAATATCATTAAATTGCGTGTATGTAATGGAGTGAGTTTGACTACGTTCTGGAAGAATTTGTTAGTTTTCTTGATCGAAAGGTGATTACGATTAGTCCATACAAAATTTACGACATTGATAATATATACAGCGTTAAATTAGACATATTTTCCCAATTTGTGGTGTTATCATACACCACCTATCTATATAATAAGACTGTCAATTTATATTGGTTAATGTTTGTTAAAATTTATATTCCTGTATCAATTTATACAAAATATCATGAACGAACTTCTACCCTATTTTTACATTTAAACATGGTAAATACATCATCTTTAGTGTGTATTTTTAATTAAAATATTATAGCTTCTTTAAACATTCTTTATTTTATCAATAATACAGATGGAACTAAAGATTTTTCTAATTGAAAAAATTCTAGTTTTTGAATTAACATAAATAATTGAGATGATATCCAAGAATAATTGATGCTACTTTTATTGCGATCATCTATAAATAACCTGTAAGCATGCTTCTTCTGACAAAAATAACATTCGTTGTATGATTGTAATCATTTATATTAGCACCATTCTCATCGGTTATTATTAACTGTATATCTTTGAATATAGTAAATCTGTCATTTGATTTAATACATTTACATAGATATGTACTGATATCATTTTGTAATACTATCTTGGGTTATCGCGATGTTCCAGGTTTTGGTTCTAAATTGGTTTAAAATAGAAATTACTAGTTTGATAAGAAAATATAATAAAAATAAAAAATTATAAAAGGATTCTCTTGGGTTAAGTTTTGAATTTAAGAAAGTAATTTCAGGAGTTTTTTTATGAGTTCGTCTTGACTTTTTTTTCCCTATCCATTGCTCTAACCTCGTGCTTATGCTTTTTAATCTCTTCCAATCACCTCTTTCTTTGGCGTCCTGCTTTTTCCTATCTCCTTCTCCTTCAAATAGAACTTTTACAATCCATTCTATTTTTAAATATGTTGGTTATATGTCTTTTAATTTTTGACTCTCTTACTGTTTCCGTAATACCGAGTTTTGAAAAGTTCCTATAGTTCGATTACTTCTTCATCTTTTTATATCTTTATTTAATTTGATTTCTCAAATTTTCTTAAGATTTTTCGTTTTCAATTTTTATTTCTTCTTTCTTGTCAGTTGCCCAGGTTATTAAATTTTCCAGGCACAGGTAACAGTTTTATTGTTTGGTAGAGTCATATTGTAGCAGGTCTTTACATATTCTACGTTTTTAAGATTTTAGTTAACCTTCGGCTTAGCGGCCATTTTAATTTTTATCCCCGTCACATGTTAGCGTTGCACCTAGATACTTGCTCTGTGCTAATTAACAGTTGGGTAATAAGCTCGTGCAAATTATTTTAACATTTTATCGTCTTTTTCAAATTTAACAGTTTATTTCATTGATTCTGAAAGACAATTGAATATCATGAAACCGACGAAAAGTATACCTTTATCATACTTTCTAGGCGTGTGTGTTCGTGGCAAAAATACTAGATCTTCTGGTATCAGCGAAGCGATGTGCTATGCAAGAAGGACACGGACAAAGCATAAAATCAACGGTTTATTCTGTTAACTCTAACTGCTTCTAAGAAGATTTCGTCTAATCTTAATTTGACATTACACTAAACCCCTTTGTTGTAAAAGAAAAATACATCGTGACACAGGTCTCTGTCTACAACATAATATACCGTACTTCGGCAAGGTATGGCTTATTAATATCTTTCTATGTTTAACGAGAAGTAATTTATATAACTCTTTAGATATTATGTATACAAACTCAAATAACCTCTTCCTTCCCTCTTTTCTTCGATTTGAATTTATTGTTGATTATAATTAAAACTGTAGAACACATAAACCACATCTTGCCTGAGGTATGGTATATTTTTAACGAACTAATTGACTAATTGTTCTGTAATTATTTAAAACATTACTGTAGCCTTCTTTAAATGCGATATGATATAGAGGGATTTTTTACGCACACAAAAGGCATTTTCTATAAAAGGAATAAGACAACGAAGTATCGATTTTAATTGTGTCAGGATTTTGTATAATCTATGTATTTACGGGCTGATATAATATACTTTCAATGGGAACACATGAAAGTAAAAGTGAAACTCGCCTCATAATAACCACTGTAATTCAAATACTTCATATTCAACAATAAAAGTTCATTTCCAGCAATTATAGAACAACAGACATTGTAAGTTTTTATAATGTAACGGCGTCACAATTACACGATCTTGTCGTTAAAGTATCAATTTGTTCATTATATCGAGCCGATTAACAATAATTTATAGTTTCATAATGGTAAAGCAACACATAAATATGTTAATAAGGCGACGGTATTTCAGTGGTTAAGCGTAGTGCCTTCTTGCGGTCAAGCGTCTTGCACAAATTGTATGTCGGTTGTATTTACATTTCGTTCAATATAGTATTTTACTTGTATTATCCTAAATTATGTTGTATTAAAGTCACATAGATTTCATAATTAAATATGATAACCATATGGCTTTGGACCGTCTACAGAAAATAAACACTGTTAAGTTCATGTCATTTCTAACCGAGTGATCTTACTTTCATCAGAAATATGTTTGTACCGGATTAATGGTTATAATCAATGGGAGAAAATTTGGTATGTCCTGTAATATCTCAGATTTTTTTGAATAATAAACAGAAACAGAGTTTTTTTTTGTTATTTCATAAACTCTAAGTTTGGTTTTATATAAATGAAAACATTTCGTGATGATAAATATTCAACATTCTTTAGATTTTCCAAGAACTTTTTCAACGTAATAGTGATCATAAATGATAACAAAATTTTTCAAATCGAACAAATCTTTCACTATTTTCTTTAAAAGGTTGCACAATAATGAAATTTATTTCTAGTGACAAATTTAAATTAATTAAACTGTTTTTGTTTGAATATGTACTAAGAAGTAATGGGTACAATGATCTGCAGCTTGCTTGATTCAGCTTGCATTGTCAATGCTTTTGCCAAAATCTGCAGATTCTGCCCGGCCTGACTTAACATCTAATTTTCCACCTCTACGCTTACTAACTGTTTCACCAGCCGAGATTATTCATACTATTAAGGGGTTAAAAAACACGTTGACTACTGGTGATGATGGTATTCCTTGTTATTTAGTGAAGGATTGCGCCTACATTTTTCCCGATCGCTTATGGAAAATTTTCAATTTGGCTAATCGAACGTCCGAAAAATTGTCAGATTTTCACCAATTTTTAAGAAGAATGTTCCGATATTTGTAATTATAGACCTGTTGTCGTTATCTCGACTTTGCGAAAGTTTATCATACATATATCTTATGGCACTAGACCACATTTTTCTAATGCACAACATGAGTTCATTCGCAAAGGTCTACAACAACTAATTTAGCACTCATAAGAATGTTGATGCTCATTATTGGACATTATTTACAAGGGCAAAACTATATATTTTCTGTGAAACATTGAAAGTGTAAAACATTACTATGAACAACTAAAATTTGTTCAAGGTGTTTCTGTGTTAAATTAGTTCTTTTAGATGTTAAAACGTCTTTAAAAATAGAACATGTGCATTCCACATCACAACTGGTGATGGGTGTGTGATTAAAATATTGCAAAAGTGCTCCATACTTCGAATGTATTTATTTTTCAATTGGCTCTGTGCAGAATTGATATAATATATTCAAATCTGGATTTCTGCTAAATATGGCATCAACTTTTTGTCTCCGCTTTGAGAAACATCATCAACTCATCAACATTTGGAAAATGACCCATGATGTATTCACATACTCTGTTTAGTGCATGTGCTGCACAGGTAACGTATAGCATATTGGGATAAGATTGCTTTAATAACTTCCCTGTTTTTAACATATAAGCTGCCGCATCAGTCAAAAATAGTAGCATCTTGTCTTTAAAGCTGTTATCCGATGAGAATATTATGAATACATTGATCAATTACTTCTGAAACTATTTCACCATTTACGACTGGCAATATTTTAGTTGAAATTAGGTATGGTTGATATGAAGTTGTCGGATGAAGAATACCAACAACTACATTTAAAACATTACATTCGTTGTTTCCTCTGCACTTACCCAAAGATAATGACCAGATAGGTTGGTTCGTCTTTTTACAATAGTTCTCAAATAACATTTTGGTAAGTGGTATTTACGTAAAGTAGATTCATCTAGTAATGACGATCAGTATATTTTGTAAGAAACCTCTTGACGACTGGATTGTTAAGCTTTCTGAATGGTATATTGGCCGCCATGAAAGTTTCACACAGTTTTTCTTTAAAGTGTCAGGTGCAGATGGTCATATGTTATCTTGATGAGTTTTTGAAGAATCATGTCTCTGCACATTACACTTTTGTGGACGCCTTAAACTTAATGAACAAGCACTGCAATATATCTCGATATCATTACAAATATGCAATCAATCTGTATGGCCTCTAATCCATCCTACCATGGTTGCCCTACGAGAATTCTCCATAGTTAATGAAAATAAAGATAAATACTAAGAACAGAAAGAAATGGACTAAAAAGAAGAAACGAGAACTACATACTCCAAAAATAAGGTAGTAAATTAAACTTAATATTTATAAAAAATTATAGGATAAATATACAATATAACAATATAAAACGGATTTTTAAAATACTAAACGGTGTAAATAAATAACACTAAAAGAAACGAAACCAGAAACAATCCCTTACAAAAGAGAATAAAAAATATAATATCTCAAGAACAATAAATACATATATGTATATACATGTATGACTGTATGTAAGCACGAGAATATACTTTGGAAATAGCGGATATAATTTTTTAAGCGATTATTTCAACGAAGTGTAACAAAATAATATATAAATGTATATTCTGTCTCACACGCCACTGTTAAATTAAATTTATGACGGAATACACACAATTTAGTATTCATAACGACGGAAATAACAACATCTGCTCGACGAATGCAATTGAGCAAGCAAATAGTGGGGCTGTTATAACATGTATGCTATACCGGATACCGCCACAAAGTTTTATCGGGGCAATTGGTCATTCAATCGCTTCAGTCCGCTCTCTGCATACAACATATATACATACATCTGTACGCTTATGAAGCGCCGATCGAATTTTCGCACTTCACAATCTAAAGTAATAATACTCATTACGATGCAGAAAGCCTTAGCACTGCATGTAAAAATAAAAGGTACAAGTCCGCCCAAAACTTTTTGAAAAGTAACTTTTGCGATACAAGTAAATTATACAAATATATCATGTGTTAAATTAAAAAATAAACAACTTTCTTAAAGAAATGCGGAAAAGTTTAGGTAAGCCAAAGAAAAGTAAGAACATTATAAATGTGTCGGACATATGGTATGGCAAAAACTTTAAAAGTAGACATCAAGCCTTTTTGGAAGGATTCAACCAATTTTCAAGGGTGATTTATAAGATTCTCTAATTTCTCTCTCAAACCACCCTTGAAAATTGGCCGAATTCATATAGATATGTGTGTATTACTTGTGTTGGTACTTCAGTTGGAAAAAGAATAACATTTCCATTTGGAAATGTATAGAAAAGTCTTATAAAATTGATTTTTTTTAGATAGTATTTAAATATCACAGTTATATACTAAATTTCCTTTATGTGCTTGGCTAAAAAATGAAGTAATTGAATAGCTAAATATAAGTCTATTTGGTATAATATTTCGAAAATGATCGTCACTGATAAAGTTACATAAAAGTAAATATGAGAAATATGTTAGAGATGAAATGGCTTGCAATAGTATTCTTGATATACCTACCTTATCATTGCAAATTGAATACTATAGAATCTAATGAAAAACGCAGAGTGACTCGGAAAAATAGAATTTGTGTAATGCAATTTTTTACACATGGAATCGTTCTGCGAAAATGTTATTAAACATGTTATGGAAATATACAGTGCTTCTCAAAAGTCCCCTCCCCTCCTCTTATCTTTGGAACGTTTATACATTCACAAGTGAAATTTGGAAACTGAATATTATGGGTTATAAACTTCCCTACTAGTGATGATAGATGACGAAATCGTCATAGATGACGTCACAAGGCCATTGTGACCAATAATTTTAAATGGAACGCTACGGCAAGCGACACCTCTTTCAAAAGGTATCGAAATATTGTCAAGTTAATACTAAAATTCCAAATTCAAACTCCGCCTGTGGATAGTTGTCAAAAAATCTGACGTTTTTGTTAGTCTCCGAAATACGATGTTTTTGTAATTGTCCAAGTTTTTGTACATTTAATAATTTGTGTATTGTTGATCGAACGTCTCACTGTTTTAACAGCTTTTGGTACTTTTAATATTTTTGTACATTTTAATAATTTGTTAAACTGTTGTGAGCCGAAAGTTTAAGTGCTTCAAGAAGCGAAATGGTACGTGCTTTAGGTGATAAAGTAGCAGCGGTCCTAATTCTTGGTGAAACTAGACAAAATATTCATGCAGCAGAACGCATTTTTAATGAGAGGTTTCCCGATCGCCCCATTTCGAGGACTTATTTAAGAGAGCTTCTTCGTAAGTTTGAAACAACGGGTAGTATTAATGATGCGAAACGATCTGGCAGACCACAAATCTCTGATGAGAAAAAAATTGATATACTGGCAGAAGTAAGAGTTAATCCTACTTCTTCAACAACTCAAGTTGCATCTACCTGTGAAGTCAGTCGAAGTACAGTACACAGGGTGTTGAAAAAATACAAATTTCATCCATACAAATTAAAAATGGTTCATCAACTCTCAGACGACGACCCTGACCGAAGACTAGAATTTTGTGAAAATATGGAAACTAAAATTAACCAACAGCCAGACTACGTCAAAACAATTTGTTTTAGTGACGAAAGTACTTTCTATCTAAATGGAAATGTAAATACACAGAATGTGAGGTATTGGAGTGACGCAAATCCTCACCTGTTTCGTGAAACACATACCCAATTTCCCCAGAAGGTGAATGTTTGGGCAGGTATCCTGGGAAACCACATCGTTGGGCCTCTTTTTTTAAATACTAATTTAACTGGTGAGGTTTATCTGGAGATGTTGCAAAACGCAATAGAACCGTTAATCCTTGAAATTTTGGAAGATAATCCAGATGAATTCGGCAATTTGGAAATAACATTCCAACAGGATGGTGCTCCTCCACACTATTACGGTGCAGTAAGACGGTATTTGCATGAGGAGTATCCTGGTAGATGGATTGGACGACGAGGTTCAACGGAATGGCCACCTCGATCACCGGACCTCACTACTTTGGATTTTTTTCTGTGGGGGTACCTTAAATCGAAGGTTTACGCCACTGAACTCGACAATATTGACGTTTTAAAACAACGTATTGTTGCAGAATGTGAGGCTGTTTCCGCAGACACATTTGAAGAAGTACGAGAAGAGTTTAAAAATAGGATATTTTACTGTCAGGAAGTAAATGGAGGTCACATCGAGCAATTTCTTTAAGTACATACTATTTCTTAAATCTGTATTTAATATCATACTGAATGGAATTTAAATTTTCATGTTTACTAATGAGCCATTAAAACTGCCTCAAACACAAACAAAATTAGTATCATTGAATAGGTTTTTTCGATACCTTTTAAAAGAGGTGTCGCTTGCCGTAGCGTTCCATTTAAAATTATTGGTCACAATGGCCTTGTGACGTCATCTATGACGATTTCGTCATCTATCAACACTAGTAGGGAAGTTTATAACCTATAATATTCAGTTTCCAAATTTCACTTGTGAATGTATAAACGTTGCAAAGATAAGAGGGGGGGAGGGGACTTTTGAGAAGCACTGTATAGTCGAAAGTGGAACTGGATTGGCGATAGTAATGACGAAGATTTTTGATTTGATACAAATACTTAATGATAATGTAAGAATGTTTTATATTCTTAAAATAAGCCATATAAGATTGATAAGTGTTTGCTATAATATTCACAACACCTAAGTGCGGTACACTTAAATGGAATGTCTAATTTATCATTCAATAAAATGAATTTTACTATTTAAGTATCGTTTAAGTCACTGTAAGATTGCATATGGTATCGAATGAATGATTGCCCTCAAACATTTTTCATGATAGTTATCATTTTGCATATTAGCACGATTATTTCTTAATTATGTGGATCATAATTATATTCGAAATTTTTGCAGTTACTATAGCTGATGTAGAAGTAAGATGTAGTTTTAGTAACAACCTTTCTAAGTACGAGTTATTAGTCTTTTTATAACATCACTACAGTCAATAAAGATTTGTATTCTACTATTAGGACAACTAATCAAATCATGTTGTTAAATATATTTACATATTTTGTCTTTTCACTGTTGTAGTACAACAAAAGCTTTGGCCTGAAAACTGTTAATGTGATTGTTTATTATACTTATACTTAAGTATATCGCTATACATAAGTATGAAGTATACAATTCAATAATATTACGTCAAATGTTACTTTGTTAAAGATAGATGAAGTAGTTAATTTCAAATATATTACAATTATCTAAACTTTTACTTGCTAGATAATGAATTGTTAATTGAAATTGAAAGAAACGGGCAGTGGTATCCTATTACAGTTACATATATTAGTTTTTGTAGGTATCAGTAGCATATACCTAAATATAAATACATTGCTATCACAAAAGATATTTAGATATGGGCTCCTTACACCTGGACCTTTAGTAAAGGAAATTTAAATTAAAATACGATTACATAACCACCGTATGTCAATGTCACTTAAAGAAAAGAAACGACGGTTTTTTTCTATGATTCTCCCTGTTAATTCTCGACCAATTTATGTAGATTAATTAAAGCCTTCCTACGAAACATAACAAAAAAGTAACAACACTAGACGACTAACTTTCGATTTTCCATCGCATCCAATAATATAAATTTCCACTTAATGCAAGATTTATATAATGAGATACCGGTGCATTCTAAACCAAGGTAACCACTTTATCTCGATTCACTGTTGGAGAAGAAAAAAAATCGAAGCCAACCAACGGCCATTATGTCCGGTGACAAATGGTCGGAACAAGTTCGGTCTGAGAGTCAGATTTATGCAGGTTTTGAACGGAGCCTTGTTTAGGTGAGGTGAAGGAAATTAATCAGACCTTGCGGCTGGTTTTTTCGAAAAAATTCGTCTGCAACTAAGACATACGAAAAAGTAAAAAAAAAGCTGAATAATTTTAAGTATGTCTGGTAAAAGAGTTGCCATACAATACAACTAAAACTTGAATAGTAAGTATTGTGATATATCTTGATGGTGTTTTGTCATTCGAGTACGCCACTATTATTATTTTTCTTTGACCTTGAACTTCATTTTTTAACCCATCTGGAATGAAATTTAATATGCCGTAGGTCACTACGCGAAGGTGTTATCGTATCATACTCTCTTTCGTGAAAAGCCGAGAACAATAATGTCTATTAATAGTTATGACAGGCTTTTTGTGTTGTAAAAAATATAGTGTATTCGTGTACAAACACCATAAATCACATAATATAAATTTTATGATGTTAACTGTTGCGAAAATTACATCTTAAAATCATATTCTTTGCTAGACAGTTGTAAGACGTAAAATCTCTGTAGTTGCATATATACATGTAACATATATGTGTCTACATATTAATTTTAACAACGGACTTGAAGTAGCTCTCGTCTTTTATTACAAATGATTTAATAATTTTTAAAAATATTATGTGGCGTTAATGATATCTATTGATATCTATCGATATTATTTTTCTAATTGGGTTTAATTCGTTCAACGTATTGTTTAATAATCAACAGTTTGATCAATGATTGCGAGGGTGTGCGAAGAAGTACCTCAAAACTAAAACAGATGGCGCTGCCACTTCAAATCCAACATAGTGCTTGTCAACAAACATCTTTCTAAAGAACTCACTTTCAGACTAATTTGTCAAATAGTTTTGTTGTGACAGCCATTTGAAACAGGCGTCTACGAACATTTTCGCAAAAATTGAAAAAAGTAAATTTCATGTGCTCATTAAACACTATTTTTTTGCGCGAAAAAACCATCACGCAACTCATACTTTCAGACTAATTTATCAAATAGTTCTGTTGTGGTAGCTATTTGAAACAGACGTCTACGAGCATTTTCGTAAAAATTGAAAAAGTAAATTTCATATGCTCATTAAACACTATTTTTTGCAAGGAAAAACCATCACGCAAACCAAAAAAAAAAAAGCTTGAAAATTATTATGGGAATTCTTCAACATTGATTGGAACCATCCACCACTAGTTTACCCAATTTCACCGTTCTGGTCGCCCGATTGAGGTCACCACACCAGAAATGATGGATAAAATCCCCGGTATAATATTGGACGATCGGCGAATGAAGGTGCGCTAACTTGAATTTGTATATGAAAAAGCTATCAGCAAGGTGGGTGCCGCGTTTGCTTACAATTGACAACAAACGCAATCGTTTGGCAACTTCAAAGAAGTGTTTGGCGATGTTCAATCGCAATCTGAACGAGTTTTTGCGCCGTTTCGTAACTGTGGACGAACCATGAATTCATTACAACACACCAGATACCCAGGAACAGTCGAGATAGTGGACTTCCCGTTGTGAATCGAAGCCAAAGAAAGTCAAGGTGGGCTTGCCAGCCAACAAGGCCGTGACGACAATTTTTTTGGATGCGCGTGTTGTCATTCACATCGATTACCTTGAAGAGGGTAAAATGATCGCCGGCGCATATTATGCAGAACTGTTGGATCGATTCAACGCCGATTTGAAGCAAGAACGACCGTATTTGGGGAGGAAAAGTTCTCATCCACCAGAACAATGCACCGGCGCAGTCGCAATGACAAAATTGCATGAATTATGTTACGAATTCCTCCCTCATCCGGCATATTCTCCAGATTTAGCCCCCTGCGACTATTGCCCGTTTCC
The DNA here is from genome assembly GCA_935421215.2 of Melolontha melolontha. Lineage (NCBI taxonomy): Eukaryota > Metazoa > Arthropoda > Insecta > Coleoptera > Scarabaeidae > Melolontha > Melolontha melolontha. The sequence continues at coordinate 72,216,686 of OW285240.1, forward strand.
AAATATGAAGAAATGGCTTGGCGATAAGAGATTTGGATCGAAGAAAGAGGTCATCGATGAAACAAACGCCTATTTTGAGGGCCTTGAGAAATCGTGTTATTTGGAAGACATTAAAAAATTGGAGAAACGTTGGATGAAGTGTATCGAGCTAAAAGAAAATTATATTGAAAAGTGAAACGTTTTTTTTTCCGAATAGAATGTTTCTTATCTGAATTTTCAGACACTTATTGACCACCATCGTACTCTCAATATTTAACCATGTTTCGTTATAAGCTATAAAAGAGTTTTGGAAAAAATGAAACCGACTTGCAAAATAAGTGCACAAAAAAAGCAGTAAACAGTAATATTCCTCTGAAAACCAAAATTAATCTATTTTTTATTTTATTTCATTATGTATTACGTAGAATGGATCTAACTAAACTTTCCGAGTCCGAGCCATTTTTAAAGCAAAAAAGAAATTAATATAACTTGAACTAACACTAATTGAATTGATTCGGCATTTACTTGATGAAGATCCATAATTAAGAATAGAAATAAAACTACGGTTTTAATCATCACTTTTAATCATTACTCGTAAAACGACAATTGTTTCGCCAACACAGTGGCTTCCTCAGGTGTTTACATCTAAACGGTACATCTAAACAGTTTGTAACGTACCGTTTAGATGTAAACACCTGAGGAAGCCACTGTGTTGGCGAAACAATTGTCGTTTTACGAGTAATGATTAAAAGTGAAGATTAAAACCGTAGTTTTATTTCTATTCTTGAACTAACACACTAAATAGTTAAACAGCATAATCTACTTAAGCTTTTAAATAATTATAAGTATTAATAATAAAAAGACAAATATTTTCTAAGTAAATACGTAGCCAGTTAGAAATATTACATCTCATCTATCACGGTTATGCGATTACGTTGTCATTATAATAGCAATTGTGGCGTTCTCTGTACAACTAGGAGCCCCCTAGTTGGTGAATTTATTCAGCTATATAAGAATTTTATGGCAAATTCATCGTTTTCTCGAGCTGGTGGAATATATTTGTCACTGGATGAACCATTTATTTTAAAACTTAAGTTGATTGTGGTATTTAACTACAAAATTAATTAACCTTATATTTATTGCAGTCTTTTTTGGAAGTCGGTTGTATTTTTTTCCCGAAATTTTTACTTTTTGCTATTTCGGTTGCATTCATATATTTTTGTTTATAAGGTCTAGAAAAATTACTGCCCGTATAGAAAAAATTCGTTTGAAAAAAGCAAAACAAAATGTACGGTTTGAAAAACCGTACCGTTTGAAGGAAATACAAGTTATGAATTGTTGCGCAGAAAATAACTGTGTACCTGAACAAAGGATCTTTGGAATGCACGTGTATATCAATTCTGGTTTAAATCGAGGAACTATGCGCGAAAAGTGTGTATTCTGAATTTAATACACAAGCGTCTTTCAAATGAGATATTCGAAATAATGTACTTATCGGATCAATTTAGTACATAAGCGTCTTTCAAATGAGGCTGCCCACCAACATACTCATCGGCTCAGTTCAGTTCATGAGCGTCTTTCAAATGAGATTGCCGAGCAATGAACTTGTCTGCTCGTTATAGTACGTGAAATATTAATAAATGAAACTGCTGAACAAAATGTAGGCTGCAATCTCGGAGGTCCTTTGATGAAGATGCTTTTGAATCGACAATCAATATATTTGTTGACGCACCTTGTTCTGTATGCAAGAAAACTGTATACCCGTAGTAGCGGTACAATATTTGTACTGAGAATTTAGCTTCCTTGTGAAGCATTGTAATGTGTTCTCGATGTTCGAATAATATTAAGAAACGTAAAGTTTCTGCTCAGGCATCTTGGAATAACGAAATTTACAGTCCGAAATTTACAGTCCGAAATTTACAGTCATTGATTTACTACGGACACATGACAAGTTACTTGTAAATTTTAGGTCTTCTTCATTTTGTTGCTGTCGAGCCAACAAAATATTGCAGGAGATAAAGTTTCATATGGCTAGAGGTAATGTAAAGCATGGACAGAAACATGTTGTTGTGATCAATATTAGAGTACGGTATCTGCAGCTTCTGATATAAGGAAATAAATAAATGAATTTAAATGCATGTAAGGGTTTCAAAGCTTTAAAACTGGGTGTATAACTCTGTGTATTTGTCGCTATAGAAATTGTAAATAATTAAATAAATTAAATGATAATTTAGTCATGCATTTTTTCAGTAAAATTCTTCAAATAGATTAGTAACTTACATAATATCCTGAAAGTTAATAATAATAGTTTTGTGTTATTTTCTCTGGTTTTGAATTTCCCGAATTCATGGTATAATAAATCCATCCGGTTTTTGGTATTGAAAACTTAGTATTTCCGACAATTCCATCTTAATTTGCAAAATTTATATATAATTGTCAATATATCATACAGCAATTTGCAAATTATTATATCGTAGAAGTATTTATGGCTTTTTTAATTGCATTCTTGGTAATGCTACTAGCAACGTTTCAACTTTTAAAAATGTATTATCAATTGTTTCTCTTGGTGAAATATAATGCATATTCCAATCAATTAAATCACTTGACTTTAGGTGTTTTACTAGTTTATTAGATTTCCCTATATGTTTCGGTAAGCCGCCATTCACTAATAAAATTAATTAAATTCTCAAACAAGCTGAAATAAAAACAGTTATGGTCAATAAATACAATATGGGTACTGCGCTTATTAACAACAAAGAACAAACAGAAAAGCTAGATAAATCAGGTGTCGATCAAATAAATTGTAATGATTGCACAGTCATATATGTTGTACAAAGTGGTCGAAAGCAAGAAACGAGACTAATAGAACACAAAAGATCAATTTTATACAGCAAACAGGAATAAAGGTTTCGCGGAACATTACATAGACAATAACCACTTTTTCGGTAAATTGCTACATAATGTAAACAAAAGCAAGAAACTTGCTTGTTCGAAAGTTTAGAGATTAAAAGACTCTTAAATGAAAAGAAAAATATAACAAATACATAATAATATACAAATATAATAAATACACCAATAATAAATGATTATATTCATATAACGACAACTTAAGTAATTAGACTAGTAACATTATAACTAGTACTTAAATATATATATAGTTCCTATGTTCACATTTATTTAGTCATCTCGTCTCTTTGACAAAGGTAAGGTGCCCTACCGAAACATATGTTAGAAATATAATAAGGTAGTGCTAATGTCAAGTAATTTCATTTATACGAATATTCTAATAATGTTTTAATTATACCAATACTTCTTAATTCATTAAATTTCTACAATTTTTGCTTAAACTTGATTGATATGATAGGAATATTACAAACATTCATTTTGACATTAAAAAGGTATTTCCCTTAATTACTTTTACAAGCCAACAGAAATTTGTTTGTGGTATAATGGATACTATTAATATTCGAAAGAAGTGTACGTATATAGATAAAAATGAGTTCATGTACTGTTCTTAATTAATATAAATCAGAAAATAGATTTCTCTGTGAATATATATTTACTAGAATATTGTTTTTGACGGACTTTAATACGAGCGCCTTTCAAGGCAAGACTATCTGATCAGCAATTGCGCAAATTAATTGATCTTTAATAATAAAACATATACATTAAATATTTAACATTTTATCTTAAACGAAGGCAATTAGTATAATTGCAACGCTTTAAAAGAAAAATGCGATTGTTTATGTATATCTTTACTCAGATATGTAAGTGTTATACTATTTACTTATATAAGTTATAAATTTTTTTAAATGCAACAAATTATGTAGTTTATTATTATTCGCAATTAAGAATGAATTATTCGTATTTATAATCAGAAATAATTTCATTACTGGTGATTATAATATTTTAAAGCACTAGAAATCAATTCACACTAACATTACTATAAAGCATTATGTGTTGGAGATTTTTTCTCGAAAAGTGCACCATTTACATTATTATTTGCATTATTTATTGCCCTTATTGTATAAAATTATCTATTCAATTAACTGTTAAACTGAGTGAACTGTTATGAATCAATGTAGTATATTTAATATATACTTGCGTAAGTTTATTTAAAGAATTCTCATATTATATTTTTCTATATTCTATTTTATTTTTACTAAATACTATGGAAGAATATACATCCTACAAAAGTAAGTTTAATACCTGCTTGCAAAAATTTTAGAAATCTTTTATCCACTTTCCAGGCTTCAATAAAAAAGAAAGTTAACTGGAACTCTTTTCTAAAAAAAAAGAATTTGCAAGGGTTGTAGTAAATCATGGCGAGTATTTTACAAATACCTGGAACTAATCTTGGGTACAAAAAATGCCGCTGCAACTCATTCAGAATTTATAAGACCTCATAATCTGATTAGTTTAGATTAGATAATTATTTATTATTTGGATATCTAATATAGGATCTCGAAAATATTTAGATAATTACAAGAATTATAGAATGATGTGATATAGTTGGTCTCAGATGAAATATTGAATTTAGTGTGAGGAAAGATTAAACTTAACACGAAGCAATAAATATAATAGTGATAATTCAAAAAATATCACTTTTAGGCTTAATTTTAGATAAAATTAAAATAACAAACAATTTATAAATACAAATGAATATAAATATTTTAAAAACATATTTGTATACCTATACGGACATACATAATGTATTTAACCCATGGTCACGTCAACATACTCACACATGTGTTTCGATCTAACGATCTCCTCAGTGCAATTATGGAATGGCGTCATTAGATTCGCTATCGCAACATAAGCGCAATCTTATACCGTCAGCTGAAAAGAGATATTTCGTGACATATGACGTACAAGAAAGGCCCGCCACTAAAAGCGCTTTCTCACAAAACAGCTAAGGGAGAAATAAATACGCGCAATTGTGTAGTCCATTAACTTGTAGTCAGATGGCTCAATATATTAAAAAAATAGCATGTTGACGAGTAAACACATCAAGTATTTATGAATATAAATTTATACAAATATGTTGAAAACATATCTGTGTCTATATACATGGACATACATAACGTATTTAACGTGTATAGGTATGTTGAAGTAACCATTGGTTAAATACGTTGCGTATCTCCATGTATACATATAAGAGGGGAGTTTTTTATGTTATCTACCTAACTATGAAAGAGACGAGTATGAAAACCAAAAAAAAATAACATTTTTCAACGTAAGAACCGTTAATACTAACACACTTATTTCAACGTTTCCTTAATAACGCTATACCTTCGAAAAACAATATTTTGATATTTCCGCAAAATGGTCATTCGATAAAAATCGACGCCCTTTCAAGACTTTTTTGAGTTTTTGAAAGAGACAATACTCACTGGAGGCGAGGTCAGAACTGTTTTGTGGATGTCGTAATTTCTCAAAGCCGCATTCATTGATTACTGCTTGAACAATTCGTGCCTTAACCACCCTGCGGTTGTCGTGCAAAAGCAAAGTTTTCTGAGCAAAATCATGGGGTCTTTTTTCACGTATAGCAGTGTTCAAGTTCATAATTGTGTCTTTGTAGATATTTCTCATTATTGTAATCCCTTTTGGCATATACTCAATTAGGATAATCCCGTCCGCGTCTCAGAAAACTGTGGCCATCAGTTTTACCTCAGAAAATTCTCTCTTCCTTGGGCGCGTTGGAAAGCCTTCCTGAACCATGGAATCTTGCTTCGTGGAGAGTCTCAGTAGCTTACCCAAATTTCATCCCCAGTTACAGTTACAACTCTATTTAAGGAGCCTTCACCTTGAGACAAAACAATCAAATTCTCTTCACAAACAAATCGTCTACACAATTTTTGTTCGGCACTGAGCAGTCTGGGAATCCATCCTGTCCACACTTTGCTCATTTCCAAATCTTGGTGTAGAATTTCAAAAGCACTAGTTTATGATATTCCTATTTTTCTAGCAATAACTGAAACTTTTACTTGGCTGTCAGTCGACTCCAAATCTTCAATCTTGGTGATGATTTCTTCAGTTCGTGCTTCCAGAGGTCTACCGCTCTTTGGGTCAACAGAAATGTTTTTTTTTTGCCCCATTTGAACTGCTTACACTAGAAATAGGACGGAGTATTTTCTCCATACACAGCTACCATTCTCTCATGAATATTTTGCGCTCCAAGAAAATCTATACTTATGGAATTACAAACCCAGTAACAAACTGATCTTTTAAAATTATTCTATTTGAGTAACATTCAATCAATATCGTCTTATGGACGATTTTTTATTTATCTTTTTACAAAATATAGACCCGAATCATTAGATACATAGTCAACGTGGCTGGCTCCACATATTTAATATATTATCTACATTTATAATATGCTTCTGAAACACGAAGGACTTCAACCACATCCAAGAGTTTCAAAAAACTATTCATGACACTTTGGTAAAAAATTAATTTTATAACCTTCATGAATATGTTGATTAAATAGCTTTGCATTTTATTTTGCATTAGGTTTAATTTCAATCATTTCAAAACATTAATGCTTTGTAAGTTGATATATTCGTTTTTAAATTGTTTCTCTTGTAACAGAGTTTGAATGTGCTTACATACCCGTTGTTTAGAGTAAGTATTATTGCCTATTAATTGCCTATATATCTCTGTAGATGCAATAGCAAATAGATTTTTATTACTACTAAATCGTTTTGGTTTATTTGCATTGTTTATGGAAAAACACAAGATTTTAATCAAATGTTCTCCACAAGTCTCTGCTCTATCAACTTCATTTTTGGCGACAATCTGACATATTTCACCAATTAATAACATTTCTCATTAATGGCCTGTCCTAGTTTTAAATGTTACTTTCTCTTCTGAGCATAGAGCATAATTTGGCAGTACGGCAATTAAATCACCAGTTTTGTGGATCCAGTCAATTAGTTTAGTTGCAAAGAATTTTTCAACGCCTTATGATTTTACGGAAATGCTACAATAGTAATATATGTTATCTTTTTAAAAATCATGGCCCACAAACCCAAACGTAGGGTCACATAATCATTTCATGAAAGCACAGAGATTGTCATTGTAAAAATTGCGGGTTTCAGGGTTTTAGAAGCGACTATTTTATTTACGATTTCTTTTTATCAATCGCAGTAAGCTTCATCAGTTCTGATGTTCCTTTCGCCGGGAATTACAAAATAAGCTATCACCTGCAAACGGTAATTTCTAGTATCTGGTATTAGCATGCAAACTTTCCCTTTCCTGCGTAGTTTTCCTGTTGAGCGACAGTATCATTTATCATGAGCTTGATTTCTGAGATGTGTACCAAGCATCGATCCGTGAAACAATTTTTAGCGCTGGAACATATGTGTGCCCATCGAAAATTACAGACATTTGAAAGCTGTTTGTGGCAACGATTGTATGGATGTGATAAATGTTTTCCAATGTGTTCGGCGTGAAAAGCTCTGTCAAAGGGGCAAAATGAGGGTGTTTGATGAAAAGCGATCAGGTCGACCAGCTTCAGTGACGCATGAGAAGAATCAAAGACTAATGCTTGTACTGATTGAAGGAAATAGCCGGCTTACGCAAAAACAAAGTGCTCGGTAATTAGGCAACAAGAAAGAGCCCAGTATACTGTTCATATGTTGAATTACAGAAAAAATTGCACCAGATGGGTGCCGCGACAATTAATGGATTAATGGATTAAAGGAAAAACATTTGTCAAGAACTTCTTAACCGGCATCAGCATGGATGAGATGATTTTCTTTACCGGGGACGAATCCTGGGTTCATCATTATGACCCAGGAAACAGGTGGTAGTCAGTGGAATATCGTCATCCTGATTCACCACGTGTACGAAAGTCGAAAGTGTTTCATCAGCGCAGAAAGTCATGTTCATCATTTTCTAGGGTGCACAGTGTGTCATTCATATCGAATATCTATCGAAAGGATCAACAATTAATTCAATAAGGTACTGCTAAACTTTTCGAACACTAAAGAATCGTACGCGTAGAGTAAGGCCGGAAAGAACGAATTTTTTCTTGCATCGCGATAACACCAGACTACATTGCGAGCGTTGAATTCACTGTTGTTTCGCACCATTCGTGCAGTCCTGATTTGGCATCTTTAGATTTCTGGTTGTTCACAAAGTTGAAGGAGGGATTGAAATGTCAACATTTTTGAAAAGATATTGAAGTTTGAACTGCTGTTCGCAATTAGATCAACAGTAAACAAGAAGGCTTTTTTTTCATGGACAGAATAAAGAAATGGATTCAGCGTTTGGAGAAATGTGTTGCACTAAATGGTGATTATGTGGAAAAATAATTGTACATTGGTGGTACAATAAATTTACTTCGTCATGGGACTTAATTATTTTCTTATTCTTGTTTTATAGAATTGGAGGCCTTATCAGCCGTCGTTCAATAATAAATGTAGGATCTTGCGGGAAAAAATTCTTAGATATAAAAGATAATTTTTGAAAATCTCCAAAATATTTTACTTTTTTATCCTTTAGATTTGAAATATTAAATAGTTTCGTTCTTTTAATTACGTTCATTTGGATGTTTTCATAAACTAACGTTGTAAGTTAACGAGTTTACAAGAAATATAAAAACAATTGCAGTCGTTTTGATTATCTAAGCCGTATTATAAACAGCGAATAAATCTCTGAATAACAACTTGACGAATAGATTTATTGAACAAATATATTGTAATCTGGTAGTATAAGAAATGAATGCAAGTAGAATAACTATTTCTAGAATAACTCTGAATAGCTATGTATTTTGTAGTTTATCGTTTCGATAAACGATGGAACCACTGAATAAAAAGAAAAAATTAAAAAAAAAGCTAATGCTTTATGATTTCTGTTTGTCTGAGTTTCCTCTGTGCTTTGGCATTTGCTTGTGATAGGTATTAGATTAATTTTACAATTGCATATATTTTATTTTATTGTATTTATAAAATGTTTGAAGATAAAAAAATGGAACCTTCCTGAAATTATACCTACTTGTATAAAGTTTAAAATTATTTTCAATAATATTTAAAACATATCGATATGATGCCTCTTTTGTTAAACGAAATCTTATTTTAAATTCATCATTTGAATACATTTCGAATGGATCGGTCCTTTCGCCAACACCATTGACAGGCGGCAACGTCGTAGACGTTGATTACATTCATACGGTTGATTTTCATCGTTTGATGATTCAGATATCCCTGAAACTGATGACACCGAAGACACTGATAAAACCAATAAATCTGACATTATCGTAATTCAAGTTATTAAACACACAAAATATAAACTTTTAAAAATAAGGTTATGTTTATTTGTAGCACAGTGAAGCGAATAATTGATCGAATTTAACCAATGAATAACATTTAATACCACGATTTTGTAGAGTGTAAATTAATTGGTGGATTTACATGCTTAGTTTCCTTATTCCCTATTTATAATACAACCCAATCTATAGAATAAATTAAATTTACTTGCTTACTAAATAAAATATACAGATTTTTATAGCTTATAATACCGGCCCTAAGTATAATAAAATAATACGTGTACACCAAGGTGTTGCCAAATTTAAATACAGATATTTAGATGATATGGGAACTATATTTCGATGCATATAGATAGTGCAACATATAAAATAGAGGGTGGATCAATAAATACCCGTGTTAGGAAAGAAGACGCAAGTTTTTCACAAATTTTTTATTTATTTTTCAACGTAATCACTTTTTAGTACAATATACTTTTCCCAACGTTTCTGCCATTTCTTTAACCCCTCCAAAAAATACGATTTGTCAAACTCTGCAAAATACGCTTCTGTCTCGACGATAACCTCCTCGTTTGAGTTGAATCTTTTTCCCCCGAGCCACGTTTTCATGCTGGGGAACAGAAAGAAGTCGCAGGAAGCCAAGTCAGGCGAGTACGGTGGGTGCGTCAGCAATTCGTAGTGCAGTTCATGCAACTTTGCCGCGACAATTCTGGATGAATGTGCTGGTGCATTATCGTGGTGAAACAGCACTTTTTTCTTAGCCAAATGGGGCCGTGTCTCCTTCAATTTTATATCGAATCGGTCCAATAATTCACTGTAGTACTGCCCCGTGACCGTTCTTCCTTTCTGAAAAAGTCCATGAGGATTATTCCGTTAGAATCCCAAAAAATCGTGGCCATGACCTTGCCGGCCTATGGGACCGTCTTTGCCTTCTTCGGAACAGATTCGCCCCGAAAAATCCATTGTTTTTACTGTCGCTTGGACTCTGGCGTATAATAATGGATCCAGGTTTCATCAACGGTGACGACTCGACGTAAAAACTCCTGCGAATTTCTCTTAAAGAGGTCCAAACACTGCTTCGACATTGACAACCGTATCCGCTTGTTGTCCACCGTAAGCAATCGCGGCACCCATCGGGCCGACACCTTTCTGACCGATAACTTATCATGTAAAATGTTAATTGCCGTTCCGTACGACACGCCTACGGCCTCTGCTACTTCGCGCACTTTCGTTCGGCGATCAGCGAGAATCATGTCGTGGACCTTTTCAACGATTTCCTCGGTAACCACATCTGCCGGGCGGCCTGGGCGCTCCTCATCAAAAACAGATGTACGACCACGTTTAAATTAGTTGAACCAATATCTTACGGTTGTCATAGATGGTGGCATCCAACTTCGCTTTTATTTCTTCGCATGTTTTTCCATCCAAAAATAAAAAGCGAATTACGGATCGATATTGCTCCTTTTCCATTTTATCGAGAAACACGAAACACGTGTGATACAACTGGCTGCCAAATAAAAACTAACCTATGAATCAGTCTGAAATTTATAATTGTGTTGTCTGACAGATGGTAGTACACGACGGTAATGCCAACTTCCCTCAGCAGCGCCACCTGTCTTCAAACACGGGTACTTACTGATTTTCCCGTATATACTATTAACCTACAATTATATTATTGTCAACAAGAAACACATGATAAACTGATAAATCGTCATTTCAGCTAATAATTCACTTTTTAGATTAGCAATGATTGTCTCAGGTTTAGATTTTATCAGGTATAAATTTAAAAGTTTTCGAAAAATATAAAGAAAAGTAAAAGTGATTTATGTCTTGTATAATTTTTGTTAATGAAACTATTACTACGTTTACGGGATAAGATTACATATCTCTTAATTAACACAATGTACAACTTACTATAAACATATATAGCAACAATGCGCGATAATGAAAATAAATATTTATAGAAATATACAATACAACTGCATTGTAAAGCTTTTATCAAATTATATTACAATATCTATCGCAATTAAATAAATAATCCTGAATTATATTACAGCAAGAGCTAAATACAAATATTCAATTATATATACAGTGTGCGTCAATAGATATTACTGTTTCTTAGTAAATACCGAAATAATTTAATAAAGGTGTCTCATTTGATTTTTGAATCAAACGCATAATATTTCTAAGACTGATGCTTTTTATCCTTCAGCATAAATTCTGGACTTTATGGATACAAATGGAAAATTATATCATTCATATGGCCACCTCGACTGCTTTGGCAACATCTTATTCATTTAGTAAAATTATCTATAACACGAGCATATAAACCTAACTCTATTTCTCAAATAACGCGTTGAATATTTTCTTTGAAACCATTGATCCTTTCTGGCTTGTTGGCGGACACTTTCCCCTTTACATAAGCACAGAGAAAATTATCCAGCGGTGTTAAGTCACATGATCTTGCAGGCCAATTGATGTCAGAATTCCGAGAGATAATACGATCAGGAAATTGAATATGTCACAAAGTTATGTTTTACGTGCTGTATGGCACGGTGCACCGTTTTGCTGAAACTACACGTTGAAATTATTTAACATGTCACGAAAGCCTTCCCAATACACTGTGACAGTATTACCAGCTTCATGCGCACCAAACAGTGCGTCTCTGAGGACACATTACTCTTTTTCGAACAGCATGTGGATTTTTGTTTATTGACTCTTCCACTAAGATAAAAATGTACTTCGTCGCTTAGAAAAAGTTTGATTATCTCGTTTCGTACCTAACTCCTAATTCAGAAATGTAGCACGTTACAAATAGTCTGCAACTTTTAATTGTTGATTCAACTGAATTCTTTTGTGCGGTCAGATGCAGATCTTTCTTTAAAATCCGATGCGAAGTGGCTCTTGAAAAGTTAAAATGTTACTCAAGGATACTCAAGTATACTTTCTCTTACTGCAGCAATATTGGCATTTGACGGAGCACGACGAGACATATTCGTGTTGCCTTATCGATAACAGAGTCCGTTTCCTCAATTTCTTGATTAAGGTACGTACTGTTAACTCGTAGACGCTTCGTTTGAAATGAAAGATAAGTGTTATAAGTTAAAATCTATTACAGAACATAATGAACATTTTTGCTCATTATCACACAATAGTTTTGGAAACAAAAATTTCATATCTGGCATCACCAAATTCGGTAGGTAAACTATATAAAAAACTGTATAAAAACTGTCATATGTTTTTTATACTTATTTGAACGTCTGCTAAAAATAATTTATATTTATTGGCAAACCATGAAATTTAAAGTGTTAGGCGTTCTTTTTGCTAAATGCTGTTGTTAGAAGAATAAGCAAGTATTATATTATTCAAGATAGATCTTAATCTATACCATGATTTTTATAGTTTTCTATAATTTATTTATTAAATTGTAAATATACATTTCTCTCTAAATTAAATTCAATTCTCCTCCGTATTTGAAACAGTAAAAGTTAATGTGTAGATAGTATTATTATACCTTCTTTTGATAGTTCAACGTTTTATGGAATAAAAATACCGCGAATACGAATTTATCCAAAATATTTTGTCAATTTTGTTAATTGCGTTCTTAGATTACGTTATTTACATATTTGTTCAATAAACATAGTCATCAGAATTCTTTTATCTTCAATAAAAATAAATTAAATATTTTCGTCTACTAGCAATATTCGTGTCAGTTACTGTAATTAGGCAAATAATCCGAAAAAACAGGTTTTAAAGTGACGATAATTTGTTTGTCTTATTACCCTGAGTTCACTAATATCATCAATAAAGTTTGTCTTCTTTCGGTCTAAATTTTTTAATAATTTTACAAAAATTTTATATTCTTGAACGTCAAATTGCTTGAATAAACTTTTAGTAAGAACGTACACTTCGCCGCAAAATTAATGTTGTTTCTTTTACTTTTAATTGCATCCTTCGATACTTATATATAATTTGCGGTGCTGATTATGCTTTTAACAGTTATTAGATAATAATTCTAAGAGTATTCTAAAAATTTGAACGGTAACAAAGAAAATTGCAAAGAAACAGAAAAATTTAAATTTTCTTAAAATCGATTAATTAATTCAGATTGAATTTCAAATTGCATGGTATATATTTTTTTGCATAATTGAATAGAGATTTTTTTCCTGAATCTATTGATGTACAATACATTCATTTTAATTGTAAATTTAGAAGAAAAAAAAATAGAAACACTTTCCAAACATTCTCTTAAAGTGACTTGTATTATACTCAAAATAAACTTGTAGCATGTCAGTAAGTTGATTGAAATTCATGATTTATTTCAGAACTGTCAAAATATGCTTGCTTGGTACAGAAACATCGCAGACTATAGTATAACACAAGTGACTAAGAGAGATATACGGACAGTGTTTAATAATTTTTTTCTTCTAAATTAAATTATAATTGATGTATTGCTCATCAATGGATTCAGGAAAAAAATCTCTATTCAATTATGCAAAAAAATATATACCGTACAATTAAAAAAAAAAACTGACAATTGCTAGGAATTGAAGATGGCGCTGGAAAAAAGTAAATGCAGCCGCAAACATAGTACTCATAAAACCATTTCATTTGGTACCTATCTCATGAAAATCGAAATATAAATAACAGAGTTACAGCTTGGGGCGTTTTTTGTGTAACTATAATATTGTTAATATGTTGTTGTTATTACAGATTACATTCTAATTCTCTAAATTTTTGGATGTTTGGCTCGAAGGACAAACATCGGGAAAGGGGCGATTTGAAGTAAAGCCGGATTTTACGCTTCCGCGAAAATTCGTTGGGAATAAGGTGGTTTGTTCATTTGTTGTAAATCCCTAGAGATCTACTTTGTATCACACGTTGTAAGTCCGCAGGAAGTAAATTGAAGTTGATGCACTCCCAAAAATTTTTATTTAAAAACTTGATTTGTTTATAACGTAATAATCATGTGTGATATATCAAACACTATGCATAGGACTTTTTGAAGCTTCGAAATAAAGCTTCGCTTTACGAAGCTTCGGAATTTTTATATATCGTCTTGATGTAAAGAGTGAGTTGAATTGATGTGCAACTGAATTTTGCACTTCGGTGAACAACAAATTATAAGTGCATGTGTCACAGGCTGTTAGTATGTAAACACTATGTAATTGTATAATGTAATAAAATATAATTTTATAAATATAGTTTAATAATGCTGTTCGGTTGCTGAACAGCGATCATAGGAAGTATTAGGAGAAATCTCAAATTTTCGAGTCTCAAATGTTTTATTTAATTTATTTGTTTCAAATTTTGCTCACTGTTTCACACCATCGCTTGATTAACAAAATAATTTTTAATCTATTTTCAATCACGAATAATTATCGTCTTTTGTAATTCGATTATAACAAGATATACCCATTTTTTAACATTCCTTGTACATTTATTTCTAGAAAGCTCATTGAAATAAATTCATATTTTTTTAAAATGCGAATAGATTTTCTTTTTTGCATGAGTAATGAAATTTACTAAATTTTACTAGCACTGTCGTTGTTACTAGTGTAATAAATTATTTCTGGAATATGATAATTTCAAAGTATAATGTTTTCCATTTTTGCAGTATCCTCTTCAGAATGCAATGTGTAAAATCCGAGATCTATCTTCTCGGCTTGAAATTATAAAATATGTACAAAATTAATATTAATACCTTCTCCCTCTTCTCAGTCTTAGGCTTCATCTACTTTTCTAAGTGTAAGGCATATTAATCTTTGTATGTAAAATATACGAGAGTGTACCCGAAGGAAACGGAACTGATGCTGTGGTGGGCGGAGTCTTTGTAGAACCGCGTTCTGCCTATTGGGGTGTATATAGTATACCACTGATACCATGCAGTAACCTAGGCGTCGTCGCTAAAATATTTTCCGTTCGGTTTGTGTGAATTTTGTGCAATAGTCGTTTAGTGTTTCGTCGTTTTGCAATGTTGAAATGTTAAAAGGAGCCTACACGGATTGCTTATTGGGAAAACTCAAGTGTTTGTATGGTTTTTCCGTTTCAGAAGAGGTAAAATGCCAATTTATGGCAAACCTCGCTCTGGTCGTCCTTCCACGTGAAAATCTTCCTGGACGATCGACGACGGATCATTAAAGAAGTTGAAGAGCTGTAGGGAGTGACTTGGAGTTCAGTTCTGCGAATTTTAGCACAAGATTTGAGAATTAAAGCTAAATAAAAATATGTTGGCGTGGTAGCATGTTGTACTTTGAGAGTCCGAAATGGTCCAAACTTCTTTTTCAAGGTCATCACAGGTGACCAATATGGTATTACGATTACTACCTTGAAACGAAGCAAACCAGTGGAAGACTTCACGTTCGCCTCCCTCCAAAAAGAGCTCGTCAAATGAAATGAAACGTCAAAATAATACTGATTTGTTTTTTTTTTTATGTGAGAAAAGTCGTCTGTTGAGAGTTTACTGGGACGATAACGTCCCAGTTCACACAAACCTAACTGCGCGCCAATTTTTTACAAAAAAATGGCATGACCTTTGTGCCTCACTTCCCCCTATTCATCCAACCCCTGCCACTTGTGTTTATTTCCACAAACGAAAAAAACATGAAAGGACAGCGTTTTTCCGACGTTTCTGAGGTGAAGAAGGAACGACAGAGGTGCGCTTGTCGAGCATCACAGAAGATGAATTTAAAGCATATTTTCAGCAATCGAATAAAAGATTAGACAAGTGTATTAGTGTAAGTAGAGAGTACTTTGAAGGCGATTGAAGGTTTTTTGTTTAAAAGCTAAATGAGTAAACCAAAAAAAATAAGTTAGATTTCGTTTAGGCACCGTCTCCGTATTATACCCTAGTATCGTATGATCAAAAAGTCTTTGGATCGCTATTGCCGTGGAATTTACGAGATATCTATGAAATTATTAATTTCAATTAGTTTTGACATTTACTTGACAACTTTCAAGTCAGCTGGTTATAATTCAAAATGTTTCAATTAGAACATAAAATTTTTATTATCAAATCATAATGGAAATGTAGGTGAATGGAAATATAGGTGAAAATGGTAATTGGGTTTATTCACCTCGTTTATGTTTGAATGAGTTCCGTGAGAGATTTCCCAACTTCGCAATAATCGAACGAGTTTTTTTTCGGCAACTTCAACGAACTGTGGACAAATTTGAAGGAACTGGTAATATCAGCGATAGTGTTGGATCTGGAGGAAGACGGGCTAGAAATGATGATGCTATTGATCTGGTTAGGCAACGCATGTAGGAAGAACCTACCTTTCCTTGCGTAGATTGAAACAAGAAATCAATTTAAGTTATGGGACGTGTCAAACCATTGTTAAACATGACTTGAACATGTTTCCTTATAAACTGCAGATGTGTCAGAAGTTACTGCCACCAGATTATCAGAAGAGAGTATCGTACTGTACCTGGTTTAATGACCATATGAATAACGATATCCTTGATTTAACAATTTTTACAGACGAATCTTATTTTTACATATCTGGGTACGTTAATAAACAAGTTATGCGTATGTGGAGCGAGAATAATCCTAATTTTCATAGTGAGGCTCCTTTACATAGTCCTAAGATTGGTGTTTGGGTTGCAATGTCCCGTAGACGTGTAAAAGGGCCAATATTTTTTCAAGATACCATAAACGCTGAAAGATATATAAATCAAATACTTGATCCTTTTATCAATCATATGCACGATGATGAACTTCATAATGGATACTTTCAGCAAGATAACGCGAGACCGCATGTTGCTCGAGTAACCATCGAATATTTACGTCAATTTTATGATGAAAGGTTAATATCAGACGGACGTCACCCACCTTGTCTTGTCTTGTGATTTGAGTCCTTTAAACTACTTCATATTCCCATTGCTTAAGAATAACATTTTTAAAACTCCAGTTCACACTTTAGATGAATTACAAGAACGTATCTTTGAAAACTGTCTCACAGAAACACCTGATCTTTTAATTAAAGTTTTCAATAACATGGGCCGTCGTGTTAACCGGTGTATTCAAGAACAGGGAAGACATTTTCAACATCTTTTATAATTTTTTATTGTAAAAGTGTACCTACCTGAATGTTATTGTTTCATTGTGGGAGTTCTTTTCTTAACTGTAATGAGCCTTATTTTTTTTTTATTAGTTATTAAAACTTCGTTTATTTATAAATGCATTCTGTAATCTCTATAAATGTTATTAAATATGACATACATAAAATGTAAATAAATACCATAACCTAAAATCTATTTGATTTGTGACTTATGTGTACTTAAAGGTAACGAATCACAGAAGTAAATAAGTTTATAGATAGCTTTACGTTTCATGGCTATCACGATCCAAAGAGTTTTTGATTATACGTTATATATTATGATACACCGTATGCATATTAGTATTGATGTTGTATGATTATTTCAAAAAAAAGAAACATTGCAAATTGTACCTATATATCCATTTTAATATACACCTTTTCAGAATATACATGCATGTATTGTATTTTTTTTAAATAGTGGTTCAATTAGGTTTTATTAAGAACACAACCGAACCATTACATATTTCAGTGTAAAGTATATTTCTTATTATTTAACATGTAACAACCTATTCAAAATAAAGGACATATCTGAGACGCCCGTCTAAAAAGTAATTGCTTGTAGACCTTAAGTGCCTGACCTCACCTAACAGATGTTCTTTCTTTTTTGACGCGAACACACATCCATTAGCTTACTTTATATCCGTTGTAAGAGATAGACGCAAGTGAAGTTATCTTCCGATAATGACTTTACGACCGAATAAATATTTTAATCTTGTGCTATTCCAGCTTGAGACTCCGTTTTATTGCGGTTGGCGTTAAAACGTGAAAGTTAATAATTTTTTTATGGAAGCGTTTTGCATCTGTTTATGAAATGTGAAGTTTCCACATTTTATGATGATTATAACACGGAAGCAATACTTTTAGAAAATTAGTGGTGACTTTTGACATTGCTATCTCGAAATAGTAAATCACGACATTACGTTTTCGTTTTTAAATCTGTGTTAAGTGGATTTTGCTTTCGGAATATCTTTTTAATCAACGGATATTTACATTTTCTAACAGTACAAATTAAATAATAACTATTTCCTTCTTCGTTTCGCCTGATATTTACTTTCTGATTTACAAATGCTGTATTATTACCTATTTGTATTATGTGAGAGTACAATAGTTCAAGAAAAGTGCATTCTAATTTCTTAAATACAACAAGAAGAAACTCATACAATGATTGATGCCAATGATGGGGGCTGCTGGGAAAATTTTTGAATCTAGTAGGTTAAGTGGCATCAGTATTTTTCCGCTGTCATATCAGCAAAATTCGTTCGACATTTCTTACCAACAATTCTGTTGATAATTTATACTGAAATTAACTACTTTTTCGTCACACCTACTGCGTAAGTAAACAATTATGACACCTTTTTTTGAAACGTAAGTGACACTTTACATACCGTATTGACAGTTGCTATGGTAGCGGGCTGTAATATTTATTATGACCCTAGGGAAATAATAGCAATATTAGAAAATTTATGACAAATTTATTTCAAACATGATTAATTAACATAACTAGGAAAAATAGAATCTTGTACAAAAACTTATGATTTTGTAATATTAAATGTAAACGAACAATTAGAACAATTAGCTATCTGAACAATAGAGTCTTCTTTCTTACTAGGCAAGTTTATATTTTCAATAATGTCAACATTATTAATGGTTGGATTCCTAATGGAATCATCAACTTTCTTCTCATTTTTCTGTATCACAGTTGAGCAAACAGCCTCTGTAATATTTTGTTTATATAAAATTCGGTCAGCTATCTGTACTTTATTTATCATTGAATCGGAAACATAACTTTCTGCCACGGTAGAAGATTTCCATCCGCCGTGTCTTTTCAGACCAAGAACATCAATTCCTGAATCGGCTAATAATGTTGCCGAGGTCCTTCAAAAGGAATGTCCGATGTAGGTAGTGAGGTTCTCCAACGACAAGTATTTTGCTATTTGGCTAGGAATTTTTGCGAGAGTGTTTTTTCCTACAGGCTGATTTCGACATTTACCAAAACTGTACTTTAAGAAAAATCTATCATTGGTAATATTTTCTAATCTCAGACCAATGTATTTTTTAATAATTAGCATAAAATTAATTGGATATTCTTCCTTCGCAATAATTGTAAAAGAACGTTTTAATCCATTTTTAGTATCCGGTATTTTAATTATTATTACATCATTTTTATTTTCCATATCTTGAATTTTCATTTTAACTAGTTCATCTTTCCTACAAGCCCCAGCAATTCCCATAATCATAACAACCAGCAAAAAATTAGTATAGAATGAACACGAATTAAAAAGACTGTAAACTTACCTTCATCAACAAATATGTATCGTCAGAAGCTTCAATAAGAAATTTATTCATTTCCTCTCTTGTAAAGATACTATACTTTTTAGTCTTAAAACCATCATTTTTACCCTTCAAAAATCCTTTCAATTTAGGATATTTTGAAATAACTTCATTTTCGTTAATAAATATGGTAGTTTTTAACATGGAGTATTCACACCATAAACTGTTTGGTGATTTTAACTTCATAGATCTATCACGAAAATATGCCAGCATTACACTTTCTGAAATACTCTCCACATACCTCTGGTGACACCAATCTTTGAACATTTTATAGGTTTCATTGTATCTGTTTTTAGATTTCTCCGGCAAAATCTCAGTACAAGCTATAATAGCATCCATCTCTATTTGATTCATGTTTATAAATTTTATTTAGAAAGAAAAACTTTTGAAAATCTATTGCATATACTTTGACATTTATCAAAAATATAAATTTATATCGACACAAACATGGTTACCATAGATATGACAAATATTCCTGACTTGATGTTACTAATGTGTTACATATAGTAAAAGTAAAGTGGAAAATCATTCAAATTCGTCTATTTAAAAAAACGTAGGTATGACGAAAAATCTCATATGCACCACGGTTCGTACAGTACACTTTCATGGTCTCGAATACATGCAAACCTCGACCCTACGGGTCTCGGTTTGCAATCGTATTCTCGATCATAAAACTGTACTTACGAACCTAGGTACATAAATAACTATTGCATACATAGCATTTAAAGGAAAGTAGTTTTGCGTAAAAAGGGAACTTTCGCGTGGTAATTTTCGAGCTATGATTTTTACCAATTTTTGATAACCAATTTGGTGTAGCCCCAATCGACTTTATTTGGCTTTTCGGGATGAAACGCCATGTAGTTTCCGTCTGGACATACCGTGAGACTGAAACATCCTTTGACATTGATATGAAAGCAATGCATGAACACATCGCACACAATGTGACAGAAGTTAAAAAACCGGGTCATGTCAAATGGCGCAAAGAAATACTAAAACAGTTCGACCGAAGTTGTCTAAATTTAGTCTACAACATTGTTACTGGTCACAACCTGGATTTCTTCGTATGATTTGAGTCTTCCAAAGCGAGCAGAAACCTACGAAAGTTGTCCGTTCACACAGTGCGGCGATTCAAATGATCGTTTATTTCTTCGGTGTTACTGGATATACGACAATTGTAACTTTAGTGAGGTAAATAACCGTATACACTAATTGATATATCACAATTCGTTTGCTGGGAGTTATTATCGAAGTATGAAGATATAATCGAGATCGACGAATTATTATGTATTATGACAACGCCAAGTAGCGCTTAGGACGTTAAACCATTGGTTTTTTAGCCAGTAGAAATGTTGAAATAATGACTCATCGCAAGTGTTTACTTGATTCATCATCTTGTGATTTCTATTTGTTCCCTAATATAAAAAGTAAAATGTTTTATTTTCGTCGTCTGAAGTGACGGTTGAACGATTCCGAATACTGGTTTTCGAAGTATCACATTCAGAGTGAAAACAACGCATCGCAAGTTGGTTCGAGCGTTTGCAAAAGTTTATTGATGTCAAAGGCGAATACTCCGAAAAATAATGAAGTCATTTATTAAATCTTACGTGTTTTTACATCGTTCATAGGCCTCAGTAGGCCTTGTAGCTACAGGCTGTAGTTACAATTTCGTTAGAAATATGTTGATATTAATTTCTAACATATCACACCGTCTTATGTTAATATGTAAATTTAAATAGAATATAAAATAACAAGATAACAAAAGACCAAGTACAAAATTTACAAAATATTCATGAAGCATTAAGAATTATCGTTAAGAAGTTTTATGTAAATAGATAAAAAAGATAAATAACGTTGAAATAATGTAGTTTGAACTACGACTATAATTAAATGTTCTATGTGGGCGGATTTATATATAAGATCTCCAATAATGTCATTGTGTGAGAAGCAAGTTCTAATGTGGAAACGGCAATTTCGAATATCTCGTCTTAGCGTACAAAGCTTCATTTTCCTGTGTAATGTCATTGAATAATAGTGTCATTTATTATAAAGTTCAATTTCTGAGATGTGTAATTATTAATTGGAATAAGCCTTTGAACACTGTATATAGCAACAATTGTATGGATGTGAAGAATAAGTCAGTGGGTTCAGCGGGAAAAACTTTGTCATAGACACCAGTCAAGAAAGAGTCCAGTACAATTAATGAACTTCATGAAAGAATAAAGAAAAAGCATTCGTCAAAGACTTCTTAACCGCTATCGATGTGAAGGAGAGGAATCTTGCGTGCGATGATGACCCCGAAAACAAGCGGCAGTAAATGGAATAGCGTTGTGCTGATTTTCCACGTGTACGAAAATTCAAAACAGTTCCGACAGCGCAGAAAGTTATGCTGACTATTTTCTGAGTCATTCATACCGAATATCTGTCGAAGGAATCAACCAATAATTGAATAAAATACCGCAAAACTTTACGTTAATTAACGAATCGTACCCGTATAGTAAGGCCGCAAAGAACGAATTTCTTCTTGCACTACGACGACGCCAGACCGCATTACAGCAACGAAACGATAAAGGTAGTGATGAGCCTGAAATTCACGCTTTGTCTGATTCGACGCCTTCTAATTCTAATTCTAAAGTTGGATATTGGAGACTTTATATATCAATCTGCCCTCGTAAAATTGGAAGTTGGTAAAGTGGTAGAATTAACAGGTAGTTATAAACCGTTTCTACAATCTTGCTGCTTTGATACTGATAGAAACATAATACTCTCTCCGTCCAGAAATAAGTGTCCGATTTGATTTAATAAAAAACTAAGAAACCTGACCCTTGACTGCTAATAAGTAAATGTCAGATTTAACGCTAAAAGTTAAGTTAAGAGTAAAGAGAAATACGTAATTTGTAAGCATATTAAGTTTTCTGCGTTATTTGTAAGATAAAAGTGTATCTTTAAAAACATTTTTTTAAAGAAAAATCTCAAATATGGGCAATTCAATCAATGGTTTGACTGCAATTTCACAAAAGAACCTTAATTTGGCTTCAAACTTACGGCAAGCTCTCTACCATTCTTTGTTAGAACTCAGAAGCTAAAGCGTGGCTCCATCAAAATTACTGCAAACAAATTCAGAGTATTCGAGAGAACTGTCAGTTCTCTTCGATATGACATCGAGGAAAGCAATCATTAAACGATGGGTTAGTAGTAGCTGATGTATCCTCTTGCAAAAAGGTACGTGTTGACCGAAAAAAAAAAGAATGCAATTAAAGCTGTTCCACTTAATAATCAGCGTACTATTCGTTCTCTTGCACATTCTATTGGTATTAGTAAAAGTACAGTTCATAGTCGATTAAAATCAGGACAAATAAGGCCAAACCCCTATGGCTATAAATCTATATTTGACGAATGTCAATAAAATTTCACGGCTAAAGTACTAATTATCAATGCTTATACCAGAAAGTGTAGCTGATGGAGCACCTCATTTCAAGGATACGACTGATCAAATCCATGTAGACAAAAAGTGGTTTTACATCACGAAAACATCCAATACATGTTACCTGGCAGAGAGTGAACAGAAACCTACAGAACCTGTAAGAGTAAACGCTTCCTTACTAGAGTAATGTTTCTAGCCGCTGTTATTCGTCCTCACTACAATTAATCTCAGAATAAGCATTTTGATGGTAAACTTGGCATTTGGCCTTTCGTATTTGACGAACCTGCTAAGAGAAGCAGCAAAAGTCGCTGGAAAAATCGCTGGGACAATGGAAACTAAAGTTATTTTGAATGTGACCAGAGAAGGTTAGAGAAAAATGATTATCGAAAAATTGCTACTTACAATTGAACAGAAATGGCTTACAGCGAATCGTCTTTCAACCATCTGGTGTCACCAAGATAATGCCAAACCGCATATCCTGATCCGCGATCCTGAGGATATAGGTTTTAAGGAAGCTTGCCAAAGAACTAATTTAAACGTTAAAATATTCTGTCAGCATCAAATAGTCCTGATATGAACGCTTTTGATCTGGGATTTTTCGATGCCATTCAGTCGTTGCAGCACAAAACCGCTTCCATAACTGTCGACGAATTAATCAATGCCGTTATAATTGCTTATGCTGAATTAGATTGTAATACTCTGAATAAAACCTTCTTTACTCGCCAGCAGTGTATGATAGAAACTGTGAGAATTGATGGTTGTAATAACTATCGATTGCCCCATATTGGAAAGGGTCACTTACAAAGAAATGGGGTGCTACCTTTTGTTATTAATTGTGACATCTTGTGACAAAAGTTCAAAATATGGTCGATTTAGTTTAATTTCTGGTTTAGTAAGCTTAACAAATTTTAGTTTCATGAAATTTGTTCTTTAACTTAATAATAAAAAAATAAAAATAAAAAAAATAATAAATTTGTTTTGAGAAAATTGGCACTTATTTATGAACGAAAACCAATGTAAAATCGGGCACTTATTTCTGGATCCTCGAAAATTATATATAAATTATTATGAAAATTAAAATATGCATTTAAAATAAAATATTTTCTATAAGTTAACAAAGTACGTACATATAGGTATATTTTTCAATACATTATTGAACAGATAGATTCCAAAAATTTACAAAAATAAAGAATTACAGAAGAAATAGTGTCTTTTTATTTGTATCGGTAGTGGGAATGTGATCAAATAATTGATGAAAATATGGATTTTAAATATTTGGGTGTTATTTACAAGACTAAAGCAACAAATAATGAAGACCAGCGATCATTTAGGTATTTCAATGGATATTTTATTAATGCAGTTAATGTTTAAGGAGAATACACCAAAATACGTGTAGAGTTTTGGCAACATGTGGCATTGTATTTTACAATTTATTAAATGTTCGGCCAGGAAGCAATAAAAGTAAAGAAAACTAGGCATATAATTTTATTTGAATATATAGGAGGATGCAAAACGAAATATGAAACCAACACAGTAAAATTGCTTTAAAGAAACTATCAGTATGTGACCAAAAACTAAATTTTAATCGTTTTCTTTTATAAATGAAATTCATGATACAAGATAAAAAACAAATTCTACGAAATATATTTTTTGAAGTATTAGAAGGGTTTAAATTTTTAGAAATTTCATTGACAACGTACAATTTTTACTTAAGAAAATTTTCGAGCATGAATTGGTTTCTAATAATGATTCCCTCCTCAAATGTGTATTAGGATTTTAAATTTTAATTCAAGTTGTCTTTCAATATAATTATATTAAATTAAAGACATAGCTTAATAATTTGATGGAATTTATCGATCTAATGATGATTTAGAGTACCGTTCTAGTAATAAATAGTCGTAGTTTTTTGAAGTATTTGAATTGGTTGTAACATCTCTAAATAAATATTTGAGGATTAAATAAATAAATCTTTACAATTTTTTTATTTGCAAAAAAATGCGTCTCTGAATTATTAGGTTATTATTTTCTTTGATTTAAGTGGTAACAAATTTACTACTGATGCATAAAGCTATAGCAAATTAAACGTTATGAATTTTAAATATGGATTAGATCGTTTTTATTAATTTCTTCTGAACTACTAATTTTAGCAATTGTTAAAAAAATTACTTGTGTATTTTGCAAGTTTAATGCAATTCAGATTTGATTAAAAAAAGTTCTTATCGCCCAAACAGCTCCTTAATACTCTCTAATTGCTGATAACGCGCTGAAGTAATGTTACTATCGTATATTAACGGCAAACAAAAGCATTTACTTCCTCAATTAGTGCCTTAAAATATTTATAATTTATGAGGTAAAATCTAAAAAAATTATAATATCGTTTCAAGTAGATTAGATAAGTACATATCATAGGTGAAACTATAGTAAATTTTGCAATATTTCATTTCAAATGTGGAAGTTGATAATATATATCAGAACTTTTTGTTTTGTTATCATATTTAGATTTTCAAGGTCTTTTGAGCGAAGCTTATTTTATAAATCCAGCACAAATATAAAACACATGAGTACAATCTAAACTAAATAAATAACTGGGCCATCTTCTAGTTTGTTTAAATATATTCCGTCTGTACTTCACAGAAATGAAATTATTTATCTTCCGACAGTGAAATCATTTAAACATGTTACATTAAAGCTGACGAAAATTTCTGCATAATATGACGAGAAAATAATAATTTAGTTATTTTTCTAAACAGAGAACAAATGAAGGTGAATAAGTTCAATTATTATAATAGCATAAAGAAAATTTTAATGTATACAACTGCGAGAATAAGCACAATTCTTAAGATTTCACGAAACAAACATGTTTCTAGCGACCGGATATGTTTTATTAGACAATAAGTAATTAAATATTAACAGTTCTCACATAATTTCATCTTTTAATTAAAAAATCACTTGCAAGTTATTAAAAGTAGAAGGAAGTTTCGATCCTGTTTGATTCAATGAGAGGCATTCATATTTTAAAACATCAAATTTCGCAAGGAAAAGGAAAAAAATGAAGTTGGTTTCGACAATTACTTCGTGAGCATAAACATTAGTATTTGGTTGAGTCGCAAATAATTAGGTACTTTGTCAATACTTTTAACATAAAACTCATCTAATTTTGATGTGAAAATAGTATATTAAATCACAAGTTTTATTAAGGCACCATTTTGCCCCACGAGTTTTCTAAAGAACGAGTGCGACAAAAGGTGTGATGAAACGAGTTTTTTTATTTTATTTTTTCTATTTTGCTATATTTACATTAATAAATTTAAATTATTTAATTCGCAAGTTCAGAATTTTATTTTTATATAAAGTGTGCAGTACAGTTGGTCATAATTAGAGAACGGATGCAATTTCCATAAAACGCAATCGGCAATTGGAATTGTGTATAACGTCGCTCAGTACATCCCGGCGTAATTCAATGAAGTATTTGTTTGACTTACTCGGCCACCTGGTCTCGCTGCGATGACAATGGACAACTGAGTTATTGTATTCGGAGAATATAGTGTTTTTTAAAGTGTTTTCAAGAGCGTAGATAGAAACGGGGTTTTTATAATGTATTTTATTTATTAGTTTATATTTCGTAAGATAAATAAAGTGCTGGTAGTAAGTTTCTTGTTTTCATAGTTTTAACTGTTAATTACATCGTAATTTTTGTGATAGATCCTGTTTAATATCGTTTGATTGAATCTATTTCTACCAATTATTTCGACGTAAGTGTGCATTGAATTTCGTTCAGTTTCAATAACTTACGCACACATTTTTAGTTTTCATTTATTTAGATCTAGAGCATTGTTTAAGTTACTTTTTCAGACATGATATGGAAGAATGTCGACAACGGCATTGTAAAACAATGGCGAGTTGGATTGACGGTCATACTGATTGTATGTCCATTGTCAGTGATTCCGAAATTTATTACAAAATCCGTAAAATATCGTCAAAAATTCGTCACTTAGGATCGCAAACACATCTGAACTCTGTAAAACTTTATGGCGGCTAATATTCCATTAAATAAACTTAGCAATCCCACTTTAAAAATATACTGGCCGAAATGTTCCTGATGAATCAACTTTACGCAAATATTATGTTTCTAAGTGCTATACAAGAACAGTAGAATGCATTAGAAGCCATTTTTAAATAAATACATATGGATAAGCGCCGACGAAACGGTGGATATGTTAGGACGCTGTGTGGTAAATGTTGTAGCTGGTGTACTACATCCAACTATTCCCTATAACTCATATGTAATAGCAACAAGTGTTATAAATAGAGTTGATGCGGAAACAGTTGCTGAAACCATTAAGGAGAATATGCCAAAAATGCTTCATTCGGACGCCATGTACAAAGAAAAAATACTTTTATTTGTCAGTGATAGTGCTGCGTATATGTTAAAAACAGGCAGACTATTGAAGAAAACATATCCTAATATTCTGCATATTACTTGTGTAGCACATGCTCTCCACAGAATCTGTGAATATATCAGAGACACTTTTCCGGAAGTTGATAGACTTGTATCAGCTTTTAAAAAAGTTTTCAGAAAAGCACCATTGAGAGTAGCTCTTTTCAGGGAAAAATTTCCATCTCTGTCACTGCCTCCCACTCCAGTAATAACTAGATGGGGAATATGGCTGGAAGCTACTAGTTATTATGCTGAGAATTTCGATAGTCTAAAACATTTCGTAACACTGCTAAAAGAGGATGCTAGAAGTATTGGTGAATGCAAGGAGCTCACGCAAATCCAAAATTTAAAAAATCAGTACTTTCTTCACGAACACTTTGGAAAATTGCCAAAACTAATCACTTATTTCGATTTTCAAAATAAGTGATTAGCGAATGTGGCCTTCGGCAAAAGTTTGAAGCAATTCTTAATAGAAATCCAGATTTAATTACATTGCAGCAATTATGTATGGAGACAATTCCACAAAATCTAACGGCTAAATATGAAGAAATAAAATAATATTTCCAGTATGCACCTATAACCAGTTGCGATGTAGAAAGGACGTTTTCTATTTATAAGGATGTACTTAATTCAAAGAGAACAAACTTGACAGAAGAAAACCTTGAGAAACTATTGCTAGTCAATATTAATACTCCTTTACTCAACTTGAACGACAAAATTAACAAATAAAAATGATCCAATTATAGAAGTAAAATTAAAAACTTTAAAAATACAACTTTTCAACAAATACATATGTATTTCGTAATTTTATAGATCACCACCCGTTTGTTTTCCAATTATATAAATAGAATTAATTAATAAATATGTATTTCGTAATTTTAGATAGATAGATCACCACCCGTATGTTTTCCAATTATATAAATAAAATTAAAAACTTTATAAATACAACTTTTCAACAAATAAATATGTTTTTCGTAATTTTATAGATCACCACCCGTTCGTTTTCCAATTATATAAATAAAATTAAATATTTTAGAAATACAGCCTTTCGCCAGTACTGCACTGGGCTTTACGTCATGTGGTAAGCGTGTCCGTTCTCTAGTCATAATAATACTCGACATTTTCAAATTTAAATATTGCTATCTGAGAAATATTATTTATTAATTTTGGTTAACCTTACTTGAAATTTTATTTAAAAATATAAACATGAGTGACATAGAAACTAACATATCTAGTTGTCAATTTTATACAATATAGGTTGTTTGTGTAGCATTTTTTTTTTCTATCTAAGTATATCATTTCTGTCAAATGTACTTAAATTCTTAAAATCAAATTACAGCAGTAAAATATTTATTTCTGCATTCAAACAATACGAACATCGAAAAATAAAAGAAAGCGTATCAAAATGAAGCTCATTTCGATACTGTTTTATAATGAGTTCATTACGAACGCAAAATAGAAAAAGTTATTACAAACCCTCGAACTTGATTATCATTAGAGAATTTTTTCTCCATCCAGCAGCGATCGGAAAAGATAAAAATCAGATGGTGCAAGATCAGATGAACATGGGGATAAAAAACCAGATTTAAAATTTTTATTTCATTTCTATTGCTGTGTATGATCTTGGGTTGTCATGGAGGAAAACTTTTTCTATGGGCGAGCGTAGAGTGTTTTTCGAATACACTTTTATGTACACACTGCAGTTGATGTATATGTTCACCAACTAGGTAAATTGCTTCCTTGCTGTTTGAAATCTTGAAATAAGTAATACCATGATGAACCAACAACAAGCAACAATATTTCTCTTCTGTAGACTTCAGCTTCTATGTTTGTTTGTGAAGACTTATCCTCGGTAATAGATTGCTATTTGCGTTGAAGATTTTTCGTCGCCGTATGTTTAAGAAACTCTCTGTTGTGAGAGAAATTTTATCACCATGGATAATTGATCTTTTGTTTTTTTTTCACTATGCGAATTTAGAATTTAAATATGCAGATGGCTGATTTTCTTATTTTTTAAATGTCGGCGTATGTTGAACTGTAATATATTTAACTTCTTCGATAATTCCCAAGTGCTGTGTTGTATTCCACCATTCATTCTAAAGTTTCATTATCAAGGTTTGATGAGCGCCCTGGTCTGGGTACATATTCAGTGACATATCTGCAGAATTAAATTTAGCAAACCAATTTCACACTTTTCGGCCAGTTATGATTCTTTCACCAGTAAAGCACTAAAAAAATTAACAGAGCATATTTTCCAGTTGTCTTTTCCTTGCTCAATTTTCTATAATATTACGTATGGAACGTGCACTTTCCATGACCCTATTTCAAAGCTGAAATACTGCTATAATAAGACTGAGGGATACTTACTTATTTACGGTTAGTGGATTCAGACTCGTAGATTTTGATCAGTCAGTAGGGTGACAAACGCATTATTATAATTTGTTCCTAATAAACAGAAACTATTTATGCCTCAAGCTGATAGTATAGTAGGGTC
Organism: Melolontha melolontha; assembly: GCA_935421215.2. Taxonomy (NCBI): domain Eukaryota; kingdom Metazoa; phylum Arthropoda; class Insecta; order Coleoptera; family Scarabaeidae; genus Melolontha; species Melolontha melolontha. The sequence goes on from OW285240.1 coordinate 72,246,719, forward strand.
TTCACAGGCATTATATTATATACGCCCGATTTTAATATTACTTTTTCAATGGATTGTATTTTAATGCTATCATCTTTTTCTTCTTCTGCATTAATATTATAATTTATACCTATGTTATATACATATATACATAAATGTATACAATGTAATTAAACGACTAATTTAATCTACTATCTATATATATTTATATATATATATATATATATATATATATATATATATATATATAGTAGATTAAATTAGTCGTTTAATTATATTGTATACATTTATGTATATATATAGACTATTAAGTATTATTGACATTACTGTATTAGTAAAAATTAATTAACGGGTGAGCGGTCTGTCAAATAAAAAAACTCATTTATTTCACTCTATATATTTCACAACAAATTTGTTACTTCTTCAGGAGTGCAATTGAGAGTTAAAATCTAGCAAAGACGCCACTAAACATGTTAAAATTGATTGTCTAACTTTTGAAACAATAAATTAATAAGATGTTGGTTTATTATCAACTTCTAAAAACATATTTGCCGAAAAACTCCAAGAATTTATAAATTGATATATTAAAAGTGTATACAGGCTGATTCATTTTCGGCCCTCACCATGGGGATCTCTCTTATTATTGGAGATAGAGTATAGGTTTAAATTTGGCAAAGTTGTTAAATTTTGTGTTTGTTATAAATCCATAAAGAAAATAGACCTGTGACAAATGACCTTCGTTATTTAAAACAAAAAACGCGAAAACCCCATTTTCTTCTTTTACCTGTAGCACCGACATTTGGCCTTGTAGAGAAAAAATAAAAACACATACTTGTGGCCATTTCTAAACCTCTATCCAGTGGGGTACTCTTAATTTTTATACGACGTTTCGTTTCTTTCTGGCCATCATCAACTATCTAATTTCTTATAGGCGCCATATTGGATTTAGACATCTTCAGAAAGAGTTTTTTTTTCTGATTTCAACCATGTACCACATGCTGAGTATAGTTTTTGCCATTAGGTTTTATTTGAAAGAATAAATTATAAGATTAAATAAGGTAGCCTTTGGAATTTCAATCTGTCAAACATTTCATTTATTGTTCATTAATAATACAAAAATGTCATACACTAACGAAGAGAAACGAGATATGATAAGTATTTTTTATTCTTCGAAACGAAATTCAACAGTAGCGAGTACAAGATAACAAAAACATTAATAAAAATACATAGAAAAGTAAACAATAAACAATTACAGTAAATGTTCAATTATTTGGCCATCTTCGGTAATGCACAATTGGGCACGCCTTCTGGCATTTTGTACTGCCCTTTGTATAGTTCTTCTAGGAACTGTATCGAAGGCATTCTGAAGTCTGTCTCGTAATTCTTCAATGTTTTGTGGCGCATCTACTTTATAAATATTATTTTTAACACATCCCCATAAAAAAAAATCTAGCGGACTTAAATCAGGTGATCTCGCAGGCCATTCAACAACTCCGCTGTTTCCAATCCAACGGTTTGCAAACTCTTGATTTAAGAAATTTCTAACAACAGCTGCATTGTGAGCTGGTGCGCCATCTTGTTGCCACCATAAATATTGTAATTGATTTAATGGGATATTGTCGTCAAGATAGTCAGATACGTATGTACGTAAAATGTTTAAATATCTTTCTCCATTTAAATGTTCTTCATACATAACTGGTCCTAAGAGACGATTTGCCAAAATACCCATCCAAACGTTTATTCCAAAACGATGTTGTGGTCTTCTAGCCCTGTTTTGTCGGGGATTTTGTACTACCCAATAGTGCTCCGTATTGAACATTCCAGAATTTGTAAATTTTGTTTCATCTGACCAGATGATTTTGCTTAAAAAATTTTCGTCATTTTCTATCCTTCCCATTAACCAATTACAATATTCTAGCCTTCTCAAATTATCTCCAGACAGTAAAGAGTGACTAATCCTGACATCCTGTATGGTTTAAACCTACTTTTATGTAAAGTTCTCCAAACTCTGGACTGGCACAAATTTAATTCTGACGCTACTTCGCGTGTAAAAATTGATGGATTATTATTTATCTATAAAAATACAAGATTAACATGAAATTTGAAAACACGCTTTTAATTTACCATTTGTAAAATATCTTGTCGATTTTCATTTAAATTCCTGTTTTCTTGACCATTACGCGGCTTAGTAAACGATCCATTCTCGACCAAATTTCTGTCGAGATCTAGAAAAATGGTACGATGAGGGTGTTGGCGTTCTGGATATAATTGTAGATATCTTGTACTCGCTACTGTTGAATTTCGGTTCGAAGAATAAAAAATACTTATCATATCTCGTTTCTCTTCGTTAGTGTATGACATTTTTGTATTATTAATGAACAATAAATGAAATGTTTGACAGATTGAAATTCCAAAGGCTACCTTATTTAATCTTATAATTTATTCTTTCAAATAAAACCTAATGTCAAAAACTTTATTAGTCAGCATGTGGTACATTGTTGAAATCAGAAAAAAAAATTCTTTCTGAAGATGTCTAAATCCAATATGGCGCCTATAAGAAATTAGATAGTTGATGATGGCCAGAAAGAAACGAAACGTCGTATAAAAATTTAGAGTACACCACTGGATAGAGGTTTATAAATGGCCACAAGGAAGTGTTTTTATATTTTCTCTACAAGGCCAAATGTCGGTGCTACAGGTAAAAGAAGCAAATGGGGTTTTCGCGTTTTTTTTTAAATAACGAAGGTACGAGGGAACGAATTTATAACAAACACAAAATTTAACAACTTTGCCAAATTTAAGCCTATACTCTATCTCCAATAATAAGCGAGATCCCCATCGTGAGGGCCGAAAATGAATCAGCCTCTATATTTGAAATAATCTTACATGTTTCGGCAAGTAATGCCATTCTCAAAGAATCTAAAATATAAATCTATATATATATATATATATATATATATATATATCGGTTTCAAAACGGCCGATGTCGTTAACCGAGGCTTCCATGTTGTTCTGTCATGTCAACGTCTGTTTCAGACTTCCGGGTTTTCTACCATTGCGTAATTCTTTTCGGCAGGCATGTGCTTTCCATTCTTTGTACATGTCCATACTACACCAGCTGTTTCCTTTCGACATCAATTGTTAGGTAGCCGTCAGTGCCCATTCGTTGTCTTATCTCTTCATGGGCGCATTTAGACAAATTATAATTTGTCTAAATGCGCCCATTTCTACTGCTTCGTGATTCGTCTGTGGTTTTCTGCGATTCGCCACGTTTCTGTACTATACAACAGACGGTTTTTAATAAGAGTTTCGTATATCCTATTTTTCCAACTTTTTCCAAGGTTATGACTACAAAGTATTCCGTTTCGGCAACCAATCATTTTTATCGTCTGTCCTACTCGTTTTTTTTAGTTCTTTTTCGTCTTTTACTGCTGTGTCAAAGTTCAGTTCTTGGTATGTATATTAGATGCAACCTTCAATCACATCGTTTTCTAGTTGGATGTTTGAAAGCCCGGTTTCTATCACAAGATATGTGGTGTTCTTTATATTTATTTCCAGGCCTCATTTATTGTATTCTTCTTGCAGTTTCCGTGCAAGATCGTATTCATCATTTGCCACAATAACTGATATCAACACTCATACCACTGCACTTTCTTTACCCACTACTTTAATGTTCTTGCCATATAGATTTAGAATAGTATATATAAATTATTAAATAGTAATAGCTTTAATATTAATAATAATAAATTCATTATAATATAAATAGACCAAGAAGATTGGAAATGCTAAAACCAATTTACCTAATTTAAAAAATAAATTTTAATTGAGGTTACTTGTTTTCTTATGCTTTTCAAACAATGCCAACTCATGAAACATTTTATTTATGTGATAATTTGCCTTGTTATTTAAACGTTTGTCACTGAGCCGCACAATGCAAAATGAATGTGTACGAAGTAGATAAAAACGACAAAAAATCATTTACTTAATTAAAGAATCAACACGAAGTATATACATTAAACATTTTTAAATTAAAATCACTAAATTAACTCCGACTCTAAACACATAATGTAAATTTTATATTTAATTATGTTCCGTTAAATAGCGTTCATGCTTTCCACCACTAAATGCTCATTATTGAGGTTTTACACGTTAGTCATTGTCATATTCGTCATTTGAAATGGTAAATTACGCGGAAATTTTTACGTTTATTTAGCGTATACGGAAAATTGTATTTTTACATTTACTTACCGCGATTGAGCACGTTCAAAATAACGTACGCCATATTTCACCTGGATAAAACTAAGTGTTTACACAAATCACTTTTGGTTAGTTTAAAATGGATATTTATTTTTTCTTCGTTAACAGAAATACACATATACGTTCGGAAATTAAAAATAGGGCCCTTTTTTACAATAAACAAGCCACTGAAATTTAATATGGTAGATATATCTTTAATATAAAATATTATTTTAAACTTGATAGTTTACAATTAACACTAAACATCATCAATCTGGATATTTATTTTTAGCATTTGGTGTTGTATCGACAAGATACTACACCAATATACTTGCTAAATATACTGAAATTAAATTTGCATTTTAAATGAATTTTTAATACGTAACTTTTTTTTCAAATGGAATATTATTAAACATACTGATGATCACAAATAAATGAACCACCAGTAAAACTTCGTATAATTTAATGCAATTTTCAGAAAATGTATTTTATTTGTATTAAGAAAAAATGGAAATTTGAGTTAGATGTGGCAGTAGCCATTCGTATAAATATAAATAATGCGTCGATCCTCCTCTGCTTCGTACGCATTTACCCAGTCTACAAGGGTGATTCGAAGGCTCCGTAGCCTAACATAGAAAACGCAAGTTTTTTTGACAAAAAACATTTTATTTTCCAATATTGTCTTCAGCTCGCTAAACACACTGATTCCAACGATATTCCAAATTAGTAATGCCTTCATTGTAAGTCGATGAATCAAAGTCCTCGAAATAGCTATATACAGCAGTGATTACCTTGGAATTGACGAATTTTTTTTTCTCGTTTCGAAAGAGATGAAACCGCTTGGAGCCAAATCTAGAGAATAGGCGAAATGAGGCACTAATTCAAATCCCAATTCATGAATTTCAATCGCAGACTTGTGGGCAGGTGCGTTATCCTGATGGAAAAGCACTTTCTTCTTTGACAAATTGTGTCAAAGAAGAAAGTTTTGTTTTAATTGTGGCAACAAATTTGCATAATTTGCCATTTATTATCTTACCCTTTTCTAAGTAGTCGACCAAGATAATTCCATGAAAACCTCCAAAACAAAAGAGTTGCCATAACTTTTCCTGCCGACAATACCGTTTTTGCTTTCTTTGCCGACGGAGAAACTTTTTTTGCCCATTGTTTGGATTGTTCTTTCGTTTCGGGAGTGTAATGCTGAATCCAGGTTGCATCGGCGGTAAAGAAACAGCCGACAAAATCCTTCTGATTGCGGCGAAAACGTGCCAATTGGTCGCGAGAAATACTCAAACGATTTATCTTTTGCTCCGGTGTGAGTAATCGCAGCACCCAACGCGGTTACTTACACAGGAGCAAACTGTAATTTGAGATAGCTACAATGTCTGCTATCTCGCGCACTTTTACTCGACGGTCATCCATACCGTGCACTTTTTCAATCATATCCGGAACAGTTACAGCTTTTGGACGTTCATTACGAGGTACATCATTTGTGCCCATACGACCACGCTTAAACTCGGTAACCCAATTTTTAACGATTGAAAACAAAGAAGCCGATTCTAATAGTGTTGAATTCAATTCTGCTCTGATTTCGATTGATGTTCCTTTCGAATGGAAGTACTTTATCGCTGCTCTCGACTCAGTTTTTTCCATTATTACAAAATCACATCAGACCTTCACTTTGGCGTACTGACAAAAACAGACTAATTGATAGATTCTCTGTACTGTCATATTTAACCTATTAAAAGGTGACTCTACCGGATGGTAAAGAAGAATCTCGCGAATTCGCGCCATCTTTGTGTTAGGCTGCGTAGTTTCCGAACAATTCTCATATTGGGCATACTAGATAATAGCCTGCGATGTAGCCCAAGTTTCTAAAACTTCTTATTGAAAAACATCTACATTGTTCGGGGATGATTGGGTTAGGTCACACTGGTCAATATAGTTTGGTTTCCTTATACACCAATACGTGTAGTTTATATCTTCTGTCATGCTGAATCTGATTTAAAATTTACCCCTTCACGTCACGATTTTGAGATATTTTCTTAAATGAGTTTTTCAAAAAACGTATTAAATTTTACAAAATTTTAAAGTTACTTTTAAATAAGGCAGATACTACTAAAAATATTGTTCTGTCGAACAATGAGTGAAGATATTGCATGTTTTCCAAGTCAGAGCACTTAAACCACTCTTATTTTTGCTCTGAAAACAATCAAATTAAGAACTGGTAGATATCGGGCTCTGTGGGTATATAAAGAGCTACACATAATGTCGCGTACGTGTATAAATAATCCAAGCAGAGTTTCTGTTATGTATGTGAAAAATTCGTTACCCACCAGCATAAGCAGAATAATACACCTTTAATAGAAAAGTTATATTTTCACTATTTTGACTTAACTATTGAAATCAAGACGCGCCATGGGCCTCCAGAATTTGCTGTGCAAGCTGTGCTGTTACTCTGAGGCGCTGGTCAAACGGTAAGAAAAGCGCTATATCGTTTGCAAGACCTATGATTTGAACAAATAGACCATTCGACTGATTGCTAGCTTTGCTGCACGAAATCTTTCGGATTTTCCAACAAAAATAAGAAGAATATTAGTTATTCTAGTCTGCCCTCTGCTATTCGTCTATCAGCTCAATCAAAAGCCTTGCCAGTACCAAGACCCATATAATGTACATACCTATTTAATATTATTTTATTTACTTTTCAATATTTTTTTTCAAAACCTGACGGGCCAGAATAAATTTGTTGTTGTACTATTATTAGAACTACAAAAGAAACGAAAATTGTAAAGTTTCTAAAGAAAAATAAAAGGAATTGGAAATTAAGAAAATTTATTTCTGATGGGTTCCGTGAAAATTTACTTGGCGCAGTGATAAATGCTATGAATGGTGCTTTCAAGCAGACTTAGGTCGATAGCCAAAACAATTTTGTACTATCGCGGTACTGAAAAATATTAATCGAAGAAATGATTTTGAGACACTAGAGACCTTACTTTCAATAATTGCTTTACTGAGTACGCCAGAACCTTGCAACAGAACGACCTAGAAAAGTAGCAGTTCTTTTAAGATAAGGAGTTTGTTCATCAGTTGGCGTGTGTCCAGGACTTTCTTGGCGATAAATGCTTCGAACCGATTTCTCATGTTCCTCAATGCCTACTGATTATTATTATCATACATTTTGAAGTCAGTTTTGCTCGTGCATGAGCGATAATTCATTAATTAAAATGAGTATTAATAAGCTTAAATAAGCATTGCAGAGGCGATGCAATTGTAGCGTTCTAATTGTGATTGTGTATTTATTTACATGTACCCCTGTTCAAAAACGAGTACAATCTTAACTCCTAACCTGTCTTATTTTAAAAATCTGGCCCTAGTAACATTTTCTCTGACATTAAATTTGAGATAGATTACAGAAATTAAAACTACTTCATAAGATGTGCAATATTAAACAATTAAACAAATTTGACAAAATTAAAGCAACAACTTTATTTAAGGAAATGGTGTTCTTTGGAACTGTTCTTGAAAAACTACGAAATTTTGATATGTATATTCGTACAAGCATAGGTAATGAAATAATTCAGCTTTTTAGAATTTAGGTAAAATTAATAATTTATAGAAAAAAATTATATACGATGTATTGCAATTAAAGAACGAGAATTCGGCGAAGAACGCTATTGGCAAACGCTGATGACATCGTTATAAATGAGTACTAATATTCCATAGTTCGTGCGCGTGACTGTAACAGTGCAACACCATACGTTGAACATGTTGCAGACAGTTTCAAAGTTGACTGTGTAGTGATTGCATGTCGGCAAAATGTGCGATAATAAAATGGAGCAAATAGTTAACAAAGCCGTCGGAAATTTTAACTAAATTAAAGGATGTAGATCTCGATTTCCGGGTTTGAACCGCGTCGAGTTAGGCGGGCGTAATTGCCTCGACGCGACGTAATTAACTCGACGCGGTTCCAACCCGGAAACCGAGATCTACATCTAGAGAACGACCGCGGAAACCTACACCGCATTTAAATTAAAGGATGTTTACGGCAATGAGTGTCTATCAAAAGCACGTGTTTACGAGTCAGAGTGGACACAGATCAACATTAAACGTTTGCAAGTACTAGTGCGCTTCGATCGTCCACTAACCATTCGGATGTGGTCTGTAAAACTAGGCATAAATAAGAAATCGGTGTTCCAAACGTTACACAATGACTTGAAGATGTGAACGTTGTGTACTAAACTTGTTCCTTTCAGAGGAAGTAAAAAGAGTTGCGATTGTCGATTTGCCAGGATTTCGTTGAACGCATCCAAAATGAACGGCGAGCTTGAATGGAAACCATTATCATGGTAGACAAAAGTTGGGTATTTCAGTATGAGAGCCAGAGTAACCAGCGTGCCATCTACCTTAATATCCTACAGCGTTTGTGTGCCAGAGTTGTTCGGATGAGACCATAATTGGCCAGGATTATTGGCCATAATGGATTCTGTATCATGATAATGCCCATGTTCACACTGCGTTTGTTGTGTAGCAATTGTACCCCCCAGAAAATTATTCCAAGACTCCCCCTCTCCCTATTGCCCAGGTCTAGCTCCTGCAGATTTATTCATGTTTCCCGATCTGAAAACTCCGCTGAAAGACTACCGTTTTGATGCGATTGAAGAAGATATCCAGAGACGCACGGTGAAGGTTCTGAGGGGATTAATTTCAGATAATTTTCAACGATGCTCCCAACAATGGGAGAACTACTGAAACAAATTTAACACATTTGAGTAACATTGCGAAGAGATAAATGCTTATAGCCATGTAATTTTACTTAATAAAGTTTCCAAGGAAAGATTCTCGTTGCTTAACTGCCGCACCTCGTATGTTATTTTCTATTAATTCTATCATTTTAACGATATGTGCTTCGCGCATAGTTAATCTAACCGTATTCAATGCATAAGTAACTGTAATCGTATTCATCTTCATTCATTAACGCTTAATATTACGTGGCATAATTAACGTTTTAATATGTACACATAAGAAATATTTTTCTGTTTTTCTTCTAAATCCTTGCATTTTTCAGCGTTCGATGCTTGTTTTTGAATTACATGTTTTTAAAGCTACTGCGCCGTGTATGCTTATTACTTCCTTAAGGTAATTAAAGGTGTTTGTTTTGCAACAATGTGTTTATTACTGCCTCTAGGCCAGCGTTGAAGATTTAGGTTTCTAATATATAGTTACGTAGAACTGTTACTAGGAAAAGCATGGCGTCATTTCTACTATATGTATTAGAAATAACTTCAAATGCTTTAAAATAATAACTATTTGCACGCCTACTATAAAAGCAGATCTAAAGTTCTAAGCGCATGTTGCGCAGCTCTTTGCTTTTCTATAAAATTTTAAAGTCCAAATTTATTTAACAGCTATAGTTAGTTAATATGTGTTGAAAGGGAATGGTGAAAATATCCATAAAATTAGAATGTAGGAATTATGAGATATATTTTCATGAATGCATTCAAGACAAGGTGAAAAATCTGAACTATTTGGAAATTAGTATTTCGCGTAATCTCACTTGGGCTTGCATTTAGCGAATGCAGTTCGAGAACACCGCCATGGGCACGTAGAAACGTCTCCGGGGCCAAATTCAACCTATTTTATGAGTGTCTTCCCTGCCTCTCTACTGCTGCCACGTCGACCCGGCTAGCGAAAGAGCTTGATCGAGGAACCGGGGTATAAATTACTACACCCTCTCCGCGATCCCCTCGTCCTCCACCATTGGGCGTCCCTCTCGTTTCTCGCGGCACTCCAATGCACACTTGATTCATTCCGTGTCAGAAGAACCTGCCATGTTTCATTCGTATCTAAATTGGGATTTGTATTCTCTCGGCTGTAAATTATTCCCTGGGACCCCTGTTCTTCTACTTCTTCTTTTGCCTTCTTTGTATGTCCATTTTTCGTATTCGTTACGTTCACTTTTTTTTTTCGTGCTGGCCTTCCATTCTCGGATTCTTTATTGCTTGTTTACTGCGACGTAATCGAAAAATAAATTATTGTTATGGACTATTATGGTGTTTAACCAGTAGCGCGATTGCGATAGTGATAGGGTGGAGTAGGGTAAGTTGGTGTAGATAATTCAAAATGACTTACATGATCGTAGATGGTCATAATTTTGCTGTTGTTTTGCATTTTTTGAACATAAAGACAATAGGACGTCTTGTAAAGGTTTACAGAAATGGTAATGTGTACAATGTTTGAAGCAAGGCAGTAAAATATAGCACTGTTATATTCTTTTCGGATTCCTGTAAATAAGTAATTGCAAAGTATTTTACAAAATTAAAAAGAAGCTTGAGTTTGAGTTTTATATTTATTAAATGAATTTACTAAAATAGATTCTGTAATCATTAATATAACATAGTTAGCTTATTGGAAATACCCTCATGTAATATCGTCAATAATTAGTTAATAAATAAGTATATTATAATTAGGCACCGGGCGCGAGAGGCGATGACTCATCGCCTACGGGCGTACTATTGAAAATTTGTATTTTTAAAGAGTTTTTAATTTTATTTATATAATTGGAAAACAAACGGATGGTGATCTATACAATACGAAATACATTTTTATTTGTTCATTTTGCAGTTCAAGTTGAGTAAAAGAATATTAGTATTAACTAGCAATACCTTCTCAAGGTTCTCTTCTGTAAAATTTGTTCTATTAGAATGAAATACATCCTTATAGATACACATCGCAACTGGTTATAGGTGCATACTGGAAATATTCTTTTATTTCAGCATATTTGGCAGTTAGATTTTGAGGCATTGTCAACATACGCAATTGCCGCAATGTTATTAAATCTGGATTTTTATTAAAAACTGCTTCTAACTCTTGCCGAAGGCTACATCCGAAGTCACTTGGAATATTATTAATAGCCACATCTAATGTGTTTAATCCATCATTTAATTTGAGATTTTGATTTTGAAAATAACTTATTAGTTTTGGCAAATTTGCAAAGTGATCCTGGAGAAAGTACAACGGATTTTTTTAAATGTTGAATTTGTATTAGTTCCTTGCACTCAGAAATACTTCGAGCATCGTTATTTATACATGTAACGAAATTTTGTAAACTATAGAAATTATCTACATAAAAACTAGTAGCTTCCAACTATGTTCCCCATTTAGTTGTTACTGGAGAAGGAGGCAGTGACAAAGATGGAAGTTTTTCCCTGTAAAGAGCTACTCTCAATGGTGCTTTTCTGAAAATTTTGTAAAAGCGGATACAAGTCTCTATCAACTTCCAGAAGGGTGTCTCTGATATATTCACAGATTCTGTGGAGAGCATGTGTACACAAGTAATGTTCAGCATATTAGGATATGTTCACTTTAATAGTCTGCCTGTTTTTAACTTATATTCTGCACTGTCACTGATAAATAAAAGTATTTTTTCTTTGTACCTGTCGTCCGAATGAAGCATTTGGTGCATATTCTTGTAAAAGATTTCAACTACTGTTTCCGCATCAACTATATTTAAAACTGTTGTTTCTATTACATATACGTTATATGGAATAGTTGGAAGGAGTACACCAGCTACAACATTTACCACACCGCGTTCTAATATATCAACAGTTTCGTCGGCACTTATCCATAGGTACTGATTTGAAAGGTGGTTTCTAATACGTTCTACTGCCTTCGTGTAGCACCTAGAAACATAATATTTGCGTAAGGTGGATTCATCAAGAACATTTCGACCAGTATATTTTTCGAGAAATATTTTGAAGGGATTGTTAAGTTTATTTAATGGAATATTTCCCGCCATTAATACTTCACAGAGTTCTTCGTTAAAATTGTCAAATTCCAACGGGTCTAATTTCTGTGTATGTGTTTGCGATGCTAAGCGACGTTTTACGTGCGATTTCTTGGAATTTTTTAATATTTTACAGACATTGCAATAAATTTTGGAATCACTGGAAATGGACGTATAATTAGTTTGACCCTAAATCCAACTCGCCATTGTTTCACGATCCCATTCTCGACGTTGTCCGATATCATATCTGTAAAAGTAGCTTTAACAATGTTCTAGATCTAAATAAATGAAAATTGAAAATGTATGTGTAAGTTATTGAAACTTAACGAAATTCACTGGACTCTTACGTCAAATAATTGGGAGAAGTAGATTCGATGAAACGATATTAAACAGGATCTATTACAAAAATTACGAAATATGTAATTAACAGTTAAAACAATGAAAAAAAGGAACTAACTCACCGTACTTTATTTATCTTACGAAATATAAACTAATAAATAAAACAAATTATAAAAACTCCTCCCGCTTCTATCTACGCCCATGAAGAAAGGAATTTAAGTGTAATATTGAAGTAATTGCATCACAATTGAACGACAAAGAACAGATGTGCCGTTAACCGAATGAATATTGCTATTCAATAACTGCTTGTTGTACTTAGCGATGTTATAGACTATTTATATGTTCCATCGTAATTTCGGCCTCTCGTGTCCGGTCCCTAATTATAATACTTAAGCTGATTAATTTATTTACTTAACTTTATTCTCCAAATCATTTATTTTCTTTTACCTACGTGTTTCTAGAGAGAAATTGTTTTTCGAACACGAAATCATGGTTGTAAAAGTTCTGCAGGTATAGTGTTTCACGTCTTAGCGAAAGAGCTTGTGAACCTGGTAACTCTTAGTTGTAAGAAAAAGCAATGTTGATTATTCTTCCTGAACAGTTAAATATAAACTGCGCAAGAAAATTTCTACATTTCTATAACGATTATAATTTGCAGAATACGTAGTAACGCATTATTATTCATATCATAATCTGAATTTTTTTATATCATTCTCTTTACAGGCGGTTGCCATAGCATATAAACGAGAGGACACGTTATCATGATAGAACAAAACTTTTTTTCTGAATAAATACAATCGTTTTTTCTTCCGTTCGTCATCAAAACGTGTCAGTACATTAGCGTAATATTGATTGTACTTCTGCTGTAGACGTCGATAAAGATTACGCCTTTGGAATCCCAAAAAAATCGTGGGCATAATCTGATTAGTCGAAAAAGTGGTTTTTGCCTTATGTAGAACACGCTAACAAGAAGAAATTCATTGTTTTGATTGTTCTTTTGTCTCCGAAATATAGTTATGGATTCAGGTTTCATTTACAGTCCATGTTGACGAAGATATTTTCTTGGATTTCGTTGAAATTTGATAATACATTTATTTGAAATTGCCATACGACACAATAAACGCGGCATCCATCTTGGGCTCAACTTTTTCATATTTAAATATTGATGCAAAGTATTATTTTCCAGTTTGTTCGCAAACTTTTATTTAGGGGTCCCCTTTTACTATGGTAAGGACTTTATTAATCACTTCTGGATAAGTTATTGTAAATGAAGGCCATTTAACATCTTCTCTGCTCTTATGACTATTTTGAAAAAGAGTAGATTCATTATAATTTTCATATACCTTTTCTTCAGTTTCTTTAATAGTTTCCCGCGCTAAAAATGCTAATGTTTATTTATATATATATATATATATATAATCGGCAAAACACCACATAGCGCGCTTTGCAGTTTCGGGAAGCTTTCTAAATCCTTATTTTTGGGGTGGATCAGTCCCCATCCTAGCTCTTCATTCCTATCCTTTGTTTATTCCCAGCCTGCTCCTCGTAAATCTTCTACTACCTCCTCTAGCCATTTAGATCTCGGTCTACCTCTTCTATTTTCTCCACCCTGTTTCCACATCAATAGCAGCTTGATTGTGGATTCTTTTAATATTTAATTAATAAATGAAATTTTGTTTTTTCATATTAACACAAAAACAAAAATGTGCTTACTTCAAACGATTGTAAAAAGTTATGTATCTCACAAATTTAGGCAAAATTTAGACAGTAGACTTCTAAAACTTAGCTGAAGCAAATGCTGGTCTTTGCGAAACTTTTGAAAAGTGACCTCCTTCAAACTGCCCTCGTAATTCTGATAACACTTTTTTAAATTTTTTTTTCCGTTATGTCGAAATTTAAGATAGTCTAATTGTTAGTAATTCATTAACAGACTTTTGCCTTCGTAATCAAGTGATATGAATGAACAATTTTTCCACGCGTTGGTCACATTAAACTCCCATGTAGTACTTTTTTTTGCATTTGGTAGTTTTTTTTTCTTCTAATATTGTTCTTAGGGCACCGTTCATGTTTATATTTCAATTAGTATTACGAACTATTTCTATCACGAATTGTAGATATTGAACAAAGTTTGTTCACTTTAATTATAAGAAGCATTATAGAATTTTCAGGATTCACTAGACCGGGAAAATTGTTTAGTTCAGATTTTCCTTCCGTGGAAAATATTTGAAAATGGTTTCCACAGCGCACCGAATTAATTGCGAAACTTTGCTAAATTGCACTCACCGAAGTTATTTAATCCCCAGTAGTACCTAATGAAATTTAATACAGTCAACATTTGCACAAGTATTTCTATGACAATCTATGTTTAACATACACGCGAGTTAGCTGGCGAAACTTTTTGCTGATTCTGACGACCTCTTCCGTTGACCTAAAATACTGTAATGCCCTTTCTCACTCTTGTGCCGGTATAGTTGTACGTAAGCACAAGCTCATATGTGTATATATATATATACATATATATGTACATATTTTATAATGTGTATTATACCTAGATATTTTTACGAAAGGTTTAGTCAATTTTTTTTCTTGTATGAACATACTAGAACAATGAGCTACCACTTAATACTATTCCCTTTTCTTTCTTATCATTTATAATGTGCGGTTTGTTTTATGTTTTATTGAATTTATTCAATATACTACTCAGCATAATGAGTGAGGTGTTTTCTATTGCATGATATAAATGACGAAGAGAAATTTTCTTGAGCTATAATAATATAATATTGGAAAGAATGAAAAAGTAATAATCTAGGAGAAAGCTAAACCAGTTTTAAATAGAGAAGATGCTTTAATTAGAAATGTATCACAAAAAATAGTTGACTAAAATAATTATGGTTCGGATTTTTAGATTCCTAAAAAGCACGCCCTTTGAAAAATATAACAGTCCTATCAAATAACGTTGATTTTATCCAGCATTCCGAAATTTTGTTTTACTTCTTGATTACCATCTACTAATTCATATCAAAATCTATTTAGAATATCTTCTTTTTTCAGTAATACAAGTCTTGCTTACTATAGCATCAACATAAACTAACGTCTTTTATAACTTCCTTTAAAACAAAAGGGAATTACTTTGTAAGTTTGCAGTTGCTAGCTGAAGGAAATTACTACAAAACTAACAATTGCAGTAGGAAAATAAAGACCAGAATGTAATATCAGCGAGTTATACGCGAACGAAAAACTTAACACAAATGCAAAACATAAAATAACTGTTCAGCACAAAATTGTAATGGAAACAATCTTCCTTTATGTGAAGTTGCTAATAGAACATTGATACCTTGAGGAAAAGCAACCCGAATTCAGATTCATTAAAAAAATTCAAGGAAACATTCTGGCAAAATATAAAAATATATACTGAAACCTAATCTGAGCTATGCATGTGAGGCCAGCAGTCAATAAGATTAAGCAAAAATTGGAGGTTTGAGTGGCGAAAATAACAAATAAGAAAAAATAAGAAAGATTTTATAGAAGACTAGTAGAACTGGTATTGAAAAGGAGAATTAACGTAAGTTATATATATATATAATCCAAAAATCCCTATTACCATAAAAATGGTGTAGGGCGTTTATCTTCTTCTAGCTTTTTATAAACGTTTTCCATTCATTTCTATTCCTTGTCATGTTCTTCGCTTCTGTCCATGTTTTGCCTTTCCTTCCCAGTATTTCTGCTATGACATCATTCGATGTTGTCCTTGGCCTTCCTCTTCTTTTATTTTTCATTATCCTTGCTTCCCATATCCTTCTTGTTTGTCTTGTATTTTCCATTCTATATAAATGTCCCCACCATCCTAGCTGTCTTTGTTCAATGTATTCTAACACTGACTGCATTTTCAAATCTTTTCGTATTTCCAAGTTTCTTATTCTGTCCATCCTTGTAACTCCTCTAACTCTTCTTAATTACTTCATTTCTACTGCCTGTAATTTATTCTTTTGTCTTCTATTTAATATCCATGATTCACAGCCATATGTTAATATCGGTCGGTAAATTGCCTTAGATACTTTTAGTTTTGTTTCTCGGGATATCTCTTTTTTGTTAATGAAATTATTCCTCATGCTGTGGTACAGCTTTGTTGTTTTTTCTATTCTTTGATTAATCTCAGCGTCCTGGGTCCCTCTTCCATCAATTCGTACTCCCAAGTACTGGAATGTTTTCACTTGTTCTATTTCAGTTCCTTCTATTACGATTTTCGTATCTACCTGTTCATCTCCCACTACCATTACTTTAGTTTTACTCTTACTCATCGTCATTCCACTGTCCTTTAGTGTCATATTCCATGTTGTTAAATTACGTTTCAGATCTTCCTCATTGTCGGCTATAACTACTATGTCGTCTGCGAATGCCCCTTCAGAAACTTCGACTGCATTCAAGTTAAGGTGTCCAACCCTGAACTTTTTACTCTTACATGCACACTGTTTGATAATGTCATCCATATAAACAATGAACAGCATTGGGCTCAGACTTCCCCCTTGGCGCAGTCCCTCGTTTGTTTTAAATATCTCCGATTCTAAATTGTTAGCTATTACAGCATTAGTATTGTGGTTATATATTTTCTGTATTAATCGTCTTATTTTGCCATTGACACCTCTTTCTCTTAATATATTCCACAATCTTTCTCTTGGTACTTTATCGAAGGCTTTTTCCAAGTCTATAAATGCTAAGAACACGTTCTTCTGTTCTCTAGAGGCTTTTTGTATTATTTGTTTCACAGAGAATATTTGGTCTTGTGTGCTCCTTCCTCTTCTAAACCCACTTTGTGACTCATGTAACGTATTTTCGAGTTTTGTTCTTAGTCTTTTATCTATTATTTGCTCGAGAATTTTCATTGCAGTACTTAGAAGGGATATTCCTCTGTAATTATTGCATTCTTTCTTATTTCCTTTATTCTTGTATATTGGTACTATCAATGACTTCTTCCAATCGTTTGGTATTTCCTCTTCTCTCCATATTCTGTTATATATTATCAACATTAATTCTCTTCCTCTTTGTCCTATATTTTTTATCATTTCTGCTGTTATTTTGTCACAGCCTGGCGCTTTTCCATTTTTCTATTTTTGTATTGCTTCTTCCAGTTCGTCCATGGTAATTATTTCTTCTGTCTCTTCTTCTCCTATTATTTGTTGTTCACTAGCATTCTCGTTTTCCACTCCTCCGCTTAACAATTCCTGAAAGTATTCTTTCCACCTTTCTATAATCTTCATTCTATCGCTTAGGATCTCTCCCTTCTTATTTTGTATATAATGTGTAGATTGTGACCTTTCTTCATTCCTTACTGATTTCAAGACTCTATAAAATAGTTTTTGGTTCTCTTTACTGTTTTTTTTCCATCTTTTCCCCAAATTCTTTCCATGTCTCCTTTTTTGCTTGTACTACTAAATGTTTCACTTTTTTTCTTTCTTCTTTGTATATATTAACGTAAGTTATACGATGTTAAAGTGGCAATTTTGGTAATTTTGTAAAAGCAAAAGATTATAATTCAGAAAAGCTAGATAACCAAAGAGAAGTAAAGATAATAGCGTTGAAGGTACGCTGAAGTATATGGAAATTACAAAACTGTAGGTCTAAATGGCCTTAAATATAGCTACATTATCAGAAGCTTTAGTTTTGTGGTTTAGTTAAACTTTAGATGTATACCTGTGTTTTTCTTATTTTTTTATTAGAAAGCTTTGAATTTATCCATTTATTAAAAAAAAATAAATAAGAAATTATTTCCAACAGGTTTCACAAACTCATCAGGAGATATATGTACCCAAAATAAAAATAAATACCATGTACCTATGCGTATATAAGCAATAATTATCAGAAAAATAGAAAATAATCGAACGAAAATTATTTGAAGAAAAATAAAACTTCTACAAATTGATTATAATACTTAAAATGCTGTCAGAGAATTCAAAATGTATGTCACATAAATCTGAAATATCATTATTGTTATGACACATTACAAATACAGATTACTTGACAGAAGTATTGGTTCTATTAGCAGAACAATAGAATATTGACGTGTAATTTGTTACAAGACAAGGAGCATTAGAATTAAGTTTATACAATAACCGGGAATAATCTATTCTGCTATTAAGCAGATCAAATAGAAACTTAACACTTAACAAAAAGCGTCTTTGTGTTAAGTGTTGAATGTTAGTGAAATGCCAGTCCATACCATTATACCGCCTCCACCAAATGCCGTCCTTAGAGATATACAACACGCTGAAGATTTTTCAGCAGGCCTTCTCTACACACATTCCCGACCATCTGGTGAACGCAGACTAAAACAAGACTCATCCGTGAACAATTCCATTGATCCATCGTCCAATGTCTACGGTCACGGGCAGATTGTAGTCGATGAACACGATGAGTTGGGAGCAAAAGTGGACAAGGAGCAGGTTTCCTTGACATCAATCCGTGTTCCTTCAATCTTCGGCGAACTGTTCGTGCAGAAACTGCAGTACCATAAACGTCTTCGACTTGGCGAGACACAGTTGGTGATGGTAAACCACGATCTCGTAGTGTAGATAATAAAATAAAACTGTCTTCTCGGCGGTTTGTGGTTGGTAGGTCTGCCTGATTCTGTTCTTCCTGTGTATTCACCAATTTGACGATCTCACTGTATTGCGTCTTAGATGGTATTCCTGGAAATATTCAAGACAGCAGCGATGTATCGAATACTGCGTCCGTATTCGTTCTGATGATGAAATAGCCAAAGTAAAACTAAAACAAACAAAAATGCTATCCAGCGACATGGAACATTTAATGGTATCAAATCTAAAGATTCCCGATTCTTTTGATGCCCTGGACAAGGAGCTAGACAACATGAGTAAGAAATTGGAGACAAGTATAGATGCTGTTAAGGCAAGCCTGACAATATTGATAGTTCAAATAACCTTTCAACACAACAGATAAAAACTGAATAAAGAGCACACCAAGGTTTTTTGGGTTGGGATTTTTTGGGTTCGTCATTATTCTTGTTTTTGGTTTGACTGTTTTGACAAATTCAATGTTTTGTTTCTTCTTTTAATTTCCAATTTTTGTATCATAGGTAATAGTTCATGTCTTGTGAAAAAAGAAACAAAAGGAATTTTAATTATGATAACAAACAGCTACTTCAGTGTTTGGAATTTTTTGTCTACAAGTGTACATTTAAGTATAACAATTCCAAAATTATATTTGGTGAAGATTGAAAAATAGTACAGCGTATAATAAATATTATTTTAGTATTAATAGTACAAATATTATAAATGTAGAAAAATTTTGTGATAGTAATTCGTCGAATAAATATAATGAGTGAACTAAGTTTGGGTATTATAAAGCATATATTCAAGTAAAATAACTAATCGGAGAATATTGGTATATTTTGGAGCTTATGCTATGTGACAAATGATGGCAGCACTTTCAATAACATTTAAATTGTAAATTTATACATATTTATTTTTTTCTAATATTATCGGTATAATTATGACAAAAATAAATAAACTTTATTAAAGCTAAATAAAAATGATGTGGAATAAAACAACATTGATATACATTTTATAGGTTATGCTTGTGTTACTTGGTTTTTATATTGCCGCTATGCATATGTTCACATTTACACATCAAAAATTGAAATTTAATACCAAGATTTTCTAAGGATTAAATTTGTTGGTAGATTTACTTCCTTAGTTTACTTATTTAGCGTTCATAATACCCGATACTATGGAATAAATTAAATTCTGTAGAATATTATCGATTACTATACCGTCCCCTTCTTTATTTGTTGTAATTTGCGACGATTAGCTTAAGATTTTTCTGCTGAGTATATGACTTCTAATGAGACTTCATACTTTGACATAGTCGTCTATGTTCATTGTTTTCTTTTGAAGTGGTAAATACGAAAGGGTTGCTTGCCCTTATCATATTGTAAGGCTTTTAATTTCATGATGCATACTGCAAGGGAGTGTATTTTGAGAAAATTATATTTAGTTTATTTTAAAAAACAAGCTATAAATATTTATTTACATTGAAACTATTAACAATTTTCTATTAAATTATTCTTTCATCTAGTTTGTTTAAAAGTTTTGTGAATTCATAAAAATATGTAATGCTTTAAACTTTCTTTGTTCGCTCACGTTTTGCCTATTATGTTGTTCTACTTCTCAACTCAATTTAATTAGTTAAAATTTGCGCGGGCCGTAAATATTCTAAATGCATCAAAAGGCTTAAAGATTTTATCTCACAACATTCACTCGGACGTATAACATCAACGTACAAGTATATTCGCTCGTCTTAAGCGCATATGCAGTGAATTCTCTCTGTATATGCAATCTTCAATGGCTCCGTATACCAAATTTACAATGTTTGTACGACCTCTGAACGACGAAAGCTCTATTCCTTAAAGTTAGTTATGAAGTTGTTTTTATGAACTTTTCACTATGGAAGAAACTTTAATAAAACTGATGACTTTATTATCAAAATCCTACTTGCTACCTTCGTACGTTGCAATATCTCCTTGACTTCAACGAGTTTTGCCATTTTGGTCTTATTTACTGTTCACTTGCAATATTACTTGAAGTATGTATACTTACTTGTGTATTTATTGTTGTTATTGTCACCAGAAAATTCCTTTCAAAAATTTAAGGATATTTAAATTAGTCAAATAAAGCGTCGGTGCATTCTAAAGATACTGGTTGAATAAATATTTATTTCCATTCAGTGAGTATTAAATGGTTATATAGAATCTGAGTCGTTTTTTGTTATCGAAGATCGTAAACGATTGTTGTCAAAACAATTTAATTCAAGAATTTTTTAGCTTTCTAATTTACTTACTACCTATCGTGTCAGTTTTAACAATTTTCAACGAAGAATAAGTGTTTATTTTCTTTATAATATAATTGTATTTAGCTTCTGATTACAACGGTTCCCTTTGAATCCTTTCTTGGTTTTGTCCAGTATTTTTAAGGGTCTTTACTACACTGAATGCCTCGACTTAATTTTAGATACCTTTTTCACTAGAATCAATTATTCGTTGGAAAAAATCCTGCTGATAACTAAAATTTATTGGTTTTCGGAAATCTTTCCTAGGAGAATGACATTTGGATAATAAAATGGCAACTTACTTATTTACTTTCCATGTTCGGATCAAATTACAAATTTCCACAATTTAGCTGTAGTTGTCTTGTCATTGACCAAAACCAAGTCTGTCCGCTTACATATCATACATATATACATACATATAAAAGATGAGCTATGTCCTGAAATGCATCAATCGCAAGAGGACTCTACGCCACATATTTCTGCAAATTAGTTTTAGACCTCGCTGTACCCCTTGGATGATCACCAATCTGGTGATTTGGAAATGAATTATTTAAGAAATTTCAAACATGAAAACTAAAATGCGTGGGACAGCCATCCCTTTGAAATCAGATCTCCTGATTTTCTTTTGCAACTTCTTTCTACTTTCGTTATTAAAAGTTCTAAATATGTCCCTGTATTTAAATTTCCTACAATTTCACATGGTCCAATAATGTTATTAATTCCGGCCCAGATATTAATTTTTTGATGATACTGAGTTCTGGTCCATATATTCATTCTGGAGTTTTCTTTAGCCCAATATCTTATATTCTGAACATTGGGTTCATTATTTAGGGAGAAAGTACACTCGTCACTGAAACATATCGATGACAGAAAGTGAGGATTATTGTTTGCATGTTCTTGCATTTTGTAACAAAACGCACTCCTCCGTTCTTCATCAATTCCAAAAATTTCTTGATGACATACTGCTTTATAGGGGTAATATTTGTATTTTTTTAATAACATCCATACTTGTATATATATATACTTATATAAACCAGCATCAAAAGCAATTTTCCTCAAACTATACGTTGCATTCGCATTTACGATCGCCAAAACACGTTCTTCTGTAACGTCAACTACTTGTATATTTTCTGTTGTATGATTGTTATTTAGAACATTTTATTCATTTAGTACAGATAATGACTACTCACCACCCCTACGTTCCAATGCTACTGAAATGTTTGCAAGTGTTTAAAAATTTTGCAAATATTTTTTTATAGTGCTTACACATGGTATAGCTCTATTATCAAAATTAATGGTAAATATATATAATATGTTTCAACCATATATGTTTTAACCATAAAAACTCTTTCTTTGTGTGTATAATTACTCATTGTTTCGTGAATATTGTTCAAATTGGTACTTTTACAAACAAACAAACAGTAAAACACAAATTTGAATGAATGAAATGTCAAACTTGGCGTACTACTTTGAAATTTAAATTATTTAATTGATAGATCAGCTATTTTGCTGGTTTGCTGGTGGTGCTAGGTAACTTGAGCGCATGATAATGATTCCTATGCTCGACTTTGAAAACGAACAGACGATATATAAGAAGACGAATAGATTATTGTAAAGAATAGTAGGAATAGTAATAACGTAAATGTATTTATTTTAAATTTCCGGTTTTATTATTGTGCTGGTTTCTAAGTAACTTTTTTCAAATCTATTAATTACAGTTTGATGTTTATTATTATGGAAATAAGATTATTTTATTAAATCAATTTTTAGACAATGCATGACTGAGTTATATTTTCAGAGTCATTTTTCAATTTTCTTAATTTTCTAAATTGATATGACTTATAATTTTGCTCTTGATACATAATAAGCTTTATCTATACGAGACACTCATTCACAAAGAATAAAAATGCGCATTAGACAGACATGAACGTATTCTTAAATGTGTCTGCGGTAAAAGTTCAATTCATTTTAAAATATTTACTCCCGACACTATGAATAATACATATATAAGCTCGCGTGAAAAGTGAAAAAATTTCAGAAGACAACGACCATCATTTCAGATAGTATTTCCGTAGCAAATTAAATATGAGAACGTTGTCGACTAGAACATTTTAAATGCTGAAATGCACTAGACCAGTTGTACGTGGTCGTCATATTAATAATTCGACACTGACCTACACCTCTTCGTCTCGTGAAAAGAAAATCCAACGCCGAACGGAAAGGACATTGAACTTGAGCGTCAGGACATATTTTGACTATAAAATTTTGTCTGCACTAATATTATTGAAACCATTCTCCACGAACAACAAAATACATTGTTATTGTTTTCAAGTATGACTCCTAAATAATGTCAACCGCGAGAACTTTTTAAAATTTATATATTAACGTTGTTGTGTTTATAAACGACTTACTATTCACGTGAACAAGGGCTTATATTCGGTTTTATTGAACATGTTTTATATTTCTAAAATCGCGTATCATTGGTTTCAAATTTAAGATATTCGGTTCACTCATCGTTCTGAGTGCACCCTTCTAGTTGTCAACGACTTATATTTCTGTCAGGGTTTCCGTTTTGAATTCAAATTCCTTGTGGCAATCATTGGCGTGGCAATATACCAATTACGTATACCCCGACGCACTCAACTGCAAAAGAATTTTATTACATGTTGACAGTGCCACTTTATGAGGTTGTAAAACCATTCTTAAGTTACTTGTCTAGGGCTGATATAACATTAAGGGTTCCATAAATGTTATGTGTTTATGCCTCTCTACAAATTAACTTTCCAGTTATAAAAAAAAATGAAAAACTCCGCACCAATAAAATCGGATTTGATGGCTATATTATGAAAGTTGATTCTGTGAATTATTTTGTTATTATTTTGACGATTTCTGGGGCTGTTATTGAAACAAGCTTCTGAAGCATTTTTATATAGTATCGTAGTTATGAATAAGCATAAATATATTTAGTTTTTTACAATAATTTAGCGAATGAATTCATTTGTCCCTATTAATTACTAATACATTATCTGATATTTATGTGAAACTTTCCTTCTAAATAAAAAAGGAAAGAAACCATAGGATTATACAGGTATTATAAATCTTTTTCAAATGCCAATAAAACATTTCATTGTGGAATCGGAAATTAAAAATAAATTAAACAGTTGCTATATAAAAGTCATCAACAAAGAGTTCTTCTTTCACACAATTTCCAGCTGTTGTGGATGTATGTGTGCTTAAATTCCTTATCTAAATCTGTTTTATAAATTTAGACTGGATATATAACCCTTTCTAAGTAATTCTGATTTAAAATAAATGCATTAATGAACTACAGATTTGTATAATCACCATTTATAATGTAGCTTGTAGGCTTCCGCGGTCATTGTTCATGATTCCGGGCTGGAATCGCGTCCTTGGCACTGCTTCTTTCATGACCGACGTTTCGTTCACTGTTGAAAGGGACATCTTCAGGGCTGCTACTACTGTTACTGCACTGAATCTGAAAGTTTGTCATTTTCGGCCAGAGCTATATAGCAGCTGTTGTTCCGAGTTACTGGAGCGTCACGGTTACGGTAGAGTTTTTGAGAAAGAAGTTTTGGCAGATGTTGTGTGTAGGATATCCGTCATCACGGTTGATATTATCGAGATGCTTTAGGATCTCTATGATTATTTGATGATTAAAGTAATAAGGGTTGCCGAATAGAATCTGCGCAGATTAAAATTTAATTCAATTTGTCCAGTTTCTAACCTATGTTCAGCTGGCGAAGACTTTTGCAACAGTGAACAAAACGTCGGCCTGGAAGCAATCAGCGCCATTGACACTGTTCCAGTTATAATACCGACTTCCTGTAATTTTATCTTGTGCTTGTTCAGCAAGTGGTAGACATATAAAATATTGAGACATTTAGTTATAGCAATATCGTACATCCTTATGAAAAAACATAAAATTTAATGACGAACATTTTTCGGCGGTAACTTTTACCTATTCCAAAAGTAAATTAAGTCAGCAAGAATAGTTGATTAGTAAGTGTAATGTTATTTGTATTTGAATTTTTCCATGTTTCAAATGTTAAGTTAGATGTCATTTTATAAACTTCAATATTAAGACTATGTTACAAAGTCAACATTTATTATTTGTCAAACTGTTTGAGTTTGTAGGGGCCGCAACTGTACGTGTAGATCGCGGACGTCCGGTACAAAGGCGCCTAATTACCAATATCTCGAAAGTCAGCAATGGTACGATATACTAAATATTTGTTAATGTTAAGGGGCGATAAAACTTAGTACAATATTCAATTATAACAATGGGGTTAGGGTATTTGGACTACTCCATTGTACAAATTATATTCACTGATTATTCACTAGATGCCTACTAAATTAGTGCCGATATATCGCATTATTTCGCCGATACATTTATGCTCTTATGAAAAATTCACACTCACAATTTCATACAATTATGAAGTGTATTGACTGCTATGCTGTGTACAAAAATTATCAATTTCGAATTAGTTAGATGCAATTGCGAGCAATAAATTTTGGTCGTCAATGTCATTCTTTGACAAAATGTAAGTTACTGTATTGTGAAACGGTCATAATGATAATAACCTAATGGTAATAACCTATAATTTAATCTGTTAATAAAATTTACGGAATTTTTTTCAAGTCCTAAGCGATATGCTACCGTGGCTTCAAAAGTCCAGTTTCTATTAAGGAAATTATCTTTACTTTGTTAAAATAGAATATTGAGACCATATTAAAAATAATTCAAAAAAGAAGACTTTGACAAACTGCAAATTTATAGACATTTCATTGACAATGGATATAATCAATCAGGGCAAAAATGTACATTATGACATATTCCTCAGATTTTACAATGACATTGACGATCAAAGTTTATTGCTCGCAGCTGTACATATGCAATAAAGTAACTACATTTACGTATATACATTTATATTATGAACGTGGTTTCGATGACCTTTAAACAAGATTATGTACTTATTAGTCATTGCAACTATAATGAATGGTTTTGATGGTGAGACAAGTAAGATGGCGTTATTGATATTTAACAAATATCTTTTTTTAGTTTGCTGATATTCCATAAATATCACTTACGTATATTATAATACTTTACTCTATTATTGTGTAACCCTCAGTTGCAAGTTATATAACGGGTGTTCAGAAACATTCGAAGTAAAAGTAGTCCTTGAAAATATGAAGTCATGTCTGAGATAGATTGATTTTTGACAGACAACAATTGACATTTAATAATTATTACAAATCAGATACGTAAGTAAAGATATACGATCTTTTGTTCAGAGCCCACTTGACTTCGAATGTTTCTGAACACCCGTTACAAAATCCACTCTATTCGTTTTATAGTGATGGAGTGTCGTTCATCTCCACCTACGCAGATGTCGCCACTCTTGCACATATTTACCGATATTTATTTAACATATATGCTCTTTTTCCGCATGCCGAAAGTTTTCGATACTTTTTTCTTATACATTATTTTCTTTTCATTGGACACTATTTCGCGCTCTTGCTCCCCAAGTTTTCAAAATTTTAAATTCTAACTGCGGTTTGCCCTTTTTACATGGTATTTAAGGATTGTAGTAAAACGCAGGCAATTTAAGTTCTGATACGTGGCTGAAGTTTTGACATGTACTATATGCACCTTTTCTATTTTGAACCCCTTATTTAAACTGAGGACATTTGAGAAATCATAATGTAACCTGCTGTTGAACTCGTGGGGATAGTGGTTGAA
Organism: Melolontha melolontha; assembly: GCA_935421215.2. Classification (NCBI taxonomy): domain Eukaryota; kingdom Metazoa; phylum Arthropoda; class Insecta; order Coleoptera; family Scarabaeidae; genus Melolontha; species Melolontha melolontha. Next base: position 72,273,658 of record OW285240.1, read on the forward strand.
AGCCTAAGCGGGCTAGAGGTGTTTTTCCTCACCGGGTGAGCAGCGTATTTGGTCGGGTACTGACCTGCAGAGTCAGTAGGGATTTGATAGGTCGTCCCTCCACCTATAAGGTGCTGAAGGTTCCTATAACTTCAGGCGTACAGGAAGCTCGTTTGCTGAGAACGGGCGCGCTCCGAATCCCACTAACATTATTGACTGTGGTGAATGGGCTCTCTCTGGCAGGTGTCACCACATTAAATACCAATCAGACATTAGTTTTTTAAAAATTTTTCAGAGAATACTAAATATTCTCTATAAGTTTGAGAACGTCTGTTAATAAAAAGTTAGTATTTTGATTGGCGGACTAAATATTTGTTAAACCCCGCAAATAATATAAATACGTAAAATTATTATCCAGCTCCTATGATATTTACAGTAATTAGGAAAAGATAACCACTTAACAGCACAGTGGTTAGAATGTTAAAGACATAAAGTTAAATATTATATGCTTTAGATTCAAAGTTTTGCTAGATATTGAACTTAAGGTCTTGTTGGTCCAAGAAATACAAAAAACTGCAAAGTACTGTTTAGTTATAAATAAAAAGAATGTGGTTGTATTATTTATTGGTAATTTCAAACCAAAACTGAATATTAGACTTTCAAATCTATGTCTTCTGGTAGGTTGCATTGTTTCGTTTCGGCAAAATTTGATAGTTTAATGGTGTGCAGATAATTAGTATATTTATTTTAAATTCTTATCATAGCGAAGGACCCGATTAGATGCAAGATAGTTGTCAACGAGCACATAATAAAACAGGTGATGAACCTCAAATATCTGGGGGTTGAGATATCGGGCGACAGACATCTACAGCAAGAAGCTAAAAAACAAGCAAATAAAGCAGCTAGCATATCAGGATACCTACGAGAAACAAAATGGCCAAATAAATTCATGAGTAAAGTCAATATATAAAGCCTGCATGAGACGCGTGCTAACCTACGCCGCTGAAATTACAGCCGAAACATCACAAACAAAAAGAATAATTAGAACAACAAAAATAAAAATACTTAGTACTATAAATGGCACGCACCATGCTTAGAGACAGAATAAAGAACGAAAACATACTAAGAGGAATTGGAATGCAAGATGTTATAAGATATACAAGAACGCGACGCCGTTTCTGGAGAGATCATGTTGACACGATGGGCCCCGAAAGACTGGAAAAATGGGCAAAAACACAAAAGCCGAACACAAAACGACCGATAGGAAGACCACCTAAGCGCTGGACAAAGTGTTGTAGATCGCTATCCCACGAGGGAAAATGTCAAAGAACAACAGTTCTAGGCCCTACTAGAAGATGATGAAGAAGAAGATTTTAAATTCAAGAATACAATCTCATAAGCTGGGTACTACAAAGTGAAATCTAGGAGTCAGTCAAAATTAACTGGAACCTCTTTCAAGTTATCTGACAAATACGTCTCCAATGTGGTGATTCCTGTATTACTGGATGCTTATGTAACATTTTTATTATAAATTCTCAGGGGTTAGTTCATATGTATTCATATATTTATATTTCGGAACACCTCACTGATGTTGGTATGGATTTGTTAGTACATTAAATCACATGAAAATTGAACAAGCAAGAATCAGACACAATACTGCCCTGTATAAAAATGGAATGAGCTTCAAACAAAAGAGAGTGGTTCGATAAAAAAGAAAGAAAGGAAGGATGTACTTCAAACAATGAATTTGATGTTGATGTGTTCGAATAAACTGAGTAATGTTAACCTCCATACGAATTACATAAATTTATCTGAAGGATTAGCAGTAGCGTTCTTTCTAGTTGTGTAGTTTCTTTAGTGGAATATTATTTGAAGATAGTTTAATTTTGTTTTTATTGGTACTTTGTTTAGTCAATGAAATCGCAACCTGGGATGCAATACTGGGATGCATATATTTTGGTCACATTAAGAGTGAAATGCGATGCCATAACAATGTTAAACCTAAAGAGTGTCAGCACAAACCTACGAACTTGCGAATATAACATAATCAATACATAGCGTAATTTGGAGATCTGCTTTTTAATAAATCTTTGAGAAATTGTATTTTACTTTGTACGTGGGACCGACTACAATCCTTTGCTAAATAGACTTGGTCTTCAACTCCTTCAGTAATAGATGACAGTACTTTTGTTACTTAGTTTTGTTTTGAAGTTGGTCGAAAACTCTTGCGGTCTGCCACCGCTGGTCAGATCTCTGGTACATATGATACGGAATGGCAACAATCTACATCTGGATCCATTCAGTTAGTTAAGTAAGTATTAAGTAAGTAAGTTATTAAGTAAGTATTTGTATTTGGTTTTACATCAAATGTCAGATAATTCTAACCTCTGAGCGTGTATCACTTTATGATCCCCTAGCTAAGACATTATGTTCCGTCAAACATCAATGACAAATGTATTTTGACAATTACTTGAGTAGTGGGGGTGGACGTTTTTTAAAACGGCTTCTGCGCACCCTCTCCTCGCGCCAACTTAGTTGGCGCTTGCTATACCTACTGAATAATAAAGGTTATTATTGTTATTATTATTATTCGGATGTTTCATATTTTGTGTTTTATTGCAAAATTGTGGCAACGAAACACAATTCTAAATCACATTCATTTACAACTCCATTTTATATACAGTTAGTTCACCTTTAGATAAGAACATAAAGATCGTACGATCAAACGTGATTCGACTTAGTAGTAGGGTTAGATAGTAAATAGAAGAAGCCTTTGGCATTCAATTAGCAATTGTATAAGGAGATTGGTTTTTTCTTTATATTCTAATGGCTTGAGGAAAGAAAATGATAATGAAATTACACTATCAGATATGTCCTCTACGTGGTATTTGCAATGTGTTCGAAAATAATTTTACAAAACGAACTTCTCTCTGCACTTTGCACTAGTTTATTAACATTTTTCAGAAATATAGATGCATTAAAAGCTTTGGAATTAATAATTTAAACAATTTAAAAGAACAACATAAGATACTCTTTTGTGCTTTTGTAGAACCAAACCGGTGAACAAATTGTACATCAATTGATATTTCTGACAGAAGTGTTTGTAATATTTTGAAAAGAAACAACAAATATTTCCTGAAGAGAGTATGGAACTTTATGACAAATTGAGAGAAAAATTATATTTACTGATGAGTCGTCATTTTCTTATACGGATACTGATTGATATTGATATACAGCTGATGTCAATCAAATCAAATTCACTGCTTATAGCGTAGCGACATCCGCGTTGGGCCAACTTTGTATGAAGCACTTAAAATAATGTCCCCGTTATAAATTTTAATAGTATCAACAGTAACAGTCTTGCGTTGTAGACTGCTTGTTCAAGGTCACAATTAAAGAGTAACTCAAACAGTTTTACATAAGCGCATGCGCGATTGCTGATTTGTTGTTTTCTCGCTTGCAATGCCACATACGTAAAATAAAAAGGGTTCAGAAGATCCTTGTGAACTTGTCAACTTGTCAAGGTATACGGATCATTTTGTTTTGTTGAAGCTACCATAATCGGGGTGGTTTATTTGGATATGCTGAAAGAATGGCTCTTTCCCCAATTGGTAGAGGGTGATCCGGTAAACTTTATTTGGTAACAGGGTGGAGCCGCTCACCCTTGGAATCTCTTTGTACGAGAGTAGTTGAACACCGAACTCCTTGACTGTTGGACAGGTCGTAATGGTCGAGACGACAGAGCTCTTCTTCACTGGTCTCCACGTTCACCTGACATAGCGCCATGCAATTTTTTCCTTTGGGACTTTTTAGATAATCGTGTCTACATTTCACCACTAACTAATCATTTGACAGAGTTGAGGTACAGTATTGAAGAGGCTATTGCTTCCATTACTCCGGACTTGTTAACCAAAGTCTGGGAAGAATTAAACTTTAGGTTGGATGTGTGTCGTATAAGTGAAAGTGCACATATTAAACATTTATAACAAAAACTAGGTTAGTATACCATAAATTTGATGTATGATTTGTTGTAAATAGTCTAAATTAAACTCTTATAATATACCATTGAATCTGGGACATTATTTTATGAACACCTGTTATTTACGTAGGAACCGATTGTTGCCTTTGGCTATTGTATAAAACTAGTATATAAAGCTCTGTAAAAGAATTAGAAGCAAGCTATTATGTATTTTAATACTTCATTTGTCAATTATATTTTACCTCCAGAGAATTATTTTAAGCTGATTTTATTCTGAAAGATGCTTGTTAACTTTTCTTGTATAATACCCAACACAAATCATTACTGGGCTATTATCTGATAATAATATTGAATGAAACTATAAATAAGATATCTTACACTTTAAGTATTGTCAAACAAAATAATAGTCGCAGAATTATTTATATATCAGCCTTGAGGAGTCAGCAAAGTTTACTATTAAGAGATCCTGTCTACTGTATAGTATGCAGGAACTTATAATAGATACTTGTGTATTTTCATACTAGAACCATAATAATAAATCTGGGAAATTTATTTATTCATCGAATATATCATCGTTTTCATGCAATTTATCTTAGATCTCGACGTCGGTTTAGGCTTACAATTAACATAGCGGCATACAATAACGCAGTATGATAATCACGTATCATTTAAATTACAACCCGGACCCGAGGTCGTTTATAACGTACATATACATATATAAGCGCACATGTGTATGTTTTAACAACAGCCACTGGTCGGATCCTCTTAACGAACCACCACTGTGTCGTTTGAACGAACGATGGGAAGAGTGAAGGGTTGAAACTCGTCGATGTAGAAGGGGTCACAGAGACCGATAAAAAGGGAACGATCCATGGAATGGCAAATAACCGGCCATAGCCCGTTATGCAAACTATGGTCACTATCTCTTGTATAGGCCATTTGCCTCGCTATGGACAATCGTCGGTTAGCTAGCGATTGCTACAGGGGGACTCATCTAGAAAATTATATCATGCTGGAGGTGGTATGCGGTGGTACTAGTATACACGATGACCACGCGATTCCGAATTTCGAGAGGGATGAGAGGATGTTTATGGAGACATTTCAGGGCACTTGAACTGTTCTACCGTCGTGAAGTGGAAGGGTACGGCTTTTCCATAAAACTAACAACAGTGATGGACCAAAGTATTATCCGTCATAAAAGTGCCGCATAATATACGAGTTTAGGTATGTTCATATATATACGTATATATAATAATGTGTATAAAAAACAAATAAAGTCCGCGCGCGTACGGTAATTTTATGGCGTGACAGGAGTTAATCTAATTAGGCATACCGAGGGAATAAAGTTTTGTATGTAAATGGCCATAAAAATTAAGTAAACGAGCCGTATTAGAATATGTTAATGACGGGTTAATTGGCTTTACGATCTGTTACGTCGGTTGGAATAAAAGAGAAACAATAGAAGAGATTATCAAGTGAATCTGTGGGAAGATAATATATTATAATGACAAATCTGTTAAAAATAGTTTTTAATATAGTTTTAAAAAGTAAATAATTGTAAATATGCTTACAATTGATGTTAGAATTTTCTAATTCAAATAAAAAAGTAGACTTAAATACAATTATGGATCATACAATTGTGGACAATGCGTTTTCCGAATTTAAGAACAATCGAAAAACTATGATTGTACGAACGATGAACGATACTAATATTATCAAATTTAAAATAAAATTATATAGTCACCCATGGAATTACACATGTGTTAAAGAAATCTACTAAAGATATTTGTATACTATTTTTTAAAGTATTTTGTACATACTTCGATGAGAGCTTCCCCAAAAGGAAAATTGTGGAAAACGGACATAACAAATGCGAACATAATAAAATGATATCTGAACTGAAACAAATGCGCAAACACTCTGGATGCCTTGTCGACTATAGCAATTGTCACGGAGGACACCGATGTTTACATACACTATCAGAAATTTAAAAAAAATACAAATGTTCAGTAGACACTGAAAGTAGAAAAAGATACTTAAATATAATACGTCAATCAGATTATAAACAACAGACAATTTGGAAGATAATTAATGAACAGAAAGAAGAAATGTAAACCTTCTTCTCAATTAAATGCCGCCGACGTGAACAATGTATTTGTAGGGCACGGAATACACTATATGAGCAGGAATAATGATCAAATATTAAATCCTACCCACCAAAAATTAATATACAAAGCGACAGATCGTGCTATCTTACACCGGTGAATGAATATGATCTGTACAATATAGTCTCTAAAATTAAACCAAAACTCACACAAGAACACTACGAAGTAACAACTGAATTACTGAGGAATATCTTGACAGCATAAAGTTGCCACTAACAGTCATGATAAATAAATGTCCTGCGGAGTTAAAAATTTCTAGGGTAATTTATAAGAAGATTTATAAGAGCTATATCCATTCTGCCTGCGATATCAAAAATATTTAAACATGCGATAGCTGCAAGACTTTTAAGAATATTTTGGAAAAAACAATATTCTATGCGAAGCCCAATACGGCTTCAGAAAAAATAGAAGTACGAATACAGGAATAACAGAGATTTTGAAGATTTTGTTAGAGGCTATAGATAATCGCCTGTATGTGGAAATCACTTGCTTTGACTTGACACGAGCTTTCGACATAGTCGATCATTACATTTGACTGGAAACTATACTATGGAATCCGTGTGGTTGATCATGATCTGATGTCTTCCTATCTGAGTGTCTGAAGTCAATATGTTGAATATGCGGGTGATAGGTCAGACGTGGTAAATGTGCGGCAGGGTGTGCACAAGGATCCATTCTCGGCCCTCTTTTATTTATCATATATATTAGTGACCTTCCAATTCATATATCATCGCACATTAATTTTAGTAATGTACGGTACCAAAGAAGAAACAAGCAACTGAATGGTGTCAAGTAAACAATCTCACACTAAATTTCACAAAGCTCGCGTTACAATCAATGCAAGTGAAGGTATAAAGGTTATAACGTTCCTAGGACTACACTTAAACAACAAGTTGGGATGGTCCAAACACATAAATGAGCTTGTTGGAAAATTGACTGCAACGCTGTATTCAATTAAGAGAATTAGGACTGTAGCGAATTACCATACTGCACATATGACGTAGTTTGCAAATTTCCATAGTATGGCTGCATATGGCATTCAGTTTTGGGGCATGTCAACAGAGGTAGAACGCGCGTTTCTACTTCCGAAACGCGAAATTCGTATATTGTGCAATCTGAAATCGGACAAAACGTTTAGACAATCTTTTGTGTCTGACGAAATGCTTACCAAACCGTCGGTGAATATCTTAAGCGTGGCAGGATACGTGCACAAAAATGTGGCAAAGTTCTCGCGATGTAGTATTGAACACGAGTACCAGAGTCGAAACAAAAACGCTTTATAAATACCATACTAACGCTTAAGGATAACCCAAAGATATGCGGACTACTGGGTTCCTAAAATATATAACAAACTATGTGCATGTGATGTGAATTTAAAAAACTATGTCTATCACAAGATTTAATCGTAGTGTCAAAAATTTTCTTACAGAAAATGCTTTTTATTCCGTTGACGAGTTTCTAAATAAATTACTTTTGCCCGATATACTTATAAAGTTTGCCTTACATGTTCTTACATTGACCTTTCTATATTATATTTTAATAATTGTATTTATGTATGTTTGTATTTTGAATATTTTGACATTGTTTTTGTATTCCAAATCTGGATGACTTTGATTGTAATTATGATTACGTAGATAAACCACCACTATCACTAACACAGATATTATTCATTTTTGAGATTATGGGGGATATCTTTTTATTGGGTGGATTAGGTTTCCTATGTGATAGGACTATTCTCTTCTTGATCATGTACATAAGAGAAAAAAGATTCTTCTTAGATATGATAAAAACACCTAATACTATTTTGTTAGAATTAGTGCGCTTACCGTTTCTATCTATTTCATTAAACCATAATTTTGGAAGTCCTGGTCCGTATTAATTATCCTAACATTCGTTATTTGTTTAGTGAATTTAATTTTAGTTCTGTTTGGGCTATTTCTATCGTTAAATACTTTGATACTGTTGCAGCCTAATTGTCTGCTAAACAGGCTGATTACTGTTTTTGAGAAATCTATTGATTCTGCGCTTTCTAATTTATAAGCGCTGTTAATTTTTCTTTAGCGTTTCTTCTCTATTCGTTTGTTTAATATTCAATAGGTTTTCTTACTGCTGCATTCGTGCCTGCATAGTCCAGTTCATTGGTATAGTTTTCGACTTCCTGCGTAATTAATTTATATTGCACTGTAGGTCCGATTTTAACAAGTTGATGGAGGTTTATTTTTCCCTAATTAGAACTTCAATCTTCTTGAAATTCTGTCAGCCAGAATGCTATTAACTGGAGGTTTAACAGCTAAACTCTTTAAGATGATGTTGTTCTATTTTTTTACAGAGATGAACTAGTTCCTTTGAGATGCGTAATTATTGTATTTTTCTATTGTCTGAAAGATCTTTTCAATTCAGACCCATGCTGAATTTCTAACACTCTTGAAGCAGGTTCTCAAGGAAAAGTTGATGTCGTCTACACCGACGTTTCAAGCGCTTTAAATACAATGGCTCATGGCATCTTATTTAAAAAACTTAATTCTTTTGGCATGTCTTCTAGTTGTGCAATTAATAGAAGATTACTTATCGAATAGATCAAATCAACTTTTTATAAAGGTATTATTTTTAACAAGATCAGGATTCAAATTTGAGCCCATTATTATTTATAATATACATAGACGACCTTTTTGGTATTCTTCTATATCCTGCATGGCATATACTGATGATGTCAAGATGTATTAGTTTATTCCATGAGACACTGATCTTGAAGCAAAATGTCGACGTTTTATCTCAGTAGTGTTGAGATAATAGCTTCAAATCAATAAATGTCAGATCGTTACCTATACTCGAAAAATTGCAACCATTTCCTGGTTATGTAATATTGATAAAGTAAGTGTAAAGTAAGCTTTATCTGAGATTGGCGTGTCTAAAAACCTTGGGATTGTTTTTGATTGACGCTTGAGTTTTAAGAATCTAATCGAATATATTTGTGCAATAGGTTCTAAACGATTGGAATTTATAATATGCAGTTCCAGACAACTTAGTAACTTTACGGCTCTAAAGTCCTTACATTCCGCGTTTGTTTTGAGCTATTTGGAATATTGTTCCACTGTCTGGTGACCATAGCACGTCTCTCATCCAAGAATTAAAAAGGTGTAACGACGAGTTTTGAAATATATTTCGTTTAGAACTGACAAATATCATTCTTGAACGTAATGGTTTCCAATCCTTTCTTGAACGGAGACCAAGATATTAAATCAATATTCTTGTAGAAACTAGTAAATGGGATTATTGTCTGCAGCAATTTATTGTTTAAACTGGACTTCCATGTCCCTAGCCGTTCATCCAGATATGTTTCAAAGTTTATGTTACCAACGTCTATAAAACTTAGTTGATAAACTCATACTTGTACAATATACCGTGTGGCCGCCATCGAGAGCGCGATGCATGTATTAGTAATTACTGGTCGACTATAATGGGCGTGCCAACTTGAAATGCCACACCGACAGCGGGCGTATTATAAGAATTCATTTTCGTGATATTTATTTATCATTCTTTCGCAAAATTGCATACGGCGATAATAATCATCGGGAAAAGGTACTTGTGAACTTGTAAATTTGTATGAACGATATTTATTAGTACGTAAAATATTTTGAGCCGTTGTTTTGCTGATACCCAATTCGCGGGCAATTTATCGAGACGACATAGTGGGATTTACTTCGACTAAAGCACATACTCGAATTTCTATATCACTTATATTCTTATCCGGAACAACTTTACTTATATTAGTTACTATAGAAAATGTAGTTTCGAACCGATTAGCTGTCCTACGAATGGTGCTTGCATTGGGAATTTGACTTTCAGGGTAATTAGCTGCAAATAAAGCTCGAGTTACTTCCGCGGAATTACCACCGTAAAATTGTTTAATCATAAAGAGTTTTTGCTCCGGTGTATAATACTCCATTTTTTAAATGACCGTTACGTACGCCAACAACGCGGTTTATTAAATATTGTGAGCGAGTAGTTCCCCTGACGATATAAACATTGCAACTAACACCCATATGAGGGAGCGACAGCTAATGCGCTTGCGCGACTACACCGTCTAAATGTGAATTTATTGGACAAATACGAGTGCATCATAGGGATATGCGATATACTAGGCTCTCTTGTAATCCATTGGAACATTGCGTCTACGTCTTTACCATTCTAACCCACGGACACCTCTGTCTGTTTTGCTTACACTACAGGTTTCGCTATAGGTAGTGCAGACGCACGCGCATAGCTGATCTTTGTTACACATATGTTTTGAATGATTTTAAAAGAGACAAGACTAAATTATGTATGTAAATGTAATGAAATATAATTCTTTGTGTGTTAGTTTCAGTTAAAATTTATAATTAAGTATGTATTCATTATAAATAGTTTTTTACTGTTATGTAATAGGCGTCACATGTTAGGGAATAAATATATTTCCTGATTGACATTGTCTTAAAAATTTAAGCCGTAATGTAACTGTATTTAAAATACATTTTAATTATTAGCTCATTAACTCCTAAACCAAAGTTACCAAATCTGTGTTTATATATCATAAATATTGGAATAATATTATTTTCATTTGATACGAGGTATCTGCTAAAGGAATTACGGAAATAGCAAGCTTTATATTACTGATTGTAAACAAATCATTATTTGTTATTTATAATTGGCAACAATAATTTAGTAATTTCAGATTAACGTTTTTCGTTACAATTTCACATGAACCATAAATTTGATAATTAGCATTAAGTTTCTCATAACTTCAATATACTACTAAATCATTTTAAATATAAATGGTCTCAATAATTATCATCATATTGATTTTTGTTACATCAAGACTGTATCTTTATTATACAATTCCTATTGAATCAAAGATTAATTGCATGCATGTTTAGCATGCGATAAGATAGTAATACGCATTATTTAAATTATATATAGCAATTCTGTGTCTATTTTTATGTCACTGATTTGGCTTTTGATCAATATTTTCATCGTTGATGAAATAAATCAGGAATACTTTTTCTGTATCATAAATTAGAATTAAATCCGGGTCCCGGTTTAGAAAATCCGGTTCCCTAAATACCTGAAATAAATAACATTTTAATACCAGTATTTCTATTTCAGCTTCCTCTAATCATACATTATTAATATTATGTATCTTTGGCGGTTCAAATTCTAGTCCTGGCGTATACTTACACAAATCTAAACTGACGGTCTTTGATTGGCTTCTGTATGGAGTTTGGCTATTTTTAGACGACGTATGCAATTCCTTATATTTCTAAGCATCTGTGATGTGTCACTTTCGCGCTAGACTGAAAAATATTTATGGTGGAAGTGCACACAAATATCGTTCAATAAATTACCACTTTGTAATAATATTTTTGAAGTTTTTTTTTTCGTTCATTCTCTCTCTGTGAAAAAATTAAGATTTTTGTAATAAATTTTCGAATTGTTTCTTTTGGTGCTGCTGTAACAGCATTCGCTGGCGTAATTTAAGCAGACATGTCAGCGCTGAGATTCCAATGCGATAAAAGAGATGCGAAAGATTTATTAGTTGCCTTCGTGTTTACGAATACCTTTGTGCTGTCTTTACGTTTACCGGAAAACGTATCGACTTGTGAAAATATTAAATTTGAACTAAGTTGTGGTTACGATCCATTTTATTATTCATTCGTATTATCGAATCAGAATATATGTGTATTGGAGGAAAACAACAAGACTTAACCCTGAATACTGGGCAAACATTATACACTGGAGTATATAATATAAATATCTCGGGCTGATGACTAACTAATGATGGGCCACTCGATCATGCAATCTCTGAGAGGAATTTGCAGAGAAGAAGATCAATATCTATGCTGAATAGTGTTCTGTGGGATAAAGATATCACGAAAGAAAATAAAAGGAGAATATATAATACCATTGTTAAAAGTACAGTAATGTACAGTTGCGAGGTTTGTCCTTTAAAACAAAAGATGGAAAGAACCCTAAGGGCCACAGAAATATACTGCTGGAGAAGACAGCGAGGAAGTCTAGAATGGAGCGAGTGACAAATAAAAACATAAAAAATGATAGGAGTACTGCATGATAATTTTCGATGATATAGGTACGTACTAGACAATTGCTATGGTATGAACACGTATAACAGATGTTAGAAGATAGAATATTCAAGACGGTATTAGAATGGGCACTACATGGTAGAAGAAAGCGCGGAAGATCAAGACGTAGCTGGAGAGAGGATATTGTCGGTGAAAACTACGTTCTTTCCACGTGAATACACCGATCCCAGCGACTTGTCCATGACTGGAAGCAGTGCTGGAAGTCTTCGCGTATTAACGTGTTCAACACAGCCTACGATTCGGTCTAGATCTCCACAATCGTCTCGAAATAACGCCCCTCAAAGTTCAGTTTCAACTTCAGAAACAGGAAGAAGGGATAAGATCAGAGGATTAGCCAGGGTGGAGAAGTATTGCCGTCTGCCTTGAGGCTAGAAGCTGACGCAAAACAAGTGATGTGGTTGGTGCATTTTCGTGATGTAGGATCTACGAATTGTTGTGCCACTTGGCAGGCCGGTTGCGTCGTATGACAAGCCAACAATGTTACAAATGTCATGGATTGTTCTTCCTCGGTCTTGCAGGATATAGCATCTTCAGCGTACCTTTACCACATTTTGTGGGCGTTTTCCGTCGATGGACGACAGGAACACTCATCATTATCAATCGACCCGCGTTCATTTTTAAACGGTTGTGCCAAACATAAGTTTACGTCTGGCCTAAAGCATTCTTAGCAAAGGCTTTCGTTTGTCAAGTTTGAAGCAGAATTTGATGCAATTCTCTTTGCTCTTTCACATCAGACATTGTAGTGTCGCAGAGTAACTCAGGCACAACTCAACAAATATGAACACAAAAACTGTTTGTCACCATCTAGCAAAGAACCGTTCGACAGACTAGCTTAGTATAAACGTAGGTCACACCATCTAGCGCCATGGAGCTGTACTACCATCCCTTCGTGCGCCACATTCAAATTCCGGGAATTTCTGGGCAACACTTCGTATATAAGGAGCACCCAGAGGTAAAGAACATTTCAAATTGAAATGTAATATGGGTTCCTCACCATTGTGGCCGTCTCTCCTCCTTCTTCATCTTTCCCAGCCTGTGCTAGATAATGAATTGGTGCGGATGTTTACTTGGAACATGTGCGTCCTCGAGATCTTTGAAAAAATCACTGATACGCTAAGAGTGAAGTTCGTAACGTGATGGGTGTCTTTATTTGGAAAAAGTTTCGTTCTTTCGAAATTCATTGGTAGATTACAGAAGTGCATGGTAACGTTATGTCTGAAGCGTCATTTCCGCAAGAGTGCATTACGTTTAATAGGGGACGGTAGAATTTTCACTATTAAGAACGATCAGGACGAACTCCTGTTGATATTAAACGACTCACAACACTAACTAACAAAAAAAAAACAAGAAAGATTTTCTAGGTGGTAGTCACCTTACAAATCATGAGGAACTGAAAGAAGCCGTTACTCATTAATTTAATAATCTGACTAAACCGAATATGAAGGTACAGCAAACGCGATGATAAGTGCTTGAATTTGATTGGAGATTATGTTAAGAAGTAGCGCAGGTGCCATAGTAAGCGCAAAGCAATCTTTCATAGATAGATAGATAGATTACTTGAGATGGCCGTAAAGACTCTTCCACTGTGACCTTTCCAGATTGATTGTGGGTTTCATGCCTCGTCAATTTACTTCGTCTAGACCTGCTCTTTAGTTAAGCTTTGCAACGTCCAGAGCGGCTATTTTAAATATAGTTCCACCTTAGGATATTATCTCCCCACATTCGTGTTAAACCTTCACATTGGCAGTGTATGAATCGGGATTTTCAAGGTCTTTTTTCGGTCTTGACAGAATCCACATACCATTTCTTCTATCACGTTCATATTATTCACATGTTTGTTGAGCTTAGAATGCCCGGTTAATAGACCCACTATCATACTTTCTGTCTCTATTCAGTAGGTTCGTTGAAAACTTTGGCATTTGCAGGTCTTCGATCTTTTCCTAAATCTACTTTGAGCGCACTTTTTCATTTTTAATAATTATTTTTGCAATACTAAAAGCAGGCTCCGGTCCTATGAAGACTGTAGACGCACCCTGTTGAGGCAATTGATTCGCCTTCTCACTAGATTTTTTATTTAACTTCTGACCTTCGTGGCCCGAAACCTAGGCTAACGTCACTTTGATGTGATCACTGAGCAGACACACAATCCCATACAAGTTTAGATTTACCTTGTACGGAATCTAGTGCCTTTAGCATTGCTCTGTTATCGAAGAAAAGTGCGACAATGTGATTTGTTCCACCCCGTCTCTTAATTTCCTCAACTCAGCGGCCAATTCCGATTGAAATACCGTAGTATCTCTGCTTGGGTTCACTTAAATCATTGTTCGTCTCTGGAATGACTGTTTTATATTCCTTATCAAAGTTGATTTTTTTAAACATCACATAACTCGGCTTCCCTGTAATGGGATCTGCCTATAGTTCTTCTATTAACTTATGATTATCAGTGCGTGGATTCAGCTTATTGGTGTTTGGCCTTGTATTAATCTTGTAGACTATTGATCTTGCTTATCTTTGTGTATGGCTATCAAGAGGTGGTAGATTTAGTATCACCACCGGCGCGGTTGTCGTAGTTATTCCAATGGTACCTCGACACCTTGATGTTCTAATCTTTGTATGCCACTAACTCCTTTTTGCTTAGTGTTTGGCCACCATGTGACTGCTTCATAGCTTATAATTGGTCTTATTGCCCTTGTGTATACCCATAGAGTTATTTTGGGACTAATTGCCCAATTTTGATTAATTGTCTTAAAAGGTATTGATTATTCAATTTACAAAACAATTCTCTGAAAGAAAAACTTTCTTTACTTTCTGGATGGCTCTCGTAGAATATACCATTTTTACTAGTACGCTAATGCTTTTGTGATACCATGTACTCGTATACTGGATAGAAATAATTTTTATTTTACATTTATTTTATCAATTTCTTTATAAATTCATGCCTAGCTCATTTATTTGTATTCCAAATGTCAACGCGACTTTATAATCTAAGATATAGTAAAATATTACAGCAATTAACGTTACGATAGCTGTTTATAAACAGGCAAGAGTGTTTATCGGCCAATTTATTCAAAAAAATCACCTACGTTTCACCTTTTAGATCCCATTTGAATAGCGTGTACAAACACCTAAGTGCACCAGGTTCCCTTTCGCGTTCTCCGTTGTATTCACATTTATAACTTACTTAGGCTGTAATTTTAATAGAAATCTATTCATGTTATTAACTAATAATTATAACAAAGAAGATACAATTAATTTGGAATTGTTTATTATTTATGTAGAAATTTTATTTAATTATATTACCAAACTAATTTTCTTGTGATAGCGGATTAAAATGCACAAGTAATATACTACGAAGGCTGTCCTCCTTCCGTAGCAAACCATATTTTGCTACATTTTTCTCGATACATTTTAGCGTAGTTGTTTACGAACTTGATTGGGACAGTTGAAAAATATACTTGAGTATTTTTAAACTAAAAGGGATGAAACTAATCATTTGGACGATAAATCATATAATTGAACAATAAGGATTGTAGAGTTGCGCTTTTAATTTCAAACGGCCCGTAAGGAATATTACGAGGTAATTAATCGGGTATTTGGTTATAAGTAAAAACCGGCATTCTCGGTCAGCTCGCAGAGGCGTGGACTAGCGATAGGTTCGTGAGGCTCACTTTACCAGGGCTTCGTGTGCTATGTATATGTAGTATATTAAGACATAAACAGTTATCATAATGTAAAGTAGTTTATAGACATATTTACAAATACGCGTAGGTGTGATTCGAACTGAAAGCATTTTTCTAAATAACGCGCACTTTTATTTCAGTAAACCCAACACACTGACGCCGCTGTTTGCCTACCTAAGTGCCTTAGTTATAAGCCATGTTCCCTAGTTACCAAAAAACGGTGGTACAATAAATTCCAATGACTTTGCTTAAACAACACCTTTTGAGTTTCTGAGCTGAAAACGGCTGGTAGCGTAAAAATTAAAGTCACCAAGTGCTGTTTAGACTTACAATCAGCATTAAGAGATCGTCCCTCGTATACTTTATTTTCTTCTAAAAAGTAATTTTTAACTGTTTTAATGTCTTTTTCAGTTCTTTTTTTGTATAATTCCAAAATATTAGTCTTGCCTTCATATTTGTTATTCAACACACAAGCTGGAGAAACTGTTTAATGTCAACATTGTTTTTAACACTTCCGCCGGAACTTATTATTATAAACGATGATCTAAAAATCTACACAGCAATCTGTCTTATTGTAATTGTGTCGAAGTTTATATATTAAACTTTATCTTAAACAAACGTTTATAAGTTTTTTGAGCGTATCATGATTTTTGTTTTGGTCGACAGTCATTATTTCTCAGTTGAGTATTATTAGATACTGCAAAATTTAATTTGTTCTATTTTAAAGCTTTCTTTACAAATATTCATTAGATCGGCTGTTAGCTTTCAGGTTTTGGAACTAAACTAAAGTTCTTCAAAAATTACAAAGTAAAAATTAAATGAAACCTAGAAATTGAGCAAAGATTATCAAGTCAGACTTTTAGAATAAAAAGAGATTACATTTACTGTACTATGAGGGCGGGTTAACTTATGCGCGCAATTGCGTAGAGTAGGCCGTGACATAAAAAAATACACGTCACATTTTGACAATAGATGCCTTGTCGGTTTACTGTTAGTGTTTGATAAATTTGACAAACCGTGTTTCGGAGGCAATTTTTTTAAATTTTACCCTTCTACTAATGAAGTGTAAATGGATAATTTTGAACATCGTGCAATCATTAAGTGTCTTTTAAGGAAAGCATGTCCTTTACCTAAACCCATGCTGATATGAAAAATTCACTGGGTCCAGGATTGTCCTTCGTATACAACCGTCAGTAAATAGAGAAATTAATTAAATCATGACAGGTACAGCCTAGAAGATGATATCCGCAGTAGACGACCGAAAACGACTACAAGTCTAGAAATAGAGGATAGAGTCTAAGATTTGTTAATAAATGGCTAAAAATTGAAAGCGTTAGAAATATCAGAGGTAGTGGTCATTTCATAAGAACGAGTGCTTTATATTTTGCACCAAGAACTTGATATGAGACAGCTCTCGATGAGATGGGTGCCACGTTTACTGACGACGGCACAAAGACGTGTTCGCTGTCAAATATCAATGAATAATTTAGAAATGTTTCAATGCAACACAACACATTTTTTGCGTCAATTTGTTACTTGTGACTAAACATGGGTTCATTATTATACAACAGTCGATGATGTGGACCAAACGTAAATAATCAACTCCAAAGTAGGGCAAGAGAGTTTTATCGATGGGAAGGGTGACGGCATCGGTATTTTGGTATGCAAAAGGAGTATTGTTGATAAACTGTCTTCAAAAGGGCAAGACCGTTAACGGCAAAAATAACGCAAACCTGCTAGATCGTTTGAAGACAGCTATTGCTGAAAATCGACCAAGAATTATTAAGGAGAAATTGCACTTTCACCATGATAATACGCCTGTGCATTCCAGTACGGTTGCTGCAAAAAATTGAAGAATTAAGGTTCGAATTTCGTCCCCCCCCCCCCCCTATTCGCCAGGCCTAGCACCATTTGATCCCTAAATTAAAAGATTATCTCGGAGACCAAAAATTCTGGACAAATGAAGAGTTAACTTCAACGGTGGACGATGATTTTGCAGGGATAGAAGAAAATCACTTTCGAGAGGGAATAAACGAGCTTGAACCCAGATGAACCAAATCTATCGAATCCCCTCTTAGAGATTATGTAGAAAAATAAAGTTTGGTTATTTAAATTATACTTTTGTTTCTGTACGATCGCGCGAATTAATCAACCCCTCTAGTAGCTATATCTTTTTTGTTAGAACATCTGCTGCTTAATTTTCATAGTATCCGTTTATCTCTTGTTTTGTTGTCATTCCTGAATATTTTGATTTGATTTCATATTTTGATAACGATAGCAATATTATTTGGTAGTCAAAAGTTCGAAAATATGTGGAGGAGAGAAATATATGAACACAAATAAATTTGAATGCTAAGTTTGCCTTTTACTTAACAGGAAATTTTAACACGTCCTCACTTCAGAAATCTCATTTATTAACATAGTGGCTTTCAATGTATACGCCGCCGTGCTAGAAGACTGCCCTTTACCGAATTATTTAATTCAAAAAAAATTATCTGCTAATTTGCAGAAGAAAGTTATTAGGATTGCCATTACGTGCCTGGCGAAAATTTAAATTCAGCAAGGACGGCGGGAATCAAAAAGTTGGAAGCATTACTGACATATACACTTCGCCAAAAAGGTATTGCATAAACCACAAAAAAAGCGTCTACATGGCATAATTCATTTTTATTGCTAAAAAAGTTTTAAATATATCCTAAGCACCCTAAGAAATAATTTTTATGATTATATACATAAAGTAGGGACCAAATTAAAACAGAAACTCTTATTTGAGACTTTTATTAAGCATGTATAACAAAAGAAACTATAATTTTGGAAAAAAAATTACAGGATTATTATTACCTCTGGCTCTTATGACTGCTTGCATTCGGTTTGGTATGGCTTCAATTAATCTCCGTATGTAAGCATGGTCTAAATTATCGCACTCCTCACGAAGGACATTTTCCAGTCCATATAGATCTACTGGGGTAATATTTTGAGTCCGTATAATTATCTGAAGATGGTCCCACACATTTTCGATAGGATTCATGTCCGGACTTATCACAGGTCCATCTAAAACTGAAATGCCAACTTCGTTAAGGCATTCCTGGACGATTATTGCTACATTCGCTACCATGTATTTAATTGTCCTGTTTTTAAGGATGGAGAAAGTTTCACTGGGTAATTTTAATCTTAATTTATTAAAATTAATAACACTCGTTCGTGTTTAAACTTGGTTAAATAGAAATTTATATTTTATTTATTTGTATGCTACGGAATGTTTATTCTATCTTGTAAGCAAGAAATTTAAAATGAAATACGTTGAAAAATTACTTGGATGAAAGCAAACTTTAGTTCCCATGTTTTCATGAATATACCTTTATATTTCCGACTTTCTTGCCAATGAAAGCCAAACTTGTGCATTAACACGAATTTGTTTCCCATTACTGGCGCGTATGGTACTACGTGATTTTCTAAAATGTCTTGTTATATACCTGTGGGCAGTCATTGTACCTCTGTTTACTGGTACTAACTCTGTAAGACCTGCTAAACAAGTGCCTATTCAAACCATGATAGAGCCACTATTGAAATTAGGCGTGGATCTGATTTTGCATTGAGAATAGCGCTCATCGTCCCCTTTTTAGCCAAGTATACGTCTATCAAAGATGTAAAGACCAAATCCTAATTCATCTGTGTAGAGTACATTAGCTCAGTCATTAATTAACTAATTGACATATTCTCTAGCAAACCATAAGCATGCCACTCGATGATTCCTTGCAAGACGAGGAGCTGTTACGGCTACTTTAGCTCTTATTCCACTCTGACGCAACCTACAGTTTGGGTACTCATTCGAGTATTTCTGACTCTCGCCAAGTCGTTCTGTAATTGTCTTGTAGTTACATGCCTCCGACATAATGCTTAGTGTTAGACAGTGGTCATCTTGGGGAGTAGAACAACTTGGAAGACCTGGTACTGGTCTTCTTCTGTAATTACCTGTCTCCCAATATCTGTCTACTGCATTAGAGACATTTGACTGATGGATATTCAGTTCACATTAGCAACGCATGTATAAGATCGTCTATATTCGATTAAAGCAACTATTCTAGTCATTTCTTCTGAATTTAAATTACTCATTTTAGTTGTACAACCGTTAATGCAGAACTGTAACAGTGCAAATTAATAGGAACACTTTCAATAGGCAACTGAATAAACCTTGTGTGAATTAATTTTTCTAAAATGCCTTTTCAGGAAGAAAAAACTTATTAGAAACCTATGTTGTATCATTCCTTCGCATACCTATAGTCCGCAAACATATGGCAATATGATTTAAGGCATATCTTTTTGGCGGACTGTATTACAACAAATTAATAACATCAAAATTATCAACATCAAACATCAAAGAACATTCATATTGTAGATGATAAACAGCTGCTACAAACTCAGTGGTATTATTTAATTTTTTAATTGAGTTTTTAATTTATTTATATATACGAACACTCAAATTTGTTTATCAAGAATTCTTTTCTGAACAGAAGAAATTTGCAATAACACAGTAACATTGTGCCGCGTTAATGTAAACATTATTCACCAATTAGAAGCACTTGATACAGGTATTTAGATGATGGTGATGCTTTCTCTAAGCACACACTTCTGCTTTATCACGAACGTGACCGCCGTCATAAGGATGCATAAACACGCGTAAAGGAGCTATTTCGCCTAACTTTATCGTCCTTTCGGGGTCGGAGAATTCCGTATTCTGTAGGTGCCAGATAATGCCGCCCGATATGGTTTAATGCCTCGTGAGGGGGCTGCGCGCCTCACAAAGGGTTTTCCGTCTGTGACACTCGGCGGCTCCGTTCTCTCGTAAAACTTATGATTACGCGGCTGTACGTTAATTAATGAAAACAAAATGGAAATTCTGGAAGCTAGCGAGAGGAGGAAGCAGTCAGTTGTGGGTGGTTGAAGGGAATTATTAAATTTGAGAGGGCGGTTGTTTTTGCGGTGGGGCTCGAGAGAAAGAAGGGGTACGTACGGTTTCGATTTTCCAACTGAGCTTCTTTAGCTCAGATGCGAGGAATAATTAATAAGAGTTAATGGTTTTGCAGAATTTGGTAGTCTGTGCCTCAGATGGAACATAAACCGAGAAAATTATAAATGACCGTTTTAATGCTATTTTATGCTATATACTTCTTTTGAAACAATATAGTACATGATAAATTATTAATGTAGTTGTTTAAGCTTACCGCAAGCAGTAAAATCTGTATTATTAGAATGAAAAGTAATATTTATATATAATCATATGATGTACTCGTATATATGTATTATTGATTTTTAAAAAAATCTAGAACAACTCCTAGTGTCTAATTTGACGTTTTTTAAATATTGTGATATTGACTTAATAAGCGCTTTGTTTTCGCAATAGGAGTAAACAAATATTAACAAGAAATGAATGCTTTTCTTTAGAAAAATATATTTCTGTAAATAAAAAATTTATACCTCTAAAATATATTTCGGTAAATAAAAAATTTATATCTCTAAAATTTTATAGAAATTCATTTTTTGTTTTGATAACTTCCTCAAGTTTTCATGGTAATGATGCGTTGTAATTTATCAAAAAAAAATTTTCTTTATTTATTACATACTTCCAAAGTGCTATTAATAACTTCCCATACCACTTCCTTGTTGTTAGGTTGAAAATTATTTTTGTGTAACTTTTAACTAGATGTTTTTAATTGGGTTTAAGTCAGCGCTGTTAGCAGGGTTCAATATTTTGATTTACAAAGCACTTTTTAACATTATTTTCGGTGTGCACAGGACAATTGTCATGTTGACAAAAAAAATTGTCGTGATATAATAAGTTTACTAAAAGTAACATGCCATTTTCCAGAATACTCAAATAATTTGGAACGTCAAATCCTCCAGCAAACTCCAGACCCTCTTGCCCTGATCCAACCCCATACATTAACTGAAAATCGTCCCGATATCTTTAAAATATTTATATACATACTTCGCATCGAATTTACTATTTTCTGGCCGCTGAATTTTTTGTTGATTGACAAACTTTTTCGTCCGTAAAAATTGCCTTATTCCAAAAACCAGTATCTCTGTACACATAATTTAGAGAAAATATTACTCTCGCCTGTTTTTGTTCATATTTTCATGTTCAGAAATTGTTAGAAATGGTTTATTTATAATATTTATAAAATAGAAATGAAACTACGGTTCAAACCTTCACTTTTTAATATCTAATCGTAACACGGCAATTGTTTCGCCAGCACAGTGGCTTCCTCAGATACTTACAGCTAAAGAGTACGTTAAAAACTAAATTAAAAAAATATATAAAATCAACAAGGTTGGTATTATTTTACAGCATTTTTAAAAAAATCGTCTAAATTATCGTCTAAACAGATTTTAAGTGAATAAATTTAACAAAGGCGAGTTATTTAAATCTAATTGGTCATTAAGTAAAATTTGTGAGTGTTTTAATTTATTGATTTCTAAACTTTCCAGTAAATTTAATTTATTGCCTTGATTTTCTAAATGCAGAATTTGAAAATCTTTATTGAAAGTGTGGTTTTCTTCTAATAGATGATTCTCAAAAGTGGAATCTTGTTTTTTAGTCTAAACGAAGAACAATGTTGAGCAATTTCAAACGATTTTCCTGTTTGACCAACATATAACTCTCCGCATCCACACATTAGCTTATAGACTCCAGACTTCTGATTTTTATCTGTTTTATTTTTATTGTTTTTAATATGTTTTGATAAATTATTATTAGTTGCGAAAACCGTGTTCATATTAAGTTTTTTAAATAACTTGAAATATGCTTATTATGGTTCATTAGCGGCGATTCTGTATCTTAATTCCGAAACTTTTATTCCCTTGCTAACGGTGGGTAAAGACGCAGGTTAATTGCTTTGATTTAGCTTCCGTTGCTGTGGGAAATGGAGATTCCGTTAAAAAGTTTAGTAACTTCGTATCTTCTTCCATGGTAGAAATTTTGGGTCTCCCTGGTCCATCTTTTCTAGATACTATTTGTTGTTGCTCCAAACTCTTTTTTACATAAAAACCAGTAGCCTTGTTAACGTTTAAAACACCAGCGACTGCTCTTATAGACCACACATTTTCAAGTTTTGCTACTATTCTAGCTTTTGAAATTGCCTTTAATTTTGGTGGCACATTGACATAAACGTTCAATTAATTTGAGATGTAAAGCAGAAACATCACTGTCATGTGTGATACCTGTCATAGCATTTGACAATAAAAGGCACGCTTACAACAATTAATTTAAATTTTTTTTT
Source organism: Melolontha melolontha (assembly GCA_935421215.2). NCBI lineage: Eukaryota > Metazoa > Arthropoda > Insecta > Coleoptera > Scarabaeidae > Melolontha > Melolontha melolontha. The sequence goes on from OW285240.1 coordinate 72,296,878, forward strand.
TAAATCAACAGTAGTACCTATGTACCACCGGGAGCGGGGAAAATTGAACGACTCCTATACACATCTTACAAGTTATTTTGTTCTTTCTGCATAACCATAAGATGCACCATTTTTGGACTTGAAAATTTTAAAAGGATGCTACTGCATGTTATTAATATTTCAACTTTATCACGACCAATAACGTCTATATAAAAGTTTATTATACAACAGAAAAATGTTGTCGTTCTAATTTCTATGCATCTGATGGTACGTAAAAATATGATTAATTACTATAATTAGAAAACAATTGTTTCAAAATTTATCGTAACTTCACAGGTTTATAAAAAGTATTTTGAAGTATACTCCTCCAAAAATTTCCAAGACTTTTCATTTCTTAAACTACTGTGGAAAAAATATACCGTACCAGTTTAATTAAGATTACCAAAGCCCACATATTAATCAAAATAGTGTAGCATATAGACTATTGTTTGTTTTCAAGCCATAAAAAGAAATATAATTAGTTTCGAAAGTAATACTTCAGTATATTCGTCAGAAATAATTGGGTATTATAACTCACTAATTCTCGCAATAAATATTTCTTTAATTGGAAATCATCTTACGCTACAATAATTGAGTGGTCTAGAAGCATATTATGCGATTCTTTTGTTAGCTCATGTTAATTCCGTTAAATATTTGTGTCATCATAATTCTTAAAATATGTCATTGGTATATACGTGCATATAATTGCTCTTTAAAGTTTAACGGACGATATATTTTTCTATTGTCCACAAGCGAATGAATATCTTAGCAAACTGCTTTATAGTAATTGTGAGAATAATGTACATAACAGTTTAAAGTTTTGGCCTTTGCTGTTAAGTGGTACGCTTTTATATTGTAACTTATTGGTTAATCTTTGCAAATTAATATCTCGATTCCCTAAAGATATAAAATGTATTTAGTCGAAAAGACGAATACGACCTACCTACCAAATGCTTCTATACATTAATATAATACCCAGCATTTAGCGTTGAACCACTTGGAGCGAAATTCTTCTTGTGCATTTTTGCGACATTTTTCTTCGTTATGGTCAATTGATTTGAATGCTTTTTATCATCCACATCCGTTTCCGTGTATTTTTATAATTTTCAACACAAGGCTTAATGTTAGTTCTTTTGATTGGTATTTTGTTTTTGGCGGAGATAAACAAACTACTGTCACAAATGCGTCTAGGAAATTTGACACTTTTTAAATCTCCCATCAATAGATGGCGCCATTCCCATTATTTTCGGAATAAGGTGTGTATAAGCTACTTAAATTTACATCTCATATATAATTAATAACTTACAAAATGTGTCTATATAAATAAAAATGTAAATGCACGTTTGTTCAAAATTTGAAATCTCCGAAAGTTCTTCACTGATTGCTTTGAAATCTTGAAGCAACGCTGCATTCGAATACGCGCGTAGTTTTATATACCTATTATATAGATGTCATACATGTGACAGGTAAAAATGTGTTTTTTTTAAACAGCGCCATCTATTGGACATAACAGCAACAGACACAATACTAAACATTGCTCATCCTAGACAACGTGCTCCTTGACAGCTACTGTCAGTTAGCATTTTCAATGTTTTCGATTGCATTGTTAAATTGAAATTTTAATAAATTTCGATTTATTTTCGTTTTTATTTAATTATTTCGTGTGACATTGTGTTGGAATTCAGCAGTGTAGTTTACCATAGCGTTCATTCAAAGCTACAAGTCCGTTAATACTGTTGTGGAAGTAGATGAAGCGGTTAATTATCCAATAGGATTTTTGAATTAACTCAGTATCCCAGGGATGCCATAGCACGTACTGCAATTATGTGCCAATTATTGGGCCAATTATCATGTTGCGAAATATCAATCAGCCAAGGGTTTGCAACGGGACGCGGCTTGCAGTGAATAAATTAATGAGGAATATCATAGAAGCAAAAATATTGACAGGACCATTCAAAAGTGAATTCGATTAACGTTTGCAATCACTATCGACAAAGCACAGGGCAAATCTTGAATTTGTGTGTACAAATGGATTGTTTCTGACACGAACAATTATATGTTGCGTGTTCTAGAGTTGGCAAATTAAACATTTTAGAAACGTGAGGTTTCAATTTTCTTTCTTTTCAATTTAACCAGACTGAGCCACAGCAACGTGTGGTCGGGTACAGCTAGTGTTAAATAAATATACTTAACGATAATAGTTACATTTTGTAAAGTCGGAAAAACTTTGAATACATGCAATTGGATAGTTTATGAATGTTATATTATTATATAATTATATATTATTATAAGGATTCTAAAAATAATATCAAATTTAATGTATCACTTCCGGTTATACCGGAACAAGACATCCAATTTGTTATTTTAAATGGAACAGGCTGTATATTTTTACATTTTTTGATGCCTTGTTAAATTCTGGATACAGTAAACCTCCACATTGCTATTGAGATTCTTACTTCCTCGAAATAAGTTTTCATTGGTAACATCATAATGGCTTATGATGTTACTAATGAAAACTGATTGAATGAATTGGTAAAATAGCTAATTTCCAAAAACAAGTCCTTTAAACTTGGCCTTTCAACAATTTATTTATTTTAACAAAAAAAAAAACAATGATTTGCTGACTCGGTTAAATGTTCAAACCCTTACATTCATATTGAACATTAAATGCACTAATTAATAATTTTACGTTTTATACTAAGTTAGCCATGGACGAACTGACCATTTTTAATTGTCAAATAAATCACTTGTTTAGTAATCTGCTATTAGTAGGGTACAATTTTTAAAAGCTTTTTATTTCAAAATCGTCTATTGTTGATAATATTATTTCTCTGTGGTATTTGTAATTGTTGTTTTGTCTATTATGGTGTTCTTGACTGAATGAAAACGTATTTAAATTTTAATTTTGCGAAGCTATGGAAACAAACAGCGTTGTTACAATGAAGTTTTGAATCTGTTCAATGAAATTAATTCAGGTAAATCAACAAAATCAGCAGTTGCGAAAACTGAAAGACGTTATTTGCGAATTATGTAAAAATGAACCTAAGTCTGGAAGGTTAATATCGGCCACAAAAGATAACGTAAAGTTGTATGTGTTATTAGTAATTGAGGAGAATCCAAAAATACCAACCACACAGCTAACTCTTGATAATGATATAGGCTAGAGCTCCGTTATAAAAATCTGAAATCAGAAAAGCTGAAGCCTTATAAATTTTACTTCTGATACGAGTTAACTGGAGACCACCCTGACCGCAGAATAGAATTTTGTGAAACTTGCAGAACAGATGCGTAGCAAGTCCAAACTTTGTCAGAAAAATTATGTTCTCAGATGAAGCAACATTTTGTTTGACTGGTATAGTCAATAGAAATAACTATCGAATTTGGTTTAGAGACAATCTCCGATGGATGCGACAAGTGCGTACTCAGTATCCGGCGAAAATAAATATGATATACAATAAGGTTATTGGGCTTTTCTTCATTGAAGGTACTTTTAATGAGCCTCGGTATTTGGGTTTATTATGAAATAATATTGTTTGTGCTATTGGTAGGCTTTATCCTGATCCAAACAATCCACTAATTCCTGCTGCGCCTGCGCATTATTCTAGAATTGTTCCATAATATTTGGACAAAGTTTTTCTTGGTCGATGGATAGGGCGAAGGGGTGTCATTGAATGGCCACCTCGTAATCCTGATCTAACACCTCTTAATTTTTTATTTTTGGGTTACCTCAAAAGTAGGGCATATAAAAGTAGACCTGCAAATTTAAATAAGTTGGAGGAACGCACAAGAAACTTATTAATCTGATATTATTTTTAGAATCCTTGAATCTTTTTACAAAGCTATAGCAAATTTTATTTTTGAACCGTTGCAGAGATATCTAGGGGTTTCCATACCATTTACTAACATTGTGTATATACTCTTAAATTTTGTCAATGGTTTTCTCCTAATAATCTATCTAGTCTTCCAAATAAGGATTCGCAACAAATTAAAATAGCATCAACTTTCACATGGAATGATTAATTTTGTATTAAGAATCCGAAATAGAAATCTCATGTTTTTTTTTTTGCTAAAGGACTAGTCGAACCATTCAAAACGTTGTGTGGTTGGTTTCGTAGTAAACTAGTAAATATAAGCATTGCAGTGAATGCAAACTTATTTTGGACAAGTGAACATTATAATAGTCATATCTCTAAGTTAATATGAATCGTGGAATTTGGATAGGACAGTTATATGCGTATACGAAAGTCCCTTATATTTTTTGCACATAATTTAAACTTTTTAAAAATGCTAAAATATTTTTAAATGCACTGATGTTATTCTTCTTCTTTTGATCCTTTAGGTAGGACAACAATAAGTCCAGGCTTGAGCGTAGTGCTCTTTATACCAACTCCAATAGATCTCTCGATTCTGTTAGTACAATGTCCTCGATAAAAACCACTATCTTTCTCAGGTGAAATTTGAGTACCCTCGTGGATACCAATTGATCGTTATCGATTCACTTCAGTTCCTCATAAGTACATATTACATGAAGGTTAGTTTCCTCCTACTTCGTCATATCCTACATCAGGGCTTGTTAACCAAGCTCATACTGTATAAATGTTTCCTTAAAGGACAACCTCCGGTTATCAACCCGGTGATAGTTTTTATTGCATTTAATTAGATTGGTTGAAAACAGCATCAAGCTCTTATCGTAGTGTCTTGAAAATAGAGTTGACCTTCTTTTAACCTCCATTTCTTTTTAAATTCTCCTTCTAGCTACAACCAGATCTTACTTCTAGCGAAATCCTTCGAAACTATTCCAATTGCAGGTTCTGGATCTATGAAGTTCCTATAATCTCCTCATGTCCTGGTACCCATACCAGCGACACAGTATCGTCTTATGCCAATCTCTTGAGGACTTGCTTACAATATTTAACTAATTTCGACATGATAATTGGGTTCATAGTGGCTTTAATATTCGTCCAACTATCAGTCATTATGTGAATCCTTCCATTTGTATATCTGGCTCGAATTTCCTCGGCGAAGGCCGGGACTGCAAAGAACTCATCTCGAAAGACCCCAAGACTAAGAGATCTCTTTCTTCTAGGGTACATTCCACAGATTTCTGCTCATGTGCCATTATTTGGTTGCGATCCATCCGTAAACTAGGTACCGGCACCTCAATCGCTCGAGTGACACTCGGCCTGTTCTCTGGTCGGTATAAATATATTTAGCGTAACTGTAAACATAGTCTCAGGTGCTATACTGTTCGCCAGCATTTGTAATATCGGTTCCTCCAGTACAGTTCGCAGGGTCACCAACTACATCATTGGGACACCAACATTATTAGCCTTCATCTTCAGGATTGCAGTCATGGCCTATACATGTACAAGTATAATGGAGAGAGATCAACAATGGCTTGCAATGGCTGCTGTGATTTCCCAGAACCTGTCGTTGGAGTGTCGTGATGAGACCGGGGATGTCGGCTCCATCTTCTTAACTAGCGTTATTTTACATGTAACATGTGGGATAGATGGAGTAAATATTTCTTTTGTTCTGACATGTCCCAAAATGCCTCGAAAACAATATGTATTGATTCGGGCAGTATTTCATATTATTTGAATATGTATACGTATATTTGAAAATATACATAGGTAGTTACTGAGTTTTTTAATAAATTCCTGGTTGTAATTTACTTGCCATCCAAATTCCAGTTAATATAATTCCTTCCACATATACAATTTACAAAACACATATGAGCTCGAAGAATAAATCTAACACTAATTTTACTTGAGCTCCGAAAAGGGGTTAATAACGTTACCCTGGAAAGGGTTATTTCGACATCCCTTCAATTGCATAAACATGAAATTGCATATCTAGAAGGAGCAGCGGGAATTGTGGCGACTAAATACTTTATTAATTACATTCCAGCGTACTCCAGCATCGATCCCGTGTGCCTCCACCCTCCACTTTGCCGTTCTGGACATCGATGCTGCTTCCTAATTACGCCAGCAAAGCGCTTCAATCGCCAGGCAATATGCCTCCTAATGGATACGAGCCCATAACTCATCTGGCAAAGGGTCAAATTAATTTGGGGGTTTGGGAAATAGCGCCAACAACACAATTTATATGAATGGCGGGGATTAATAACACGCCGCCGTGCGGTAGTGCAACTGTGTAATAAAAATGAAACTCCCTCGGTTTTGTTGCGATGATGTGAAAGGAGAGAGGCGAAGAATACGTTCGCGTTCAGACGAATTCCAAGGAAAAGGCGACAATCCTGTTACAAGAAGAAGATGACGTCATTTGTAAGTTTGTGAAGATTGCTCCCACGTGAACGGATCTCACTCTTTTACCACGACTTCTTTGAAATTATTAATAGCCGCAAATATGATTGCTATTTTTATTACCGAACATTCTAGCGAGAAAAATAAAATAAAACATTCATAATTTTACTAATTATACCTCTTTAATCCGCATCCATGTTTTTAAAAGAAGGTTGTTTTAATGAAATTAAGTACAAACGCATAAACCATATGCAATATATTATGGTATTAATCCAATTATGCTGGAAATTATTTGTTGTGAAATTACAAAGCGTGATAATCTTTTATATCTCTTAATTTACTAATTTTACTATACGCTTAATTAAATATTCTGGTCAAGCTTGGTCAATGTTATACTCGTATATATTTTACGTAAACATAAAGAAGTAAAAATTGTTTTAGAAATAATAATTATCTTATAACAACTTGCAATCTTGAATGCAATTATAATGCACATTATTTATTCAAATTGTTTTTAAATCTAGCTCGTATGTTTCTGCAGCCATTTGTCCATGATTGCTTCTTGGATTCCGGGCTGGAATTGTGACCTTGGCACTGTTTCCTTACTATGGCCGACATTTCGTCCATAAACGACGTTTTCGTCCGTAATTCCGAGGAATATCTTCAGAGCTGCTATTACTGTGACTGCGTAGAAATTTGGCAATTCCAGTGCAGTGACAGTAGTAGCAGCCCTGAAGATGCCCCTTGGAATTGCTGATGAAAACGTCGACCAGTTACTCAACTGAAGATGGAAAATCAAAACTCATTCATCAACTTTACTTGAAGGGAAGGTTATATTAAATTTTTAAGGTATCACCGAATAATCTGCCCAATTTATTAACCTTATCCCAAGTCAAATCTATGAAGCGGTTCTGAAACCTTTATACTTTAGTTATTTAGTTAGTAATTTTACTTTTAACTGGATGCACTTTTTCTAATATGAGACTAACCTTTTCAGGTCTTGATAAAAATGTATTTCAAAATCTATTAAACAGTTTTAAAAATTGGATTCCAATGTGCTATAGATGACTTACGGAATGCAAGTTTGCTTTCGAATAAATTTTTGCTCAAGAAGTTTTATTGGCTAGCTAGCTAACCAGGCGATTGGTTAGTTAAATTACTAGCAGATGATGTCGACGAATAACATACAGATCCAGAGATGAAATCAATTCTTGGAAGAATGGAGTAGGGAAACAAGATAATCTGCTAAATAAACCACCGGATGAAGTTCTTACAGCTCAACGATGTTGGTCGATGCAGGTCAGCAATTTTCAGCCGCTTAGCGAATATAGATATATTTTGATGTGCGAACTAAGAAAGACGACGTAATGTCTCAAAGTGTCCTTATTTTCTTTATACGGAAAGACGGTCTAAATTCTCAAACAGCCTTTATTGTCTTTCCACGGAAAGACATTGTAAAAAGCATAAGAAATTGGATTAAATATTTAGCAAGTTTGCAAGAAACTATTTAGCGTTAGGTTGGTTCACCTAAAGCTGGTGGAACATCCTCAATAAAATATTCTCGAAGTGAACGGTCAATCACTGTATTGTGACAACATCGTTGGCGTGGGGAATCTGTTAAAGAATGACAAACGAATTCATGAGGTTTGTAAAAGTAAGCATTGGTATACGGCGAGTGAACAAGATTTCAGGTCGTTCAATACTTCGGCTTTTGGGTCAGCAGAAACTGCAGAGATCTGACACTCAGTGGGATGAAACATGGACCTCTACATTAATCCGGAAGCAAAAAGCCAATCTAAGAGCGGCGTAAACCAGAAAAATAACCTCAGCTTAAAGCTTGTTCAGTTTAATCTGCTGATAATGTAAGATTAGTATGTTTAGATATTGCGATGGGATAATTTTTGTGGACTATCTGCTAACGGGAGCCATAATTAATGAAGATTAGAATTCAAGCCATTTGCCTATCACGAAGTGCTCATCAAAAATCAGTTTTCAAATTTGCATAAGCGACAGTTACTGCAATAGGAAAACACAAGGCCAAGTACACCTTGTCGAAGTCTGGTAGTTTTAAATAAATTGCCCCGAGAATTACTTTCTCAACCGCCTCATTCGCCTGATCTAGCACACAGATCAGGTGAATGAATTTTCAGAATTGACAAAGCCTCTGTAATATCCGGTTAAACCAGGGGCGTAAGGAGACTGATCTGAAAAACTGCTTTCACGCTAGGACAAGTGTATACAGTTTAATATAAGTTATACTAAAAAATTACAGTGTAATGTAAATCAAAAGTAATAAAATAAAGAAATTATAACACAATTCCTAGGACTTTGGCAACACATCGTATTACATCAATGGATAGTTCACTATTATGGATAATTGAAATTGATTAAGTATGTTTAAGAGTGATATTATTCTGAACTGAATTTACAGTTGGCACTCGGTAAAATATAGTAAAATAGTAAACAGTAATCACAGAAAAAACTTGATTTTAACTCGGCAATATTGTTTCGAACTTTTGTTTATTATCAACAGTGGAACGGAACAAAAGTCAAACGAAAGTTCAAAACAATATTGTCGAGTTGCAATAAAGTTTTTTTGTGAAATTATATCAGGTGTTAATTTTTTACTATTTGTAGTATACTATATTTTATTTTATTGTGATATATACACTAAATTTACTACCTAACAGGAACTTCAACAGTAAATGAATATAATTTCAAGTACCACATTTTATAAGCAGTAGATTACTTTAAACGTTTTTATTTCAATTCTCAAAATTATAAAATGTTATCTACATATACAATTTCTGTTCGTATACCAATGTATTCTAGTAAAGTTTTATTTCTATTCAATACTAAGTATTCAGTCATCCTACACCGACTGTATTTCCCTAAAGGCTCCTAGGAAAAAAATTGCCAATCGCATTGTCAGACATCCGAATGTTTTCTAAACTTGATCATCCATTTCATTGCATTCGTGAAGTGGTGTATTGACCGCTTTCTACTTTAAAAACCCTTCCTAGAAAGGGTGAACGCAAAATAGTGTGAGGTAACGCCTTGATGGAACAGAGCACAGCGCCAGCGGATAGATTACGGGAGTAAAAATAGCAAACTTTCTAAAAGTGCGAAAAAAAGATTGTCAGTTGCAATTGTTCTCGCTTTTTTTTTTCTGAAAGGGGTTTACGACCTTGTCGTAAATTTGGTGCGCGTCGACTTTCACAAAATCATAGATTTGCGAAGAGATAAAGTGGCAGTATAATATTTTATAGTTGCAATAAACGACATCGCACGAATCAATCCTCTGTAAAACCCTAACTGGTAGACCTGTGCTTTAGTGTTTTGTTAATTTTTACGACAATTTGACGCTACGAAATCATGTTGTGACAAGCGAAAATTTATAGCTATTACTTTTATGAAAAAAGAATTACTAACGTTAACGATTACATAATATTTACTTACAGCACTAAAGATAAACAGGTATTATTGGAAATCTTGAAGCAATATTACAATAATACTTTTAATGTTCATTTTCAAAATATAGGCTTCCCAATTGCTTGTTTATGTGAAATTAGCATGCCTTGCCAGCTACATATACAAGTATATACCTTTACATGTGTGCTACGTCCCTCCCATTCAGCATGGCTTTGTAACTGGACGGTCGACGATTACTGACATGCTATGCATTTCACAAAATATTTGTAACACACTCAATGATCGTGGTTCGTTAATGGATGTTGTGCACACCGATTTCACTTGTGCATTTGATCACAATATATTAAGGAAGAAGTTTCATAAATTTGGGTTGAATGAGAATTTTCGTTTTCTTATGACTTCTTCTCTGCAAGGATGAAGTAATTATGTATAATATAATGGACTTAAATCCTCCGAAACTATTTTTATACTGGTGTTCGTCAAGGTTCTAACTTGGAACCGGTTGTCTCCTTATTCATTAATGATCTTCTGGAGTCGTTGACATGTCCTGGATTGGCTTATGCGGACGACTTAGAGGATATATATACGCATTGGTGGACCAGATGACACAATTCTCTTGCAGGACAACATTAATTTAATATGGAATTGGTGTCTGCAAAACAATCTGGTACTTAAAATATATAAGTGTTGTGAATTAAAACATTAACAATGACCTTTTACTTTTTACTATCTGTGTAGTCAAAAATTTAAGAGTGTTATTTGACAGTGGTTTAACCTTTGCCAACTATATTGCTGATATCTGTAGATCTGATTCCGCGACCCTTGATTTTTTCGAACATGGAAACGATAAAATATCTCTAATGTTCACTAGTTCGAAGTAAACTGGATTATGCTTCAATAATTTGGCAATCTATATACACTTGTTATAAGGTGCTGGTGGAAAATATGCACCGGCACGTTTTAAAGTTCCTGAAATTTAAGGTTCTTGGGGAGTATTCTCCTGGAAATCATAATCACATTGATTGAATGTTATTTTAGCTTCACAGTCATTTTGTAACTCAATAAACTCCTCTTTTAAATTTTCACTGACACTTTTTACATCTGATAAAAATGGATTAATTATCAAATCCGATGTTCCTGCAAGTCTTTGAATCGTATGATCATATCTTCGATAAGGACTTCAATGTTTCAAGATCAGAATTCTTGAGCATTTCTTCTTTTAATTTCTCTAAAGAAGGAAACTGATGGAGTTCTCGTCAGCAAATATTATTTTTATATAATTTGTCTGTTGATGAAGCACATTGCAACTCCTTTGGCTTTAATAAGGCTGATATTGTTTCCTTGAAGCCTCTGGAGATTTTCATTCATCTTTCCGAATATATTCGAAAGATAAGCCACATTATTTCGTAGTAATTTCAATTAAAAGCATTTGTTTTCAGTGTTTACGTCTGAAAACACCACAATTGTATCAAATAGTTCATAAATTTTTTTTAAACAATTTCGTTTTAATAGCCTTTCGAATTTTTCCTAACTTTCAGGGAATAATCTATCATTCATGGGATGGGACTATACTTTATTGATAGCATTTATAACAATACTCATCGATTGGTAAAGTCTTCCATTAAAATGCTTTGCGGTTAAATGTTGAGGGCGAATGATGCAGTGAATTGTTAGAAGATTTCGTGCAATATTTTTCAATTTTTATACAAAACCACGATAGCGACCAACCATAGCCGGTGTTTCATCAGTAGCACAAGAAATCACATTAGTAAAGGGAATATTTTTTCAGCGAAAAAGCCATCAAATACTGACGAACCATCTTCAACGTTAGTAATAATTTTGTAAATAGCACTTTTTCGATAATTCTTTTGATTTATATAATTGTTTCAGCCTTTACTTGATGAAATTCCATTATAACTATTATCAGGATAAAATAAAACAAATTTTAATGAATTTCACTTTTTAATTGACACTGCAACGATCGTTTCGCTCCAACCTGAGCTTCATCAGACATATAACTAACTTATTTACAATTTTTTTAACACAAGTATACGGTAACAAACACATTTTTTATTTTAAATAGTTGAAGGAATGTACTTTTTATTACTAAAATGTCTATTCACAAAACTTTCACTACGGTTTATACAATACTGTTCTTAAGTAATAAAACTAGGGGTTTACATTATATTACAGGGAGGTAAAGAAATTTTATGGAAAATACAATATGTGACTGTCTGAGTATCAAATAAATAAATTGAGTAAGGGTGAATTATTTGTTTCTAATTGATCATTTAGGATCTTGTCGGTTTTCTTTAATTTATTAATTTCAAGTGACTCTAATAAATTAAGTTTTTTGCCCTTATTTTCTACGTGTAATATTTTAAATTCTTTGTTAAAATTGTGGTTCGTTGAATTAATGTGAGACGCATATGAAGAGTCACTTTGATTATTTCTAAATGAAGAAAAATGTTCTTTGATGCGTATTTCAAACGATCTACCTGTCTGTCCGATATACGTCATAGGGCAACTACCGCAGGTTAACTCATAGACTCCTGACTTTTTATTGTTGTTTGTTAAATCTTTATTGTTTTTTATAAATTTGGATAAATTGTTGTTAGTTCTATACGCTGTATTAATGTCAAACTTTCTTAAATATTTACAAATTTTTGTGCTTGAAGAGCCTATAAACGTGATCATTTTAAATTTTTGGGTGTTATTATTTAATATTGGGTAAACTTGTGATATGGCTTTTGTAAGGAGTTTTTTATTTAAAATGTTATCTATTATATTACTTTTATATCCATTGTTGTCTATTTGTTTAATTAAATTTAACTCTTTCTCGAAATTTGTTTGGTTCAACGGAGTATTGATTAATCTATGTATAAGACTGTGATAAGCCGCTAATTTGTGTTGTATCGGATGGCAAGAAGTGTTATGAATAGTAATATCTGTAGTTGACGGTTTGTGGTAAATTGCAAAGTTACATTTATTGATAATTCTAGTAATCGTTAAATCGAGAAAGTTAATACTATTATTTGTTTCCTGTTCCATTGTAAACTTAATATTGTGATGCAATGTATTAATATAATCAAATAATAAATTTAATTGTCTCTTTGTTCCTATGAAACCTAGTAATATATTCTTTTGATTCTTTATAAAATGTATATAAGCAAGTAGTAGATATTCATTATCACGTAGATTACTCTCATCGTTGTGATGAAAATTTGTTAGACTGCATTTCATCGCGTAGTTGAATTTCGATATCATTGACCATTTTGTCAATTCTTTTTAAAACTGCACTACACAACGTCCATTCGAAATTCTGCAGCGCCCCCTAAATGCTATAAATTTCCACCCCGCCAGGCATCTAAAATGCCAACAAAAGGGCGTTGGCCCCTGGTTAAGAACCACTGACCTAGACTAATTAAGACTCAAAAAATACTTACCTTTCAAATAATACTATACTTTAATGACATTAAAATTACCATAGAATGAAGTATACAGTCTCAAAGCGCCATGGTTTAAATGCGAACATGAAATTATTTCTCTTTATGCAGAACAGGGCTTAAAGAAGAATAAATAATAATAACCATAAGAACAAAATTTTATGAAAATATAAATATTTGTTTGTAATTATATTAAATAGAAATATTACTTGTGGTGGCCATAGAGCCTATTCCACTGCGACCTTTTCGGATCTACTGTGGTTCTTCTTTCATATGTTTCATTAGAGTATATTCTCTTTTAACTTAACATGAACAGTTTTTAGAGAAGAGGCTTCTTGACTCTGGAGTTCTTACTATGGAGTTGCCTGGCTGCTTTGCAATATGCCTGGTAAAGTTGAACTCGACCAGGGCTCTTTTAGCCTATATGTAGTTCTGGTCGTGTATCACCAGCCCCTGCACTCTGTTTTTGGAAATTTTATATAGTTTAGCTGATTCAATATCCCATCAGACAACAAATCTTCCTCTAGGTGTTGACCTTCACAATCTTATGTATTTATTTAGGTAAATGATCCCAGTCCATCCTTGGCTATCTCACCCCATTGCCCATTCTTGACGTTCGGTCCCTTCTCTGGAGTTGTATAGCTTCGCAAATTATTGGTGAAGTCGCGTCTGTAAGCCTGGTTAAAGTCCCTGATTCCATTTTAGCAGCATCTAAAATTATTTCAGAGAGTACAAATTATATTAATTACATATTCAAAATACTGTAGGAAACAGAAACACTATAAATTAAATAAACTGTTGGGTTCAATACTATCATCAGCTCTTAAATGTTAAGCTCAATCTAGAAGTTTTTTTTAAATTTTTTGTCTTCTTTGTTTTTGACAAGATACCTGGGATATTTGAAATATTTCAGGCCTTTTTAACAAAAACACATATTTCGAAGCCAAACAAAATATTTTTCGACGTAATCTACTTGCAACTCAATACATTTGGTCTAACGTTTTTCCCATCCCTTCAAACCACCAGAAAAAAATTAATTATCCAAATCTGAAAAATACTGATTTCGAGCGTTTTAAACCTCAGCATTTGACCCATATTTTTTCCGCCAAGATATTTTTTTCAAATTAGGGAACAGTAAAAGTCATTGGGAGCTAGATCTTGCGAATCCACCCTATGCGGAAGCAATTCAAACCTCAATGTGTTCAATTTTAATATTTCAACCATGCACGTTGGTGTTATCCTAATGAGACAGGATTTTCTTTTTTGCCTTTGGCCTTCAATTTATCTAGCAATGCAGCGTAGTACTGTCCGTTGATTGTTGTACCCTTTGCAAGGTGCCGACAAGAATTATTCCTCGGCTATCTCAAAAAACTGTCGCCATCACTTTTCCTACAGAGAGAACCATTATTGCCTTCGGAGTTGATTCTCCCACCGCAATTCACTGCATTGACTGCTGTTTGGTCTCGGGCGTATAGTGGTCTACCCAGGTTTCATCGATGGTTATTAATCGCCGTAAAAATTTCGGCCAGATTTTTTTTATTCAGGCAACGACACTCGCCCGAGATGTCCGTCTGTATGAGCTTTGGTCGATCTTCAATAAACGCGGCACCCATCACGCGGATAATTTTCTCATATCTAAATGTTGATGTAAAATCTTGTGGACTCGCTCAGATGATATCCCACAAACCTTAGCTATATCGTCAATCGACGATCTTCCATCACAGTTTGATCTACTACATCCACCATTTCGTCAGTTGTAGCAGGTTTCGGACGCCCGGAACGTTTCTCGTCTAAAATGTTGGTACGACCACGTTTGTACTCGGCTACCCAATGTTTTATCGTAAATGAAGTGGAAGCTTCACCGAATACAGAGTCTAAATCATTTTTTATTTCCTGAGTCTGTTTCCCTTCCAAATGAAGGAATTTTATCACTGCGCGATACTCAAGTTTCTCCATTGTTGAACTACAATGTGAACTGATAACTATAGAAACGTACCATAGACAAATTAATTATCAGTAGGACTTGCAATTTTGACAGTTTACATATGTCGAGGTCATCTATAGGACCGCGAAAGAATTTCTTTTCTATAATTACTTTATGTCGGTAAGGCAGGAAACACTTCAAATATCTCTTGTAATTGTATCAAATAGAATCAATATCTCTTCCTACTGTGCTGATATGCGAAAATAAACTTACTTTTTAAATTAAATTGAATTTAATTGAACATATACTGAACAAAAATAAGGAAAAATGTCTTTTATTTGAATAACAATAATGTAAATAAGAATAACTTGATTACTTAGAAATTTAAATACGTATTCTTAAAAGTCTAGATGTAGAACAGTGTCTGGCTGAATCTGTAATAAATTTAAAACTATAACTTTCAAGCATGAATTAAGTATACATGGCGCAATTTTATTTTAACTTACAAAATTATATAATTTTTTATGTTTGCTTACATAAGTTTTTGGTTATTCGCAAAAGTTTGGGATTGAAGCATTTCGAGTATATGCATACAAGGATATCTATGCTAACAATAAAATCAAATCTTTATATTTTACATTTAAGGAAAACAAGGTCCAGAGATAAATTCTTAAATTTATTGTAGTGTATGTAATTGGTCCTTTAATTTAAATAGGATGACAATTTTTTGAATTAAAAACTCATTCCAAAGTACTACGCTCGAATAATAAGATTTAACACACTGTATATCAGTGTTGATTATAGAAACATGTCTTTTCCCAATAAAAAGTAATGTTGAAAACAATATCCTGAAATAAAACCATAATGAAAAAGAGTAAATATCTAAGTATTGCTAAATGTTATCTAAATCCATCTTGCTATTTTGCACTCAGTACTATTTGCAATAAAACTTTGAATTGAATTGTCGTTTATAGAACTTGTGTTAAACTAAGGACGGAATTTATTAATTAATTCATTGGTTCTTAAATATGTACTTAATGACGCAGACGAACTATTTTATTCTAAAATTTATTTGGGCGTAATTTTATATTGAGTTGCATTGTTTTCCTAAGGTATATTGAGCTTTCTCTGGTATTTTACGCGAATTTTATATAACCCCAAAGTATTAGGATAACTTTTTGTCAGCACTTTTTTAGTTTTTGGGAACCCACTCATTCAGCCTCTTCAGATTACGTAACGATGGGCCAAAACAAAAGAGGTCGTTAGGCACGTTCGGCGCTATACCAATTGCTATATGTAAATGAAAGCTTCAAACCGGGATTAAATTCGGTAAGTCACGCGAGCTTTCAAGCGTTAATGATACCATAAACTACCTGGATTACTGGCGGTTACAAAGCTAATGCCGTGTAATAGGCCTTGTTATGGAGTGCTGGCCCGCTGAGTCCCAGTAACTACTTATGTATGTGTATGTGTTTGCTTACGTGTGTGTGAGCGTCTTCCCGAACATTTCGTCCTTGTTGTACGCCATAGACGCAACGATAATTTGATAATATAGGTGTATTGTTATTAAGATCATTTACCTTGATACGACTATCAAGCTGAACGTATCCATGATAATAGGCAATTCAGTTTTCGCATATTTAAAACAATTGTATTCGATATGGTAAGTTAATATCGTTTAGGGAGATAAAAATACATTTTAGCGCACACGTAGCATTAGCAGAAATTCTGAAATTAATATATAAAAAAAATAAATTGCAAATATCCAAATTTTTCATTATATATTTATCATATTCCAATGCTCCTATAATTGGTGTTAAGTTATTGTGGGATGCCAAGGTATAGATTAATTTTATAGAGTTACAACAAACATATTTTTGACAAAATACTTTATGAAAGCTCATTGAATTAAAGCATATCAATATTACCAGTAGGAAATATTAGTCTTGCAATATTAACATAAAATAATACACGAATACTTTTACATTTGAATAGTATTAATAATGAATGTAATTCATATTAATAAATGCAAGGAAAAGGTAATTATACTGACAGTAATTAATATTCTGTGAGTATTGTTTATTATATTTGGAATTAAACGACTTCCTGTAGAATCGTATGAACAAAATAAAAATAAATCAGTAATAAAATTGGTTTTCGCTAAATGTAGTTCTGTAAAATATGCAATTACTACTATTATTTAATTTAATTTCTGCTACTTACGGCCGTTTGCACCGGTTGTAGTTAAGTATTAATTAAAATTTAACTAGGAGTTAAATGGGAATTATGTTTGCACCGTCTGTCTAACTACAAGTTAAGTGTTAAACTAATAGTTAATTTTAACCCACACAATATGTATGGATTAAAGTTGTAATTAACTTTTCTATAATTCTATTGGTCGACGGCGACTGGAAAATACGTCATATTTTGGCAGATGACAACTATCGTACGAGTTGTGATTTTTTAAAGAAAAGTTAGTTTGTGTTGTCTTTATTTGAATGATTCTTTAATTGTTTTTTGTTTATGTTTTGATGTATATTAAGGAATATTTTTGCCTGTGGATTATATAATAGAAATTTGATAATAATTAACAGGATGTTATGCGACTTTGATATCGTGGAACCAGATGAAGATGATTTACTCCCTTTCAACTTGATAGTATTTGGTATTCCACGTCAAATTTATCAACGAAACCATTATTTTGAAACTATGGATGCAAGCACTTTTAGGAAAAGGTTTCGTTTGAGTAAAGAAATTGTACTGCAAGTTCTTACTGAAATTGAACATAATTTGCAATTTCCACTAGACACGTAAATATATTTTAATATATTATATCTTATAAATTTCAAAGTAGTATATTATGAAAATTTTAGAAACAACTGTGTCTTGCCAATGGATCAACTTTTAACTTGCTTACGATTGTATTCAACAGGAGGGCATTTAGACAGTATTGCTGATTTTGCAGGAATGCATTTTTCAACAGTGTCTAGAATTGTTGTAAGGGTTTCAGAAGCAATAGGATCTTTATCTAGAAATTATATATGTTTTCCACATAACGAAAATGTCATACGGAAGACACAGCAAGATTTCTTCAACATTGCTGCATTCCTAAAAGTCATTGGAACAATTGACTGTTCTCATTTTAAGATAATGTCACCAGGTATACAATGTTCACTCTCGAATATATCGTACTTGTTTACACATTATATTACAGGTGGAAATGATCCAGACATTTTTAGAAACCGGAAAGGTTATTTCTCAATAAATGCACAATTTATTTGTGATGCTAATTTAAAAATATTAAATACAGTTGCTCGTTGGCTTGGAAGCTGTCACGATAACACAATTTTTAATAGCAGTGCTATAAAGCAACAGTTTGAAAATAATCGATACAGAGGTTGCTTCTTATTAGGTACTTTATTGTATTCTTTTTATTTTAAGGTATGATTAAAGTTCGATTTTTGCTGTTTAGGAGATAGCGGATATGCTAATAATACATATTTAATGACACCATTATTAAATCTAGTTACGGATGCCGAACAATTATATAATGAAAGTCACATACGCACAAGAAATTGTGTTGAAAGGCTTTTTGGGGTCTTCAAGAGACGCTTTCCAATATTAGCATATGGTTGCAGGCTAAAACTTGAGACATTTATGACAATAATAGTAGCTGCTTCAGTGCTGCACAATATTGCCATAATTAATAACGATGAAGCAGCTCCAGCTTTACCAGAAGAGCTGGAGGATCATAATTTAAACCAAATGATTGAAATATTTTCAAAATAGATTGTAAATGAATTAAATAAACTGTTACTTGTTTTTAAAGTTTTATTTGAATTTGCTTTTCATAATTTTTTAAATTATTTTTTTTTTTAATTTTAAAATATCTCAAACTTTTTTAAGTACAGCAAGTTGTGTTACTTTTATTTGTATATCAAGCAGTGCAGATCTTATCTTCCATTCATGCTCTTCTTGCATGTGCTTGATGATGAGTTCATGTTGCTCTTTTTCGAATAATTTTTTAGCTTCAAAATTATCTCTTTCAGCTTTTAAACGAATTAATTGAAGTTCCAAAACTTCTTTTTTAGTTTGAGCAACATCTTCATATTGTGTGACCAAGCTAGCAGTTTTTGTTGTGCAGGCATTCCGAGACATAGTGGGTTTTTTTGGCGGAGTTCCAACATTTAAACTAGGGTGAATGGGTCTTTTCAATTTCTTTGGTGTATAAGTGTCCCAAGAAATAATATCATCTGTCTTTTTCTGAAAAAAAATATAATCCTTATATTTATGTTCTTATTTTTTACAATAATAATCTTACTTCTGTTAAATTGTATGTCTTAAAAACTTTATTTGCTTGTGAATTTTCAATAGTCTGAAATAAGAACAGCGTGGATTATAGAACGACATTGCTAATAAATCTATATTTAAATTTTATGAACATTATTATGTAAACTTACATCTAATTTATCTGTAGATATATAATCTATTTCATAGTTTATATCGTTAGAAGCATTACTGGCACTTTCCTAAAATAAAACAAGAAATTAGTTACATTAATAGTCTTGATATAATAATTAATACCTTAGCATCGCCATCAAATTTATTAGTTACACCGAATACGTTTTTTTTTATTAATTATGTCCAGTGTTAGATTAAATAGCGGATCATCTAAAACTTTTTCACTTTTACCACCACCAGTTTTCAACAAACTACATCTTTCACTTGCTGCTTGTTTCCTTGTAACTTTTTTTTTATTTGTATAAAATCTTTTTAAAATTTCAGCAGATCTGTATACAGAAGATGCAGCATTAAACTCACGTTCTACCATTTTCCAGGCATTTTCCTTCCAAGAAGTACCACCTGTTTCTTTATTTTCTATAATATGTTTATATTTGTTGATTATATTTAAGCATACCAGCTTTTATTCTTCAGAAAAATTTGCAGATCGCACTCTCATTGCCATATCTATTTGTATATTCACAAATCTATAAAAAAAATTTTAGTAAACATTGCGGTATCAGTTAATAATATTATAAAATGATTTGGTAATGCTTTCTATAAAACATATTACATTTTAAAATTTGTTTTAATTAAAAATAAACTTACCTGATGTAAAAAAAAAAATTAAATTCCCAAAGTTGACAAATGACAACACGCAGTGTACGAAACGTAATTTATAAATACTACAAAATCTCTAAAGTAGCATAGTACCAACATACATTTTCAAGATTTAATTGCTAGTTAACAAACTAGTAATTAAAATCCACTGGTGCAATAGGATAGTATTTAAACTAATAGTTAAATTTAACTATTAGTTAGTTAAACCAAATGTTAATATTGTACCGGTGCAAACGGCCCTAAAGTGAATCCAGACTGTTAAATTATTAGTTGCACTGTTCCATATATACACAGTGATCATTTAATCTTGTTACTGACACATATGCAACCATGGCAGTACTGAAGTATATCCGTCTAGATAATTTATTAGTTAACTACAATAGCTACTCATTAAAAGCAAAATGCATTATATGAAAATTTATACCGTTGAACTTGCAGTTGTTTAAAAGTTTTAGTCAGTAATTAAATAATTGTAAATAAAGTAATTGTAACAATTTTGATTTTACCATATCATTTACTGTATCTATTTATTTTTAATAATTCATGGAAATATCAAAATTCATATTAAAACATTGCTAATAAATATCATTAATAAAAATTGCTAGAGGTGTTGACCCTTATGCTCGATACAAAGATTAATTCTTCTTTTCATATTCTCAAACACGCGAGATATAGTTTCTGGTGTAATTCCCAGAATTTCTCTAGTTATTGCGCCTTGAAACTCTTGTGAATTGTGAATTTTATTATTAAATACTTTATTCTATAGATATCCAAATAAATAAAAGTCTGAAGCTGTTAAGTCAAGTGATAATGAAGGGCATGGAGCTCGCCTAATAATTCCATTTAGATAAAACTACTGTAAATAAGTTATTATTGTACCAACAGTATGTGCATGTGATACATCTTATTAGAAAAAATCATGCTGGAATTCATCAGTATGGACTTGATCCAAAAATTGTACAGTGCAGTAATGGTTGATAATAAGCAAGCAGTAACTGTTGCTAATGTTGCCTTACAGGGGTATTTGTAAAGCTGGTTTCTTACTGCTTTGTGGATAGTTTCTAACGACAACTCTAAAAATTTACATATTAGTTTATATTCATCGTAAACTGAAGAGAAATTTGTCATTACCCGTCTCTAATCACAATTTTCGCCAAGATTTTTTTGAACCATTAAGATAATGACGTTGATATTATTTATAAAATTATGTCTATCAAATTCATAATATGGAAGTTTTTCAATAAATTTCTCCACACAAGATTGATGAACGTAACTCCAAATTTCATCTTCATTGCGAACAGCACTTCGATATTGGGCCATTAATATCAATACGTTCTGCTCTGAAGTGCACCATGGTGTGATATTAATCCAAAAATGTATGGATTTTAAGACCAATAATAATTGAAAATATTTAAATGACTATAGCATAAAATACAAAAAGGAAAAATAAATAATAGAAAATGAACAATAAATGAACGCCTCCTATGAAGATCTAAGGTGATTCATAGTGCGTTTCTGGTGTAACATTGTAAAGATGTGGTTTAATCTTATGTAAAGAAAATCATGAATTTTAGGTTATGGTGACCTACTAAAAGTGACGACAAATTGCGGTCAAACAAATAAGCACGCACTACTATACTACTAATAAAACTTGGATATTATTGACCAACAATCCGCAATTCCATAATAATAACATTATCACTATTATCATCAGAATTTTCTTAACTCATCAATTTTATTTTTCTAAAAATAAACGAAGGAAATTTTTATAGTTTTGCATAAATATATAAGCTCCAACCTCTATCCTAAAATACGAATGCATTCTAAAACTTATTAAAACAATTCTGAAATCGTTCTAAAAAAGTAGATAAGTAAGATGAAGAGTTTTTAATATCAGAATTTGAAAATAAATAACGATTTTCTGTACTCCTATTCTTCAACAGAAATTTAGAAATATATTTCTTTAAATAATCTTTCCCCCCTTTCTTCTAAGCTATGGATTCTTAGATTTACATTATTCGTCGGGAGCTTAGCATCAATCAAACACGAGCAAGTATTCGATGAAGACGAATGGGATGGTGTTGACATCAAAGAGACCTTTTTAAGATCAAATAGATATCCAGAATAACACTCCGGGAATCAAATGAGTAGTATAGTATCTTAAGAACATCAAATATTTATTTATTTAAATGTTTGTTTAGAAGAAGAGATTCTTTTATGGCCAATATACAAATAATGACATACAGTTAATGGTAAGAAATAAGAAAGAGCTATTGTTAGTGATGCGATCCTTTATTCATGTAGCAAGTAATATGAGCCTTGAGATGAACGAAAAAAAAAATAAATGCCAATTGAAGGTAGTCTGAAAACTGTGTTAAAAGAGACACTCAGAATACAAATCAATGACGGGGAGGTCTTGAGCTTTGATGACATTGATAACTGCATGTATATAGGAGTATTAATAGATAACAAATGTTATGAGACCGTAGAAATAGACTTAAGACTGGCAAAGAGTAATAGATGTGCAAGAGAATTAAATGATATATATACACATGGCAGATACTGACAGATGGCTGCGAGCGATGGGCAATGCATAAGAAAATACTATAAAATAATAAGAAATTGAGATCCAGGAGAGAAGGGTACTCGATGGGAAGAAGACCGACGAACGATAGAACAAACTAACTAATGAAAAAATCTACATTTTATATGGAGAAGGTCCTATAACACAGTTCATCAAAATGTTCCGACTCCAATGGCTCGGCTATCTTGACAGATTGGAAGACTGCAGACTGATTAAGAATATAGAATGGAAATAGTCAGAAAAGAAGAGAAGGAGGGTTAACCAAGGATTTTCTCCTTAGTTAACTAACTTTAATAACCAATTGGCCAAAACATCAATGCAAACACAATAATACATACAGGCTCAATTATATATTCTTTTGTGAGTTTATCTACATACCTGATATATAAGAAGCTAAGTATTAAACTTTACAAACAATAATTTGCGACTGAATACGTTCCGATAAATGTTCGATAATTACTAATTGTTCTCTAGTGCAAAACAGCATTTTTTTGGGGGGTTTCCATAGCTCAAAGATTGCCAAATAATGAACGTACGGGCACTGATTTCAAACATTGCAATAGTTTTTTCCGTCACTTTAATTTTATAGGATTTATAGGAGAGGGTGCATCTGGTATCCAAACTCCAATATAACGAATGAGGAATTTAGTTTTCTCTCCTTGTACAGAAGTAAATTCCCTACAATTGCGTATAACAGCCCAACAGCTTGTTCGCAGATAAGGCGACGATGTCAATCTGGATAACAAACGTAACCCTCTTATCGAACAGAACCCAAAAATCTTTAGCGAAGTTGATCTGTATTAACGAAGTGGCATGTAATGAATACTCATGTTTAATTAGGTAGTTTTGTCATGTTTAGGTTATGGTTATACATTATTGCAAATTCATTATTAATTGCTCTCGCGTCTATCATTAATATTTTTAGGTTATTATACCAAAAAGTTACAATCACTCATATCTTTAACTGGCGTTAAATCATTAATATATACGAGGGATGTCCAGTTCCAAAGGTACGTTTTACGCGGCACACCGCCTACGTCGCTCCAATCAGGTTGAAACTTGCACTCATTTTAGATGCGAATGGGTACTGCATGGGTAGCTATTGTCATTACCTTAGGTTCAGTACAATGTGTGCAGTGACAGATGCACAATGTCGGTTCCGATCGAAACATACTCCAAGTTTGAAGTACGAGCGGTCACTTGTTTTTTGCATGCAAATAATGAAACACCTACCGAAATTCATAAAAAAAATACTGAACTGAACTTACGGAGAAGGCGTTATGAGTCGAAAACAAGTTAGTGTTTGGTGTAAACAGTTCAAAAGTGGACGCACAGCTCTGAACTATGATCCCGAAGGTGTGCGAAAAAAACCATCAACAACGAAAACGGATGAGAATCAATTAAAAGTCGAAACATTGATTCGAGAAGATCGTCGGTTGAAAATACGGGAAATTGCTCTACTGATCAGCTTTCCTAAATGCTCTGTTCATGAAATCGTATCTGAATTACGCTATCCAAGAATATCCGCGAGATGGGTACCAAAATTGTTGACCGACCAACACAAAATGCAACGAATGGCGGCGGAAATGGAATTTTTAACGCACTATCGTCAGGAAAACGGATTTTTAGAGTTTATAGTTACAGGAGACGAAACGTGGATATACCACCATACACCCGAATCAAAAACAGACTCAATGTCGTAGAAGCATCCGTGTTCACCAACATCGAAAAATTCAAAGTTCAGCAGATTGCAAAAAAAGAAAATGGCAAATGTGTTCTGGGATATGCAAGGCATTTTTATCATAGAGTTTTTACCAACGAAAACGACAATCAGCAGCGATATTTATTGTCAAACTCTCGAAAATCTTCACTAAGCCATTCGACAGAAACGAAGATGAAGATTGACGAAAGGAATCAGGTTGTTGCATGACAATGCATGACCGCACACCTCAAATCAGACGAAGGCCTGGCTTCAGAAACACAATTGTGAAGTTATTGGCCATCCGCCCTATAGTCCAGAACTGGCTCCTTCTGATTTTTATTTGTTTGGGCCGTTGAATGCTCATTTGTTCGGTAAAATATTTGAAGACGACGACAAACTTCAAAATGAAGTAGGGCAGAATTTAATAAATTTTGATCGCACCTCTTACGAACAGGATATACAGAAGCTTATGCCTCGCTGGGATAACTGCCTTAACATTGGCGGTGATTATGTTGAAAAGCAGCTTAAAAGTTCACGCTTTTACTTAGTGTATATTTGATTTCTATAAATAAAGTAGTTTGTTTGTAATTCACAAATTTATCTTAGTAACCGGACATCCCTCGTATAATAAACAGAAGCGTATTCAAATTTGAGCCTTAACTCACACACATGGTTGCTTGAAAATAATAATAAGTGTGACCACTATAACACACAAATTGTTTTCTATTATGTAGATACGAGTAAAAACATATTTTCAGTGTGTTGTTGAACCCAAATGATTTTAATTTATTCGGTAATATCAAATAATTAATTTGGTCAGAAGCCGTAGAGATGTCTGTATAAACACCGACAAACTGTTCATGTCGGTCCAATATATGTACCATATACATACCACGCTATTTATAATTTGAGCTCAATTCTTTAAGATCCACAATCTTTTAATCATTTAAGAACACGCAAGGTTAAATTCCTCAGGTGTTCAGGTTGTAAGTAAAAGTAAGAAGTTGCATATGTTTTACTTTTAACACTTATTTTAAAATATTGTAACTATGTTTTCCATTTAATTTAAACATCTGCATGTAATTCATAAATACAACACATAATATTTCAATTGCAGATCCTCATTCTTTACACTTAAAGTTAAAGTTATTGTTTATTGCGTAATTATGTTCTCTTCTTGAATATTAAAATAGTTAAATAGTTACATATAATAAATCTTTTAATCCCTGTTCTTTAAATATATTCGACAACATTCAAAAAGGACACTCAATTTAAATAGAAAATATTAAATAAAACTTTGTTGAACTTCGTAATCTAAGTCAGTTCTTGATGTACACACATTAATTTCATAGCGCTAAAGTGGATGTTATTATTATTTAGGGCAATTGTCTGGATATTTCATAATCTTGTTAAGTTCAAGCACGTCGTGACGATGGGGTGTACAACTTGTTTATGAAATTACTTACACTGCAGCCGCATTAATTTGCTCTGAAAAGTCGCTACTGAACACGTTTTATTATTAACTACAATTTGTCTGGCATACGCAAATCACTCACGTAAATTTTCATGTCATCATAGTGTGGTCTATACGGTGCCAAATTTTCGCCCGGAAAAGAAAAATGAAAACAAAAAAGATGTAAAGAAATTTCGCCTCAAGCGGATTTACGCGGCTGTTAAATGATACTAAATGCCAGAAGCATTTTTATGAATCGTTTAATACGTCTCGTTCATGACTAAGATGTGCAATATTTGTCGGGATTTGCAGAGGTGGAATTTGGTATTATGTTGTTTGCGTTTTTTTAACAGTGGACTGAATATATTCCGAACCTAAAATGGGTGGACTGTACAGTTAAAAACATGTCTATGATAGGTAATGAGATATTTCTAATTTAGTAGCATCTACATGTTTTTGAACATAGATGGTGTTAAACGTGAGTTTGTTAATTTGTTCCACCAAATAATTTAAAAGAGTCGCTTTGTTTCATATCCAAGTTATTGCCAATTCTAATACTTTTCTGAAATTTGTTCATTTATATATTTTATAGTTATTTTCTGCTGTAATAGAAACATTGATTAATGTAAATCGTTTCTGATTAGGTAAGCTTTTGCGTATCAAGCCTTATCTTTGTATAGTAGCTAGTATCAAGGGGCATAGTGCTCACTAAAACACATGAGTTACCTATAAATGGATAGCCATACTACAATAAAAGCTCTCATACGAGGGGCAAGCTGAAATTATTGAGAATAAAAGACACGGTTAATATTTTCTAGGATTTTCTTTTAAATATGCTCTCTTCAGCAATGATATACTTGACCATTCTATCCTTCTACTGTTGAAAAGCTCCAAACCAATTTTCTTTCTGAATGCCTTCAAAATAAGCGTGAATTGCAGTATCAATCTCTTCTTCAGACGAAAACCTTCTACCCCCCAAATAGCGATTAAGCCCAAAATAAAGCCAAAAGTCACACATTGCTAAATCAGGTAAGTACAGTGGATGTTCTGTTACTTTTATACAATATGATCATTTATATTTACCCCCTAGCAAGCCATGAAATTATTTCTTGAAAATATCGTGTTGGTAGTGACAAATAAAATACATCTGTCATTATGTGTATGTTCTGATAAATAAAACTCATCTGTCATTAATGTATTTATTAATTGACACTTAAAAATATGTTTACAATAAATCATAAAGTTTTTCTGATCGAATCATACTTTAGGAATGGTGTAAAATTAGAAAATGGAGAATGGTCGTACTCCTTGCAGCCTTGTATAGAAGAATTTCGGGCAGAATTTCCAAATTTTCCAACAACATATGACAGTTTGCGGCAATTAATTCAAAAGTCAGTGGTTAAATTCTGTGAAACAGGGTCTGTGTCTCGAAAACCAGGTGCTGGTAGACCACTAAAGCGGACAGTTGAAAATATAGCAGATGTTGAGGGACGAATAAATTAATCACCTAAGAAATCGATTCGTAAGCTTTCACAACAAACACAACTGTCATATGGGACCTGCCAGAGAATCCTTAAAAAAGACTTACAAAAATTTCCATACAAATTTCATTGCGTGCAAGAGCTTTTACCAATCGATCATGTAACCAGAGTTAATTGTCAGTGGTTCTTAGGTACGATTAATAACGATGACGTTCTTGACAAATCCTTCTGGTCCGATGAAGCATGGTTTCATTTATCAGGATATATAAATAAATAAACAATGCGCGTCTGGTCTAGTGAAAATCCACATGAAATTCTTGAAACACCCTTGCATTCACAAAAAATAGGCGTTTGGCTTGCTGTTTCTCGTAGACGGATTATCGGTCCAATATTCTTTAATAATACGATAAATGCATAACGATATCGTAATAATTTATTGCTACCATTTGTAAATCAATTACATGATGATGAGCTCCGCGAGGGATATTTCCAGCAAGATAATGCAACAGCCCATAAGACAAGAGAAACGATGGAATTATTGCATGAATTCTTTGATAATCGAATAGTAGACTTTCCACCACGATCTCCGGATTTAACAATTATGGACTATTTCATTTATCCACATCTAAAAAATAGAGTATTTACGAATCGTCCACATACAATTGAAGAACTTACTAATGCTATCCGAAATGTCTGTGAGGAAATTACACCACAAAATTTAAGGAATGCCTTCAATAATATGAGACGAAGAGTTGCGCTATGCATAGAAAATGAAGGAGCTCACTTTGAACATTTATTGTAGCTGTTTTTATTATTAAACATTATATTTTTTCAACTGAAACGTTTGTATGTAATTATTTGTCAAAATGACAAAACCTAATCTGTCATCAGTATAAAATAACCTATGTCACACGCACGCTGCAAAATAAGTTAACTTAAATTATGGAACCAACTTAAGTTTAAAATAGAAAAATGTCATTGCCTTCTAGAGGGTGGAAATATATGATCATACGGTATTTTTCCCAGACTAAAACTGGAGAGTTAAAACTGCCGCATGCCACGATGCATTATCATGGTCGAGCATAATTCCCTTGTCTGGAACTCTACTGAACATTTCAGGCAAACATTTATCAGTGTACCATTTCGCTGTAACTGTCTTTTGTCCATCTAGCTTAATTGCATTTACTAAGCCCGCACTTCTGAAGAATACCACATACATAACTTTTTTCATAGCTCGCTGCTTCTTAGTCATTGTAGGAGCTTCCTCATCTTCGTGAATCCATACACAACCCTCTTGGCGGGTAAGAAAGTCATAAAATGAAATATAAACTTCGTCACCTCTCACAATTTTGTAAAAAAAATGGTGCTCGCCATTATTTAAAAATTTAAAGTTTTATGGCAAATTATTGCACGCTCTGCTTTTTGGAAATCAGAAAGATAATGCGGCACAAAACGACTTACTTTCTTTTTTAAATGCAGATCGTCTATGATTGTTTTAACAGCTGAAGATCCAAACTTGAGTTGATGCTTTATTACCACATAAGTGACTTTATTGTCCTCTTCAATTATTTTTTTTACAGCAGCAATGTTTTTGTCGGTAACAGCTGTAGGAGGACGCCCTGTTCCTTTTTGATACCGAACAGAATTCCTTTAGCGTTAATATTCCTAACACCATCGATAAATTTTAGCCAAGGAAGGTGCTTGTTCACTAAAAACTGAATCTAAATTCTCTTTGCACTCATGAGCAGTTAATCCTCTTTTAAAATCATAAATTATCATTCGAAAGTGCTCTCTGACAACAAAACGTCAAATGACAGATAAGGACTTGCTCTAAATAAACACTGTATGCTTGTTTTTCACAGTCTACTAGATTTTCTTATAGCCAATAAATTCAGCTTATCTCTTGTATAACGTAGCTAAGCAAATTTTTTGTAAAGTTTTTTTGTTGCTGAAATAAAATAGAAATGTTATACATAATCGACGAAAGAAGTCAAATGCACAAACGATCGCTGTATATGTTGGTGGAGATGTTATGGTATGAACTGGATTATAATATGTAATCGACAAAAGAAGTGGGTATAAACTGCACAGTATTATGATCTCTAAATGGAAATCATAAAAACATCTAAATTCTCTTTGCACTCATGAGCAGTTAATCCTCTTTTAAAATCATAAATTATCATTCGAAAGTGCTCTCTGACAACAAAACGTCAAATGACAGATAAGGACTTGCTCTAAATAAACACTGTATGCTTGTTTTTCACAGTCTACTAGATTTTCTTATAGCCAATAAATTCAGCTTATCTCTTGTATAACGTAGCTAAGCAAATTTTTTGTAAAGTTTTTTTGTTGCTGAAATAAAATAGAAATGTTATACATAATCGACGAAAGAAGTCAAATGCACAAACGATCGCTGTATATGTTGGTGGAGATGTTATGGTATGAACTGGATTATAATATGTAATCGACAAAAGAAGTGGGTATAAACTGCACAGTATTATGATCTCTAAATGGAAATCATAAAAACATTGAGTTTAGTCGAGTTCATATTTTGATATTGTTTGTGAAGTGTTGATTCGAGCTTCTTTAATTTTTTAATTTCTTTTGATAATTAATGATTCAAAGATTACCTCTAACAATAGAATAAGTAAGCAGGTATGTATGAAAGTGTTGATATTGTAACAAAGTTAGGAACCAACTAAAGCCTTTGTGAAGGATTCATTGCGTACTCTTCTGACCAAACTGCTTCGAAAAGGCTTTACATAAATCATATCGTGCTGCAAAACGCATGAGTTTGTTTAAATGATGATATGTGACGTCACAACTTGTATTACAGTGTTAAAGATCGCAATGTATCGTAATATGCCCAAACAATCGTTTCATTCGTTAGAAGTACAAACTGGAGTTTATTTAGGTTGACGTATTAATGTGTATATATTTATTGCCAACACTATAATGAAGAGAAAATTTTGAGATAAGTTTCGAACCGTGCCGAACCCATCAGTGACTACACAAAAATTCATTAAAATCGACTTTTTTTAAACAAATCGGAAGATGCAAAAATTTGCCAAATTGTTCTTTCTTTGCCTTGAACTAAAGTCAGTAGGACATACGAGATTTTTTGTGGAGATGGTTGAATAGACTAATACACTAGATCTATTGAGGAAAGTCTTGTCATTACTATAGCGTGAAATACTACAAAGAGTACCACCTGTGATGGTGATTGTATATATTGTAAGTATGCCAGAAATTTATAGAACTGCTGTCGATGACCGCCGGTATGCGACATTCTATTAAATGAAGAACTTTATCAAATATACTGCATATACATACTTCGCTTTTATTATTTCTAAACTACTTTAGCAGTAAAATCAAGCAATTACTTCAATTTAATTTTTAAGTAGTGTGTAAAAGAATGTAGCGACGAATGAAGTAGGGAATGAAATGTCGAAAACCAAACAAAATTGTTGAATGATCATATGATCTGGTAATTATGTAATTATTAATTACTTCAATATATTTACTGTAATTAGAATAGTTTATTTCTTTTTAATATTCAAAGCGACGATTTAATAATCTAAACGTGATGATCTACCCGTTAAAAAAATTTCTTGAATGTTTCCTTCATTTCATGAGTCAAATCTTTTGAGTTTAGAAAAAGAATATTGTTGAAGCCTCTCTGGTTTGAGAAGCTTTTCGCTATGCATAGTTTTCAGAATAAAGGACTCGTTTGTGAACTTTTATTCTACTCTCTACACAACTATATTATTAGATAAAAGATACTTGTTATGTATTTTAAGTTTATTTTGAATAGCTGAGCGAATGCCGAGTTTTTGTCTAGCTCGATGCTTCGTTGGCACTAGTCTTGATTGGTTTTTTGTATCAGGTAAATTATGGGGTCACATTTACAATTATTCCTACAAGGTAATAAAATTAAACTAAAGCTTATTGTTTGAAATCTGGAATATTAATCAATTGACATATGAAATATCCCTCAATGAACAGTACAAAGAGGGCTATAAACTGTAAGCGTAAAACCCATAATAGACCTTTACATTCAAATACGCCTTCGCATATTTAACAGAAATAACAGGCACGTAACGGGCCACAGTACTACATCTATTTATTATATTAAATAAATTAGGAAGCTTTAAGTACATAATTTGGATATTTCAGCATTTCGCATGGATTATAAAGATATGTAATTAACACTGAATAGCAATTTGTATGACCCAATTGCTTATTATGTGTACAATATACATTGATGCATATGAATTTAACGAAAGTATTGGTTAAATATAACATGCTAAGCTAAATCTATGTAGAACACAAAACAATTATGAATATTATTGTTTTGCATTGAATATATGGATTTACGATGTAAAGCAAATGTTCATATTTGTGTCTTAAGTTTTTTTAACAAATATGACAAAGAAAAATTTAAAAGTTGTCGAATTTGTGGCCCAACAGAAATGCATTTCTTAATTTTTGCATCACTTAATATACGAAATTTGTCACTTAAGTACTTAAAAACCTGTCTATAGTTCATGCCATTGATAAAATTTTTCGTCGACAAATTTTATATGAAGGAGTGGAAGAACATCTTTTGGGTCTACAAAAAAGCTCGGCCAGAGTCCAGAGTTAATATTTCTTGCGAAATAGTCTTCTTAAGTATAATGTAATTTTCTCTACCCTACTGTCCCATATACATAAAAAGGAACAGTATTTAGTGTACCCCATTTCTAAAAGTGCAGCGATGACTTTTAGAACACCAAATATTTGCCACTTGTGTTCAGCAAATTTGAGCGAGCCGAGGAGGGCTGTCATATTTACGTAAGTATCTTTCATGCGAAATGCATGAACAATAAGAATAGAAGGAAGACGGTTGCCGCTGTGAACTAATGCAGCTTTCTAACTAGGCTTGTCTATAATGTGAGACTCTGACATCACGTTGGTGAAGATTCCATTACGGTAGTCTTGACCCTAGAAATTCTGCCTTTCTCTTTCATAAGATCACTCACTTTGCTTGACTCAGTCTGTGCGGTTTATCATCTTTTTCCTCAAAATCAAAGTCATGCGATGTGTAAGGCTTGTTCTTCTTCTTTCCACATTGTCTTCATTTTATACTTCAAGCTCATAATTTTGGGTAGGAGTAAGAACTGGTAATCCATTTGGGATTTAAGTTGTTCCTCTTTTCTTCATTGACCACCTGCCTTCATAGCTGGAGTCAAGCAGAAATAGCAGCCATTTGTAAAGTAAGGGATCCTCAACTAAAATGATGCTTAAAAGAAGTCTTCATAAGTTGCGTCAGTTTGCGTTTCTGTGACGAAAATGTTATTTCACCACAAACAAAGCAATAATTATTCACTAAATTTACATATTTTCGTGGTATTTTGATTTAATAAATTTTACACTTCTAAAGCACTTCAAAATCAGAAATTGTTCACTAATTCCAACAAAAACAATATGAAACTCACAGTCACAGCAACAGTAATTATTTTTATAACCTATAAACAGCTGGAGAACGTTGTGTTTTGTCACTTCACAGGTGTGATAACTCCCAAAAAGAAAATTTACCGCAAACTGAAAATGTTGCCTCTGAAGAATGTCATGTTACTGTAGCTCCAAAGCAAGAGCTAATCAATCATTGTTATTCTAATTTTTTAATTGAGGAGGTGGAAATACATAAGAATCAGCTATTTTTGAACCCGAAACATTTCCATTGTTGGTCAGTGTTATTATTTATCCGAGCTGCATTAAGATATATTTCATATTATAAGAAATAGAGCTTTCATTATGACCTTCTTTTACAACATACGCTAGCTTGCTTCTAATACTTATAGATTTGACAGGGTATTAAACTTAGTTAATCAATTTAATTTTTAGTTGCCTTCCATATTTTTACATAATTATGTGCTGCGCATGTAATGCAGAATTACGCTAGGTCACGTTCATATTTACTAATTTGATTTTTCTAGTACATAACTTTGAGCTAATAGTACTTGTGAAGATAATATATTAGTTACATAATTTTGGTACAATCTCTTAACTTAGACCACTTAGTATGATCGTTATTGTTTTAACGTTCAGTAACCATTAATCACGAAAATTTTTATTAGGCTTTATGTTCCCAAACCCAGAATTTATAAAATGGAAAATTACAACTTGCTGAAGAGCTGCAAGCTTTACATGAATATTATAGGAAATGGCACTTGCAACCAAACCTTTCAAAATCCGAATGTACCTTTCATTTGTGTAACAGGGAAGTCAACAGAGAGTTGAATGTTGAATTTGGCGGTTGTTGGATCACCCACAACCCCCACTCCAAGCGGCACCTGTATAAAACTAGTCAAAAGGTGAAGACCCGCATAAATTTACCAATAATTCATGGGTAGCGAATGGGGAAGCCCTGTGAGCGACAGCCATTACATTGGCTTACTCTACTGCTGAATGCTGTGCTGCTGTTTGGTATCGTAATTCTCACATCTTTCTGCCTCAGAAGAAGTTTCCCTACTGACATCTACGAGTTGAGCAAGGCAACTTCTGAAGCTCTGGACTGATTTAAAAATTAGGATGTTAGTTCATAAATTAGTATTATGACCCTTTTTTTGTCATAAAGGTGATTTATACACTAATGTCTAAATTTATATCTAAATTTGAATTTCGCTTCTCATACGAAATAATAAGCATTATTATTTAGTAATAATAACAAAAAGCCCTTATTGGAAATATTATTAATGCAGGCTTTTAATAGCTTAGCATGAAAAGCGAAATAATACTTTCTTCCTGTGTGCTTTATAAATCCCTCTTGTACAAATGTTTAAGGTTCGCCACAATTCTCCTTGTCTCTTCTAATCCTTAATATATCAGACTAGAAAGTTTCTAAAATTGCCGATCTCCAGTACCCCATAATACATGTGGATATCTCCAAGGTATCGCTCGGTAATGATCAGTTCGGAAAGTGGGTACGACGTTCCCTGAATCCCCCGGAATTGATTGCCACACAACATCGATAGACCTGAAAAATTTCACCGCCACTCTTATCAGAATGTGATTGCTGTTCGTTACTTAACCCAACCGTATGGTCACAGTCTGTTGGCGATTACAAATCGCGGAGGTAGCGCTCATAAAGGATTTGTATCGGGTGCGGGTTAGGATCGAAACAAAGAATCCGGGCTTTTACGATACTCCGGACGGTCGTTCGACCAGTGAAACATTTGAAGCTATCCGACTATCGATTTTGGTGGCCGTTAGTTGAAGTTATGAGAAGAGTATGCTTTACCTTTTCAATGGGGTCGGAGTAGGTGATCTCTCGCATAGAGAACAAACAAAAGAACCTGAGTAAGGGTTCGTCTGATAATTTCATGTTCTTTTTGTAATGTGTTCTATAAAGGGAGCTTCATATTAAATTTCAAGATAAACGTAGAAATTCATATCCCTTTATAAATTGTATTTAGGTCTTTTCATCCTTTTTTTAAATAAAATGTTGATTTATGCAGGATTGCCAAAGACAAAATTAATGTTCTTGTGTTGCAATAAAAGACAATAGGTATATTATTTGATATATTTTAAATTATAACAAAGTATCTTTTAGTTCGTATTAGTATATTACTTAAATATTTCCAAATGAAGCATAAGTGAATGCCAGGCTTCCATTCCTGAAATTATCAATAAGAAATTTGCTGCCTAAATAAAACTAGAAAACTTAATTACTGGTGTAGCTAAGTCATCAAGTATAGCTGCGAATTCACGAACTAAATACTTTCTATAATGGTAATCATTATTAGAGACATATTTACTTATCAAGAGTCTCCTAGAGGTAGATTATTGTCTTTACCACAAAGTTCCTCAACTGTATATTCAACAAAGAATTGTGATAATAATACCAAATTTAGGAGACTATATTTGTGAAAGGTTTAGAAATAAAAAAATTTAACAATGCTCTGCTAAGCATTTCATCGGCAGAACTGAGATAATAAAGTTTGCCAAAACAGGTTGGATCAGCATAGAATAGGGTCAGATGGTAATATCAAAAAATTCTGGTAACAGGAAATACAGGACGCAAATACAACACTGCATAATAATAATACAAAACACAAATATCATTTAGAAGTGTGACAGCTATACTTCAGATGCATCTAAACCAAGTGAAAAATTAGACGTATAGACGTAAAATAGAATATCCGAATAAATGAACAAGATATATACCGTTTATAATATGTCGGAGTTAATCGTAACCTATGACCCTGTACCTAGAAGTAATTACAGCAGATCGGGCCAAATATCTTAGCGTCCACCTATATAAAAGTCTTAAAACTTGATACAAATATCACTGGCGAATGTGTCATAAATCAAAACACATAATGCGGAACTGAATTATGAACTACGGTATCAATGTCAAATACTGCAATAACTGAACACTTCCAGTCTAAAATATTGTGTATTGTGATAGATACGCAATATACGGGTTTGTTGTAAATTGGAATAGTTATAATGAATACGTGAAGTGCCCATAGTAGATGATGCTACAATGAAGATAAACAGAGATTAGAAAGTCGCTCAAAAGTGTTAGAGGTTAATTTATTAGACAATAGTTAGTAGACGTGAAAACTAAAACGAAATCCGTTGAACCTGTTATAGTAAATACTTTTATTATACGTTAAATAATAATTTAGCATTTGAAAACAGACTATTTTAACATAATTCGCACATAACATTTCCATCATCCCATATAAAATCAAACATTCAGTAAATTAATGTTTGACATATTACATGTTAGATTTTTATTAAAAAAAATATTATTGGCTTATTGAATAATAAAACAATAGAAGAAAAAAACCCAAATATAAAGTAGAATCAAATGTATCCTAAGGGGTTATTACAAAGAAATATAATATTGCAACATCGTAATATCCTGCTCTATCTGATCGAGGAACAAGTGATTAGAAACTTAAATAAATATGTATCAGGAAAAATAACCAAAGAAAGCACCACATTCACGATTGGTAAAATTATTACGTAATTTTTGTGCCTCTGTTATTAAATATTACTATACATCATATCGAAAATATATGTACTTTTATCACCCTAGCTTAGGCCTAAATACTAAATCAACATACCAGAATTTCTGTTTTAATTTTCTCAGCTTTATTAGAATCAGTTTACATAATCTTACTTTCCTCACAATATTTCAAACAGTATTCGACGTTAATATTTTCAATATATCAACATAAATCTCAAATCCAGGTTAATCTGGTAGCCCAACAAGTCATAAAATGGTATTTGTGTAGAAGTTTTAATGCTACTTGACCTTTTAATGTTTTTATATTCGTGCTTTAAGACAGTTTATTGCTTTTAATGAAAGATTGCATTTCTTTTAGAAAGTTAATATTATTTTAACTGAACTGAGGTGTTGAGATACTCATTTAAAAGACTTTTTTAGTAATATCCAAACTATTATTAAAAATTGGTTGTGGAGAACCCAATAAATATACTTACGTATTTGTGTGAAAATGGCTATCCACAGAAGAAGACACATGTTCTTCTGCTATGGACTCGTTAATACATGATGCTGCTAGCAGCGCCATCTTCATGACAAGTGTAAGACCCAAAAAGTAGTTTCCATAGGACAACCAGAGTCGTAAAGACAGCAAC
This sequence comes from Melolontha melolontha, assembly GCA_935421215.2. NCBI lineage: Eukaryota > Metazoa > Arthropoda > Insecta > Coleoptera > Scarabaeidae > Melolontha > Melolontha melolontha. The sequence continues at coordinate 72,333,959 of OW285240.1, forward strand.
TCTTCCAGTAGACTGTGATCATCTATTGAAAACCCCTTGTTAAGTCTTACACGTATCATAAGCTGTTAATTTGGCATTCGTGATGTTAATATTAGACAAAGAGTGGGATTGAGTTTTCTTCCATGCTCTCTCTTATGATCTGACTATATTATTATGCAGTTAGGGGGTTGGTACTGTAAATTTTGTCTACCTCAGCATCATGTACTGATGAGTCTATAGCAGGGCGAAGCTAGTATTCATCTGGATACCAATTTTCACACATATATGTACTTGTTTTGTGTTCGCCATAACCAATATACAAATGATTTTATACCCTCAAATATGTTTTAAATGGTTTTTATCATTTAAGAAACCTATTTGGACGATTTTTCATTCAAAGATATGCATATACATACAATAGAATAGAATTTGCTAATATGCTCTTAATTTATTCAGCGTTTTTGTTTTTTTTTCGCGGAAAAAGACAATAAATGTTGAACAATTTTAGTTCTCTTTAGAAAAAAAAATATTACAAAAAGTTTTTCTTGCTTTTATCTCAGCAACTGCAAATTTTTCCTTCACAGCGTTAATACGCCTAGACAAAACAAAAACAAAGAACTGTGTAATTTTTTTATGAACATTAAGTTTAATCTATTAATTGATTAAAGTGTAGGGCGCACATAGTTTAGCTTTAAAATTCTATACTTCTGTATACTGAACCGAAAGGTGTACATTTCATCAAAATTTATTATGTGTAATACATGCTGGAATTATTGAGAATAAAAAACGCGGTTGATATTTTCTAGGATTTTATTCTAAATATGCTCAAAGTAATTCCCTTCAGCAATGATACACTTGACCATTCCACTCTTTAAAAGCTCACAACCTACCAATCTTCTTTCATAATACCTTCAAAATAATCGTTAACTGCGGTATCAATCTCTTCTTCAGACTAAAACCTACCCCGCAAATTGCGTTTAAGCCAAAAAAACTGGCCAAAAGACACGCATTGCTAAATCAAGAGAGTACGGCGGATGTTCTATTACTTTTATATATTTCCCAGCCAAAAACTGGAGAATTAAAACTGCCGTATGGGACGATGCATTGCCATGGTTGAGCATAATTCCCTTGTCTGGAACTCTACTGAACGCTTCAACCAAATATTTTTCGGTGTACCACTTTGCTATAACTGTATTCTGTCCATCTAGCTTAACTACATTTACTAAGCTCGTACTTCTGAAGAATACCCCATACATAACCTTTTTCATAGCTCGCTGCTTCTTAGTCATTGTAGGAGTTTACTCATCTTCGTGAATCCATACATGACTCTCTTGGCTGGTAGGTCGAAAAAGGGAATATAAAACTCGTCAGCTGTGGCAATTTTCGAAAAGATTTGGTGCCAGTCATTATCTAAGAAATTTGAAGTTTCATGGCAAATTCTTACACGCTCTATTTTTTTGGAAGTCGGAAAGGTGATGCGGCACAAAACGACTTACTACTTTTTCTTTAAATGCAGGTGATCGTGTATGATTGTTTTAACAGCTGGGGATCCAATCTTGTGTTGGTGCTCTAGTCCTACCGTATAACTAGCTTCATCGTCCTCTCCAATTATTTTTTTAACAGCAGCAATGTTTTTGTCGGCAACAACCGTAGTAGGACGCCCTGCTCTTTTTGAGGCCGAACAGAATTCCTTAATCGTTCAAATTCCTTATACCATCGGTAAATTGTAGTCAAGGAAGGTGCTTGTTCCCTAAAAACTGAATCTAAACTGTCTTTGCACTCATAAGCGCTTAAACCTCTTTTAAAATCATTATAAATTACCATTCGAAAGTGCTCTCTGGTTAATTCCATTTTCTTTTACTTTTAAGAAATAATTATCTGAGTTATAACGAACTTCAACAACAAAACGTCAAATGACAGATAGAAAGTTGCTCTAAATAAGCACTCTATGATTGTTTTTCATAGTTTATTAGATTTTCTTATTCTCAATGAATTCGTATATGTAATATTCAAACACTAAATGATTTGAAACAGATTAGAGCGAAAAACACCTCAGTTATTCCTATACGAAAAACATTTTTTTAAATAATATCAAGACTTATTTTCTAACGCTAACTCCATTTTAGTGTTTTAATAGGGTGCTCTGCTGTACCCAAGGCAAACTTGAATATATAAAAGTGTTGGTCATCTCCGGTTATGCCCTAGAGTTCTGTACAAGTTCCGCGTGTATTTTATGGCGCAAACTTGCGTGCTAACAGCAAAGTTGGTGGTTTGTTGAATTGCAAATAACGTTTACGACCGCATACGCTCACTCTTCGGCGACCTAACGTAAATCAGAAAGCCCTAATCTTCATACGATCATTATGCAAGGAACGCCCAGGAACGGTTCTCCTATCAGCACGGCGTAAAATTTTCGCTTGTAGAGTATAGGTTAGTTTATATTAGCAATTTAGGCTTCTTTCAAAGTGAACGCTAAAAATGAGCTAAAGAATTCAAAGACAATATGTACGATTTTTGATATTACGTTTAAAGTTTTATACCAAAACACGTGTCGTTTCAGATACTGTCTATTTTATCCTCGGACATTGTGAAATTATCGTCTAACTTTACATTACATAAATGTGTTTTAGACATAACATTTTACCTTCATTAGCAAACGCAAACCGTGTGTTGTAGAACAGTTAATAAAAATGAAATAAGTATTTAAAATAAGTGGTTCTGTTAGAGTGAACCAATTAGAGAAATCGTTGATGTGTGTATATATGATGTTGGAGTTACTCCTTGTTGAGAAATAGTACAAATTATCGCAATGCAATAAGTACAATTGCTTTTATTAATAATGTGTATATCAAAATATATATACCGTCATGTAGCATTTACTATATACGTATCTATTCTATAAATACATATGATATTTCTTCAAGATCATATGCAAAGCGATGTACAATACGCATTACTCATTAACAATTATTTTTTTAAATAGTACCTTGGAAAGGCAATAGTACACATCTAGGAAAAAAATAATTATATTTCAAATTTTTTTTCCGTATTTCCACATTTTTCAGAAATTTTCACATAATTTTCTTAATTTAGCATTTTAATTTATGTATATCCCACCATTTTCAAATTTTGCTGTTTCCAATATTTTGCAATTTTTCAAGATTTTCAGAAATTCTCCTGTAATTGTCATGTTTTAACGATTTTTTTCCTATTGTTTTCAAATTTTTCTAATTCCATATATCCGTACTTTTCAGAAATTTTCCCATAATTTCACACAATTCAGCAATGTTATGCCGTTACATTCAAATTTCAATGCTTCCATATTTTCCAATTTTTCAATATTTTTCAGATATTCTCGCATAATTATTTATTTCTTTTACCCCCGATAAATATGTGAAAGGGAGGTTGTGCCCGAAGCTACTCGCAATTCACATCAGAGGGTTTCTTGTATCTATGGACAAGCTAAATTTCTTAATCTTCCAGTTATATGTTATGTTGTGAAAAGCTTGACGATCCTAATAACGACGATAAAAGATCAATGTTGATGTCTTAAAAAAAGTCCAGGAAGTCCCTTTTACATAAAAGCAGCTATTCTATTGTAAAGGAAAGAAGATGAGAGATGTTCATGAGAGCTGACTATTACAGAAATGTTTAGTTATTGCGCATCTGTCTACGAGTATTAAGCGTAACAAAATGCCTAGAGTTCGAAGACGTCAAAATTATCACCGTATTAGTGACTTTGACAGGGGTACAATTGTTGCCTATCGAGATGTTGGTTCGTCCTATCGCGAAATTGGCCGCCGTGTTAATTGTAGTGCAATGACGGTAATTCGTGTATGTCATGTGTGGGCAGAAGAAGGTAGAGAAATACGAAGAAGGCCAACTGGTCAACCGAGGCGTACCACAGAGCGTCAAGATAGGCGCTTCAGACAACTTCTTTCATACCGCCCACGATTAGTGCTTCCTTTGACTGCGGACCACTGTCGTCAACGTTTGAACTGGTGGAGAGAACGGCAGCATTGGGAGGCAGAATAGCATAATGTCATCTTCAGCGACGAATCGCGATTCTGTCTAGGTACGCACGATGGCCGTAGAAGGGCATGACGCCGGCGTGGAGAGCGACGTGATATTGGGCTTTCTGTTAAAAGACATTACACAGGACTGTTGGAGTAATAGTTTGGGGGGGCTATTGCCCATGATAGACGATCACAACTTCTATTTATTTGAAGCAGTATGACAGCTGAACGTTATGTTGATGATGTCCTATAAACCATTTTACTACTTTATCTAGATGGCCGTCCACACGTCCTTTTTCAGCATCTCCATATTGTTCGTCGAACTACTTCCTCCAAGAAGCAGGCGTTAGAATTTTGGCGGTGCCATCCCGTTCACCGAATTTATACCTCATTGAAGATGTATTGGATATCATGGGGAGGAGACTGTCCACTTGGCACCATTCTCCACAGACTCTGGTGCAATTAATCCACGGAACTCAAGTTGCTTAGAACTAGGTACCACAAGCAGATATCGACTATCTCATTTTGGCGATGCCTAGACGTGTACAGAAGTGTAATTAGCTACGAAGTTGCCAAAGACATTATTAATTCTTTTTCGTATTACATGTTAATAAAATTTCTTGCAAATGTTATCGTTTCATTATTGATGTAAAAGTATCACATTGCCAAAAAATCAAGTTCAACAAATTATTCCTTCTGGGTGTAACACGTCTAATGTCACTGAGTATAGTAAAGTATACAAAAAATAAAAACATATTTGTGTTCATAAAATAATGGAGTTTACTCGTCGTTTATATTTTTTATTTCCGTTACCATGGCAACAAATTTGTTGATAAAAATAGAATCGTTAGCTTTTTTACTGAATTTGACAGACATTCACCCAGTTAAAAATGGTTTTGACTTTGAAAAATCGTATAAGTCTTGTTCAGTGCTACTATGAATGCGCAAGAAGTTTAATAGCGGGAATAAAAAAAAATCAGAGGAAACAATAACTTGAGAAACGGACCGTGCTGCTTACAGGCTTACCGCAAGCTAATCCGCAAATTTGAAGAAACTGGTTGCGTTACTGATAAAGCAAAATATTGAAGACCTAAAGTAGCGAATGATATTACTGCTACTGAAGTTTTACGTGAGACTGAAGAAATAGTCGGAAATAATAATAGCACTAATCAAGTTGCAACACGTCTCCAAATAAGTTACACCACAGTTTGACGAATTTTCAGAAGATACCTAAAAATGTATCCGTATAAAATGCAAGTTTTATTTGTACTTAAAGGAACGGATAAATCAGTTAGGTATGATTTTTCACTTCGTGTATTAGTACAAATTCAACAAACTCCGTACTCCGTGGTTGGATAACGTTTTATGGACCAACGAGGCGCATTTTCTACTGAGTGGGGGTCTTAATACGCACAATTGAAGGATTACGTCGGAAAATAATCTGCATACTGTAATTTAGCAAGGGATTCAGGATTTGAAAGTAACCGTGTGCATTCGGTTCACATTGCGATTCATTTTAGATCCATACTTTTTTTGAGGAAAATCAAAATGGGCAATTAAAAACAGTTGCAGCTACTGGAGAACGATATTTTGCCATGCCGGTAAATTAAGCTATCCCGAGATTGCACAATTACGATATTGAAAATATCACCTTCATGCAAGATGGCGCACCCCACCCCCCATGTTTACGCTCCGGTAAAAAATCTGTTAATCATCACTTTTGGCAATTGTATCATAAGCAGAAACTTTCTCAATCCTCGGCCATAGGGAAGAAAAGCTTTTTAAGTCATGCTACGACTATTCAGCCGCTCAAATAATAAATTTCATAAGTGGCAGTTATTCCAATTAATTTACTCCACGATGTTATCCACAGTATCGAAGAAAGGCTGCTTCTTGTTGAAGAACAAGATGGCGAACATATTCAAGGTTTAATTACCTGAAATATTAATGAATATTATATTGAAAAAAGATAATTATGTGTCAATAATTATGAATTTCTACATTTTTTAATTTAATTTTTTCCGAAGCTCTCTTGTCCTTCACTAGTGTCTCTTTTCGTGCATCAACAGTAGTTAGCTATCACTGACGCATCTCAATGACCTTGGTAGCCGGTTTCCATTGTTTTAATGTCTTTGTGAAACTGCTCATCTTGTTCTTCACTCGTTGCACCAAGATTTTCAGGAAAGTAATCAATATGGCTGTTGAAAAAATGCACTTTAATGCACTTACTCCAAACCCTAGATTTCTAAAATGTTGTAACATTTCCTCCACAATTTCTTTATAGTTTTCAGACCCCTTGTTACCAAGAAAGTTTTCTGTCACCCGTTTGTATGCCAGCCATGCTGACTTCTCTAACTCGGACATCGACTGAGGAAAGGCCTCATCCTGCATAAGTTCATAAATCTTGGGACCTGACAGTTATAAAACTCGGGTGGGTAATGCCCTGACTGGCTGAACAAACAAGTACATACCGTAACAGGAAACAGAATCAAGGTGTGGGAAGGCACTTAAGAGAAACTTGTAAGAGAAAACCCTATAATTATTATTTATTAACACATAGTTACCATTTTTCACATATTTATTAGTATTTCAGTTAATAAACCTGAAGAGACAGTTTTATATTAGCTTTATGTATTTAATATATTTGCAATATTTCAATTAAAACATAAGTACATTATTGCATTAGATTTGAGTTTGTATAAAAACCTAGCCGGATATGGGAAACTGACAACAGAATTGAATTTAGAGTATTCATGTTATATATCAGAATAATTGAAACATACATGAGTAGGTATACCCCACCAGTTTTGTATAATACAAAGGTATTTTTAATAATATAAAATATTATTATCTTCACACCAGGTTTTTAATAATATTTTATATTATTAAAAATACCTTTGTATTATTCATGTTATATATGACCAGGTGGAAAATAAAAGAAAAGCACAAAAATTTTTTGTAGACTTGTATTACTAAAACTGTTAATTTTTATAACAGCGATTCCTGAAAAAATATAGCCTGATGAAGCAAAACTAGGACTGGTTTGAGAGCTTCCATCAAGTAAGGAATCAGACAATATCAACAGCTTACATTCAGGAAAAACTTTGTTGACCATAGTCACCAAAGACGCTAATAGTTCATTAGCCTTCATTTATTGGTTTCTGCGCTACGATATATCTTCTTCGCATCACTTACGATCACAGGTAAACTTTCCTGAGTTTTGATGTTCTCGATTCTCAATGAAAAAGTATTTGCAAGCTTATAATTAGACACCGTCTAGATTTGCTCTCTTGACGGTAATTGGCAGAAGCTCTTGATCTAAGTGCAGGGATATGGCTAAATATTTCAAACAAAAGTTAAAGAAAAGCTATAGTAATAGAAAAAGTGACAATGATCATTTGAATTAGCAAACAAAAATCTTGAAGGAATAATTTATATTTTGATGTTAGAAGTTGCAGCAGATTCCACCAATTTCTCCAGATCTCCAGATTTACAATTCGCCGACTTACTAGATTTACACGTTGGTTAGCAAAAGAAAAAAATTCTTCTTTTTAAAGCCATATGTTAATTTGTTTAATTTAATTCTTTTCTCGCTCTGTTAATTATCAAATCTTTACCTATATTTTGTATAGTGTTTCTTAGAATGTATACAACATTGGTTTATTTTAATATCCATGCTTTTATCATCTCTCCTATTAAATCTTCTTACTAGCATTATTTATACGGGGCTAGTAGATCACACTTTTAGTACTATTAAAAATTGTTGTGGTTTTTAATAAAATAGTTGGAAAATCTGAAAGTATTTTAAAATTTATTATCATTTATTCTGCCAATATCTAGTACAGAAGTGTCAGTATTGAGTATTTTGTACTATTAGTTTTACACATGCAGACATGACGCGTACTTAGAATTGCGCTCTCATTTCATCTTTAGTCTCACTGCCGTGGGACTAGAAACAATGGAATAAAAAAATAAATGTCAGTAAAATGTCCTAATACAATGGCTACGACTTTTCAAAGATATCCGCTAATTACTATTCACAACACGAGTAGCCGGCAGTTAATAAACAAACGGTAGTGTTTTCATTGTAAAACGACTATAAATCAAAATCATTTACATCTACGTCTGGTTCGCCCGAAGAACGCCGTGTTTACGACTGGCAATAAGGAAAAGAACATTAGCAAGATATGTGAATGGATAAATGGTGTAAAAATATTGAAGTTGTAGTATGTCATTTGCTTGCCAATGAGTTCTATATTCCCATCCGAAACGATAAAAAATTACCCCATTCATTTTAATCGAACCACCCTATTTCCTTTTTTTCGGTGGTACGTATGAACGTTCAATCTCGTAGTTATCTTACTAACAAAAATATATGACTTGGTCATATTTATGGCACGACGAGGCCTTTTCCCCAACAGTTGCTGAGCTCCAAGATTAAAACTCGTAACTTATATTTTATTTTCTTCCCTTCAGGTTTCCTCCTTCCTTTTCGTTTTACTTCGCTTGTCTCCGTGTCTTTTTCGCTTTTTGTGCTTGTGCTGTCGCGTCCGTTCAAAAGAAAAGTTTTTAGCGGATCACCGACTTAGCCCTCCACATCTGCCGGCACTGCTTCTTTCACTTGGTCGCCAATCGGCGTCTTAATGAGTTCGGAAGTTCTGAAAGTCGTTATGGTTCTCTAGAACGGAACAACACCGCCTTGGATAAATTAGATTCCGAGAAGCGATATGTATGCGAGACCGCGTCCTATAATCCGCTTTCTAACGAATGGAACAATATATGTTGTCAAATAAACTGAAACTAGGCGATAAATTATTATTAATATATTTGTGGTTACGCTAAAAGCGGTGTTTAGTTCAGTATTATGATTTTAGGAAAATATTACGGCAACAAAAAAATTATCATTACATATATTCTTTTCAGCAACTTGTTCACAAATAACTAGATCCGCCTATTATGTATTTTCTAGTGATTGCTTAATTATACATGCTTTTTTTAAAAACTTATAACTAGAGACCGGGCGCATTAGGCCGAAATTACGATGTACCATATAAATAGTCTATAACATCGCTAAGTACAGCACGCAGTTATTGTATAGCATTATTAATTCGGTGAACCGCAGATCTATTTTTTGCTGTTGAATTGTGACGCAATTACTTCAATATTACACTTAAATTCCTTTCTTCAAGGACGTAAATAGAAGCGTGAGGAGTTTCTATAATTTATTTTATTTATTAGATAATATTTCGTAAGAGAAAGTGCGGTGAGTTTAACTGTACCTATGGATAAGTGCCGACGAAACTGTCGATAGATTAGGACGCTGTGTGGTAAATGTTGTAGCTGGTGTACTACGTCCAACTATTCCATATAACGCATATGCAATAGCAACAAAAGTTATAAATACAGTTTATGCGGAAACGGTAGCTAAAACCATTTACGAGAATATGCACCAAATGCTTCATTCGAACGACAGATACAAAGAAATAATGCGTTTATTTGTCAGTGACAGAGCTGCATATATGTTAAAAACAAGCAGACTGTTAAAGGAACCATATCCTAATGTGCTGCATATTACTTGTGTAGCACATGCTCTTCACATAATCTGTGAATCTAGCACCATTGAGAGTAGCTCTTTACAGGGAAAAGCTAGATGGGGAGCATGGTTGGAAGCTACTAGTTTTTACGTAGAGAATTTCGATAGTTTACAAAATTTACATGTTTAAATGACGATGCTCGAAGTATTTCTGAGCGCAAGGAACTAATACAAATTCAAAATAAAAAAAATCTGTTGTACTTTCTTCAGGAACACTTTGAAAATTTGCCCAAACTAATCACTTATTTTGAAAATCAAAATCTCTAATTAAATGATGGATTAACCACATTAGATGTGGCTATTATTAATTTGAAAAATATTCCAAGTGACTTCGGACGTGACCTTCGACAAAAGTTTGACGCAGATTTTAATAGAAAACATTGCGGCAATTGTGTATGGGGACAATGGCTCAATTTCTAACTGCTAAGTACGCAGAAATAAGGAAATATTTCCAGTATGCTCCTATAACCAAGTTGCGATGTAGAAAAGGCGTTTTCTATCTGCAAGGATGTATTTCATTCAAAGAGAACAAGTTTTACAGAAAAGAACCTTGTGAAGGTATTGCTAGTTAATATTAATACTCCCTCAACTCAACTTGAACTACAAAATGAACAAATTTAAAATGTATTTCATATTTTATAGATCACCACCCGTTTATTTTCCAATTATATAAATAAAATTAAAAACTCTTTAAAAATACAAATTTTCAATTGTATGCCCATGGGCGATCAGGCATCGGTCTCTCGTGTCCTGTTCCTACATATAACTTAACGAGTACTAATACCACATACAGTGATGGGCAAATGCGTGGAACCATGTAAATGTCCGTTAAGTTAAAGAAAATATTGTAATAAAATTTTAGACACCAAAATTAGGGGTGAAGAGCCATCATTTGAAGTATTCTAAAATATACAGAGTGTTCAAAAAAATGTGGCGTTGGTACTAAAGCTATACTTTTTTAAATTAAACGCTCTATATTTTTATAGATTTTAGGATTTTCCTCGATAACACGATTTCAACAAACTAAAAGACTTGGAGTCTAAAGTATTTAGCTTGAGGTTTACATGCAAACGAAAATCACGACTTTTTAGAACTTCTCTCGGTATTTTTAAAATCATAAGTATTGCTCGAAGTACAACCATTTCTTTTATTTCGTCTATTGTTGTGGCTATTAAAAAAATAGTATATTACATTACTAGGAGTAGAAAGTTGTCATTTTTGTGCCGAGCGCAGAGGTTTGCTGTCGAGGCGATAGCCGAGATAGTGCAAACTGGGCGAGGCACAAAAAGCTTTCTACTCCGTGTAATGTATACTACTTTTTCTTCAAATAATTTTTACCGTTCTTGTGAGTTACACATTTAAATATATCGTGCATTATAGTCGCTTAAAAATAGATTTTATATATCTGTCAAACAACTATCAAAGTACTTTGTGTAAACTTTTATTTATTTATAGTAATATTAAAAGTACAATTATGAACAGAATAATTTTGTATATTGAAGTCACTATTGCCTATTTCGATGTCGGTGTTGATAGAAGTAGTTGCTTCGGCTCTACTTTCAGTGTTGATAGTAGTAGTACTAGCTTCAACTCTATTTTCAGTGGCACTAAAACCAGGTGACTGATTCGTGGTATGTGAGCTGTAATCAGATGGATTCAATATTTCCAAGCTGTAGTTTTTTATTTGGTACAGTTTCGTCATCCATGTCTTTTTAAACTAGTAATTTCTCCACTATTATCCACAAGGAGTGTAGCTGCTGAAGTAGGAAGTTTAAGTAGGAAACAATTTCTTTAGATACGCTTGATATTTTGTGTATGCCTATTACAACATTGTGACATTTCCCATTTTGATTTTGATTTAATAAAAAATCTGGTCAAATCTGTGGCCTTTGGACGAAGAGCAGCATACTCTCTGTAAATATTCATGTAAAAGTCTTCGATTATAGTAAAGGAACGTTATATTGCGCACTGACATTTATAGGTACCTTGGCAACATTAAGTAAGAAATTGTCAATTTCCCCTTTACATAGTACCTTAGATTTTTTGGTTTATAACCTTAACCTTAAAAATGCTGTCAATTTGTTATATTTTCCAATATTTACACATTATGTGCTTAATTTAGTTGAGCTTTAATGATTGAATATTGTGCCCATAATATGGAGCTTTTCAAATTTTTCGATAAACTTGCAAAATATGCCAGCAAAACGTTTTCGGTGTAGTTGATGTGTTCTCTAGTCCACTTTCTTCGATATGCATTTTCATACACCTTACGAGATTTGGTTGGGATTAGAGTTACAGCAGCTTAATTGGCGATTTTTATTAATTCTGATGGCGTACATTGAAATTCTTCTTCGCCCATATTGTAAATATTTGACAGTTATCAAATAATCGTTCAGTCACTTTAAGAAGTTATGATTGGTCGATTGCATTTTTTTACTAGTAAAAAAATGAATTATTTCTAGGGTATGTATGCAGTAATGAAATTATCATATTCTAGACCGTTTGAAGAAAATAGTATATTACATTACTAGGAGTAGAACGCTGTCATTTTTGTGTGGAGCTCAGAAGTTTGCTGTCGAGGCGATAGCCGAGACAGTGCAAACTGGGCGAGACACAAAAAGCTTTCTACTCCGTGTGATGTATACTATTTTTTCTTCCAATAATTTTTACCGTTCTTGTGAGCTACACATTTAAATATATCATGCATTATAGTCGCTTAAATATAGGTTTTATATATCTGTCAAACAACTGTCAAAGTGTTTTGTGTAAACTTTTATTTATTTAAGTAATATTAAAAGTACAATTATGAACAGAATAATTTTGTATATTGAAATCACTATTGCCTATTTCGATGTCGCTGTTGATAGAAGTAGTTAACATTCTGACATTTCCCATTTTGATATTTAATAAAAAATCTGGTCAAGTTTGTGGCCTTTAGACGAAGAGCAGCATACTCTCTGAACATATTCATGTAAAAGTCTCCGATTATAGTAAAGGAACGTTATATTGCGCACTGACACTTATACGTACCTCAGCAACTAAATATTCTCTGTTCGGTGCATTAACTAAGAAATGATCAATTTCACCTTTACACAATACCTTGGATTTTTTTGGTTTATAACCTTCGCCTTGACGCTTTAAAAATGCTGTCAATTTGTTATATTTTCCAATATTTACATTATGTGTTAAGTTTAGTTGAGCTTTAATGATTGAATATTGTGCCAATAATATGGAGCTTTTCAAATTTTTCGATAAACTTGCAAAATATGCCAACAAAACGTTTTCGGTGAAGTTGTTGACATTTTGTTCTCTAGTCCACTTCAGAAATTTTGCATACGCATTTTCTTACACTTTACGAGATTTAGTCGGGATTAAAGTTGCAGCAGCTTGATTGGCAATTTTTGTTAATTCTGGTGGCGTACATCGAAATTCTTCTTCGCTCATTTTATAAATATTTGACAGTTATCAAATAATCGTTCAGTCACTTTAATGAGTTATGATTGGTCGGTTACATTTTCTTACTAGTAAAGAAATGAACCCATTTTTTTACTAGTAAAAAAATTAATTATTTCTAAGGTATGTTTTCAGTAACAAAATGATCATATTTTAGTACGTTTGAAGAAAAATTATTTTTTTGTCCATCAAAAAGTTGAACCTGAATACTACAATCTTTAAATTTTATCACAAGGTCTAGTAGTTTGTGGCATCTAAAAGTGTCATCAAATAATTGTAGTTTGTCAATAATGGTTGAATTAAATGAAAGAGAAAGAATTAAAATATTAATGATTATCGGTTTTGGTCGTTGGACAAGAAATGAATCGATAAAGACAACTCGTTGCAAATTGGTTTTCGTTGTGTTATGTGAGAGCCAAGACCTGTCTCTCAGTATTAGCTTTTCGTTAAGCTTAAAAAGGTGACAGAGGAGTGATATCGGTCTGCAACTACTAACAAATTCTGGATTTTACCAAGTTTGAGAAAGCCTGTTAGTTTTTATTCTTTAGCTAAATTCATAATATATTAACAAAATTATAATCCAGAATTCTATCTTAAAATTGTATTATATGTAAATATTTATAAGGTTTATAATAATTAAACGTTCTAAAAATTACTAGTTACATAAAGAAATTATATACTTCTACCTGAAAAGAAGCAACGTGATTAAATCCAATGAATAAAGAAATTGAACGATTCGTGGATATTAAGTGCCGTCATTTGAATTTCTCGCAATTATATAAACTGCTATTAAAACATCCTGGTAGATGGCCGGATCGTAAACCGTATTCTCGCTCGCACCCGTCGACAAATAAAACGCCACCACCTAAAACCAAAGTAAATGTCAACACTTACGCATCGGCAGGCGCGTTGTCGTTATTGAGCCATTGGAAATTATTGCCTCATACAAACCATCAAATGTAAAGTCTGTAAATACTCGAGCCCGCACAGACTTCGAAGATTTACGACACCCCCTAGCCCTTTAATTACATGACGTCGATGGTGCAGACCTCCAACCGGCTTTAATTTTAAACTAATTGAAAAATATATCGTCTCTCAACTCTTTGCCTGTAAACGATCTCTGGAATTGTTCGGCGTTGGATGGTTGGCGAAATTAAAATTCCCCTGTTTACGCCCGAAAACGGGCGTGTATAAATCAGAAGAGAGGGGGATGTAATTGTAATTGCAATGGTCTCTACAGCAACCTAAACTTCGACAGCTTAGCACTCCCCATTGTTCAATAATGCATGTGATTTAGTAGCCCAGAGGGTGGCCTACCCACACCCTCTCCGCTTCTTACTCATCTTGTCTTGTCTTGCACCTGAGTCACTGGCTCCGTTACTTTATGAGAATTGTTTTGTGGGTAGGGCGGTCATAAGTCTTTCCGAGATCCCATTTAGAGGATTGGCCGGCTATAGGTTGCACAGTTCGTCTCTCAGCCCACTGATTAATGGTTTCTCTTCGAAGAACAAAGGCGGCATGGAAAAAACAAGATTCTCCAACCGGCATGCCTCAAGAACCGGTCAGTTTTGTCTGGTATATGCAGATACGGTACTGGTTCACCTTAAAAGCAAATTCACACGCTATTCAAGCAAATAATAGAACTACATTTTGAATTATGAAAATCGGGTTGTAAAAAGAAAATAATGAAATAGGCGTAGACAGTTTCTTTTAATGAAAAATTAAAGTGACTCCTTACAAATATATTATAAAATATAAATATTTAATAATTATGGCAAAGATACATAGAATAAATATAAAGATTTTAGTTCTCGTTTTAGTTTTTAAGTTCTTTCGTTTATACAATGCGTCCAAAAAGTAACTAACGCAACTAATGAATTTAGGTTAGTTTACGTAGAAACTTATTAGAAGTTGTAGAGAAATTTTTACTTTTTTAATTGGAATCATTATTTTATTCGTGGAATATCGAGCGCTATTGTTAACTATGAACAGGTTGGAAATTTATGTTAACTCCTAATAAATGATCAGTTAAGTAGTCAAAATGATTTTAACATGTGCAGTATTATTATTATTATTATTATGTCCTATGAGAAGCGAAATCAAAAATTGGATATTGGTGTATAAATCACTTTTATGACAAAAAAGGGTCACAATATTAGTTTTTATAACGAGTCAATAATGATGATTATTATTCCCTAGAGCTGAATTCTCAACTATATACTATATACTCAACTATACGAACCGAACCGCGAAGCGGCGAGGAAATAACTCAACTCGAAGGAATAATAGTCATTTTTCGAGTTAGTATACACTACTTTATCTACGACTAACTGAAAATTACTAAAAGAAAAACAAACATTATACTATAATATCGATATGATGCTTGACGTTTTAACAGTTTGTAAAATATTTGTCTGAGGATTACAAAAAAAATAAAATAATTTAACGATTTTTTCATTTTTTCGACCTTTTTTCACTTGACAAATCATATCTCGAGCTAGAAATGCCCGATTGGGTCGTTCTTGGTACCCAAATGCAAAGCATTGAGATGACGAACAAATATGTATAATCGGATCTTTGATTGGTAAAGCGGTTCAAAATATATCGATGAAAATAGGGCACATTTTCAAAAAAATCATATTTTACAGTGATTCTGTGCCGACAGAAAAGTACAAATCGTTAAAAAAACGTCTGGTTTCTGTTCATGTACGTAAAGATGATACTTTTACGTAAGAACTAAGACCAACCAGAAGAAAATCGACCGAAAAATGACAAAGTTATAAGCAATATTTTCCGAATATTTTATTTTTTTCCACAATTTATTGGGTTTAAACGCTTGCAATACATTCTTGACATTTTTGTGTGTTAGAAATAGTTGTGGCTCTTGCTTTGTCTTCGGTTGCTTTTGGGATCCGTTTCTCTAGTGAGAAACCATACATAGTCTCCCAACATTGCTTCATCCCAAAATCCTTAATAGCGCAGCTCAATGGTCTTAATTTGTTGGTGAAATCTCTCGCCGTGTTCGTCACTTACGTCACCAAGATTGTCCGGAAAGAAATTCAAATGCGAATGCAGGAAATGGATTTTTAGAGACATATTTACACCTGTAGAAATAAATAAAATGGTAAAAACAATACAATAGAAAACAACCAGGAATGAAATTAAATAATGGCATTCCGTACCCATCTTGTTGTAGTTCTTCAGCAAATCGGTAATAATTCCCTCGAAGTTAGGGCTTTTATTGTTCCCAAGAAAAGTGGTAACAACCCGCTGAAATGAATTCCAGGCCTTGTTTTCAACGGGTGTTAAATATTTTGGAAAATCTGTGCTTTTTACCAATTTCTTTATGTGTGGACCATGAAGACGCCTTCCTTGATTTTTGCTAAAGAAAGCTGCGGAAAAAGGGTTTTCAAATAGGAAAATACTTGGCCTTCCTTGTCTAAGGCCTTCACAAAATTTTTAATGAGGCCAAGTTTAATGTGCAACGCTGGAAGGATTACATTTTCTTTTTTGACAAGAGGCACGTATTTAATATTGTCTTTGCCCACTGTGACGTTCTCCCTTTCTGGCCAGTCTTTTCTTCTATAATGATGTTCACGAGCACGACTATCCCAGAGGCAAAGAAAGCAGCAATATTTTGTATATACACCCTGCATTCCACACAACATGCCGACGACTTTGAGATCGGAACATATTTTCCAGTTGTGATGCTCATATTGAATGTATTTTACCAAACTGGCCATTGTGGCGTATGATTCTTTAGTGTTGATGGCATGAGCGATGGGGATAGAAGGTTTTTAATTTCCAATATGCAGTGGGACTGCTTTCAAACTCTCCTTACTACCGTCAATGAACAAGCGCCACTCATTTGGAGCATAAGGCTCTCCGAGTTGCTCAAACAATGCAGGAATATCGTTGCAGTAGCATATGTCGTTTTCCTTCTTAAAATGTTGTGCGTAAGGTTTATCACGGTTTCTGTAAAATGTTCCATTTACTCCCGGAGCCAAACAGTTCCGTTGCTTCAGGCGAGATGCACGTAACTCCGCTTTTTCCTTTGACAGCTCGAGATCTCTCACCAAATCATTCAGTTCAGGCTGCGTAAAATGTTGCAATTGCGACTCCTGTTGAAATTCATTATCACTGCTTGTGTCTGTCTGTAGTGATGATTCGAAAAATTCAATCGTTGAATCAAGGCACTTAGGATGAGGAAATTCACTTGAATGTGGAACTGGAAGCGAAACAGATGCTACTGTCGCATAAACCCATTTGGCACTCTTTCCAAAACCAGTGGATTTGCTCAGGCAAAATTAACAATCAACCGAATGGCAGAGCGGCTCTCTTCATATCATCGGTACACCGAATTTCATGTATCGTCTAATTTGGAATAAAAATTCACTTTATTATTAATTCATTTGTATATATAAATTTAATCTTACTGCGATGAACCAGAAGCCCACGCGGCAAGAGTTATATGGCACGATAAACAAACAATATTTGGTGTCCATTGCTCATGAAAAGTTGCAGGTGCTATTCCAAAATATTGCAGATAATTATGTTGTAATGAATCGGTGAATCTACGTCTATTTGGTTGGGGGACAAAATTGCCACACACGTAACAGAAATTGTTTGGATTGTTTACGCACTTAAATTCTCGTTTTCTTTTAGGCATTTTGGTGAACACAATGAAATATAATTTCAATCAAATTTGTGAGTTCCTATAATATACAAACAACCGACACTACGTTTTATAGAAGATGTCAAAACAAAATGTTAGGGTTCTAAGGTTTCTAAATGTGATGTGTTGTTGTTTTGTTTGGAATAAAATCTAAGAACTCTAGCGTCAACGTGAGAACTAATATACGTTGCCAATATACCAACAGGCTATCGATATAAAATCATGTTCCTATACCAAAGACATATAAATATCAAGATATAGCAAGAGTCAGCTGTTTATTGGTACGAATAATAATTATTATTATAATAGTAATAAGAAAGTCAAAATACATAAAAATAACAAATAATAAATTCAATATATTTGCGTGTGAGCAACCGAACTCATAAATTGTCGAAAAAAATAAAATATTCGGAAAATATGGGATTTGGATTTATTCACTCAATTGCTTATAACTTTGTCATTTTTCGGTCGATTTTCTTCTGGTTTGTCTTAGTTCTTACGTAAAAGTATCAACTTTACGTACATGAACAGAAGCCAGACATTTTTTTAACGATTTGTACTTTTCTGTCGGCACAGAATCACTGCAAAATATGATTTTTTTTGAAAATGTGCCTTATTTTCATCGATTTACCAATCAAAGATCCGATTATACATATTTGTTCGTCATCTCAATACCTTGCATTTGGGTACCAAGAACGACCCAATCGGACACATCTAGCTCGAGATATGATTTGTCAAGTGAAAAAAGGTCGAAAAAATGAAAAAATTACAATATCTCAAAAACTGTTCCATAAAAAAAAATTTAACCTTGATTTTCGAATTCAGCGGAAGAAAATAAGGAAATCTATCTCTCATCAAATGTACACGAAAAAAATGTCATTTTGTAAACTAGTGTTACAAATAGGTACATTTATAAAATCAACGAATTTATAGCGGAACCAAATAGAATTGATACCCAAAGCAGCGAAGGTACATTCGGAGACAGAAGTTTATGGCCTACAATTTGTATTTCTTGTAACCTAATAATTTAATTTTATTACGGATAGAAATGCATATTCTGTGACATTTATTGATATGCTAACATACTATTTTTGAAAAATTAAGTAATAATTCAGTGTATATTGCAATTTGTTTATTTTTATTACATGTTTGTATTACAGCTTGGATTATATGTATAGAATAAATTAGATGCTTATTGAAATATAGATTTACTGCAAAGTTTGATATATATAATATATAGAAGATATTTTGTATTGCACTCGAAAGAAAAATATGTGCTACGTATGCATAACAGTTTGATTTATCTAAATTCGGGATCTTATACAATAAGCTGTCAACAATACAATAACTCTACTAAGTTTTACCGAATTTGTATAAAAACAAATGTTCGCTTTCAGAGTCTGTCCATTCCACTTCACTATCTGATTCACTTAATCGTATAATAAATTCATTCTGCTCGTCACTACGTCAATCATTTTCTGTATATTGTTATATATGAAGAGATAAATGAAAATGTGAATTGAGAATCTCTTTCTATATATAATCTTGCTCGTATATAGTGTTGCGAGACTTCTATGTGGAAGCTGATTTTTATCAGTGAATGGCCTTGATGTTGATGCTTCAGATTCTTCATCGTTGAACAAAGTCTTGCGAATACGTACGATGGTATTTCTGGATTTACCTGTCAAACCAAGAACTCTGTTAATAACTTGTTCAATTGGAAACGAATACGATCATAACACAAGCCAACAAAATTAAATTTTTTTCTTGGTGTCGAGAAATTGACAAGTGATTTCGGATATATTGACTGTGCTGATTCCAAATATACCTGAATTTTTTCGTAGCAGCTTTAGTTTTTGAGATCCATTCCATTCTAGTAACAGGCAAAAATAATGGTATCTTTTCACAAAATGTCTTTGTTTTTTTTTTTGTTTTCGGGACAACATAACCAAAGATCAGCACCGGGTGAACAAAAATTGACCCTTATGAAACGCCATGGTTCCAGGAAAAGAAAACGTAATCAACGAACCTTTCGTTGTGAGAGAGAAAATCATATTTACACCGTTGCATATCAAGTTGGGACTTTTAAAGCAATTCGCGTAGGCCTTTAATCGATATGGACTTTGCTTTGGGTACTTAATATGTAAATTTCCTGAGCCAAGCATGGAAAAATTGAATAAAGTTGGCCCTCGATTGAGCTTAGAAAAAATTACTTACCACAGCAATGAACGAGATTGAATCTAATGATATTCATTTGTTCAAGTAGTACAACATTTTCTTGGCAATCATAAAGCAGCGAATTACATAGAAGCAATGGAATATATGCTTTCTAAATTTAATATTCTTGATTGTAACATGAGCATAAAACTTCACTACCTCCACAACCACTTAGATAAATTCCCACAAAACCTAGGTGAAGAACAGGGTGAAAGTTTTCAATAGGACCTTCAGACGATGGAAGAACGCTATCAAAGAAGATGTAATACCCACATGATGGCTGTTGGAGTCGGCAGCGAGACTGTCTTACTGAACTCCATGCTAGAAAATCGTATACAAGATTCTTTTTAGTAATAAGCCATAAATGCATATTTATATCTAATTTGTGAATTAAATACCTTCTCTGTATTATTTGTTTTTTTATAAGACTTTGTTGATGATACTGGTACTTATAACCTGAAATGTACATGAATTAAAACGATGATTTTTTCTAAAAGTGTCAATGTAGCGTACCTCAAAAACTAGATCTGATGGACTAAATCTTGAAACTTAGTTCTTTTGGATTCTACACCTAAAAATTACATAGAAACATTTAAAAAATGGCAGACACCAAAATGTGTGTTGGACTGTGTAATAGTCTTGTGTAAACTGTTGTATTACAGGTCATTGACAGTATAGAAAATCTACGAGATCTCTTGAGAAGATTAGATGATACTGATCAATGGCTCACGATATACATGTGTAATAAAATAATCCACATTATAACCAGCAACAAAATACCACAAACAACCCTCAAGGCAATAACAACAATTCTGGTAATCAAAACAACAGAAATGAGAGGAATAATCGTCAACAAAATTACAGAAACTATAACAATGTCAATAGAAACATACAATACATCAGTAGAAACAGAACAATGGCAATCAATACAGAAATAGACCCAGACAGCAGAAAGAAAGTAGTAGAGAAATCTAACAAGCATGCCGAAGAAAACAAAAACATAAAAAAACTACTTGGAGCACAAGACCTAAGAAGGAATCAGCGCTCTTATACGAGGCTGCCGCCTTTTTATAAATAGGTTTTTAAACAACAAATATGAGTAACCGAATTACCTCATATTAATTTCAGAATTAAAGAAACACAAATACGAGGTTTAATAGATGCTGATTCTCAATTATCATTAATCAACAAAGACATAATGGAACAAATAGAACATCTAGGAGTATATGTAACCAAAGGTAGGTGAATTGGGTTACAGCAACGAAGAAGAGGATAGCAACCATAGATAGTTTATTTTGTATATAAATAAAAATAGAAGATACAATTTTCGTCGCAGAATTTGTTGTGATTTCGAACCTCAACAAAGACTGTATACTTGTGATAGACTTCTTAAACAAATATGATGCAGTAATAAATATGGAAAAAAAATACTTCCAAATCAAAGGAGTAATTATTCCTTAGATGAAGGATTCCCAAGAGAATGACCTCCATTGACCTCATGTTGAAAGAACTTTATGTAAATATTGCAAGTGTTAAATTAAACTACAATGACTTATATTTACAAGAAATGAGGTTACTACTGCAGAAACAAGCCAATTTAATAGATGATACCCCAGGTTTAGCAAAAGGCTATGAGAATCATATTGAAGTGGAAATGCATTGCTCTTCAAGGTAAAGCTTTTATCCTATACCCAAGAGATACGAGGAACAGGTTAAGAAAATTAGCAAAATGTTAAAACACGATATAATTGAAAAATGACACCAAGTTATGTTAGTCCTATCATTGTTGTTGTAAAAAAGTAAAAAAAAAACACATTTGGAAGCTCTTCAAAACATTGAAACCTTGTTAGCCAAATGTACAGATTTAAAATACATATTTCTAAAATTATTTTTGGTTAGTATCACTACACAAAGAAAGAGTAGGAAATGTTGCACATTCCTCTTTACACTATTTTATATTATTCTGGAGAATAAATAAGACTTCATTCTTCGCGGAACTATCCCCAACCATGTTGGTATGATAGCAACTGAAATTTATGTATTGAACACATACACACATCAAAAGTAAGGTTATAAAATTTTTACACTCACACTATTGTTACTCTTTGGCAAAACTGTTTCGCAATATATAGTACGTAGAAATCGTCGAAAGCGAATAAAACAAAATAAAAATATTGCAAAATATTTTTAAATAAAACTAACGGTAATTTAAACATACACTGTATTAACAATAAAAACAAAATACACTAAATAACACGTAAAGCTATTACTAATAACAAGAGTATTTATTTTATATATGAGTATTTATTTACATTTATATAATATCACACTGCGGCGATTACTCGTTGAATGCCCTTAAACCCTTCTGAGCGGTTCTTATCTAGTGTACAGCCCATTCGAGGGCCTTCTATACGCTCTTTTCTAGGAGGTCTTGGAGACTTTATGACGTATTCGTCTCGTAATACCGTTCGCCTGATGTATCAGCGGATGACTTACATCACAATATATAAGGAACGAAGTGCAAAGGCAAACTAAGACTTAACGAACGAGACGATACTGTACTTGACTGTCAAACGTGAAAAGTGCAGGTAGATAGGATCAATTAGTTCACATGTTTTCTGGGAAATAAATCTATTTGATGTCACTATAGTTGGACTGTTATATGCTTTTTAAATAGAAATATATCAATTCAAATGAGTACATTAGCGAAGCGGATGTTACGATATCAAATATTCTAATACGCAGTAGAGAAGAAAAAATATTCCATTTCACTGTATAATAACGTTTAAATGAATGCAATTACATGGTAGAAGTTTCCAAAAAATTCAATATCGAATCTTGTTCCTAAAGGTGTACACTTTATCTATCGATCTAAATGGCGCCTTAAAACTTGTAACCTAGAGTTTTAAAACGTACGAAATAATAGAAAACAACGGAAAATGAATAATAATAGAGCAATAAAGTTTTGTCCAGTTCACATAAAAAATACCCGGAAGTCTAATCTAAAGTGGAATTTAATAACCTCATTTATACTGGCATAACGGCGCGCGTTACAATGTAAGGAATTCAAATAAGTGGGTAAAATGTGTTAGAGTGTGATGCCGTTCTTCTCTTCGTCCATAAATCATTCACGCATTAAGGCAAAATACAAAACATTACGAGAAAATACATAAATCATATAAAATGAAAATGGGGAGAGCCAAGTTTTATTTCGTCAGTACTGCCTGTACTGATATAAAGTTTTCCTCTGGTAAGAGGTATTGTTCTCAAACAACAATAAACGGAGAACTTAAAGGAAACGTATAATATATTAATATTAATGAGTAATGTATGTTTTGTGAAAAAAATCTTAAATTACAGTTATGTGAGAAGTAATTAGGTACATACGTACATAAGTTCATTTTTAAAAACATTTATTACAATGTACAAATACATACGTAACATACTTTAGAATGCAGGAAATTTTAGAATAGTGGCATTACTACCCATTCTTACTCATACGATGAGATTAAATAAAACAGATTTGAGAAATTCTGTAGATCTCTTGATATTTTAATGCTGGTACCAGGTCATGAACTCGATTTATACTGTGTGCAGTATCTGCTAAGGTAGAATTTCATTGCGTTTACCGAACGTCGCACCTGGACGCTATTCAAGAACACACCTGATAGGTGACTTATAATATACGAATTCTTCTTGGAAGGTTCTACTGCCGCTTGCTAGTTACTAAGAGCTTGTGTTTGCCATTATTTTGTAATTGGTCCTTATTATGTACTTGATTTGCTATTAATGTACCGCGAAACACAAACAAAAATAAATATTTATCATTGACTATTTAAATCATCTGTCATGTAATATATATTAACTAACGAAAAAACTTAATTTTAATCATTTAAAAAAAAATTGCAGCGGTCATTGTACTAGTAAAAATGCATCAGATAGTGTACTATTATATTACGCTAAGAAATAAGTAATTAAACTTCTAGTTTCAAAAATTCTTTTATTGTAAATACCACTACAATATTGTAGTGGTATTTACAATAAAAGAGTTTTTGAAACTAGAAGTTTAATTACTTATTTCTTAGCGTTATAATGAAGTTTCAACAAGTATCTCCTTCGTTAATTAACTACTATTTTATTGTTATGGAATAGCTATTTATGTAACAAGTACATAATGTAGGACTTTACTGACAAGCAGAGTTTATTAGCCGAGCGAGCATATTAATGTCAAGTTTAATAATTTTGACATTTGGTAAAAGTAAATTTAAAATGAAGAAATAATTTCTGCCGATATAAATGAAATAACGTTGAATGCCAAACAATTACTTTTGGCAAATAAGTCTAAACACTTATACGAAGAGACATTGTAGTAAATATCGCAAATGGTGTTAAAAAAATAAACTTTTATTTTTACACTGACAGTAGAGTATTTTTTGCATTATAATATTTTATATTATTTTACTAGTGTGCTTTACAGCCGCAAAACAGTACCATAAAGCGTCTGCTCATAATGCAACATAAATGCGTACATAAATGAATATTTTAAACAAATAATAGTTATTTACGGACCAAGTGCGTGAAATCATATTTCGCGAATGAGTGACCAGTTTAAAGCGCGAGCCGTAGGCGAGCGCTTTATGGACACGAATTCGCGAAATGTTTCACGCACGAAGTTTGTACAATATTTTTTGTACGAGAACTATAAACAATAATAATATTTATATAAAATATAAATATAATTTCAAAATTTATGTATATATAAGTATTTTTAACAATTTTACTAGTATCTGTCAGGATGGCCTAGCGGTCAAAGGCGCCAGACTCAAGGTTTACCTTGCCCGTTATACGGGTTCTCGAGCGTTCTGGTCCTCTCTGAGGGCGTGGGTTCGAATCCCACTTCGGACAATTTTTTTTTTAGTTTTCTATAAATTTAAAAAATAATATTTGTTGCTGCTCCGACATACCTTCCAAATATAACAATTCTATTTCATTTCAATTTCTATTTCATTTCCTTTTATTTTCATAGAAAAACAACGAACTGGGTAGCATATTATTAAGGTTAGGGATTTATGATTTTAAAATGTCACTAAATTAATCAAGTTCCAGGAAGTACCAACTTTACTTTTACGCACTCGTGTTTAAAGTGACTTTTTACGCACGCAAATCGAATCGTGAAATGACAGGTTTTGATAAGCGAGTACAAAATAGTATATTGTTTACCGAGTAAGAAAAGCCTAACATTCCTGGACGACTGTGAAGATTGCTAAGTCGAGGCGCAAGCCGAGACTTAGCAACACAGAGTCCAGGAATGTGGCTTTTCCTACGAATAATTTTATTCACATTCCACAATTCCTCGCGAATAATTTTATTCACAAATAAATGGTGTTTTGAAATTCGTAATATAATTGGTTGCGTTACTATGGAAACGTATTAATGTTGAATTGTCAAACTTGACGCATATAAATTTAACAGCTGGTGTTTTCGATAGCAAAACAGTATAAAATGATAAGTTATGATGAATTTTCCATATCTGGGACTCCTCCAGAGCTGGTTGAAGTAGTGAATACTGCTTCATTAGAATTATTGCCAAAGAAATCAAGAGAAAAGTACGAATATGTATAAGAAAAAGTCAACATTTCATAACTGTTAGGAAATGTTGACTTTTTCTTTAAGAAATTTTGTCAGGAATGTCAAAATTCCTAACGATTTGCGGAAAAAACCTTTTTTTTAACTTTATTTACAGTGAAAATGAACACAGAAATATTATTTTCTAAAACTGACATTGGAACCGTTTTGTAAAAATCCTGTTGCTTTTGTAATATTTTCAACACTATCATGTTCAAATAAAACGTTGGTACTGCTGTTGCTAGCAGCTACGCTGGATCTCATCTCCTCCTATTTGTTTTTGGTGTTCTTTTTCATATTACATGCCCAACTTTTCAAAATCTTTTTAACTCAACAGAGAATGTATATTTTTTAGAAGTGTATAAGATTTCTCTTCTAAAAATTGTGAAAATTGTCGCCAAACTAAGTCACGAGATCTTTTTCTATTTTCGGGTTCATTTTTTGTGATCTCCGCATGAATTTCCCAATCATCATTCTCGCCAAATTTTCTCAGCTCATTTTCCATCGTAAATTAAAACGAAAATTAGCAGTTTCAACAAACTTATTGAGAGAAATTTGTGTGGGACGCTTTTTAACACTTGTGACACTCATCGAATATTATTTATTGTTGTTAGAGCAACGGAATCATGAATGGCTCAATTGATAAATTATTTAATTTGCGTAAAACGGGTTTGAAGGATTTGATTCATTAAATAGTCCTCCGAATGCGATTGGTGATAATGGTGATTCCAATTTCAGAAAAAAACAGTATGTGTACCTCGTAGTGAAAGCACAGACTTCAATGTTGGTGTTGGGTTTTAAGAAACATCAATTGCCTAACATAGACATAGATCCGCTGTAGCAAAGCACCGAATCAACCATGCGAACGTCAAAATATTAGCAAGATCTGTCTCCCAAGAGTAATACGAGAATCACAGAAAATAATAAACGATTTTTGATGAGAAGACAGTTTGAGTTTAAATAGTTCTTGGAAGCTGATACTATGAGAATGGCATTCATTGGAGCTATCAACGGGGCGAAACAACAATAAAATAAATACTATATCAGTGCAGAAGGCATCAAAAAATCTGGCGAGGAAGCCGGCTGTATGATCAACGAGGCGTCAAGAGTAGTAGAACTCCCTTTGAAGATGTTTAATAAGAACCATTCATCGATGAAATTAGAGTTGAAGTTAAAATTTTTAAATTATACTATTTATACTGATTTTCTGCCTAAATAATTATTTGTTGTTATCTTATTTACCTAGCAATAAGCAAAGTATTCAAGTGAACTTTTTAAGACACTAGTTCAATTATTGTGGGCACACGTCTTGGAGTTTCGGTTTTTATACTTATTTTCTACTTGATAGTCTGTGAAAAACAAGTCCAGATGCTATTAGCTAACAATGTACATAGAAATATATAAAGTTAAAATAAGCAAATGTGAGGTAACTTGTACAAGTGAATATTATAGACTTCTATTTTTTGCATAATGTACTAATTTGGTTTTTCAAGTACAGGAATAATCTTGATTCAGACTTCTTTTTACATTACCCTATTATAACTTAATAGATATCTGCGAGGGTTTATATTATTTAGATCACATATTTGAACAAAAAAAAAATGGTTTCTACTACATCATATTTTGAAATAGATATGTGGATGTATCTACTTAGCTATTAAAACCAACCAAGAACATTTCTCTTTAAATCATTGATAACAGCCAACACTAGGAATACCTTTCTCTCCGCCGGTGCAGATTAAATGCGTGTAAGGAATTTGCAATGGCACAGGACACGAGACCATGCGGACGAAGGAAGTGATAACTATAAAAGTAACGGCAGGCCTGGAAATGAAAAGTGCGAAGAAAGGTAGGAAGCAAGGTCGTGAGCGCCATCTAGACGAGCAGTTTTTCTCGCTTTACGAGTCCGAAGATTGCCGGGGCGTGAGATGAAATGTACGGCGGGGCGACCGGAATTTCGGCAGTAATACTCCGGTGCGTCCGATAAAAATTTATCAATGAAACGAAAATGATTTACTTGGACCGGAGGTGCGATAACACGGCCATCTTGATTACACCCGTTCTATGTGAAAAAAGGGGAAAACGGGGTGACAAACGACAATGAGGACATCGTGCGGTAAAAAAATAAATGAAGGCAAGCGCCGTATTTTGAATCGCTAAAACTTATATGGAGCGGTTCAAAATTAAAAGTAGAGGAACCAGCACTTTATGTTTGTGCATAAAATACTGAAAAAATGTTCTTAATTGGAAATAAAAATGAGGAAATATGTATATAATATTAATAATTTTTTTAATATTTAATACCATAAATTTTAATTTAAATGCAAAATTATTAATGTATTTCCTTAAAAATTTTAATCTCTCTTGCTTAACATATTTACATAATTTAACTATAATAATGTATATATGTGAAATATGAGACCATAAGTTAAATCTTTGCTTCAACACTGTTTTTAATTATTTGCTACAAAATCTACTAATACAAACTTAATCTCTATCCTCATCACCATACTTTTTGTAAATTTAAATTATGATATATTGTGCGGTATTGTAAGAGCAGTTACGTAAAATGCTTACAGCAAATATTGAGTTGTATTGGGAATTAGTTTTGTGCAGCGTATTAAATACTAAGAAATATCATAAGCCAATAGATTTCTTTTTATAGTATTTTTTGTTGTATTCTTATGAATGATAATTAATTTCTTCTATCCATCTTGAAAAATCATAGTAATGGCAATGCAGAAATTTTAAATATTACGTAAGGTAATTAAAAATTATGATGGCAAAAATTTTAGAGTATTTCGAAAATATTACAAAATAAACAATTTAATTCTAAAATCTAAATCTATGCATTTGATTGTCACTATTGCATTTGTGATGCTATCCCCGTTTTATTTTAAAAAAGGCAATTTCTTACACTTTCCTTCTTTAAATCAAGGGGAAAATAATATCACTAAACACTATTATAATGTAATTTTGTTTTTAAAATTCCTGTAATATTCCATCGAAACCAAAATATGGAGGGATTTCTAATACAGTAAGATTGTGTGTTAATTATTATTTTAATAAAATTGCTAAATTCAGGTAAAAGTCATATTCTTAAGCGATATCTTATAATTATTTGAACGAGAATCTTTTTCATCATTCTACATAGTTCAATACAGTAACAATAAATTCATTCTACATAGTTCAGTACAGTAACAATAAACAGATTGTGATCAGTACATTGCTTGGATCCATATTCTGTATTCGTTTGTATTGTGAACACTTTCTGAGAACGGACACGCTTACCACCCAGTGCAGTACTGGCGAAAGGCTGTATTTCTAAAATATTTAATTTTATTTATATAATTGGAAAACGAACGGGTGGTGATCTATAAAATTACGAAATACATATTTATTTGTTGAAAAGTTGTATTTATAAAGTTTTTAATTTAATTTATATAATTGGAAAACAAACGGGTGGTGATCTATAAAATTACGAAATACATATGTATTTGTTGAAAAGTTGTATTTTTAAAGTTTTTAATTTTATTTCTATAATTGGAACATTTTTATTTGTTCATTTTGTCGTTCAAGTTGAGTAAAGGAGTATTAATATTGACTAGCAATAGTTTCTCAAGGTTTTCTTCTGTCAATTTTGTTCTCTTTGAATTAAGTACATCCTTATAAATAGAAAACGTCCTTTCTACATCGCAACTGGTTATAGGTGCATACTGGAAATATTCTTTTATTTCTTCATATTTAGCCGTTAGATTTTGTGGAATTGTCTCCATACATAATTGCTGCAATGTTATTAAATCTGGATTTCTATTAAGAATCGCTTCAAACTTTTGCCGAAGGCCACATCCGAAGTCACTTGGAATACTTTTCAAATTATTAACAGCCACATCTAATGTGGTTAATCCGTCATTTAATTTGAGATTTCGATTTTCAAAATAAGTGATTAGTTTTGGCAATTTTCCAAAATGTTCGTGAAGAAAGTACAACTGATTTTTTAAATTTTGGATTTGTGTGAGCTCCTTGCACTCACCAATACTTCTAGCATCCCCCTTTAGCAGTGTTACGAAATGTTTTAGACTATCGAAATTCTCAGCATAATAACTAGTAGCTTCCAGCCATGTTCCCCATCTAGTTATTACCGGAGTGGGAGGCAGTGACAGAGATGGAAATTTTTCGCTGAAAAGAG
Source organism: Melolontha melolontha (assembly GCA_935421215.2). Taxonomy (NCBI): domain Eukaryota; kingdom Metazoa; phylum Arthropoda; class Insecta; order Coleoptera; family Scarabaeidae; genus Melolontha; species Melolontha melolontha. The sequence goes on from OW285240.1 coordinate 72,363,706, forward strand.
CTACTCTCAATGGTGCTTTTCTGAAAACTTTTTTAAAAGCTGATACAAGTCTATCAACTTCCGGAAAAGTGTCTCTGATATATTCACAGATTCTGTAGAGAGCATGTGCTACACAAGTAATATGCAGCATATTAGGATATGTTTTCTTCAATAGTCTGCCTGTTTTTAACATATACGCAGCACTATCACTGACAAATAAATGTATTTTTTCTTTGTACGTGGCGTCCGAATGAAGCATTTTTTGCATATTCTTCTTAATGGTTTCAGCAACTGTTTCCGCATCAACTCTATTTATAACACTTGTTGCTATTACATATGAGTTATAGGGAATAGTTGGATGTAGTACACCAGCTACAACATTTACCACACAGCGTCCTAACATATCCACCGTTTCGTCGGCGCTTATCCATATGTATTGATTTAAAAGACGGCTTCTAATGCGTTCTACTGTTCTCGTATAGCACCTAGAAACATAATATTTGCGTAAAGTTGATTCATCAGGAACATTTCGACCAGTATATTTTTGAAGAAATATTTTTAAAGTGGGGTTTCTAAGTTTATTTAATGGAATATTAGCCGCCATAAAAGTTTTACAGAGTTCAGATGTGTTTGCGATCCTAAGTGACGAATTTTTGACGATATTTTACGGATTTTGTAATAAATTTCCGAATCACTGACAATGGACATACAATCAGTATGACCGTCAATCCAACTCGCCATTGTTTTACAATGCCGTTCTCGAGATTCTTCCATATCATGTCTGAAAAAGTAACTTAAACAATGCTCTAGATCTAAATAAATGAAAACTAAAAATGTGTGCGTAAGTTATTGAAACTGAACGAAATTCAATGCACACTTACGTCGAAATAATTGGTAGAAATAGATTCAATCAAACGATATTAAACAGAATCTATCACAAAAATTACGATGTAATTAACAGTTAAAACTATGAAAACAAGAAACTTACTCACAGCACTTTATTTATCTTACGAAATATAAACTAATAAATAAAATACATACATTATAAAAACCCCACTTCTATCTACGCTCATGAAAACACTTTAAAAAGCACTATATTCTCGGAATACAATAGCTGGCTTGTCCATTATTATCGCTGCGAGACCAGGTGGCCGAGTAAGTCAAACAAATACTTCATTGTATTACGCCGGGATGTACCGTGCGACGTTATACACAATTCCAATTGCCGATTGCGTTTTATGGAAATTGCATCCGTTCTCTATTAATAACTTTTGATGTTGATATTTGTCTTCCTTCAATTTCTTTGCCGAGTCAGTTTAGAGAGTCACAAATGTTGTCAACAGTTTTGTACATGAGTTGTCCAAAATTTTTCGCCCATGTACATCTATTACTTCCGCAATTTTTTACTCTCTACATTGTACAATATTATTATAGTCTTCAAGTTTTTTGAGTTTTGGAAAATAAATAATATAATACCAGTGTTCAAAAATGGTCATCAAGTTTATATATTTATATACAGACCTATAAATATTTTGCCAAACTTTGGGAATATGTTCGAAGATCTTTTGTATACTGCTATTTACACTAATGTTAAATAATTCCTATTAATTCACCAACATGGGTTTTTAGCATCTACTTATCTTTAGATCTACTATATATAATTTAGTCAATATTACAATGTCATTCAACAGGTAACCGTAAATCACGGTTTGCTTTAAATTGTGCACATGTCAATGGCGATTTGATATAATCATTTCCGAGTAGACGATGATTAATAAAAACTAGGAGACATTTTGTAAGAAATCCACTGAATATATGTGAGAATTTGTTTCTGGATTTGACACCTTCATCATCGTAAACATAAAAAAAATCGAGCAGCTGCTGTTAGTACATTTACTTCTAAGAAATATAAAAACTAGTGGTCCAATTTTGCTAAAAAGTCCAAAACTAAAGTCCAAGATTACAGTCCAATGTTATATATTTGCAACACTATTTAGAGACAAAAATATGTATTTCTAATGTATACATGGTTTAAATTAAAAATATTTTTATCTATCACTATCACCTTCAATAAACTAACAATTTAAGAGCTACACTGTAATAGTACATCTACTGGTGATTCGTCTATTAAAATTGGCTTATTTGGTCCTTTTCTCTTTTGCTATTATTATTATTAGCATTATTTTATCGTATTTAGAAGATTCTGATAGAATTTTGAGCTTTATACTAGTATATAATCTAAGATAACTTAATGGAGATTCTTCGTGTTGCAAATGTTGTCTGGGTCAAAAGAAGTTCAAAAGTGGCGATGTTGGTTCAGTCTGGTTATTATCAAAATATTGTATTATTCGTAAATTGCTTCAGATTTACGAATAATACAATAGTAAAACTTTTACGATACCAATACGAATTGAGATTATTTGAAATATTTGCCTAGAAGAGAATAAAATAACAACTTTAAAACATAAAGAAGCTGTTTTTTCTTTCGAATTGTTTATAATAATAATAATAATAATAATAACAATAGCAATAACAATAATGTTTTAAAAACGTGTTAAAAACCTATTTTGCTAGCAAAGACTTAAGCTGTTATATCAATTCCATATTGCATCTCTTCACCTAAACCTTAATATTTTCACCTCTGATTTCTACAACCTGTTTACACTACTATCAATTGATTTAGAATATTACTAGAAGTTAGCGACTACGGTATTGACAAAAATTTATTTATTTTCTTTAAACGTGGTTCATACAACATTTTCATACACAAGTGTGAAGATCAGCTCCTTAAGTATCTTGTTACCAGATACTAGATTTAAACTAAAAGGATGATTTAAAAAATACTCGATAGTACATGTTGAAGAATAGCATTACGATATTTAAACTAATATCAAGTGAAAATACATTAATACAAAAATATTAAAAAAATATATTTGTACATGTATACATAGTCACATACAACCCATATATTAAGTATTGGTTTTACTTTTAGCACAAATAAGTTTTTCGAACTCCTCTTAGATCTCGTCAGTGTATGTGAAGAAGAAGTATGATCAATGAATTTAATTGCCGCTAAATAACACAATCTTGTACATCACATTTCCTGAGAATGTGTAGTCCTGTACTCATACTCTAGATTGCTCCAATATACCATGCCAAAGATAGCATATCAATTAAACATTGTATGTACAATTAAACATTAATATGCTATTAGTTTAAACAACTAACATCAAGTGTAAATACATTAATATTAAAATGTTAAAAACATATCTGTATATGTATACATTGACATATACGCATATAATGTGTGTTTCTTTAAGACCTTTTCTTTAATAGGAAGAAGCTCTGTTATTATGACAGTTAATTAGACATGTTCTACCGCCATTTTATTCAGTATTGTTTCACATCTTATAATACAAAGACTTACATCCGAGAAGCGTTTACAAATCGTGGAAATTTATTCCCAAAATCAGTGTTCAGTAAAAAATATTCACAGAGTGCTTTCTCTCAATTTGCGGAATAAATCAGCGGGCAATTGGGACTTCTGGCTGTTCTGGCTTCTTATGGATCAGTGGCTTTGTGAATAAGCAAAATTGTTGCATTTGGAGTGATACTAATCCATAGGTGACTCAGCAACTAGCGATGCATTCTGCAAAATGCACTGTTGGTGCGGTTTGTGGACCGGAGGCACAATCGGGCCATACTTCTTCAAAAACTAAGAAGATCCAGCTGTTGCCGTCAATTGCGACCGGTATAGAGCCATGCTCAATGATTTTTTTGCTCCGAAAAGTACACGAACATGATCTGAACGACCTTTGGTTTGGACGCTGCAAAATTGGTGCGGTTGTGGGCCAGAGGCATAATTGGGCCATACTTCTTCAAAAACGAAGAAGATCCAGCTATCACCGTCAATGGCGACCGTTACATAGAGTCATGCTCAACGATTTTTTTGTTCCCAGACAGCGCGAACGTGATCTGGAAGACCTTTGGTTTCAGCAGGATAGCGCCACATGCCATACTGCCCACGAAATAATCTATTTATTGAAGTAAGTGTTCGGTGATAAGACTATCTTCAGAAATAGAACTGTACACTGGCCTCCAAGATCATGTGATTTAACACCTCTGGACTATTTGAAGTCATTGGTCTACGGTCAAGCAAGGCCTCAAGAAAAAGTAGTTGAATATCTCTTAAAAAACACACTTTATTAATCATTGGCTTGACTTCTACGTACAGATACGTGTTTCGATATCCTCTTAGGTCTCGTCAGTGTACATGTCTGTAGATAGAAGTAAAACCAATGCTTAATATATCCGTTGTGTATGTCCATGTATGCATATAAAGATATGTTTTTCTAAAATTTTTGCATTAATGTTTTAAACGCGGTATTGTTTGAAAGCGTTATAATTGTATTGTATATTGTTCTGGAAATCGACTAGATTATGCAATAGTATGGTTTTATAATACACGATATTGTCACGTACAGAATACTAAATTATACTAAACAAATTTCAAATTCTTGAAATCGTAATTAACGTGTAGTAAAATTATCGTCCAAATTATTTGGTCGAAACTCAAATACTCTTATTTAAGCTTACTGCTTGAAATTTGTAATTTTAGAAATATATGTCTATAGAACTGTTCCACGACCTTTATTTCGCAACCATATAGAAAATAATAGTAGTAAACTACAATTTTCGCTACGCTCTAAACATAACCTTACATTAGCAGCTCTCGTGTAATTTCGAAATTTTCCCACCGCACTGTTCTCCTACAGCAGCATCGTTGTGAGCTCCGAATGGATATTCGCTGTAGAATCGTTCTCATTACGGCAGGATATTTATAAAAGTGAAATACGCGAAGCAATATAGAGTCTGTTGATTTTAAAATGCATCCAGTAGCTCTGTCCATTGTCGGGAATAGCGCATCGGCACTGCACATTCCAATTACGCCGGTTTAGACTGGCAGTTTAGCCTGTGAAACGGGACACTGGTATACACGGAATACATTCAGGCGATATACGAGTCTGTGTAGACTCGTTATGCATAGTTTTCTCTTTGTTAAATACATGCTGATGAGAAGGAAGGAGAATATTCATGCTAGACAAATCCGCGCCAGCACGTTAGCGTTACAGTGAACAGCAACACAGGCGCATTGGCGAGGTAATGTGGCGTTATCTTCATTTGCGCTTTTCATTCGGGCCTATTGGTATAGGATGTGTACACATGTGCGCTCTTAATTACACCAGTTCGTTATTTTGTATATGGTGCGGTCTGTATCGCTATAAAATTCGCAATATTCCCTTAAGTACCTATTGAACTGAATATGACAAACAATGAGAGTGTCTAAGTATTAATTTGATCATTGGTTGAATATTTTGAATTAGCTCTCTATAGTCTAGAGACTAAATTATAGTAGATAAAATACTTGTATTCTGTAAAAATACATAAATTAAAATAATTTTCTGAAAACGATAAGTTTCCTGAATACGGTCTGTCTTTAATTGAATCTAATTTGAAAAATTTTCGATTAATTTTTCAATTTCATGGGTATATCTCGAGAACAGATTACTTTAAAGCTAAGAAGGTCTTCTAATTTCTACAATATCAATACAAATTTCCTGCAGTTCTTGGAATATATAATGAAAGAACATTAAATAATTGGTTTTCCTTCTGAACAAAACCATCTCATTACTTATAAAACTTTTATTTCTTCCATATATACAACGTCTATCGAAAAATCAAATTACTTCAAGTGGTTAGAAGCACAAGAGTGTTTGCGCAAATATTGTTCCAAAATAATACTTAAAAAGTAAAAGATAAATATCAAACCAAATGTTTTAAAAACACTTTTCGACTCTTGCCCAGTAAAAAAATCAGGACCCTTTATTACTTTGAATAGATTCATAGAATTTTTGTGTGCTCAATTAATTTTCGACCATAATTTAATAGCAACTAGCTGCGTATTCTACGAATTCCTCTAATTGCAGAAAATTTTGCGAAAGCGTGTTTGTCTTATTCTTCAACTAGACTCACTTAAGTTCACGTTAGGTGAAGGAAAAGACCGCTTGAGCATCTGCCCAGTAAAAAAATCAGGACCCTTTATTGCTTTGAATAGATTCATAGAATTTTTGTGTGTGCTCAATTAATTTTCGACCATAATTTAATACCAACTAGCTGCGTATTCTACGAATTCATTCCTCTAATTGCAGAAAATATTTCGAAAGCGTGTTTGTCTTATTCTTCAACTAGACTCACTTAAGTTCACGTTAGGTGAAGGAAAAACCGCTTGAGCACCTGAACGGCCTCCCGTGAAAGCAACTTTCTAGATCATTATTTTCCTGCAGAATCTAAAACGATCTATCTTTGCTAAATTATTCTTCTTCATGTTGTGATATTTCTTCTATTCAGGTCTATTTAATAAAACAAACGGTCATTCAATAAAACTATATTCATAATAAAATACACTAAATATCACTTAACTGTAATAACAATATTTATATTTCGTTATAGATACATTTATTACTACGATATCAAGTACACGACGCGTAGTGGTTGAATAAGTCATCGCTCCCTTGACTGCGTTTATAGTCGATCGGATATTCAAGACTCTTCGCCTTCTAGACGGATTGGGAGTCGCATGTCGTGCACAATCGGTGGCGTCATCGCTTAGGTCATCGCATAACTCACATCACAAATGATATTAAGTAGTTCCTATATCATCATTAGCATATTTAATTTTTTTATGAATTTATACACACTCCGCAAAAAGCTATGGAATCACCTTATTTATGCAAAGTTAATCGTTGCTGTAGTGTTTGTTTGTTTTGGTGTTATGACGACATTGTCACGCACTGAGTACAAATTATTTTTTTTTAAATTTTTTGAGCTTTAGGTGCTTTACATCTTCCAATTTCTTTCAAAAATTGGTAAGTTTAAAACTATAATTTTTTCCTTGAACATTTATCACGTGTTTCCATGTAGAATACTCTCGCCTGGTTTGGTAAAGATGAATGACGGTCCCCCAATGCGCAATTCTCCAATCTTCCAATTCTCCAATATTCGAAATCTAAATGTCACGTCTCAGACTATAAGGAACCGACTTAAAGGACAAGCAATACCTACAAAAATACCGGCCAGAAGCCCCACACTCACTAGAGAACAACGAGTTCACATACTACAATTTGCGAGAGATTATCGTGATTGGGCTAATATTCTGTTCACAGACGAGTCTTGGTATTACCTGTTCTCATCAGCTAGACGCCTGCCAGTATATATACAAGATGGTCAGCGCCTCAGTCAGTGCAACTTCAGGAAAACAACAAAATTCAGAAGTGGTTCGATTATGAGATGGAGAAGTGTATCTTTCGAGGCTCAGACGGAGTTGAAGGTTATTCACAATGGCTCTATGACCGCAAATAGGTACATTAGGATTATCTTAGGGCCACTTATGGTTCCATTTGCAATTTACATAGGCCCGATTTCCAATTAATGCATGTTAACGCTCGCCAACATTGTACAAAATTACCTGAATAAGGTCGACATACGTATTTTGGAGTGGCCAGCTAGAAGTCCGGACGTGATCCCAATAGAGCATGTTTAGGACCACATTGAGCGGGCACTACGAATCAGGCAAGTTCCACCAAGAACGTTAGAAGAGCTAGAAGCAGTGGTCACTGAAGAATGGACCAAGGTGGGTCAAGACTACATCAGAGATTTTAGTGAGTCTTTGCCTAGGTGGATGGCAGGCGAAATACGGGTCCGAGGCGGAAATATTTGTTATTAGTTCAAATTTCCGTTAATTAAATTCTTTGCTTTGGTGTTAGTTTTTCAATTCTTATGTTTATCAAGTTGCGGTCTTTGGTTTTCTGTTTGCATTTTCTTGTTTGTGTATTTCTTAATTACATTACATAAAATTTTGAAAAAATAAAACATTTTCAAAAAAAATAAACAAGGTAGCTAGGAAGCTGAAATAGTAATTTAGTTGTCTATTAAGGGGCACTGTCAATATACAATATTTTACTCATTAGAATTTCACAGTTGTGTATATTCAACCGTAAATTAAATGTTTAAAATTGCTTCCATGTATAATCAAATATGACAATGATATTTGATTATTCATATTTGTTGTATTCAAAACTTCCAACATATTGTTTTCAAATCTTGCATCGTGCATTATCAAAGTACTAAATCAAAATACTATAAATTGATAACATACATTTTCGAGCATTAAGTCATATTAAATATATGAAATGGAGTTTCTCGGGGTATTCTACAAAGGATACGGAATAATTTGAGGAAGTTGCACGATTTATCGAGCAAGACATCATCGACAATGCCAGTTCACTTCAACAAAACATAAACAAACAAAACATAAAGTTTATCGTCTAAATAATGATAATTTTTCAAATTTATAATTGAAAATCTTGAAGATGCTTCCCTCACTTATAACAATTATCGCCAAATAAGTAAAAATCAATTTGACAAAATTTAATAATGTTAATCTGGCTTCTAGGCCTTCGCGGTCGTTGTCCGTGATTATTTCTAAAGTTCCAGGCTCGAAACGCGTTCTTTACACTGCTTCTTTTTTTATCGATATTTCTGACTGAGAGAAACTCAGTTTCTCTCAGAATGAGAGAAGCTGAACTGGGAGAAACTCAGTTTCTCTCAGTTTCAGTCCAGCAACAGTAGTAGCAGCCCTGAAAATGTTCTTTTCTACAGTGGACAAGATGTTATCCAAGGAGGAAGCAGTGACAAGGATGCGATTCCAACCCGAAATCCCAGGAGCTATTTGAAAATTTACCTTAATACAAATGAGAAATAATGAATATTAAATCTTACTTTACATCTAAATGCCGGCTAATATAATGCGTTAATTTCTACATTTCGACAAACTATGTTCGCATTAGTTCTCCTCTACATTAAGTTCAATATATTAACTATATATATATATATATATATATATATATATATATATATATATATATATATATATATATATATATATATATATATATATATATATACGCGAAGTATAGAAGTGGAAGTCATGTCTGCTCTAGGATACTTTGTGTTGACAATCTCCAGTAAGAGCGAAATGCATCCCCACTTTCCGGGATGAATGTGACTTTTCAAGAATCTTTCATTATTCTATTTATAATGTTAATTTAGAATTGCCAATTGCTTTTAGAACCTAAAATTATGTATGGCGTAAAGTTACGGTTTCCATAGAATTTTCTGAGTCTGTTCTGTTTGCTACAACTTCAGATATACATATTCGCTATTAATGACACGTAAGATCAACGTTTTGGATTGACTTATATCGTACTAGCAAATTTCGATGTTATTAAATATCAAATAAGTTACAAAATTGTCAAGTTTTACCCTTTGACACAAGAAAATGTATTTTTGGATTTTTAATTTAAACGTTTGTAACTTGCTCCACTATAGACTTTTTAGCTTTATACAATACATTTTGACGACGAATTATATTAATATTATATTAATATTTATGAAAATTTAACGGGGCCCTTTATTATGCATTAAAACGACACCTAACATGAAATGTTGAAAATTGTTTGCGAATCTTCCCAGTTACAGACTTAGACAAAATATTATAATAATAGTGGTTTATTATGTGCCCAACAGTACAAACAAATATAAACACAAAAAAGTACATTATGCATGAATGACGACAAGTCAATAAAAAATATAAAGAAATAACACAAGGAGAAAATTAACATGAACATATGCTATACAAGGATCTAAGAACTTTAAAATAAATATGAATGAAAAATAAAAAATCTTAGTTTAACCTTCAAATCAAAGATAATGTCATCAAAGTGTTTATTAGTCTTTTTAATTAAAACATTACTTCTACACATTGGATAAGCAAATGTCATCAATTTTCGAGATGCAAATCGCGGGACAGTCTATCCTATTATGCACTACACCATACAAGAAGTTAACACTGGCAATTTCAAGCTGTAGATGAAAGCCCCAAAAATCGATGGATTTCGTGAAATTTCGGTAGGTTTTAAATTAAGTCACATTTGCAGTAACGATTATAAATTATTTATTTTACCTGCCTATAGGGAAAATCGTTTCGGGTAAATAAAGTTATTAATTTTCAGGAAAAGTATTTATTAATATATTAATTCTTTTAAAAGATAAACATCATAACTTCATAACTAACAAAATATATTAACATAATATTTGTATAACTTCCACCTATTATTATTTTTCGTTATTCATTATTCGTAGGAACTTTTGCTTTTTAACGTAAAATCATTCATTTTTTAAATCAGTGTTTTTTCAATAGGAAAATTCTAACAGTTGTGCTCTTTCATGTATTCAGTAAGCCAGAAATGATTGCAGTTTCCAGCTTATTTTTTGGTTCGATTTTAATCAATTGCAAGTAGAGAAAATCCTTTTACAATTGGCAGAAGAATATGGTAGACAAAATAAAACAATGGAAATGCAAGTTCACAATTTCCAGTGAGCATATTTTTAACTGACTGCCAAAACAATTCTACATCACTGTTAAAGCTGTGTATTTCTTAACTATTTCTCAGTAATCTCCATTCGGAGTCCAAATTTTGTACTTTCTTTGTATCAACTAAATTAGGAAAATGCACCAACTGTGTCAATTATTCATGGAATATTTCTCTACTTCACTTTTTCTGGATTAATAAATTGCAATTTTTTGAAAACGTTATTTTTTAGTGGAAATCTTAGTGTAATTTGTTGGCAGGTCTCAATGTTAAAACAAAGTCGATTTATTTTGAACCTTTTTGCCCATAACCAATAAGGTTCAGTTTATCTAGCGGCGATTTCTTTTAGGCTAGCTCCAAGTTTAGGCTGCATTCACTTTCTACTGTACTGTGTCTACAGTCTTCTTCTTAGTAAGGTCGTTCTATTTGCCAATGATAGCAGACACTTAATATGTGATTCAAGTGGTCGACAATTTAGACGCTTTGCATACAGATTGTTCCCTGGGGTAACCGACAAACTTACACAATGCGTTCTAGAGGTGATTCTGAACAAAAAAGTTCATATGCACTTTAGCTTAATCTCTTTTTTGTTCTTTTAACAAAAGAAGAAAACTGTTTCAGTAAGGTATTTAATCATGAAATTACATAACAAACCCATTAGAAAAGTTGTTCGAAATGTTCGCCTCTTCTTTCTAAACATGTTGCAAGTCATTAATAAAATGACAAATATGTATGCTTTATCAACATGATGGCGCTCCACCGCATTTTAGTAGGCAAGTTATTGACTTTCTAAATCAACACTTTCCTGGAGGGTGGATAGGCAGAGGGAGTCATGTATTATGGCCTGCGCGTTCTCTTGACCTTTCGCCATTGAACATTTTCTTTTGAAGTTGTTTAAAAAATCGTGTTTACTATAACGGTAAACCAATCACTCGAAAGAATAGTTGCATTTGTAGATTCCCTACGAAATGAACAGATATTAACTGGAAACAGAATATGGCCTAAAGACTAGCAACATGTTTAGCAAGAAGAGGCGAACATTTCGAGCAATTGTTATAATACTAGTTTATTAGTTTGTTATGTAATTTCATGATTAAATGCATTCCTGAAACAGTTTTCTTCTTTTGTTGAAATCTATAGAACAAAAAAATTAAGCTAAAGGATAAAAGAACACTCTAGAACACATTGTAAAAGTTTGTCGGTTACGTCAGGGAATACCCTGTGTGTATTTCTTATGGGTTGCATTGGTTATATATTATTTTGACGTTAAAAATCGGTAGAATTGGAGTCCTTGCGGTAGATTGAATTAAAAATCGGTAGATCTACCGTAAAATCGGTAGAGGTAACAACACTGCATCTAACACACGCAGTTGACTATTGTGATCGGTATTTCGGTGTGTATATCCCCTATAACCTTAAATCTCGTGAACTTTAAAATGCGCTGCTGTCCACTTTCCACTCGCATCTTAAGATAAGTGTATATAGGATGCCAAATTATTGAACCATATTCTAGTTTCCTTCGAACTAGCAAATAATAGAGATATTTTATCGCTTTTATGTTCGAAAGATATTTAGAACTACGCATCAAAAAAGCAACAATCGCGGAATAAGATCTGCACATATCAGTAATATATTGACAAAGGCTAGACCACTGTGAAATAACACTCCTAAATCTTTGATCTCTTGTCATTCTAGAAGGTAAAAGGTTATTGTTAACGTTGTAATTATAACCGAAAAATTCTTTTTGTCGAGAAAGCCGGACCACACAGCACTTTCTTATATTAAGTTTCAGATTGTTTTGCAAACACCAATTCCATATTAAATTAATGTTATTTTGCAAGAGAATTGCGTCATCTGGTCCATCAATGCGCAATAATACGCATACGTACAGAGAATGGACATTTTGTATATTTGTACATTGATTTGTAAATTATTTCCTGACATACTTGTTTGCAATCAATTTTAGTAACAATATAACATTAAACGAATCGAGTCTTATTTATTAATGTTTTGTTTGTTATAAATAAGCACATGAATTATGTGACTATTTATATAGGTGTGCTGTGGCCGTTCATTAAATAGAAAATTACATTAATATGTAACCTTTCTAAGAGCTAATTATCAATAAAGTCCATACGACCAATTACATAGAACAAACGTCAAACTACTTTTCTTAATATATACATTAAACAATTTGTTAATTGGAAATTGTTTATGAATCTCTTTTTGAACTTGTATGTATTAATTTCCAACATAACGCATATATTTTAATATTGTAATACCATAAAGAACAATTATAAAGATTTGCGAACGTTAATCTATGTAAATTTAAGACGAAGGTACTGTTAGCTATTTACTAACGGATCTGTCTATAAACATAATCCAATTTTTGCGACTGAGCACCTAGACTCCAAAGATTCCGATATAGAAATACGGAAACTTTTGTCGTATAGCAACTAGATCTTCTACATTTAATTACAGATCCATATCCTGAAAAATACAATACGTAATAATAATCACTTCTAGTTGTAAGCGACGAAGATATCCGTTGCTAAAAAATGCAAAGAAGGATTTACTAAAATATAACAGTTACTTAAAGTAAATACAAGAACTAAGTTACATGGTATTCTGATTTGTCCTATTCGTGCTACGAGATTATTAAAATAAAATAAATTTAATTGGCCTGCTTTATTTGATCTAATATCTAAAATAAAAATTCAGATATGGTTTAACTGATAATTTGCAGTTTACAACTGCGAATATTTGACTAGTTTAGTACATATCGTATGCACTAGCTTATCTCGTATCTTAATACATATGCTTTAAAAACCATATGCGTTCCCATTCTGCACGTCTTTTTGAATAGTGGTGTTTTGTTTCATATGTCAAAATCTCAGTATTTACAACATGCGGCATACCATTTGTATATGCAAACAACGTGTACATTTTTTGTTTGTGTTAGTTTTTTTTTTGTTTTAGTTTGCGACACCGCAAATAGTTTTTAATGTTTTTTATAATTTTTTAAAAAAAGTTTTAAATATGTCAGTAGAACTAAATGGTAGGTTAAAATAAGTTTGATCGTATCTGGAAGTGAAAATTTACAAAATACAATAAATCAGATGCACTACGGAGGTATAGATAAAACTTACATTTTAATGTATAAACCTGAAAATTATATTTTAATGAAATAACAAAGTATAAGCAATTATGGTAAAATTCTCGCGCGATTTTAAAAGATTCAGAAAGGGGTATAGAACCAGAAGCGGATAGGAGAGAAGTTAGAAGATGAATTTGTTCTAGAAAGTATAAAAAACTTTAGGTATTTGGTAAGAGTGGAAGAAAGAATATCCTCCGAAAAGACAAAAAAAGGTCAAGGAAAACATGTAGTGATGTAGAATGAGAATAGGCCTGGGAATAAAAGGATTGACGTGTAATGGATAATTAAAAATTCGTGAAAAACCACGTCCATCACCGGAACGTAGAAGGTCGAAGTCGCTGCGTGCTGTGTTCTACATACTGATACAATGTTAGTTTGTCGAATTGTAGTTATTAGCGCATCACATAAGGTGATATTTGTATGTTCACATGTTTCAATGAAAAGGGTAAAAGGGAATCCATAAGGACTTCTTGCTGCTGACCAAACATTAAATGTCGTATTCTACCTGGACGTTCCCAAACGTTTGTTGCAGTGCATCCGGCACGTTAGGGTACAGATGATCGAGACCGAAAATTGGATGTTACTGCACGGCGATGCACCATTGCATACGAGCATACTTGTACACCAATTTTTGTCTCTGCTTGGTGTGAATGTTTTAAAACAATCACCCTACTCTACAGATCTGGCTCCTGCTGACTTTTATTTCTTCCCTCGTGTTAAGGGGACCTTGAAGGGATTACGGTTTGCAGACGTCAAAGAGATTCAGGAGTGGCAGCTTTTCCGAACGCTTCCAAGAAAAGAGTTTTCCGACAATTTCCAGAGGCTATAGGAATATTGTCAAAAGTGTATTGTGTCTGGTGGCGACTAATTCAAAGGCCAATGTGCATTCTGTTTTTATGTTTTTACTATACCATTCACCGAATTTTATAGACAAACCTTGTATTTGCAAAATAGAAAAATACAGATAATAGTACAGTTCTACATTATACTCGTATATTAACTTACTCGCAAACACATTCTGTCAAAAAACTTTTTCTTCAAAATACAGTTTATTTTTGATATTCTTGTCTTGTGTTTTCAGTAAGACATAAATTTAGGTTATTATATTTTAAGGTTCTATTTGGACATTGTCAATCTCATTTTTTTTTTAAGTAATACAAGAAAGTTATACGTATATTTCAAAGAAAATATCGTAAAGAAAGCCAATAATTCTATAATATGTAGAATCGAATTTAGTTGTTTACTACGTTGAAAGTATTAAAAGTTATATTTATAAAACATTGTTAAAAATATTCCGTGTGAAAAGGTAGCATTCCGAAAATCTAGTGTTGAGCCTCATGCTTCATACAAAGATTAGTTAATTTCTTCCTATTCTCAAATACACGATGTATAGTTTCTGAAGTAATTTCCAAAATTTCTTGAGTTATTGCATCTTGAAGCTCGTGTAGATAGTGAATCCTATTACTAAATATTTTGTTCTATAGATAGTCAAACATTTAAAAATCTAGTGGTGTTAAGACTACTCTATTTCTTTAAAGCTGCTGTAAATAAACTTATTTGTTGCACTGTTGCACCAGCAGTATGTGCAATTACACCATATTATTGGAAAAGGAATTATGCTGTAATTCATTATTGTCGACTTGGATCCAAAAATTGTTGCTATATTATTGTTTTCTGTTATCCTGCAGTAATGGCTTCGTGAAAAAATATAGATCCAATTATCTGCATTCTATAAATAGTCTCCATTATATTCTAGGGGTTTTCAGTTGCCCAAGTTCTATAACTTTGGCTGTTTATAGAGACAGGTACATGGAACCATGTTTCGTCTGTTAAAAAATATTAAATCCAACACATTATTTTCAACCATCGACAGCGTAGTAATCGTTGATTATAATCGGCAGGCAGCAAGTAAGTTACACTAACTTTATCTTACATGTAAAGCTGTTTTCTTACTGCTGTAGAGTGCTTCTATGATAACCATCCATAAATTGAGGGAAAAATTGTGGTGTTTGTAATGATAATTTTTACAGAAAATTTTTTGGTCTGAACAGGAATTGCATCAATGGCCGACCCCTTGACGTGTTATGTCTATCAACGGCTTATCCTTTACAAATGCAATTCTTTTCTTGACAAAGTGTTTGACAATGACGTTTATAAGATTTATAAAATTATGTCTATCAGATTCATACCTAACTTGAAAATTTGTTCAACAAATTACTCCATACACGATTGATGGCTATCCAAAATCCATCCTTATTGCGAACAGCACTTGAGTGCGTCCTAAAGTAAGCATCATGGTGTGATATTTATCTAGAAATGTAAGGATTTTAGGATAACTAAGAACGGAATATGTTTTAATTCACCACAGGCAACAGTAGTAATAAATAAACGTCTAATTTATAGTGCTTTTTTGGTACTTTTCTGGCGTACCGCTGCAAGAATTATTTAATTGTTTTCGTACTGCCAGTGCTGTCTAAATAAAATCTTTGATTTTGAGTTATAGTTCTCGGAATTAAATGAACATAGTGTACTACTAAGGGCAAATCATTAGGGCATATGGCAAATATATTGAGAATTGAAGAATGAAACATATATTCCGTAGCTTTATTTCGCATATCTTTCATATTCAATTAGCTTCTTACATCTTTTTTAATTTAATAATATTTCATTTTTGTTGTGCTTGTTTTGTTCTGTTTTGTTAATATGTTAGAACGCACACACAAAACATAACCACCAACATTTTGAAAGCTAGTACTTATATGTTTGTGCCATTGTCTAACACTATTAATTCGATGCTGGAGGCCCAGTACTTTACGTAGAAGTGAGTTCTGAATATTATTGCCTTCATTTTCAAGGGTTTTTATAAAAATTCTAAATATTATTTCTCAAGAAGAATAATAGACATGTGTTTTTGCCCGATAGATCATGTTAACATACAGTTTGTAATAAACTAATTTAAACATAAATTTTTAAATATTAGGGGATGTGTTCGATATATATATTTTGATTTAAAAGTATTTTATAATCTAAATTAAAAATCAATGGTATAATACATGGTATTTTCTTAGGTGTATAAATTCATATCTTTCAAATGCATGAATTATATGAAATATAATATAGATGCAAAAGTTCCTAGTGAGTGCGTTAAAGTTGGGTATGGAATTCTTTAGGAATATATCCTTTTGACCCCTCCTGTTTTTGTTTTCGTTAACGATTTATGTCTTTCTATTCTGTTTTAATATTTTGATTGTGGTTTTAAGTAATTCATAGAATGAGCTTTCCTGAAAAGTAACAACTAAAGAAATTAAGCTTTTCTTTCTTATTATCATCGCAATTGTATAGATCTGTAAGTATTAAGAACTTTCTCTTCTGCGAATGTCCAATTATGTTTTAAGAAAAATCTATCGGCATGAAAATTCTTAATTTTTTTTTACAAAAATATAATTTGATTTAATTAATGCTGCTATACGATGGATAACTAAAAAACAATTATTTATCACTGAAAATGTTTTTATTGTTTTTCAAAATATTCTTCCCGATCATCGATTCATTTGGCATACGTTTGAATCAATTTTCACAGCACTTTTTCCATTTCGCTTGAGATATCTCCAAAACATACATTTTGAACGCATCAGCTGCTTGTGAAAAATAATCTTGTATCAGTGGTTCCTTTTTATTATTTCTCCAAAGACTTCTGGCAAACAAATTGAGAATTAATTGTTCTACGATGATCTAGGTGTACTACAGCCGCAATACAATTTTTTACAAGAAAGATTTGCTTCAAGGCGCTCCTTGCGCGAACAACTTTTACTGGGTTTGGTTCTGTTTGCTTTCATATGCTTATATTTAAGATTTAGAACATTTAGTTATACGAATCAACACGAACCTTTTTTGAGCGATTGTGAAATTATGCGGGATCCAACGCGAACAAATCTTTTTTGCAGCTGAATATTCGTGCAATATCTCATATAGGCTGATCTGACTAATGTCCAGGCATGCCCCAATCTCACGGTAAGTCACAAACGAGCTAGCATTATCAGTTCGCGGGCAATATATTTTCGGGCACAACAATCGATTTTGGATGAACTTTAAATTCATCCGTGAGCGAACGACGACTATTATTGAATTCATTAAACCAGATATATATGTATACAGTGGCTTTAGGTAGTCCTTCATCGCCAAAAGTCGAAGTTGGTTGACCAATGTACTGCTGTTAAGATAATCTACGTTCAAAATCATAATCAATTATCGCACGAAAATTTTCACTAGTTAATTTGTTGTTTTTTTAATGAAATGAAGTTTTAAAACTACTGCATACAACACAAATAGCGTCCCTATGTCCTACTGTCTGAGTAGGTATACCGTTTAAAATGTCAGTTTTACAATGAATATGTCAGAAGGCGCTTAGTAATACTAATGTTACCAGTTCCCTCGCCGCACATAAATTATAATAGTCTTTAAACTAACTTAACACAGTTCTCAATTCAAAAAAATATGTACAGTTTCAAGAGTGACCTGTTCTCATAATTCAGTAAATTCATATTTTTTATTTTCGTTTATTTTAGTCCGTATAAATGTTCTTCTACGTATACGTATATTTTTTTCTGTTAAATACTATAAATATATATATATATATATATATATATATATATGTACATATATATATATATATATATATATATATATATATATATATATATATATATATATATATATATGTGTAGACAAGGAGTCTTTGCCGTTAAATCAAGTATGAAAAACAATTGTTGTTGGGGAATCCGGCAATAAAAAACCATTAATTAGTTAATGTTCTTTATTTTTTTACCCTATATTTCGCTGTTAGGTTTGGAGCTTCTTCGGGGGTCACTTTAATAAGAAAAAAATGTACATAACTTAGATATTTAGTCAAACAATCATCAGAAAAATTCTACTTACAAATGTGAACACTATTATGCGAAAATTATATATTACAAAACATGATAGGTCGATAAATTCGTCCCACTTAACACAAACAAAACGTCATAATTAATTTAAAACTCTTTAAAAAAAAACTATTATAATTTATAATATAACAACACATCTAAAAACAATCATGAGCAACGTGTAGTGAATCAATTCACTCATGATGTCATATTACAACCTGCCATTTCCTGCCATGCAGTTCCTTTTAACTTCCGAAATGGCAGGTTGTAATATTACATCATGAGTGAATTGATTCACTACACGTTGCTCATGATTGTTTTTAGATGTGTTGTTATATTATAAATTATAATAGTTTTTTTTTTTTTTTAAGAGTTTTAAATTAATTATGACGTTTTGTTTGTGTTAAGTGGGACAATTGACGAATTTATCGACCTATCATGTTTTGTAATATATAATTTTCGCATAATAGTGTTCACATTTGTAAGTAGAATTTTTCTTATGATTGTTTGACTAAATATCTAAGTTATGTACATTTTTTTCTTATTAAAGTGACCCCCGAAGAAGCTCTAAACCTAAGAACGAAATATAGGTTAAAAAAATAAAGACCATTAACTAATTAATGGTTTTTTATTGCCGGATTCCCCAACAACAATTGTTTTTCATATATATATATATATATATATATATATATATAGTATTTTCGTGACCTTGGTATGATAAGGTAAACTTAATTAGTCGGCGATTAAAGGTCTGGTTATTACTTCAAAGTGTATATATTTAAAATAATCCTACATGTTTCGGCAATGATGCCTTTGTCAAGGATATATATATATTTATATTTTTTATATCCTTGACAAAGGCATGATTGCCGAAACATGTAGGATTATTTTAAATATATACACTTTGAAGTAATAACCAGACCTTTAATCGCCGACTAATTAAGTTTACCTTATATATATATATATATATATATATATATATATATATATATAAATATATTTAGGCCCGGTCTTTCCTCCTCTGTTTAAAATCTTAATCAACACCCGTTAACTTTAACCGCCATATTTGAATCTTATAAGCTAAGACATCCGAATGGATTATATGATAGACATTTTGAATAAATGTCTTTGTTAACGTAAACAAATTACATATTAATATCTATATATACTATATAATGACATCTCTTGGTGACCCTAGAAATCCTGAACATCTATATAATGAAGGCCAAAATAATAACTCTAGAGAGGTTCATTCGAGTAACGTCCCATTTGGGTAACATCCCACGAGCGAAGTGCACTCAAAGCATAAGGTTCGGACGATACGATTTTTGATAAATATATACAATTTGTGTACGTTCAAGTGTTAATCTCTTATTGTGAACAAAGAATTGGGTATACTAGAATATTAAGAACAACATTTCCAAACTTTATTTCTCAGGAAACGAAAACAATCTAATCAAAGTAAGAAAATGTATAGATTGTCAACTTAATGTTCGGGCGATTACAGTTACAAAATTTAGTTACAAAATTTAATAGTGAGTTACGTCGCCTTTGGCTTTAACAACTGCTTTAGTTCGATCTGATATGGTTTCCTAAAATTTTCTACAGTTATCTGGCGTAAATCTTTGCCATATTTTTGTTAGTCTTGTCTGCCAAGAATTTATTGTACTTTGCGGATTATTTGTCATGTACCTTTTCATATAATACCACAAAGTTTCAATAATATGACGGTCTGGACTGCTGGCAGGCTATGACAGAAATCTTATCCTGCGTGGCAGGATGCGCTATTCTGCTGAAATATGAAGTTTCCATCCGGATAAAGTTTTATACACTAGAAAAGAGGCTATGATTTAAAATTTGCTGATACTTTTGCAGCATTAACGGTCCCATCTATTATTTCCATTCTACCTACACCCTTTTCAGACATATATCCCATATCATCATACCCTTTGCAAATTCCTTTTTAGACAGTCCTTATGAAAACCTTCCGATCTATCACGAATAATTCGATTTCTACAATCACCTATAGAGACGTCGAATTTGGATTCATCGTTGAACACGACTTTAAACCAATCTTCTAGCGTCCAAGATAATTTGGACTTCGCCCATACTAGACGGTTTTTCTTTTGAATTTCCGTTAACAGTGGCTTTTCTTTCACCTTGAATAAAATAATATTAAATTCAAATCTAGTGAGATTCAAATATATATTTTTTCACTTTTAATTTATAAAAACTGAGGCCGGTCTGCATCCACTGCCTACAACATTCTTGTGAAATCGTCACATTGGTTTCTGCAATAAACAATCCGTTATATCTCTTATCGTGGCTCTGCGGTGAATTTTACATATTTTCACGAGAGCCTTCTCATTCTGGGTGTTACTTTCTTTGGTTGCGCTGTACTTTTACCCCGAATGTCGTAGCTGGACGTGTTTTCATAATATTTAATAATGTCTGCCACAGTTAATTTTACCAAATTCAAATTGTTTGCGACTGTGCGCGTACCTGCTTCTTGATGATACTATTTTACCACAAGTTCACGTACTTTCTGCGAGGTGGCTTTTCCAAGGCCCATTTTTCCTGGCATAAATTGATCACAAAATAAAGAGTTGTCGAAGCGATAACTGTCAAACTTGACATGCTATCATGGCCTCTCTAATGAAAATTAATTCACAATCGTAGTCACAGAACATAAAGTGGCGACACTATTGTCGTAAAAGTTTTTCTATTAGAGCAACCACATACAGCACAAACAGTACCTCGTCGTCTAGTCATTATACAACAAACACAACTATAGTCTAATACACTACAAAAATAATGAAGTGACGCGAAAAGACACTAAACCGATGAACTAGACTAACAACTATAAACTAGAATAAATACTAAAATATAATACTAAATAGCACGTCGCAAAAAAAGCACTGAAAAAGAAATACATATGAACTGCAGTAAAGATTAAAATATACCACAAAAGTAAATATAAGACGATTAAATAAACTAAATTTGGAAACACAAACTCAAATAATGATTGTTATTCCTCCTGTTTTAAAGGAATTTTCGAAATGTGTGTTGACCGAAATATATGTTTTGAATAATACACTAGTTTAAATTAACACTAATATATTTACAAGATAATTATTAATAAATTGAATCTTGGCCTTTCATTAATTTAATATAAATGTATGAATCTGGCCATAATAGTAAAGACCAAGAAACTGGCTAATACTTTATATTCTTGAAGTGAGATCGCTGAGATCTAGGTTGAAACTGATCATTGTTTTTACTTATTTTTACAATGAATATTTTGTCCCCGCCAGTTGCAAGGGAAGGAGAAAACAACTAAATTATTATAATGAAATTGCGATGCAAATATTTTACTATTCTTCAAGGAACGGTATATGATGTCATAAATGGGTTAAAATAAATAATCACATGAACCCTTAATTGTAATACTGGCAAATGAAATAAATATTAAGTACTAAATAGAAACAATGCAATTGTTGTAGGTATTGAATGGCAATATACCGAGTACGTCGATTACAATAACCAGGAAGTGGGCTAGAGATAAATAATAGAGATAAAAATTCAATTAAACCGTAATCTCCAAACCTTATCGTAAAAATATGAATAAATTATAACATTCAATATAATAAATACAATAAATGAAATATAGCAATAAAACTTATGCTATTATATAGGTTTACATCTGCAAATGAATGAATTTACAAGAAGGTTATACCTGTATTGAATAAAGAGTTATACAATCGTAGGAAAAAAGACAATGCATAAGCAATATCATACCTGACCACATACGATATTAACAAATTGGATATTTAGGAAACTCCAAAACCTTTCTATACACTTTACATTTACAAATAGTATAAAATTAAAAAATCTAGTATTCAATACGTAAAGTAAATGCAACTAAATATATTTGATTATAGGCAAATAAAACTGAAATACAAATTAAACCTATATGGACATGATAATGATAAATCTCGCACAATATCAATATTATAATGCTTATATTCGTTATAAATACACGCATTGACAGGACGTCATACAAAATGCCTGTCAACAGGTTGAGATTTGCGGTTGAGAGGCATACCTACTAAAATATGGCGTATTTCGCATATCTGTATAAAATTTTGTTTAGCGCGGGAAGAGAGAGTGTCGCTTCTATATGTTCTGTGTTGTAGTTTTCCGAACATTAAGTTTCCAATGTAAAATGGTTGATTTGTCATTTTCCTGTTGTAAAATCATTAAGTAATATTTTTTTGTGTCAAAAGTCACTTTACACTGTATATTAATGAACTTATAAATGTACTAATTGGTATTTCTAGCAAAAATTGTTAACAAGTAGCTGTAAAAATTAATATCGTTCGAACCTTATGGTTGTTAGGGCTCATAATATTCTTAAAGTCAAGACGTTTCTGGCATTTATCACACACTATAACTTAGATCTGAAAATGAAACTACAAATATTGAAAATGCTAATCTTTTGAATAAAGCATTATCGACTTCCTCTCGAAATATCTGCAATTTATGCGCAAATGGTTTCCAGAAGATATATACAGGAATACAATTTTTACAATCAATTACGTTGATGTGCGAAAAGTTTTCTTTTGTCATCTCCATTGCAATAAATTATAATGCATAAGGAGAGTTATCGTAAAAGTTGTAGTAGTGTTGCAGACCTCCGGTACGGATGGCACAGGATTCAATTGCTTCTCTTATAGGTTATTGCTGCATCTGTGAAAAGAACCCATTCTGTAAAATTGAATTAGATCGTTGAAAGGCGAATTTACGATATCAGGCGATATTTTCCTTATGTTTATTGGCCCTGTTTATACGTAGAAGTAAGTTATTTGAACTTATTTAAATATTTAAGTCGCGTATTATGCGTTGTAGAGCTTGTTTTTTCTTCGTGTTTTTCTTGTACGTTGTCTTCTCAGACCACGCAGAACGCATATTGTTTTAACGAAAACGAAATTTGCTTTTGTTCTTGAAAATTTATGAAAATTGGAAAATGAAATAGGGGTGATTGGTTTGATAACCCGTTGAATATATATTAGTATATATATATATAAATAGCTGCAAAAATATTTACAGAAAATTATTTTTAATGTTTTGATTAAATATTTAGATTTAGAATTAGAGTAGTTTCTGCTATTGCTTTATTACAGAGCAATAATATAATAAATTGGTATACGTGAAGTTGGCGTCAACATTTTGTAACTTTTACCATACTTATAGGCACAATGTAACATATAATATATACTGTAACGTAACACATGACTTTCACATTAAATTTACAATATGTATTTTCATATTCAGTTGATACTTAAATATATGACTAACTCTTTTACATGTGAAAGTCTGAATTTCCTAAATTTTGTTCTATTATAAGGAATTAAAAACTTCCTTAAACGATGGTGTTAATTGTACCATGTTTCTATGTAACTGATATATTTGTTGTTACAGTTGACGCCTTCTTTACTTCAGGTAAGTCATTTTGCAAATTTTTTTTTAAACGCTAGAAGTTTTGCCTTCTCTAGCTATTTGCTATTATTAATTAACTTAAAACATTCGAATAGGCGTTACTAGTGTTTGCTTCTTATTTGCAAAATTATTATTAGTTACAATATTTATGCAGGATAGTAATCCTTAATGGATCTGCTCCACTCTAAGTAAAGGCGTCACAAATGCAGTCTCACAGAAATACTGATTTTCCACAAGCGACTACAAATTTCTTCTCAGTTTCTGGGCTGCAACAACGTCCTTAGTATTGCTTCTTGCCTTGCCGACGTCTCATTCTCTATCAAGTGACATCCTCATGGCTGCTACTACTGTTGATGTCCCTTACAATAGTAGACTAAACGTCTAAAAGATAAGAAGCAGTGCCAGCACGGAAGCCTAGAAGGAACCATGGACGACGACCCCGGCAGTAGAAGCGACTGCAAATATTCTGAAATACAAAAACAAAATAAATGCATGTGAAGTCAATGTTGCATTGAAATTCAAAAGCATTAACTTTTATTGTTAATTATTATTATTTATAACACCCAATATTAAATTTGTGTTAGTTGTTTGAACTATTTTAGCAGTAACATATGTTTGCTGTAACTTCTATAAACGTTAGAACGCGTTAAATTAGCATGTTGAGCTAACTAAGCTTTAGCCTAAACCGATAATTAACATATTTGTTGTAAATTTTACTACGCATGTCTCTTTTTACACAAGTTAGGTTAGTAACATGAATTTACGGAGTTGCATATAGTGGTCAGATTAGGTGTTAGTTTCCTTTAACGATTACTATGTAAATTTAACCCCCTGTCTACCGAATGGGTCCAATGAACCCAAAAGTGATTTTATTTCTTTTTATTTCGTGCTTGTGCACTTTGTGTGATCACGTGACTTTATTGCATATGATGTATTTTGTTGATTTTTAGTTGATATTATTTTTTTTATTAATTATTAGTTTCAATATAAAATTTCTACTGGGAACCACCGTTTGGGTCCACCAGACCTATGGAGATTTCGTATATAAGTGAACGATAATTAGGGACTTCCCCAGCATATGTATATTATAATATGCATAATTATGCATAGGCAGGGACTTCCTCAAATCAGTTCCTAAGCTGTTCACTGTTCAGGTTATTGTGAAGGGTGCTTTTATACACATTGTATCTCGTGAAAACTTTGTGGAGTCATTGATTTTGTTTGGTTACTACCATTTATTGTTGAATCTGATAAGTCTATAGTTATAGTTTAGCTTCTTTAGTTGATAGTCGTTACTCATAGGATCTAAAATATAAAAAAATGGATAACCGACGATCTTTGAAACCTGAAGAATTGGAAGCAATTATAAATGAAATGAGCGACATTGAATATCACAGTGATGATAGTGAACATGTTCCATCCGATGACGATGTGGAAATCGACATAATTGAAGGAATTACATAAAATGAATTTCTGAGTCAGATGATGAAGAAATTCAGAATCAGAAAACAACTCTGGCGATTCCAAGGCCAATAATGAAGATTCTGATGATCAACCAAACGCTAACAGACAAACTTTTGTTTTAAAAAATAAACCAGTGCGGCATGAAACTCCTCCCAATTTGCCACAAGGTTGATTAGGGTGGCAAAATGTTTTACGCGAAATGTCAGGACCTACAAGATATGAGCCGCTCTAGGTTTCAAAATATACTTCGAGTAATAAGATGTGATGATGCAGCTGAAAGAAAAAAAAAAGTTCTTCTGATAACCAATTCGTAAGTGTTTCAAACTCTCGAATGACTATCTACAAGATGAAAATTTTCCAAGCTGGTACAGGACTGTAGATGAGCAATTGGTAACCTTTAGAGAAAAATGTCTTTTTCGTCAATATATACCGTCAAAGCCAGGTAGATATGGTATCAAATTTAGGGCAATTTGTGAGAGCATCACATCCTATGCATGGAAATTAGAAGTCTGTACCGGAAAAATAGGCGAAACAATATTCACTTTTTAACAATCTACTGTCAAAAACACTAGCCATTATTGGAACCATTCGTAAAAATAAGCCAGATTTGACCACCTGCTTCACAAATCCCAAGAATCGAGAAATCTTGGCGATAATATATGTCTTTCAAAATAATAAAATGATACTTTCATACTGTCCAAAGATGGGAAAAGTAGTTACATTACTTAGTACAGTACACAATGACACAACAGTTAGTGGTACAAAAAGAAAGCCAGAAGTAACCCTAGACTATAACAAAACTAAAGGCGGTGTAGACACTATGGATAAAATGACTAGAAGTTACAGTGTGAAACGAATGACAAGCAGATGGCCATTAACTATTTTTTATAATATGATAGATATTAGCGTTATGAATGCATTCATAGTGTGGCTGTCTCACAACAGAAACTGTAGTAAAAAGTTACGCAAGAGAAGAAATTTTATTATAGAGTTGGGTAAACAACTGGCTCAGTACCATGAAAATCTAGAGCCTGTTGAAGCATCCACTAGTTGGGAAACTGATCCGCCAAGGAAAAAGGCTAGCTGCAGTATCTGCACATCTAAAAGAGACAGAAAAACAAGAAGTACTTGTAATAAGTGTAAAAAAACCGTATGCTCAGAACATTCCATAATATTATGTACTAAGTGTGTTGAATAAAATTACTTTGCAATCATTGTACAAATTACTGATGTAAGTGTTTATTTATAAATAGCCAAAGAATATCAAAAATAAGTTTGAATACAAAGAAAACCACCTTAATTAGTATATGGAACCAATAGATCCTGACAGTAGTTACAGCTAGTTTTTTTTCAGTAGACAGAGGGTTTTCAGTAGACAGAGGGTTAATAAAATCTAACTTTTTCAACTGCATACGGTGAACTTACACATAACCCTGAATGTTCCATTCGCCAGTTCCGGGCAGGTATCTATTACGGACAAGCTTTGCTATATATAGATCTATCTTTATTTAGAACATATACATATATCTAATAAGCAATCAAGATAATTTGTAATCGAGGCATTCATGAATCCGAAATCGTATATCGTTACTTGAACTGCACTTACATTACAAACGTCAAGTAAAATTTCAGTCGAATATAAAGAGTGATCATTCAAATTTTCGCTCAAGTAAGCCCTGTAAGAGGCTTGTGCGGAAAGTAAGTACCGTTTTAGGAAAAAAAACCTTTTATTCAAAACAAAATTTATTTCTACATGAAAGAGCATTTCTTAAATTATTTTTCAACATAGTTGCATCATCGTTCAGACATTTATCATAGTGGAAAATCAATTTTTCTTTACCCTGTTCATAGAAAGATACCTCCAGTGAAGACAGCCACTGCAGAACACCGTTTTTTTACGTCGTTATCGCAAAATAGTTTTTAAAATTTGTGGAAAATCATCACTAAGCATTCTTATTGTGAACCGTCTGTTTCCACGAATTTTCTTATTGACTTTTTCAACCAAACCATCATTGACAACAGAAAGCCACCCAGTCCGTGTTTCGTCATTAACATGGGTTCGTTCATCATTGAATTGCCTAACCCACTTTCTCTCCATTTCATTTTCACCATAAATTTCTACAAGTTCACGATGAATTTCAGTTGGCGTAATATTCCTTGCGTTCAAAAATCGTATTACAGAAAGCACATCACAGTCGACAGGTTCAGCAGTTGTCTTAAACATTTTGAACTATCACTAACAATTGTAAACACAACACAATCTGGCTGTAATGGCGTCAGTGGAAAGATTATGAACCAGAGAGACACATGTGCATACGCGGAATTACGACAATAACGCTGCGGTGGTGGTAGAACTAAACGGTACTTAGTTTCCGGACAAGCCTCGTATACAGAAAGCATGTCGTAATTTAAGTAGCTGGAGATCAGTGAATATGTTTTCAAACGTCATGGTTTTCATAAAATAAATTAAAATGTTGAATTTTAATTTAGATAATTTTTTGAGATGTGAGGAAGTAACATTCTACCATAAAAGGTTTATGCATCAATATCATATCGTTAAAGGCCATTATTTTTTCTTTTGATCAAACTATATGATATATAATTGACATTGATAGACTTTTGAATTAAGATCTTACTGACTAAGTTACGACATACTTTCTATATACACGGCCTGCAACGAGTGAGAATTTTAATGATCACTCATTATAACTATGCAACGGTTACAATCGTAAAAGACATACGGACTCTAATCCATGAATGACTCGATTACAAATTATCTTGGTCGCTCATTATATCTCTAAATTACTATTTCTTTTCACCTGAACTTCAGGAAACTCTGCTGTTCTATTTTGTCTGACACCGCTTTTACTTATCAAGCTAATAATCGCCCAGCATAAAATATAAAATACTATATGGCATTGCTATTACTTAACCATCAATTAATAATGTAATATTTATTGTTATTGTTATATTTGAAACCATTTCTAGGTACTAAAAACTAGGTTAAACTATAAATAATTTCTCTTTGTAAGAACTAATTAAAATAATGCGTTTGTCATTTTATTATTCGACAGATCGGTAGCCGTTACCAGTAAATAAGCATCCGTCGGTCTTATTATAGCACTGGCAACGAATAGGTCAGAATTAAATAATAAATTCCATACCTTTAGATAGAGGTAGAGAAGTGCATATTCGATAGCTATTGCTATGTCAGTTTAAGGAAAGCACAAACGTAGCGCTTTTTCCTTTCTGAAACCGAATTTGGATGTCCCCGTAGCGGAGATATTAAAAAAAAACATGCAGTATTTAAGACGATCAGGTGGGTAATAAGTAAGTCACAATTAGTTTGCCAAATTTCATTGCGGAAATACGATATCCAATTATTGTATAATCTCATGTAGCATCAGTTAAAAATATTATGGTCCGAAAAGTTATCTCTGGTTCATCTTCGATATTATTAGGAACCTTTAAGCGAAATATGCAGATACTATTATGTTCTCGTATTAAAGTCTAAAAAATAATTTTAAAATGTAAATACCTTTGCCAGGAGTCTCTCTAAATGAATCCAAACCTGTGTGCTGATCCAGGCTTGACGGAGCTCTAATCCACCACACATTATAATTTAGAATAGATAAAGAAAGGCAACAAGCTGGGTGTTTAGGGCCCACGTCATCGTAAAGAATAGAAAAAACTCTTTGTCTATCTATAGCATCTATATATAGCATCTATCTATAGCATCAAATCTTTCGCAACAGAAAAATAAACAGTTTCTTAAACATATCGTAACAGGTGATAAAAAATAAATCACATATAATGATTAATGAGAATAGATCTCCACAATATACCTTCAACTCTGAGCTCCATAGTAACAAAATATTGTTGTATGTGCAGTTATCGTGGTATTATTTATTTTTAGTTTTTAAATCGCAATGAAACAGCTACAGCGTATTCATAAAAGTTTGATTGACAAATGCACTCCACTTGTTAATAGGAAAAAAATTGTCCCCGTGACAACGCAAGACCGCATATAGCATGAATAATGTATTTTGCACCTCCCACCATACGGAGACAGGAAACCTTAGTTAGAGAATATAATAAAATAATATCGAATCCGCACCTCTCAGTACATAGTGATAGGTCTGATGCCGGATTGTCAAGACTTAAATCTGGACTATCCCCACGACTGCCAGTAGAATAAGTTATAGCAGAAAATTTCAACCCTAATAACACAGCCTAGCACACATTTTGGTGGCTGCCCTTTTTTAACTGTTTCTAGGTAATTTTAAGGTGTAGATTCCAAAACAACTCTCAGATTTAGTCCATCGGATCTAGTTTTTAAGGTACTCTTTTAGAAAAAAAATCATCATCTTTTTAATTCATGTACATTTCAGGTTAAAAATAACAAATAATACAGAGTAAGGCATTTAATTCACAAAGTAGATATAAATATGCATTTATGGCTTATTACTAGAAAGAATCTCGTATACGATTTTCTAGCATGGAGTTCAGTAATAAGGTCTCGCTGCCGACTCCAACAGTAGTCGGCCATCATGTGGGTATCACATCTTCTTTGATATCGTTCTTCCATCGTCTGAATGTCCTATTGAAATCTTTCATCCTGTTCTTCAGTGTAATCACCTAGGTTTTGTGAGAATTGATCTAAGTGGTTGTTCCACAACCACTTAGATCAATTGAAGTTGTAATGAATGATAAAGTAATGAAGTTTTATGCTCATGTTGCAATCAAGAATATTAAATTTAGAAAGCATATATTCCATTGATTCTGTGTAATTCGCTGCTTTATGATTGCCAAGAAAATTTTCTACTACTTGAACAAATGATTCAATCTCGTTCATTGATGTGGTAAGTGATTTTTTCTAAGTCCAATGGCCATCTTTATTTAGTTTTTCCATGCTAGACTCAGGAAATTTACGTATTAAGTACCCAAAGAAAAGTCCATATCGATTTGAGGCCTACATGAATTGCTTTATAAGTCCCAACTTGATATGCAACGGTGGAAATATGATTTTCTCTCTCGCAAAGGTTCGTTGATTACGTTTTCTTTTCCTGGATCCATGACGTTTCATAAGGGTCAATTTTTGCTAACCCAGTGCTGATCTTTAGTTCTGTTCCGGAAACAAAAAACAAGAATATTTTGTGTAAAGATACCATTATTTCATTATTTTTGACTAAAACGGAATTGATCTCAAAGACTAAAGTTGCTACGAAAAGAAGTCAGGTATATTTGGAATTATGGTACATTAAATATTGGTACATTAAATATTGGTACATTAAATATATTCAAAATCTTGCGCAAAGTTTTCCCAAACTTAAGGAACACTTTCCTTCAGATAGCGATGTGATATGTTCGGTAAATCAGTGGTTTATAAAGGTTGAACAATTTGTTTTTTCGAGAAGCATTAGAAATGCTAGAACATTGCTGGGAAAAATGTGTTTACTTTGAAAAATCAAAGTAAGATATTTGCCAATTTTTTATTGTGAATGGGTCAGGGGTGGAGCAAAGGGATTCCCCCTCGTATATACATATATATACGTACTACAATTATGTCAAATCTCAGGTTCTTTTATTTAATAGTCTTAAAATCACTATTAAACAAAATTATGTCCGGGATGCCAGTTACGTCCAAACTATTTCTTTGATATTAAAAGAGACGAAAGTACGATGAAAATTTTCAATTAGAGATTCCTCGGGTTATTTACACTGTGCTGAGTATACGGAAAGATTCTTTTCCGGTGCTACGAAAAAAGACCGACTAATTTAACAAATCACTTGATGACTGTTAGAAGATTAGAAATTGCTTGTAAAACGGCTGTTGTGGAACCATTTGCCATCATCATTTCGTCTTCAAATGCCAACGGGCAAAAGTTATGGGCGAGGCGAAATGCGTAAGTTATGTTTGTAAACAGACACTTTACATAACTAGGTCCTAACCCCCGACTGCGCGTATGGGGCGACCGCAGCAAATCGACCGCCCCGAATCAAGAAAATCCTCTACATTCTAGGGATTATGTCCGCGTACATTTGTGTGCGTGAACATGTCAGTGTGTTTTCTACATGCATAGATACAGCAGTTTGCGTCAGAAGAGGTTTTACATTTCTCCAACGATAAGTTTTCCGTTTTGATATGAATCGGTAATCTGTTACCGGTTTTTATTGCACGTTTCGTGTGTTCCTTATATACACGGACATTTGAATTTTATGCGTTGGTAAAAAATATGTTCGAAAAAGCTATGTGGGTTTATATCGAAGTGTATTCAAACTTGATGACTCTTAAAGTAACTGATTATGTCAGTGATATCTTTACGAATAAAAATACTTAAAAGTAATACTTTAATCAGGGTATATAATAAAAGTGCCATAAATAATTTATTATATCAAATATAATATTCACAAACGAATAAAAACTTCTAAGTCTTATTGCTTAGCATATCATAGAAAACAAAATTGCTATGTGCGAGGTATCAATGTTTGTTGACGGTTTTACTTCTTACAAATCTAAGCTAGTCTTTTTTTTCAAATACTTCTTGTATATTATTTATTCTAAATTCAATCACAAGCTAATGAATGAATTCAAAAGAGTATTTCAGCATTTCTAAATACTACTCAAGGTTGGAGTTTAATATAGATTTTAAACCACAATTTCCTAAGAAAAGTAAGTTAGCATTCGAAAATGCAGCAGTCTATTGTTGATTTGTGTATATTGGCCCATAATAACTAAACCTAGACAAAGCAAAGGGAAAACGACATTATGCCTGTTACATATTGTACATGTAACCATTCAAACAAATATATATTTTTCCCCACAAGCAAAATTTCTGTAAAATACCGCTTTTAAATTGAATGCTTATATTGTGTTGTGATATATCAATATTCGAAAATGTAATTTGAATTAAATGTTCTACTGTGTCAGCACAATAGAGCAGTATTTTGCAGAAATTCCATTTGCAAGAAAAAACACATTTATCCAAATTGCTACATGTACACAAATTAGATACACAAGCATTGTTGTGTCGTATATCTTATCGTTTGTGCAGGTTTAATAATAACATTAGATAACAGAAAAAAATTCTTGCTTTACTACAGCATTCTGGCAAATTTACTCGTGTCAATTCCAAACATGTCAATAATTTTCCTCCATCACCATTCAATTTTATTTATATCGAAAAGACTTCGCCAGAATTTATTCTCTTTTATCAAAAAATAGGCACAAAAACACACATAAAAAACTATATAAACAGACATGAACAAGGTAAAACAATTGAGATATCAAATAAGAAAATGATATATTTGTGTAATCCGAATCTATTTAGAAAGACTTGTGATTGGAATGCTTATTCTTATACGATTCTTCGACGTCATTTTTTGTAGTTTTACTACTGGTTAAATGTCATGAGAAGATACAAGCCTAAAAACCAGTGGGAAGGTTTGGAGATTTGATAGAATATTTTAATTTTGAAAAAATTCAGATATTTAACCAATAATGAGTTCATCTTTTGATCAAAATATTTCCAAGGTTCATTTTTTTAGTGGTTTGAGTATTGGTGAAATGTTGTAATAAAATACAGGCCTAAATACTTAAGAATACTTTATGCAATGTTTATGATTTTGAAGAAAATCCAGAAATTTGAATTATAAAAAAGTCATAACCTGTAATACGAACCTTCGGCTCCCTTCAGACTATTGGTGTTCCAAATAGCATTGATAAATGGGTGCCTTTTAACCATGTATGTAAATAATGGACTGCAACGAGGACAAAATACATGGAAACCCCATTTGCATCCGTTTTTATTAAAGGCATTAAAACTTTTTCCTAATTTTTTTATTTTAATTCAACCCACATATAACAAAAATAATTTTAATCGTTTATACACCTCCTGGATATTGCTTTAAACACTACAAAAATGTTTTCAGTCAGTTGCCGGATTGGTGACCTGTAACAAATGGCACGGCCGGCGGCTCGGTGTCTTCCGCCCCTGAACACCGGAAAGTAAAAAATGATACAGATAAAGAGGTAGAGGAAGTATATTTTCAAGAAATATTCACTAAATCTAACTTCGCCCGTATAGCGCAGATATGCAAATAAAGTGAGCGATTCTTAATTTCTGGATATGTGTTATAGGATATCCTAGAAAAGTCATTTATTTGAAGATAGACAGAAGAAATTCTTTGTTATCATCACAAATGAAACACAGTCACTAAAATATCTTAAAAGACGTGGCTGATATATATTTTTATGTAAACATATGGAATCGAAACATTATAATTAGGGACCGGACACAAGAGGCCCATGACCCATTGCCCATGGGCGTACTATTGAAAATATGTATTCTTAAAGAGTTTTTAATTTATATAATTTGAAAACAAACGGGCGGTGATCTATAAAATACGAAATACATTTTTATTTGTTCATTTTGTAGTTGAGTAAAGAAGTGTTAATGTTGACTAGCAATACTTTCTCAAGGTTCTCTCCTGTAAAATTGGTTCTCTTCGAATGAAATACATCCTTGTCGATAGAAAACGTTAGGTGCATACTCGAGATATTCTTTTATTTTAGCGTATTTAGTAGTTAGATTTTGAGGCATTGTCCCCATACACAATTGCCGCAATGTTGTTAAATCTGAATTTTTATTAAAGACTGCGTCTAACTTACGCCGAAGGCCACATCCGAAATCACTTGAACAATTTTTCAAATTATTAATGGTCACAATTAATGTGGTTCATCCATCATTTAATTTTTAGATTTTGATTTTCAAAATAAGTGATTAGTTTTGGAAAATTTCCAAAGTGTTCCCGAAGAAAGTACAACTGATTTTTTTAATTTGAATTTATTTAGTTCGTTGCACTCAGAAATACTTCGAGCATCCTCATTTAAACACGTAACGAAGTTTTGTAAACTAGTAGCTTCCAACCATATTCCCCATCTAGTTATTACTGGAGAGGGAGGCAGTGACAATGATGGAAGTTTTTCCCTGTCAAGGACTACTCTCAATGGTGCTTCTCTGAAAACTTTTTAGCAGCGTATGCAAGTCTCTCAACTTCCAGAAAGGTGTCTCTGATATATTCACAGATTCTGTGGAGAGACACAAGTAATATGCAGCATATTAGAATATGTTTGCTTTAATAATCTGCCTTTTTTAACATATATGCAGCACTATGACTGACAAATAAAAGTATTTTTTCTTTGTTCCTGTCGTCTGAATGAAGCATTTGGTGCACATTCTCGTAAATGGTTTTAGCTACTGTTTCCGCATCAATTGTATTTATAACTTTTGTTACTATTACATATGCGTTATATGGAATAGTTGGATGAAGTACACCAGATTTTACCACATAGCGTCCTAATATGTCGGCAGTTTCGTCGGCACTCATCCATAGGAACTGATTTGAAAGATGGGTTCTAATGTGTTCTACTGCTTGCATGTAGCACTTAGAAACATAATATTAGCGTAAGGTGGATTCATCAGGAACATTTCGACCTGTATATTTTTGGAGAAATGTTTAGAAGGTGGTATTGTTAAGTTTATTTAATCGAATTTTTGCCGCCATTAAACTTTCACAGAGTTATTTGTTGAAATTGGCAGATTCCAACGGGTCTAATTTCTGTGTATGTGACGTTTTACGTGCGATTTCTTGGAATTTTTTTGACGGTATTTTACAGATTTTTCAATAAATTTCGGAATCGCTGGCAATGGACATACGGTCAGTTTGACCCTTAATCCAACTCGCCATTGTTCACGAAGCCATTCTCGACGTTGTTCCATATCATATCTGAGAAAGTAACTTAAACAATGTTCTAGAACTAAATAAATGAATATTAAAAATGTTTGCATCAGTTATTAAAACTTTACGAAATTCACTGGACACTTGCGTATATATATATATATATATATATATATATATATATATATATAATTAACGGTTAAAACAATGAAAAAAAGAAACTAACTTATCGTACTTTATTTGCATAAACTAATAAATAAAACAAATTATAAAAACACCTCATTTTTCTATCTACGCCCATGAAGAAAGCAATTTAAGTGTAATATTTAATTAAATGCGTCGCAATTCAACGACAAAAAAGAAAGATGTGCGTTTAACCGAATGAATGGTGCTATTCAATAACTGCATGTTATTTAGCAATGTTACAGGCTATTTATATGGTCTATCGAAATTTCGGCCTGATGCGCCCGTCTCTAATTATAATACATCATAATCAGGCAACAACAATATGAATATCTTTTTTTTTGTTATTTATCGGAATGTGAAATTTACAGAGTTTTATTTTTGAATTATAAAATTCGTATTTGCAGTCGATGGAAAAATAAAATAATAGGGGAAAACCCAATGAATCACATCAATATGTAAATTTTATTAGTTTATGAAGATCTAATATGGGTTTAATTTAACAAACAATCTCTGGACATAAAGTAATATGTATTGCAAAATTCAGAAAATGTTGAAAGAACTTTAAATATTATCTGCATTTCGTAAGTTGCTGTAAAGTATCAGTTATTTCATTTGGCGTTACTGTCCCTTAGCATTTGTAATTCGTTTTCATGCGTCTGTTCTTCTAACTGTTATAACTTTATTAACTGGTTTACATATTCGTATATATAAAGTTAAATTGCATTTTATCTAGTAATACGGGAAACTTCTGGACAGTTTTTCCTTATTCAATTCTATGATTTAAGTGCTCTTAAATATCCTTATTAATAGTAAAGATACGAATGATACTTAGAAGCACTTTAAAATTTACAGAAAGATAACTTCTTTTAAAGTTTATCAAATATACTTTTTACGATTGGCAATAGGTTTTAATATGTTAATTTTTCAAACACACCTTAACTTTCTTGCCATATTCTCTTGGAAAAATATTGTTATTCTTAATTTAAGACCATGAAATCTGAAAAAATTGCTTTATAATTTTACAAGTTAGTTCCAAAAATAAAGAAAGCACAAAAATTTCTCTGGGGTAAGATTTAATCGGCCTCTCGTTTCAGTTCCTTAGTAACACACAAAAAATTTATGATAGATGGATGCTTGTATCTCAAGCCAGACATTTTTCTATCTTTATTTACTTTTCAGAAAATAATTTGTAAATCTATAGTAATTTTTTCAGCAGAATTTATGCTGCTAAATTCTGATTTAGTCGATATCGCAGTACTGGATCGCTGACATAGTTGTGGGTCAGGTAATGGTCCTATTGTCAATTATGGGAATATTACATAAACTACGCCTGCTTATTTTATTTGTTTTGGAGGTTAAGAGCTTTTGAACGCTACTCATTACTTTTGACAGCATTTGGTCGTAATATTCCAATTTTTCTTATAAATAGAGAATTTTTATAAAATGTATTATATCTTAGTTAGTCGGAGATTTAAGTCCTCTGTTTGGCAACGAAATTTTTATTTCTACAAACTGTTTATTGTTATTTTAAATAATAAAATGTCCTAATATTCTGTAGCCATACAATTAATTAAAATATATAAAAATATCTGATATTTCCAAAGTTCTGGGAATTTAGCTATAATTTTTTGTCAATTCTCATCAATATTACAATGCAGTTTTCAACATAATCGCCATTTAATTGAATACCTTTATCCCAACGTTAAATTAATTTTTTTAAACCTTCCTAAAGAACTTTTTCGGTGTCTCCTCAATCCACCTATTTATGGGGCGTTTTACGTAAGTCAAACTCTCAAAACGAAAGGTTTTTTTCAAATCTGGGAATAGTAAAAAATCACTCTGTCCGAGATCCGGTGAATAAAGTAGATGCGAAAGCAATTTACATCGTAGATCGTTCAAAACATCCTTCTTCTTTTTTCTTGTGGTTTGGGTCTTACATTATTCTGTTGCAATGACGGATGCTAATGTAACTTCCCAGGCCGTTTTCTGATAAGTGCCTGCCGCAGTGCTCCGGATAATAAGTTCGAATAATATTCTGCATTAACTGTAGCACCTTTCGCCAGATAATCCATAAATGTAATCCCTTCGCATTCCCAGACTACAATAAGTATTACTTTTCCAACAGACGGAACTGCACGTTCCTTAAGTGGAGGCCCTTCTTCGGATT
This sequence comes from Melolontha melolontha, assembly GCA_935421215.2. NCBI lineage: Eukaryota > Metazoa > Arthropoda > Insecta > Coleoptera > Scarabaeidae > Melolontha > Melolontha melolontha. The sequence goes on from OW285240.1 coordinate 72,401,311, forward strand.
TACGCCATTTTCTGGATTGACTTTTGGTCTCAGGATAGAAATAAGAAATCCGCGTTTCGTCAATGGTTATTATCCGTTACCAAAATCCATCACCGTAACGAGCTAACAGTCCTTGAAGTTGACAGGTGTCAGACCTATAGAGTTTCTGTTCCGGTTCCAACAGCCTTGGCACCCAGCGATCTGAAACCTTGCTTACACCCAAACAATCATGTAAGATCTCATGAACTTGTCGTGTACCTATTCCTAGGCGTACACTAATTTGAGAAGTAGTCATTCGTCTGTCCTCTTTCAGTAGGTTCTCCACGGCAGTAATATTTCTTTCATTTACCGACGTGCTCTGGCGACCACTGCGTGGATAATCTTTTATTGATGTTCTGGCTATTTGAAAACAATAGATCCACCGATATACAGTACTTTTAGATTCTACAGACTCACTAAACACTCATTGCAGACGTGTAATAATTTCTGAAGCTTTCACACCTTCTTTCCACAAAAATAAAATTATTGCTCCTTCAGATTTAGACGCGTCTTCCACGGTTACACAAACAGTGCTACGAAAATGCGTTTATATCGGTCAAACACTGAATGATATTGCACTGGATAGCGTCGAACACCCGAATCACAGTGAATGATATTGCACTGGATAGCTGCATAAACATGTCGAGACTTGTCTATCACCAATAGCATTACCTATAAGATCTACGTAATTTAATTAGAGCACAATTTCGAGAACTTTAGAAACATTCCTCGTACATACCGAAAAGAAACCTTGTAGTAGCGACGATTTAACATGATTGTTAACTTATCAAGTTAGCAATCATGCAACATCACAATTATGTTAATTGAATTAATGGAAATCTCTATTTAAAGAAAAATAATCTTAGCTTCTCATACTTACGTATTACACTGCACGCAAATCTACTCATCTTTTATGTATATAACTAAAATAATTCGCTGCATATATATTATAGTAAATATTGCTAATCTGTAAGGAATACCAAAATACTAGCTATTATGAATACAATACGCAATGTATGAATTTTTTTTAAGAAAAATGCGTTAGTTGTTTGTGACAGGCTTTCAGATGTTGTAATATATATAAAAATACAATTTCTAATAGAAACATTTACGTATGTATCTAACACATTTAATTAAGTGTGAAAATATAAACTGTGAAAAAGTCATTCGTATAAAAATTAATGTGAAGATACGACATCGTATCGCCATTCAATATTTTCGGTTTATTATGACATTAGGAACGTAACTAACCTTACACGCATACATACCTACGTACATATATATCCTTATTACCATTCGTCACCAAACAAAACAAAGAGACGACCTAACCATAGTTTAAATGCGGAGGTGTTCGCGAATAACGTCAAGATAGTCGCTATCATTTTATTAATGTTGCGCGCCTGTCTCCATACACGTTTTCAGATAAGATACGTTGGCCAGACACGAGACAATGGAATCCGACATGGCCAGGAAAAAGCGGAGGCAATATGGCGCGCACGTCGCCATGGTAACGGCCCTTCGCGCCAGGGTTGCACCCCTAGTACGTCCTATCCCCTTCATCGTACCTCTCCAAAATTCCCTGAACGTAAAGTCATAAATCAACGGCACACAAACTTCTTACCGAAAAGAAAAAAGGAAACGCAATGACGAGCACAAGTTCTGATTTATGCTGAAACAATTAAATAGCGGACAACGGTAAAACTGTGGTGGTGGCGGCTGCAGGAGATACAAGGTTGTAGAATATTCCCGAGGGAGTTGGATTCTGTGGCTTTAATTGACGCCATCTGGCGCACTGGTAATTTTATGCAAATAGGAAAGAAGAATTTAATGCTTTCGCGGGGTTATTCTACGCACGTACCTTATCCCTCTATTCGCTGAGGAATTCCTTGCCTAAGAACAGCCGGCGCGCGGATCGTGACTCCCAAAGTTATAGGTTTTGTGTGAAACCGAGACTCTAAATGTATGTTTGTATGTGTGTGGATTTTAAGTAGGTCTATTTGAATTTTATTCTATAGATTTCATATTAATTCAATAAAATTAGTGTAACAAATATTGATAGTAATATATCTAAGAAAAAAGTTTAAAGATTAATTAATAACTTATAAATACATTACCGATATGAAGACGCCTCGACATGCTTTTGTATTTTAGCGAATTTATACTTAATCAAATTGTTAAATAACAACAATAAACAAATTACATATTCTCTTAATAAATCGTGAACTATTGGAATAAATCTATTATGGCTGCTGTAGCTAGTTTCAAAATTTTACATTTACTTATTTACTGTTCTTATTCATTCATTTGCAGTGATCTACTTCAAGTCCGAATTGAAAAATGTCCCTTTAATTTACATATGGGTTATTAATGGATAAGAACATAAAGTAGTATTAAAGAATTGTTGCTATTTTCAAATATCTTTAAATAAATGAGTAATTAATAAAGAAATTGATAATTTAAAAAAATCATCATTTGTTACTGGATTATGGAACTATTTTAAAATAACAACAACTCTTGTGTCATATCATATCGCGTTTTTAATTTTTCTCTTTGGGAAGTCTTTGCCATGAATTTATTTCATTTAAATGGGCAATGATTAGAGACGGGACACATCAGGTTGAAATGTCGTCGGCATTATGACGGACGATATAAATAGTCTACAACATCTGTAAGTACATCACGCAGTTATTGAATGCACTGATCTGGCTAGCGCGCACATCTGTTTTATTCGACAATTGCGACTTGCTGGATATTTACTATTAAATTTCTGTTTTCATGAGCGTAGGTAGAAGCGGGGTTTTTATAATTTATTTTATTTCTTAGTTTATATTTCGTAAGATAAATAAAGTGCTGTGAGTTAGTTTCTTGTTTTCATAGTTTTAACTGATAATTACATCGCAATTTTTGTGATAGATCCTGTTTAATATCGTTTCATTCAATCTTCTCCCAATTATTTCGACGTAAGTGTGCTTTGAATTTCGTTCAATTTCAATAACTTACGCATACATTTTTAGTTTTCATTTATTTAGATCTAGAACATTGTTTAAGTTACTTTATCAGATATGATATGGAACAACGTCGAGATCGGCATCGTAAAACAATGGCGATTTGGATTGACGGTCATACTGATTGTATGTCCATTGTCAGTGATTCCGAAATTTATTGTAAAATCTGTAAAATATCGTTAAAAAATTCCATGAAATCGCACGTACAACGTCACTTAGCATCGCAAACACATGCACAAAAATTGGAGAGCCGTTGGAATCTGATAATTTTAACGAAGAGCACTGTGAAACTTTTATGGCGGCTAATATTCCATTAAATAAACTTAACAATACCACTTTAAAAATATTTCTCCAAAACTATACTGGTCGAAATGTTTCTGATGAATCCACCTTACGCAAATATTATGTTTCTAAGTGCTCCACGAAAGCAGTAGAACGCATTAAAAGCCATCTTTCAAATCAGTACCTACGGATAAGTGCCGATGAAACTGTCGATATATTAGGACGCTGTGATAAATGTTGTAGTTGGTGTACTACATCCAACTATTCCATATAACGCATATGTAATAGCAACAAAAGTTATAAATACAGTTGAGGCGGGAACAGCAGCTAAAACCATTTACGAGAATATTCACCAAATGCTTCAATCGGACGACAGGTACAAAGAAAAAATGTTTTTATTTGTCAGTGACAGCGCTGCATATATATTAAAAACAGGCAGACTATTAAAGGAAACACATCCTAATATGCTGCATATTACTTGTGTAGCACATATTCTCCACAGAATCTGTGAATATATCCTTTCCCGAAGTTGATAGACTTGTATCCGCTTTTAAAAAAATTTCAGAAAAGCACCATTGAGAGTAGCTCTTTACAGGAAAAGACTGCCATCTTTGTCACTGCCTCCCTCTCCAGTAATAACTAGATGGGGGACATGGTTGGAAGCTACTAGTTTTTATACAGAGAATTTCAATAGTTTACAAAATTTCGTTGCATGTTTAAATAACGATGCTCGGAATATTTCTGAGTGCAAGGAACTAACACAAATTCCACAATTAAAATATCAGTTTTACTTTCTCCACGAACACTTTTGAAATTTGACAAAACTAATTGCTTATTTTGACAATCAAAATCTCAAATTTAAAGATGGATTAACCACATTAAATGTGATCATTAATAATTTTAAAAATATTCCAAGTGATTTCGGATGTGGCCTTCGGCAAAAGTTATACGCAGTTTTTAATAAAAATCCAGATTTAATAACATTGCGGCAATTCCTCAAAATCTAACTGCTAAATACGTTGAAATAAAAAGAATATTTCCAGTATGCACCTATAACCGGTTGCGATGTAGAAAGGACGTTTTCTATTTACAAGAATGTATTTCATTCAAAGAGAACAAATTTTCCAGAAGAGAACCCTGAGAAAGTAGTGCTAGTAAATATTAATACTCCTTTACTCAACTTGAACTACAAAATGAACAAATAAAATGTATTTCGTATTTTATAGCCGTATATACGAGTATATACCCGTTTTATTATTATAAGTATAATTATATAAATAAAATAAAAACTTTAAAAATATAAATGTTCAATAGTACGCTCGTGGGCGATGAGTCATCAACCTATCGTGTCAGGTCTCTAGTAATGATATTATTATACGAGGGTAAGTTGAAAAATCCGGTAACTAACTATGAGATGGCACTATGCAAGAACAATATTTGACGCTATTGTATAGCTTGATGATTCAATGATATACGCGTTAAACTTCATGTCAATCTGTCAAGTAGTTCGTTCAAAGCACAGTACTTTTGTCGCTGAATTCGCCTAGAGAAATTTATGTTGATGTGGTAAATGTGTTAGGCGAGGAAGCTCCTTCTCCTTCTTCTTTGTTTTGGGTTGGACGCCACCACGTCCAGGCACTTGAGCACACTGCTCTTTGTACTATCCCCAATAGATCTCTCAATTCCACTATGTTAGTCTTGTGTCCTCGATAAAAGCCACTATCCTCCTCAGGGGAAGTTTGAGTACACTCGAAGGATCCAATAGATCCCTCCCGAAATATTTCCGTCTGAGTGCCTTCAGTTCCTCACACGTGCCTATTACATGAAGGCTAGTTTCCTCCTGTTTTTCACATCTCCTACACCAGGGCTCGCTAACCAAGTCCATGGTGTACAAATGCTTCCTTAAAGGACAATGTCCGGTTATTAACCCGGTAATTATTTTAGTTTCTTTTTTGCTACTACGAATTAGGTTGGCTGAAAACTTTCCGTCCAGCCCCCTTAGTAGTGTTTTGGTATGGAGTTGACCTTCCGTTAACCTCCATTTATTTTTATGTTCTTTTTCTAGCCAAGGAAGCTCCTTGTTTTAAGACTGTTTTCAAATGAGTGAACGAATTTAAAAAAGGTCGTAAATGACGATCCCCGTTCTGGACGTCCTAAAACAGCCACCTCTGCAGAAATTGTGCAAAAAGTTTTAAAATTTGTAGAAGCTGATGGCCGATACACATTGCAAGATATTGCTGAGGCTACACGCATCTCCAGAGAACGGATGTCGTACATTTTAAATGTTGAATTAGACATGTCTAAGCGGTGTGGTAGATGGGTGCCGCATTTTCTAACAACACGGCAAAAACGCGTGGAATGTTCTACAGCCATTTTGGAGCGGTTTCGGCAAAATCCAACAGATTTTTTGCGCAAATTTGTGACGTGCGATGAAACTTGGATCCACCACTATACACCAGAAAATAAATAGCAATCAAAACAATGGACTAACGTTGTGAGCCGGCTCCAAAAAAAGGCCAAAGTCAGTCTATTGCAGGAACGGTGATGGCTTCCGTTTTCTGGGATGCGAATGGAATCTTGCTTATCGACTACCTGCCAAAGAGACAAGCAATTACTGCACTATACTCTTCCGAAGTTTTGGATCGATTGAAAGCAGCTGTGGTCGAAAAAAGACCCGCAAGAAAGCATAAAAAATCATTTTCCATCAAGACAATGCCCACACGAGGACAAGCATAGGAGCGGAATTTTCAAAGAAAAATTGACCAAATTAAAGTTCGAAACGCTTGAGCATCGCCAAATTTAGCTCCGTCGGACTATCCTCTGTTCCCCAAACTGAAGAAACACCTCGGCGATATGAGATTTGCTTCGGATGAAGAGCTGATATCTGCCGTTGACCACTATTTTGAGGACCTCGATGAAAATGAGTACTGTGAAGGCATAAAGAAACTTGAGCATCGACTAAATAAATGTATTGATCTTGAGGGAGATTATGCCGAAAAATAAAACACATTTGAAAGGCTTAAATGCTAAAGAAATAAAAACGGAATTAGGCGAAGTTCATGGAGAGTCTCCACTGTCGTATGCAATCGTGTGTAAACTGGATTGGTGTATTTAAACGTGATCGAGCATAGAATATGTATCGCGTTCTGGGAGACCAAAACATAACTAAAGCAGTGGACAGTACGGGGTGAACCAACTCTAAAGAAGCTCAGGACGATGCCGTCAACTGGAAAGGTGATGGCCACCGTCTTTTGGGATTCCCGAGGAAAAATTTTTATTGACTATTTGCAACGCGGGACGATAATAACAGGCGCGTATTATGCGTCGTTATTAGACAGATTGTACTAAGAAATTAAAGTCAGAAGGCCTCAAATGGCAAAGAAAAGAGTCTTGTTTTACCAAGGCAATGCCCCATCCCACAAGTCGGCAATTACGATGGCTAAACTTCACGAATTATGATTCCAATTATTTGAACATGTACCGCACTCGCTAGATTTGGCTCCTTGGAAGTTCTTCCTCTTTCCGAACCTCAAGAAATGGTTGTATATAATCGAAGCTGTAAACGAAAGATTTGGAAGGTTTCGATAGTTCTAATTTTTCTGAAGGATTGAAAGATCTTAAAAAACGTTGGACTAACTGTATAGAGTTACTAGAAGACTATGTAGAAAAATAAATATGATTTTACCCCAAAACGTGGTGTAGTGTGTCTTGTTCTAGACACTTTCCTTCGTATAGTAACGGGATATATATATATATATATATATATATAAATTGATAAATTATTGGACTTTTTCGGCTTTTATATGAAATATTTACAAATATCAAGTTAGTATGTATGTAATTGCAAATTAAAGGGGGATGTAAACATTGCTGTCTACAAATTAGAAAGCAAATCATACGAATTTTTTTTAATTGAAAAATATTGTCTATGTTGGGACTCGAACCCAAGTCTACAGTTTGCCGGACTGTCGGTTTTACCACTCACCCACAATAGACCTAGGTTCAAGCTATTAAGAAATACTTTCTAAAGTAACAGTGTTAATGAATCAGATGTCAGTTATTGAATGTAGGTGTCAAGTTGAAAGCAGAAGTCAGTTTTGAAAGTTGGTGTCAGTTTTGATAGCAGATGTCAGTTAGTGAAAGCAAATGTCAGTAATTGAAAACAGATGTCTGTTTTGAAAGCAGATGTCAGTTATTAAAGCAAATGTCAGATTTGAAAGCAGATGCCTATTTTGAAATTAGATGTCAGTTATTGAAAGCAGATGTCAGTATTTTGAGAGCAGATGTCAGATTTGAATGTTAGAAAATGCTAATTATTACTCCATAGCTATATGAGTGTTTAGATAATTTCTTAGCCGTTTATTAAATATAACAATTGATAAATTATTGGAGTTTTTCGGCTTTTGTAGACAGCAATGTTTACATCCACCCTTACTTTGCAATTACATACATACTAACTTGATATTTGTAAATATTTCATATAAAAGCCGAAAAACTCCAATAATTTATCAATGGTATATTTAATAAACGGCTAAGAAATTATCTAAACACTATATATATATATATATATATATATATATATATATATATATATATAAAGGCGACAGCCCGGATAGCTGTAGACTTGGGTTCGAGTCCCAACGTAGACCATATTTTTCAAATAAAAATTTCGTGTGATTTGCTTTGTAATTTGTAGACAGCAATGTTTACATCCCCACTTACTCTGCAATTACATACATTCTAATTTAATATTTGTAAATATTTCATATAATAAAGCCGAAAAACTCCAATAATTTATCAAATGTTATATATATATATATATATATATATATATATATATATATATATATATATATATATGAGTATATATACAATTGAATACAATTGAAAGTTTGACAATTATATTTATTTTGTCAAAATTAGATATTTAGATATATTCGTACATAATTTGTTTGTGTTTGATTATATAATTGTATTAAATTGTAATTACTGTTGTATTCACCTCTAAATTAATTGCAATGCTATTTGATAATTCCACTTGGCATATATACAAACAAATTCCTTGATTTTCCCACACGGAAGCATGCAACATATAATTGTCCATGAGAAAAACATGCATTCTCCAAATTCAATCCACATACTTGCAAAGATTGACTCTGTGATTTGTTTATTGTTCATTATTGCAAAAGCCAGTTTAATTGTAAATTATAAATTTAAAAATAAATAAATAATTTGCATTGGAATGGTATATCTGTTGGTATCACTGGTATACGTGGTATTATCGCATCCTCTACTTTGAATTTTCCAATTAAAATTGTTCCATCTATGAGATTGTTTAATAATTTTTGGACTACCAATTTGGTACCATTACAAACGTCAATGTTTCCAAGAAGAATGATAGGACCACCAACTTTCACATCAATAACGTGTGGTGGCAATCTAGATAAATCAAGTGAATTTAAGAACTCAGTTGAATAATTTATTGTTTCATCTTCCTCTATTATACAACAGTATCTATTGATTTGTAAGTAACTGTTTCGTCTGATACCATATGTTGAATACTGATATTAATGAAAAGTTAGATCCACATTTTTTGTAGCTAATATTGCAGTTCACTTAACCATTGATGATTTTTGTAATTTTGTTTGGTATCTGGAAATACGGATTGTATAAATTCAGCTCGTGAGCGAGTCATACTGTAAAAATCGATTGGTAATTTAATGCAGCCTGTTGTTTTTTCAGTAGTAATTTTTCCATTTCAATATAGAATAATTGTTTCTCAAAATTCTTTGCAGAAGCATCGTTTTGTAATTTAACGCGTATGTTTGCCGTCAATTTATTAACATGTCTCCACAAATGTGATGCTTTTAAACACGCATTTAATTCATCTGCTGGTGTTGAACGTGGAATAACAAGTAACGTCTGTCGAAAATCACCTCCTAATAGTAATAGCGCACCACCAAATGGCCGGTCGTTTCCACGAAAATCTTGCAATGTTCGATATAATGCTTCCAACGATTTTTTATGCGCCATTGTGCATTTGTCCCATATAATTGTCTTACATTGCTGCAGTACTTTTCGCATTCCTGATGTTTTTGGAATGTTGCAAGTTGGTGTTTCATTGTTGTATATTCAATGAATATTTAAGTGCTGAATGTGCTGTTCGATAACCATCCAAAAGGTTCGCCGCAATTCCAGATGATTATGCACGTATGGTTGCTGGTACCATAATAGGGAATGTCTTTCCTGTATCTCCTGACCTGTCCAAGAAACATATTCCACAACTCTCACCATTTGTTACTTGCATTTCGCATCATAAACATGTTTTTCTTTCTTGAAGTAATTTTTAAATATTTGATTGTACAAGTATATTTAATTGACGTCGAAGTTTTTTCGGGTTGTAATTCAGTATGAAATATGTCATTAGGTAGTCGATTAGGTAATGTCATTCTCTAATGTCATTCTGACCATACTTAAGGACTGTCTTGTGGCGCCATCTACATTTAAGTAATAGTACTGCTACTATTTATATTATCTTCTTAAGTTAATTTCTTTCTTTCTGCTGGTCAGATGGAGGATGTCAATAGCTTTAAACCTGCTCCGGACAAGGCGGATAATTTTGAGAAAAGAAAAACCGGGCGTTAATCGGTCCAGTAGTTTTTTAGTTTATAAAGCACACTTACTTACATTTTGTCTTATATATAAAGAGAGAATAGCTTAGAAGTTTAATTAAATCAATTTATTGTATTTTGCTATTACAATATAAAGTAGGAGGCTTTGTATTAATGTTAATAATAATAACATTAATACAAATATGTTAAAACATATATGTGTCTGAACACATGGACATGCGCAACGTATTTAACCAACGGTCACTTCAACTGCAGACACATGCGTTTCGATCTTGCGATCTCATCTGAGCAGATTAACGAAGTAACGTCGTAAGATTCCGCAAGAAAAGCTCAAACTTATCCCGTCAGCGGACAAGAGAGACTCACCAGTACGAGCCAGTATTTCTTGCAGGAACGAATCTTAAGCCGCTACTTCATTAATCTGTGCTGATGAGATCAAGATCGAAACGGATATGTCTGCCGTTGAAGAGACCATTGGTTAAATGCGTTGTGTATATCCATGTGAACAGATACAGATACCTTTTAACATATTTGTATTAATTTGTATACACTTGATGTGTTTACATATCGATGTGCTATTTTTTGGATTAACATGAATGCACTTTACTGGCTACAAAATGCGTTCACATAGTTAATATCCACAGTATTATAGCGTTTCCCCGTCGATTTATAAAATGTCAATATATAGTATGGATTTTAATGATCTAAGAATATCTCAACGAAACAAAACTGCCTAGCCTTCTAATATCGTTAATACTTGTGGCTGTGTCTATCAAATCACTTGGCAAATTCTAAAACTGTCACCCCCGTAATGAAAAATGAATAAAACTCTTTTGATGAAATGTGGTTTTCTGAGATCAAGTTTGAATTTGAACGCGCATTTATATTCATGACATGAAATATTGTATTTTTATAGTTACATAATTAGTATCTTAAGGTTAGAGAATTTCGCATATAATAATATTGCGTGAGTTCAATCCTTATAGTATTTTAAAATGCTAGTTTTGTGTTTTAAAAACATTAACGTTAATCTTATCGTGTCCCACTTCGATAAGAATAAAAATATTAACAAAAAGAAAATGTTATAATGTTGTTTTACACCTTTTAATGCCAAACAATAATTTACCTATTTGCCATAATACAAATCCACATGTTGCCTTTAATCTAGAGTGGAATCTAGAGTTAAACCTAACTTCTTATTTGGTCCTTACCAGTCATTAAATACTACCTTTATTTTTATATACACAATGTGTACGGTAAGCCTTATGTTATACATATATATATATATATATGATATTATTTATGTAAATTGTATATTGTTTCTCTTTTTGACAATAAATTTGGAGAAGATATATACATATTCCATTTGTAATATTTATAGACAATTATATACAATAACACATCCAATTTTGTATCCAAGTATTAAACTAAATAACTCTTTCCGATTATTTATTACTTTCTAGTCAAATGGTTCTTTATATTAATACAATTTGAAAAGAGAAACGAACAATTTTGGTATCAGCAGCAAATATAGAACCAACTGTGATCAAATTTGGATTTTTATCTACCGCCATTTTTTAAAAGCAATTGCTCTTAAAAAAATGAGTATTTCAAATGTAATATTTATAACCAATTATAAATAACACATATCCGATTCTGCATCCAAATATTAAACTGAGTAACTATATAGTTTTATTTATTATTTTCTGGTTTTTTGTATTATTATAACTTGAAAAAAAAATCAATTTGAGTATCTGCAGAAATTTATCTACAACCACTTTTTAAAAGCAATTGCTCTTAAAAAAATGAGCATTTTAAATGTAATATTTATAACCAATTATAAATAATACATATCGAATTTTGTATCAAAATATTAAACTATTACTTTTTTATTTATTACTTTCTAGTCTATATAAGTTCTTTGCATTAATATAACTTGAAAAAGAAACAAACCAATTTGAGTGTCGGCAGAAATTATAGAACCAACAGTGATAAAATTTGGATTTTTGTCTGCCTCAATTTTTAAAAAGCTTTTGAAAGAAATGAGCATTTCAAAGAAAAAAAAAACATATTTTTAGAAACCAAAAAAAAAAAATTTGTTCAAGAACTAACAGATTTTTTCAATCGTAGATGTTTTCTTTGCAAACTTTATGTACATAATTTCAACTTCTCCAGTGTGGTAAGGCAGAACTATTCTTCTATCTTTACCGATAAATCAAAATATCTTAGTATGAATTTCTCTTATGGGCATTTATTCATAAAGAATTCTTAATAAAGTATGATTTTATAAAGTATGATTTTATTATACATTTTAAGATAACTAACCAATCAGATTCTATTTTTTTATAGAATGATCCAACATTGAAAATCAAAATCAAAGTCACATCCAACTTCAAAAAATCAATGTTAGATTGATTTTTTAAAGTTGGATTTGATTTTTTTTAACAATTTTGGAGTTATAATGTAATTATAATATTTTTTATGACAATTTAATTGTTCTGTAGTGCTAATTTTCTTCGAGTTATTGAAATGTTTACAATTTATAATAAAGTAATAACAGAAATGAATCGATAGACCTATTTTTACAGTTAATAATACAGGATATTATCATTATATTGTTTTGTTTGCTAGACACTGAAATTTTATTCAGATTTTCCAATCATATTTATGTGTAATCAAGAGTTATTATTGACGTATCTTTTCTAGATCCATAAATTAGTAGAATTTATATTCTTTTTGCCAAAATATAGAACATTTTTAAAGAGTCTTATTTTTGTATCACCACATCACCACATTTACACATACATTCCCAATACTAATGTAGACCAATTCAAACATAAAAAATATTTGAGTCAAGATTTTTGTCTGGAATCCAGAGAGAACTACAAAAATCAGAGAACATTAAATTAAGGGAAATATTTATTTTTTTTTGCTTTAGCAATTAGAATTGAAAGAATATGTACGTTTTATAAATACAGCCTGTCTTTAAACAAACCTTTTTTCTTTAAAAAATTCATCTACCTCTAGAACAACTGGTCCTATTTCGATTGTTTTATTACCAGTGAACTAACGTACAACAATCCAATTAATAATATTTATAATTTTAAAGTTACAGGAATTACAATTTGAAGATTGTAAGATAAAATTTGTGCATATGTTTTCGTTTTAATATAGAATCTGATATAGTATAAAATCATATAGTAAATATAGGAGTTATTAAAAGAAAAAACTTTAAAATTAAGAGTTTATTTTTGGATACCACTTTAAATTAATAATGTTCACTCATTCTTTCTAAATAATAAATTTTTAAATTGTTACGTTTTTATAAACTACACGCACATTTTTCCTTTCGTACGTATATAAACATGCATATGTATATTCATGAATGAATCGGAAGGTATAATAGGTATTATGAGAAAATTACGTGAAGAATGCTTCATAAAAATTGCCTAATTAAATTAGATTATTCCAAGTAGTTTTTAAAAAAGCTCAGTTATTCAAACAATCTCGTTTGTTAAACACATTCGATGTATATAATAATTGAAGTAATGCGTCTCCAGATCATAAATAAAAATATAGTGTACGTACGTGCAATCGTGTTTTTAATTTTATGAACACTGTTTTATAAATAAACTTGACATGCAATCCGATATCCATCAGTATGCTACGTACGTATACGCTCCTTGCACTCATTTAAACTGAAAAATATTTTAAAATACTTCTGCCATGTTTGTGAATTCTGGATATTGCTGAAAACGTTTGAATTCACTTCTTATTTTCATTTCTGTGAATTTTTGATTAAATACTGTAATACGTTTTATTTAAAATTGTGTAAATATTTATATTAAACACTTGCTTTCAATATTAAGACATTTATAACTACATTGTAGAATACTATAGCGATTATTAGAGATTAGAGATTTTATTAGAATTTGAGAAATTACTTTTTGCTTTGATAAATTGCTGTTGTAGTACCTCCATACTATTAAACATGGTGTTTCATATTACAAACGGCGGCTTGTACTGGCTATCGGGATGTGGATGCGCCGCGTAAACAATAATGAAATTATTTGATATAAATTAATTAATTGGTGCTGGTGAAGTTCCTTCAAAGGTCCAGGACGTGCGTGGTATTGGTTAATTAAAATAAATATACTACAACTTACTTACTAAATAAATAAAACACATGTTGTCCTTAAAGTTTGTATTTACATTTGCATAAGAAGAAATTGAAATTGATATATTTAAAAGTAATTAATCAAAGTAATATGTACACGAGGAGCGGTAATGAAGTAACTGAAAATTAACACAAAAATACTCTGAAACGAACGTTTAATTGAGCAGTAAATTAAGGGTTAATTGAATACGATTAATATAAAATAACCTCTGTATCGAACAATACCGAGTTACCTTTGTGTGACGATGATGGCCACGTGGCCTTCGAAGATATACCTTGGTCAAGTATATGTAGAGCGATGTTTGGCCGGAGGCATAAGAAATTAATTAGTTAAATTAATATGGATTCGCTTAAAAGAATAATATATATTGAACAATACAAAATTACCTTTTAATTGCGGTGAGATGCAGGAGGCACGTGCATCGTGGCCAGCACTTGAACAGTACCGCGCGTAAGATGTGGATCTTACGGGAGTTGTAACGAGAAGATTTCTGATAGTTTTTGTGTCGATAGAAAAGGTCTAGAAAACGGTCTGTTTTATGATCTGTCGAAGAGAGGGGTCGACATCTAATTTGAATTCTAATTAATTAAGAAGCGGGACGTGAAGATGTGTTCTATCGATGTCATAAATATTATTTAAATAACGCTTGTGAAATAAGCTTCCTAATGATATGAAACACCATTAAAAATTAGTCTCTTAGTAAAGTCGTTAATGTTCTTTGGATTTTAGATTGATATTGATAAGTTAGTGGTGTAAGAATCCTGTTGATCTAGTAGATAAGTCACTAGATTGTGTACCTGATGAACAGGTTTCAAACCCTGGCCTGCCTAATAATTTCAATGGCGTCCCACTGACCAAAAATGTTGCGTACACGTAGAGGGGCGCTCTCTGGGGTAATAGTAGGCAGCCGGTGCGTAGCACTAGCTATGTTATCACTAGAGAACGGACATTCTTACCACATGACTCGGCGTAATTCAATGAAGTATTTGTTGTCTTACCCGGCCATCTGGTCCGTTGCGATTACAATGGACAACACAGCAATTGTATTCGGAGGATATATTCCATTAAACGCAATCCGCAATTGGAAATGTTTATAAACTTCGCCGAGTACATCCCGCCGTAATACAATGAAGTATTTGTGTTTGACTTTCTCGGCCACCTGATTTTTCGCAGCGTTAACAATGGACAACGGCTATTGATTCGAAGAACTTAGTCATGTGGTAAGAATGTCCGTTCTCTAGTTATCACTCTAGTGTACCGTACAGCTCAGATCGTAGCAAGCCTATTCATAGGCCTCAAACGCCCAGGGAACTAATACTATAAATTTACTGGTGTATATATACCTATATCCTAATTTAAATGTATTTGAAATATTTTAATTTCTACAAACTATCTCTAAGAAACTTGGACCTCCATAATTTTAATTATTAGGTACGAAGTTGGTTAGATAGTTTACCAGATTTTTCGTAAAAATATAAAACCCAAACATGACAATAATATGTGGGCGATTGCAGAGTGATTTTTCAAAACTTGGAACACTTCAATTCGACCTTCATAATTTTCATTATTACGGTGGTTAGTAGTGTTTACATGTAAACATATAAAACCCTAACATGATAATAATACAGGCTGGTGCCTGAGAACGAGCGATCTTTGAATCAACAGTATATCCATTATCATCAGAAAGCTAAAACCATACCATTAAATAAATCAGTCATACGGCAGTTATTTTTAAAGATAGCATTATGTAAATGACGTCTTTCTCTGCGTACTCATTCTTGTAGTGCGGAATTCAAGTTGAATGTAACTCTCTGCCACATCTAGATTCCGATTGACGCAATATTTTCACGAATTCTAGCTTATAGTTCATATATAGTGTGAAAACGAGAATCATACACAGCATCTTGAATCTTTCAAATACTTCCTTGAAAAGAAGTCACAAATTGATAAATCAGGCGACTTGGCAGGCCAATTCATTTTGCCGTTCCTCGAAATGTGATGCTCTCCAAAGAGATGTCATAATGCAGCCATGAATATTCTCGCCGTGTGAGCTGTCGCGCCATCTTGCTCAAACCACGTGAACTCGTTTACAACAAATTCATTGCTGAGAAACGTTTCAATCATGTTGGCGTACTATTGGGAAGTCAAAGTAATTGTGCCACCATCATTATCTTCAAAAAAATAAGGACCAATTATCCCGTTTGCCGACACTGCACACCACACTGTCACTTTTTCACTGTGTAACCGTTTCTGGTGTAAGACACGGAGATTCTCTGCCGCCCAATACCGAAAATTTTGTTTCTTAACATATCCACTTAAGTGTGGAAATATGGTTCGTCAGACATCCAAGCATTGGTTAGGAATATTTCATCTTCTTCAAATTTTGTTAGGAAATTTTGAGCAAACGTTAATCGTATGTTGGCATCACCGGCTTGCAATTGTTGAACGATCTGAAGCTTGTATGGATGCAATGCGAGATCCGAAATCAATATTCTGCTCATAATGCAAGGAGAAAAACCTAATGACACGGCAGTGGCCTTTACTAGATGGCGGCGTTTACTGCTTGGATTGCTTCTGACGTTCGAACAGTTCTTCTTGGTCCTGGATGGCAGGCAGATCCTGTTGTTTCCAATTTTCTAACTGATGTCTTCACAGCGTGGGCTGAAGGAACCGAGTCATTACGCCCAAGTTGGAAATTCTGGTCGCGCAGCTTCAAAACAATTATTTTTCCAATAAGCTTTCACTGCGAGAACACGTTGCTCTCTCGTCCACCGCATTGCATCTGAAATGGTAAACAATAAGGAACAAAATGTATTACAGTATTACAAACTTCAATTATGATATTGTACGAATCGACTCAAAATCGCTCATTCCCAGGCACCACCTTGTACGAGGATGAGGCCAGAGTGACTTTTCAAAACTTGGAATGCTTTTGCATGATTTTTGACCAAATCTGTTAGGTAGATAAGTTTCTACAATAGTTTAAAGTAATAATTGTTGTTCTTGTATTAATGTGGAGAAAGAATAATGTCGTGTGTTAATTAAACAAACTGAATAAATATTACGATGAAATACTCTTCTCATGGAATGATTTGAATGTAGTTCACTGCTTTCATAAGTGGTCATAGAGCATAGAAGATGCTGAAAGCCTGGAGCCTTCATTTACAGTAGCTTCTCTGGAAATGATTAATAAAGTCCATACTTAACATTTGGAATTTACTGCAACTGAGAATTAATGAATATTAAATCACATTCTTACATGTAAATGTCGACTTATTTAATGCGTTCGTAACTACAATCCGACAAACTAAGTTTGTACCAGTATGCAGAACACACCCTTTCGCGACAACGAACTTCCTGGTGATTAATAATCCGAGATCCGAAATGCGACCCTCGTATAAAAATGCATGAGGTAGCTGATACTGTACCTGTAACAGGTGCACAATATTTTGTGCCGTGCTTACTTATTTTTAAGCAAATGCGAACTCGTGTTATGCATGGTTAAGTTCAAACGAAATCCAATAGAATTTTTTCGTCAAGAGGTCACCGTGGTTGAAAACTGGATACACAATTATACTCCAGAGACAAAAACACAATCAAAACAATGAATTCATTCTGGTGATCGTGTTTAGAAGAAAGCGAAAGCCGTTTTTCGTCCAATAAGACTATGATCACGATTTTGTTTGTAGTGTTTATTTATATACTATTTACAGAAGTAAAGTACAATATCGGGCTAATATTATGTTGATGTACTGACACGTTTCGATACCTAAGTGGAGAGAAAACGATGCTATTTATTCCAAAAGTTTTGTTCAATCAGGACAAGGCGCCTTCTCATACATCTGCTAGCGCAACCACTAAATTTGTACAATTAGGATCCCATCAGATCAAAAGCCAACGACCGCATTTAGCAAACAAAAACTTCAGCTTCATTAGAACTAGTGGAAATATTTAATATACGTTTGGTGGAAAGTTAATTAATCTGTTAAGATAAGGTAATCTGAAATTTTAAGCACAACAGTTGGACTAAATGTGAGAATAAAACTATGTTTGGTAGATTAGGCCAAATACATTTCACCAGACCCTTAAAGTAAACAATTGCTTCCCCTTATAGGTGGAAAAACGGTGAAAATGCAAAACTATATATGTATCTAAAAACATAATTTGCAATACTAAGGACCCTAATGGTAAATAAACGAGATTTAAGTTTAAGATTCAGTTACGTCACTTACCTCAAAAAATATTGGAAGGAAATTAGTTTACTATTGCTAACTTATTAAGTATTAACAAGATTGTTTTTCGAGATCAATTGGATTATCTATATAAAATCGTTCGTGACTATTCTCTAAAGCGAGGTGAATTTATAAATTACTTTACAGACACATCTTACATTATTTAACACTCGTGCCATTTAAAAAATGCTTAAATTTAAATTTCACGGCAAAAATTAATTAAAAATTAAAAAAAAGAGAAATAATTTATTTAATTTAGCTTTGAATTTTAAATTCAATTAAGATTATTTAATGCCTGTATACATTTCACCATCCATCCTAAATATTCTAACTCTCCTTCAACCACTTCTTCTTACTTCTTTGCTATTGCTATATTTAATATAGATATATATATATATATATATATATATATATATATATATATATATAATATTTTCGTGACCTTGGTATGATATGGTAAACTTAATAAGTCGGCGATTAAAGGTCTGGTTTATTACTTCAAAGTATATATATTTAAAACAACCCTACATGTTTCGGCAATGATGCCTTTGTCAAGGAAATAAAAAATATAAATGACAGAATATAAATGTCAAATAATTGAGTTGCTATGGTTTAAATTATTCAAAGATACATTCCAATAATAATAATAATAAATCATGCCTTAGTATTCCAAAAAATAGATAGCAAGGTGTGAACATATGTGTTGTTCGCTGCTAGCAGCTTGTGTCTCTTTCTGGGTATGAATTTGTGTGTTGGTTGCTGCTGGCAGCTTGCGTCTCTCTCTGGGTGTGTGGTTTTGTGTGTTGGTGCGCTCGTGCGTGTGTTTAGTGACCGGTCGCGTAAATTTAGAGAGATCGGATAACCAGCCGTTGCGTATATATATATATATATATATATATATATATATATATATATACCGTGTGTATAGAATGTCGCAAAAGTTACACGCGGCGACATTCTTTGTTTGGTTCTGAATAGAAAATCTTAATTTTAAAATGTCATATCATGTTTCGTATGTGTTCAGGAACCATTTGATAGAAACATTTGATAGGAACATTTATATTTGATACATTTGGCAACACTGTACTATTGTAATTGTAGATATCCCAATAATAATAACAAAATTTGACAGTAATGATTTTGATTGAAAACACCTTGAAATACAAACTCATTTCTCTACAACGTTGTCATATGTGTTTTTCGTGAAAGTACGTTAATGAAGAGATGTTAAAAACAAACTTTTAAATTAAAAAGAAAACGTTTACGAAATAATACTAGTAGAAATTGTTATTTAAACTAAATTGCAGCTATCTCTATTAACAGATATCGAAGAGTAAGGCTTAGTTACGCACTAAAAGTCTGAACTTCAAGAGCTCCGTGAAAACAAACGCAGCATGATACGACATTTTATAACATTAAGATTTTATATTCAGAAACGAACTAAGAATGTTGCTGCGTGCGACAATTTATACATAAGTTTTATATATATATACAGTGAAAGCTCTCTTAACGGACATCTCTCATGAGCGGACATTTCTCTTAAACGGACATTTCTGTGGTGACCAACCTGATACATACGATTTTCTTGAGACGCCAAGCTCTCTTAAGCGGTCGCCCTGTAGAACGGACGCGGACACCGTGATCGGCAAAAAGCTCTCTTACGCGGACATGACGCTCTCTTACGCGGACATGACGCTCTCTTGAAGTTGAACTGCATATTTTTTCTAAACACTGAGTAAATCCCCGAAACGCTGGGTAAATTCCCGTTTAAAAATATAGTTTTTATCCCGTATTCTGCACTTTTTTCACGTCGCGTCGTTAGTGTGAAGTGTGCCGCGTATGTATGCAAAATGAGCGCTAACAAGAGAAACTTTTTAACTTTAAAAGAGAAAATGGAAATTATTAATACATATGATAAAGAAAGAGTTAGTGTACGTGCATTAGCCAACCGATTTAAAATTGGAAAAACCCAAGTTGGTAAAATAATAAAGCAAAAAGAAGAGTATAAGGCAAAATGGCAATCAGGAAGTAACATTAACGAGAGAAGAAGATTCTTCAAAACTGAAGGTCTCAATGTGGATAAATTATGTTACGATTGGTTTGCAAAAGCCAGAAGCAAAGGCATTCCAATATCTGAACCTATAATACAAAGCAAAGCTAAAGAAATTGCAGAAGGGCTTGGTTATCACAATTTTCATGCGTCTGATGGGTGGTTACATAGATTTCGTACACGTCATAATATCAGCTTCAAGTGCATATCTGGGGAAGCAGCCAGTGTTAATGCAGATGATGTTACTCAATTTTTTGAAAAGATTCCATCTTTGTTACTAGGTAGGAAAAGTTAGTTCAAATTTAAAACAAAAAATAAAACATCAAAAATTAAAAAAAGATAAAAATCTTACTTTTGTGAATTTTGATTGGGCTTGTAGGTTATCAGCCAGAAGACGTGTACAATTGTGATGAAACAGGACCTTTTTTCCGAGCTTTACCAGACAAGACATTAGCTTTGAAGACAGAAAAGTGTTCTGGGGGAAAGTTATCAAAAGAGCGACTTACTGTCTTGCATTGTGTGAGCATGTCAGGCGAAAAAGAACCGTTGCTGGTCATTGGAAAAGCAGCACGACCACGAGCATTCAAAAAACTTGATTTAAAATTGTTACCTGTGGTGTGGAAATCTAATAAAAGAGCGTGGATGACTACAGATATCATGATGGACTGGTTGTCAGAGTTTGATAGGAAAATGGGCAGACAAAAGAGAAAGATTTTATTATTTATGGATAATGCAGGTTCACATCCTACAGGTATGAAATTGAAAAACATTAAAATATTATTTTTGCCTCCCAACACTACAGCTTGTTGCCAACCTTTAGACCAAGGAATCATTCGCAATTTTAAAGTATTTTATAGACAACTTATTTTAAGACAAATTTTATCTGTAATGGATAACATTAATTCTGCACGTGAACTTTCAAAATCGATAGATTTATTAGAAGCTATCTATTTTATACATAATGCTTGGCAGAAGGTAACACCAGAAACAATACGAAATTGTTTTTCAAAGGCAGGATTTAGAAAAAATAATATGCAACAATATGAGCAATGGGAGGCAGAAGATGATCTGCCTTTGTCCATACTATCGGAAATGCATAGGATTGCTTTAGAAACTTTGAATAACAGAAATCAATTTAGAAGATTTCATAGCAATTGATGCAAATTTGGCAATCGAAGATGACATATTGGAAGTCACTGATATGACTGAAGAATATGAGGCTAGTAGATCAGAGGAAATCTCAGATGATGTGGACCCAGAAAAAGAAAATAAAGGTCAAGAAGTAACTACGTTTGAGGAAGTTTTGAAGATAATAGAAGAGATAAAATTGTTTGCCAAGAACCAAGATGATTTTATCGGTTTTCAGATGATTAAAAATGTAGAAACACATTTTCCAAAAAAATATTTAGAACGTAAACAAACTAAAGTAAGACAAACAAGCTTGCTTGAATTTTTTAAAAAATAATGTACATATATGTATATGTATTTATGTATCTACTTTTAGTACTTGTGTACCTCTGTACAAATAAATAAGAAGTTGGAGTTGCCATAATTTTTACTTCTCTTTAAAATGAGAGACCTGTAAAAATGAGCTGCTTCTCTTGAGAGGACACCTCTCTTGTGGGGACAAAATTTAGGGAACCGTCGATGTCCGCTCAAGAGAGCTTTCACTGTATATATATATATATATATATATATATATATATATATATATATATATATATGTATATATATATATGGTAGATTTAATTAGTTGGCGATTTAAGGTCTGGTTTTACTCAAAAATGCATATTCATATTTAAAACAATCTTAGATGTTTCGGCAAGTGATGCCTTTCTCAAAGAATATAAAACATAAATAATATAATTTTGAGTAAAATCAGACCTTAAATCGCCAACTAATTAAATCTACCATAACATACAAAGGTCACGAAATAATTATCTATCTATATATATGGTAGATTTAATTAGTTGTCGATTTAAGGTCTGGTTTTACTTAAAAATGCATATTCATATTTAAAACAATCTTAGATGTTTCGGCAAGTGATGCCTTTCTCAAAGAATATAAAATATAAATAATATAATTTTGAGTAAAATCAGACCTTAAATCGCCAACTAATTAAATCTACCATAACATACAAAGGTCACGAAATAATTATCTATATATATATATATATATATATATAGATTAAATTAAAATATTGTATTTACTTAAAATTAAATATTTATATATTACGAAACTTTACATTTACATGCACAAAATTTAATCTTCATTTAGTAAAAGTAAGAATCCTATTGTCAAAACCACAACACTCGAGCTTACTTCTACGCATATGCGACAGCATTTCTTATTTCGTGAATTTCAGTGTGAGAAGTACTGCTTCGCGGCGCCAACTACATTTAAATAATAGTACTGTTACTATTGATATTACATTATTAGGCCCCTAAGCTTCTTTTTACTGATTAGGTCGAGGATTTCAACAGTTTTAAACCTTCTTTGGACAACGCGGATCAAAAAGTCGCGCGTTTATTGGTCCAGTAGTTTTTTAGTCTACAACGGACACACACACGAACAAAGCTTTTTGTATATATAGATAGATAGATGGAATAATTAATTCAAAATTATAGTTTAAATTACCTGTTCGGTTTATAATCGACATTTTCTCAATAAAATTTTAACACAACTCCTACCAAACTCGTATTTTGGTGGAAAACAACTTGTAGGAGTAAATGAACTGAAATTAGCAATTAAAAAAGATTGCTGAAGTGCAGAAATAATTAACATCTACAGACTTAATAAAACTACTTAAACGTATGTTGATAGTATTAAAAAGTAGTGTAGCTATAAATAAATATAAATAGCAAATGTTTGTGATAATAAGTTAATATTTGCTACATAGATATTTATATAGTATAAAACAAAAACATTTTTTAATAATATGAAAATATTATTAAAAATCGGGCTACAAGTTCGTATTTGTGTGAAAGTATCTTTCCAAACATGCAGACACATGTTTCATCTTACTATAGAATCATCAGTACATGCTGCTGGAGAGATAGCTTTACCATAAATAACACCCTTAACCCTTAAAGTTATCAACATTCATGTTTTATACAAAACTTGATGAGGTTTTACCTTCTAAATTATGTTTCAAATTGTTTTGTTATTATTGTTTTATTGTATTTACATTTTCAAGTAGTATTCTATATTATCCTAACGTTATACATATTTAATAATAGATAACTTTAAATATGCGCATTAGAAACATTTTTTAAATTTACTTTAAATTGTATGTACATAAATTTCTATTAAACTAACAATTTCTTGTCGTTAGTTTTGTATCAATTCTATGATTCATTTAATAGTGTTTTTCTATTTAATAAGAACCTCATTATTATGTTGATTTTTGTTAGTAGCATCTTTCATGTCATTTAAAATTTTATACCGTATAAAATGCTGGGATGCCGACAATGTAAACAAATATACAATATTAAAATAAGTCGTTTTGAAAATAAATTTGCCAAGACTGACCTTTCTCAAAAGATATAAAATCTTTATTATTCTGTAGTGAATCGTATAATAAAACAGACACAATATCTTCTGCTACTGACATAGCTTTCTCGAAAGAATTCTATTTTATACTTAATATTTGCCAGACAGATACTACCATTACGTACATTCATACATATATTATACATTGTCAGTCACGAAACTGTTCGTCTAACATAGACATAAAATTCTAGAAACTAGAAAGAAGGCTTGAAAATGAAGACGATGTTATTTATTTCAACTTAAAACTTAAATCAATACCTTTAGTTAAAAGAATGAAATTGATGTCAGTATAGAATATCACATTAATTTAATTTTATATTTTTCTTCAGCAAGCTTTTATCAAAATAACACTCAATTGAAACAAATAAATCTAGTTTTATCGGCCCATAAAACGAAATACTCACTAAATCATATCTCTTATTAGGTGTTTACTCTAGGCTATACTAAATGGAAAATGAATGTTTATCGTAAGGATAAAGTTTCAGCTTGCGTCCTAAATGTTTCGATGTAATTAATCGAATGTGAAACTTTTGGAATATAAGAAATCTACTAGAAACTAATATTTCAGCAAAAGGGCTCGACTCATTTTATTGTTCTCTTGCCGAGGAAATAAACAGGACTTATGTCCGTAACTGTTATATTTTACGATCGCTTAAACGGCAAGTCTGAAACATAGAGACTCGATTGGAACCCTTTTGCCCGGAGAGAAAGTTCAACTCTTCTTTTTTCCGTCTCTTCTCTTTTTTTATAAACACACTTTTGTGCCGAC
This sequence comes from Melolontha melolontha, assembly GCA_935421215.2. Lineage (NCBI taxonomy): Eukaryota > Metazoa > Arthropoda > Insecta > Coleoptera > Scarabaeidae > Melolontha > Melolontha melolontha. The sequence continues at coordinate 72,426,029 of OW285240.1, forward strand.
TTAGGTAAAGGAGAACTTTTTTAAACGCCTAGTCGTAAAATAGAAAGTCTTTTTTCTTTCCGTCGCCCTGAAAATTTATTACCCCTAGAACGTAATCTTTTATTTATAGCAAGGGTTGTTTCGCCTTTTTTCTATGTTTCTTCGTGTATTTGTTATTGACCGTGGCACAACTATCACGATTTCTCTTCTTGTTGTTTCAGGTCCAAACGGATGTCCGAGAAGACGAGGGCGGCAGACCTACACGCGTTTTCAAACTCTGGAATTAGAGAAAGAATTCCATTTTAATCATTACTTAACGCGACGGAGGCGTATCGAAATAGCGCATGCTTTGTGTTTAACTGAAAGGCAAATAAAGATCTGGTTTCAAAACAGGAGAATGAAGTTGAAGAAAGAATTAAGGGCGGTTAAAGAGATAAACGAACAAGCTCGGAGGGAACGCGAAGAACAAGAGAGGCAGAAGCAACAACAGCAAGAGAAACAGCAAGCTAAAATAGAGCAACAAACGCATTCGTCTATACATCAACACCACCACGATCCTATGAAGATGGGCATTGACAAAACGCCTGGTTCCGATCTTCTCAAAGCAGTAACGAAAGTCCCTACATAAAAAGGCGAACGTTTAGTGATGTATGTATATTTAGAAAAGAATTAAAATAACGAAAAATTCATAAAAACAAACCGTGAATATGTGAGTGCGCAAATATAAAATATAAAATGAGAAACTGTTGTGACTACAAAAATGACTTACATGTAACGCCTAGAATACAAAAGATGAAGATATAAATAGGACATCATTGTTTAGTTACTTTGTTAAACATTTGTGTTTTTATTATTGATTATTATTTGTCTTTTTTGATTCGTTCGTTGTATATATTTTTATTAATTATTATTGTGTTCAAGTTGTACTCTATATACTTAAAAAAGTAAATTAATGATTTTTTAATAAGTAACGATGATCGATCGATTAGGATCTATAAAATTTATTAAAAGAGAAACACGTGTTTTACGTTGTACGTAGTATTGTTGTGATTAAAATATTTTTATTTTTTAAGTTTTTAAAACGAAAAATTAAGTGCAAATTCACATGCAACTATGTGTATATTAAGTTTTCTCTCGAAGACAAGCTCATGTTATTGGTCGCTGTTTATTTGTTGAAAACGGTGTGATTATATATTTCATTATTGTGTTATTTTGTTTTGTCCGTTTTTACAGACTGTTTTCTTTTTTGTTTTTTTCTTTTTGTTATCGAATACATTGTGCCAACTATGATATTATTTTCTTTCCATTATTATTATTCGTATAATAAAATAGGAGAAACATGAAAATAAAAACGGCCGAGTATATAAACTCTTAGTACATTATACGTAATTTGGTGTCAGGGTAGAAAACCTTAAATATTTTAGTAGTTAAAAGAACAAATAATTAAAAAAGAGAGAAGACGTTAGTCAGTACCTATCTTAAAACGACAGATAAACAAATACTCCCATCTCCTCTCATCCTCTAACAATTCCTCCTAAAAGAATAAATGAATGGCTATTATAACATTTCAATCCTTTTTCTCTTTCAAAATGTAATATAAAAACCTTTCTAGAAATTCGATGTTGTACTGTGTAGATATAAAGTTAGTTGAGTGTTTGTGAGTGGCACTGATGCCAAAACTCTACTACAATATTAGATACGTAAAATTGTACAATATTTTTTGACCTAAAAGTTGTTGAAAAACTTTAGCACAAAGAAAAAAGATACTGTTGAAAATATGATTCAGTTTCCACTTTGGAAGATGTGTGAAAATTCGTATACGCTGTATAAATTTCTATAATTAAAAAAAAAAGAGAAAAAACAAAACCTTTTAGGCTTACCTTTTCCTCTTCTCTCATTACAGAAACAAAATGTATTTATTTTGCACGTATATATTCGTGGAATATTGTACAGAGCAGCTAATTTTTGTATATATAATGATCTTTAAGCTAAAGCTATTTAGATTGATAGGATCCCCTGTAATCGAGCGAAAACAACAGAAAACCTTGACTGATATTATTATTAAATTAAATGCTTCGTAAGCATGCGCTACGCTAGGAAAAGCTTCATAGTAAACTAGTTGAGAATAAGTACAATTACCACCCACTTTATTATTTGTTTTTATATATGTTACTTGCCATATTTATTTTTAATGCAAAACTGCAAACTCTTTTTTCCTTCTTTATCTAATTCATGTATTAATAATTTCGCCAAAATTATAACAAAAAAGAAAATATTCTCCGCCCATAATAATTGTATTTAAACATTTAAACATATGAAAGTTTTTAAACTCCATTTTTATAAATGAATATAGCTCCTTTTAGCCTGTGATAGAAATGTCAGATTCTTTTTCATATATTTTTCTTTCGTTTTGAGTTAATAAGCCATTGTTCCGGGAGTTGCTAGTTTACATTGATTATTTGTATCCTTTTTTTTTAATGTTGAGTGTTTTAAATTTAAAGAATTGAAATCTAGTTGTTAAAGTACAGGTTTATCGAATCTTTCTATAGTTCGAATGAAATGGTTGATTTATTTTGTTGAGTTGTAATATAAAAATAATATAATTATACATATATTGATGTATGATCTTTTACGGTTTTCTCAGAGTATAAGAAAAGGATCCTTTTTTTTTCTTTTATAAGATAAAGTATGTGAAACATACTTATACCTTTATTTAAAACGTATTATGACTTTTAAAAACTTTGCATTTACATTTCTTCAATTTCCATTAGTAACACTATATATGTATCTATATGCCTTACAATCGATACACAAAATCACAGTTCTACTACATAAAAATGAATTTTTAGTAATTATCTTGATAAAATAGATACAATAATATTTCAGTTAGTGAAACGATTATTTGTTTGAGATTTTAGCAGTTCACGCTAAGACATAACGTAATATATTTTTTCAGTTTAGTTTTAGTCTGTGAAAACTAGAAAATATATTTGCCCAACCGATAAAGTCTTGTTGAATTAAAGAAAATGATGGAGTTTATATAGGAAACAGGCTCTTCATCTGTCGAATATCTGAAATTATCTCTAAAACCATATTCTTCATATCAAAATAGGAAGAAAATAATTTCGATGACAATGTTTAGAAAATCAGAAAAATATTCTTTATTCGATTATTTGGGTTTTCATCAAATTTCTAAGTTTAAACTTACCAACATACAACTGCAAAATTCTAGATTCGTATATGTTTGTGTTAAACGAACCAATACGTTCTAAATTCCAGTCGATTTTTTTACATTTTTTTATTGTCTAATATTTATTCATTTACATATAGCGACTGATTTAAACAATCTTGAGAAAGGAGGGAAGTACATCCACACAGCCGCATTATAAAATACAAAATATGAGAGAATCTTGTAAATAAAAGACGTCGCATATGCTATATCCATTCTTATATCATTCAGGCATTTTAACGATGTTGATTATTTCTTGATTAATATCGTGCAATAGTAGGCTACGTCACCATGTTTTCAAAATGTTCACTTATAGGTTATACTGGGAAAACCTTTCAGGGCCTGATTGGGTTGGGTTGGACATAAAGATGCGTATGGTCATAGTATACGTATACATATATATATATAAAACCCAGTTTGTTAATGCAATTAAGTTGTCGAAGTTTCATCTGAACATCTCTACAATTTTAGCTGTTCTTTCCTGAAAGACTTATTTTCTATTTTGGTCTTCTGCTGTTTATTTCATTGAATTCTCTTCTTTACTGTTCTCCATTAATAAACTTTCTATTATTTTATTCTAATATATTTCTGGTCTACTACCATTCCTATTTCTTCCTATTGGTTTCGATTGGCACGCTTTTTTACTTATCTATCCTCTTCCATTCTTATTCTCTACGCTGATTTTAAATTCCCAGCTTCTTTCTTGCATCACGATTTCGTTTCTGTGCTATCATCTGTGGTAACTTATCTTCTTTTATATTTCGTCTAAGACCCGATTTTCATATTTACACAAGAGAAATGATATATCTACCAATTATAAGTTATGGTTTTGCGTGATTCCTAATTATTTTCTTTATAAATTTTATTTTTGGCTCATTATAGTGCCTGAATACTGAACAAATAAATGTGATGATAATTCTAAGGTATTTAAAAGTTTTTAACTTGTTTATATTACCTTCTATTTCTTTTTTAAATCCGAATATTTTTTGGAGTATAGTTTTATTTCAAGCTACAAAGCATTTTGTTCTTTCAATATTTAAATATAATTCTAGGATTTTTAAGAGACGACAGTAACTTGGAAACTCTATATTTACAAAGTAATATTAAATCAAAATAGCTTATCTATTAATTGAAATAGTTTAAGCTTCTTCAAGATATTAAATCTCAAAGATTAAAATTTGCAATAGGTTGGTTGGTTCAAGTCTAGCAACATCGTATAATTATATAGTTATAAGTCAATATTTTAGTTTAAAATTTGATTGTAATCCGTTAGATAAATTGTAGGCTTTAGATATAGTATTAAAATTTTCCTTTTTCTTTAAATATGCAATCACGAATAAATACGTTTTATATATCTTTTGTTAAAATTTTGTTATTATTTCAATAAGATCGTTTTCTTATACTTTGAATTAAGCGACTTAAATGATTACATACGTTATAAAGAGTTAATGGCATGCTATTATTAGGAACAGTGCAATAACTACTCCAACAAGAAGTATTATGTAAATTTAATTGTTTTATAGGCTATAATGGCCTGGTCTAATGTTGTGAAGTTATTTAATATAAAAATATACCTATTATGAAATCAATGATAATAGTAATAAATATTTGAAGCATTTTTAGATGTGATATAGCTTCAATTTATTTACTTGACTCCACAGCAGTGACTACAAAAACTATCTTGTGCAATTTTAGAAACCTCGTTTATTGAAATATTCCAAACGAGACAGAGCATGAATTTGGTACAACTCATTGTTAAGTTTTTCTTTAAGATAAGTATTTGTAGGTCAATGTAAACTTAGTGATCCTTTTGAGAATTATGGGGGCTTTTCCAACAATTAATAAAACCGTTGAAAATATATTCGTTTGTAAGTTTCTTCGATACACTTAACGCCACAAGAAACTTACCTATGGACAACTTCGTTTTATTACATTTTTTTTTCTTTGATAAGAACAAAGCATTTTTCGTGTGCTGTGTGAAAGGTTATACGGACGTTGAACGTGTGTGTATGGTTAATTTATATTTAAAAAGAAAATCACAGAAATGTAATTATTATTAACGTCGTAAGGTAGTGTATAAGTGTATTTGTTTTATATACAATACATGATGTTAATAAGACGTCATGCAAAAGCTCTCAAGCCGAATTAACATGAATGTATAAACAGTCGACTGTATCATGAATATAGTTGCTACCTACTTTGCTTTGATGCCATGTTTCTTACATTTACTGTGTAACCCTATTATATAAATATATATAATATGTAATGTACAGATTGTCTGAACTGAATAAATATTTCTTTGGAGAATATATCTGTTTTTACTTTTATTGCAGTTACTTTGACCTAATAGAATAATAGCAGATATCATGTTTATAAATAAAATTAGACTATACATATAATGAAAATACAATCATTGGGTCGGCTTCATATTATATTCTTAAATAAAGTTAAAATAATCAGTGGTATTAGTTTAGCCAATTTTTTTTTTTTGCTATGAACAGATGTTCTAGGGAGCTGATATACGCTGTTTAATAAATATAAATTACAATGTTCTCATATATTTACACAAACTACATTTGTAATTATATACTTCAACAATGAAAAAATCTTTCAGAGCTACAAAGAGTATAAATTTAATGCATGTTGGTTATTAAACTTGCTATATAATATGGATTATATATTATACAGGCTGTTTCTTAATTTAATGTCAATTTTGAAAGTGGCGATAAGAAAAAGAATTAATATAAACATGAGTCCCGAAATACTCCCTTTCCGAGATACAAAGTGTTAAGCTTCTAAGATAAAAATCGTAATAGTACGCCACTGCTTTTTGTTAAAATAAAAAATATTTTATAAATCTCCATTTATTTTGGAACAAATTTGATTCCTTGACTTGTTTTTGTTTTTCGCGTGCGTTGTACGAAAAAGACAAGTCATAAAGTCTTTAGAAAAGTAATTAAACCAATTCTGATCTAATTAGTGAACAATTTTAATTGACTGTTTACAAATTAATAACAATTTGTAAAACGAAAAAAAAATTAGGTAAATTATTTAAAGTGCCCTCCACCTTCCAGGATACATGCTTCAGCTCTTCTTTTCATATCCTTGCGCACTCTTTGAAAAATGCCTTCAGTATTCCTTATTACGAGACTCGGCACAGAGGGGCAATTACCAGTGCAGTGACTAGAGCAACGAAGAGGGGAGAAGCGCGCGGCACGGAAACTCGAGCGTCCGTATCAAAGCACACTTGTTCAGTATTATTCCAATGGTCGTTGTGAGTGCATGTCAGTACACAAATACTTAGAAAATGTCGCATTTAGGTACGTTTCGAAAACGGCGTATTTCGAAGAAACTAGAAAACGTAAAAGCGAGTATGCCGAATTTAGAATACGAAGGTAATAGAGTTAAATGTGTAAGATGCGACGACTATTTGACGTGTACCAGCAGGTGGAAGTGTGAACGCCACCTAAAAAGTATAAAACACTGTTCTGCAATCCGTGACAAACGATACAGCGAACAATTAACATTTTATATAGGTGTTCGTTTTACTATATGTAATCTACCGTTCACTTTGCTAGACCAAAAAGCATTTGTCTCCTTCCGGAGCAAGTATTCGGATTATACATTACCAAGTAGGACATCGATAGGAAACGTTGTGTCATCTGCTCCTGACTATGTTGAAAGAAGAATTAAAGCAGAATTGAAAGATAAAAAATTGTGGTTATGTGTGGACGAAACAACCTATCGGCAAAAAAATTCTGTGGTGAATGTGATGGTATGTACAATGGAGGAATTTGAACCGTCATCCTCTATTTTACTTGCTTCCAAAAGAGTTGCAGAATGTACTAGTGATGAAATTTTAAAAGTGGTGTTGAGCGCATTGAACAAATTTAAAGTTTCAACAAACCAACTTTAATATTTGCGACCGACGGTGCCGCTAACATGCTTTCCTTAGGATGATATATTAAGGAAGAGAGTGGCAATCTGTTACATGTAACATGTAAAATCCATGCTTTAAACCTTGTGTCGCAATTGATACCTAAATGTTATCCACAAGTAAATGCTTTAATAGCTCATACGAAGGCAATGTTTCTAAAATCCCCAAAACGTACAAAAAAAATTCACGAACTGTGTACCAAAGTGCCTGAACCACCACAGCCGATTACTACGCGTTGGGGAACATGGTTGCGGCTGTGTTTTATTACTGCGAACATTTTGATGATATAAAGAAGGTAGTTTTACAACTCTATCCGAGACATGCCGAAGCTATCAAGAAAAGCCAGAAAATTTTTTAAGAGAGTCAGGTAAAAAGTTATTTAGAAACTATTCGCAAGAACTACTATGCAAGAATGCAAAATGATTCGATGTCGTTTGTGTTCAAATTTTGGATGATGTTCACTCACACATATGTGCGGCGGAAGGCGAAAAAATTAGTGTGTAATACGAAAATTTGAAAGTGTTATTGACAAGGATTCAGATTTTCTTATACTAAGACAAATTTGTGAAGGTGCGTCGAAAGTCCATTAAGTTGTCACAAGGGTTACTTTAAATTTGCAAGTATAAAATCACTCGATGTGAAATGGTCGTTTTCATCATTGAAAACTATTTATTCCGCACGCCGTGCTCATTTGACTGAAACAAGTGTGGAAACATGTTTAATGATTCAAATATTTAATAAATGCCACCAAGTTTGTGATTTCATGGAAGCTTTTTAAAACAGTAAGTGTTTCAGCACGTTAGGTATATAATATATTTTTTATTATTATTTTATGTGTAAACATTCATGTGTCCGCATCGTCTATGCTCACTCATGAAAGTCACGAACATAAATGATGCTAGTACGTAAACGTTACTGAACGCTCGCGTTGATACGACCGCTAGGTTCCTCTACATTGTTCTTCTCACTGCACTGAAACTTTGCCGACTCTACCTTTTACATTACAGAAAGCTTTTATGCGATTCTTCAATTCTTGTACAGTGTTAACTAAAGTGCTGCAAACCAGAGTTTTAAGATGCTCCCATAAGAAAAAGTTCAAACTATTTTAATCGGGGGACTTCGAAAGTCTTGGTTGCGATTCACTACAACTTATCCATCGGTTATGAAATATTTAGTTTAAATATTCTCTTGCTTCTAGTCTGAAAAGAGCTGGTGCACCGTAATGTATGAACAACATTCTATTTATAACTACAATTGGAACTTCTTCAAGCAATATTGGTAAATCCTCCTCTTGAAGCCGACGATAGTTATGACAATTTAGCCTTTGTGTCAGAAGAAAAGGCCCAATTAAGTAATTTTTAACAATTCCAGCCCAGATATTTATCGAAAATTGCTCTTGATAGTACAAGGTGGTCCATAAAGATATTAAATTTTTGAATAGAATTAAAAACAATACAAATTGATCTACTTGAACAAATTTATTTTTAAGGCTTACAAAAATTACTGGAAATTTATTTTTTAAAAATTACGTTATCTAAATATGCCCCATTTGTGTCCAGGCACTCTTGAAGACGACCTCTCCAATTTTCCATAACGCGGCGGCAAGTGTCTGCAGTTATGCCTTCGATTTCTTGTCGAATATTGTTCTTTAGTTCCTCCAGAGTGGCAGGGCGGTTGCTGTACACTCTACTTTTGAGATAACCCCATAAAAAAAAATCACAGGGACTCAAGTCAGGGCTTCGGGGGGGCCACTCAATATCCCCTCTTTGAGAAATCAGTCTTCCCGAAAAAAGCCCCTGAATGACAGGCAAAGAAAGATTGGAAGTGTGGCAGGTGGCTCCGTCCTGTTGGAACCAGATGTCCTGAGTGTATCCTTAAAATTCTTGAAGAGCAGGAGTGAGGAAAGTTTGAATCATGTCTACATAACGCCGAGAATTTACAGTGACTGTGCGACCTTGTTGGTCTTCGAAAAAAAAAAGGGCCAATTATTCCGGATGCCGACATTGCAGCCCATACTGTGACCTTCGGACTATGCAAAGGCCTTTCATGTTTCCGTTTAGGGTTTTCACTACTCCAGTAGCGACAATTTTGAGTATTGACGTGGCCATTTAGGTGGAAATGGGAGTCATCGGAGAATAAGATGTCGACTGCTGCTGGAAGTCGGTTCCTTATTTCGTTAGCGAATAAAACTCTATTAGCGGGATCTGTAGCCTTCAGTTCTTGCACTATTTGAACCTTATACGGATGCATGCCTAAATCTTTGTGAAGAATGTGAAGCACCGAGGTTCTCGTCACATTTAAAGCAGCTACGCGCTTTCGAGTTGATACGGTTGGTTGGTCACGCACAGACTGACTCACTCTCTCGATGTTCTCAGCCGTTCTCGCCGACCTTGGACGTCCTAAAACGCGCTTATTTAACCAGTTTCCTCAAACTTATTAACCCATTGCTTAATCAGCTGAATGCTTGAACATTGCTGAATATCGTGCAAATTGAAGTGTTGTCGATATCTACGGCGCGCAATGGTGGCAGAATTGTTGTTACGGTAATATTCGCGCACACAAAACGAGCGCTCCTCTCCTGTGTAGCGCTGCATGATGACTAAGTTTCCCAGAGGCCAGCTATCGTTTAAGACCGACCCCACCTCTCTACCGTGCGTATAAAATTTTCTACATCACAAGCAAATATAAACAACTTTTTGGACCACCTTGTATTATATGTTGAGCACTTGTGAAATATTGAAATAACGAAATAAAACAAAATACTTACAAAAATAGTTTTAATGAACTAAATGTACATTTCGTGTGCTCTGCACACAACATCAGAAGTACTGTTTAAACATAATATCTACGAGACAATATATAATATGAAAATATATCATATACAGAAAAATTCGAGGTAGGGTGAAAACAAATTAATGAAAAATTACAATGAATCTTGATGGTTAAATTCAACAACTGCATACGGGTTTTCTTCAGCCCAAACATGATTATGGTGGAAATTTCTGATAGTGTTTCTTGAGAAGTTAGCTTCATCTATAAACATTATTTTACAGTCAAACATGAGATTTTGCACAATATTCTCCAAAAATCATTGACAGAAGTTGATACGCAAACGAAATCTCGGCTAGGGCTCGTTGAATATGATATGGGTATAATAGGAAATCATGGAGAATTCTCCAAACTAGAATGTGCGAGATGATCAAGTTATTTCCAATTTTTCTAGTGTTCAAATCAGAATTTTCATCGATTGAATTTAAAACTGCTTCTTCAATTTCTGGAGTTTTTGTAGTACGATGGGCACCTTGTAATAGATCGTTTGGCCTAAAAGTACCTGTTTCAGTTAATCTTCTATGTACGTTTGAAAATGTTCGTCTATCTGGTGTAACTCTATCCGAAAAGCGCTCTTGATATAATCGTCTAGCCTCTGGTGCGCTGCCATCAGCCAAACCATACATGTAATGAATGTCAACCAACTCAAGATTAGTAAAATTCACCATTTTTTTAATAAATAACACTGTACAGATATTTTAGCCAGCAAATTAATTTAACTGTCAAAATTAATAAAACAATAAACATCAACTAGGTACTATTAATATTCTGCTTTTAGTATAGTAACAATAATTGTTCTTAAAAAAACAGTTCAAGTTACGAAATAAAGTCAAAAGATCTTTTTTTGTTAGAAAATGAAGCACCTTTAATAAAATAATTCTTATTTAAAGAAAAAGCAGTGGCGTATCATTATTTTTTCAAACATATTCAGTCCAAATTCCGCTCAAACGCCACTCGAAGAAAATTAAAAAAAAAATTACATCGGAAAATGCGCCTTTATGGCAAGAAGGCATATACCGACTTTCATAAAAATATCTGAAGTGGTGTGAATGTTAGGACAAAAAACTTTTTTCTTAGAAGTTTAACGCCCTGTAGTATATCCAGACTCTATATTTTAACTTTTTTTTCTTAAAATAACCTGAAGAATCAATATTGACATTCAATTATGAAACATATAATATATTGTATATATGTATTACAGTATAAAAATTAATTTCAGAAGATTATTAGAAAATATCTTAATAAAGAAGAACCAAGATATTCAGAGGGAAGTAATTGAATTACAAGCACGGAATAGGGTAAATGATTGTTTTATTCATGGCTAAATATACCACTCACAGCAAAATATTTATTGTAATTAGTAAGATAATAATAAAAACCTTTATTAATCAACAGGAACCCATTTACAGGGTAATAATTATATGTAAGTATATATATGTTTGTTTTTTACATATTTGTGTTAACAGAATTAACGTTAATGAAATCAAATTGATACAAAATATATTCAAAAAAGTTAAAAATTATGTTAAAAACATTTTGAAAATAATAAAATAAAATAAAACAATAACTTTGTTTTACCACTTTATGCACATATAATCGTGACCGCGGTTTCGACATACAATGTCATTATCATACTGCAAAAGTTACAGGCCTACATAGAACTTATAAATGACACAAAAATATATGGGGGTGGTTTATGATGTTATTTAAAATTACTACTATATACTTAACTATTATATACAACATTGGAAAAGAGGTGTATATATAAGATCCAACTGGTCGTTTAAAACGATATCTATTGTGTTCTTCGGGATTTTAAAAATCTCTAGGGCCTCTAAAAGATTTAATTTACGACCTTTCTCGGCCAAATTCAATATTTTACGGTGACCAAATGTATGCCTTTCTGTAATAAGATGGTTTGCGAATGTTGAATCTGTCTTCTTTAGTTTATATGACCTCCTGTGTTCTTTTTCCCGTATAATAAAACTTCGACCAGTCTGACCTATATATACACTTTTACAATCATTACAATATAATTTATACACTCCTGATTTGTTATTGATATCTGTTTTAGGTTTTGCCTTAAAAATGAAATTACTTGTTTTTACATATGGTTTGTAAGCTATACTAACATTACTATTATTTTTTGAAATTATATTTCATATATGTTAAAAACACTGATTAGAAAAACAAGAAAGAAGCAAAAAAGACAATTCTAACAGATACAGACTGTTGCAATTCCGCATCATATCTACAATTGGTGCTTTCCTAAATAGGTTAGATCTGACCGTTGGTTGTAAAAACGTGACAGACGAATGCACACGGTAAAACGGTTCAAGAAAATTTGGCTGTGATAGTTAACTTGACAAATCAATGGAATTGTTGACAAGTTTTAAAGAACGGTAGCACTCGCTTCTTTTCATATACTAGTGAGAAAACCATGCTGTGGAGCATAGAGTTATAATCCGTCCTACGTACAAGATAAAGTCCATAACGCCTGAAGCTAAGGTATTTAGGAAAACGTTTTTGAATACTTTCTAAAGTGGTAGACATAGAACGTATACCACATAACTGCACCATGCTCCTGCAGTATAGAAGTATAGAGCAGGCATTTCAAAACCGAAGGGTTGCTGAAGTCTCAACAATTTTGTACCAAGAAGCCTAAAAATTTTGAGACAGCATTATAGATAGAAAAAATATGGCCGTCAAATTGAAGAGACACATCAAACAAATCCCCAAGTTCTTTGTTTCAGATCTACAAGGAATTTCCATTTCGTCTGGATTATACGCAAAGTAAAGCGGAAGATAGAGAATATTGTTGGATTTGATAATATTGTCTTACATAAAACTTTAAGAGATAAACTCCAGTATTACAGAATAAGAGGAAATTCTTTAAATGTAGTTGTTTCACACTTCTCACCTATGAAGCAAATAATTATATTGGGTAATCGATACTCAGAGGAGAAATTCATAATAAAATATGCTATACTGCAAGTTCAAAGTTTGGGCCAATCTGTTTTCTTATTTATACGTTAGATTTTAACGTCAAATCGAATGGAGCAGAAGTTGCTAGATTATTGGGAACATTTTTAAATGATGCCCTAAACGGGAATTCTCACCTTGACCAATTATATACCAAATCAAAATATAACATATTCCAAATTAGAAATGTTGATATTACAGATCAAGAGGCAGCTGAAATAATATATTATTTGAACTTCTACTCACAAGTTAATAACAGCATTTATATAGCACGGGACATATATCCAGGATATTGATATTTAGAAATTAAAAAAGTGAATGAGAATAATGACTGGGATTGGAAGCAGAGACCATTATACTTCACAATCTTCACATTAACAACTTCGTCTTTATTTATATGTAATTATTGTTATGTATTTGCAAAAAGAAAATTTTGTAATTTAATGCGGCAGTCAGATTATCGCAATTATGAAATAATTCGATGGTAAGAATACCTTTCCTAAGATTCTTCAAAACACAGCAATCGTTAAAGCGGATTAGAACAATGCCTCTGCGGCCTTTCATGATATTGAAGAATCTTTTCTTTTGAAAAATATAAATATAATTTTCTTGAAATGTATTTCTGTATTTTCTTGACTTTCTTGTAAAATAATTGTATGTATTTTTTGGAAATAAACATTATTATTATTACTATTATTATTATTATTACAATTATTATCATTATCAATATTATTATTACTATTACGGAAAACAAAAGAACTAATTTACGTGGAGAAACAAGTAATCGCCAAAAAAGGTGTATTTTTGCAAATTTTAAGAAATGGTATTGGACAGTTCACTATATAATTGAGAATGTCTATGATAAATTCCATGGCTAATTAAGTTTAAGTCAGGTAGAGGAAAGCTTAAAATAAATTCCGACAAATTCAACACCTATAAGAAAAATGCTAATTTCAACCACCTTGTAGATGTTGCATTCAAAAAATCGTTAATAACTATGCTAATACATCCATAATATATATGAATTTATTCAAAGATAATCTTCCGAAGATTTTAACAAAAAGTACAATGGTTCTGAGGAACGCAAATTTAGTATTTTCAAGTAGGTTAGATGATAAATTAAATAAATCAAACACAGTATGGAGCACACACACCATATCAAAATTTATGTTGTGCAGAAAATCTTTGGTATATCTTGGATACGGAATTAGGGAAGTAATGGGAATAGGTGCTTACGACATGCCACGGCGGCATGCGGAATTTTAACCTTTCGATACCGAAGGGTCTAAAAATGACGCGGTTGACGAAGGGGTACAGTATGTAACCCATACTGCAAGTAGGTAGGTATACTCACAAAAATGGTCATCAAGCCGTTCATGAAAGTAAAAGGGAATAAATAAGACAATATTTTTTCTAAAAAAATATTTATATAAAAACATATACATATTTATATGGCTCCTCTATTCTACTTGATGTAATTGGCATTTAGAATATTTTACTGTTTGTACAGTTGTTTGGTGTACGGCACAAAGAAAATTTTTACACAAACGACATGTTTTTTCTACTTGAAAAAGTAGATACAAGGTGTTTTCCTCAAATTGCGCAATGTTACCAAAATTCCACTTGAAACATAGATGCCGGTTGGGGGTACAGTTATTCCCCTAACATAATTTTATTCAATTTTGGATAGCACAAATTACGACGTAATGTGCATATAATGTTGGTACACATTTCAAATAAAGATAACTCAGTCGGAGTAGTCGAAATTACAACCCTAATCCACAAAAACAAGGAAAAATAACTGTTTGGGGTACAGTTGTACACCCCTCAGGTATCGGAAGGTTAATATAGAAAATTTGTTACTACTTAAAGCCAGAAGTAGACTAGTAGTTGTAATGTGTCTAACGCCACTCATCAATCGTTTATTATTACTCCAATGTTTTACCTTGATGTTATTCATTTTCATTTAAAGATAAAAGATTTTTTAATTGTCTGTATGTATGTTACCAATATGGGCCATTGAAATATTTTATGCCATATATTATTCACCAAGATGAAATTCAAATTATTCGATAGTTAACCTGTTCACACTATAAAATATTGTTTAAATATAACATTTAAAAATTTATTTGTTAAAACATATTTCTGCCGAGTAAACCAATAAATAACAATAAATGATGTAAATTGATAATAAATAATAATACCAGACAGCAAATTACGACTTCAGCTGAATATCCCTATAATCATTGATAACATTTTGTTCTTAAACGCCTTTTCACTTTTATCGTTGTTATGTTTCGTTGTAATCAGGTTCTCCATTACATTATCAGTTTATTTACCATTATAAGTTTATTAGCAATGACATCATCATCTAAGACAAGCAATCCTTGAAAGTTGAAATAGTCTGCATATGCCGTAGTTTTTAATTTAAAACTTTTGGCAATTTCTTCTGAATATTAGTTCCCGTCAGTTGATGTAATCGGCCTAAAACCGACATAGCCAAGACAATTTTAATATTTTTTTGGGATAGTTTATTCCAGGCAACTTCAATTTCTCTCAATACGCCCACTAGCACAGTAATAATGATCGACTCTTTTTCATCTAAACGTTCAATCGTACGTAATAAAATACTTTTTTCTTTAGTGGCATTTTAGGCTTTGGATGACACATTCAATACAGTAAAAGAATTTTAATGAATTATAATGTCTAAATTATCAATGTGCGCATGTCAATGTGTGCATGTGCTTGACAGTTGTTTAACCAAAAGAGATTTTCTTTTGTCCACTTAATACCCGATTCCAGTTTCGAATTATTTTTCAGATAATCCATGACCTCTTGTTGATGTAATAATTTGCCATATTTTTTAACATTTTTAAAACACACAAATGTGCTTATTTTCATTTGTATATGATGCGGTTCAGTAAATAGTGAGCCTGACGAAAGAGCACGAGCCTAAAAAAATTTTTATTTGTGAAATCCTGAAACATAGCGGTTTAAATTTTCGTTTATTTCGATCATAGTGGCGCTTATTGTTTGAGTAGAAAGTGAGCTATTTTTAGTTTGCCTTGATTAGATGGAAAAACTGCAGCTCCGATCAACGATTAAAGTTTTACTTTTAAAGAACAAAACAAACTGTAAAATCAAAGCTGAGCTGGAGTCTGTTATGAGGACCAATTTCCATTGACGATAACTATAAACCATAGGCAGCTGCGTTTAAACGTGGCCAAGCCAGTGTATTTAATGAATAATGCAGTGATAATTAACCCTAGAATGGTACGTTGGTGTCGCCTATGACACAGCTACACTTTATCTCTTTCCCAAACGCATAATTGAAGAGAGAAGTTAGCGACCACCTACGTACCTCTCGACGTGTCAGTACAGCTTTGAATGCGGTAGTTGTAAGTGCTCTGTTCTGTTTTACGTATCGATAGCAATTGGTTGTGTCACATTCGACTCCAGAATACCATTCTTGATATTATTTTTTTAATTTACAAAATATGGCTTCCACTAGTAAAGCATTGACTCAAGCAGAGTTAGAGGATATTATACGTTCTTACGAGAGAGGCGAAATAGATTTGGACAATATTGTTTCAGAAATAGTGAGCGACGACAGTGTATCTGAAGATGAGGAACTTTTAGACAGTGAGCATTCAGATACTTTTTCTGTCGAGTCTAGCAGTGAGGGAGAAGAGTCCGAAGAAGAATCTGTTACACGTCGAAAGGCAATTTATGGAAAAAATGGTTACAAATGGTATAAATCACCATTTTTTTTTTTAAATAGCCGTACAGTGCAAAAGAACATTGTGCTTCGATTACCAGGGCCAAAGTTAAATGCATTAACAGCTGCAGATGAGATTGAAGCATGGAAGTTATTTTTCACCGACGAAATGATTAATTGCATTATTCAACACACAAACCAAGAAATAACAAGACAATCCTCCAAATATGCTAATAATCAAAGCTTTATAGGGTGTACTAATAGACAAGAAATATTGGCCTTATTCGGGCTGTTGTATATGAGTGGGGTTCTAAAAACAAGTTCTCTAAGTACTTCTGATTTATGGTCCAGACAATATGGATTACCCATTTTCAGAGCAACCATGTCACGAAAACGTTTTGAGTTTTTACTTAATTGTCTTCGCTTTGATGACAAAAATACCAGACAAGAGCGTAAGGATGATAAATTTGCACCTATCAGATTTCTGTGGGATAAATTTATTGAAAAGTGTTCAGAAAATTATACACCTGGCGCATATGTAACTGTAGACGAACAACTTCTTGGTTTTAGAGGAAGATGTCCATTCAAAAACTATATTCCAAATAAGCCGGATAAAGATGGCATAAAAATTGTTATGATGTGCGACTCTAAAACATTTTACATGCTTTCTGCTATTCCATATATTGGAAAAGGAAGAAGAACTAGTTCTGAAACTTTACCTACTCAATATGTCCTGAAACTGTGTGAAAGCATATATGGAACAAACCGGAATGTGACCATGGATAACTGGTTCTCGTCCTCAGATTTGGCAAATAAATTATTGGAAAAGAAACTAACCATGGTAGGAACGTTACGTAAAAATAAAGCAGATATTCCGCCAACTTTCTTGAAGAAAAAAGCTACTGTTCCTAGCTCTGATTTTGCTTACGACGAAAATAAAACTATGGTTTCGTTTTCACCTAAAAAGAATAAAATAGTTTTGTTGTTGTCCACTTTTCACACTTATGGCGAAATTGAAGGCGAAACTAAAAAACCCGAAATCCTTCTATTTTATAATTCGACGAAAGGTGGTGTAGATACATATGATCAATTGTGTCACTCAAAAACTGTGTCACGAAAAACCTGTCGATGGCCTTTACGTGTATTTTATGGAATGATAGATGGAATTGGAATCAATGCTTATGTTATCTATAACGCCAACAAACAAAAACAAAATAGTGCTTATAAATACATCCCAAGAAGACAATTTCTTCAAAACTTAGGCATGCAATTGATCAAACCGCAATTGGAAAGCAGACTGAATGTGCCAACAATATCCAGATATTTACGTCTACTAATTCAGGATATTTTAGGTGTGGAAGAAAAGAATCCTAGTTTGGAAAAAAGAAATCAACCTGTCGGTCAGAAACGTTGTCATATTTGCCCTAGAAATGCCAACAGAAAAGGTCGGGAACTACGTGTGAGATGCGGTGAACACATTTGTGTTGAACACAGAAAGCCTATTTGTCCTCCCTGCAGTGAAGAACTGTAATTAGTATTTTTGTGAGAATAACTGTTTTATAGTTTTGTAATTTTATTTTTTATAATAAAATTAATGTAAAAAAATTATACTTTTGTTTTTATTTTGAACGACAACTATATAAAAGTTAAAGATATAATGATGTGTCATATGCGACACCACTGTACTAGTCATGTACTAGAAAATAACGATACCATTCTAGGGTTAAATAATATGATATTAGATGATCGTCGTATAAAAGTGTACGAAATAGCAGAGGCCTCTACATATCTCATAGTCATTTGAACTAACTATGAAAAAATTATGGGCAAGATGAGAACAGCATACGAGAGGGCGTTTTTAAGTTCGCGGAATAGGGCAAAACGAGAGAAGATAAAAATTTAAATTATTTTTCTTTTTGAACATATTCACCTACAACCCTAATACATTTTTCAGATCTTTAAGCTACCTATGATGTATGCCTTCATAAAAAATGTTCATTTTTGAAAAATACGCTGAAATTTCTTCCCACGCAGTTCATTTTTCATTTTTGTGAGCACGTGAAAATCATTCCGAACGAGGTCTGGTGGGTGATTCAATTTTCACATTTATATATTTTTGTAAATCTAAATAAGAATTCGGTGGCCCTATAAGGTAATTACTAAGACGGATTGTTCGGAAACTACGTGGCCTAACACAGAGATGGAGCGAATTCTTAGGAATCTTTTCTACCATTCTGTAGAATCATCCTTTAATAGGTTACACATGACAGTACAGAGCGATCTGTCAATTAGTCTGTTTTTGACAGTACGCCAAAGTGAACGTGTCATGTGATTTTGGAATAATGGAAAGATTAAGTTGAGAGCACTGGTAGAGCACTTTAATTTGAAAAGCTTAACTAAAATCAAAGCAGAGCTGGATTCAGCACTATTAGAATCCGCTCCTTCGTTTTCAATGCTTAAAAACTGGGTTGCCGAATTTAAGCGTGCTCGTATGAGCACAAATGGTGAACCCTATAGTAGGCGTCCACAAACTGTTACTGTTCCGGATATGATTGAAAAAGGCACCATATCCTCTTGGATGACGGTCGAGTAAAAGTGCGCGAAATAGCAGACATTGTAGCTATCTCAAATGACAGTGTACACAGAATTTTAACTGAAGAATTGGAAATGATAGAATATTTGGTGCGTTGGGTGCCGTGTTTACTCAGACCGGAGCCAAAACTGAATCGTTTGAGTGTTCCTCGCGACCTTTTTGCACGTTTTCTCCGCAATCACAAGGACTTTGTACACTGTTTCATTACCGTCGATGAAACCTGGGTCCACCATTCCACTCCCGAAACCAAAGAGCAATCCAAGCAGTGCACAAAAAAAGGTTTTCTGCCATCAAGGAAGGCAAAAACGGTTTTGTCAGCAGGAAAGGTTATGGCAACTGTTTTTTTTTGGGGGATTCTCATGAAATTATCTTGGTTGACTACTTAGAAAAAAGGAAATTGCACGAATTTGTTGCAATAATTAAGCGACACAATCAGAGATAAACGGCCTCTGTCGTTGAAAAAGTTTTCCTGTTTACTTTTAATGCATTTACGAACAACAACCTGAACCAGAAATCTGAAAGTTCCAAATCGGGATTGTATGGAAGGAGTACAACAACCATGAAAATCAGCCTCGTACTGTCTTCACGTTTCGTTGCTATTGTTATTCAATTAATCATTGATTCCTTCCTCTTTACATTCCAGAAAGTGATGAGCATGACTTTCTGCACTGATGGAACTCTTTTGAATCTTTGTTCACATGGAGAATCAGGAAGACGATTCATACAATCGTTGCCATAAACAGCTTTCAAGCGCCTGTAAACTTTGAAAGGCGCGTTGGTATGAATACGCTACGCATGTCAAAAATCGAATTCGTGATAAATTGTTACTTAACGACGATACACAGAAAAATTAATCTTTCCATGCCAAGGCGAGATACACGAAATTACCATTTGAAGTTTAGAACTCACATAATGACGTTGTTGGAGACCTTATATGTCAATCAAGTTGTGTAATATTGTGTATAGTAGCTGTATTGCAGCTTGGTTAGTAATAACTTATTCCAGTAATAATATAAGAAATAAATTACCATTTTAGGTTTTACATTCTGATGCGAAAGGGTGTAGTGACAAAGCCCTGGAACATTTTACACACGCCGTATACACTCTAAGCGGCCCTGAGGTATTTACAAGCTTGTAGCTTAAAACATTTAGCCACTATATAGAATAGAAATTTCCTTGAATTGTTTGGTATAGCTGATACAATGGTTTGCATTAAGTATCAAAATCGATAATTCTATTAGATGGCAGCAGTGTATAGAAGACAACTAGTTGACAATCCAGTAGTTGTCTTTCTATCTCAATACTTTGCAAGAATACATTTCAACTTTTGAAGTTCAACATGCGTTGGACATTTGCATATTGCATATATATTTTGCCAACTGTAATTAGGCGATCGTTTGTTAATCTTTTTAATAAAGAATTATTTTATATTATGCAGGCCATCTAATTTTTTGAAGTCAGCATGTGATATGACACACATATTGCCTTGAAACGCAGTCATTTTTTCATATGCCGATAAATGCATAATGTGTCATAATTTGGTCTTGCAGCATTTCTGCAACTGATATTTGCTTACGCTATCAACAAGCTCATCTGGAAAATCACATACACGAACGGATCTTACTTTGCCGAATAAATCCAATTAACTTCATCTAAAAACTAGCAAACCAGTTTTTCTCTGTAATTTCTGAAGAAGTAAAATAAAACGTGACAAAATTGCAAGGTATCCATACTCATTCACTAATACAGCTATAACTGATGAAAGATTAGAGTGAACTAATTTTTTTGGTCAAAAGCGTATTAGCTATAACTACTAAATAAGACATGGAGCATTTTTCTAAATATAGTTTCTTCAAAGGTATTTTTACACGTGAGCCTAATTATAATTGCCGGGCGTCCTGAGATCAGATGCGGGCCTCGGCTGTTCGAGAAGGTTTTTTAGTTCTCGTTCTTGTTTAAGGTGAATGCTGACAGCTGAACATCTTCAGTTGTGCGTGCAATGAAAACTTTTGGCCTGTCGATGCTTCCAGCAATTGATGTTAAGCAGCTGGGAGATTCTAAGCCACGAAATGTTATTAGTATTATTATACTAAAACGAAAATTTATCCAAAAATAAGTCACCCTAAGTGTAAATGTCATTATATAAATTATTGCCTTTGCTGACTTCTTATAACAAATTACAGCTCGCAGACAATTAACTGATTGTCCAGCAATTTGAGAACATTTTATCGCTCTAGAGGGAAAATAATGTATAGGTAACCAACTAGGTACTAACGATTGTAAACAAGAATTTCTTATATAATAATAGAGCTGTTTGAATAGGTTGACGTTTTCATTAACATTCTTAGTTCTTTCCCAAATAGAGGATAGCAATTAAAAATGCATTTAAGACACATCCATCCCGCAACGTGCAGATGCATTTAGTTCTTTTTGGAAATTCTCAATACACGTTACCCAGAGATAGACATGACTTACGCTTCCTTCACTACTTGTATATATAGCTAAGATATTGAATTTACTTCAAATGAGAACATAATAATTATTAAAATCTCAATTTACATGTTTATGTAATTCGTCAAAGTTTGCACCAGCATGCTGAACGCAACACGTTGCGAGATAAATCTCCCTGTATAACCTGACAACCAGGAAGTTTGACGTCGCGACGTGTTCCATTCTGCATGCTGGTGCAAACTTAGTTTGACGAATTGTAGAATTAGCGCGACGCATTAGGCGACATTTACATGTAAATTGAGATTTCAATAATTATTAAATTCTCATTTTCACTATATTCAAGAGGACGGTAAGTTCTAACTAAGCTACTGAATGGAACGAGTTAATCCTTAAAAATATTAACAAGGAAATAAGTAGAATTAAATCTAAGCTTATATTTCTACATAATTGAAAAATTTTGCCGTAAAAGTTCTATTTCGGGACACGAACATTATTTTAGTAGAATTAATCATTACGATGAGTTACCCAAATACTTATAATCAGCTCTTATTGTTTAAATGAAAAATAGTGCTTTAATTTACATCCATGAACTAATGGATAAAGCGTGTTAGTCTTTTAAATATTTGCAGTTATATAGTTGAATTAATATCCAACTTCTTTAGAATATTTCACACGTGAATGCATAACATTATTTTATTTAATAAACCTTCCTGGTTTTATATTAGATATATATATCCATTACATACTTACGGTGGCGATCACGAGAAAAAGTATTACATTTACATTCCGTTAAGAAAAGTAATTTCCAAGAATTATTACCTTTTATATTTCCAATGTTATATATCCAGTGAATAGCACAAATAATATTTTTTTACGCAGCAGCGTATGAAAGTAAACCTAATTTTTCCTTTACTATTGGTACGAAGGATGTCTTTTTAGTATTGCATATAGCCATAAAATCAAACAGTGGATCGACTGAAAGTGCTTTATTGCTTTTCGATATTTTCGACAAAAATTGATACACTTCTGCATTCGTTCAAACCAGTTGTTAAAGCAGTTATTCCAGTCTTCGGTTGGGACAGTCACAACTGCCGATTTGAAAGCATTTACTGCTTCTTCCGGCGAACCACGCATTCCATTCTTGATCTTTAGAAATGTAAAAAATCACTGGGAGTACTGGGACTTAGGCCGGGATTATACGGAAGATGATCTGTTCATATTCGATATTTCGCTGCTCCAAAAACTCAATTGCCTTTCGAACTGTGCGCCAACTCGTATTGTCATAATGCAGGATGATTTGCTGTTGTGGGTTGGTTTCTCGAAGCACAGCGATTATTTCTGGCAAAGAAACGGTTGTGTATCAATTCGTATTAACCGTTCTTCGATCTGGCAAAGGAATTGTAGCTACATGACCTGATTTTGGGACAAACGTAACCACCATCTTTTTCGATATACTTCGCAAACGGATGGAAAACTTTTATCGGATTATCTTCATTTTGAAACACCAAAACAGCGGACTGACGTTTATTTTCGGGTTCATAGGAACAACTCCATGATTTATCGCCACTCACGATGCTATAGACATTTTTTGAATTTTCGTTATTGTCCCAGCTCAGAATTTTAGACACCCATTAACGCGAGCTGACTTTCGCTCTTCGGTTAAAAGATTCGGAATCTAAAGATTTTTGAAATACCCATGGATTTCCTTCAGGTGGCGTACAGTATCGATGTTTTTCTGGGTGACTGCTTGGCGGAAGTATCCTGGAATTGTCGCGCTGATACTGATGCATTCACGTTGAAATTCACAGTACCAACATGAAATCGTCAATTGATGTGGTGCCATCTTCAAAAACAGAAATCAACTGAGCCAGACATTGTTATTGAGTTAGTCCTCTCCGAGAGTTGTAAAAAATTTTTGCACGAAAATTTTCTCTTTCTGAAGTTAATTTTGCCACCTGACGTTTTATTACTGGCGTCCTCTATTAGGGCTATATGCAACACTAAAATGATATCTCTCGTAACTATAACCACGGTATAATATTTTCTGTTCTTTTGCATTTTATGTACAAGTTTCCTTATTTTCCAACGTAACTGCTTATAATTTTAAATAAATTTTTGACTTATAATTACGTTGATATGCAAAAATAAATACTTCCTACTCTAAAGAACCTGCACTCAGAAAAATATCTTGAAATTTCGTAGTTAGAGCTTTCGGTCAAAATTACCGGAACGCTTTGTTGAAAGAGAAGTGCTCTAAACTTCTGTAAATAGTAGTCGTTGTTGGTAACAAATACATAGAATAACATAGTACAAATCAAATCAGATTAATTAGTACGCTATGAAGAAAAGAACAACGATATAGACATCTGCCTTAATTGAACAGTTTTTCTGTTGAAATTCGTAGTAGGCACCTTGGACGCAATTTCAACTTTATTGTAGCGGATGTGACGACTACGCAGTAGCGAATTATATATCACTGCTATTGTAATAACTACTGCTATTCGTTATAAATAATTGCTGCACACACGATTTTCTATGAGAATGGAAAGAACGGCATTCAATTGCCTACGTCTGACTTTACAATACCAAAGTAACAAACAAATATACATGCATGGTGCATTATACCTAAAACGTAAAGTGTAAAATAGAAGCACGTTGTGATACTATGGTGTGCTAGTAATTTTCTTCGAAAACTTAGAAAGTATGATGTGTATATGTTACCGTGAATGTCCGAAAACCAGTGATAGTCAAGATATACCGGTGAATGTCAACATTCACCAAGTTACTTGGCGTATGCCCGATATATTCATCAAATATCATTATTTCTAACTTACACCGGCGAATGTCAACATTCATCATGGATTCACGGTGTATGTTTAAAAGAATTTGTTTATAAAAAGAAAACAAAATAAAACTCTATAGGTTATTATTTATTTTGATTAAAACATGGAAGAAGTTTTCAAATGAACATAAAGAAATTGTTGAACTTAAAACAAACACAACAAACATAATATTAATATAACAAATAAAATGCATTTTATTTCTTGAAATGAAATTAAAAAAAAACAAAATAAATGTATGGCAACCTTATTTATTGCAACAACTTAAGCTACCATGACACTTCGAATTACACAAAAGCCTATTGTTTTTACAGCTACATTTAGCCGTGGAACACTTCTTTTTGCAGTTACAGCGTGTATAGCCTTGCCCTCCACTTTTTGAATTAGCAGAAGCTGCTTCTCTTACCGAAATTTCTTGACCTGAAATCTCATCCATGGAAATTAACTTTTCTTTGCAAATTGCGAATTGATTACTAGTGAAAAGCTGCTTGAAGGTGCTATTTTTGTTCGCTAATTTATAAAAGTCTGTATGTATTCTCTATCCCAACAACAATGGCTAACACATTTCGGGGATCTGAACGACCACGATCGACGTCAGGGACTTTAATTCTTACGGTATCACCAATTTGGGCCGCAGGAAACATTTTCTTTGAGGTTCGCAACATTTTTGTTGCTTGGAGTAGTAGATTCTCTTTTGCTGCTACTCTTTTTGAATTGATTAGCTCGTGCTGCCTAGTCAGCGCTTGAGATGAAGACGTAATCGGTTGCAGATCAGTCAGTGTTTGGAGTTGAAGACGTGCTGGGTTGTGGATCAGTCGGCACTTCAGATGAAGACCACCTATTGGTGGCAGATGAAGGTGGATTGGCTCCAATGGTATTTTGGTCATCCATATCACTTACATCTAAAACATGGTCATCAATATGGTCACTAA
This sequence comes from Melolontha melolontha, assembly GCA_935421215.2. Taxonomy (NCBI): domain Eukaryota; kingdom Metazoa; phylum Arthropoda; class Insecta; order Coleoptera; family Scarabaeidae; genus Melolontha; species Melolontha melolontha. Next base: position 72,451,519 of record OW285240.1, read on the forward strand.
CCAAATTTTCGTCACAAGTATTAACGTAAACTTCTAGCTGTTCCTCGGTTTCAATGTTTGTAATTTGCTCGTTGGGAAGAGATGACGATGCTATGCCTCTTTTTGGTTTAACGCCAAACAGAACTTCATATGGACTCTGGTGCATTCCTTCATGGTAAGTTGTGTTTTTTGCGAATTGGACAAACGACAACCCTTCTGACCATTTATTTGAATCATTATCATGCATCCACGCAGTTAACATATTCTGTATGACTTGATTGGCTCTTTCGACTGAGCCTTGTGTTTGGCTGTGACGAGGCTTTCCGTGCACTATTTTAACATCTTTCCACATAGCGCATAGTTCAGATATGACTTGGTTACTGAACTCTCTGCCATTATCCGAATGCAATATAGCGGGAGCACCAAATATTAAAAAAATTTGAAGAAGGTGATATGCTACTTCTTCTGCTCTCTTGGTTTTTAACGCTCGTAACTGGACAAACTTGGTTAAGTGATCTTGGTAAACCATTATAAATTTGTAATCGCCATCGCTGTGTGATTGCAAGTCTATCAAATCGACTTGGCATCTAGAGTTTAATTCGGAACTCACCATTGGTTTTACAACAATACCTTTTTTAGGAGCACTGTGTTTCATTTGACATTGTTGACATAAATTTAAATTGGGCATTATGACTTCATAAGTAATATTTTTGTATTTAACTTGCAATTCTTTTAGCCTCGTGTTCTTCCTCCATGGCCTGTTCGTATGTGAGTTTCGGAAAGTATATTAAACAACTCTTCGTTTGTAACATAATACTGGATATTCGTTTCTCCTGGTTTTAATGGCACAATTAACTTTTGTTCGTCACTAACTTTTAAAATGTCAAAACGTTTTAAACGTCTGTAGTCCAAAGGGGTACTGCACTTACTTTTAGCCGAAATTACTTCAGAAACGATTTTAGAGTACCTTTCTTGAGAAAAATAAAAACAATTGTCTTCTCGTTTATTTCTTATTAGGGTATTTAACTTTTCAAGAAATTGATCACTATTTACTGCAGTAGCCATCGAGCACAAGCTATAATACCTGTTGATGATGTTTCACCTGCCACGGGTTGTCTATTAGATAAGTACCTGCGAGAACTGTCTTTACCGATTGATCATTTGGAACTGATCTATGAAATTGAATTTAAAAGAATATATAAACAGTTTACAACCCTCTGAATTTGGGAAATCCTAGAGCTATTGTAATGAACTACGGTAATAAATGGAACAAAACTAAGAACTAAATATTCGTTTCTTAATAAGCCTATTGTGAATTTGAATAGATGCAAGAAATTACAAATACCTGTGAAGGGTAAATTAAGTATAGCTGGAAATTCCAGAATGAATGGTTTGCAGTGACGTGAATAATATGAATAATAAACTTATATTATAATAAATCATTGACCGAAGCTTATATGTGTTTGTCGACATACACTGGTGAAGGACCGAATTTATAATGTAACTAATAATTGTTCGGTCTTTAACTTATTCATTTGGTGTCTGTCGACATTAACCGGTGTATGTCGACAACCACTACTTTCGGTCTTTCACGGTAACATATATACATCCAAGTCAAAAGCTACGTCTTAAAGTACGTAGCTTGTACATATATACAACGTATGAAAAATGGAAAGATGTAATTATATAGAAAGAATCCAAAATATTTTCCCCAAATTCCTTTGCAAACACGAGAAAAAAAAATGACAAAGATAGTTATAAAAATATGTGTCCCACCAATGCATTTTGTTCGGATTCTAATTAACGAAACAATTTTGCTTGTGACGCAGTCGACTTCAATCGTTGCGTGTGTACATTTCGATTATTGCTTACACAACGCATGAACTGTTCGGTATGATTTACAGTTTTTTTAATTAGACATAAAAAAGAGTTTATAAATGATTCACAGCCGATATATTCGTACGTAATCATATTGAAGTTATTAAACCCGAAGCATCCAAAGCCGCTACCTTGTATAGTTTTTATAACATCGACAACTGTTTAAACAATGTTATCATCTAGACTTTTTATTAACATAAATATTGCAGCGTATGTTTGCGTGTAAATTCAATACAGGTATTGTTATGCACATTCTAAATCAAGACGACACATAATACAATTTTCAGGGGGTTTTAATTTTGGAGTTCGCTTCGTATTTAGCTTACAATTTTTTGGATTCATTTTGTACATAATTGCGTTTTTCCATTTTTCATACGATGTCTGTTTCTTTCAAGGCCAGTCTGTATATTTTGTACTAGTATTGGGCAGCTGTTGGAAAAAAAACTTACGGCCTTTTATTCGACCGCAGATATTTAATCAGTATGACAACTTTATACTCTACACATAGTACGGAAACTTGTTGAGTCGTGCCACATATACTTGCTTTCCTACATAATTTATTCCATAACACCTCATGTTGCTGCTGTAGTAACTGCCCAGAGAGGATAGTTTCGATATTGTTAATTCCCCTGGTATTTGTTTCAATACTATTTACATGAAAAAGATTAACCTGATCTTACTAAGAGTTTCTGAAGTTATTGGATACTTTCTGCCAGGAGCGTATCATTGTTTTAAGTAAGAAAATTAATTTTTCTGGGTACCTAATATATTTGTCCTATTTACTATGCATTTCCTGTTTGGATACTAACACATACTGTAATGACTCTAAATATATTATTTAAATGTATCCTGTATACATACAAGAATTAAGATGTAAGTTTTAATAAGAGAGTTATTTATATACTGAGATATATAATTTCGATATCGCGTCAAATTCAAGTAATTGGTGTGCTTGTAATAAGAATTATTGAAATTATGTGTCATATAGAATTTAAACCATTTGCCAGGAGATGAATAAATTCAAGGCAATGAGCCGACAAATTGGCCAAGGAAGGTACTAATAGGCACTTTATAGGAACTTTATACGACACGTATGCGGAATCGCTAAGGATTCCACTAAAAGGGAGATCTGGTTATGGTTAGAAACAGAACATAAAAGGAAATGGAGGCTAAGGTCAACCCCATACTAAAACACTATTAAGGGAACTGGACCCTAGACTTTCAGTCAACCTGACTCGTAGTAACAAAAAAGAAATGAAAATGATTACTGGGTTAATAACAGAACATTGTCCTTACAGTACAGTATGGGCTTGGTTAGCTAGCCCTAGCATAGGAAAAAAAAAAACCAGGAGGAAATTATCCTTTATGTAATTATGCACTTGTGAGGAACTCAGATAGAAACACTTTGGAAGAGATCGGAAGGATTGGATTCTAGGATCCAATAGATCTCTTCCGAAGTGTTTCTGTCTCTCATACTTCCCCTGAGGAGGATAGCGGCTTTTATTGAGAGAGTATTGGGGGTGGTACAAAGAGCACTGCGCTCATGTGCCTGGACGTGCTGGCGACCACCCGAAAAATTAGAAGAAGAAGAAAAAGCATAATTTTAAGAACCACTTTCATGTACTTGTTGAATTATACGAAATAGAAAATAGCTTTTTCGGTAAAAGAAGCTTCTTATTTCTCAACAATGTTTCTTCTACTTTTCTCTAATTTTTATCGAGGTTCTCAAAATAACGATTTTTGAACGATGATTTGATTATAGGAGCCATCTCTTTCCGCCTAACTATTTCTACATGTTTGAAAACAGGAAATAATTACTGGGGGCTAAGTCCGATGAATATGGCGAATGTTGGAGCAATTCGTGGCCCAATTCATGAAATTTCGTCATGGTGACTACGCACCTGTGCACCCGCGCATTGTCTTAACGGAAGAACACTTTCTCTGTGGTCCAATGGTAAAACAAGAAATAATTACTGGTGGCTAAGTCCGATGAATATGGCCCAATGTTGGAGCAATTCGTGGCCCAATTCATGAAATTTCGTCATGGTGACTACGCACCTGTGCACCCGCGCATTGTCTTAACGGAAGAACACTTTCTCTGTGGTCCAATGGTAGTTTTTCTTCAAACCTTTGAGCTGGCCCAACGAGTTGCCGTAATATTCGCCGTTGATTCTTTTTCTCTCTTGAAGGTAATCGATGCGGATTATGTCACATGCATACCAAAAAATCTGTCGCCATGAGTTTCTTGGCCCACTTGGCCTTCTTCGGTGCCGGCTCACCCGGAAAAACCCACCGTTTCCACTGCTGCTTGGTCTCTGGTATGTTGTGGTGCATTCATGTTTCGCCTACGGTTATGAAACTGCGCAAATCTTGTACGGATTATGGTTGAACAATGCCAAACATTTCTTCGAAGTTGTCACACTATCGCTTTTGTAATAAATCGTGAGCAAATACGGCACCCATCTTGCGGATAGCTTCCTCATATGCAAGTAATCATTCAATGTCGAAACCAGTGCGCCACATGATATGCCTATGGCTTCTATAATCTAACGCACTTTCAATCTCCGATCGGCCAATATCACATTGTGGATTTTTCAATTGTTTCAGGTGTGGTGACTTCAGTTGGGCATCCAGAACCCTAAGCGTCACTCGTGATTGTAAAACCACAACGAAAATTAGTAAACGCTGTTAATCCTGATAGTACAGATACCAGTTGCATTTATCAAGCTCAGCCTTTGTTCGAGTGATAGTTTTCTTCTAAATTGCCCCTTTTAATCTCCTCATTATACCGTTGTCATCAGCTAATGCTGCTATCTGAACTGTTTGTTAGCAGATTCCATTTTCCTACGTCCATATTTCTGACTACATATTCAAGGGCTAAATTGAATAAAATGGAAACGAGTCCATCTTCCTAGTTTACTACCCCTTGCGTGATTTTAAATGAATCGGTTAACTGGCTTTGGATGCGAATCGAACCTTGGAGATAATTACCTTCATGAGTGTCACCAATTTCGGCGGTATACCCAATTCGTACATGATATGATAAAATTTTTCTGTGTTGATGGAATCAAAACTTTACGGAAATCAACAAAAATATTATATACATCAATAACATGCTCGCAAGCCTTACTAAGTATTTGTTTCATGTTGAAGGTTGATCTATGATAGACCTACCCCAACTTCATACTCTAACACAATGTCTTCCGCCAGCGGCGTTATTCTATTTTTAATTATCCAAGTCGTACTTTAAAATCGGTACACAGCGGAGAAATCTTAGAGCAAGGAAGCTTATCATCCTTCTTGTATATGTATAGACAAATTCTAATTTTCTTCCACTCATTTGGAATCCTTTCTTCTATCCATATTTGGACAACCAAAGAGTTGAGAAGTCCTACAAGAATTGTGCCATCACATTTAAAGTTCTCTGTGAAAATCTCATGAATTCCTGGAGTTTATTATGTTTCGACGCTTTCACCTATTGTTTCGCTTTAGCATAAATTGTAGTTTTGGGGCTTCTAAGCTCCTTCTCTCTCTAATACAATAAGTTCTTCTTCTTCTTGAACCTCCGCCTGTCAGCAGGTATCAGTAGGTGTCAGTAGGTATGCGAAGTATGACTTCCGAGTGACCTTTATATCCTAATCTTAAAATAGTTGACAATAGTTTGCTTTCTTGAAAAATATTAGCTTCCTTAAAATTTTGAACCACATCTGGTTCTCAGATTCAATTATTTTATTACATAAAAAAAACATTTAAGGATAACATTGAGAACAAATTAATTGAAAAAATACCTTTTCATTTATGAAAGTTGGGAAAATTTCTATTTATGAATTAAAAATAAGGAAACTATTATTATGGATCTAATTTGTGCTTAATTTAAGTCTATTTTATTATTGTTATTTCTTAAAAATAACAAATTACCTTAATAACATTCACTTAATCAATTGTTTGTCACTAAATCTTTAAAATATTTTTAAAAATTAATTAAAGAAATTCCTCTAATTATTATTCCTTTACAACCTTCTTAATGGATGTTGCAAACGATTCTTTGTGAAACATTTTCCCGATATAGAAAGCTACAAATAGCTGTATAATGTAAATTAAAAAGAAAAACCTATTACCTACATATACTGGAAATAAAAACAGGTGATGTCTAAGAAAGAATATAACAAACACACAAAAAGAATTTTTAAACTCTCCGATAATAGCCACCATCATAAAATGGTCAAAATAGTCACTACCCATGCACGTAAATACATACACTTAAGCATGTTTACATAGTAAATTGTGCCCCTTGATTTAGATGAGTAAGATCTTTGATAATACTAGAAATACCGAAACAATATTGTTAGAAAAACCAAAATAAGATAATAAAACTGATGAAGTGTTTTTTTAATAATTTGTATTAAAATTTCTTCTTCTTAATCCTAGGTCCTAGGTATCATCTACTTTTCTATGTATAAGACTGTATTAAAACTAATAGACAATTACACGTTTTATTATGTTTTCTCTAAATGTTTCTCATTATATTAGATACACTTTAGATTCAAAGAAACCAGTTTTTCAAAAGTTTATTCCATGTCATTTGGGTCTCCTGACCAAAGTAAAAGGCATGCGTTGAAATAATAAATTGTGCAATCAGCGACAAGCAAGCGCGCCTTTTCACGCAATATTTTTTTGATCTAATACAACGAATCTTTTGAAGGACGAAGGTGGTCTAATAACCGCACAGTGTATGATCCAATATTAACTGTATTATAATAATCCAGAGTTAAGTTGCAAAATGCGCAGTGAAAACTTCGTTTAAGTAGTCTCATTTTAGAAGATCAAACGTCTCTTGCCGTTTATTTTTTGAGTGCCATATGAACAGATTCAGCTTACGTCGTTTGTTACAAACACTATAATCCAGGTAAGGGGAACTATGGGTTTATACCAATTGACACTATGTGGTGATAAACTATTGGATATTCACAGAGTACAGAGCCTTGGTACACTCAAATACGAAGAAAGAGTGATATTATTTTAACATGGTGGATACAATATCAACGTTTTTGTCATTAACTTTTAAAAGCTTTGTACAAAGTTCTTGAAGATCCACAACCAAGATAAAATTTTCACTACCAACGTTCAACGATACCTAATGAATTCTAATCACTATTAAACTTACTATATTTGCCTTAACTTACGCTTGAAATTATAGAAGATTACCACTAGAAAATGCTCGTCGTTAAGTTTCAATATTTTTTGTAGAGCTGAGTAAATAAAAAGTCAGAATGACATTTGTATTAATAAGTCATCGCCAATTGATTAGGCTCACGAATGAAGAAGACACTTATTTTCCTTCTATAGGAATAAATGTGAATAAGAAAAATTAGATACTTAAAACATGTTGATGGTAAAGCAAGTATCTAGCATAAATGTAAAAGATATCAGAGTAAACCTCGCCGTTTTAAAATTTATCTATTTAATGTTTTGGTTTTAATAGTTTTTGCTTTATGTAGCGAACTTGAAATTATAAAGTCAGAGTGTAACGTAATTATCTCGTACTATTGTTGGAAGTTGAAATTGATTTTTGACCACAAATTAGATAATTTTATGAAATATTATACGTTAGCACTGATATAGCATATTTCACTGTTCATGAATATTATACAATAGACACACAATTTTCATATTATGTGCTAAAGGTTTCCTGTATATGTATATTAGTATATTAAGGGCTGAGTAATAAGAGACGAATATGTGATTTAGTCTTTCGACGTACGTTATATTGTCAATTAATATATGCTATGTTGAAAAAGAAGCTTACACTCTTGCCCTGGGCTAAACCATCCCAGAAACTACTTATTTAACTAACAAAAAGAAGTAAGTAATGGACAATTACATAGTTTACCATCACAGCGCCAGGGGATATAATGTTCATGAATTACAAACTTAATCGAAACTTTTGGAAAAGTTACAGATAGAGTCATAGACTTTTAATGAATGCGGGTTGCTTCTTTTACTCTACAGAAATTTAGATAAACATTGGTAGCTACTTTATACTATACATGTGAAGGATTAACTATATTAATGGTGAACCACAAATAATTTATTTTTGTTATTCTACAACTTTAAATCAAATGAATCATTTCTGCTCTATAAGTTGGAAGAAATATTTTTTTCTCATACCAAAATATTTCTGTATATAGCATTTTTGAAATAATATTGACAAAATGAATTTGTAGCCTGGTAAAAACATACTTGTATAGTTTGGAAATATAGCACGTCTAAAATTCAAATAGTATGACGATAAATCAAATATAGATGGACTTTTTTATGACTCGTTAGGCGAAAGCGTCTTTGTACATGTTGGGGGAAGATAAAGATGTCAAAAGAAGGGAAGTTTGCGGGCCCCCCCATCTCTCCGGAGCTGATTGGCTATAAGTAGCATCATGTCTGAGCAATATGATCTAGGTCCATAGAGTAACGTATTATCATTAAATTTTTATCACGCCAAACGCTGTAAACTCCAGTCTACATTGATACAAAACATTTCATGTGTGGTTGGAATATCATCATCATTCGTGGAATCTGTGAGCCTATTGAAAGAGATCGGCGCGTTACAGTATGGAAAGTTTCTGTAAAGGTTGGCATATCATACAGAAGTGCTCAATAAATAATTTTGGATCACTTGGTTTACCAAAAATAGTCGCTAAGTTATACTCCTTATCTCTTGGCGGAAGATCAGAAAGCGAGCCGTTTTTCTGTTTGTAGAAGGTTTTGCGTGCGCTATTGAACAAAAGGCGATTATCTTTCATGCCATATTGTCACCGGTCACCGATGGCATCAGTGCATCATTGCATCTAGAAATCGTAGCATGCAAGCATGGACAAGCACCACTTCCGAAAGTCAAGACCTGTCTTTCTCCAGGTAGAATTCTCGCAACTACTTTCTTGAGACTGCTGAGTTGTACTGCTCATTATTTACCGCCATGAGCGACGTACTGCCTCGAGTGAAGGCGAAACTGGCCAGTTGACGAGAAAGGCGAGACATACCTATCCACTCGACCACATACATCTGCTTTGATCCGAGAAATATTGGAAAAAATCATATAGCATAGTCTTGTCCTCTGTGACTACCACGTTTCTTCCACTGTTTTACGACAACCAAGGTGTGGTTGCCCAACGATTTTTTGCTCCCAACAGTGCATAAACATGATTTGGAAGACCTTCGGTTTTAGCGTGATGTGCCGCATGCCATATTGCCCGCAAAACCATTTATTTATTGAAGGATGTGTTCGGCGATAAGATTATTTTCAGAAATGGAGCTGTTCACTGGTCTCCAAGATCATGTGATTTGACGCCTCTGGATTATTTGAAGACATTGGTCTATGCGAACAATTCGTATAGGCCTATGCGAACTATTGCAGCCTTGGAACCAACATCGAGCGCACATTCGTAACATACGGCCTCAAGTGCTCTAAAAAGTAGTCAAAAATTGGTGCTCGAAATTGACGTACTTCAGACGCTCCCATGGTGGCCAGATGCCCGAAATTTCTCATCATGACATGAAACTATCTACCGATTAAAAAAAATTCTTGTTTCCCATAACACTTGTGCTTTTTATTTCAATTTATAATCCCACACCTCTTAAAAAGACAAACTTTATAAATTAGATTAATGTAAATTGAATATAGTTTATTTAATTATATTTCATATGTTTCACTTAATTTTAATAATATACATACTGTGAAAAAAGATCAAATTGTTTCTAACCAATAAAAGCGTTCTCGATTTCATTTAAAATATTATTTACTACATGCGTATACTTAATATACATAGCTCTTTAATTAATTTTTACGTGTAACTAATCACGTAATTGTAATTAAGGTGTATAACAGACAAAATTACATTTTTTTCAATGTATTCGATAGTAAAATATATGTGGCTCTAACTGTTCATTATAATTCATTATCAGCATGTTAATTTTAAGTGGGATCGGCATGCAACAAAAAAGTCGTTCTCGGATCTCTTCAGAAAACATCCAGGCACTGTTTTATTGGACACGAGAATATTAATGATTTTTTTACGACCCATAATGCAGGTAAAGTAGAACTTTACACGCATATCGACATTGAGAGACGCAAGAGGCAGAGCAATGAAAAAAAAACGAAAAGAAGGCATGAATATGTGAATCGAATTAATCATCAAAATTTATGGCTGTTCGTGATGCCATTTTCGAAATGGATCTAATTTTAGTTTACACAGCAATGGCGCTTTTCTGTTTGTTCTACAGTTTTCTTTTTTGTTTATCTTTGAATACAGTATGTATTAAAATATCCAAGTAAGACAATATTACATCAATATTCAAATACCTTAATGAAACTGAAATAGAATTTGAAAAAAATACATATTTTTATAGTACCTATATCAAGAATAAATATCGATACGCAAAGCAATTTTATATTATGTGTACCCATATATGTGTTATATTTCTACTCATTTACTGCGAGAAGCACATACCTAGTTCTGTAATAAATTCTGTCCCACAAATTAATGTAATTGCAGGAACTGCCGCACTTCTTAAATACATTTAAATGAGTACAAACTGTTAAGTCTTAATGATTGATTGGGTCGTTGGAGAAAAGCAAATTACAATATCTGCAATTTCTTAAATCCTTTGAAAATATGTCAAAAATTTATTTGTCGTCCTACTAAAAGATACGCTGACGGATTCTCTGTTGATGATTAACCAAGAAACGGACATGTATACGTGCGTGTTTTAAGAACGCTACCACCTGTCAAAGTTGCTAGAAAAAGGATGTGACAAAATTCACCGAAGCGAGAAAAAAATCGTTGCTGCAGAGGCAGGTATCACTACAAGAAGTATGCGCCGTATAGTTAAACAGAATCGAATTATCGATGCATAGATGTATACCGTCGAAGTACAGAATCGTGGTTAACCCTGGTAAACTAATAGTTTTAAGAAACATGCGAGCTACCAAAGGTGAGTGTTTGTTGGAGAGGCACACGAATATATAATATCGCAAAATCTTATCTTCCGATGAAAAACGTTTCATCATACAGAAAAACATCAATCGCCAAAATGATAGGTTATAGGCTTACAGTTTCCAGGAGACATCCGAAAAAATATCTAAAGTAAAGAGAAAACATCGTCCAATGTCAGTAATGGCTGTTTGAGACACCACATATTATAGTGTCATAACTTTTCACGTTTTTACTCTAGAAACAGAACCACTTATTTACTCTGACGTGGCTAAGAAGCTATTGAGCTTATGAATTGCTTAATGGGAAAATATTATATATTCTAGCCGTTCATTGAACAGGCAACTAAATCAAATCCTCTCAGCTTTTGTTGGAAAGCAATTTATATTTTAACATCGTGGAGGATTGACCAAGTTGAAGTCAACATCTTAATCGTTTGAAATATCAGTTACGGATATTTTAGAGGAAAAATATATTCTAAACCTTATAGCAAGCAACATTGAAGCAATGGTAGGTGATTTGGTCAAAGGAGCAATCTCAATACCGTGGGAGGTTGTACGTGTAGCGATAGATGAATGGCCACACTGTTTGAGGAGACGTATGTACAAACATTTTACAAACATGTAATCGGTTTTTCATTCGATGATAATATACACAGTTAATAATTCTAAATATATTGGATTGTGATTTCGAGGTTTTTCTTTTTATAGATTTTGATTTTATATGTTTTATTTTTCACTTAAGTATTATTTGTTCATTTCACCTTGGATACGGTTACCATAAACACGATCATATAACCGGGCGATATGGCCCATAACGCTCGCTAATTTATTCACAGTTTTTTAAATTGTGTGAGTATAAATAAGGCCCGAGAAGAAAAGATATGCATTTTTCCGAACTAATAATTTGGATTTTTAAGAAAGTCTAAAGAAAGAGGCAACACTTTAGCATTCTTTATTGAAATTAAGAGTATCTAAACATTAACAACTTGCAAACTTCAAAGTGTTAACAACTGTCATTTAAAATAAAATTTAGGTTAAATCGTTGATTCAAGGAGTCATGACAGTTGATAGAAATCTTGGAACTTTGCCAACGTAATTTGAATTTTTCGCTTAAGAAATTAATTCTTCGTGAAAAATAAAATCTTGTATGGACCACTGGTGTTATGGGAATTATATTGCTCTCTGTCGACAGTCGTCCCTCGGGCCAGAGCCCCTCGGGCAGTCGACCTCGGAGCAATATAATACCCACAACGCCCTTGGTGCATAAATAACTATTTTGTCAAGAAATCACACAAGGCAACAGAAGCCGAAATATGCAGTGTCTAAGGTGGTCTCAGCTATTAAACCTGACATTTGTTAGAAAATAAGGAAGAGAAGTCGCCACGATTTGATTCAACATTTTCAACAATTGGAATGGTAAACCTTGTTGTGATACTAAAGGCCAATCTTTCAATTAACTATGAATTGTGTGAAATATACCTCTTGGACTGAATTATTTCTAAATCTCTACTGAAATGAAACTCAAGGGAACCATTTACAGAATGGATAGTCACGGGAGACGAATGGAATGTAGTGTGGATGAGAAAATAATTTGGGAATTGGTTATCTACGATAGTACGCGTTTGGAAAAATTTTTGGTGGTACACCTCTCAACTAGGAATATTCAAAACAGGTATTGCATCTGTGGTCGGAATTGGCAGGCAGACAGAGCGTGAAGATAACACTAAATTTCGCACTGCTTTGATGGCCAATCAAAAATCGGTTTATCGTTCGATACTATTACTTTAATTTTACTTAATATTCAATAACAAGTCGGTTTTTCTCTTAACAATTGCGACGAATTTAACAGAAACTGAATCAAGAAAAATGTACACAGTGTATAGAAGAGACAAAAATTTACTTCCTCCTTCTACATTAAGTGGAACTCCCTCTTTCTAATTTGTTACTATAACGCCATTATTAATACATCTAAAACGATACTTTTAAAGATAGATGTACGAGGAAATATAAAAAAATAACGAGACTGGTGCTGTAGTACAAAAATGAAACATTTATTTAGAAAATTTCAACTGTCCTTCAAGTACTCTTCAGTTTGTGCAGTACACTTGTCGCTTTGTTTTGTCCACTTATCATAAATATCTGAGAAACTATTTTTGACGAGTCTATCTAGTATACCCATCACCATGTTGAGCTCTATATTCGACTCAAATTTTCGACCTTTCCATTCTTTTTTGACTTCAGCAAACAAATGGAAGTCACACAGAGCAAGATCAAGTGAGGGAGGGTGAACCATAATTTCCACCAGCAATTCTTCAAGTGTTCCTTGACCAATCGCTGACCTGTGGACCGGAGCATTGTCGTGATGCAGGATCCAACCGATATCTTGATAAAGCGGTCGTTTTTTCTTTGATTTTGCTTTTAGGGTTCTTTGAAGTACATTACAATAGTACTTTCCAGTTACTGTGCTTTCTAGGTACAATGTATAAGTGCACCACTTTACTGGCGTTTTTCACAGTTTTGTGAAATGGCTGTGGTCCTGGACTCTCTTTATGCTTCCATTGCATACTTTGAGACTTTAATTCAGGGTCGTAATGATAAAACCAACTCTCGTCGCATATAACCACCTTGTTTAAAAACTGTGTATTATGTTACAATTGCCTTTTGCACTGCCGACAAATTGTCACTCGATTGGCTTTTTGTTTATCGGTCATCACTTTTGGAATCCATATTGCATAGAGGATATTCGACATCGAATGGACAACTCTCCCATAAAATCAATCGCAAAACTATCACAACAAGTTTATTTGTCAATGGGAACATGGAGGAATTAAAGTTGTTTCGATATAAAATTACGAGAACACAGTATTGTCTATGGTTTTTGAAAAACAAATAATGAATGAATCTTGGTTCAATCTTTCAGGTTATTTAACAAGCAAAATATGAGAATTTGGTCTGCAGAAAACCCTCATAAATTTGTGTTTACGTTAAATCCACAAAAGATAGGCGTCTGGCTAGCAGTTTCAAGGAGACGAATTGTTGGGCATATATTTTTTAATCAAACCTAACTGCTAAAAATATATTGAAATGAATTATTAGAGCCGTTTATTAATGAACTTCATGCACCGGCGCACAAATCTCGAGAAACGATAGCGTTTTTACAAGAATTTTTCGATACAAGAGTTATTAATTTTCCTCCAAGATCTCCAGATTTGATAATTTTAGACTATTTTATTTTGCCATGTTTAAAGAATACCATTTTCAAGACAAGACTTCACACAATCGAAGAGCTTCATAATGCTATTGTGAATTCTTGTGCCGACATAACCCAAGAAATCCTAAGAGAAATACAAGAGTTATTAATTTTCCTCCAAGATCTCCAGATTTGATAATTTTAGACTATTTTATTTTGCCATGTTTAAAGAATACCATTTTCAAGACAAGACTTCACACAATCGAAGAGCTTCATAATGCTATTGTGAATTCTTGTGCCGACATAACCCAAGAAATCCTAATAAATGGTTTTGAAAGCATGCAGCGTAGAGTTCAATTTTGTCTTCAAAATAATAGTCAACATTTCCAACATCTGCTTTAGTATTATTTTCTTTTAATTTTGACTATTGTAATTTTTTTGAAAAACTAAATTACTAATTATTACACACATATACATGACATAACAAAACTATCATTATATGTTTGTGACGGAATATATGCACTGTCACTAACCATTACAAGAAAAACATGGCCGTCTCTAATGAGGAAAGTTTTTGAAGGTACGTTAGATGCAATAATCGTTGTACGACCATATTGAAATTCATATGTGTGTCTGCAAAAATTTAAATGTAATTCAGAATTAGCAATTTTTGCATATATCACGTAGTTAACTACGAGCACAGCAAATATATCTCAATTTCATTTTCCGCCGTATTTGTCCGAAAAGAAATTACTTTCACGGCTCCAATTAACAAATTACTCTTGAGTTCTACATTAGATTAATTTCATTAGCCGCCATGCATATCTGTCTCACAATCGCTGGTAAAAAATTATTATTCTATCTTACCCTACTATACGTTACGCATGTGATTTTATCATTTGTTTAAATTTCTTTTTATTTTCACATTTGCGGCAAGCATTTATGCAACCAAAACAGTCAAGAACTTTGAGTAAATATCGAATGTCAACTCGATAAATTACGACCGGTGTTTGTTTTCAACTAATGAAAATTAACATTGTTACAGACTTGCTTGCTCCTGCTTACTATCCGTTTATTTGTACGTTAGACACGTACCGTTTTGTTTTCGGGACTTGTATGTTTATACGTGACCTTGAATACTACGCCTACTTTATATCCTATGTGTAAAAGTGCGCATTCAGTAGTCCGTAATCACCAAAACAGATGTTTTTTGACTTCATTGATAAATAATAGGAATTTTTGCAATGGCTAAAGAATAAATTCACATGGCTATAATATAATTCATTATATACAATAACAAAAAAAAAGGATGAAACTAATGTTTTATTTAATTTACGTACATATGTATGTTTACCTGTCAATATACTCTACAAGAAAAGGCGAAGCATAAAATTTGGCAAAACAACACATAATAAATTATGTGTGCATGGTGAATTTCAATTGGCTTGATTCACAGTTTATTTTTGTATAAAATACTATACATAATAAATACAAATACATAACTTAATTTTAAGGAAACTAGACGGATTTCAAAAGGCTAATGTTGGTGATTAAAATGATGATTTATTTTACAAATTAAAAAATAAATGCAATGTACAGCTGCGAGCAATAAATTTTGGTCGTCAAACTCATTGTAAAATTTGACGAAATTGTCACAATGTAGATTTTTGCATTGATTGATTATATCCATTGTCAATGAAATGTCAAGATAAATTTGAAGTTTGTCAAAGTTTTGTTTTTTAAATTATTTTTTCTACAAACACCGTTAAAAGTTGACATTTTGACACGGCTAACTTCAACTAAAAATGCGATTTTATAGCGTAGCGTGTTAAAAGTAGTACTTTTAACACTAGTGTTAAAGTAAATTGACATGACAGTTTGTCAAAAATGACAACATATATTAAAATGATTGAAAATTACATATTTCTTGGATAATTAATATTAAATGTACAGTTTGTGTAATTCGAGATATTTATTTCCTGTGTTGCAGTACTTTCAGAATTATTATTCTCGCTATTACTTCATTTTCTTTATTAAAATACGGACTCATCTTTTGTATGAATTGTGATTTAATTTGACGTAATTTAACGGCTGCGTCCAGTTGTGTCAAAACGTATTCATGAGCTGTCAAATTTGGTCAGTGGAGTTTCTTTATATTTTATAATAAAAAATGTGTTTGTAGAAAAAATATTGTACGATACACATGTTAAAAATGCTATTTTATTTCACTCGTAAATTGCGACACTCGCTAACGCTCGTGTCGCAAACTTTTACTCGTGAAATAAAATCGCACTTTTAACACTTGTATCGTAAATAACTATTTAATATGGTTTCAATATCCTATTTTAATAAAGTGAGGATTATTTCTTTAATAGAAATTGGACTCTCTGAAGCTACGAAAGCATCTTGTCTAGGACGTGCAAAAAGGTCCGTAAATTTTATTAACATACGACAGATTAAATTATAGGTTATTACCATTACGACCGTTTCATAATACAGCAACTTACATTTCGTCAAAGAATAACATTGGCGACCAAAATTTATTGCTCGCAATTGTACATATATCCATATATATATATATATAAGTGTTTAGATAATTTCTTAGCCGTTTATTAAATATAACAATTGATAAATTATTGGAGTTTTTCGGCTTTTATATGAAATATTTACGAATATCAAATTAGAATGTATGTAATTGCAGAGTAAGTGGGGATGTAAACATTGCTGTCCAAAAATTACAAAGCAAATCATACGAAATTTTTAATTGAAAAATATGGTCTACGTTGGGGCACCGAACCCAAGTCTACAGCTTGCCGGGCTGTCGCTTTTACCACTTAGCCACAATAGACCTAGGTTCAAGCTATTTAGAAATGCATTATAAAGTAACAGTGTTAATGAATCAGATGTCAGTTATTGAATGTAGATGTCAAGTTGAAAGCAGAAGTCGGTTTTGAAAGCTCATGTCAGTTTTGATAGCAGATGTCAGTTAGTGAAAGCAAGTGTCAGTTATTGAAAGCAGATGTCTGTTTTCATCCCCACTTACTCTGCAATTACATACATTCTAATTTGATATTTGTAAATATTTCATATAAAAGCCGAAAAACTGTAATAATTTATCAATTGTTATATTTAATAAACGGCTAAGAAATTATCTAAACACTCATATAGCTGTGGAGTAATAATTAGCATCTTCAAACATTCAAATCTGACATCTGCTCTCAAAATACTGACATCTGCTTTTAATAACTCACATCTTCTTTCAAAATAGGCATCTGCTTTCTAATCTGACGTTTGCTTTCATAACTGACACCTGCTTTCAAAACAGACATCTGCTTTCAATAACTGACATTTGCTTTCACTAACTCACATCTGCTATCAAAACTGACATGAGCTTTCAAAACTAACTTCTGCTTTCAACTTGACAACTACATTCAATAACTGACATTCGATTCATTAACACTGTTACTTTATAATGCATTTCTAAATAGCTTGAACCTAGGTCTATTGTGGCTAAGTGGTAAAAGCGACAACCCGGCAAGCTGTAGACTTGGGTTCGAGTCCCAACGTAGACCATATTTTTCAATTAAAAATTTCATATGATTTGCTTTGTAATTTGTAGACAGCAATGTTTACATCCCCACTTACTCTGCAATTACATACATTATAATTTGATACTTGTAAATATTTCATATAGAAGCCGAAATACTCCAATAATTTATCAATTGCTATATTTAATAAACGGCTAAGAAATTATCTAAACACTCATATAGCTATGGAGTAATAATTACCATTTTCAAACATTCAAATCTGACATCTGCTCTCAAAATACTCACATCTGCTTTCAATAACTCACATCTACTTTCAAAATAGGCATCTCTTCTATGCATACCCAAGTTAACTGAAAAAATTAAGACCCTTCTCCGTAATCGTCAGTCCAAAATAATTTTTACGTCTGCTATTCCAGAAGCAGATTTCTATCCAAATTAAAGAGCCCATATCTTCGCTTCAACAAAATCGTATAGTTTATGCAGTCAAATGCAATGGATGCTCCAAATATTATATAGGCTAGACAGCCTAGAGATGGCGTGAACGCAGCATCTCACGTCGTAGTGATTCGAAGGTAGGCCCCCATAAATGTACCTTGGGATCTCAAATCAGTACTTTGAAATACAATGTCAATTTTAACAGTATAAATTGCTTATTCAGCGAAAATAACTATTACAAAAACATTGTAGACAATTTTTCATGTCTTGTTAAGAAAAAAGAAGAAAATAAATTTTTCTTGTGCTAACAGACATTTACTTCGGTGTCCGGAATTTTTTGTCCACGTGTGTACTTGCAAAAGATCTGTGCCCATATTCAAATCCCGTATGATATTACAGTGTGGAACATTGAAAAAGATAGTTAGTAATAGATAGATTTTTGATTAAGAAGAGAGTTTTATTTAACTGACCTGTCATATAATCCCTATGCCGTTGGCACAACGGCATAACTCAATTATTTTTTATAATCAATATCACGCATACCTCATGGTATGGTGAAATACGAAAAAAAAATTATTCTTAGAAAAGAAGAAGAATCCTTAAATAAATGGATGAAACATTTTGCGCAAAATCAAAAGTAGGGTCAACGTTGCTTCCGCTTTAGGTATCTGTATGAATACTTCTCTAAGCATAATTTCATCTTCATTGTTTTCGATCTCCATTTATTCCAAAAATAAAAAACTTTACGTTCAATTCAGAAAATTATTATTTCAAATATTCTGAAATAATTAGCTATTAGTGGATTAACAAAGTTAATAACATGAAAACAAAATTATTTAATGCGAATTTTGTGAGAATTTTGGCTCTAATTAATCTCGAAAACGCACAATTCAATATTTATATTAGTATTTACCATATCGTTAGACACGCAGTTCCTATAAATCAGTCAGTATGTTGTTGTATGACAAATATACATTTTGTTAAATTATTATAATCGCAAGGAAATGACTTTGATCAAACTCTTACAATAATAAACCGTAAGTACGACTTCCTATTCACGATCGCTAGTATCTATGTTTCATCCTGCCGCTTGCAGGCGTCTTTCAATTTTACAGTTGCGCAAGGAAAACAATTCAAAATGTAATGCTTTCATGAAGGATGTTGTGAATAAATTGTTAGAAATATGTAATTTTAAAATATTGCAATGGCGGCTGCTTACTTAGAAAACAATGTCAAAAATAATAAATAAATTGTACGAAATTTAATTGTTGTAGATCGGAGAATACAATGTCGTCTTATAAAGTTATAAGTTATGCATATCTTTAAAAGATAAATCATCATAATTTTTCGTATATTACTTAAACGAATGTTGTCCGTAATTTATTGATTACTAGTATACATACCAGTATACAGGGTCCGGCAACGAAGCGGGGACGGAAGATTACACGCGTATTTGAAAGTTAGTCAAATATTTAGTCATCGGATATCCCTCCGTACCATCAAGCGCACGTTTTAAAAATATTTTGTTTTATACAGGGTGTTCCAGATGGAAATGCCAGACTAAAGTTACATTTTTTTTAATGGAATACCCTGTATATTAATAGATAAAATGATCCGCGCTTGAAAGCTGGATACATCGATATAATGTTGTATGGGTCTAAAGTTGATAGTTTCTGTGTAAATAATTATTTTACTTGATAAATTGATACATTTCAGTAGGCTATTCTGCATAAGGAAAATCAAAAGATCCGAAACCAATAGAATAGAATATTTTCTACTAGTATGCACTTTCGTTGCTACGTGAAATAAATTCTGCAACTGCTCGCGTTATACAGACTGTCCACAATTTCGCAAAATCGAAGAAATATCGTAATTTTTAAATGGAACACCCTGTATATTTTTAGCTCATTGAAAAGCCCTTTCACTACGCTTTCTATTGATACCTCATTTGATGCACCTAGGATGGATCATTTGCTAATTATTTCTTTTTAGAGTTGAATTAATGAAAAATGCTTGTATTTTTAGTAGCTAATTTGCGCTTTTAAACCTTCTGTAAGATCGGATATTCAACAAATTATCCATAAATGGTCTATAACAAGAAGAAACCCCATTAAGTACGAGAAACAGTTGATTTTCACTCAGCGGTGAAAGCAAACATTAAATTAATATAAAGTAATATAGCATTTTCAATAGATTCACTGCTGATCAAGTTATCTGGTGTTAGTTTAATAAAAAATTTGCACTAATTAAT
Source organism: Melolontha melolontha (assembly GCA_935421215.2). Taxonomy (NCBI): domain Eukaryota; kingdom Metazoa; phylum Arthropoda; class Insecta; order Coleoptera; family Scarabaeidae; genus Melolontha; species Melolontha melolontha. The sequence goes on from OW285240.1 coordinate 72,471,786, forward strand.
TTGTATTTAAAGAATTTTGTAAAACCAACTATTTTACGAATACCTAATATGAAACAATACATACCTAATTAGCTTAACATAAATCGAAATCATGTAGGAAAGAATCAAGTACGAGTAGCATTAAAAGTTTGCACTATTTTAAATAAATACTAATTATTAACCACAACATCAAATTTAATTAACGAAAGTAGTAGCACAGTAAATAAAAATAAAGTAAATGTAAATAGTAAATGCAAATAAATCAAAGAAAACTTTCAAATGTCCTTCCATGTCTCTCAATACATAAATGAAGCCGCCTGGTGAAATTCTGTTGAACACGCTGTAATGTTTCTTGGCGAACATTTCTAAATGCCTCTCTTATGCGTTCTATCATATTTTCCCATGTTGTAGGAACTTCCACATAAACTAGAGCCTTGGCATATCCCCAAAAGTAGAAGTCCAAGACAGTAAGATCTGGACTTCGTGGAGGCCAAGCGATTGGACCACCTCGTCCTATCCATTTGTCTTCCTTCCATCGCCCTAGAAATTCCCTAACGTTAAATCTGCAATGAACAGGTGCACCATCGTGTTGCAACCAGAAAATTTGTCGGGTGTCAGCATCCACATGCTCAAGTAAATTAGGCAGTTCATTCTGCAAAAATGCCAAATACGTATCGCCTGTAACGGTTCCATCGAAAAAGTACGGTCCAATGATATATGGACCAAGTATACCTCCCCAGACGTTAAGAGACCATCTATTCTGATTGTCTACATGACGTATCCGATGCGGGTTTTCTGTTGCATAATAATGCATGTTATGTTTATTTACCGCCCCATTACTTTGAAAGTAGCCTCATTGCTAAACAAAATCTTTGTTAAAATATTTGGCATTTCTCGCATTTTATTTAACAACCAACCACAAAAGTCTGTTTTTTTAATGAAATCATGACCACGCAATTCCTGATTTAATACCATATGGTACGGATGATACTTATGACTTCTTAAAATTCTTCGTACGCTCCTATCTTCAATAGCTGTTACCTTTGAAATACCGTCTATACTTATATGTGAATTATACGGCCAATTCGCTTTTTTCATTGATTACCGGCTTATTTATTTCTCTTTTCTTGTAGGTGACACTACCAGTTTCTGTAAATCTCTCTAATAACCTTTCAAATGCTTCCGGTCTTGGCTTGCTTTCAAGGTTTGGAAATCGCTTTGCATATACTCTACTTGCTAGGAGACAATTTCTTGTACACTGCCCAAGAATAAATATCATATTCACCATTTCTTGAATACTAAAATTAGTCATTATAGCAATTTCTTTTAAAGATTGAACGAAATATAACTTAATTAATAACTTTGTTTTTAAGTATACAAGCTTAAAACTGACACCAGATAACTTGATCAGCAGTGAATCTATTGAAAATGGTATATTACTTTATATTAATTTAATGTTTGCTTTCACCGCTGAGTGAAAATCAACTGTTTCTCGTACTTAATGGGGTTTCTTCTTGTTATAGACCATTTATGGATAATTTGTTGAATATCCGATCTTACAGAAGGTTTAAAAGCGCAAATTAGCTACTAAAAATACAAGCATTTTCATTAATTCAAATCTAAAAAGAAATAATTAGCAAATGATCTATCCTAGGTGCATCAAATGAGGTATCAATAGAAAGCGTTGTAAAAGGGCTTTTCAATGAGCTAAAAATATACAGGGTGTTCCATTTAAAAATTACGAGATTTCTTCGATTCTGCGAAATTGTGAACACCCTGTATAACGCGAACAGTTGCAGAATTTATTTCACGTAGCAACGAAAGTGCATACTAGTAGAAAATATACTATTCTATTGGCTTCGGATCTTTTGATTTTCCTTATGCAGAATAGCCTACTGAAATGTATCAATTTATCAAGTAAAATAATTATTTACACAGAAACTATCAACTTTAGACCCATACAACATTATATCGATGTAACCAGCTTTCAAACGCGGATCATTTTATCTATTAATATAGAGGGTGTTCCATTTAAAAAAATGCAACTTTAGTCTGGCATTTCCATCTGGAACACCCTGTATAAAACAAAATATTTTTAAAACGTGCGCTTGATGGTTCGGAAGGATATCCGATGACTAAATATTTGACTAACTTTCAAATACGCGTGTAATCTTCCGTCCCCGCTTCGTTGCCGGACCCTGTATATCGTTTAAATGTGCAAAATGTTTGTTTACCTAGGTTTTATTTTGGTTGCGAAGGACTTCTAATGTATCGTGTCTATTTCTATAGAAACCAAGGATGTAAATTATAATCGTCTTGCATTGAAAATAGGAACTTTGGGATCTAAGAAAGAAGATACAATAATGCATAATTGACTCTTATCAGAGACAATAAATTCCGTGCCTATATTGTTGCTCATTACAAGTTACAAGCCCTCCTGCAATGCCTTCGATATGTACAACGTGTTTCAAAAAAATATATATCTAGTTATCCATGAATGTCTCCTATAAATTATGATGCTCTACATTCTTGAAATGAGGATATAGATTAAATGGCATGAAAGTTATCTACCTGTCACTGTCAAAATTGATCATCAAGAGATATGATGATAAAATTAATAACACGTACAATTAGATTATTAATTTATTTAATAAGAAAACATTAAATATGGGATATTAATGAAACAACCAAGGTAAATAACTAATTTGTAGAAATTTTAATTATTATAATTTATAACAAGTAATTAAAATGGGTATCATTCTGTTGAATGCATAATTCAATACGACGTTTCATTTTGTCAAAAATATTTTGCAATACATTTAATTATAGTTGTATCCATCAAGTCATTTAAGTTATTCATTCTGGTCTCATGTACTTAATTTTTTAGCAGTACGAAAATAGGAAAATCTAACGGAGTAAGATCCGGTGACCTTGCTGCCCAAACACCTGTGCTTATAACTCGATGAGGGAGGTAATATTCTAAAAGTGCTAAATTTTCACGAGCTGTATGTGCAGTAGCCTCATCTTACTGAAAGGAACCCCCATTGAATTCGTCTCATTGCACTTGAGTTAAAAGTGGTGTTAATAACTGTTATAGGTATCATTAGCTATTAGTGTTATTGTGAAAACATATTGGTCTTATTTTTCCACGATGAGATACAGCTAACCATACTCGTATGAGGACACTTCGATGCGATTGTTTGGATTGTGTATAGACATGTTCTGTAATTTTGTTTATTTACAAACCCTCTTAAATGAAACCATGCTTCATCATTAAAAAAAGTTAAATCAAGAATTTCGTCATTATTTAAAATTTCTTGAAGAAAGTTGCAATAATTAAGCCTACTAGCGTGATCTCTGGATAAGGTTGTTGAACAATCTATACTTTGTATGGATAAACGATGCTTCAAAATTCTAGAAAATACATTCGTTTGAACTGGTAAACGACGAACTGATGTATGTGGTACAAGGTTTTCTACGTGTTCAACAATATTTTACTCTGTACCTGAGCTACCAGAACTTTTGCGTTTTAACACAGGTCCTGTAGTACAAAACTTCTCCACGACTAGATGAATGTGATGATGTAAAGCGGTATAATTCGCAACCCTATTAGGAAAGTGCAAGTGAAACTGTCGCTTATATTCCGCGTAGGAATATTGCCATTCTCCGTTAAGAAATTATGCACTTCGGAAATTTACTTCAACAATAAAATTATTTCCTTGCAATGTGTACATCATTTAGTTGTATTATATATTAAGTAAAAAAAATATTTGTAAAAAAAATTATATTGCTAGTCTCAAGATGACAAATGTCAAGGTGCCATTAGATAAATAGTTAGTTATAGGGTGGCAGGTGGCTTATAATAATGTGATGAGTCATCCGACGATACGCCAGGTATCACGCGACCTCGCACCGTCTAGAAAAATGTCGATGCTGATGAATTGAGAAACCGAACATGCGAGAAATTTCCCTTGAATATAAATAGCACTCAAGAGGGATTTAAGCGATTGCACACCTAATCATCGTCGAGTGGTCTTATATAAATAGAAATACATAAATGTTCTTATTGTTAGCTATTAGTTTTTAGATTGTTATTCATTTTTATTATTAATATAGTGTGTGTTTAAATTACCGTTAGTTTTATTTAAGAACTCGGAAAGTATTTTACAATAATTTGCAAGTACTAGTTACTCAGTGCCTACTGAGATGAAGGTCCTTTTTTAACACGTTGTACATTGGTAACTGAATAGTTTTTAGGTCAAAATTTACCAGTATAGTATTTAGTTTCACCAAATTCAGATCCTCTTTCGTATTTATCACGAACCAAATTTATATGTTGTGAGAGCTTTGTATCTTCCCAAGTATGCCCAGTACGCATTTGTTAATAATCCCTAGGCGGAACATTTTTCTCCATGATCTCGTACCAATACCATGCTATATCTATGCAACAGTAGAATAAAGCTTCGTTTCTCGCGAATAGTGAAGAATCGTGTGCTTTGAGTTCAAGTAACTTTAAGAAATTCGTTTGCCAAGAGATTATAACCGTTGCATGTACATCTGGTGATAAAGTTTGGAACAAAATGCATATAAGCATCCTATAATGTTTTTAAGAAAATCGCTCGGACAGGTCAATGTTTGTTTTTAAAATGCCGTCTTTTGGGGATATTTTTTTGAATGACGTCATTGGTTTTTGCACAATGACGTCGTCATCATGTTTTTAAATGACGACCTTCACTGTTTTTTCTATTTTTATTAGACCTTTTTACTGTTTAAACGGTAAAAGAATTGGTAAAAAATAATTTAACAAAAATCTTGATTCAAATCAACTCAACTGGGAAAAGTTTGGCAGTTATTTAAATTGTAAAAATGTAATCTAAATTTTGAAGTTAAGAACAAAATATTTCACTAAACGGGAAAGAATAGAGATTTTAATAATGGTTGGATATGGCGATAGGCTAAGAACTCATGCGGAAGCTTGTGAGTTATTTAATCAAGCACATCCTGGTAGGCCTCCAATTGCAAGATCTACAGTAAGTAAATTGGTCGCCAAATTTACGGCAACTGGAGGTGTAAAAGATTTCTCTCAATAAGGTCGACCACCAATAAGCGATGAAACAAAATTAAAATTGTTACTTGAAGCACAGGAACATCATCATCTATCTACAAGGCAACTTAACTTGCCCTAGATAACAACATGAACATAACAACATGGACCATAGTTTTGTTGTAAAATTATTTATAAAACTAAAGTATCATCCGTACAAACTGCATCTAATTCACGAGTTAAACAAAGATGATCCGGACCACCGATTGCAATTTTGTTAAGAATTAATGTTACGATGTGATTAAAATCCCAATTTTTTAAAAAAAAACATTATTTTTTCCGATGAAGTCACTTTTTACATCAACGGATCAGTACATCGCCATAACTATAGGTATTGTTAACTGGACAATTCTCACTGAATACAAGAATCACATAGTCAACGATAAGACAAATTAAATGTATGGATGGGAATGATAAGACGGGGTTTTTTATGACCTTACTTTTTTGAAGGGAACCTGACTGCAGTGTGCATTTTCCTAATAATAAAGATGGCGACATACCTCGTCAGAATATTTGGTTTCAAAAAGATGAGGTACCTTCTCAGTTTGGCATAGAAGTCCGTCAATACCTTGATACTATATTTACAGAAAGATGGATGGCCGGCGAGGACCAATTGAATGGCCAGCGCGTTCTCCCAATTCAACGCCCTTAGATTTTTATCTATGCGGTTACTTACAATAAAAAGTTTACTTGGAACTTGGAGGATTTACAACAATGCAACAAATTAACCCAGACATTATTGAGCGCAGTACAGAAAGTGTTTACTATCGTGTTGGTCAATGCCAAATTGTTGCAAGGGGCCACTTTGAACATTGGGGTTAAGTTTTGTTGATAAATTTGTTTAATACTTTTTGTATGTTCGTTTTGTTATTATTATTTTTACTAAATTATAACCGTTGATGTTATGAAGTAAATGTGTTTATTCAAAAAATTGTTTTGTAAAGTACCAATTTCTTTACATCACCGTTTAAACAGTAATAGGGTCAACAAAATAGAAAAAAAGTGGAAGTTGTCATTAAAAAAAAAAGATGATGACGTCATTTTGCAGAAACCAATGATGTCATTCAAAAAGAAAATTCCCAAAAGACGGCATTTTAAAAACAAAAATCCAAGTTATTTTCTCAAAAACATTATAGAACGTTCTTACAAATTTTGTTCCAAACTTTATCACCACACTGTATAACGTAAATATTTTTTTATTTTCAATAAAACTAAATATAAATATTACGAAGAATGACGTTCTTCCAAACAAATCATTTAATTAAATTATCAAGTCGATCTTCATTAACGTCTTAGAAGTTGACAAACCGTTTACCATAAAAATATCTATTTCAAGGCATCGTAAAATGAATATGTTAATCAGTATAGAAATTGGTTTATCATAAGTAAAAACACAAGAGCTTTTTTTTTATCGGATAAATTTCTCTTTGTAACGAAATTATTTTGCCAGTCAGTAATTTGACGAGAAAAACTTACATGAAAAAATCGCGAGACGATAGTCGAGCGATTTTTTCTAATGTAAGTTTTTCGAGCGAAATTACTGATTGGAAAAATATTGAGTTAAAAAGAAATTTATCCGATTGAAAGAAAAGCTCGAGTGTTTTTTGGCAAGATAAATTAACGACATGAATAAAACTTTTTAAATTGTCTCCATATTGACGATTTTGTATTTCTTGTGTTTTGCAGTATTGATCTTTTGATATTTGTTGAAATTTCCCCAAACCGACTCGTATTTTACGTTCAACGATACTTAATAGTTATTACCTGTCAGCTGCCAAAATAAATTAAGTGATGCAGGGCTACTAGATATGTAACAGGAAGAAGCATTTTTATCGGAGGAAGAAGCATTTTTATCGGTGATAAAAAGCTATGTAGGTTTTTATCGCTGTCAAAGTGACAAAAATGTCACCCGCATATGGACATTTTTATATAGGAGTTAATTTATCTTGGTAAAATCCTATTTTCTTCTTACGCGGGCTTATTTATAAAGAAATGTTCGTGTTGCACTATCTTCATTGGTAAGCGCTGCTTTAACAGTCAATATCTCAAACATCGCACCATTTGACTGATAAAACTTGTAACGTCTGATATTCGACTTTCTTATTGAACCATTGCTAGAAGCAGAAAGCTAACAAAAATTAACTTCAAAAGTAATGTGTATTATTTATATTAACAAATGTAACGTTTTTAAGGATTCTTGCGAAAAAAAGCATTTTCCATTCATGGCATACGAGGTCTATTGGAAATATTTCTGGAAACAATGTAAAAAACATATAAACTTTAGTAAGAGGCTTCATTGTTTGCCAGAGTATTAACCTTTGAAATGAAGACACTTTTCCATGTGCTGGAACCAATTAGTTAAATATTTTCTCCACTTCGAAACTGATACTTTGGAAGCCAGTGTTCAGAATCGTTCAAGAGCGGCTTCAGGTGACGAAAATCTCTCACCAAGTATTTTATTTTTGATGTTTAGGAACAACTAGAAATCACAAGCTGAATACAAGCAATTCAACATTTTACTGTCTAAAAATCAATAATTTAACATGCTGAGTGAAAACTGACTTTGTCGTGATCAAAAACAATTCGCCGATTTCGATTACTTTTTCTTATTTCATTGGGACTTATGAGGACTTCCACTAAACAAATAGTGGTATACCAATTAGTATTCGCTTTTCATCAATTTCATAAAGTTACGGTTGTCATATGAAGCCGAAAAAATACACAGTGGAGTCGAAGAAACACACTGTCATTTGCTGCACAGCACCGCGTGAACGAACAATTTGAAATTCGGTAAACAAACAGTATTAAATGGTCATCCCACAACGTAAAATAAAGTGTATCTATATACATTGTGACGGCATTAAACTACATTCGAAATGATAAAGAAGTCATGGGTCGAAAATTTTCAAGCGTAAGTACCATTCTTACATAAACCTTCTTTTAAATGCTATGTAAACAAAATTAGTTCGGTTATGTATGAAAATGTCAAAATGTTGAAAATGTCAAATTTTGGGGAATATGACAGCGCGGGCACCATTTAAACTACAAGATTTCAGAAATTTTCCCAGCAATCTGTGCCTGTATTAAAACTGACTTTCGAAATAACGTTCATTGGCTTGCAGGCTTCTGGAATGAAACCGCGTTATTGGCACTGATTCCGTCTTGGCTGACAATTTGTCCACCGTTGCAAGGGACATCTTCGCGGCTGCTATTACCGTCGCTACACTGAAACCGAAAGTCTGTTTTTTGAGACGGGGTTATATACAAACTGTTCTGGGTTGCTGGATCATCACGATTATGATTGACTTTTCGAGATACACGAGTTTACCAGGTATTGCATAGAAGATATCTGGTTGATATTATTGGAAAAGTAGTGTTATAAATGCCTTTCCAAGACCGATATCCAGTGCATTATAAATCACCACCTTAAACATAGACCGTCCAGTTTCATTTCTCAACACAGCCATCTCTAAAGCCGATTGCCCTTATATACAAGGCGTCGTCGATCATATCAGAAAAATCCTTATCAAACATAACAAAACCATATTTAAACCATGCACCATTTTATTAACCTACTTTTCTGTTAAGGAACGCAACCAGCTACAAACCCGTGTTGTGTACAGAATTCCATTCCCCATCATGCCCTCCTCTACTTAATACGCGTCCTCTACATAATACCTGGTAAACCCTTCGTTTCTAAACTGAATCGCCCCAGTGACCCGGAGCACTTTCTCAAACGAACAGTTTCTATACACTAACAGTAATAGCAGCCCTGAAGATGTCAAAAAGCAACAGTGGACGAAAACTCGGGCAAGAAAGAGTGCAGTGCCAAGGACACGATTCCAGTTCGGAAACTCAGAAGCATTCATGGCGTTTTTTGAATTTATATTTCCTTGCCAGTACTATTTATTGGAATACCTTGAACTCATTTTCAATTTTTCTCGCGTATACAGTTTCATTTCCTATTATCACGTTTTATTTTAAATTAAGCAGAGTGTTTGGTGAAATTCTGGCGGACACCATGCTAAACTCATGTTCAAAATTAACGCACCACTCAATTCGATATAATTTTTACAAATTTTTGTTTGATTGGCGAATTAATGTTTAACATTATCAAAAAACAATGAAACTGGAGATAGTTTTTTTAATGCAAATTTATGGAAAAAATATAAATTACATTCAATTACAAATTCAAAAACGAAACGATGTTATTGGAAATCTTAAAAAATTATAAAAACACAAAAAAATCAAACGAAAGAATAAATGTTAATAAAGCTCTGATAACTGCTTGCATTCGCCGTGGTAAGAAAATTTTGGTTTACGTCTTGTATCCCACTCGGAAAAACGGCTTGTTCCAATTCCTGGAGATTAATAGGAGCTGGTAAATGTCACCTTACCGATCTTTTTAGATTATCCGATTCATGCCCTATTGGATTTAGATATAGGTTTCGTTGCGGCCACTCCATGACTTGAATATTGACCTCTTGTAAGTAATCCAAAACTCCATTATCCCGCTTAAAAATGAAATTATTCCCTATAAATGGTGCAAAAGATATTACATGGTCCTCAATAATGTTCTCGAGGTAGTATTAAGCATTCATTGACCTTTGGCGAATAGAGATTAACTCTTTGCAGGCGTTAAAAGAAAAATCTCCCCAGAACATTCTTGATCAAACAAAGGGTTGCCTTTGAGAGATTGTGCAGTCATGATGTCTTTCCCCAGTTCATCGCCATACTTTTTTGCGACCATCTGATGATTTTAAACTTATTGTAGTCTCGTGCGAAAATATAACTCGCTTCCAATCTTCAACTGTCTAATCTGCATGGTTTCTGGCAAATCCCAAACGTTGTACCTGTGTGCTGCGGTAAGTAATGGTTCAACTGCAGGCCTCGTACTATTCAATCTTACTTCCCTCAATCTTCTGCTTACAGATAAAGCAGAAATTCTGACATTTCTGACAGCTTTAATCTGGTTACTTAGTTATGTGTTTGTTATTCGCCTATTTCTGAAAGCTTGCAGTGCAACAAACGATCATCTCTCATACTTGCGAGTCGTTTTCTACCTTGATCATATCTTCTCGAGTAAGATCCCATTTCCCTACATCTTCTAACCATTCGACTGACTGTCGAATCCATATAAAGTTACACCAATAGTATGAGCTGAAAGTCGCGGTCGTTCACCAAAATTGATGAAGTGTGCAAATACTATAGAGGAGGTTTTCGTGCGAAGAGCCCCTTTGAGTGAACGGTGTTTCCAAATAAATACTAAAAGAAATCATGAAAACTTATTCCACAGAATGCTTTATAAAATGAATTTCGAAAGGAAATATACGCTCAGAGCTATCAAAGCTATCAAAACTATGAAATAATTTGAACGCCATTTCCATGGCATCCATATAAAGTTACACCAATAGTATGAGCTAAAAGTCGCGGTCGTTCATCAAAATTGATGAAGTATACAACTACTATAGACCAAGTTTTCGCGCGAAGAGCCACTTTGAGTGAACGGCGTTTCCAAATAAATACTAAAGGAAGTCAAGAAAGCTTATTCCACAGAGTATAAAATGAATTTCGACAGGAAATATACGCTCAGAGTGATTTAGGATACCACTTTTGAATGTAGCAAATCAGATTTACGTATAAGCTAAAAAAATTTTTTGAAAAATTTATTTTTGAATAAACCTCGTATGTCTCTCCCATATATGTATATATATTTTTTCGAAAGCAAAAAAAATATTATATCTGAAATATAAGTTGATTCCAGATATCTTAACAAATTCTAAAACCAAAAAGTAAGAGTTAAAAACAGTAAACGCGATATTCAATAAGAACAAACAAATTATAAAATGTATGTCTGCGTTTAGAAAGGTGACAAGTGATTTTCCAAACATATACAGAAAATGACAACCTAAGTTCTAAAACCAAAAAGACATTGGAGGTAACAATATTAGCTTCGCAAATATTATTGAATAATCTCTAACTCCAGAACTTCTTCTAAGTAGACTATAACGTCCAAGTAGAATCATCAACTATTTTCTTTTTATCTAAGTCATGAATTTGCATACGCCACCCTACATTCCCGAAATCATTTAGAGACTCTCGGAAATTGTCATTTGGCGAGGACCGAAAGCCCGTTTCATCCGAATTATGCATTCCGGTAGATAATAACAATTTGAAAACATCGCAGCGGCGATAATTTGGTCCATAAAGAGTCTCTAGGTCTGAGCATGTCGCATTAGGACCCCGGACATCGCGACACGTTGGCTGAAAAGAGATGGAACGCTTAGACTCAGACATCGTAGAGGACTTAACTCACGCAATTTCATTTCACAGGGTGCTGCTTCCCAGACACAACACATACAATTTCATAGTCCAGTTAGTACGTTGCCTTTGTAACAGATTTTTTTCGCCTCTCTGTTCGTTTAATCGGGCGATTAAATGGTCGTTAGATCTAAGATATAGTAATTCGATTCATTCCGTAATGACTAGGAACGTTTTCAGAAAGAGACAGGAACCTTAGAAATTCTGAAAATAACTACCTTCATTATTTTCTTCCCAAATAAATGTAAAATACAAAATCCGATTTCCTTGTACTCGTTTCTGCAAAAAGTAATTTCAAATAAGGGCGGAATAAAAGATTTTATATATTCAATAAAATTTAAAAGAGCCTGAGGACATATAATACGATAGTACTGTATAATATAAAGAGGGAAATGTAGTAATAGTAATAACATACAGTTTCCAATTATATCAATTCTAATTTATTGTCAGATAATATAATTACATTGCTTGCTATCTGTTTAAAATCAAATTTGATTTACAACAGTAGTAAATTTATTCACTTGTTCATTCACCGTGTTAATTTTATAAACACTATATGTGAATATGTTAGAAATTAATCGAGAATAATTGATATGTACATTTAATTGTTTTTTGGGGACACAAGAAAATATATTACCTTTGTCTACAATGGAAAAGTAATAGAACTTGAAATAAAAAACGAGTATGAAGGGATATAATCTTGTCATCAGTTGCTTCTCCTCTTTATTAATTTATCCTTCAGGAAATATTGCTGACTTCTATTTAAACATTTGGATATTATTTTGCAAATCTATATTTGTACCGGCTTTCGTAAAAACTTAACATAGGTTTAGTAATAGCGCTAAAAATATCTTATTGACTTTCACTATCATCGTTCATAATAAAAAAAGATTTCTAGGATCTACTGCAGGAAATACTTTTGTGTTTCTTTTTGGAAATGTAAAAAAAACACAAGTACACGAATTTATTTTTCTTCAATACTTTTTGCATATTCTCAATCCAACTTGCGAACCATTTTTTCCGCTCGGAATTTAATACCCCTGAAACCAATGTTTGAGTTAACATTTGGAGCAACTATTTTTCAACAGTTAATTCAGCATTTCGACCAGTTAAAAGTCAATAGTTTAGTTGCTGAGCGATACTGGGCTTTTTCATGATTAACAATAATTCGCCAATTTCGATTATTTCTTCTTATTTCATCAACAATTTCCAGCAAACAAATTGTGGTATATCAATTAGTGTTCACGGTTCCTCAACTCTCTAACAAAAATCATCGCTCATTTCTTTAGTTTTGCTTGACATGTAGTGAACAAGATTCGCCACATGTCTGTAACAATTTGCTTGACAGCAATGATATTTCGTAGGAGTTGGTTCATTTTGGAAAACCCATATATTTCATTGTCCATATTACCAGTAACAATATTGTAGAGAAGTTTGAACGACTTCGGTTCAATTTTTCTAGTATTTTCTTGTACCATTTGACACGGCCATTTTTTGCCTTCAGAAAAATTATGTGAGATCAAATAACTACAGAGCTTTTGTACGTTAATCCTGGGAGTCGCTCCCCCGTAAATAAAAGGCCTTGGCACTGTAGAAATATATACATAGATGTATGAATACAATAATAAATGCCTACAATCGTAAAATGTGAATTGGTGGAAAGATGGCACCGTTCGCAATTCGCGAATACGGAGGGCCAGGGTGATCTCCCAGGTGCGTCCATTAAATGATGGATAAGCCTCCATGGTCTCCCAGTTCTAATTTTTTGAGAAGTTGGTTTCATTAGCGCGCAGGATTCTTAGAGATCCCAAGATAACTGCGTAGGATATGTAGGTACTTCTGCATATCCTAAGCAATGCGTTTCGCCTTCATCATCGGAACTCCCGAACATTTCAAATTTTTGAAAAGTTCACTTCTTACTCCGCCTAGTACACCTATAATCAGCCAAACAAATGTCACTGTGAATTCCAGATAACTCAGTCTTATTTACAAAAGCAGATCCCGATGCTTTACTCTTTTTCGCACTTTTTATCCATTATCTTCGTCTCAGCCAGACATGAAATCTCCACCATGTATATGCATTTCGTCTCAAGTGCCGTAACTACTGTGTTAGGTGTGTTGGCTTTGATTTTTGTGGTTGGGCAAGAAGCGAAAATCCCAAAAGATTTTAATTTTGCTATTGGAGACAAGAGATGGTAATCTTACCCCACATAGGGCAAGGTCATTTCGGTATCGACTCCATATTGATACCTTAGATGTAAATAGAGGACTTTCAACGCCGTATTGTGCAAAGTGGAAGCATATTTAGGACAAGCCGTAAGTAAATAGATCGTGCTTTCCTTCTCTGTATTGCAGACCTACAATTAATGTCTTGTAGTTGAAGTCCGAGCACCTCCTTCCTATACAGAAGTGAAAATTTCATCTTGGTACGCCTTATATATACCCTTGAGTTTTGGAGTACAGCCCAAGTTGTAAAAAGAAAGGCAAAGGTTAAAGCCTTCAAAATGTTTCGCTTCTTTATGGAGCGATAGAATTAGAGTGGAAATGTTTGTGCAGATGTCCTCCCAAATAGATTTCATTTATTTTGCATTTAGTTTTCGTTTGAGGTCCTGCTGCGTCCACCGCAATATATTATTCCAACAAAGGCCTGCGACCCTTGGTTTAAACAGGACCCCATACAGATTCACAGCCCTTTCTGCTGCGGCTAAGAGAAATGTACATCTGACACCAAACTTATGGTATGCGCAGAATTCTAAAAAGGGGTTCCTAATGGTCATGATTTTGTAGGCCGTAGATATGAGAAGTCTGTTATACAGAATTTCTTCACCCACCAGACTTCGTCCTTCATTAACTCGAGGTAGGTAGATACATTAGACGGAAGCGTTTAGATTAGATTAGATGTAAACTTCTATGCCTCGTCATGATTTTACTAGTCTGTCGATTTTTTCCAACTTTTCTACATTTCACTTGACGCACCCAAAGGTGCGTTGAATTGTAACAACAATTCTTTGCAGATAGACCTGGGTTAATTTTTGTTTTATTTCAGTAATATCGTTTTCCTTTTGAGGTATACCTAAATCAAACCATCCACGAGCTCTACAGACGACTTTTCACTCGTGGTATGATACCTTTTAAAATGGCTCACTTATCCTAGCCAAACTGCATACTAAAATCAGAAGATCAGGTTGATTATATGCAAATAGTTTTAATTCGTTCTCGTATAACAAATTCGTGAACTTGTACTTTCTGATTCCGGGAGCACCTGCTACGCGACCTACACAATTCCGCAAGGCTGTCGAAAGCGGTGCCAGTATCAGGCAAAATAGTAAGGGGATAAGCGAGTCACCCTGAAAGATTCTCCTTCTAAAATCTATACCAACAGAATCACATCTCTGATTTTCCATCTCTAAGGACTTGGTCGTCCATTTCAGAAAGATTGTCCAAATTTATTGAACTTATTGCAAGTGAGAACCAATGAATATTACATCTCACTTTACATGTAAATGTTGCCTAATGTGTTGCGTTAATTTCTACGTTTCGACAAACAAGTTTCATTCATTCCGGCATAGATGTGACTTTTCACGAATTTTTCATTATAGTCTCCAAATTGTCTCAATTATCATATAAGATCGACCTTTACTGAATTTTTAGTATTATTATTAATTTTATTATTAATTATTGAAATGATTTCTTCTATGCAATATGAAAAAGTATTTTGAAACATAAAGTACTTTTGGTAACAAAAGTGTCAATATTTACTTAAGATATAGCACTTTAAAAAACACAATTTCAATCAGATAAGTGGGGAAAACAATGAAACTAAATACACTACATATAATTAGAACCCATCAGTATCAAAGATATAGCATAGACTAAAGCCGCGGTCAATACTCTTTATAAAATGGTTACGTGCCAGGCAACTAAAACAACGTCAAAAAGATGACCAAATAATTCTTCTAAAACCCTGAAGAAATCAATGTTTTGCTTACTGAAGTGGAGTGCATTAAGGATAACTGTATTTGGAAGAACTGAATTTATAATACGAATGAATATGTAATATTGTAATTTTAGGAAAAAAATATTAGAAGTCAATGAAGATCTTCAGCTTAATTTTAGATTGGAACCACATAAAGATAAGCAAAAATAAATATAAGAAATCCACACAAGTAAAATCACATTACATTTCTATTGATTTTTATACATATACTTGTGTTGATATATAAATCTACATTTGTATGTATGTAACTAACGTTTATTCGCATATCGTACAACATTGATGTCATATGTCTGTTACTACTTAAAAAGTTTGGTATGCAGCGGGTAATTTCCATATCTGGTTAATTTCCTTAGTTTTTCACCGCAATGCAGGAAAACGTTAATTAAATCGTTTTGAAACGGATCTTAATCACGCGCTAATTGGTAATTAATTCTGTATTTTTATGGTTATTGGTTTCGGCATACAACCGGGCAGTAGCCGTATAGACATTGCCTTGAGTTTATGATTATTTCAAATAAGATTGGCCGATATATAAATGACTGTATATACACATGTTTTTAAGGAACATTTATTGTCGGATATGGCAAAAGATATAATTAGATTAAAATATTTTAGATATATCCGCTTAGTTTAATGTTTTATATACAATCATATTTTGCGAAACAAAAGTTATAAAAAATCGAATAGAAACAAGCAGTTTACCATAAAAAGTCTACGTATTATGACTGCCTTTTATTAATCACTCTTTTTGAAGGAGTTAGTGAGAGTTTTGGTGACATCCCACACGGGCTTATTTAAATAATGTTATAGCAAACTTATATTAAAACTACCTAGATTCCGAAATTTATGTGGGTTTAAAATGCTTTAGAATTGATATTTGTTAGAGAGCATTAAAAAAAAATTTTCATTGCTAAATCTATACGATACTATATAATAAATTCAACGTAATCTTTGTAACACCTACAATATAAAAGAAATACAATGGCTCAATTACGTCAGAATTGTTGAACAGTTTGTTTATAAACCTCATTATCGAACGAATTTTCAAAAATTATCTTAATTATTTTCGATTCTCATAAACAGAATAATGTTGTTAGACCTTTTTCTTGCATCCCCTCGCATATTGGCGCATAGTTTAAAAAATAAGTAAATTATCGATTAATCATACTTTTCTATAATTTGTTCATAATACTTATTGAATTAATGCAACACACTTTCTAAGTAAACGCTAAATCAGATAATAATAATACTTTTTTCTGTGATTCATAGTCTGTGTGGATATTAAGTTTACAACAACTATTTAATTAACTCGTTTAAGTTATTTTGGAAAAGTACCACGTGACTTCATTACTTACAGTCACAACTTCTGAAATGGAAAAATACTTAATTAGTTTCAACAAATAAAAGTGAGCGAAGTAAAAATGTCAAGAGTACCTCACTGTAAATTTATTTACAAATATTATCCACATTGTTATTTGTCTTGAAAAAAAGTGGAGAAAAACCCTTCTGACAAGACCAATAGCACAAAATGTACAAATGCAATTATAAATATTATATAATGCACATATCGCCAAAAATAACTAAGTCGCCATATGAAATTAAACATTCATTTAAGAAAGAAATTTTTAAATTTTTAAATTATTATTTAACCACAGTCTCCATTGAAAGAATTTTTTTAAAAAAATAAAATAATTATGAACTAAAATATACACGAATTACCTTTAACATTCACATCAGAAATTAAACATCAGATACGATTAAAAAATGAAACACTGATATATCAAAATTCTTATAGGAAATCGCCAATACAAAGAGAAGAAATTAATAAACAAATAAAGAGCATGTTAGAGCAAAATATTATACAATCTAGTGTAAGCCCATGGTCAGCACCAGTAGCGATAGTACAAAAAAAAAATGTATGCATCAGGAATCAAGAAATATAGAATGGTAATAGATTATAGGAAATTAAATGAGAAAGCGAGCGACGATAAATTCCCAATTCCTAATATAAACGATATATTAGACAAACTAGGAAGTGCTAAATATTTTACGACATTAGATTTAGCGTCTGGCTATCAAGTCGAGATGGAAGAAAAAGACAGAGAGAAAACAGCATTCAGCACAGAAGATAATCACTATGAATTTTTAGGAATGCCATTTGGTCTTAAAAACAGCCCAGCAATATTTCAAAGAGTTATTAGTGTAACTATGATGCGAGGCAGATCGCTAGTAATCCTCAAGTGTATTCTAAGTTATAATTAGAGAGCGGACACATCGGGTTGCAATAACGTCGTCATTACGATGGATGATATAAATAGTCTATAACATCTGTAAGTACATCAAGCAGTTATTGAATGCACTATTGATCTGGCTAGCGCGCGCACCTGTTTTCATCGAGAATTTCGACGTTTTTTGTTGGATATTCACAGTTAAATTTCTGTTTTCATGAGCATAGATAGAAGCGTGTGGGGTTTTAATAATTTAATCTATTTAGATTATATTTCGTAAGATAAATAAAGTGCTGCGAGATAGTTTCTTGTTTCCATAGTTTTAACTGTTAATTACATCTTAATTTTTGTGTAATATTGTTTGATTGAATCTATTTCTGCCAATTATTTCGACGTAATTGTGCATTGAATTTCGTTCAGTTTCAATAACTTACGCATACATTTTTAGTTTTCATTTATTTATATCTAGAGCATTGTTGAAGCTACTTTTTCAGATATGATATGGAAGAACATCGAGAACGGCATCGTAAAACAATGGCGAGTTGGATTGGCGGTCGTACTGATTGTATGTCCATTGTCAGTGAATCCGAAATTTATTGCAAAATCTGTAAAATATCGTTAAAAAATTCCATGAAATCGCACGTACAACGTCACTTAGCATCGCAAACACATGCACAGAAATTGGAAACGTTGGAATCTGACAACTTTAACGAAGAAGTCTGTGAAACTTTTATGAGGGTTAATAGTCCATTAAATAAACTTAACAATTCCACCTTAAAAATATTTCTCCAAAAATATACTGGTCGAAATATTCCTGATGAATCCACCTTACGCAAATATTATGCTTCTAAGTGCTACACGAAAGCAGTAGAACGCATTAGAAATCATCTTTCAAATCAGTACCTCTGGATAAGTGCCGACAAAACTGTCGGTATATTAGGACGCTGTGTGTTAAATGTTGTAGCCGGTATACTACATACAACTATTCCATATAACGCATATGTAATAGCAACAAAAGTTATAAATACAGTTGATGCGGAAACAGTTGCTAAAACCATTAACGAGCATATACAAAATATACTTCATTCGGACGACAAGTACAAAGAAAAAGTACTTTTATTTGTAAGTGAAAGTGCTGCATGTATGTTAAAAACAGGTAGACTATTAAAGGAAACATATCCTAATATGCCGCATATTACTTATGTAGCACATGCTCTCCACAGAATCTGTGAATATATCAGAAACACCTTTTCCAGTAGTTGATAGACTTGTATCCGCTTTTAAAAAAGTTTCCAAAAAAGCACAATTGGAATACATTGAGAGTAGCTCTTTACAGGGAAAAACTGCCATCTTTGTCACTGCCTTCCTCTCCAGTAATAACTAAATTGGGGACATGGTTGGAAGCTACTAGTTTTCATGCAGAGAATTTCGATAGTTTACAACATTTTGTTGCATGTTTAAATGACGATGCTCGAAGTATTTCTGAGTGAAAGGAACTAACACAAATTCCACATTTAAAAAATCGTTTGTACTTTCTTCAGGAACTCTTTGGAAATTTGCTAAAACTTATCACTTATTTTGAAAATCGAATCCCCAAATTAAATGATGGTTTAACGACACTATATGTGGCTATTAATAATTTGAAAAGTATTCCAAGTGACTTCGGATGTGGCCTTCGGCAAAAGTTAGACGCAGTGTTTAATAGAAATCTAGATTTAATAAAATTGCGGCAATTGTGTATGGGGACAATGCCACAACATCTAACTGCAAAATACGCGGAAATAAAAGAATATTTCCAGTATGTATCTATAACAAGTTGCGATGTAGAAAGGACGTTTTCTATTTACAAGGATGTATTTCATTCAAAGAGAACAAATTTTACAGAAGAGAACCTTGAGAAAGTATTGCTAGTAAATATTAATACTCCTTTACTCAACTTGAACTACAAAATGAACAAATAAAATGTATTTCCTATTTTGTAGCCGTACATATACCCATTTTATTATTATAAGTATAATTATATAAATAAAATTAAAAACTATAAAAATACAAATGTTCATTAGTACGCTTGTGGGCGATTAGTCGTCAACCTCTCGTGTCCGGTCTCTAGTTATAATCTATATTGTAATGTAATGTCAAAAACAACGAACAAATATTTTTTTTTTAAATTTAAACCACTCACGCTTCACATTTAATACAAAATAAAAACATTTCACTTTCTATTGAATAAAAATGATAAAAGACAACTAAAATACAATTCTCTTTTTTAGTATTTTAATTTAACATAACATGACATTTATCAGTAAAAACAGAAACACAAATTTTGAGTGCATACAAAAAACTAACAGGTATGATTTTAAGATAAAAAAAATTAAGGAATCTTCTAATAAGAAAATGTATTTGAAGTATATCTATTCTTTGCATGGAATCCAAGTAAAATGCTCTCGCGAAAGTACTTTGCAGACTGTTCCATTGCATATTGAGGAAACAGTAGCATCGGTCTTATGGTATAATCCCTTTGTCTAGGCAGTTCCTCCCAAGTTATTTGAGTTCCTACTATTTTAGAGATTATTAAGCGAAGTTCTTTGGATAGAATTGGCATCCCGCACCTAATTTTTAATCGTAATCATAATCGTAATAATTAACAAGACTCATTCCCAGTTCTTTAATAGAATAGGAACAAGTTCTTCTACATCCTGCATTAGCTGCATGAAAAATTATGTGATCATTTACTATAGCAATATCTTACCAAATTACCTACTAATGACCATCGACGACATCTACGATCTGAACTAAAAAGGGAATGTTTTTGATCAAGGGCATCAACACCCCCACAGAAATTAATTACCTCCGGTTTTTTATTCTGCTTGTCAGTAGAATTGCTGTTATGCATAGTCGACAACATGATTACGCATACACTTTTTTCGACACATCTTTAGTGAAATCAAATAAGTACTTTCCAACTTCATAAGCTTCATTTACCAGAAATTGTGGTGGTACTTTCCTTTCATTCTTATGCGTATGTAAGTCGAAATTTTTTCAGTTCTTTCACCAGCTCTAGAGAAGTGAGCCAATTTTTTAATTTGAAAATCAATAAGATATCCTCCTTAAGTTTTGCGTCAGACAAACCTGGAAATTCACAGCAAAGGTACTCAAAGCAGTTTCCGTCCTTAGTCAGTGTTATTACAAATTGTTTAATTATACCTAATATTATAAGCAATGGGGGCAAAAGTATGTTATCTGGCCTCATTCAATTTTTGTGCACAATATTTTTGGCAACGACATAATATTGTGCCGCAGAAGTCATTGCTTCGTTGTCCAATGTAGTTTTCTAGCTTTATTAGCCTATTCACAAATTAAGCATAGCATTTTAATGTACCCACCCTGTTGACCTAACGACATGCATAATACTTTGAAATCTCCACAAAGTTACAGTTATTCGTGGTCTTGATATGTATTTTCTCCAAAAACAACTTTAGATTGTCCTAAGTTTCTTATAAGTGGACTGGATCAGCAAGTGGCACGAGTGAATACTTATCACCATTATATAAGAGAACAGCCTTTAAACTATTCTAAACTATTCTTAGACGAGTCTATAAACAATCTCCATCCGCTAGAAACGTATGATGGAACTCCTAAGGCACATACGAGGTCATATCAAATTTAAAAGGGACTATTTTTCAAACAGGAATGCTGCCCCGAGAACGGTTGATTTTCAGCTGAGGTGCAACAAGTATATGTTTCTGTGGAGAAATGGATAATTATCAAGTTTTTGGCCAAGGCGGGTGTGAAGTCAACGGAAATTTTGCTGAGATTATAAACACAGTTCGGCAACAACAGCTTGTCATGAACCCGTGTTTTTGCATGCCACAAGGAATTTTCTGAAAGGTGTGAAAGCGTAGAGAACCAGAGCCGCAACTGCCTCCCAAAGACAAGCGCTATCGAAGTCTATATCGAAGCGGTTCGACAATTCATAGAGGACGACAGGCGCATAACGCTCTGGAATATTACCGAGGAACTTAGCATTAGTTACGGGGTGCTCAGTACATCGTGACACTGGAATTGGGATTCCGCAAGGTGTCTGCAAGATAGCTTCCGCAGCTGCTGTCAGATGAACAGAAACTACATCGACTAGAGGTTTGTCAGCGTCTGCTGAATCGATTCTGGCAAGAGGGCGAGGCGTTTTCGAATCGAATCGTAACGTGCGACAAAACCTGGTTGCATCACTACACTCCCGAGTGAAAGCAGGCGAGTATGGAGTGGTGAAAGAGCGAAGAAAGGACTCCGGTGAAAGCGAAGAAGAAGGTTTTCAGCGGGAAAGTTTTGGCAACTCTTTTTTAATCGGCTTGGCGTTGTTCACATGGCTTTTCTACATGATCGACGCATAATTAATGTGGAATATTACTGCGAGACTCTGAATGTCACAAAACTGTCCTTGCGACGAAAAAGAAAGGCGAAATCTGTCAAAAGTGAAATTCTTCTTCATGATAATGCCAGGCCTCATTCAGCAAACGTCACGAAGTATTAGAGCATTCTCCATACAGGCCAGACTTGTCGCCTTGTAATTTTTATCTCTTTGGACCCTTGAAAGAAGCACTTTGAGGTCGGCTTTCAGCAATAAGTGAGCAGTAGAGGAGTTTGTACTCCAATAGCTACGTACGCAAGCGAAAAGTTTCTACAACAAAGGAATTGAAAAACTTCCAATCCGCTGGGAAAAATGCGTTGCTAGGGCGGGAGATTATGTGTAAAATAGTGTTTTTGTAAATAACATAGATTAAAGCTCTAACTTGAAAAAAAATCAGTCTTATTTAAATTCGATATACTCTTGTATTAAACCAGCGATATCATTGCAATATACCCGAGGACCTTCTTGTAAAAAATACTGCATAAACTCACATTAACATCTTCTATAGCAAGAAAATTTTGTACCTGGAGCAAGTAAGTTCTTCTCCAGAAGTCTAGATCCCAGAATTTCAGCAGCATAGTTTAGAACACTCAAGTCTCCCTCTAAATCGTTCAGTTCGGGCCAATGCGAATTGTTGCAGCATTAAAATATTTTCCGGTTGATAACATTGCTGTTCACTAACCTTTGGAGTTTCTGCTTCAGTGAAAGATATGGTTTGCAATGTCTCTGGTTGAGATTTTACAGGCAAATCAGATCCATGCTGATCGGGATATTTAAATGTCTTCTTTATTTTTTTAATCGTAATCTTTCACATTCACAAAACTAACATTCGGCATGATTTACTGGCTTGTGTCACCCCATAGGAATAGCAAATGGCAAGTACGCAATTTGTCTTTGACTCCATTTTCTATCTTATATGTCTTAGTAATACTTTGTTCGTAATTTGTGAAAAATCTATACGTGATGAAAACAAACGGAATTTAATAATCAATAAAAATGTATAAAATACCGCCACATGCTTCTATTTAAACCCCAAGATTGCAGTGTATCTTGGTGTGTAATTAACTATGCTAAATAGAACATATAAAATTCGCCGAAATAAACTTAATTAAAATTTATTACTTTGGAATTAAATATACCAGAAATGAAGCGAATCGAATTTTAGAGATATCTATAACTTCACATGTAAGAAGTACGAATTATATAAAATACATATTATTCTGCTTTATGTAATTACATGAAATCTGTAATAGCTTCTTAAAAATATCTTCAACACAATTTTAATAATAAATATTGTTAAGCGAAATAAAAGAGAACAAACTTACAGCTCCTTACATTTCGTTCTTCTTATCTCCCTTTCCTTCATTTTATCTGCGTTTCTTTTTCCCTCATCTTTCGCTATTTTCAGAGTCCGCATTTCTACGGCCCACACAATTTTTCAGTTACAGACTCTCATTTTCAGCGGAGAAAATTTCCAGAATGGGTAATGAAAACCGAAACATAACAATATGTTTGCGGCATCAAACACATATTCCTCGGTTTTTCCTTTCCCCTTACTACGTAATAAGGCCCTTTCAGTGAGCCCAGATAGGTCGTACGGATCGTGTCTCGATCGGCAACGAGCGGGGCTTAGGCCGCGCCGAAATAGACCATGCCGGGACTCTGAATTGATCAATTCAATAACCGCAATGTGCTACTAAGTTTCAGCCTCCGTTGTTATGTTTATAAGCCCGACTGTTGGCGTTTGTTATACGACGGAATATGACATTTGGAATTATATTAAGGTCCCAAAAGTGAGGCGGTATATTTATTCACGTGAGAAATTTCGACAGTTGACAAGAACTATTGCATGCTTTTGATATTCTTGAAATTTATATTCCAACCCTAATGTAATAACTCGCCACATCTTCTTTCGGATTACTTCCGAATATGTTTATTTTTAAAATGCACTCTTAGAAGTGTGTTAAATATTTAGTTCACGAAATCAGGGTTATAAAATAACAACGCGTGTACTAGGATAATAATATAAATAGCATTTCTTCCACAAAGTACGAGGGCAGGTTGATTAATTCGCGTGATTATACAGAAACATGGGAATAATCTAAATAAACAAACTTTATTCTTCTACATAATTTTCTCTTAATTCGATACATTTGGTCTATCTGTGTTCAAGGTTCTTTATTCCGTCTCGAAAGTGATTTTCTATTAACCCTGCCAAATAATCGTCTACTGTCTAAATTAGCTCGTCACTTGTGCAGAATCTTTGGCTTCCAAGAAAATCTTTTAATTTAGGGAATAGATGAAAATCAGTTGATGCTAAGTCTGGCGAATATACCGGGTGCGCTCCTAATTCGCACTTTAATTATTCAATTTCTTTTGCAGTAACCGTAGTGGAAGGCCCTTCTGAAGATATTCTTTTTGCCTCCAAAAATGCCAATGCCATTGCCTTTCCTGTTGATAAAACTGTTTTGACCTTGCTCGGAGTTGATTCTCTACGTTGGTCCACATCTTCGGCTATTATTTAGATTCCAGTGTTTAATAATGAACCCATGCTTCGTCGCAAGTAACAAATCGATTCAAAAAATCTGTTGCATTAGGTTCAAAAATTTCTAAATTATTCATCGATATTTGACAGCGAACATGTCTTTGTTCCGTCCTCAGTAAGTGCGACATCCATCTTGCCGAAAGGTTTCTCATATCAAGTTCTTCGTGCAAAATATAAAGCACTCGTTCATTTAAAATAAATGTCCACTGCTTCTGCTATTTCTAACGCTTTCAATCGTCGGTAACTTAGCAACAAATCATGGATTTTATACACCATTTCTAGATTTGTAGCCGTTTTTCGGCCGCCCGCTGTGTGGATCATCTTCTAAGCTGCTTCTGCCACGCTTAAAGTAATTTTCCCATTTTCTGACATGAAAGACAACCCTCTCGCATGTCATCATGGATTTTGGTAAGGAACTTGCGCTTCTTTAAAAGATACTTAGTCACAGCACGATTTTCAAAATTATCCGTTTACACTAAAAATTATCTACGAGACACGCTTTGTCACAAATTTATCAAACACTAACAGTAAACTGCCAAGGCATCGGTTGTCAAAATGTGATTTGTATTTTTTTTATTTCACGGCCTACTCTAGATGATCGCACGAATTGTAAGGCAATATAAACTTAAATAAAAAACTTAATTGTGCTTTTCAATTCAAAAATTTAGAGAGATATGCCAATATGCGAATGCTAACATTGGACTGGAGATTACTGGATCTTCAACAATAATATTTACTTTTCGGATACCGTTAAATTATATGGTGACCACGTGCTAAATATCTTATTAAATTTTATAGTGCAATAGTATCTATTTTCGCAAATCATTTCCTACAGTGTTGGCCAGGAGTTTAGCATGCACCTACTCAGTTTGCTTCCAGTGTTACTATACTTCACGCCGGTATAGTTTTGAATAAAATGATAAAAACCGTTTAATTTTTGACTGCTATATATTTTGGATATTTTTGATGCTGTAATTACTGTACCTAGTGGTCATCTTTTTTCTTGAGTAGTTAGTATAAATTGATATGCTTAAAGATACAGGATTCAATGTTAAAGTTGTGAGACTTAAGTGTTTTGAACAATAAATACAATATTTTCATTATGTTTCTCTCTTTATTTCCCATAAACTTACAAAATTAGAACTAATAGACATTTTTGGTTTAAACTAATTTTTCCTTTCTTCCTTTCTTAGTTTCCCAGTTGTCAATAATGTTTTGATAAAAGTCCTTGTGCTCCACCTGCACCCGCCTGACTAGGAATTTTAGATGTTAAATTTTTGTTTCAAGAATTGGAATTTTGTCGCCAATATAATGTAAGTGACAATTTTTTTTGTCATCATTGTCAAATTTCGGGTTTTATTCTTCCTGGCTAGTTCGAAGTGGTAATTCACATAGCTATTTATGTTTTCCGAAGCCAGTATATATGCATACAGCTTCTGCTGATGTATAATCGAAAAGCTCTCTTTTCGGTTCTGACGTGCCCTTGCGATTCTTTCGAATTGAATTTTTTTTGTAATAGCATGGCCACCCATCTTATCCAGTTTATAATGTCGGTAGTGAAAATTTCTTTAACGTAAAATTGTTATTTCTGCTGAATTTTATTGTTATTATCGCGATAAAGTCATTAATGGCGTAGATTCTATTAATTTTTTTAACGATCCTTTTATTACGCCATCACAATGCAATAAGAAATACCCACGCGCTGAATAAAACGGCTATACCTCATTAAATGGACCCGTATCAACTAGAACCAAACACATTCTCATCATTGCATGGCCCTTGTTTTGCCCAGGGCAATTATCAGAAAATAGTCTTAACTCTTTTACATCAGGATGGACACATAGTGTATGAAGGTGCACACTTCATTAGGTCGCATTAGGTTGCAGTGCCTTTGTGGTAAATATAAAAATATGCTTTTCGTGTTTTTAAATTGTTAATGCAAAAGACACTAACACTTAGGTGACTTACATAAAAAAGGTCTTGGACAAGAACCTGGTAATTACAAATTCTGCATAAAATCATAGGCAATGTCACTTTTTTCTTGAGTTTCTTCAGTAGTATCTTGCAAAGGAATATCGAATTTTTTCACTTTTCTTTTATGAAAAATGAGTTCAGCAACTGCTGCGTTTTTTGCTGCTTCACCTAATAAAGGATTCTTTATTTTTAGAGACAAATATTCACACTGACACAAGTATCAAGAAATAATCTTATGT
The DNA here is from genome assembly GCA_935421215.2 of Melolontha melolontha. Lineage (NCBI taxonomy): Eukaryota > Metazoa > Arthropoda > Insecta > Coleoptera > Scarabaeidae > Melolontha > Melolontha melolontha. The sequence continues at coordinate 72,498,578 of OW285240.1, forward strand.
AGTCGCCATCCGTTGCTGTCGATTCGGGATACTTTTCCTTGTACATAGCACACATTATTTTTAAGTTAAATTTTGAATTTAAATAGTAATAGTCTTAACCAAGATAGTGCATTTGCTGTACAGGAAAAGAGGCGATATGTTCTCAAATATGCGATATGATCTCAAGTCATGATATTATCTATTTTTGGCGCAGCATTTGATTTCGAAGTTTTTCTTCCTATGTCTCGGGGGGCTAGAAACATTTAGAAATGCCGTTTGGCATACTTTTATTCTTATATTTTCCTTGAAAACTTAGTGAATAAATGAGCTTTGCCTCAGATTTCCATCTTCATTATAGGTAAATATCCTGTTGATATTTAGTTTCAAATTTGCAATATTTGTTAAAACCTGTTCATTTGAATTTATCATCAATTTCTCCTTCTGTACATGATTCTTGTACTTTACTGCTTTCATTTTCGCCTTCAGTACAGCATTATGCGGATATCTGTCATCACTTTTTATTCCCGTTTCTCAGATGGCGATTCTTCTTCTGCTTCGATATCACTTTCATTGTCACCCTCGCTGTGTCCACTTAACACATTCCCTGGACTTTTGTTCTCCATATAATACTGTTATAATCTTGTTAACAACCTATCTTATTTTTAAAAATGCAAAAAAAACTACACCTGTCAGTGAATCTAACAAAAACGACTCTTGTCATATTGTGTAGGCAGTGCTGATATCTATGCTAATAATTGTAAGAGGAACTACGTCCATGGACTTGGCTCCTTTTTACACTAAACTTATTTCAAGTGATTATGTAAACACTATAGGTGGTATCCGGATTTAATTTCTTTTAGCACCTAACGATGGGGGTGCTCGAATTAATATGTGAACATAAGAATCTCAAAATCAACAAAATGTGCCCTTTTAGAAATAAGCGATTCAACTCTACAAATTTGTAAATTAATGGCAGTTATTGAAAGAAGAATATCGGTCAGGTATTTTTACGGACGGTTATGTTCGTAGGTGTGGAATGGAAGGGAATGCGTCGTCGAATATAAAAACGGGAAAAAGCTTAAATCTGTGCGAGCATTGTGGATAAGTTAAGCAAACAAAGCTTGTTTGCAAAGCAAATGAGCGAATTTAAGCAAGGTATGATCGCCTTAGCGGATTATCGTTCCGTCTCGTTTACAGTTTTGGCACTGCACACTGCAGCCACAACGTGCAGTGCAACATGTAACCCGACGTGGATGGCTAGAAATAGACAGCGCAACTTTGAGAGCGCGCAACCTACTTTCAACGCGTTTCTAGTGGTTACTACTAGCGGTTCGCGAGCACTGTAGCAACATGGGGTGTTCCTTTAGTTATGATTATTATTATTATCATCTACACGTAACAAGCGGAGCTTATATGTTAATATATGAATTAACCATTAGCAGGAATCCAGGAAGACGGTGGAGAACCAAACTATTTTGGCTTTTTCGTGCCTAAAAATGATAAGAGACTAATAATTTTATTTTAAAAATCTCTCCCGCCGTACCCATGCGTTGGCCGATATCACGTGCGCGCAATACGTACCCACTTACCAATTATTCATATGCTCGTTCAAACTGCAACCAAGAATCCCTTTGTGTACGCACGAAAAACCGACAACCGACGGATCAGATGCTCGCAATATCTGCAACGCGAGCTATAAAATGCAACGAACGTCCACACACGTTGCAATATTTGTTGCTTTACACGTTGCGGCTGCAGTGTGTACAAGGCTTTATGTGGAACTGACAAGCATGAACTAAGAAGGAATGCAATGCAGCGAACCATATCGTGTCCTTCAGCAAGTTCGTTTACTTTTGGACTTTTACATGTACGACATGTTCAAGCGCTCTGACGTAAAGTAGAACACCGTATGAAAGAGCTTGATATTGCTGAAGAATCAATATTATTGTCGCAAATAGGCGAGCGAAAACTTAATAATAGACAGACGAAGAATTACCGAGTAAAGAAACCGTGCACATTATATATAAGTACAATGGATAACGAGTCACCAATATATAGCAGCCTATATTGAGAAACCCGCAAGTATGTTGTAAGCACGACGACGTTCTTGCAAATATGGCAGGCACATCTTGTGCCTTATTTACTATTGCATATCGAAGTTTTTCTGGCCTGATCGTTCATCAGATATGAATTCCATCACCGGTATAATCGATCGTGGATCGTACTAAGACTGAAAGCTCTGACAACAAATAGAACAATAATTGTTATTTATCTCCGGCACAGTATCTAGAGCCTGATTGACTATTTGCCGCATCGTAAAGCTGCGGTAGATATTACAGCATATATGTAATACGATCGACTCAGGTCAAGCAGTTCTAACGAATAGAGCAGGAATTGTCAGTTATCCCCCAATGCAACAGACAGGACCTGATGAGTCTTTGATTCGACGAATATGTACAATAGCTACTTCCTCTTCGCTCTAAACGACCAAGTGATTTACTGATCATATTGGATATTTCCTTTACATTCATTAAATACCATTTATTTATACACTGGGTTCCTACTGATGGTGCTGAAATACAGTACGTATGCTGAACTTGGAGTTAAATGTAATATAAGGGGTGGGCAACCCAACTCAGCAATATTGCGAAGCCATATTTTGTTTAACAAGTGCCTGAATCGTTTCTGGATAATATCACCAAAGCCGCCGATCACACGATTGTTAAACTTAGTGCACAAAACATCGATTGTTAGACGACTTATGCAGTACGTAGCACCATCATGCTGAAATCAAAGCTCGTCTACATCCACTTCTTCAATGTGCTGCCAAAAAAATTGCTCCGTATGTCTCTGTAGCGCTCTGCGTTAACGTAAAGTTGTTGCCGTCTTCATTTTCGAAGAAGAATGAGGCTATAATGCCACCACTCCAAAAACCACACTAAACAGTCACACGCTCAGGATGCATTCACTTCTCTACGACTATGAGTGGGTTTTCCAAGCCCGAAATACGGCAATTTTGCTTATCGAAGTAGCCGCCGAGATTAAATGCGCCTCATCCGAAAAAATCATTTTTTGAGCTAAATCATTTTCCAACTGCTCCAAAGCCCATATAAAGAAGAAAAGATAAAAAGAAACCAGCAGAAGGCCCACCCCTTACTTTAAACAATCAAACACGAGCATTAACAAATTGTTAAGTAAAGTTAGTATTAAATATTTAGTACATATTGCTATGGATTTTTAATTAAAAATATTTTTTATTTGAATAATTTAAAAATGTACAATTATGTTGGATTGTAGTGTATATTCAAAATGTATTTAAATGTGCGAATATAAAAACTGGTTTTATCCGAGGCCAATGTGCTGTAGAGGCCTAGATAAATACAAGGAGACGAAGATTAGATCTAAAGCGAGAAAGTTGTGTATTTTTGAAATATATATAATATATATATAGTTAATTTAGTTCGGGTTGTTTTTGAAAGTGTTCATTTGTTGTTGTTATTTTATATTTAATTCTCGATATTTCTTTGAGATTGTTATTTTCGTAATTTTGATATAGAATTTGATTAAACAACTTTTTCTCGTAAAAGTGTCTCCACAAAATTTTATGTAAGTAGATATTTTTTTATGATATCATAAAACATAAATTAAAATTATAAGAATATTTCTATTGTATCCAAGCTTGTAATTAAGAGTTTTAATAATTAGAAATATATATACTAAAGCTTACTATTAACATTTCTTTGTTAATATTATAATTGAAAAGTTTGTTCGAGTGGATTAAAAGGTTTTTTTGTACGTGTCGATTGAACACGTGTTAATTTTGTACGTGTATCAGAATTTGATTATACAGTGTGGTTCTCTGGGGAAGAAATTAATAGTAAACTTGATTATTTTTAAATAAGTTTATTCGGAGTCATTAAGAGGAAGTTTTCCATTCGTTTAGCTGTCAATTAAACAATCAATGTTTTTACCTCATGTATTTTTGTATAATACAGTATCTTTACATTTGGTAAAAATAGATTTTTTTTTCTTTTTTTATTTTTGTATTAAATATTCAGTTTAAATTTTATCCTGTGTTTGATTTTTGTATTCTGGCCATTATTGCTAATTAATTAAAAATTAGTAACTCATAAAATATAAGTAAATAAATTGTGTGTGAGCTTTTCACTGGCGCCTAGTATATTTTAGTTTTAACACGACTTTCCTGAGAGGAACCCGAGAAGTTAGAAGTCTCACAATTGAAAATTCACCGGCTGAGAAACCTAGTTGGGAAAACTAGTTGTGGATGGTGGCGCACTAAATCTACAAACCACCATTCACAGCAGTATGTATACCTCCAGACTATTTCATAAACTGGACGTACATTTCCTTCTCTGTATCTCCTGTATGTTCTAATATCAAAGATTACTATTTCCATAACTTTTCTTTTATGAAAAATGAGTTCAGCAACTGCTGCGTTTTTTGCTGCTTCACCTAATAAAGGATTCTTTATTTTTAGAGACAAATATTCACACTGACACAAGTATCAAGAAATAATCTTATGTAGTCGCCATCCGTTGCTGTCGATTCGGGATACTTTTCCTTGTACATAGCACACATTATTTTTAAGTTAAATTTTGAATTTAAATAGTAATAGTCTTAACCAAGATATTGCATTTGCTGTACAGGAAAAGAGGCGATATGTTCTCAAATATGCGATATGATCTCAAGTCATGATATTATCTATTTTTGGCGCAGCATTTGATTTCGAAGTTTTTCTTCCTATGTCTCGGGGGGCTAGAAACATTTAGAAATGCCGTTTGGCATACTTTTATTCTTATATTTTCCTTGAAAACTTAGTGAATAAATGAGCTTTGCCTCAGATTTCCATCTTCATTATAGGTAAATATCCTGTTGATATTTAGTTTCAAATTTGCAATATTTGTTAAAACCTGTTCATTTGAATTTATCATCAATTTCTCCTTCTGTACATGATTCTTGTACTTTACTGCTTTCATTTTCGCCTTCAGTACAGCATTATGCGGATATCTGTCATCACTTTTTATTCCCGTTTCTCAGATGGCGATTCTTCTTCTGCTTCGATATCACTTTCATTGTCACCCTCGCTGTGTCCACTTAACACATTCCCTGGACTTTTGTTCTCCATATAATACTGTTATAATCTTGTTAACAACCTATCTTATTTTTAAAAATGCAAAAAAAACTACACCTGTCAGTGAATCTAACAAAAACGACTCTTGTCATATTGTGTAGGCAGTGCTGATATCTATGCTAATAATTGTAAGAGGAACTACGTCCATGGACTTGGCTCCTTTTTACACTAAACTTATTTCAAGTGATTATGTAAACACTATAGGTGGTATCCGGATTTAATTTCTTTTAGCACCTAACGATGGGGGTGCTCGAATTAATATGTGAACATAAGAATCTCAAAATCAACAAAATGTGCCCTTTTAGAAATAAGCGATTCAACTCTACAAATTTGTAAATTAATGGCAGTTATTGAAAGAAGAATATCGGTCAGGTATTTTTACGGACGGTTATGTTCGTAGGTGTGGAATGGAAGGGAATGCGTCGTCGAATATAAAAACGGGAAAAAGCTTAAATCTGTGCGAGCATTGTGGATAAGTTAAGCAAACAAAGCTTGTTTGCAAAGCAAATGAGCGAATTTAAGCAAGGTATGATCGCCTTAGCGGATTATCGTTCCGTCTCGTTTACAGTTTTGGCACTGCACACTGCAGCCACAACGTGCAGTGCAACATGTAACCCGACGTGGATGGCTAGAAATAGACAGCGCAACTTTGAGAGCGCGCAACCTACTTTCAACGCGTTTCTAGTGGTTACTACTAGCGGTTCGCGAGCACTGTAGCAACATGGGGTGTTCCTTTAGTTATGATTATTATTATTATCATCTACACGTAACAAGCGGAGCTTATATGTTAATATATGAATTAACCATTAGCAGGAATCCAGGAAGACGGTGGAGAACCAAACTATTTTGGCTTTTTCGTGCCTAAAAATGATAAGAGACTAATAATTTTATTTTAAAAATCTCTCCCGCCGTACCCATGCGTTGGCCGATATCACGTGCGCGCAATACGTACCCACTTACCAATTATTCATATGCTCGTTCAAACTGCAACCAAGAATCCCTTTGTGTACGCACGAAAAACCGACAACCGACGGATCAGATGCTCGCAATATCTGCAACGCGAGCTATAAAATGCAACGAACGTCCACACACGTTGCAATATTTGTTGCTTTACACGTTGCGGCTGCAGTGTGTACAAGGCTTTATGTGGAACTGACAAGCATGAACTAAGAAGGAATGCAATGCAGCGAACCATATCGTGTCCTTCAGCAAGTTCGTTTACTTTTGGACTTTTACATGTACGACATGTTCAAGCGCTCTGACGTAAAGTAGAACACCGTATGAAAGAGCTTGATATTGCTGAAGAATCAATATTATTGTCGCAAATAGGCGAGCGAAAACTTAATAATAGACAGACGAAGAATTACCGAGTAAAGAAACCGTGCACATTATATATAAGTACAATGGATAACGAGTCACCAATATATAGCAGCCTATATTGAGAAACCCGCAAGTATGTTGTAAGCACGACGACGTTCTTGCAAATATGGCAGGCACATCTTGTGCCTTATTTACTATTGCATATCGAAGTTTTTCTGGCCTGATCGTTCATCAGATATGAATTCCATCACCGGTATAATCGATCGTGGATCGTACTAAGACTGAAAGCTCTGACAACAAATAGAACAATAATTGTTATTTATCTCCGGCACAGTATCTAGAGCCTGATTGACTATTTGCCGCATCGTAAAGCTGCGGTAGATATTACAGCATATATGTAATACGATCGACTCAGGTCAAGCAGTTCTAACGAATAGAGCAGGAATTGTCAGTTATCCCCCAATGCAACAGACAGGACCTGATGAGTCTTTGATTCGACGAATATGTACAATAGCTACTTCCTCTTCGCTCTAAACGACCAAGTGATTTACTGATCATATTGGATATTTCCTTTACATTCATTAAATACCATTTATTTATACACTGGGTTCCTACTGATGGTGCTGAAATACAGTACGTATGCTGAACTTGGAGTTAAATGTAATATAAGGGGTGGGCAACCCAACTCAGCAATATTGCGAAGCCATATTTTGTTTAACAAGTGCCTGAATCGTTTCTGGATAATATCACCAAAGCCGCCGATCACACGATTGTTAAACTTAGTGCACAAAACATCGATTGTTAGACGACTTATGCAGTACGTAGCACCATCATGCTGAAATCAAAGCTCGTCTACATCCACTTCTTCAATGTGCTGCCAAAAAAATTGCTCCGTATGTCTCTGTAGCGCTCTGCGTTAACGTAAAGTTGTTGCCGTCTTCATTTTCGAAGAAGAATGAGGCTATAATGCCACCACTCCAAAAACCACACTAAACAGTCACACGCTCAGGATGCATTCACTTCTCTACGACTATGAGTGGGTTTTCCAAGCCCGAAATACGGCAATTTTGCTTATCGAAGTAGCCGCCGAGATTAAATGCGCCTCATCCGAAAAAATCATTTTTTGAGCTAAATCATTTTCCAACTGCTCCAAAGCCCATATAAAGAAGAAAAGATAAAAAGAAACCAGCAGAAGGCCCACCCCTTACTTTAAACAATCAAACACGAGCATTAACAAATTGTTAAGTAAAGTTAGTATTAAATATTTAGTACATATTGCTATGGATTTTTAATTAAAAATATTTTTTATTTGAATAATTTAAAAATGTACAATTATGTTGGATTGTAGTGTATATTCAAAATGTATTTAAATGTGCGAATATAAAAACTGGTTTTATCCGAGGCCAATGTGCTGTAGAGGCCTAGATAAATACAAGGAGACGAAGATTAGATCTAAAGCGAGAAAGTTGTGTATTTTTGAAATATATATAATATATATATAGTTAATTTAGTTCGGGTTGTTTTTGAAAGTGTTCATTTGTTGTTGTTATTTTATATTTAATTCTCGATATTTCTTTGAGATTGTTATTTTCGTAATTTTGATATAGAATTTGATTAAACAACTTTTTCTCGTAAAAGTGTCTCCACAAAATTTTATGTAAGTAGATATTTTTTTATGATATCATAAAACATAAATTAAAATTATAAGAATATTTCTATTGTATCCAAGCTTGTAATTAAGAGTTTTAATAATTAGAAATATATATACTAAAGCTTACTATTAACATTTCTTTGTTAATATTATAATTGAAAAGTTTGTTCGAGTGGATTAAAAGGTTTTTTTGTACGTGTCGATTGAACACGTGTTAATTTTGTACGTGTATCAGAATTTGATTATACAGTGTGGTTCTCTGGGGAAGAAATTAATAGTAAACTTGATTATTTTTAAATAAGTTTATTCGGAGTCATTAAGAGGAAGTTTTCCATTCGTTTAGCTGTCAATTAAACAATCAATGTTTTTACCTCATGTATTTTTGTATAATACAGTATCTTTACATTTGGTAAAAATAGATTTTTTTTTCTTTTTTTATTTTTGTATTAAATATTCAGTTTAAATTTTATCCTGTGTTTGATTTTTGTATTCTGGCCATTATTGCTAATTAATTAAAAATTAGTAACTCATAAAATATAAGTAAATAAATTGTGTGTGAGCTTTTCACTGGCGCCTAGTATATTTTAGTTTTAACACGACTTTCCTGAGAGGAACCCGAGAAGTTAGAAGTCTCACAATTGAAAATTCACCGGCTGAGAAACCTAGTTGGGAAAACTAGTTGTGGATGGTGGCGCACTAAATCTACAAACCACCATTCACAGCAGTATGTATACCTCCAGACTATTTCATAAACTGGACGTACATTTCCTTCTCTGTATCTCCTGTATGTTCTAATATCAAAGATTACTATTTCCATAAAGAGTAGAATATAACATTTTGTAGCAAAAGTTTAAATTATGTAAAAAAATTAAATCGTATGTGTGAAAGTAAAATTGTGTACTTACTGCAAGTGATAAATAACCCATAATAATCAACGTGGTTTTGATTGCCGCCTTCTTCGCTGCTCCTCACCGAGAAGAATAAACTCAAGCTAATACTTTTTATCAAAATAGTTTGGGACCTGTGACGTACTTTAATCGTAAAGTAATCAAATGAGTATATATGGATATACTCATCTACAATTTCGGGTCTTTGATTTTCAGTTGTCTTTTCGTCCACATATTACTGGCATTTGTTCATCTGCGTCAAGGTCTATATTTTCTAATACTATTTTGTTTTCTAGTCCTTTGTTCGAACTAAGCCAAAGTATGCGTTCGTGGTTTGGTATTCTCGATATAATTATCAAAAGCTTTTACTTGATCGTGTACAAAAGCGATTTTTGAAGTTTCTACCTTATAAGCTAGATGTCGTTTACTCACATCATGGCATTTATTACGAGAATTTACTGAATAGGCATGACTTCACTTCGCTAAATCAAAAAAGAGATGATTTTGTTGCATGTCCCTGTTGAAACTCATTAACCATGATATACGAGTATATATACTCTTCGTTGCTTCAGCAAATATATTTGCTGGTACCGAAGTATTAGTGTTAGTCGTCGGATACGTCTACGTACCTACAACTCGTGTGAATATCTTTTACAGGACTTCATTATCACGCAATCAGTTTTATTCTGAACCGTTCTGGAAAAAATTGTTTCCTTATTTATTTCTGTTTATCTTTTTTTTTAGTCTTTGGTAGTTTTTATGTTTCTAGTTTCAATTTATTTGTTTGTAATTTAACGATTTTTTTATTGCATACATTTCCCGGTGCATTCATTTGTTTTTAATTTTTCGGTTTAAACAGTTAATTTATTGTTTTTCTTGAATTAATTTTTGTGAGCCTGTGTTGTATTAATTATTATATTTTTTCTACTGTTCTTTTCCCCTGTAATTGTATTAAATTAATCTGTTCGGTGAATAAATATTATTATCACTGTTATTATTAAGTACGTGGTTGACATACGTATTGCTTACCAAAATGAAGATAGTTTTGGTAATAAGTTTTAATAAACATCTTACAAAATTCCGAACAACAATGATGAAAAGCTTGAATTAATACGCAATGAATCAAGCAGGAGTTTTGATAACTTTTTTTAGCGTCCAAATTTATTTACATTTGTACAAAGATAATACAATAAGTAAGTTGTGTATTTGAAATATTTGACATATAGGAAACTGTCCATTGATAATATACTGTATAGTATAATTAGAAAAGAAAATTAATTTATGGTGCTTCATGAAGATTCAAATTAAAATCTCGTAAGCACGTCAGTAGGATTGAACCGCTTGATTCTACGCCTTCTGATTGGTAGAGTCATTAGAGTATTTGCCAGAGAATTGAAATAATTACTTAGTCTTCTTGCGTAAATTTCGGAAAAAGTTTTGATTTTGTTCATCACTGTTTTTATTTTCAAGTCGTGGGCTACGATGCTATTTAGGACCTGCCAAGGAGCCTTGGTAATCATACGGAGGTACTTTGGACTGAAATTTTCCTAGTATCTCAATGTTAGAGATGAAAGCAGTCCTCCAGGGGGCATTCCATAACTCCAAACGGCGTTAAATTGTACTATATATACAAGAACTTTGTTTTCTAGAGACAGGTTGGATACTTGACCAATTAACCAGAATAATCCTCTAAGCTTAAGGCCCAGCTGCTTCCTCTTTCAGAATATATGCTTTGTCGATGTCAGTCTCCGCTCAAGGTACATTCTTAGTTATTTGGAGTCTTCCTTTTGTGGTAGAGCATAGTTATTTAGATACACTGCAGGATAATAACCTTTTCTGATAGTAAATGTTACTTGAACAGATTTATTTTTGTTAACTCTGAATTGTCATTTCGTTAACCAGTCTTCAATTTTTCAGACTTCTCTGCAATAATTGCGAAGCAATAACAGGATCAACATGTGAGGCAAGGATGGCTATGTGATATGCATATGTAACATTAGTGCCGTTACGAGTCGTTGGCAAGTCGGCAGTATATAGTTAGTACAGAACGGGTCCAAGTATGCTACCTTGTTGAATTTCAGATTTGATAGTTTAAATACCAGTAATAATTTCGAAACTTCTTGGTAATACTGTTTGTTTACCGTTTGGCTTTGTCGAGCTTATTGACGATGAACAACACCTTGCTGGTCGAAGTCGCCTTGATGTTTTTTAGAATCTTTCTAGGGCCGTGGCTCGTTGTGAGTCTTCCACTGAGAAGATTGGGCCTTCGTCTCAGAATCATCACCACGAACGCATGACCTATCCCCAGTAATAACCCTTTTGAACATTTCCGGATTGTCACTAATTGTTTTCAAATTGTCCTGAGCAACTTTCACTTGATAATTTATTTGGTTTTCTGTCAGTAGTATAGGCGCTAAGTTTCCGAACTAGCAAATGACGGTTATGCAGGTATGACTGAGAAATACGGAAGTAGTTATAAACAAGGAGTGTTCTGATTTTGTAAAGAAGTATGGCTGACTTTTTTTGATGCACGATGTATTTGCTCTATAGCTGCATGTTGTGGTTTAAAGTCAAAGTGGTGTTTATGGATAATCTGGTGAGATTGCAATTGTCGCAATAAAGGTTTCTCAAATAATTTTTAATGAATAAGTAGTAGGCTGATGGGTCTGTAAGACTTGTCGTTGTCTGTAGATTTAGTGATAACTAGAATGTCAGTAATATTTCTGATGAACAATGAATCTTGTTTGTTAATTTAAAAGTACACTTAAAAACTGTCTTTCTTTATTATGAATAATTTATAATGTAAATATTTAATTGGTAAATATGTGTCGCAGAAGTGCACTTATCAAATTGCAATTATAAAACACATTACAAAACGACAATCGTGTTACAGTCAAGTTAATTACGAATTTAAAACTTCAATTTTGTTGTAAATTCAAAATTGAAACTAAAGGAAAACAATAACGTTGAGGCGTTGACAGTATATGCTTATGTAAGTATGTAAAACAGAGGTGGTGAAAAAGGAAAATAGCAAGAAGCAAATATAAAATTGTAAATAAATTAAAATACAGAATGAACAATTATTTTTATTATAAATCTAAACTTAAAAAAAAAATTGGATGGAGGTTATTTGACTAATCCAACTAACACCCTTTGACCTTTCACCTTTTCACCCAAGAAAACAACTAGTTTTCAAAATGAAGAGGAAAAAGGAGAAGATAAATAGACAATCTTGCTCATTGACATGAAGACATAGTGACTGGGAGAATTAACTTACATATAAAACAGCTTGACATTGAGAATCGATAACTTCAAGCCTAGATTTGTCTAACCTGGATTCTGGCACTTACAACGCCCAAAATGACCTGGGTGACATTCAGTGGATTCAGTAATAACCATGACAGACGCCAACACTGGAAAGATAAATGGGTTGATAATCTCATTTATCCCATCTGTTTCAATCTGTCTGTTTTAAAATTAAACCACATCCATGGATTTACTAATTGTTAAGACGCGCATAGACTTCGTCATTTTAGTGATGAAATCTGTCGGGAGAGTATTCGACTGTGTGCTGTAATTTACTACCTTGGTGTACTACCAGATGATATGATCGTGCCAGTGATCGGTTGACAAAGGTACATCGTTATGTCGAAGTCAAACCTTCTCGTGCGCATCGCATTCACGATGACCGAACCCAGCGAACAAAGAATATGCATGAAATTTTACCAAAAACTTGGTTATTAGTGTTCGGAAACCATCAGTAAGATTCGTCAAGTAAATAGCAATGAATGAATGATTCACAAAGCAAAGAATAGTTTAGTGGATTTAAAAATAGGTGTAGATCAGTTGAAAGCGACCCCCGTTCTGGCAGACCCGCAAGGGTAAGAAATCCTGAAAATGTGCAATGAGTTCGAGGTATAGTAAATCAAAATCGTCCTTTGAAAGTGCGACATCTAGAGGAAGACCTAGGAATTACAAAAACCATAGTTCTGGAAATTTTGAGTCAAAATTTTGCGGCTGCAAAATTTATTCCACGGCTGCTGACAGTAAACCAAAAGAATTATCGAGTGGAAGCTTCCCTGGACAATTTGGAAGCAATTAGGGACAATCCGGAAATATTCAAAAGTGTCATCACATGGGTTACTGGTGCTGATTCTGAGATAAAAGCCCAATTTTCGCAGTGAAAGACGCACGACGAGCCACGACGAAAAAAGAAAGAGTCAGAAAAACATCAGGGTGATGCTCACTATTTCCTGCAACCAGCAAAGTGTTGTTCATCGTAAATACGCTCGAAAAGGCTGAACGGTAAACAAAAAGTATTATTAAGAAGTTTTAAACGATTACGTGACGCATTAAGAAAATTACCGCCAGATTTATAGAAGAGTGGCGACTGAGCCTCTCACCACAACTACACATCTTCTCATTCATCGCAACTTATCCGGTAATTTCTTGTGAAACACGGCATTGTTCAGTTTGGCCATGACTTCTGACTGTTCCCCAAATTCAAATATCCTCTTAAAAAAGGTAGATTAGAGGTTGGAGTTGATAAAAAGGAATGCGACAAAGCAGCTGTAACCTATTCCAAAACCTGGATGCAAGGATAGCTGGATGGAAGTTGTGGTTTCCCAAGGCGAGTACTTTGAAGGAGACATCTTCATTTATCAAATTTAACTTCTTTTGTTGCTTAAAAAATCTATTGCTTGATAGGTAGAGTTTATATTTTGTCTTGTACAATATGTTTTTCTATATTTGACCTACAAAACTATAGACATGTTTAAGGCAAACAATAAAAAATTATATCAAATCGAACGGGTTTTAAGTGCAAAACGTAGAATGAAACTAGACTATGTTTTTGTTGTAAGAAGGAAATTGACAAATATTTAAAGGAGTTGAAATATCTACTTTAATACATGTAAACGTGGTGGAAAAGCTATGCAGAATAACAAACGAAAATAGTCTTCGGTAGCGAAGGTCTGTCTCTTGCATGAAGATGTGTGGAGAAAAATTATGAAAACCAATAACGTAACCTTTATATCAAAACATAATTAGGAAAAAATAAATACTTAGATATACTCTTTAAAATATGTTGAAATAAAATCTCTCATATACTTTACTTTTTATGTATTTATAATTCATTTTCTTCTCGTTCTTCTAAAATAATTTTCGTGAAATACGCAAAACTAAATTTCGTAAGTTCCTTTTAGTTAAAACATCTCACTTAAGTTACTTGAAATCATTTAACGAAATGTCAACGATAACAACTATTGCCACGTCAGAATTGCAATCAAGCTGAGCGTAACATGCACAGATTTATAGTACAAAACTAAAGAAGCATCCTAGCGGAGAAATGAAAATCCGAAAATATTGCTCCCATCATCATCGTATCTTAAGCGCGTTCTAGAGAGTCAGTTTTGTTCTACCACTTTTTCGAGAAAGAATTCGATTTTTATTTGCGCACGATTTCTCGTGAAAAACATTTATTGCTCCTATCGACTGGTACGTGATCGAGTTAGAGAAATTTTTGATTTAGTACCCTATACAGCGTCTCCCATTTCTCTCGCTCGGCTGCGAAATGCTTTATACATGAGAGAAAAAGTCTGGTCCGCGTTGCTGGCTGCCGATCGATTGCTGGCAGCGAAACGAGCTGGGTTCACCGGAGAAGTGGTTCGAAGAAGTGAAACGATAAAGAGATTGGAGGTGGCAGTCGAGTAAAAAACTGAAATATATTCAACTTCAAAGAGGTATTGGAATATCATTTAGGTAATATGAAATGTGGTAATTGAAGTAAACATAAAGAAAAAGTACGTAGTTATAATTTTCCTTTAATTTACTTGCAAGAACTTATCTTTAAAAATGTTCTTATAATAAATTAGTATTACTATTTGCAATTACAATATTACGCCATACTTCAGAAACCTTATGTAAATAAACTTTCTATATTTTAAGCCAGGAAATATATATGTGGTATTATCTTTCCAATAACAATATATAAAACAGTTTGATATACATGTATATATCGTGTGTTTTAGTAAATGTGACGACATTTTATGAGTATTATAGTAGAACTAAATTAATATATTGGAGTTCCAAAGTGAACAATTAAAATTTACCTCTAATAGAAATAGAAATAAACTTATTCAACTTATATTTTTTTAGGAAACACAATTAAGACTAGTAGCAGTACATTAGGTAGATCATATTTTTTAAATTTTTTAATTAGAAACAGAAATATGTATGTAGAGCTGTAGTTAGGGGCTAGGGATTTATGCCATATTTTTTTAAATGCTGATGGTATTATCATCAAATAATACATAGGTACCAATAAACAATAATTTTTGAAAAAATAGAAAATAAACTATCCCATTATCTTTTCAATTTTCTTCTCTTCGATTTTCTTTCATATTTCGTTTCGTACAACCAACCAATAATGAAAAGGTATAACTGCTTAAATTTATTCTGTTAAATCAGTAAATTAATTCTATTGAAATTATGTATAAATAAGCTATATCTACTTGGTTAACCATATTAAGTGAATTTGTTTTTGATTGCTTTCTTATGTTAGTTCCTGTTAATTTTCTTATTTGAAAAAAGAAGGAAAGAAAGGGGTATATTCTGTAAACTGCATAAATGTATAATGCCTACATAATTCTACGTAGCTCCGTTTTTCGTTATTTTATTCATCTTTTAAGTTATATACGAAAAGTCTGAGGATGTCAACTTAGTTGTCGAAATACGTATTTCGGATACGAGTATTAATTGTGGTAAGGGATTTTATATCTTTTTTAAGTTCATATACGAAAAGGTCTAACAATAAAATTCCATAATAGACTTCCAATTCTCTTGTATAAGGGTTCGGATCGAATCATATCCATTCATAAGAATAATAAACACATGCATATGTTGTGCCTCAATATTTAATTAGTCTGATCAGATCAATCATCAGTTCATAGATACTTTAACTTCCTAGCTCGTAACAGAGGTTTTATATGTTTTTCTGTTAATTACCACTTGTATCCGACGATCTAATCCTTGAGAGGTGTATTCAGTTTCTTCGTCGAAATAGATACTTTATGGTGTTTTAAAAATTCATTGGAAATCTGACACTATGCTACATCTGATTCCTACTTAAAAGATAAACGTTTTAGATCTATTGAGGACATCAAGACAGCTATAATAAAGCAATTAAAGACACCCGCAAAAGGCCACTTCCAGAACTGTTTGAAAAAATGTCAAGAACGATAGGACATTATTATTTGTGGACAAGTGGACAAGTGGACATTTAAGGGGTGGTTCAGAATTTTGAGGAAGACATAAGTATTTGTTACTTCAATAAATGTTTACTATAGAGTCCGTTTCCATTACAATGGGACCACTTTCAAATATGTAATTCTGTAAATGGTAATTACTAATTTGTAACGGTGTAATTCTTTTGTTAAGTTCTTACCTTATGCAATGTATTATATAAATGTATTTGTGCAGAAAGGAAGGACATTAAGAAAACGAAAGAATTTGTGCATATTTAGAAATGGGACAATATTCTCTGCAGATATGCCAACCAAATGTGACTTCAAATGCGCATGGCATGCTATAATAGCATCCTAAGAAACTGGAAATATGGCTTAATTTTTTGGATGAGCCACATTACTTACTTAAAAAGGAGTAGTTCAACCCATATTCATGTACAATGTCACATTACTTACCTATGAAGGGCGATGTTATCTAGGCAAATATCTCGACAAGAGAAAGCATATTTTGTCTAAGACAATCCAACTAGAAATCTTTTATAGAAAGATGTATTGGTATATAAATAAAAAAGTCTAAACTAATCATATAAAGCAGACTACTAATACAAAAGTGTATATTAATTCTACGGGAACTAAATCTGTTGTACCACCAGCGATTCAAATCCATTCAAAATTCAACGTTTGCATGCGAATTTATAATACTCCATGGTGTGTAGCAAACCGTGTTGGTCATCGGGATCTACAAGCACCATTTGTTAAGAATGCAATTTCGACTCAAAGTCAGTTTTATGTAAACTGATTTGAAAACCAGTCAAAATCAGTTAGTAATCATCTCCTTCCTACAAGAAATAGAAAATTTATCTAAGACTCAATCAATGGGACCTCCTTATGCTAGAAAATACCTGAACTCAATAAATTTATCAAATTACTTTAGATTATACAACTATAAAAATTTAGAACAAATGTATTCAAAAATCCATTATCATAATCCAGAATTAGTATATTTTGGGTACACCAGTTGGTATTGCTCGTTCTATGTTAGTTATGTTATTATAATAATATTCATGATTGTATTGTATTAAATGGACAGCAATAACTAGAAAATATTAAAAACCCGCCTTTATTAATAGCCGTGCATTCTACGATGAAAATTGAAAAAGTTTAGAGCGCGACGATCACTAAATTATAAAAAAAACGCTACCTAAAATAGCTGTATTTCTAATAAAGACATTTCTCTCGTTTTAAAGCAAAAGGAAATACAAAAACTACGGAAAACATTCCAAATATGTACGTCTATGCGAAGCCGTATTGAAATGCCAACGCTCACTAGAATTTACAGAGCGATTCAAAAAAATATTCCAAAATTTGGATCGACGGTACAAAGACTATTCAGTTGAAGATAAGCAAAAACTAAAATTAACTTTTTGTAATATTGTTAAAATAATGATGTCATTCAGTTTCTAAGTTTTCTTACTTTTTACAGGTTTCAAAAAGGTATAAGAACTTCAGTACCACAATTAATACTCGTATCCTAAATACGTATTTCGACAACTAAGTTGTCATCGTCAGTAGGAAAAATTAATAATCACAGTGTTGAACATGGGGCACAGTAAAGCTAGAATAACGAAATACTTTACAAGGCGTTCACGCGTACATGTTAGCTTTACCCCATGTTCATCACCGTGATTATTAATTTCATCTATCGAACATGACAACTTGACGAAATAGGTATTTAGGATGACTATTAATTTTGGTAAGGGGTTTTTATACCTTTTCTAAGTTTTTACTTAACCACAGTCTCCAAAGATAGACTTTTCTGGGTTGTATTTAGAGATCTGTTCAAAATTAACAGGGGGATATAAAGGCTTCAGCTTATTAGAAGACATCCTTCTAAACGTTTTAAAGATGAGTCTTCATTAAAAGCAATAATGTACCCACAATGTGTAATGATTTGATCTTGTTTTTCAGCGAATAGACCTGGACAACACTTCTTTGTAGAAGTTAGAACGGATTAGCTATTTTGGAAGAGAAACTTTTTTTGCATCACAATGCTTTTTGCTATAGAGCTAAATTCATAAAGGATTACGAAGCTGTTAAAAATCTGTATTGGTTTAGTCTGGAAGTTCTACAGATCTCAGTTCAATAGAAAACGCATGGATCACTTTAAGAATTCTTGTATCATCAAAGAAGATTACAAAGCAAAAACAGGTTTAATCAATTATTCCAAGGAAATTTGGCGGCAAGACTCTGGAATAAAATGGACAAATTAACCGTCGTAGTTGCTGTCCTTAGTGCCAAGGATGGTGTTTTAACAATAATAATAATATTGAATTACAACATGTTGCACATCTAATTACAGGAGATGTAGCTTATAAGTAAATATTTACGATAATTACGATGAACTATGTAAATAGAATATAACATCGCTAAGTACAAAACGCAGCTATTGAATAGCACTATTCATTCGGTTAATCGCACATCTGTTTCTTGTCGTTGAATTGTGACGCAATTACTTCGATATAACAGTTAAATTCCTTTCTTCATGGGCGTAGATAGCGTGAGGAGTTTTTAGAAATTATATTATTTGTTAGTTTATATTTCGTAAGATAAATAAATAACGGTGAGTTTGCTTATTTCTTTCATTGTTTTAACTGTTAATTACATAGGTACTTCGTAATTTTTCTAATACATTCTGTTTAATATCGTTTCATCGAATCTACTTCCTACTCCCAACTATTTCGACGTAAGTGTCCGGTGAATTTCGTTAAGTTTCAATAACTTACGCATACATTTTTAATTTTCATTTATTTAGATCTAGAACATTGTTTAAGATTTTTTTTCAGATATGATATGGAACAACGTCGAGAACGGCATCGTGAAACAATGGCAAGTTGGATTAAGGGTCAAACTGATTGCATGTCCATTGCCAGTGATTTCGAAATTTATTGCAAAGTCTGTAAAATATCGCTAAATAATTCCAAGAAATCGCACGTCAAACGTCACACAACACAGAAATTAGATCCGTTGGAATTTGACAATTTTAACGAAGAACTCTGTGAAACTTTAATGGCGGCAAATATTCCATTAAATAAACTCAACAATCAGACCTTCAAAACATTTCTCCAGAAATACACTGGCCGAAATGTTTCCCATGAATCCACACGAAACCAGTAGAACGCATAAGAATCCAACTTTCAAATCAATACCTATGGATAAGTGTCGACGAAACTGTCGATATATTAGGCCGCTGTGTGGTAAATGTTGTAGCTGGTGTACTACATCCAACTACTCCATATAACGCATATGTAATAGCAACAAAAATAAATACAGTAGCTAAAACCATTTACGAGAACATGCCCCAAATGCTTCATTCGGACGACAGATACAAAGAAAAAATACTTTTATTGGTCAGTGGCAGTGCTACATATATGTTAAAAACAGGCAGACTATTGAAGGCAACATATCCTAATATGCTGCATATTACTTGTGCAGCACATGCTCTCCACAGATTCTGTGAATATATTGGAGACACCTCTTCGGAAGTTGATAGACTTGTATTCGCTCCTAAAAAAGTTTTCAGAAAAGCACCATTGAGAGTAGCTCTTTACAGGGAAAAACTTCCATCTTTCTCACTGCTTCCCTCTCCAGTAATAACTTGATAGGGAACAATAGTCGAAAGCTACTAGTTTTTATGCAGAGAATTTCGATAGTTTAAAAAAAATTCGTTAGATGTTTAAATGGCGATGCTCGAAGTATTTCTCAGTGCAAGGAACTAATACATGTTCCAAAATTTAAAAAATCTAATTCTCTTATAATCACAAAACTAATCACTTATTCTCAAAATCAAAATCTCGAATTAAATGATGGATTAACCAAATTATATGTCGCTGTTCATATTTTGAAAAATATTCCAAGTGACTTCGGATGTGGCCCTCGGCAAAATTTAGATGCAATTAAGAAAAAAATCCAGATTCAATAACATTGCGGCAATTGTGTATATGGGCACAATGCCTCAAAATCTAACTGCTAAATACGCTGAAATAAAAGAATATTTCCAATATGTACCTATAACTAGTTGCGATATAGAAAAACTATCTATCTCCAAGGATATATTTCATTGAAAGAAAACAAATCTTACAGAAAGAATAATGTATTTCGCATTTTATAGATCACCATTCATTTGTTTTTCAAATATATAAATAAAATTGAAAACCCTTTAAAAATACAAATTTTCAAAAATACGTCCGTGTACGATGAGTCGTCGGCCCCTGTGTCCGATCTCTATTTATAAGTAAATTGATTATATTGAAATAAACTTAAATAACTTAATTAAACGATATTGAAATAATATTATACTCTAGACACATTAATATGGTCTGTTATCAAATATTAGTTAGGATGTACTTGATTTGATTGTACGTATTACATTTAAACCTTCTTAACTATTCACTAGCGTTTACTTTTCATTGTGGTATTGTTCGATAAATTCAAAATATAATAGGCGGTACAAGGAACTATATATGTGCAAATTGGCATCCATAATATTCATTTCAAATACAAACTCTTGAAATTAGTCTGATCAGTGAACTTTATAACCTTAGGCATTACATAAAACTGTGCAAATCTTTAAGAACATTCAAATCACCTTACTTACAAAGAGTATAATTAAATTGCTATTGGCTGATGGAAAGGGAATTTAAAAAATGCTATGGATATTATTTTTGCACGCCCACTAGAATTACGGAAGTAAAATACATTAAATTCAAATACAAAAATATTTCTATCTAACTTTATGATTATATACGCTGGAATAGAAAATTGCTGTACTGATTTCTGAATTTTTACAAGATGACATTATGTAGTGTATTTATACATATGCATTTAGTACCGTATGAAACATTGCGATATTGATATTTACCAATACGTTATGATATTTAATAGTACTATATTGTATTACTACTATACTATATTGTATTTCTTACTACAATTGTGCAATATGATTAAGTAATTCAAATGTTAATTGTTATTTACATTAAGGCTCGTTTATGTTTTGTCGAGCAATCTTACTTAAAATATTTACAATGCAAACAGTTCGACTGTTTGTGTACACACATATACACAATACCTTAGTATACATTTCAGATATTATACAACACATACACACGTACATATATGAAACGGGCGTTTGAAACAGGTTCTCCCATGCAAGAAATAAAATGCAGCGCGCTCAGCAAGGTTTATAAAAGTGTCCGCAAGCCGTACACTGCACGACCGTCCCGAGTACAATATCACAGTGATTACTAAGGCTCGTGCTAAAGGTACTAAACTGCAATTCCCTCTGACCCATGCTTCGGCAAACAAAATTAAGCTTGACCACGATATTAAAAGCCGAATACTGTATAAGAAATTTTATATTCATTAAAAAATATGAAAATTCTCGTCCATAAAATTACAAGAAAACGTAACTCCTATTCTTAGAACCTGCACCAAAATGATTATTTTATACTCTGGCAATTTAACTGTTATTTTTAATTATACCTTTATGTTCAGTTAAAACTCGGGACCTCCTTAGACGCACGTTGTTATCTTACTGTTCGATTTCTTCTATTAAATCTTAGATCCACCACAAGATTTTCATTTAATTTAAATACACGTACCGCATATAGCTTTTAGCCAGTATTTTCACTAGAAATATAGCTCTTTCAACCAAAAGCAAAGATATTTGTTTGTTTTCTTTTTCCGATGGATAGTCTAAATAAAAATAAAAAGGCTTTAGTTGTGTAAATCATGTAATTCATATACGAAAAGTGTTCCATCTCATTATTTGCACCTCTCTTACGTAACGAAAGTACTTAGATAGAATCCTTGAGGTAACAGATAGCGCCTGAACTACTGCTTCCTCTTCC
This sequence comes from Melolontha melolontha, assembly GCA_935421215.2. NCBI lineage: Eukaryota > Metazoa > Arthropoda > Insecta > Coleoptera > Scarabaeidae > Melolontha > Melolontha melolontha. The sequence continues at coordinate 72,520,717 of OW285240.1, forward strand.
TCTTTAAAGTATGTTCTTTAACTTTGTTCTTCAATTAGACCTTGGAGCTTTAAGAGAAGTTGTTCCTCATATATTACCGCTTCAGGAATATATGAGGAAACCCTGGTATTGGCATAATACGCGGATAGTGTTTCCTTTTCTGTTTGATATACATATAGTTTCATCTATCTAGCCAATATTCCTCATGTGCCTGTTGTGTTTGCAATACTTTAGAGTTCCTGTCCTTATTCGGTAGGTTTGTTGCAAATTTGAACAATTGTTCCCAAAAGAATTGTATTTATTGCCTGTCTTCTGATGAGATCTTCCAGCTAATCTAAGTTTTGTTTTCAATCCAATTTTTCATTATTGTTTTGATATTGATCTATACAATAGCGGAGAAAGGCTCAAATCTTAGAGGAGATATCTATGAAGCTTCTCGAGTCAGTTAGTCAGAGGTTTTACTCAGAGTTACTATTGAAAATTTTTATTTTTAAAGAGTTTTTAATTTGATTTATATAATTGGAAAACAAACGGGTTGTGACCTATAAAATACGAAGTACATTTTCATTTGTTTATTTTGTAGTTCAAGTTAAGTAAAGCAGTATTTACTATTAACTAGCAATGCTTTCTCAAGGTTCTCTTCTGTAAAATTTGTTCTCTATGAATGAAATACATCCTTGAAGATAGAAAACGTCGTTTCTACATCGCAACTGGTTATATGTGCATACTGGAAATATTCTTTTATTTCATCGTATTTAGCAGTTAGACTTTGAGGCATTGTCCCCATCCGGAATTGCCGCAAATCTGAATTTCTATTGAACACTGCGTCTAACTTTTGCCGAAGGCAACATCCGAAGTCACTTGGAATATTTTTCAAATTATTAATAGCCACATCTAATGTGGTTAATCCATCATTTAATTTGAGATTTTAATTTTCAAAGTAAGTGATTAATTTTGGCAAATTTCCGAAGTATATTTTTCAAATTATTAATAGCCACATCTAATGTGGTTAATCATCATCATTTAATTTGAGATTTTGAGTTTCAAATTAAGTGATTAGTTTTGGCAAATTTCCAAAGTATTCCTGAAAAAAGTACAACTGATTTTTTAAGTTTTGTTCTTTCCATTCAGAAATACTTCGAACATCGCCATTTAAACATGTAACGAAATTTTTTAAACTATCGAAATTCTCTGCATAAAACTTGTAGCTTCCAACCATGTTCCCCATCTAGTTATTACTGGAGAGAGAGGCAGTGACAAAGATGGAAGTTTTTCCCTGTAAAGAGCTCCTCAGTGGTGCTTTTTTAAACTTTTTTAAAAGCGGATACAAGACTATCAACTTCCGGAAATGTGTCTCTGATATATTCACAGATTCTGTGGGGAATATGCAGCATATTATGATATGTTTCATTTAATAGTCTGCTTGTTTTTAACATATATGCCGCACTACTGACAAATAAAAGTGTTTTTTCTTTGTACCTGTCGTCCGAATGAAGCATTTGGAGAATATTCTCGTAAAAGGGTGTAACTACTGCTGTATTTATAACTTTTGTTGCTATTACATATGCGTTATATGATATATATATATATATATATATATATATATATATATATATTGGATGTAGTACACCAGCTACAACATTTGCCACACAACGTCTTAATATACCGACAGTTTTGTCGGCACTTATCCATAGGTACTGATTTGAAAAATGGTTTCTAATGCGTTCTACTGATTTCGTGTAGCGCTTAGAAACATAATATTTGCGTAAGGTGGATTCATTATTGATGCCTTTGTCATATCCTTGACAAAGGCATCATTGCCGAAACATGTAGGATTATTTTAAATATATACACTTTGAAGTAATAACCAGACCTTTAATCGCCGACTAATTAAGTTTACCTTATCATACCAAGGTCACGAAAATACTATATTTATATATATATAAAGATAATTATTTCGTGATCTTTGTATGTTATGGTAAATTCAATTTGTTGGCGATTTAAGGTCTGGTTTTACTTCAAAATGTATATATTTAAAACAATCCTACATGTTTCGGCAAATGATGCCTTGAAAAAGGGCTTAAATCACCAACAAATTGAATTTACCATATATATATATATATATATATATATATATAATAACGTCGTGACCTTGGTATGATATGGTAAACCTAATCAGTAGGCGATTAAAGGTCTGTATATTACTTCAAAATATATGTATTTAAAAAACTCTACATGTTTCGGCTGTATACGCCTTTATCAAGATAATACAAAATATGAATGACAGGATATAAATGTCAAGTAATTAAGTTGCTATGGTTTAAATTATTCAAAGATACATTCTAGTAATAATAATAAATAATGCCTTAGTATTCCAAAAAATAGATAACAAGGTGTGAAAATATGTGTTGTTCGCTGCTAGCAATTTGTGTCTCCTTCTGGGTATGAACTTGTGTGTTGGTTGCTGCTGGCAGCTTGCGTCTCTCTATGGGTGTGTGGTTTTGTGTGAGAGCGTAAGTGTAGGGTTTTGTATGTCGGTGCGTTCGTGCGTGTGTTTAGTGATCGGTCGCATGAATTTAGAGAGGTCGGAAAACCAGCCGTTGCGTAGGGCCGCCAACCCTTTCCCGACAACTTCTTTACAATTCCGTGCAGTACTTCGACGGTCTGACCCCCGCACCAACGAGGCAAGGCGCAGACAGGCGAAGCGCACCCTGTACGGGGTTGCTCATCGCAACTAAGGGAACACTCTTAGTGGCTACCTCGGTAGACGATGGTCACACTTATGCCATCTTAACGTTTTCCGTCGACAACTTTGTATCTTAAGTCGCTCCACGAGCGCATACGTAATAATAACTCATGTCTTGCTTTTCCCTGCCTATCCCTGTTTTCTGTTTTTTGCTGATGTGGTCCTCTACTGGGTTGCAGCCTAGCATATGCGCTACAAAACTCTAGGGGGGTCTGCCCGTTGGGCAGTCAGGTGCCATTCCGCCTTTCCAGCAAGAGTGAGGAACCATGCTACGCGGCGCTATCTCGTCGCCGCGCAATGCACACACCACTAGGACCGGTCCTGGGCGACAACCTGGCTAGGCTGCCGTTAACAGCACACACACGTTCGACGTGTGTGCTATGCCCCCGCTTCGGCGGAAAACGTTAAGATGGCATAAGTGTGACCATCGTCGACCGAGGTAGCCACTAAGAGTGTTCCCTTAGTTGCGATGAGCAACCCCGTACAGGGTGCGCTTCGCCTGTCTGCGCCTTGCCTCGTTGGGGCGGGGGTCAGACCGTCGAAGTACTGCACGGAATTGTAAAGAAGTTGTCGGGAAAGGGTTGGCGGCCCTACGCAACGGCTGGTTTTCCGACCTCTCTAAATTCATGCGACCGATCACTAAACACACCCACGACGCACCGACATACAAAACCCTACACTTACGCTCTCACACAAAACCACACACCCATAGAGAGACGCAAGCTGCCAGCAGCAACCAACACACAAGTTCATACCCAGAAGGAGACACAAATTGCTAGCAGCGAACAACACATATTTTCACACCTTGTTATCTATTTTTTGGAATACTAAGGCATGATTTATTATTATTACTAGAATGTATCTTTGAATAATTTAAACCATAGCAACTTAATTACTTGACATTTATATCCTGTCATTCATATTTTGTATTCTCTTGATAAAGGCGTATACAGCCGAAACATGTAGAGTTTTTTAAATACATATATTTTGAAGTAATATACAGACCTTTAATCGCCTACTGATTAGGTTTACTATATATATATATATATATATATATATATATATATATATATAATTTAAACGAAATTATCGACCGTAATATATTAAATAAAATAAATTAAAAGCGGGCAAGGGGTCTATCAATTAAAAAACAATGGATTAATGAAAATATTAAGAGATCGTCTTATACCAAGGGCGAAATGGACGCACTTCTTCCTATAAAAATGAGCTAGCCAGTAAATTTCTTTCCAAATGTGAGAATCGAAAGCAACGACAGATTTAAAAATAGAAATACCATAGCAAAAATAAAAATTACTAGTATCTTCTTATAGACTAAAAGCAGCTAAAAGAAGACATATTTAAAGCTAAACGAATTGATGAAAAATGTAAAGAGTATTTCCAAAAATTCAAGTAAATTTCGAGCAGCAAATTATAGGAAATAGTATAACCAAGGTAAGCCAATTCGTTTAAATAATAAATAATAATTTTGAATGGTGAAATACATAGATTCTTTAGTTGAAAAGAACCATCACAAGAGCGCTACTGGAGCAGTATCCAATTAGGCAGAGAACCTTTAAAATGTTGTCATAAATCTTATGTTCGGGTTCGATTAATAAAACACACGGTATTTAAAATAACTATATTAATAAAGGATAAATAATACTAAATAATAACTAACAATAAATAACAGTATTTATATTCATTTATACACACACTTATGTTTACGATATTAAGTTCACGACGATTACTGTTTCAATGAATCATCCTTTGCTTGAGTGTTTGTATATTCATCGAGCCATTGTAGAATAATCTGGGTCTTTGTATTCCCGAAAGTTCTATCTCGTTCGCAGTCGGCTACATCATTGCTTAGATCACCGGCTGACGTAGCGTCGCATAACGTACATCGCAATATGTTTAAATGTCTTGAAGAAAATTGTAAAATTATGAAAGAACTGTGAGGCATGAAAATATACGAAAATTTTGAGGCGTTACTACAGGGAAGGCTTAATGATGATATTTTCTTAAGCATAATTACAATCGTAAAAGTATCAAAGATAATACCGCGTATTGATAGATAATACATACTGCATGTTTTTTGAATAGAAATTTCTGCGAATACTCTCAATACTCAAGACTGTTACCAGTTGTAATAAAAATAATAAAATAGAATAAAAATGTTTCTTAACTAATTCATTTTCCTTCTCAACTTATTTTACTAACAATTTAACACATATGTATATAATAATACATAGGCACGGACTGCATTATACATACATACATAAATTCTTTCAATGGAGACTGTGGTTAAAAAAAATTTTCTTCTTAAGATATAATGAAGGCTGAATTTTTTCAATATCTTCTAATATAGATCTTCCCTTTTCTGTTAATAGTGAAACATGAAGCATATTTGACCAGATTTTACAAATATTATAATTATGAAATCATTACTGTAATTAACAAAAACACATAATTTCATCGTAAAGGCGATATTTTAAGTTTCACTACTTAATGCCTACGTTCCATTAAACGAGAAGCTGTAAGAATACAAAAAGTACTTTCTACGTGTGCGGCAGAATACAGAATCCGATTAATGGTATCGATCGGGCTCGCTAATTAAAGGACCGGAATGACCACCCCCTACGCAGAAAGGCTCAATATCAATAAATAATTGAATTATTTAGTGACGTGAACAACGAACCATCGACTATCGAATCATTCTGAACCTATAGGCGCATGTATGAGGGGGAACTTGCGTTTAACTTATTATGTACGTTAAATTTTAATTGTAAATGGATGGAGAAGCGAACTTTCTACGTGGTGGAGAAAAATGTGAGTAACTCATACATATGTATTTGCATAAAAAAGTATCAGTTTTCACTGCTGCTGCAACTTTTATTTCAAGATTTTAAATTTATTTATAACTACAGTAATATTGTATTAAATAACGTAACAAATAAAGATTATTATTAACAGGAACAATATATTACTAAAAATATTGACAAAAAGAATTTATTAAGCGCGGATGTTAAATGAATTTAATTTTAGTCTAATTAATCGAATTTAATTTTTAATCATATAATTTAGTAACAAATTTTAATAATTTTATTAGTAAACATTACTTCGAATTGGTGGGGACTGGGCTTGATATCTGAAACAGACAGAAACAAGAAAAATTCCTAACCGCAATATAAATCAATAAACTATCTATACGATTCCGACAACTATGGTGCCATCTTCAGTAGAACATTCTGAAAAAGATAAAAACGTGGCGTCTTTGGCTAGATACAACCAAATCCAAAGATCTAAGATATGCTCTTTACCAAACCGGCGGTAGGATAGCACTAAATTCTTAATATTAAAATAAACCCGTATACATATCCTACCTAAAACATAGCATAAAAGCTAAATGACCATGAAGCGCGAAAAACATGAAGGGTAGCAATAATTATTCAAGCCACAATAAAAAATGACAGGAGCGGCATCTTGTAGTTCGTTTTTGAACTAGCGGTTATTGCGCCATTCATAGCTCTACTGTCATATATCAAGTGACAGAAATTATAGTGTTTATATTCAGTATTATATTCTCGGTGAAAGAAATTAGTCGATACACGCTTGATCAACGTTGGGAAATATTGAAAACTTATTTTCAAAGTAGTGAGTCAGTTGCTGAAACTTGCCGAAAATTGCGTACACAATTCGATAAAAATGAAGTGCCAACTGTGAACGGTACAAGGAAATTTATGAAGAAAATTCGTTGACCTGGCGCGTTAATAGACAATATACATATTCCGCACGCCGCCCAGCTTGTTTAATGGAAAATATTGCTATTGTAGAGGAAGTGTGCGTTAACATACGAGTACCTGCCCCCTAAACTTGCTGCCTGCTGGAATTTTTAGTTCGAAGAAAACATGCACAAATATGCAGTATTACATAAAATATTAATCAAGTAGTAGAAATATGCAAAATATGCTTTTCTAATTGCCTTATTTTATTCAAAAAACACTAAATAAACCAAGAAAACTCATAATTTTGTTGACATACTTTTTTAACAACATATATTAATTTTGCATATAATCTGGGCTTTACTAATAACTAGGACCGGACACGGGAGGCCCATGACTCATCGCTCATGGCCGCACTATTGAAAATTTGTATTTTTAAAGAGTTGTGATCTATGAAATACGAAATACATTCTTTGTGTTCATTTCGTAGTTAAGTTTATTAAAGGAGTATTAATATTAACTAGCAATATTTTCTCAAAGTTATCTTCTGTAAAATTTGTTCTCTTGTACATCGAAAACGTCCTTTCTACATCGCAACTGGTTATAGGTGCATACTAGAAATATTCTTTTATTTCAGCGTATTTAGCAGTTAGATATTGAGGCATTGTCCCCATACACAATTGCCGAAATGTTGTTAAATCTGGGTGTATAGAAAAAACTGCGTCTAATTTCCGAGGCCACATCCGAAGCCACTTGGAATATTTTTCAAATTATTAATAGCCACATGCAATGTGGTTCAATCATCATTATTTAATTTGAGATTTTGAGTTTCAAAATATGTGATTAGTTTTGGCAAATTCTCAAAATCTTCCTGAAGAAAGTACACCTAATTTTTTTAATTTGGAACTTGTATTAGTTCCTTGCGCTTAGAAATACTTCTAGCACCGTCATTTAAGCATGTAACGAAATTTTGTAAACTATCGAAATTCTCTACACAAAAACTAGTAGCTTGCAACCATGTTCCCCATATAGTTATTACTGAAGAGGAAGGCAGTAAAGGCCTGTAAAGAGCTACCCTCAATGGTGCCTTTCTGAAAACTTTTTTAAAGCGAATACAAGTCTATCAACTTCCGGAAAGGAGTCTGATATATTCACAGATTCTGTGGACAGCATGTGCTACACAAGTAATACGCAGCATGTTGGCATCTATTTCCTTGAATAGTCTGCCTGTTTTTAACATATAGGCAGCACTGTCAGTGACAAACAAAAGTATTTTTTCTTTGTAGCTCTCGTCCGAATAAAGCATTTGGTGTATATTCTCATAAATGGTTTTAGCTACTGTTTCCGCAATGTCTGTATTTATAACTTTTGTTGCTATTACATATGCGTTATATGGAATAGTTGGATGTAGTACACCAACTACAACATTTACCACACAGCGTCCTAATATATCCACAGTTTCATCGGCACTTATCCATATGTACTGATTTGAAAGATGGCTTCTCTGCTTTCGTGTAGCACTTAGAAACATAATACTTACGTAAGGTAGATTCATCAGGAACATTTCGCTCGGTATATTTTTGGAGAAATGTTTTGAAGGTGGGATTATTAAGTTTATTTAATGGCACATTGGCCGCCATTAAAGTTTCACCGAGTTATTCGTTAAAATTATCAGATTCCAACGGATCTAATATCTGTGTAAATTGTTTGTGAAGCTAAGTGACGTTAAGTGTTCAATGTTCTAGATCTAAATAAAGAAAATTAAAAATGTATGCGTAAATTACAGAAACTTAACAGAATTCACTGGACACTTACTTCAAAATAATTGGGAGTGGTCGAATCGATTAAACGATATTAAACAGTATCTATTACAAAAATTACGAAGTATAGCAAGCGCCAATTACGTTGGCGCGGGGAGGGGGTGCGCAGAAGCTGTTTTTAAAAACGTCCACCCCCACTACTCAAGTAATTGTCAGAATACATTTGTCATTGACGTTTGACGGAACATAATGTCTTTGCTAGTGATCATAAAGTGATAGAGATTAGAATTATCTGACATTTGATGTAAAACCAAATACCAATCTCCCCACTACTTTTAATCCTGCGCGAACTTACCCCTCCTCGCGCCAACTTAATTGGCGTTTGCTATACCTATGTAATTAACAGTTAAAACAATTTAAAAAAAAGTGATAAGTTGGGTTTAGCAAATTCATTCCTCTGAAGGCTTCCTGGAAGGAAATTTGAATAAATGCTATTCCATCAATAATGGAATTAACTAACTGTACTTTACACCGAACTGTGAATGATCTTAAATTTTTTAGGATATCTGTGTTTTATTTTAGAAACAAAATGCATCGCTGTTAATAAATAAAGAAAAACCTTGATAAACAGTCTATCATGTACTAATAATTGTGAAATGTGAAAATTGGCATTAATAACTGTGTTTAAATCTCATTCTCGAATGTTCTAGTAATTAGATTAATAATAATAATGGGATTAAATTCGATGGAATACATAGAGAAAGTGAAGGGTTCATAAAGCAGAAAAGTAAATGTAATATGCTTAATTTGTAATTACAATCTAGGGAATTATAATTTTATAGTTTATGTCTATATTGTAGCTTCCTAAAGCTATTTATGTTTTAATTATACCTCGCAGCTAGCGTATGGCATTAAATCAATATTATTCGATTTGAAATGTTTAAAGCGTTTACATACATACATAGTTAATTGCGATTACTAAGGTATAATTTAAATGTTATGGCCAATAAATTCAAAGAAAATAATTACTTGTTAATTAAGTAGAAACTAAGCAATGGCATACATAATTTGCCTTACAAAAACAAATTATCTGCAAGTAAACATTCCTAAGAAATACACTATAATTCGGCAGCTCATTTTGTTGCCAATATAAATCTATTATGACGGCAGTCCAATCGTAGGTATTTTCCTGATAAGAAATTTATTACTACGATATTCAGTCGTTTGAAAGCCATTAAATTTGAACGTAACTATCTAACGAATGCCTTTGAAATTAATACTGCAACACTAACTTATCCAAGCAGAAAGGCACGAAGAGATAGCAAACGTATCCTTTATGTTGATATTCTGGCCAAATTGAATTAATTTCTTTGAATCCTTTATATATTTCATATACGCTCCCATGTTCAATATTGTCTACTATTCAATTATGCTAGATTCGCCGAAGAGATGCTGTAACAACGTTGCATCGATGTCAAGCTCAAAAATCCCAACCCACAGCGCATAACGATAAATAAATTTAGTTACTTGACATTAGACAGTTATGAACAAATACATTGATGGACAAAATTAGGGCACCGTTTAATAAACTCCGAATTAATTCTTTCAATCTTAGTATACCTATCGAAATTAATTTAATTTATTGAAATAAGAATGCGACATATGAGTTAAAGTTGGTCCATATCTTTGTTTATCTTATATTTACATAAGTACAGCTGATAATTTAAGTTCATAGGCTTGCACAGAGAATTGATATAATTCCTAAACTTGCACTTATTACACGTTATTTATAGTTAAAATTGTTGCTTGTTTAGCAAACGATTTATATAATACAGGCAGTCGAACATTTGCTTCTTTTATTCTGATTTTTTCTTTTGTCGGTATCAATAGTATTTACGTTGAATATGTCAACAACCTTTGGAAATATAGTTAAATATAAGTAACTTGGGTGTATATCGTGGAAATTTTTGTAGTGGTGAATATTATAGTAATTCAAAATACCATCTCTGCTAAACGTAGATTCGTCGGCAAAGAGTATTACTAACGAGAGATCTGTTTGATGAACGTTTCGGTGTTAAACTACAGAAGGAGAGACGGGGAAAATCTAATTCCGATAAGTTGGATATGATAAGGATGAAGTAAATTAGCGTAGATTAAGACACATTTACTTCCCTTGTTAGGGTTCTTGTATTTAGCCGGGATTCGCTTCAACGTTATTTAAAATATCCTTTTCTGCTTGATGTAGTCTGCGTGATCTTTGAGGGCCACGACCATCGAAACGTCGAATTACTAATCCTATATCTCGAAGTCGATAGACGGTTCTTGCATTTGTCTTACTCGAAGGAAGATGTTGATTCGGAAACGTTCTGCAAATACAATTTTTTTGCCGCAAAACTGTCTTGATCTATTTCACCATTTAAATCACATCAGTATATTCAACATTCGTGTAGGATGCCATTATAAACATACCTAACCACAGCGACAACTATACACATATTAAAATGTAAGTCTCAGCGTTAGTTTTAGCGGTGGGTCCCCGTATTGCCGTCCGTAGCAAGGCTGGAGTCGAATAAATAAAAATGATTTTCTCGTTACTACATGAGCATTGTACAGCGATTTTTTGTATGAAGGCATTACTCACATATATCTATCACTACTTTTTTTCTTTGTAACTATACACAACTAGCATTGTATCTAAATAAAATATTTAATTTCGTTTTTAGTGTACTCTTATACATTACATAAAGTTAATGTCAAGAAACTAAGTTTTGTAAATGTAATTTACATGCAAAAAAATTGAAAACGAAATTATTACTGCTAATTGATAATACCCCAATTCATGATCATGGGCACCTTTCCTAGCATTAATTAAGTTATGTTGAAAAGTATTGTTATTACAAAAAGTCTTTTTGGAAAACAGGGATAGTGGTATAGGGACGATATTAACATTTCCAAAATGTATTGCTACTTACTTGGTGACTTGGTCATTAACTATATACCTAGATATAGTTAAATAATCCATTTTTTAATATACGAGTATATCAATCAATTTTTTCTTTAAAATAATTAAATAAGTCATGCAACTCACTTACGCTCTTAAGCTCTCGTTAAACTCACAAGGTTGATGGCTTAACTAAACACAGAAATGATCAAACCTAAACTGTATGCCAACTAAGTACTACGTGCAACTATCACTAAGCATACGCTAAGTGCCGCTAGACGTTAAGCCGTTACTAAACTCGAATTGTATAACGGATCCTAATTCAAAGTCACATGGTTTAGTAATATTTTGGCTCGATTTAGCGACAGTCCATTAAATTAAAGGTACTTTAGATTGGTATTAAATAATAAAGCTGAAATTATACTTAACATTGCCAATTCTTCAAACCCACCGGAATTACATTCCAGCGAATAATATTGGGCGATTATTAAACGTCAATTACAAAACACACAAGAGAATGAAACGAATTAAAGCAAAATTAAACAAATGTAAACATGCAGCGAGGAAATCTAAGACCAGACATTGCTACGCAGTCTCATAAGAAAAGTTAGGACTTCTTAAGGTTAATTCGTTTTAGAGTAGGTACATATTATTTTTTCGACTTGAAAGTTGCTTAATTATGTATTTTGAAAAGTAAAATAAGGTAAGATTTACTGTTTAATTACTCAATATTTTCACTTTTTGTTGAATACTTTTTTTTTGTCGTAGACAGTCTTTAGGACTCGTTAAATCCACTCTTAGATTTACTTATTAAAGTTCTTTATGAATTAAGATTGAGTAATTGACTGAACGTAGGGCAGAATCAAATTTGACAGGATGATCTAATAATATAATAAAAACTTGTACATTAATATTTGATTTGTGATTCCAATTTTCTTATGAATTACATACAATAAATAAGAATAATTTAAAATATAGTCAATTGATTCTTAGAAAGGAGGAGCGTTGGGAAGCACAGGGCTTAAAATAAACGCTTGTAATTGGTTAAAAGAGAGGCCTAATTTACGTAGACAGAATCAAGTTTATTTCGTTGTGTCAAACTTTCTTTTACTGGCAGTTATTAATATCAATACTATTGAACTGCGTGTTATATTAGTTGTCTATCGTGTATTTATTATTAACATTAATTAAAAATAGTTCACTATAGAGATTCATAAAGTAAAATTCTCATTTTCTGAAGATATTTTATCACTTTTTCTTCACATAATCACAAACGGATGAAACATCAGAAAGTACAATTAGGAGGCATGTGGATTCATTTTTCTTAAAAATTAATTACCAACTTGTACATAAATATGTGAGGTAATTAATATAATTTTAAAGTTATAATGTAAACCATATACCTACGAGTATTTTATTTCTAGGTTATTAGAGAGGATGCCAGTTTATCCTATAAAACAAACATCACTTTGAAAAATCCTAATGAAACTAAGATTCAAGTGCATGAAACAACATATTAATTGAACGAAATGATTTTATCTTTCGAAGAAGTCTTTATTTGACAAATATAAGAAAGTTTTGTATAGAAGGCAGAAAAATCTATTATTTAGATGAAACATGAATGAATGCAGGTTATACAAAAGCAAAAATATGGATAAATACAATGATAATGAATCCAACGCAAGGATTTGTTGAAGGTCTTTCTACTTGTTTGAGAGATCCATCTGGCAAAGGAAAGCAACTAATTGTGCTCCGCATTAGCGGTGGTGTTGGTTTTGTGAATAGTGGTTTGTTATTATTTAAATCCAAGAAATTACAAAAAGAATAATGGAGATGGGAAAAATAAGAAAAGGGCAACGAGGGAGGCCAATAATAAAATGGATAAATCGAATAGAGGAAATAGGAAGGAAGAAAGGGAAAACGATGGAAGGAATGAGAATGATGGCAAGAGATAGAAAGGAAACTCCAATAAGTTCGTCTGGGTGCTACAGTACGATATCGGACGGTAACTATTAATAAGTGATTTATCACCAGATTTGAAAACTGGAAAAAATGTGAGCAAATTACCTTTGATCGGGAAAACATCCTAATTTTATAGAGGGCTGGTAAATAATTGATAAAGGAAGAGATGTAGTACAACTGCACATTTTAAAGAAATATTCCGGAATACCATCCGGTCCAGGACTGAAACGACCTTTCAGAGAGGAAAGTTTAGAAAACATAATATCGCTGTCAATGATTACAGTAAATGGATTTGTGAAATGAGGCAGGTCAAGTTTAGAAAATTTAGTGGCCGTATCGTTATGGCTAACATATACTGTTCCAAAAAAAATCTGCAAACGTATCACAACACTTCTTCAAGTTTGTCAGATTCAATCCATTATAACTGAGAGGTTGGGGTAGACTTGATTTTTTCCTTCGCGAACCAACAAAGTTCCAGAAAGCGCGAACATCTCCGCTTTCGGTTCTTCTGTCGATTGCTGCGAGTAGAAAACAAACTTTTTATAGTCCTTGTCGATAGATTGCTTAACCAGTAATCTTATCTCCTTGTATTTGAGATAGTTGTTATTGTCCTGGCCTTTTCTAAATTTGTTATAGAATTAATTTTTTTTCTTTATTAATTTCTTTGTTGAAGACGGAACCCATTTAAGATATTTATCAGAATGTACTAGATATTTAGGGACAAATCTGTCGATAGCGAAGTGTAAAGTTTGATACAAATAGGAGAGACCGTATTCCAAATGCTCTGATAGTAAAATAGACCAATCGACAGAAGAACCGAAATCATTAATCTGGTCATAGGAAGCCTTCCTGAAATTGTATTTCCAAGAGCTATCCATAGTCATTTCCGCAATATAATCATATTTCAGAACGAAACTCAAACATGGGAGATGATTATCAGGGCTCACTGGACAATAAAAATATTGAAATATTGAAAAATATTAACAGGCGCGGAATTAAGTAATACTAAATCTAAGATCACACTATTAGCGTTTGTTACAGATTTACATTGACGCAAACCATTAAAAATTAAATTATCAATAAAAATAGCTCCACAATCAATGGAAGGCATTCCTATGGATTCATTCTTAATAAGTGACCATCTCAAATGTGGCAGGTTAAAATCCCCGGAGATACATAGAGCAGCATTAGGATGGCGACGGACTTGAAAGTCAACGCTGCCAATAAAGTCCAAATACCGAGCCGAATCCGACAGCGGCGGAATATAAACAGCTCCTATTATAAAGCGCTTACTCCCAGCCAACACCGACACGTATATCTCTTCAGTACCACTGTCCAGAACCGTCACAAGACATGACGGAAAACGCGTCAAGACACCACCTTGTCTGTTAGGATTATGAGGACCCCGATCGCGCCGATATATACATATATGAAAGTCATTGTCAAACAATTCACCATCTCCGATATTAGCATGTATCCAAGTTTCAGTCAGAACACAGATATCGAAATCCGCGGCGGCACAGTTTAACAACTGAATAATAATAAAAATTTACTATAACATCACTATGGATTTATAAAAAGAGCATAAAGATATAAATTATGGTTATTTATTTATTTATATTTTAATTATTTCCACATTAATAGTTTATGACCGAAAGTTTAGAAAAGCGAATATAAAGACTATAGTTTTTAAGGCAGAATTGCAAAACACGTATTTCAGAAATGAAAGCAGGTAAAAGGGCCATTAAGTATCGGGCGCATGTTTAATATTGCATTTAAAATTTATTCTTTCACATTCCTTTGTATCGGTAAACACACGGAACATCGGTAAAATGCACTTGGGGCGCTCATTAACACATAAAAGAAATAAAAATGTCGTAAAAACTACGACCGGGTGTCATCTCGTATTATATTGCCTATCGGGATACGTCCCGTTCCTATAAATATTCCGATTTTCTATTGGACCCTTTCCGAGAGCTCCTAATTTCATGGTCCAACAACGGCGTTTACTCGTCTTACTGTTTTTCTTCTTCGTTTTCTACCCCCGTATCATCTACCTTTTTCCTCTTTCCAATTTTCGAAAGACCACCCGCCGCCTCTACTTTCGCAGTACCTAATTACTACAACTTACCTCTACACGTGAACATCCTCATAGTAAATGGAAATCTATACTTTTTCTTTGGTTTGCATTTCGTTCTCTCTTCCTTTTCTATTATATATAACACCCATTTTTTTCCTTAATACTAGTTGCAAATTATACGATATAATCGAATAACTTTTTTGATTTTCTATTGCAAATAATGTACTTAAGTAGTAAGACCACAGGTGAATTAAAATGCTCTAAAACAAGTTATTATTTGTTTTCAATTTTTCAGTGTTATATGTAAATTTTAAGTTAAAAATAAATTTATTTATCGAATTCAAACTAATTATTTAAAACATATAAATATCAAACGCACATTGTTCCATCATAATTAATATGATCAATAGTTAAGAACATCTAAGCCTAAAGAATATGTGCTATACCATCTGGATATAACTTTTAATTTATTAATGAAAAATAATAATTTATTGCAGCTGTAAACAACATTAAAGAATATAGTCAGTAAGAAATTTTATTATAATCGTTAGTAAGCGTAACAAAAGGAAATTCGGCCTCAAACGCTTCATTATAATACTTGTTAGTTCTTGCTGAAGGTGACGACAACCTGCTACTAAAGTAATTATATGCGAGTATAATAAATCTTCTTTGTAGAAGAACTATTTTAGTTCGATGTTTAGCTCCTATAGAAGCAAAAACAATTTACATACCTACATTTGTTATACAAATAAATTCAAGTTCAAATTGCTCCAGACATTTCCAAAGTAAAAAATATGTTAATTTCCAATAAAAAGTGTATGTTCATTTATTTCTCTATATTATTGACTTAATATGAAAAAGTAATAGAAAAGCAAATTAATGAAGTGTAAGTTACTGTAGACTGTAGAATTCTTCTCGAAGAAAGCATTAATTGTACGATTTCGTTGACAAATATAGAGCAACTAGGTAACGACATTGAAAATATAATAGTTGTTCAGGCTACATTTACTATCCTTTTGTAATATTTTAATAAAATATTTTTTATTGTTAAATATAAGTAAACCTGGGAATTCAAACATTAACATTTACAATTTATAAAATATTTAACGTGAATTTTCAAGTTTAAACCAGTGTATAACATACTCTTATTAGCATATCCAAGTGGTAAAGCTTTCTTTAAATTCTAGGAAAGCGATATGTTTTACATTTACAAATTTATTTATTACCTACGTTATAATTTAGACCACTCGTTTTATAGTCTATGGGTATTAATAATCAGCATCTTTTGCTAAATTTATTTATTGCTTTATTCATCAGACCTCTTGTTTTATTGTTTAGCGTTATCAGTGAACGTATTCAAAGACGATATTAATATGAACTCCATTGTTAACTAAATATGTATGTACCATAAAAATACATTACTGCACAAAGGAACAGCCGGAAATACATACTTAAGTTTATGACACCTGCTAATACTTAATTAGCAATTATATTTTATTATGTATTTATTAGTTCGTTAGAATTTTATGACTCTATCTTAAACCTGGTATTGTTGCCGTATGTATAATTTCTACGAAATAACACAAGTAAAATTCTCCGTTATGACGACAAACAAGACAATTTTGAACGAATACGTATATTTTGAATTATGTAATAATAGGTAGGGGTAGCGGTATATTTTGCCTATTTGTAAAACAGTATAGAATATGTCAGTATCAATCAGAGTCTCATAGCAGCAACAAGAGACTCAACAGTATCAACTCAACATCAGTACGCACAGTCTTAAAAGAACATTCTCGTCAAAACATCCATGTCAAACAATCATATTTTAATAAGAGACATCAGCCTCAACAGCAATTTTATGTTAGTATAAGTCGTTGTAGATCTAAAATAAATGTATATAGTGAAAATAAATATATTCAGATGACAGTACATTTATTCATTTAACAAACAGTCACCGAATATTTAAATGGAAAAGTGTATACAGCCTTACAACCTGTGCGCGGTGAAGCAACATCGGAGTCGTGATTCTAGTAGTTGACGTTGAAGCATCACTGCCAGAAACCGGAGTGATTGGAAACATTTGGTACACGAGCTAACATCAACCATAACAGTGGTCCTCCACGAACTCGACGCCACAACAATAGTAAGCATACAATAAGCAATTGGGAACATCGAAAATCCTAAAAAATGTAAAGAGAACTCCTAACTGATAAAAGAAAATGATAAATCAAGAAATGAAATTAGGGATGCTTTTATTCAAAGCCAAAAAGAGGATTTGAGATATACTTACATCGCAAGAAATACAAGAGAAAGCAGTTCGGAAAATCTCCCCAAGAAGTAAAAAATCGGAGCTTAATTTGATGCAATAGTTGGTTTTGTCGAGAAAAATGTTATTTTACATTAAAGGAAAGATTTTCAGAGTAAACACCGTATTAAATAATAAACACAACGACTACCATAATAAATAATAAAAAAACCTCTTAGAAACAAAAAAATTATCCCGTAATATTTCTAAGCGATAAAGAATCTAAAATGTAACGTATATCATAACCATAAGTTTCCCAAACTGCTATTAGTACAAAGTTAAATATGCTTAGAAAAATATGTAGCTAAGTTTAACATGAAAAATCTCACGAACTCGACGCCACAACAATAGTAAGCATACAATAAGCAATTGGGAACATCGAAAATCCTAAAAAATGTAAAGAGAACTCCTAACTGATAAAAGAAAATGATAAATCAAGAAATGAAATTAGGGATGCTTTTATTCAAAGCCAAAAAGAGGATTTGAGATATACTTACATCGCAAGAAATACAAGAGAAAGCAGTTCGGAAAATCTCCCCAAGAGGTAAAAAATCGGAGCTTAATTTGATGCAATAGTTGGTTTTGTTGAGAAAAATCTTATTTTACATAAAAGGAAAGATTTTCAGAGTAAACACCGTATTAAATAATAAACACAACGACTACCATAATAAATAATAAAAAAACCTCTTAGAAACAAAAAAATTATCCCGTAATATTTCTAAGTGATAAAGCATCTAAAATGTAACGTATATCATAACCATAAGTTTCCCAAACTGCTATTAGTACAATGTTAAATATGCTTAGAAAAATATGTAACTAAGTTTAACATGAAAAATCTGCGCATTCCAAACAAATCTCAAAGAAAAATGGACTACTAAGATCTATAAACATTATGCACTTCTATATACACTTCAATGTGTATCACTGAACCAAACAAGAAATTAGATCTACATTAGTTCGTTTGTAGATCTCCTTTTTGGTTCTTCAGAAATAAGTCTCCATAACAAGTGTATTTCTAGTAAAAACCAATAATTTTCGAAAGACAATAAGAATAATGAGTCAAGCAGAAGCCAAAAGTTACTGAAGGTAACAAAATTATAATTTCACGGAATTCAAGTTGTACTTTACAAAGAATACTGTAAAATCTATCCAAATGACAACAATGTTTAGTATAAGTTTGAAACATACTACATATTTAAACACCTTTGTCATGCGACCAGTCTAACCGCCTCAAAGTGACCACTGCGCATTAAATATTACTTAAAAATTAGGAGATACCCACATAAGTACAGTAGTTATTTTGTGTATTTTATTTAACAATGGTTAATTACAGAAAAACAAGACGCTTTTACTCTTGAATTAGAGTTATCGAAGATAGTGAAAAACGTTTATCTAAACTGAAGTTACCAGTGAAGTAAAACACAAATTGAAACAATTTTATTAAATAAGTATAACATTATATTAAAATGAATATGCAATATACGAGGGTGGATCCCTTTGCTCGACCTCTGACCCACTCTCAATAAAAAATTGGCAAACATCTTACTTTTATTTTTCAACATAGTCTCCATATTTTTCCCATCGATGTTCTAGCGTTTCTAATGCTTCTCGAAAAAAAGATTATTCAACCTCTGCAAACACTCATTTACCGCAAGTATGACATCATTATCTGACGGACATCGTTTACCACGCAAGGGTTCTTTAAGTTTTGGAACGAGTCTGTAATCGCTGAGAGCCAAATCTGGCGAATATAGCGAATACTCAACTAATTCCAAGCCTGCTTGAGCTATTGCATGTGTTACAATGGCGGACCTCTAACTGGATGCGTTATTCTGATGCAAGAGAACATCTTTACGCAACTTACCCCAAAGTTTTTCTTTTATCAAGTCACGTAATTTGGGAATTAAATTGACATAATAAGTATCTTGTGGTTCCCCTGCACAGGAAAAAGAAAAGGTTGCATCTTGAATTTTTTCGGTTTTTACTCTGTATTTTGGCCTTTACATCATAATGATGGACCCAGGACTCATCCATTGTCATTAATCTTCTAGAAAAATTTTCTTTGTCGTCTCTATACCGCGTTAAAAGACGACGGCAATATCTTTTCAAGTTTGATTGTATGCATCACATTCGTGCAAACAATTTTTTAATGTCAATTCAGCTGTAATTATATTATATACCACATGGCATGAGAGATCAGTATCTTCAACTATTTGTCTAATAATACCGCACCTCGATCTTGCAGTACGAGAACATGTACCTTTTTAACAGTTTCCTCGGTAGTGACTGTTGTGGGCGCTCATGTTCGTCTGTATACGACTGTCCACCACATTTAAACTCATGGCACTACCTTTTAACTAGGTCAGTTAATCTATCACACGTAATTTATTAAATATTTCGCCCTTGGCGATATGTTCAACCTGAAACAATTATAAGATATTTCGGAGCTTGTGGAATAGACGCCAATGTCAATAACATAAATCAGGAAATATACCAAAAAAGTTTAAGTATATCAATACGTTAAGCACGTATTATGCATTTGTTACTAATGAAAAGGGAAAATTGCCACTTTCAGCATAGTCTCTTTTGTCCGTCAGATATCATTAGATTATATGGTGCCACCGGATAAGACAAAATTATATAAACCATGTGAGGCGATTCTTTAAGCTTTACTGCACTAGCCTAACTGATGAAGTCTGACAGTAAATGACAGAAACGCGTGTCTTAGGCAGAAGTAAATGTTGGATAATACGAGGTGCATGTCCATGCGTACAGACGTGTATATTTACATGTGTGTTTCATTAGATCAGGAAGTTATTCCTTCTTTTAAACTGCATGGCCTTACATACGTTCTTTCAACATTAACATCAAGAATGCAAGATGTCTTAAATATTCAGTAATTAACGAAATAAATTTATCTATCACATGTAATTTATTGAATATTTCCCCATTGGCAATATGCTCAACCTGAAACCATTATTCGATGTTTCAGTGCTTGTGAAATATACGTCAATGTCAATACCTTGGATCAGGCCATTATTCATTCTTTTAAGCTGTATTGCCGTACATACGTTCTTTCAAAATTGACAACAAGAATGCAAGAAGTCTCAAATATTCAGGAATAACAAAATCAATTGTTCTCACATATATTTCATTGAATATTTTGCCTTTGGCAATATGTACAACCTGAAAGATATTAGATACTTCAGTGCTTGTGGAATAGACGCCTATGTAAATACCGAAAAAATATTAATAATGAAGTGGATCAAAGTCGAAATGCTTAATGCGATCTTGATCAAACAATTAATGTCGAAATGGATGTGGATTTTACTGAAAACTTATGAAAATTCGGAAAACTGGAAACTGCGATTAAATGAATAAGTTAGAATAGGTCGTGGAAGTACTATAGAATGCTATACAGAATTAAATAAGTGAAGCATAAAATAATGATATATTTGAATAAATTTTTTTTCCGACTCTGTAATATTAGTTAATGGACTGAAAGGCTTTGGTAGAAAGCAATATTTATTTATTTAATTTAGACCTGAAGCGCAGACCAAAAACAAACATTAAACAATAGTTTCCTAATTCACAAACAAAAAGCAAACTTAAATTTATGTAAAAATTCTTTCAATGGAGACTGTGGTTAAATAATAATTTAAAAAGGTATATAACCCCTTACCACAATTATTAGTCGTATCCTAAATACGTATTTCGACAACTAAGTTGTCATCATCAGTAGGTAAAAACTACTAATTAAAAGTCACACATGGGGCACAGTAAAGTAACATAAACGCTTCCGCACAACTACTATACACTGCAACCCTATACAGACTCCGTCAGTCTGTATAGGGTTGCAGTGTATAGTAGTTGTGCGGAAGCGTTTATGTTACTTTACTGTGCCTCATGTGTGACTTTTAATTAGTAGTTTTTACCTACTGATGATGACAACTTAGTTGTCGAAATACGTATTTAGGATACGACTAATAATTGTGGTAAGGGGTTATATACCTTTTTAAATTAAATTTATGTGTATTTATTCTTTCAGTTAATTCTTCTATGTCTTAGGAGGAGAGGTTTACCTCCTTTTTATTGTTGTTATTGTTACATCTTTTTTGAAATAAGAAGCAAATATTGTTATGTTTAGTTGAAACTAAAAATAGCGTATGGTCCCAAAGTTTTCGGAAATATTTTAAATGATTTGTAATTGCACTAAGTGACGTTTGGTTAAGTTAACGCTGGAAGTTATATTTCACAATTAAGTCAGTTTAATTATGACAGTTTAGTTCTTGTGATCAGGTTCAGCAAAATGTCTTATAAGATTTTCGTAAAGGTATTTACAATCTAGTTGGGCGAATGCCCAAGCTTGGATATTGTTGCCATTTATCGTGAATATGATATTTCTTTATCAACAATTTATCAAACCATAAAGGGATGTGAAGAGGGAATACCCTGCGCTAATTTGCCCAAACAAATAATTTTGGTCTACAAATAATTTTCAGCCAAGTGAGCAAACAAAAAATGCTTGAAGCTGTTAAGAACAAACTTGGAGTTTTACAGCGAAAAATAGATAAAAAATTCGGCGTTTCAAAGACTACTGTTTTTCTAACAATTTCCCGAAATAACGTGATGTTTCTAAGACGAAGAAAAGCACCAACAAATATCGCGGCGAATCTGTTTTGTCAATAAACTGATTGTAATGGATGATGAGGAATATTTCACCTTGTCTTATGCAGAGCTGAAGGGAAACGACGGTTTTTATACCAACGGCATAGAAAACACGCCAGACAATGTCAAATTCAAAGGTAAATCCAAATTTGAGGACAAAATTTTAGTGTGGTGCACCATTTATCTCACAACCGTACATTGGTCGTGTTCGAGGAGAAGCCTGAAATGCACAAATTTACATTCAAAGATGCCTTTCTAAACTGCTTCAGTTTTTAAATACACATCATGGCAATGATTATATCATGTTTTGGCCTGATCTAGCTTCATGTCATTATGCTAGCGTTACTAGAGACTGGTATAACCCAAACAACATAAACTTGGTTCCTAAGTTAGGCAATCCTCCCAATGTATCTCAAGTTCGGCCAATAGAAGAATTTTAATCAATATTGACCAGGTATGAAGCTGCAAATGAAGATCAATTACGACGTCGAATTGTTCAAAAAATGCGAGAAAAGTCAGAGGAAAACTGAGGACTATCGAAGATTATGGCCTACTATCAATAATTTGAAGATTAAGTATTTATTGTTAATTGTCGTAATACAGTAGAACTTCGTTAGAACGCTCTTCTAGGGTCAAAAGTAAAACAGCGCTATAACCGGGAAACCATAAAAACTAGTAACAAAGAAACGAAGGCCCCTGTTTGAAATTGTCGTTATTATTTTTTGCTTAAGGCAGCTTATGGTTTCTTTAAGATAGAGTTTTTTAATCTATTGATTTGTTTGAAGATTTAATCTCCTACATCCGTATTGCAAGAAAAACATATCCGGATTGTCTTTAGCGCCCAAAACATGGGTTATTTGCAGCGTTACTGTTACAGGTGATTCTATTTCATCCTCTTGTTCACTTTCTCTCTCGCTTGATGCACTGTCATCGTTAATTAGAGCCTCAATATTTAAAACATTAGTCACGAAGTCATTGTCGAAGACATCAAATCATTCCAATTCTTCCAATCTTTCTTCTGATCAAAGGTCATCTGCAAATGTTAAAACCAAAAGGGAATCCACGTAGTGTACAAAAAGTGGATAGCGTCTGAAACCGAGATTTTTGGCCAATTTGCGGAGTCCATCAGTGATAAATATTGTTTTCCTGTAGCCTTGCTTCAGAACTTATTATTTCTTGATCGAGGGGTTGAACCTCGTGGGGTGGTAGAAAAACCAATTTAATATTTTTTAGATTCACTTCCTTTGGGTGTGCAACGCAACTGTCTAAGAGCAAAAGTATTTTACGATCTCTCAATTCGACGTCCCACTCTTGAAGCCATTGCATAAATCGGTCACCAGTCATTCATGCACGAGATTGGGACGAGTAAATGCATGGAAGGGTTTTACGTTTTTAAAGCAACGTGGCCTAGCGTACTTTCCAATTACGAGCGGTTTATTCCTGTGCTATTCCTGTGCAAACGGGGACCGTTAATCGTTCTTTGCTCAATTTTCTTCCGTGGCATTTTTTGGGTTTTTAAAACGAGAGACTTATCGGGCATAAGTTAAAAAAAATCCAAATTCAATCGAAGTTAAAAATTTTTGAGGGATCGTAACCAGAGGTTAGGGTCGAAATTTCGTTCTTCCAGTCGGATACTTGTATTCAGGATTCACTGAATTTGACTCTACACAAATTTGTCTGTAAATGATGGAATATCTGATTTTAAATCTATCGAGCTACCCAGTTGAGGCGGTGAAGTCGGTAACTCCCACATGCTGGGCCTTTCCTTCCAAAATTGGGCCACTGACTGGGATGTTACAGGCTGAACCATTTGCTTAAGATGGCTTCTAGCTCTTCATATTTCACAGATCGTATTTTTTTAAGGCTGGTTTCTTCATAAACCGAAACAAATTCCCGCCGTTTTTTTTTAATCGTATGTAAAGTAGACGTACAAATGTTCTTGGATGCGGCAAAATCATTTTGATTTAAATTAGATTTATCAAACTCTTGTATTAAATCACATTTTTGGTTTACTGAAAGCGATTTTCGCGGCATCTTTTAAACTAACATAAGTAACATCGTACCGTGGATAGAAACAGACTAAAAGAAAAATTCGATGCGTGGCCGTAAAATAAACAAATTCTTGGAAACATCTTGCACCGGTGTAATTGAAAGACGAAAAGACAATTAATAGAATTTGCGCTCACAAAACCCTTTGATCATACCGGCACTGTTTAAATTTTATTTTAGTCTGTGTTTTGAATTTTTTTTCTATCTAATATATACAAAACGAAATTGACAAACGGAGCGTTATAAACGAGAAATCTGAGCCTTACAATGAATTAACTTTCATTGGAAAATTACCTGCTGGGACCTGAATTGAGGAAAAAGAGCGTTATAGTCAGGAAATCGTTATAAGCGGGAGTGTTATATCGAAGTTTTACTCTATGTATTTTATAAAATAAAACAGTTTTGAGAAAATTATCAACATCTAAACTTTTTGGGGAAACTTTGGGACCATACGTTACTACTTAATTTAATTTACGTATAGTACCGCGATATCATAAAGTTTCTGGGTCCAAGATGGCATTGAAATAGAAAATATATGTCTGAACTTTATCCATATTATCATACTGGTAACTTAACCTTAATTTTTGAAAATTATTTTGATAGTGTCATCGTGACATCAATAAATATGTCATTTGATTTAATAAAGATACAATAAAACAACAAGCTCAGCTTGTATTCATAATTTTATTAATAAAAAAAAGCAAAATTAAAGCAAATGTTGAAATTGTTGTCCGTTATTTTCAATTCCCAATGTGACACGCCTTTTCATACTGTTAAAGGCATTTTGCAGCATTGCGGGCGTTATTAATGCACATTCGTCAATAATTCTTTGTTGCATATCTTGCAAATTAGCAACAAGAGTTTTAAATATTCTATTCTTTAGGTGAGGAAACACGAAAAAGTCCATAATTGTCAAACAAGGTGATCGTGGTGGAAACTCAACTTCCGTATGTAAACTTATGATCCGATCGTCAAAAAACTCACGAAGAAAAGCAATATTTTCTCGTGTTGTGTGTGCCGTTGCACCATCTTGTTGAAAGTATCCATATTGCAATTCATCATCATGCAACTGTTCAATAAATTCATTCAGAATGTTTCTATACCTCTCAGCATTAATTGTGAAATTTAAAAAAATAGGGCCAACAACTCTGCGGCGAGAAACTGCTAGCCAAACACCAAGTTTCATATTATGGAGAAACGATTCAATAAAAATATGAGGATTTTCACTACTCCACATTCGAGTATTTTGAGAATTGACATACCCCGAAAGATGAAACCATGCTTCATCAGAGAAAAATGACAAATTTAGCAGGTCATCATCTTCTATTAAGTTATTTGCAAACCACTGGCAGTACGCACGACGTCTAGGGTAGTCTACCGGAAAAATAGCCTGATGTGATTGCATCTTATACGGATGCATGTGTAAGTTTTTCTTTACAATTTTCTGACATGTTCCATAAGAAAGTCCAATCTCTTGAGAAAGGCGTTTCAAAGGTTTTGTGGGTTCATTTACCATACGTTGACGAACATCATTTATAACTTGTTCCGAACGAACAGTTGGTCTACCAGTACGTGATTTATGACCCACAGAACCAGTCTCACGAAACGCACCAACACAATTGGAAAGGCAATTATAAAAATCTTTGGGAATTACAGCTAACTCTGGAAAGTGCTCTCTAAAATCATCCAAACATGCACGTTGACTGTACACCCAAATTCCATCAATTCGCACTCCACTCCGAAAACAGGCTTCAATCATGTACGCTTTTACGCTTTTTGCACTATATTGTAAACCATATTTGAATTTACTCGAATGTGCTATGTTTCAAACTCGACGTTCAAACTTGCTTTCAGCAATTCTAACACATTAATGGATGACAGATAATGTCACTGTCAAAATAATTTACAAAACAGAGTTATAGTTCCTAACTTAAGTTCAGACATACAATTTATATTACAAAGCCATCTTCCTAGAAACTTTATGATATCACGGTACATGTAGCAAACATGATGTATGCTGGTTGTTTTAAACAGGTTTTACTGTACATGAAACATGAAGCCCATAGATCAAAATTAAATTATGTTAGTATTCTTTTATGCACTGGCATATTTACCTTATAGAAGTTTATTCGAATATATTTCAACGCAGAAATATTGATTGTGTACAAAGAAATGGTGATTCCAAATTCTTAAGATTGGCGAATTTCAAAAATCTAATACTATCCACTATGCAATATACTCTCTTCTTTATTTGTTTTAAGAGATCAAATAACATCGTAAAATCGTATTTTGCAAAATAAACTTTCCTGTACATAATTGCTTGCTATAGTAAAGGAATAGCTTTGTATAAAATTTTATTATAGTAACGGATATGTATGGTTACTTGAAGGCATGTTATTGTTGTTCGGAGTGGCATAAATATATTCCTAAATCTAATATAAATATCGTGCAGCCGACGATCAGTAAATAGAGCCGCAATTTTATTGTACTTATGTCGGAAAATTTTATGTCGAACACTGTCCTATATCGAAAGCCGCCCTCTTAATAGCAGACGAAAAAAATTCGAATTACACTTCGCTACCTAATAAATCCACGAGTCGTAAAAACTGGCAATACCAGCAGTGCCAATAGCA
This sequence comes from Melolontha melolontha, assembly GCA_935421215.2. Taxonomy (NCBI): domain Eukaryota; kingdom Metazoa; phylum Arthropoda; class Insecta; order Coleoptera; family Scarabaeidae; genus Melolontha; species Melolontha melolontha. Next base: position 72,547,565 of record OW285240.1, read on the forward strand.
GGAACACTGGATCCATACAGCAGCGCAAAACATAAAAAAATACAAATTGCCGATAAGTCAATTTTATAACTGCGAAGATATTGTATTTGCATTCTTTAATATTTTATTCAATACTATAAATTTTCATTTCTATATTCCCAGGTCTGCTGGAGCTTTTTCGCTATCAGTCGCCCTTACCTACATCCCCTTCCACGGGGACTCACAAATTACAATTTTGCTGTCAAACGCAGTCTTGCACCTAAAAGTCCTTCATCTTTTGTCATGGTCGCCCCTATATAACATTCGCTGGGAGGACGATTGGATCCCTGAATATATATATTACGTAATAAAAAAGAATCCGGGCGAATATATTAAGCGATAAGTTTCGTCAGCCATGATGTTTCGAAACATATTTTAAAAAAGTGTCAATACCTACTCGAAACCATTGAATTAAGTAGAGCAGTGACGTGTAAAAAGTTACAATAGATACTGTATGGGTATTTGGAATAGGCGTAATATTGATATATAAATATTCTTGTAAGTTTTTTATTACATATACTATATTCCAAACGATTCAACGTGTATCTACCTACAAGAATTTTATAGACCATTTAGGGTTTTATAATACATTGATTTTTTATTAGATTTACATTAGGGATATAACTTTCCATTTAAAAATGTAGCGAAGGTATATATATAATACAGCTTTTATTATACATATATATACATTAAGGATCAAGACATGGCATGATTTAAAAATACGTTTGTTCTTCAAATTTAACACACTAATACGAAAATTCACCAAAATTCTAATTGCGAGTTCCATAAAAGGAATTACCAAGAATTGAACGCATTTGGAAATCATATACCGAGAGTGTTTGAATGGCAATGTTTTGCATTACTTTCTACTTTTTAACTAAATTTATTAAGTTAATTATTAACTCTTGCATAATTACATAAGTAACAAAAATCAACCCTTTTCTGACATGGATGGTATGTTATGTAAAATTTCACCAAAGAGTAGAAAATACCTTAGATTTTCTCTATCACCCACATTTTGTTTACTACGAAGTCTTGTGCGTTATACTGAAATATGACAAAGTCGGTATATTCTTATATGTTTTAGGGCAATATTTTGTCTCTGGGGCATGTCCGATTAATGTCCAGCAGTAATCAGCAAGCAAGGTAGGACTAGATTTTTCTTGATTATCGGTTTTCCATAGTTGCAACATCTTTGTGGAACTGTTTCTTATATACGTCGCTTTCCGGAAAGAAATAATTATCCAGAAAATGCATTTTTAATGACATTTTACATCCAATTTCTCTGTAGGCGCTAAGTAATTCAGTTACCTGATCTTTTTAATTTTCAGCTTTGACATTTCCAAGAAAATTAGTCTGATTCTGGTAGTTTTGGGATCGGAAGTTTTTCAGTATGTTCGACGGTCCGTAAACTTGAGTGGTAAATTTTGATTCTGCATAGTATGCTTAGATTTCGGTCCGATGCCCAGTATGTTAGTTAAGCAAAAGTAACAATCTGTGGCATCGATTGTCTCCACACCATTGCATTGATACGAAGCGTGTTTTACACTTTGTACCTTTCTGCTAACCTTAGAACAGTTTTACACAAGTCTTACAACATACTTGAGGCCCGCGCTACTTATCTTATCTTTCTCTTACTTTAACTCTAAAATAAAGATTGTAAGCTCTTTGTACAAGGACGATGAAAGTCCTTTTTTGCGATTTAAAAGTTACTTCCCCACGCACATACGAAAAACTGTTGGCATTATTTATACGCTACCTAGGCATTGTACTTACTTGCAATACGAAACACATACGCACATACGAAAAACTGTTGGCATCATTTATACACTACCTAGGCATTGTACTTACTTGTTAATTTACAGTCCATAACAGTAAAGTAATAAACGTTAGTAACACCGTTTTGCGGCATGCCATAGGAAATGCAGTAACTTGGTATGCACAATATCTGATTTGAGTGAGAGATATCACGGTACGTTCATCACTGCTGATACATTACACAAACTGGTGCAACTTGCATACATTATATACTCGTACTTACCAAATACCAATGCTTGTTACTAAATATCCGTGGATAATAGGTAATTTATGTTTTAAAATTCGTTTTTAGGGTGCCGAAATAAATCATAAATACCTAAAAATTTCTATACACGAAATGTGTGTTTAGAGTGTTATTAAAAAAATATTTTAGAAAGAATATATGTAGATCAAAAACGATTAAAGACACAATGTTGGATATTTGTATAAAGTATTTATTTGTGCTAAATAATGAAATTTGACGACATATTAATTACTTGTACTATATTGGAGTCCTCCGTAAGCTTCAAGAATGCTGATATTTAAAAAAAAACTGTTGTACGGTTCAGTAACAGGTATAGGGGCTCTAATTGTACAAACGTTTAAAAATCGTCTTTGCGACCGTTAGATGTAATTATTATATTACAGGGCCAAATAATATTACTTTATTCTTCTTTGTAATTTAAATTACTTGCATCAGAAGTGGTACATAACTAGATAATATTATCCTGGAATGGCTCTAGGTTTTGTGAAAATACTTGGACATATCGCTATCTAATTATTTGTTCACTTGTCAGTTGAACGGTGTTTACCCTTACTTTACCCCATTGCAAATTTTAGTCGATTGCTTCGTCAACAAATTTTCATTTTTTAAAATTTTTTTCTTTAGAAACTATGTTCAATTTTAATTTTTTTAAATATTGATTACAGGATATTTATTCTGGCACGTCTGGTTTTGTTAAAAAAAAAATATTGAAAAGTAAATGAAATAATATTATTTACAATAGATATGTACATTATATGGAACTGTATGGAATAGTCATGTTTAAAATGCTTTTCTTTTATACCGTTCTTCGGAAAGAACTTGCTTTTGTTCGGAATGAAATGAACGGATACGCTTAAAATGGTAGGAAAAGATGTCGTTGACAAATGCATGTCAAGAATAAAATCGTTTGAATGGCACAATATGTTCATAGAACAACCATTGATATTAATCGATGAAAACCATGTGAGGAAAATAAAAATCTCGTGCTTAAAAATTGACAAGGTTGACAGGTAGAGGCCACATAAATAAAACTGAGATTTAATTTAGATCGATTCAAGCAATTCTGAAAAACGGTAGGTTCTCAAACAGGTATCATCTCTATTAGTTCTAAAATAGACCATTTTCTTTAAAAAAGAAATGATTTCTAACTGCCGATTTGTCATAAATCACATTATTACTGCCGATGAAACATACAGCAGCTGATTGGCAACAATTCAGTTGAATGTCATGCCGAAGGTGAAGTCGCGTTAACAGTTTTCTTATCACTGTTCAACAAATTTTCATTTTTTAAATTTTCTTAGAAACTGTGTACGATTTTCGTTTCTTTTATAGTTCTAACAAATATTAATATAAACAAATTTATTCTGGCATGTCAGGTTTTGGAAAAAAAAAATTGTAAAGTAAAGGACTGTTATATTAATTAGGTGTCTACATTATATGGAGGTGTATGGTATTATCCTGTTTAAAATGTTTTTCTTTTTACTTTTCTTTTATACTGTTCTTCGGCACCATCTGATATCAATGTCTAACAATAATCAGCAAGTATTTCACTGTTCCACTCGCACTGAAATGTTTTTTAATAACAAAAGTATCTTGATGAAACCTTTCGCCGTGTTCTTCACTTGCGTCGCCGAGGTTCGCGAGAAAGAAATCCAGATGCGAGTGCAAAAAATTTATTTTAAGGCTCATGTTATAGCCCAATTTATGCTAACTAAGAAGTTCATTAACAAGAGCTATATAATTGTCAGATTTTTTTGTTTCCTAGAAAATTGTGGGTGACATTTTTTAAAAGCATTCCAAGTAACACGCTACAATTCATTTAAGATTGCTTTTATTTCGTAAAAGTTTAATTCGTGGTCAAAAATTCCGTTTGTAAGTTTAACACTTGAGATTTTGGAAAACTTTTGTTTAAGGTACGAAATTTTTCATCAAGCCTAATTTTATGTGTAATGGGGGCAGAAGTATTTTATCAGGTTTAACTAGTAACTGAGTATATTATTTTTTCCAGGAATATACTGAACCCTGACTGGCCAGTCTATAACAATGTAGTGGGAATTTTTTCATCGACTATCCCACTCACAAAGAAAACAGCAACTTTTTGTATACCCTAATTGTAAACCGAGTAGAATTACTACAACTGGTCTGTGCTGATGTACCATTTGTACATTTTGTAATTAATTCTGTCTAAAAGAAAAGTAATATTTTCATATGTTTCTTTTAAGTGGATTGCGTGGCGACCGGGGATGGATGGATAAACGTTTCCTTTGTGAAGAAGAAGAACAGCCGTCAAACTTAGTTTCGAAGCATCGATAAAATGAGGCCATTCTTCAGAATGGTGTTGGTTACCTAATGGCAACATCAAATAGTTGACATTATTGCAGTATAAAAGACACCCGTCGGTTGAAAAATACTGTGATAGTTCTTTCTGACGTCTAGGATACACAGAAATATGTGTGCCTCGAGCTAACAGTTTCCATCCTTGGAGTCTAGATCCTAGTATTTGTGCTTTAGTTTATAGATTTGTGGTTCAGATTAACTAACGCCATTGATTAAATTAAACAATTTAGTGGAACAATATATTTTTCGATTTTCTAGTTGGCTAATTTGTAGTTTTGTAATTATATTAAGAACCATAAGTTCCTAAAAGATTTTTTCCCATTCAAAAATATGCTCTATGGAAAGATTCCCATAAACTGATTTTATCTCTTTCAAAAGCTTTAATTTTATATTTTTATTTTCAATTTCATTTAACAGAACTTTCTATTTAAGTAAAAGTTAATATATTCCTACAAAGCAAGCTTTTCTTGTCAGTTTATGGATATTAGCTTTCAACTTTGTCATCGTATACATACATAAAGCGATCAATGCACACATTGTTAAATTTTAATCACTTCTCAAATGGTTAAAATTTGTTTAACACTAGAGTTGAATGTAAAACCGAGACATGGGATTTTATAACCTCATTATTGATAAACTTATCACATTAATAAAAAAATAAACAGGATATATTAATAGTTAACAGTTTATAGTGATATTAACGGCCTAATAAACTTTAAGTATTGGTCAGAGTTCAACCTACTATGTACTGATATAAAGATAATCTTTTCGGAATTTATATATAAACATATTATAACAGGAATATATTGTTCCTTTTCTTGTTCCGTAATTCACTGAAGTTAATCAATTTAAACGAGTACACATTGTTATTCTAACATTACAGTGTTTAGTTTTGATAGTTCATTCGCTTTCTTGTTCAACGGGTTTAGATTCATATTGGTTACATTTTGTTTGTTAAAAGAAATTTTTTTTTATAATTTATACTACGACAATGTGACTATCAAAGATAATACGCATCTTATGGTGAGGTAATAAATTTTGCTGGATTATGTTATCTGTGTCCCCTTAATATGCACAGTATTTTGGATAAAGGGTCAAATAATATATGGTGAACCGGGACATTTCTATGGGGTGTGAATGTTCACTTGGAAACCACAAAATACGGAGAAGGAACACTATTGTTATTCTTGTAGCTAAATGGCGGTTACTGAATTGTATTCGAACTAGAAAAACGGGAAATTAAATTATTTTTTGTAACAATTAAATTGCAAGTAGATGAAAGTCCTACCAGATATATAAAGTAATCTTTTTATGTGCGTTCATTTGAATAAATATAGCATAAAAATATTTGTGTTGTATTAAATTCCCCTGTATTGTTATTTAAAGTGTTGCATAGTATTAAAGAATGTGACCGTTAAACGATGTGATTTAGATAATCTTAATAAACTTGAATATTCAAAAAATTCCTTGTTGAGATCTATTAGTGATTATAGTTTTGAATAGAGATAAGAGATTAATTGTTTTTGTCGAAAGGAGGTTAACATTCGCGAATAACAATATTGAAAAACAAAATTACGAAATTATTTGCATACAGTTTGTGTAGAAATGTTAGGCTATTTTCTGATTTATATGTGGTTACTTACATAGTTTTTGGGAAAATAATTCACGAATAAAAACGAAATGGACATTTAAAAGTTGAACATTCGACTTGTGACTTTATTTTTACATATAATTATTAGGGACCGGACACGAGAGGCCGATAACTCATCGCCCACGGGCGTATTATTGAAAATTTGTATTTAAAAGAGCTTTTATAATTTTATTTATATAAATGGAAATCAAACGGGTGGTGATCTATACAATACGAAATGTATTTTTATTTATTCATGTTGTAGTTCAAGTTAAGTGAATGAGTATTAATATTAACTAGTAATACTTTCTCAAGGTTCTCTCCTGTAAAGCTTGTTCTCTTTGAATGAAATACATCCTTGTAGATAGAAAACGTCTTTTCTACATCGCAACTGGTTATAAATGTATATTGGAAATATTCTTTTATTTCAGCGCATTTAGCAGTTAGATTTTGAGGCATTGTCCCCATACACAATTGCGGCAATGTTATTAAATCTGGATTTCTATTAAAAACTGCGTCTAACTCTTGCTGAAGGCCACATCCGAAGTCATTTGGGATAGTTTTCAAATTATTAATAACCACATCTAATGTGGTTAATCCATCATTTAATTTGAGATTTTGATTTTCAAAGTAAGTGATTAGTTTTGACAAATTTACAAAGTATTCCTGAAGAACGTACAACTGATTTTTTTAATTTGGAATTTGTATTAGTTCCTTGCACTCAGAAATACTTCGAGCATCGTCATTTAAACATGTAACGAAATTTCATAAACTATCAAAATTCAAAAACTATTAAAATATCAAAAAATTATTAAAGAAAAGTATAAAATATAACCAACCGAAACAAACAAGCCGCAGATATGTATTTTATTTCACTTAAAATAAATATTAGCAACAATAGAACAATAGAATTCAATAACACAACGACGATTTTTTGACAGAAGTTCAATCTTTTTCCATAAATATTTTTCAACCGCTGTTATGTTTTTTCATGGCTACTATGATTTTTAATGCATAGAGAAACGTATTTTTTAAAGAAAATTAAATATGTTGAAGATAGGTGTTGGACGTACTTAACAAAAAAAATAGCTACTAAAGCATTTAATATGATTACTTTAAGAAATATCGGGCGTTCCATTTAAAATACACGCGATTTTTAAACGCAAATTTCCTTCATTTTATCGAACTTTCGCGAATACCCAGTATACATTAGAACAATTTTCGTACAAGAGTATGTCATGGCACACCTTGTGCAAACGCCATACCAAGTTATTTTATGCCATGGCACTCTCGAATTATTGGCACTTAAAGACGCACATAGAAATGTCACCTTTTCTCTTTATTTTAATAAATATCTAGAAAACTATTGGCTCTAGCTGCTAGGTATCCTTAATAAAAAATATTCTAAATTTAACGTATAATCAAAAATTAGACTTACATACAGGTCCTTCAATTTAAAAGACTATCTTTTTTGTTCCAGTGATTTACAGAACATTCTACAGGGTTAGTTAAAAGTATGGAGACGGCGATTTTTTGTCGTTAATATTCATTTTAGGGATTTATGTTCAATATAAAAGTTTGTTGGGATATTTTGATCTACATTTGAGAATATTTGATTTTTTTTTCTTCAATTGTTTTTTAGTTACGCCTGTCCGCGCATTCTTTTTAAATGGGAACTAGTAAATTTTACTCTTCCATTCGATAGAGTTTTTTTTTCTCTTTACAAATTTTTTTTGTTTTTTTTTTAATTCATGTTAATAACTTTTTTATAAGAAAAAGCCGGTTCATGTGTTTAACAGATGTTCGGTACATCGCAGATAGACAGAAGCGTAGCAATAAACAAACTTGAGCGACATAATTTTATCAGTGGTTATTGTGTACGTCAAATCATTGACAGAAATAATTCATTTGTGCAATTTGTTGCTGTTAATGTTAACAATGGCGAGTTTAAGTGAACATGAACGAATTGAAATACTTATGATGTTGGGTTATGGAGATAGACGCAGAAGTTTACAAGACGTTAGTAATTTATTTAATGATACGCATCCAAATAGAAATTCAATTTGTAAATCCGTTGTTGGTAAAACTTTAAGACGCTTTGAACAAACGGGTAGCGTTAAAGATTTGCCAAGGAGTAGTAGACCTAGAACAGCAAAAAGCGATGATAACAAACTAGATATTTTATTGGCTGTATCTGAATATCCCCATTTATCAACCAATCAATTAGCGGCCAATTTCAATATTTCACAGTCATCGATCGTGTCGTTTGTACACGAGTTAACGGAAGATGATTTTGATAGGAGATTACAATTTTCTGAAGAAATGTTAAATTTTTGCAATAATAATGAAAATTTTATCAACAATATTCTTTTCTCAGACGAAGCTACTTTTTGCCTTACCGGTGAAGTAATCAGACATAACTGCAGATACTGGTCATCGGAAAATCCCTCTTGGTTTTTGGAGCACCATACGCAGTACTCCCAAAAGGTTAATGTTTGGGTTGGCATTCTAGGCGGTCATATTATCGGTCCCTTTTTCATTAATGGCAATTTAACTTCGGCTCTGTATTTGCAGTTATTGCAAAATCAAATAATACCTGCTAGTGCTACGCTCTATCCTCATGAAAACAATTAACACCTGCCCAATGACAGTATCTGGTTCCAGCAAGATGGCGCCCCACCACATTATGGTGTAAATGTTCATCAATATCTGGACAACGTTTTTCCCCACAGATGGATTGGAAGACGAGGAACCATTGAATGGCCAGCCCGTTCGCCAGATTTAAGTCCTTTAGATTTTTTCTTTGGAGATACGTAAAAAACAAAGTTTACAAAGAAAAGACCGAAGATTTACAAATCCGAATTACCAGAACGATACAAGAAATTCCCCGAGATTTTTTACAGAACTCTGTTCGGGGTTTTGTAAATCGATTGGGTCATTGTCAAATTACTAATGGACGACAATTTGAACACTTGCTTTAATTTACTTTGTTATTAATTTGTTTAATTTTTCTTGTAAAAAAGTTATTAAAATGAATTAAAAAAAAACAAAAGTATTATTTTAAAGAGAAAAAAAACCTCTATCGAATGGTAGAGTAAAATTTACAAGTTCCCATTTTAAAAAAATGCGCGGACAGGCGTAACTAAAGAACAATTGAAGAAAAAAAAAATCAAATATTCTCAAATGTAGATCAAAATATCCCAACAAACATTTATATTGAACATAAATCCCTAAAATGAATATTAACTACAATAAATCGCCGTCTCCATACTTTTAACTAACCCTGTATATAAGTCTACACATTTTTAGAATGTCCAGCGATAGCAATCCTATCTACTCCAGCATATGCATTTTTATTATTTTATTATATTCATCATTTACGAGCAAATGTACTTTGTCAGATCGTTGATTCACCCGGTATATACTTATGTAAAGCCAAATTTTTCATTGACATTTGCATTTGCATAAACGTGAAGTCATTAATTAGTATTGCTGGTAGTAAATTATTATTACACGTTATTCTTTCACATTAAATGTTAAAGGTAGAACACGCTAAGCACTTTCATAAAAAAAAGTATATAAAAATTACAACGTGTAATAGCAAAATATTACCAGAGAAATTAGTTAAAAACGCCATAATTCCGATGTTGCTAGTTATAGCAAGTTAAGTATCGTAGCAAGCATCACAACAAACATAAACGAGAATTTCAGTATAAGTAACTTAAATCATCCAAGAATTCTTACACATACTGCATTAGAACGCTCAAGAAACATCACTTGGAAATCCGCATTTGTACATATGCAAATACGTCTATTAATGCTTGGCCTTCATACATTATTTATCCTCACAACCTGGATGCTTGACGTCGCGACGTGTTGCATGTGAGATGAGATTTTAATAATCATTTATTCTCACATGCATTAAATTCAACATGTTTCGTATAAATACACGCAGTATAGAAATGAAAGTCATGTCTGTCTTCGAATATCCTGTACTGACAAGTTTTAATGAGAACGAAATGCTAGACATTCACGTTTCGAAATTGACAAACGCGTTGCTTTCATAATTTTTTTCATTTTTATAAATCATATATACAAAAATAATTCATGTTTGCCCTAATCCAATTTAATACAACGCTACAAATGAAAATTTTCTTTGTTGCAGGAGTCAGAATGGCAAGGAATACGAGGTAAGTTTTCAATTGATTTACTAGAATGTAGTATGTACAATGGCGTTACAAAAAAACAGGCAAGTTAATATATTAATATCAGAACAATGCGTAAGCGTTATCCATATATAATTCTGTTTTAATTTTTTTTAACGAAACGATTATATAGAATGTGTTGAATATAGTGATTGTATTACTATTATTGCTTCCAAAGTGCATTACCTATAATTTCCCTATTTTGCGAATGTTTTCGATACCATTATCTATTACCGAATATCCAACAACATTAAATCGTTCATATCTTATCTTTAAAATAGACCCAATTACGTCTGCTTTAACGATTTCGAGTCGAAAGCATATATCTCAACATTTAGCATACCCCAAGAATGTAATCACCTGTCTTGTTTAAAATATTTATTAATTATTATGCACCTTCAATCAATTGTGCAATCTTGGCTTATACTAATGACTAGAGAACGGATGCAATTTCCATAAAACGCAATCGGCAATTGGAATTGTGTATAACGTCGCTCAGTACATCCCGGCGTAATTCAATGAAGTATTTGTTTAACTTACTCGGACACCTGGTCTCGCCGCGATAACAATGGACAAGCCAGCTATTGTATTCGGAGAATATAGTGTTTTTTAAAGTGTTTTCATGAGCGTAGATAGAAGCGGGGTTTTACAATGTATTTTATTTATTAGTTTATATTTCGTAAGATAAATAAAGTGCTGTGAGTAAGTTTCTTGTTTTCATAGTTTTAACTGTTAATTACATCGTAATTTTTGTGATAGATCCTGTTTAATATCGTTTGATTGAATCTATTTCTACCAATTATTTCGACGTAAGAGTGTGCATTGAATTTCGTTCAGTTTCAATAACTTACGCACACATTTTTAGTTTTCATTTATTTAGATCTAGAGCATTGTTTAAGTTACTTGTTCAGACATGATATGGAAGAATGTCGAGAACGGCATTGTAAAACAATGGCGAGTTGGATTGACGGTCATACTGATTGTATGTCCATTGTCAGTGATTCCTATATTTATTACAAAATCCGTAAAATATCGTCAAAAATCAAAAATCGTCACTTAGGATCGCAAACACATCTGAACTCTGTAAAACTTTTATGGCGGCTAATATTCCATTAAATAAACTTAGCAATCCCACTTTAAAAATATTTCTTCAAAAATATACTGGTCGAAATGTTCCTGATGAATCAACTTTACGCAAATATTATGTTTCTAGGTGCTATACGAGAACAGTAGAACGCATTAGAAGCCATTTTTAAATCAATACATATGGATAAGCGCCGACGAAACGGTGGATATGTTAGGACGCTGTGTGGTAAATGTTGTAGCTGGTGTACTACATCCAACTATTCCCTATAAGTTATATTGTTGCTATTACATATGAGTTATAGGCTATAACTCAAATGTAATAGCAACAAGTGTTATAAATAGAGTTGATGCGGAAACTGTTGCTGAAACCATTAAGGAGAATATGCAAAAAATGCTTCATTCGGACGCCACGTACAAAGAAAAAATACTTTTATTTGTCAGTGAAAGTGCTGCGTATATGTTAAAAACAGGCAGACTATTGAAGAAAACATATCCTAATATGCCGCATATTACTTGTGTTGCACATGCTCTCCATAGAATCTGTGAATATATCAGAGACACTTTTCCGGAAGTTGATAGACTTGTATCAGCTTTTAAAAAAGTTTTCAGAAAAGCACCATTGAGGGTAGCTCTTTTCAGGGAAAAATTTCCATCTCTGTCACTGCCTCCCACTCCAGTAATAACTAGATGGGGAACATGGCTGGAAGGTACTAGTTATTATGCTGAGAATTTCGATAGTCTAAAACATTTCGTAACACTGCTAAAGGAGGATGCTAGAAGTATTGGTGAGTGCAAGGAGCTCACACAAATCCAAAAATTTAAAAAATCAGTTGTACTTTCTTCACGAACACTTTGGAAAATTGCCAAAACTACTCACTTATTTTGAAAATCGAAATCTCAAATTAAATGACGGATTAACCACATTAGATGTGGCTGTTAATAATTTGAAAAGTATTCCAAGTGACTTCGGATGTGGCCTTCGGCAAAAGTTTGATGCAATTCTTAATAGAAATCCAGATTTAATTACATTGCAGCAATTATGTATGGAGACAATTCCACAAAATCTAACGGCTAAATATGAAGAAATAAAAGAATATTTCCAGTATGCACCTATAACCAGTTGCGATGTAGAAAGGACATTTTCTATTTATAAGGATGTACTTAATTCAAAGAGAACAAAATTGACAGAAGAAAACCTTGAGAAACTATTGCTAGTCAATATTAATACTCCTTTACTCAACTTGAACGACAAAATGAACAAATAAAAATGTTCCAATTATAGAAATAAAATTAAAAACTTTAAAAATACAACTTTTCAACAAATACATATGTATTTCGTAATTTTATAGATCACCACCCGTTTGTTTTCCAATTATATAAATAAAATTGAAAACTTTATAAATACAACTTTTCAACAAATAAATATGTGTTTCGTAATTTTATAGATCACCACCCGTTCGTTTTCCATTTATATAAATAAAATTAAATATTTTAGAAATACAGTCTTTCGCCAGTACTGCACTGGGTGGTAAGCGTGTCCGTTCTCTACTAATAACTTACTAGTGAGTTATCTAAACTGCGCAGAATGCTGGTATTCTTCAATGGAATATTAACATTATCGAAGAATGGCGTTTCAAGAATAGGTTGAAGTTGGGCATAGAAAAGTACAGTTTTGTGCCTTTCACAAAAAATCAACTAGAGTTGATTACAATTACTCAATTAACAACATCACTCTCATCGTTTTCGATCAAAAACTCAGCTTCTCGGATCGTAACTCATTAACTACTGGGTTCGCTTACCGAACAATGGGATTTATTCTCCTAGCCAGTAAAAATACTAATAACATTGCTTTTACTAAATCGCTGTTTTATTCTCTGCTAGTTAGTAAGTTGGAATATGGCGCAGTAGTCAATTAGCTATATACGAGTAGATCACTGAAAATGCTTAGAAAATTAAACAAAGATTTCTTTAAAAAAAATTAAATGATTTTATTGCTTTTCAAAATATTCCCATCAATACATTTTTGCCTTCGATGAAATTAGTTCTTCAAGCAATGATGGCACTCTTCGCGAGACATTTCAGAAACCAGGCTTTTATAATGTTCCACTACTTCATCTGATTATGTAAAAGTGACTCCACGCGTTTTATCTTTAATTTTGGAAAGAAAAAGAAATCATTAGGTGCTAAGCTAGGGCTGTATGGTGGAGGGTCTATGGCCAGGACGTTTAGGGAAACCAAATATTTAGTTGTTAGTTTTGCTTTGCGACGATGCGTTGTTATAGTGTAAAATTATTTTTCCTTTTGGGCGTTTTTTACGAACTTTTCAAAAATTTTCGGTAGACAAATATTTGTCTACCAATCTGCATGTTTTAGAAAAAACAACTAGCGACTATCTTCTTACCTGCTCTAGACTTTTGTAGGACGGTGTCGGGTTTTGTTCGAAAAAACTGCTCTCCTTTGAATTTGTTGTACCAATTATAAATTGTTGCTTTAGATGGGGCATCTTTGTCAAATGTATTTCTAAGCCGATCTTCACATTGTCTATGTGCTAATGACTATTTGAAATCGTAAAAAATCGTAACTCGGAAATGTTCTCTAGTCAAATTCATTTTTGGGTGAACACAAAATTTTTAAATTATAATAATTCACAGACTATTAAAGCAAATCGAACAAACTACAAGTAAGGATTTCAATGTTTTTATAATTTTGGAAACGGTGCATTTTGAAATCCATTAAATTCTTAACGAAATATTTAATATTTTACAGCAACTTTTATTTTAGTTCTTTCCAAATTTATTAAATATTTTTATGAATGATTGGCCAAATTTATTTAATCGAATTATGTAATTATAGAATATTTGCAACTCTGGCTCTTTATTGTAGATTATGTATATATATAAATATAAATCAAACCCCTTTTTATCCGGAGGGTATACGGGTTATAACTAGCACTCTTTTCTCTTCTGGACGATATTCTTTCCTTCTGACCAGGTTCCTGCTTTCTTCTTTAGGACTTTCCAATTGCTTTGTCCCAGATTTCTCTTGACCTACCTCTCTTTCTCTTGAATTGTGTCCTGCTTTCTCAAACTCTCTTCATTTGTACTGTGCTGTTTAAGTCTTTGGATGTGTCCCCAGCATCTGAGTTGTCGTTGCTTTATGTAGTTTTCAACTGATTCAATTTTTAGGTTTGTTCTTATTTTTTCCCTCCTTGCTTTATCTGATTTCGTTACTCCTTATACTCTTCTTAAGTATTTCATTTCCACCGCTCTGATCTTTTTCCTATCCTTCTCTAACAACACCCATGATTCACACCCGTACGTCAGGATAGGCCTATATGTTGATTTGTATACTTGCACCTTTATCTGAGAGGAAACTTCTTTCTTATTTATGATGTACTTACTCATTGCATAATCAACTCTGTTTTCCTTTTCTATTCTGCCTCGACATCTTGCCTTCCTTTTTGGTTCAGAGTAATCCCCAGATATTGGAAACTGTCCACCTGCTCTGTTAATTCACCTTCTATTTCTATTTGTATTTCCTTATGGTCCTCATATACTGTCATAGTTTTGCGTTTAAATTTATTCACTTTCATTCTTCCATATGATCATATATTTCTACCCTCTAGAAGGCAATGACATTTTTCTTTTTTAAACTTAAGTTGGTACCATAATTTAAGTTAACTTATTTTGCAGCGTGTGTGTGATATAGGTTATTTTATACTGATGACAGATTAGGTTTTGTTATTTTGACAAATAATTACATACAAACGTTTCAGTTGAAAAAATAAAAAGTTTAATAATAAAAACAGCTACAATAAATGTTCAAAGTGAGCTCCTTCATTTTCTATGCATAGCGCAACTCTTCGTCTCATATTATTGAAGGCATTCCTTAAATTATGTGGTGTAATTTCCTCACAGACATTTCGGATAACATTAGTAAGTTCTTCAATTGTATGTGGACGATTCGTAAATACTCTATTTTTTAGATGTGGATAAATGAAATAGTCCATAATTGTTAAATCCGGAGATCGTGGTGGAAAGTCTACTATTCGATTATCAAAGAATTCATGCAATAATTCCTTCGTTTCTCTTGTCTTATGGGCTGTTGCATTATCTTGCTGGAAATATCCCTCGCGGAGCTCATCATCATGTAATTGATTTACAAATGGTAGCAATAAATTATTACGATATCGTTCTGCATTTATCGTATTATTAAAGAATATTGGACCAATAATCCGTCTACGAGAAACAGCAAGCCAAACGCCTATTTTTTGTGAATGCAAGGGTGTTTCAAGAATTTCATGTGGATTTTCACTAGACCAGATGCGCATTGTTTGTTTATTTATATATCCTGTTAAATGAAACCATGCTTCATCGGACCAGAAGGATTTGTCAAGAACGTCATCGTTATTAATCGTACCTAAGAACCACTGACAGTAATTAACTCTGGTTACATGATCGATTGGTAAAAGCTCTTGCACGCAATGAAATTTCTATGGAAATGTTTGTAAGTCTTTTTTAAGGATTCTCTGGCAGGTCCCATATGACAGTTGTGTTTGTTGTGAAAGCTTACGAATCGATTTCTTAGGTGATTGATTTATTCGTCCCTCAACATCTGCTATATTTTCAACTGTCCGCTTTAGTGGTCTACCAGCACCTGGTTTTCGAGACACAGACCCTGTTTCACGGAATTTAAACACTGACTTTTGAATTAATTGCCGCAAACTGTCATATGTTGTTGGAAAATTTGGAAATTCTGCCCGAAATTCTTCTATACAAGGCTGCAAGGAGTACGACCAAGGAGTACGACTAATTTTGCACCATTCCTAAAGTAAGATTCGATCAGAAAAACTATATGATTTATTATAAACATATTTAAGTGTCAATTAATAAATACATTAATGACAGATGAACTTTATTTATCAGAACATACACATAATGACAGATGTATTTTATTTGTCACTACCAACACGATATTTTCATGAAATAATTTCATGGCTTGCTAGAGGGTAAATATAAATGATCATATTGTATTTTCAGTTAGCACTTCGTTCCAAATATTCGTATTTTCTTGTAGTTTTTTTCGCTTCCTCCTACTATTGCAATATTGTCCGTAAAGGCACATTCAGAGACACTAACCACCTCTAGATTTTTGTAGCCTACAAATATTGGTTTAACTCTTTTTGAGTCTTTTTAGTCAAATCATCAAATCATCCATAAAGATAATAAACAACAGTGGACTCAAGCTTCCCCCATGTCTCACTCCTTCGTTAGCGGAAATCAAGTTTCCCTTAATTACACAGTTTCTCGTTCTTCTATATAAGCATTTCGTTATCCTAACTAATTTTAGTTCAAATTTCCTTTCCTTTAAACATGCCCATATTTTTGTTCTTGGCACTTTGTCAAAGGCTTTTTCGATGTACAAGAATACTACTACTAAGTAAGCTTTTCTTGATTTTGCCAAAGTTCTGTTACTAATTTCTTTTAATATAAATATATGATCTTGGTTGTAGGTTAATTTGCATAAATATACGTAGATGATCATTAATTTGATCAATAATACTTTTGTAAAGAATTTTAATAAACTTCCTTGTCCCCAATTAAATATATTTTTATGTATGTATATATTACGTCTTACATATTACGTGCCTGAAAGCTTTAATTTTTAATGGCACAACAACCATTTAACTGCCGCCTTCGTCTCCGTATCCAAAAGATGAAAGCAATGGTTATGTCAAAACGCCCATATGACACATATATATATATACATCACAAGAACTTAGAGGTAATAATTAAAGCGTTACAATGAAGTAATAAATCTCTGGAACACTTCCTTATTATTGGTATTTATGTATTCCGGTTATGATGTCTGCACTATTACGTATTGTGTTTCGGAATTATTATCTTTGTAGTTAAATTCATGTGTACATCATAGAAACAATGTTGATTAATGGCCAGTTATTTCGGACAGATTTATAGTGAGGTGAATTACGGCGTCGTAAATATTATGAGGTTTAAGTGTGCATAATGTGTGTTTATAATGTACTGTTTAGTCTTTGAAAATAAAACTGTATTTCGGTTTTTATTGCGGATTTCGTGGCGTATAGAGCGCGTATATTGTACGGGTTCGTTTACGGAAAGCGCGCCGTATAAAAAATACATCGCACAAAACGCTCTCGCTTTGTATACTCGTTCACTGAGCTTTCTCCGAGTGATTTAACGCAATTGAATTTGACTTTATTACACAAAGCTGTAAATTACTAATGTCACTGTTTAAATTACCAATTTTATGTCATTTTACCATTGCTTAATATAAGTAAATAACTAAGTAGGTATTTCGATAAAAAATGACAAAAAGAAAAATAATAGCGATTTCGTAGAAGCACAAATATTTCGCTATAGCTAATTTTCTATTGCTACTATAGAGGGTTACACGTTCGCAGTGTAGTATGGGCTTTATGGAGAAAGCTTACATAGTTGTCAAATTGTTCAATACAATCTGCTAGCTGATTAAATAATTTTTGAAGTTTGATTTTAAAATAACCTCTATAGACAGTGTTGTCATGGCACATAACCTACATAAATTAAACACGTAATTATAATGAAGAAAATTATTGTTTATATTGAATTGTATTTTTTCAATTAGAAATGTAATATTGATTATCAGCATGAAAAGTTTGAACATGCACTTAATGTTGAAGCAATCGACTGGATCTGTTAATAAATCAGCTTTGGAGCCATCTGTTGAACTAGATTCTATCGCATGTGCAATGTTTTATAAATTACAATGTGAGAATAATAATTCTTAAATGTCTTTTTTGTCTCGACGTTGACAATAATATAAACAATAATACTTCATTTATTTTTATAGAACCAAAAATACATTTAATAATTATTTGGATACAATTTATTTTTGAAAAGCTTAAATTACAATTTCCATATCAGCATGTAGGGTTTGAACATGCTTTTGATGTTGACGAAATGTTAGACTAATCAATTAACTGGATCTGTTAATAAATCAGCCATGGAATCATCATTAGAACTTGATTCTTCCACATATATTATGAATTCCTCAATACTATCCAGCAATCCATCGACAATCCACAGTTCATCTTCAATGTTTTTTTTACATGTTTGATATAATTTTCCAAAATATTACCTTTTGATATCTCGTAAATATTTATGTCACCATATAAAAATATCATCCCGCTCATTAAGAATGCTTTGTCGATTTACTTTTTGAAATTCAAAACCAATGCCTTTCAAAAGTCTATATAATGTAGACCGTATTAAATTAGGTAGATCGTTGCCAACGTTCATGGCAGCAAGAACTATATTCAAGCTAATGCAACATTTAGTAAAGAAAGGTATGTTCTTTTTTGCCGTACAAGTAATTGTATATCTTCATTGTAAGTATGTAAGCGAACTTTCTTTCTTCTGCTTATTTTTTTTGACTCGACGATGGCTCATGTTTTTCTTATATTGTATAGGCTATGCACTGAACAATTTAGGGCTTCACCCACTTCTACAGCAGCACCAATAGTAACATAGGTTTTTTTATGAAAATAGTTGAAGACATTAAGTATCATCTGTTTCTCTTTTCTTTTGGAGTCACACACATACATACGCCAGAGCGTATGTTTATATATGTAACCGCTGTTGATGTTATGAAAACTATTACGTTGTTGTATACTAAGGTCAATAACCACGTACCAAGTCACCTGTTTATGCATTCGGGTGAACTATTTAAAAAAAGTCCTATTATGTGTATTACGTAAATATTTTTTTTGTTACGAGAAGTAACAAATATAATGTATTTAGAATAGCAAATATAATGACATATAATAACAAATATAATATATATAGAGTAGTCTATTAAAAAATACCACTATTGAATGCAATGTTTATGTTTATAAAAACTAAAAGATAACATTGAATAGACAGCTTTATATGCTAAGGGTTCAATAAGTTAAAAAAAAAGATGTATTAAAAGAAGATGTAAGATGTGTCCTCTACGGACATTTAAGGTCCTATTTAGTAACCATCTATCTTTAATCGAAGATGTAAATGTAAATCGTATCATATGAACGTAACGATCGACATCTGAACGAAACTTAAAGCGAGATAGACAATAAGACATCTATTATTTTTGTTATTGCAGGACATCTTTAACATATCATCTTTAATAATATAGCCTATCGCACAGTGGCGTGCAATTTTTTTTTAAATATCTTTGTCATTTTTTTTCTCGCTTATGGGAAAAATATTTTGGGTATATATTCTATATAATTTAAGCTTTAATTTTTTATACGTGGTCGTTTTATTTCAAGGACACCCGGTATACATTTTTTTTAAATTTATATTGCGTTGTTTAACTTATTTATATTATAAAATACGTTTTTAGAATCGGGTAATATAAAATGAAAATGTTAGATTTTATGTTATTTTACTTTATTGAAGAACAAACATAGTAACTAATACAAATAAAATTTTAATTTTGTTGGTAATTCTATACAATTTTTACAGAAAATTTTTACATGATCTGGGGCAAATAAACCCATTACACACTTGGAGTTTCGTGTTGTGTGAATGTCACCTCTATTAGTTCTAAAATCTCCCAATTTTTTTTTTTAAGAAAACTTATTTCTAACTTGGGGCTGTCGTAAATCACATCATTACTGGCGGAGAAACACGCAGCAGCTGATTGGCATCAATTCAGTGAATGTTGCGCCGAAGGAGAAGTAAAACCGAGAAAACCACGTCAAAGTCGCTCTATAATCAAATTCGTGTTAACAATTTTCTTTGATTATCACTGATCAATAAATTTTCTTTTTTAGAATCTAAGTATAATTTTCATTTCTTTTATAGTTCTAACAAATAGTAATAACTAGAGTTGTTACTTTTCCCCACATTCCAGAGTCCTACTAAGTACAAGTTAATATGTACAAATGCTTTCAATATACATCCCGTTTTGTAAAGAAAGCGTGCCCGTAAGAAATTATAACTCAGCGAGAGACAAAAAAAACACTTACCTAAAATGGATGAAATCGCCAAAAAGTTTCCACCATTAGATCGGGAAATTCTCCGATAAACTTTTTCACAGTGTCAAACATTGGTTGTCTTTCACGGGTTCTTTCGTTCGACATAATGATATATGTGTTTATATTATGACAAGTTCAACCGCCTCGCGTCGAGTTCTACGCTTAATTAAAATATAAACATCTTGCCGGCATACCCGGACCTAACACAATGCACGCAATTAACCTGCTTATCTTCAAATTTTCATAAACATCTCTTACAATAAGTAATTTCTTTGGTAATACTTAAATCTTATCGGGCTGTATATATGTATATATGTATATATATATATATATATATATATATATATAAATATAATTATTTCGAGACCTTGGTATGATATGGTAAATTAAGTCAGTTGGCGATTTAAGGTCTGGCTTTACTTTAAAGTATATACACTGCTCAACTTTTGAACTGGTACACTTACAAAAACATATATAAATAACAATTTACTACTTTTTCAGCAACACTTTCTTGCTTAATTGATAGTATATGGTTCTGGGAGACACTTTTAAGGCGAAGAATTAAAAGAATAAATCTTAAATAACGAATTTCAAATGTTTTAATAGAAAAATAACAAAATCTTCATTTTAGTATTACAGAAAAGTTTGCTTTGGAAAGAAAAGATAACCAAACACTTAAAGATTAATAATGCGTGGGACCTCCTCTAGCTTTTATGACCTTCTGGCAGCGTCTTGGCATGCTGGAAATCAAATTCCAAATGTAATGCTGAGGAATATTTTGCCATTCTTCTAAAACGGCAGTTCGGAGCTGATGGTGATTGTTTGGATCCACTCCTCATGATCTTATCAACCTCTTGGTTTTACCCCCATACGCTCTCTATGGGATTAAGATCTGGAGAGATCGCTGGCCAATCCATTTGCGTAATATTGTTCTCTTAAAAAAATGCATTGATTTGTCTTGTGCCATGAGGACGCGCTTTATCATCAACAAACACAAAACCATCGCTTATTTCATTAGCAAATGGCAACACTACATGTCGTAATACCTCATTAAGATACCTGACACTATTCATTGTAGCATTTCCAAGCATAACTAATTCAGTACGATGAGTCGCAGAAATACCTCCCCAAACAGTAATTGAACCACCTCCATAAGCTTGATGGTAAGTCACGTTGTTCTCAATATACGTTCTCCTCTGTTTCTTCAAACTCTAACTCTTACATCTGAGCTATGGATACGCACTCTGGTCTCGTTACTAAATGAACAATGACCCCAATCTTCAACATTCCAATTTACATGTTAATGTGCCCACTCTAGCCTTCTTCTTTTGTGGGCTCTGGTCAACAATGAGCATATTTTGGAAGATTTGGACCTTAAATTTACCCTGTGGAGCCTTCTTCTTACTGTTTGAGTTGATACTTGAGTACCTGTTGCATTCAATAACTGAATTTGGAGTATTCTTGCAGTAGAAAATCTATTCCTTCGACACTGAATCGTAATTAAACGGTCCTCCCTGTCTGTTGTACGGCGATTTCGCCCTCCGCGTGTCTGTGTTTGACAGATCCAGTATCATTAAAACGCATTCGAACTCTTCTGATCACATTGTGGCTCACATTGAAATGGGTAGCAACAGTTCTTAGCGATACACCAGTCATAAGCATTCCCATAGCTTGGCTCATCTCTTCAATACTTAAACGCCTTAATGGCATTTCTAAAATGCAATCAACCACTCTGCATTAAAACCTATTCGAGAAATTAGCCAAAATTGTCTTAAAACTTGAGAAAAGTATAAGCGCCCGCGAGCTCAGTAATTGCACTTATGACAGATAATTATAACAAACAACAATGGAGTCGCAAATGTCATTCGATAGACATTTGCTTGCATTCCGGAACACAGCCCTGATCATATAGGAAGTCGTGCCTAACGCCTACGAAGAATTATTTATTTTTACTGCATGCTATATAAGTGTACCAGTTCAAAAGTTGAGCAGTGTATATTTAAAACAACCCTACATGTTTCGGCAATGATGCCTTTATCAAGGATATAAAATATAAATGACAGTGTACAAATGACATTTGTATACTGTCATTTATATTTTATACAAAGGTCACGAAATAATTATCTATATATATATATATATATATATATATATATATATATATGTATATATATTAACAGAAATGCTAAGTTGTAATTTCATACTAATACGTGTTCTTTATAGACCCAATGTGTTTTGAAAACGTTCGTACGTATATATTAACTTATACTGAGTAGGATCCTGGAATGTGGGGAAAATCTGAAAAACTCTAGTAATAACAACAAATTTATTATGTTAGGTTTTGGAAAAGAAATTTAGAAGTAAATGATTGAAATATTAATTAGGTATCTACATTATATGGAGCTATATGGTATCATCCCGTTTAAAATGCTTGTCTTTTATACAGTTCTTCGGCACTTTCTGATATCAATGTTCAACAATAATATAATCAGCAAACATTTCACGATTATACGGTAACATATTCTTTACGAAACACCTACGATTCTTGGTACTGGCAAGACTTCCGAATGAGGTACTGGACGAATAGTAGAGAGCACACTAGAATAATTAATTAATATTTTTCTTATTTTTGTTGGAAAACCCGAAAAGTTTTCGTGCAGCAAAAGTAACAATCAGTACAATGGTCCATTTGCTCACGCCAAATCATCCCTTTATGGTCTTGCAAATGGCGTAGCGCTTTTCTTACCGTTTAACCAGCCCCTCAGAGTAACAGCACAGCGTGCGCAGATTCTGGCAAATTCTGGTAGACCATAGCTTGCTTTGATGTTCAATGGTTAAGTCAAAATATTGACAATATAACTTTTCTCTTAATAGTGTAATACTCCGCTAATGCTGGTGAGTAGTGAATTCCCCACATACATAACAGAAGCTGTTTTATTATGAAATAAAGAGACATTCAGTTATCATAAACCGGCTTACATTTATTCGAAAGAGCCGTATGTAGCTCTTTATATACTCACGTAGCCAGATATCTACCAATTCTTAATTTGATCGATTCCAGAGCAGAAATGAGCGTGGTTTAAATGCTCTGACGTAGGAAACATGCAAGGACATGTTCAGACATTTATAAAATTTAATGCGTTTTTTTAAGAAAATATCTCAAAATTCTGACGTGATGGAGCCAATTTTAAATCGGATTCAGAATCAGCATGACAAAATACATAAACTACATGAATTGGTGTACAAGAAAACCAAATTGTGTTGACCAGTGTTATCGACGTGTACTCCAGAATTAATTTCTTCTGCTATTAGTTTTTTCCAATTAACTAAATCTGCTGACAAGGAATATTATTCGTGTGTCCTGGTGGTGTGTCGCATTATGAGTTTCTTCTAATTGACCAAAGTTTTAACAAACGTTTACATTTCTAAATTATGGAAAGCTAACTCGTGCACTATGTAACACGGTAACGCAATATGTCACACGTTTTAGCTTGTTCAAGTCTATTTGTTCAAGCATTCAACATACATTTTTCCACAGCCACAGCTGACTCTACCAACCTCTAGAATTTATGGTTTTAGTTAGAAGGATAACAATATTTTTTTCCACTAAATAAATAACGTCTTTTCATCAATTTTAATCACTAATCAAATATTTTGTGACGAAAGCGTAGACTCGTTCCTAAAAATAATTATGATTACATCTTAGGAAATATATTTGCCGGTGCTCGAATATACGATGTAATCTACTCAAGTGATACATCTTCGATGACGTCATATTAAAGGGGCACTCGCTTCTGGAGTATGCATGTGTTTCCGTGTACTTATCGAATATTGCCACATTAAACGTAATATGCGTCGTTATTTAAATGTACACAATAAATATATAAATATATATATAAATATATAGATGGTTTCACTATTTTTTTTTCTGAAGTGTTTAGATTTGGATAATTCTGACTTCTAAGGTCTTTTCACACTTGCCTTATAGCTTAATGATTAAACTGTTATTCTATTCTTGTATAAAACAATATTCTTAAATAGGTTTAGATAAATTTGTCGAAATATTTACTAATGGTTCAGTTACAAGTGAAAGCAAAAGAAGTTGAGTAAGTTATAATTTCGAACAATATCTTTTATTAGATGATATGTTTTCTTCTTTGGCTGTTTGATTGATAATTGTTAATTTATGATTCTTTGTTCGTTTCTGTCTTAAGATATTTTTATAATTCTTCGTTGAGAAACTGTTATACAACACAAGTTTTCATAGCTTATTCATTCCATTTATTTCTTAACAAGTGCCAACAAATAAAGTTAACGAAACACAATTACTCACTTAATTAAGGCAGGGAAGTCATGTAGCTCTTTCGGTGGCGAGTTATGTTGGAGTTGAGTTGTCAGTTATTTTTTTCGATATTTCGTTCCATTTTTTGCGGTCGCTTTCCACACTTTCATATTTTCGTATCTTATTCCTCTTTTCTTAACTGTTGTCTGCCCCTCTTCTCTAAGTTCTTCTCGGTCTGTCTTTCTTCCTTTTTTCAAGTTCTTTGACTTCGTATATTTGTCTAATTAGTCTGTTCCGATCTCTTTTTACTCCTTGGCCTAAACACCTTATTCTATCATTTTTTAGTTAAGATCTATAATAAAGTTTTCTCTGAAAATAAATTTATCCATCCTTGTTTTTTCTTCCATTCTTTGCAAGAATATTATTTCCATACTTGTTAACCTACTTTTCTGTTTTTGTGCTGCTGTCCAGGATTCACAGGCATATGTCAACGTCGATTTTATAATTCTCTTACTATTTCTGTTTATATTTATTTTGGTATTCTTTTTTTGCCTAAAAAGTTTATCCAATCGTAGAGTCAGTTTTCGCTATTCTCTCGTTTATTTCTTCCTCTAGTGTTTCTCCTTTTTTAATTATTACTCAATTTATATACCTGTTCCAATATTTGGCTGTATATTTGTGTTTTATGTTTCTTATTTTGTTGTCCAATTATTACCGCTTTAGTTTTTTGTTTGTTATATTTGTTTTTTGTCTAAATTAAAATTGTGTTACCTTTCAACAAAATTACATATTTTTAAAATAACAAACATTTGATAATAATAGCAGTTTTCCCAAATTGATTTTTTTTCATTTATTTATTATGAAAGATTGTGATGCGTAACAGTTTTTTAAGGTTTTTGCAAATACGTAATTAGAAAAATAATTATTAAAGTGGAAACGGTTTCAAACATTTACAATTAAGTGATATGTGTACTTTTCGTAACTTACTCTTTAATTTACCAATTTCTTTATTAGCTAAGCGTCTTTAAATATTTTAAAATATGCATTTTTAGTAATAACAGTTAAATAATTTTTATATCTATAAAGATCGAAATAAAATAATAAGAATATACAATAGTTTAAGTATAAGTAACTTCAGCTTTTATTTGATTCCACTTATTAGTCGACATACATTCTCTCTTATTCCGCATCAAAGAAAATTAATTTCTATACTACTGGACCACTGAAAATATTGATAAATATACAGATAAGTTGAGTGTACTATACAGAAGATAAAAATAACTTTATAGAAAACCGCGTCATAACATGCGAATGTGAAAGTTAGGTACTATGAAAAAATAATATCATCGAAAAGGAATTAAAAGATTTAGACAGAAAACATAATCCACTAACATCTAATAAAATCTCCACAAGAGTTCCATAATGCACTACTATTAATTAAATAATAATATTTTAGAAAATATTTTGCCAAACTTCTCTAAAAGGTTATTGCATGTAGGGAAGTGTTCTGCTATGAAAACTGAGTCCATGCAAAGGCGAAGACCGAACGGGAGATGCCAATTCAAGCCATGTCTTCATCAGAGAAAGGAATAATGATTACAGCTTTCTGGGTTGGTGTAAGAATACTAATTATTGACTCTAAAGAAAGAAATACTATGATAGATGTCTAATATTATCCTAAACTTTCGCATAATTTGCAAAATATCATCATCAAGAAAAACCATTGCTAAATCTGAAACTTGGTGTGATACGTTTCCATAATAATGTTTATTGAGTAACGATTGAGTAAGGTGATATTAGAGGCTGGGGCTTTGCTCTAATAGACCACATACCATCAATCCTGACATTGCTCCGTGCTACTTTTCCTTATTATACTAATAAGGCTAAAATCTATAGCACCACCTAGGTATATATTTATTTTAAATAAAGAAACATTTTCCTATTTTCCGCAATGTATTGTGTTAAGAGTTAAGTTTTTATTTGATTTAGTTAATTACGACATAGATTGTTCGTCGCTATTATGCAGATTCAATTTTAATATCCCCAGACTAGAAACACGCAACCAACTCTATTGTGCTCCTAATAAAGCCATAATGTGCAGAAACTATAATGATATTTCACATTTGTGTAATATAAATTTTGATTCATTTATTATTTTCTTTTACTCTCATTTCTTCTCTATTTTATTAATTAAAATTGTCACCAGAGTTACATTTTTTTAATTTTATATTCGCTCGTATACCTAATCTTATTTTTTTAATATGCCCATTTCGTGTACTTACACTGGCAAAAATGTAGTTATACAAAGAACTAAATATTTGTAGTTAATTTATTGTAGAAATAAACACCACGATTGTAGTTTAGTGTTAAATCCAACTAGAGCAAGTAGGGCAAACGTACTAGAATATATTGTAGTAGTACAGTATTGTAGTAGATTTTACAAACGCTTGATGTGTAAATAAAACTATACTTTCGAAAGTCAGCATGGTAATTCACAATGCAATTAATAGTCAAATAGGGAATGTAAATATGAAATTTGTCTATCCTAAAAGTAACATAGCCCATTATTTGTCGTATGAAGCGCAATGTGGATTCGTCCTTGTTGAAAGAGATTATTGCGCGGGTAGTCTCTTATATTTTGCATATAAAGCTGGAATAAAACAGTAGATAGCTTTTAAATACTTTGTTGTTTTTCGAAGTATTTTCCACGAAGATTAACAAATTTTGCATGCGCTCGAACCAACTCTGGTAACAGTTATTCCACTCGTTTGTTGGTACAGTCAAAATTGCGTTTTGGAAGGAATCGACTACTCCTTCTATGACTGGAACCCTTGACCACGCAGTCCGTCCTTGATTTTCGGATAGGTAAAGAAATCGTTGGAATTTAGGTCGGGATTGTACGGAGGATGATCTAATAATTCGTTTTGTTGAGTTAAAAATTCAAATGTCGTGCGAGCTGTATGTATGCTTGCATTGTCTTGGTGGAGGATGAATCGCCATTGTGGATTAGTTTCTCGGAGGTCAGCAATGATTTGCGACTGTAATGATTGTATACCAATCGGCAGTAAGAGTTCTTTGATCTTGTAAAGAAATTGTTGCTACATGACCTGCTTTCGAGACAATTGTCGCGACCATCTTTTTGGAGGCACTTGGAGTACTTTGGAGAACGGATAACTTTTGTCGGCTTTTCCTCACCTGGCTCGCATGAGTAAATCGAAGATTCATCACCACTCACGACGTTGTACACGTTTTTAGAATTTCCTGCGTTGAAGCGGTATAGAGTTTTTGACACTCTAGCTATTTTCTGTGCTTCGATCAACAGATGCGGTCTCCAACGGGAAATTAATTTGTTTTGCACACAGTTCTTCATGCAAAATTTTTGAATTGAGATCTTTGAAATCCCCAATGATGCTTCAATTTCGCGATATGTCACATGTCGATGTTCGTTGATAAGCTTGCACAAAGCATCGACGTTTCCTGAGTGACTGCCATTTTTGGTGCACCTGCTCTTGGATCATCGCTAAGACTAATCCGTCCATGTTTGAATTCTTTATGAAAACGATAAATTGTTGACTGATGTGGTGCTTCATTACCGAAAACAGAAACCAACTCGGCGATGCATTCTTGTTGAGATAATTTTCAACTTTGACAATTCGTTGTAGCTACAACACTACTCGTACCGCACTGAAACCATGGATTTAGACTAAAGATGGTGGTTATTTTTTGATATAACATTTGATCAGTGGCGCCCTCTATGTCCTAGTACGCAAAACATAAACGACATCCTTCGTAAAATCGAACCAATTAGTATTGTTTGTTATAAGTACCTAATACTGTAACAACAAAGTTGTTCGTTCTATATTGTTATACATAGTACTACTTTGTACTATCATAATTCCTACGCCGATGGGTAAATCAGGGGCGATATATGTGTAATGATATTATATGCGAGTATGAGCAGAGATACGTCGAAAACAGGAAATACGGCTTCGTAGTCGAAGTAAATAGTATTACAATTAATGTAGTCAAACAGACATTACCGTGGTAAGTTGCTGGATGAGTGACAAGTAATAAAGGAAGATAAAGCTTGGTTCGTTCAGCGCATCGACACGGGAAGATAAAGAAGGATACCAGCACAATAAGTTCTTGTAGATAAACTATAAGAATTCTTACCCTGTATAGTGTCTTTCTTACTACAACCTATTATATTATTTTACCATAACTGCATCGCATAAGCAACCACTTTAAGAAACCACATTGTTATATTTTTCATTACACCCCACCGTCGCTATAGTAAGTATAGACACTCTAATAACCTATACTACATATTATCCTGAAATTATTATTATTGTAATTGTTATTACTAGTTCTGTTATTATTATTATAAAGTTTCACTACAATATAACAAAATACATAACTTGTTGATATTATTTTGCATTACTTCATTTTTAATGTGAAGTAAATTACTATTATTATTTACATTTAAATTATTGAAATACACAGATACTGACATTTACTCGATCAACAAGTTCCAGAAAAAAATATATGTTTTACTATTTCAACATTTTACTAACATTTCAATGAGAAAATCCTTTACAATTCCCGAATAACCTCAAGTGCTAATCGTTTCCCTTTCACAGTGCTCAAATTGGAATCGGTCGATTGCACACACCCGCAATAACAACGTCTATCTACCTACCTCTTTAACTCTCGAGAAAACGTTTATTTCGTGGTAAACCGGCATATTTACCCCGCAATGAAATAAATAGA
This sequence comes from Melolontha melolontha, assembly GCA_935421215.2. Classification (NCBI taxonomy): domain Eukaryota; kingdom Metazoa; phylum Arthropoda; class Insecta; order Coleoptera; family Scarabaeidae; genus Melolontha; species Melolontha melolontha. Next base: position 72,576,995 of record OW285240.1, read on the forward strand.
GTCGTCGGAGAACGCAGGTCGTGCCACTGAACGTAAATTTCATTATGCAAAACGGGGAAAAGATAACAGGACGTCATTAAAATAATTAATGCCGTTAATTGATGAAAGTTATAATAGTCTTAAATTTTAGTTTCGAGGACGTAAGTTAATTTAGTCACCGAATAAATACTGGTACTATTATATTATTCCACTGGTTTGAATATAAGTATTTTTTTCTTTATTTTAGTTTCTTTCTCTTAACTACTAATACAAACCTTTACGAATTTTCTTTCTTTGAATTAATACGTTACTGTGACACAGAATATAAGATATGTTTATTACAGTAAACATTTCCTTAAACACAATTTTATTACAATGTTTGAGTGAAAGGCGAATATTAAATATGCTTTATCATTCTCTGGATATCCTTTTAAATACTTTAAAGATTGTAAAAAAAGGAAAGTTACATCTACGGAAATATTACAAATCTAATGTTTTACCTCTTTCCAATTTTTTTTGAATAAATACATTCTTAAAAATGCTATGATCCTATACCCAAAGTCTTTTACTGGAGACTGTGGCCAAATAAAAACTTAAAAAAAGGTATGAAACCCCTTATCACCTGAATATTCGTATCCCAAATACGGATTTCGACAACTAAATTGTCATGCTAAGTGACTAAAATAACAGTGTTGAACATATACACCGAATTTTAACAAAACCTAAATTTAAGTCACTTACCGCTTTTCCAAAATGACACACAAGTGCTATTCACATATCTATTCTAGAAGTACAAGCAATTGTATGGAATTTGACCTTTATCTGGGATATAAGTATTATTTTTGTTTTGAATTATACAAATAGTTTCATATATGTCCAATTTCCTTACATTTTTTATATTTTTAAGTTTTAAAAAATCTGTCGTAATATTGTGATTGGTTTCTAACACATGACGGGTATCCTCGATTTTTTCTGGTTTATTGAATTTAATATGCGATAGAGTTTCTTTATAACGGGTTACTATTAAGCGTTTGTTTGACCAATGTACTTCAATTTAAAATCGCTTCATTAATGTCATATATGTCGGATTTCTGACTCATATCTAATTTATCTTTTACGCTTCCCATAAAAGATTTAATTGAGTTTCCAGACCGAAAATCAACTTGGGGACGCCATTTTTTAAGAACTCTATTTAGGTTTTTCGTAATGTAAACGTATAAACGTATAAACGATCTTGTTGAGGTAAAAGACAAGGAGAATCAGCAATTGTCCTGTTTTAGTTAATTTTTCTAACTAATTTATTAATTATGCTTGTGTGACACCCATTCTAACTAGCAATATTTTTAATGAAATATAATTGTTTTTCGTATTTTGTTAACGTAAAGTTTAGCAACTGATTGACTAGAAAATTGATCGAAGCCTTATTTTATGGGAAACTGTGGTTCGAATACGCGGTAATAAATGTATTGACATTGATTTGTTTCCGGAAAATGTGCTAAAATATCAATTTCTATTTTATGCTTAGCAAAATGTAGTAAAAAATTGTATACCTTTTTAAGACTTGTTTAAACGTTTTCCAAGTGTGTTGTATTATAGTTGCACATTCACTAAACCAGTAAAGTTTTACGAGCAATAGTTATCAATCTGCAATCAAGCGCATCAAAATGTCTCAGTTAACAAAAATAATATAGCGCGGTCATTAAATGTTTAACAATGGAGGAGAATATGCTTAATCAAATTAAACAATGTTATAAGACAGTGTGTTTACGGTGATTTATGTTTCTGGGCAAAATAATTTAGTTTCAGGAAAAAAATCCAACAACAGGCTGCATTAAATTACCAGAGGATTTTTACAGTATCACTCCCTCACAAGAAGAATTGGTTCAATGTGTATTTCCAGATATCAAACAAAATTACAAAAGACATCAATGGTTAAATGGATGTGCAATATTAGCTACAAAAAATGCGGATGTAAATTTCACTAATATCAGTATTTGACATATGTTACCAAGAGAAGCAGCTACTTACAAATTAATAGATACTATTATAGATCAAGATAAAACACTAAATTATCCAACTGAATTCTTAAGTTGACGTGATTTATCTGGATTGCCACCCCGCATCATAATTAAGGTTGGTATTCCATTATTCTTCTTAGATACCCCTTCTTTGCAATGGTATCAAATTAGCAGTCAAAAGATTATTAAACAGTCACATCATAGCAACAATTTTAATTGACAAATTCAAAGGAGAGGATGTGCTAATACTACGTATACCAGTGATGCCAACAAATGTGCATTCGAATTCAGATGTTTATAATTTCCAATTAAACTGGTTTTTGCAGTAACGGTAAACGAATCACAAGGTCAATCATTGCAAGTGTCTGGATCGAGTTTGGAAGATCCATATTTTTCTCATGAATGCGTTGCAAGCTGCCGTGTAGGAAAACTAAGGGATTTGTTTGTATATATGTCAAATAGAATCACCAACTACACTGTATATTCAAGAGCATTTCGATGAACTTAAAGTTGCATATAACAGTAATTAGTAATTACTGTTACATAATTGTTACATAAATTGTAATTACTAATTACAATTTATGTTACCCAAAATACAAAAATAATAATATATATGTAAATATCTTCATTTAACTAAATACAATAATTGATATCAAACTTTCAATTGTGTTCATTTAGTCTATATTTATATACTCAATTCTAGGAATAGAAAAGCATTGCTGCTGATTTTTGAAAATTGGAAATTTTCCATTCTGCCTTTCGCATAACTCGTTAACGGTAAGAGGTAGAGAAAAAGTTTTAATACAAAAAATGTTTGTTTGAATGAGTTTTATTAAGCAGATAAGAAAAATAGTTAAATATATCTATATTTATATTTATATATTTATTTATATATATATATTTTTTTTTCGACGGGTAAATATGTTTGGGATTAATAATAGGTAACAGGGTTTGTTTGGCTGTTTTACAGACCTGTATTTGCAGTGTTGAGATTAATTTTAAAAACTAACAAAAGTATTGATAAATACATTATAAATTATCTTGCATTAGAGTTAATAATAATATAACAGCATCATCCTGTCAATTTTATTACACGTTAAAACACCTACTAATATAGAATTTTTTTATATTTAAACAAACAATGGATCATTCTGCATGGTGATGAAACTCCTCAAAGAAATGTTCAAAACACAGGAATTTGTTGCACCATACACATTGGATGATGGCATGGCTACCACATATGGAACAACCAGTAGGATGAACAAAATCTTGCTGTATAAAAGCAAAAGTTACTGAATTTTCAAATTCATTCGGTCTTTGGTCAACGTATCCGCTTTTATACCAAGCGTAAGCAAATACGTGGTGATATTTTGGCTCTGAAAGTTGATTATGTATAAGAGATTGTAATTTTGTTCATATAACATAATATCTTAACAATACAGTAGTACAAGGTTAGAAAATTTTCTTACAAAAGTTTTTCCATATGCGAAAACCATATACATCAAAAGGTTGTATCATTGATATAGTTTTCTTCGGGATCGTTAATATATTCACATGTTTGTTGGTTGGTATATTGGTTTGTAATGTAGCAGGACAGTGGCCTGTCCAAGAGTCCAAGAACAAAATGTGGCAAGCTCCCATATTTGGCAAATAAACAACGGCAAGCCATTGCCGAAATATAGTTCTTTTGTTAATTTTTCAGATGTGGATGTTATTAAATGAACATTTCAAGGTCGAAACAAAGACTGTGATACGCGTGGACCGAAATTTCCACTTTGCTTTTTGAGAATAATCAATAAAGGCGAGAGCAGTTTTCCGGAAGCTGATATTGTTGAAAGTATGGTATAACTATGTGTAGTTGTGGATATAGACTGCACAACTGCTGTAACAGTTTTTGTTCTCTGCACAGCTAAAGTGCGGTCGGAATGTAGCTGAAGATGGAAACCACTCTCATCAGCATTGAATGTATTATCTATCCCGACAAGCCCTATATGATCTTTTTCATTATTAAGGAAAGTTGAGGCAATTTCCTTTAATTGCTCGAAGTTCGTACCATATGATCGAGTAATAAATTAATTTATTTTTCTTGAAACTATTTTGTAAGCTCTCTTAAAATTCCAAACCAAATGTCGTGGTGCTTTAAACAAATGTCTGTGTTAGCTTGTAATGCCCATCGCTGGACGTCCAAATCATGAATAATGGCACCTGAATCAATACTATTTACAAATTCATTATATAAGAATTGAGAAATTTTTAGCAACTTTTCTCGTCGCGTATTATCTCTGTTTATTGCTTCTTCCCACCTAGAAAAGAAATAGTCTAATAATACTATAGAATAATACAAATGCGAACAAGTCGTTGCTGTGTTACAATATTACTTCACCTTTACCTGTACAATTGCTGCATAGATGAAGCTTTGCAAAACTTGCTGGACGGTATTCAACGCAAGTCGTCTTTTCTTCCCACTTTTCCAATACTTAACAGTGTTGGTTTTATATTCTAAAATTACAATACCTCCAACTTCTGGTTTACACTCTTCTTCTTCAGCTTGTATTGCTTTTACTCCTTCTTTCATTGTGGGTGCATATACCTCATCTACAAATTATATGTGCTGTTACGGAAATTCTAGAGTCGTATCAGTTTCCAGTGAAAACGATGTTTCTCTTTGAGCATCGAGCAGGATATTTTGTTGGTATTCACATGGAGGCTATTATTATTATTGGCAAGTTCTAACGTTATCATCAGTAAACGAATTATATTTATAATACTTATGGCAGCCATTTTCAATATTACAGGTCAACTATATAACAAACCAATTTCAAGTTTGATGAGTTATATATACTACTTGCTTATCTCATTCATTGTCAGCCTATTTTCTTTACAAAAACATATTTACTATTTACTGGTCTAATGTAGCTTCCTTCGATAAGCTAGATCTTTTAGATAAGAAGCAATCTAATATAATGAAAAAAATACAGTAAATATTTTTTTCACGTCTGCTTGATAAAACTCATTCAAACAAACATTTTTTGTGTTAAAACTTTTTCTCTATCTCTTACCGTTAACGAATTATGCGCAGAATGGAATACTTCCAATTTTTAAAAATCCATTTCACCCAGTCAAAATGTTTTTCCGCAGAAAAACAAATTGCGTAGTACATACCTATATGTGATGTAAATGTTCCCAAAGTTTCACAATTTTTTTAATTGCAAGGTATGCATAATTATAGGTGGATTTATATTATACTAACATTTAGACTTAACCTATAGTAATAATACTAAATACTAGTAATAATACTTATAATACTAAAAAAAGCGGCATATGGATTTTAGTTGAAGTGTGAAGGTCAACGTATTCCAGATTTAGAGAAAAAGCACTCTCGCTTAAGATTAAACTGAGATAAACACAACTGCACATTTTAAACCTGCCCTCTGATTTTAAAATAAAAGAATACTTCAACAGGCGATTTCTTTATTGTGTTTGTAGAGGTTATTTTTAGCTTGCTATTTTTTACTTTTGTAGACCAAATCCAGGGAAAGTAAAATACTTTGTACTCCAGCATTGAAAGAGATATAATCATTTACATACGGTGGCATTTAAGAAATTAATATAGGCGGATCTGGCTTAATTGAAAAATAAGGTTTTTTATTTCACACACATCGTAATTGTTTATTCATTAGTATAATTAATAAGTACTCAATTAGATTTTACGTATGTATGTAATTATATTCGCTTTTTATACTTGGACTAAATACTTAGATTCTAATTAAGTCATTATTCATAATGAAATTAAATGCCAGGCATTACTCTATGTTACTAATACCTAATACGTATATATGTAAATAAAGTTGAACAATTTCGAGACTGTACAAAAAGCTGTTTTAATTCAATTAATTTCTATTAAATTATCTTTATTATCCAATTTCAATAAATACATATTATACCGGGTGTCCCAATAGTGCGGTGTCAGTCGATATCTCGATACCGTTTGAAGGCATAAAAACACTTTTCAAACAAATGTTGCTTAATTCATAAAGAGGCATAGTCTAAAAATACTTTCGTTTATACAGATTGTCTCAGAATAGCAGTACTAAATCTAACTTAATTTTTTCAAACGAAACAGCCTATATTTTCTTCGATTTTTAGAGTCTGCTATAAACTCGACATGCTTATACCATTGTCTATACCTAACCGTAATAGTTTTTGTAATATTTAACATTTTCTCTAATAAATGTTATGTGCAGGTACTATTTTGCTAAGTCATGTCTTACTTATGTTTGATCCTAGAAACTAAATTTTTAGTATATGAGTGGTTTATACTTGCGATAACTTTTGCGAATTGCAAAATTTTTTTTGGTACAGTGTGTTCAGGCAAGGGACAGCACCATCACAAATTTCAGATGGAAAAATATCCATTTTTTTAAATGGAATGCATAGTGCTTTTTTATGTTATTTTACTCACAATTTAAAGCTCTTTATTTTTATTTAAGCATATCATATACGTATCTGCAATAGATTTCGAGATTTTTTTGTTTTTAAAATCGCTTTACAAAAAGCTGTTGACTTCATGGTAATAAGTTGTTAAAACTAAGACGGCCATGGAAAACAAATAACACATATCAAAATTCTAAACTGCCAATTTACTGCAAAATGCAGTATTTTCTCTATAAGTCAATTACGTGTGTATAATGTTTTACAAATGAATTTTTCACAACAAGAACTAATCCATGTGAAGTCACACAGCGATTTTAATTTGAATTGTTTATACTTACATAATATTTTATCTTATTAAGTGAAATATATGATATTAAGTTATAACATATGCTGCTGAAAAACTAATGAAATAAAATGAAATAAAACATCGAATTTTTATTTAAATTAAGAAATAATAAGAAAATTATACTGAGCAATGGGCATATAAACCACAGACAGGGAACTGTATAGCGACTGCAGCCTACTTCCAAGGTTACACAAAATTACTGCCAAATGAGATTCAATTGACTAGGTGTTCAATATATCCACCATTTTGTCCACCAAAATAAACCTGCGAATAAAATTTTGATGCATTCTTTGGAGCATATTTTCATCAATAGATACAAATACACGTCTCATTCTAAACTTCCATATGTTTCACTATGGTTGGAGTAGTTTTGTATACCTGTGTTTTGACATGATCTCTTAAAAAGAAGTCTAATTTAGCCAGATCCGGAGATCTTGCAGGCCAGTTCACCGATCCTCCTTTACACATCCATTTATTTTCAAAATTTGTGTTGAGATAATCCCTCATCTGTCTGCTAAAAAGTGTAGGAGCTCCATCTAATTGTAACCACATTTGCCTGGTAATTTGTAATGGTAAACTATCAATTATATCTTTTAAACTAATTTCGTAAAAAATTCAAAAATGATTCTCCGTTTACCGTGTTCTCGAAAAAGTATGGTCCTATAACAAAGCGTTCAAAAATTCCACCCCATACATTAAGAACTTATTGCCTTGAAGTGGACAGCATTTTGTAAAGCAATTTTAAAAACGAAAAAATCTCGAAATCTATTGCAGATAGGTATATGATATGCTCAAGTAAAAATAAAGTGCTTTACTTTAGGAGTAGAATAACATAAAAAGCAATATGCATTTCATTAAAAGAAAGTGGAGATTTTTCCATCTCAAATTTCACATAAGAAACTTCGTTTTCTGGAATCAAACATAAGTAAGACATGACAGCAAAGAGTATACGCACATGATATTTATTAGAGAAAATGTTAAATATTTCAAAAACTGTTACGTTTTATACGATTAGGTATAGACAAGGGTATATGAGAAGCATGTCGATTTTATAGCAGGCTCTAAAAATTGAAATTAAACTTGAAAAAATTAAGTTAGGTTCAGTACTGCTATTTTGAGACAAGCTGTATAAACGAAGGTATTTTTAGGCTATGCCCCTTTAAGAATTAAACATTTGTTTGAAAAGTTTTTTTGTACATTCAAACGGTATCGAGATATCGACCGAGATCGCACTATTGGGACACTCGGTATATACCAAATTAAATATTTTGTGAAGATTGTAATCTTTTATATATTCATTAAACTGCATCTTATAGTACTTCTAGTTCTGCGAGAATGACAATAGGATCAGTAATAAACAGCAGTCAACGGCTTCAGTTCTATACATTCGCCCAAGTACATACTATTGATCATTATTAGGTATATGAAAATTTTAGAAGCCAAGTTGAGTACGTTCGCAGTCGTTAACAGTTAACAGAAAAATTTACTTTCAAACACAAGCAATATGTGTATGTATATGTACAACGTAATAAATTGTTCCTGAGTTGTAGAAATAAACACGTCGAAAGCGGCAAGGCTAGTTATGTTTCCCACCAGTCATCTAGTACCTACTTGGACTTAACGAGTAATTTAAGATGTAAGTACTTAATCAGTCACAGGTTCATCTCACTTCAGGCATCGGTTGCTCTCTATAAGGTTTCCTTTCACATTATGATGTATTGGACACTTGGATTACTACATTGCGGTGTTCATTAGCTGTTATCTTGTCAACGAAATAGCTAAGCATGTTTCTTCCTGATATTCTTATTATAACTTATCCTTTTGTATTCAATACAACGTAGCTCTATTACTTCTATTTACACTCACTGTTAGAAATTTATTGTTAGCACGTATCGTATTCAAACTAAAAAGTATTAGATTTGTCCTTTATTTTATTTTAATACATAAATTCGCATACAGGTTTAATTATAGTTATCATTAAAACGTTTCATCTAATAATTCGTGGAAGAGCAAGATATAGAGCAAGCACAGAATTGCTATTTTATGCTACAGGTTACCTGTAACGTTGTCAGTTATTTTGAATTGCGGTGATTCATTTTCGCACTCAGTATAGACGGTGTTTGAAGTTTATTAACAAATATTGAAAATAAATATGAAAAAAACATCACTTTTATGATTTATGTCTCATTTACACGAACTACATGAATATATTAAAACTATTCTTCACTTGAGATAGAGTTGACTGACGAGCATGTCATTGCTATTAATAGCAACATTTTTGAAAAGAATTATAACACTATTTATCTTTTAATCTCGCTAAATAATTGTACATTAAATAAAATATATGGTTTGACTATACTACATTAAAATGAAATATGGAAGTATTTTTAGTACCAGATAATTATTAATTATTTTGATGTATTGCTAAATAAATTTTGAAAATCTAAATTAACACGCTTTTGAAATTATTTGTTCCACGTATTAGAAATACTGCATGTTTCTATTTCGGGTGTTAAAACTAGATTTCCTATAAATCTATTAAAATACTATTCAGTAGTATAAAAGTCATTTAACATGGTTAAGAATGACTATGTACTCTTACGGCCTCTATTCGCAATTACAGAAAATAGTATAGATATATGCTGCTCAAATGAATAACCGGATATTTAAAAGAATGAGCGGATATGTATTATTTTGATTGAGAAAGGTTGTAAATATTAAAATAAATAGCGTTTTAATGATAAGAATACTCGAATGACTTATTTGACTAAGTATAGGCAAAAATAAACATTGTGGTTTAGTTTCATTTTAACGTTTATTGGCATTTCGAGAAAATAAACATTCTGTGTAGGAATATCTACAGTAAATTGCAGACTTAACAGAAGTATTATTTGGGTAATTGTTACAAAAATTAAAAATAATAAGCCGTATTATTTCCTCGGACGGCTATATCGGCTTGACATCGTGCTGACATAGAGTGAAGTAAATTATTAAGCAATTCTTGGAAAATGTTATCCCGCTCTTTTCTAGGAGCAATTTTAAGTTCTGCAACTGAAAGAGGTGCAAGATTTCGTGAGGCAATACGCCTTCCTTACGCATTCCAGCATGCTCGATAAGATTACCGTCAGGGGAATTGGCTGGCCAGTCCATTTTATCGATTTCTACCTCAAAACACGTCTGTTATCTGAGTGACACTGAATCTTGACTCGTCGCAAAATAAAACCCGACCCTAGTCATTATTATCCCAATTGACATGCTCATTTGTCCATATTATACGGCGTCTTTTATCTGCTCTGCGTTAAGGTGAACGTCCACTCTATGCCCTTTGGGCATAGAGACCTAAGTCATGAAGGCGATTTCTTATTGTTTGTGTTGAGATCAATCTTCCAGTAGCAACAGCAAACTAATTTCGAAGTTGGGTTGCATTTAAAGTTTTATTTCAATGTGCTAATTGGGAGAGGTACCGATCATCTCTTGGTGTTGTTGATGCTGACCGACATTGCTCTTGTCTTCTTCTAACAGTTCCCGTTTCTAAAAAGCGATGCCAAAGTCAGGAAATTACACTTTGACTTGCTCCGAACACTTGAGCTACACCTTGCTGTGTTCGTGCACATCCCAACTGTGACCTATGGCTCTCAAGCGTGTGATTCGGGTAAACCATGTTGGTGTGCCATTGCTAATTAATAATGAAGTTCACTGCACTCCGCTTGTTACTCAGACGATAAAAACATGCAGAAAGACATTGAAACGTAACAACGCGCCCTAGTACTTACATATATTATAGGCACGATTGAAACACATTTTTCGGTATTACTTTAAGTGCCAATTACATTTTTTATAATTTTTAAGAGATATTCGCTAACTCTTTTGATCAGTGTATTTTATCATTCCCCATTACATCACTGTCTTAACCCTTCAATATAGTTTGCTGTTATAATAACTTTTTGCCAAAAACAAGTAAAGTGGGACTGAAAATTGAAACTTACTGTTAATTATTGAAATGAAGAAACTTTTCAAACGGAGTTTTAAAGCTTTTTTTTTATCGGATTAATTTTATTAATATTTCTTATACATTGAACCTGATTACGATTAATATACTCATCAGATCAATACCGTTTTCTTCTTCTTCTAATTTTTGGGGTCGGGGACAGCACGTCCAGGCACTTGAGAACAGTGCTCTTTGTACCGCCCTCAATACGTCTCTCAGTTCCACTCTATTAGTCTTGTGTGCTCGGTAAATGTCGCTATCTTCCTCAGGGGAAGTTTCAGTACCCTCATAAAATATAATAGATCTCTTCCAAAGTGTTTCTGTCTGTCCTTCAATTCTTTGCAAGTGCATATTACATGAAGGCTAGTTTCCTCCTGTTTTTCACGCTTCCTAGACCAGAGCTCGCTAAACAAGCCCATACTGTACAGATGCTTCCTTAAAGGACAATGTCCGGTTATTAACCCTGTTATAATTTTAATTTCTTTTTTGTTGGCTATCTGAAGACCTAGTGTCCAGTTTCCTTAGTAGTGTTTTAGTATGGAGTTGGCCTTCCATTAGCCTCCATTTCTTTTTATATTCGCTTTGTAGCCATAACCAGATTTCCCTTCTAGCGGAGTCCTTAACGATTCCACATACAGGTTCTGGTCCTATGAAGTTCCTATTAGTACCTCGCTTGGCCAGTTCATTGGCTAACTCATTGGCTTTATTTCCCTCATATATTAGTGACACGGCATTATCTCGTGCCTGTCTATTGAGGACCTGTTTACAATATTTTGCCAGTTTAGACCTGGTAAATGGATTCATAATGGCTTTAACAGCTGCCCGACTATCTGTCATTATGTTAATTTTCTTGTTCGCGCAGTCGGCTTCCCGAATTTCCTCGGCGCAGACTGCGACTGCAGCAAATTCAGCTTGGAAAGCCGTTGTAAGTTTCCACAGACAATACCATCAATCAATACAGTGTTTTCGGATAATAGGTCTAAGGACAAGGGCTAAAGTGTATATAAGTAATTAAAAATACCAAAGTTTTATATAAAATGTCTAAGATTTTCTATACCTTATTGTTGCGTAATTTGGAAAAGAAGAAATTAAAAATGGACTAAAATTCTCGAGTATTATATTACGTAATGATAGCTCATTGAAAAAATATGGGGTAATGTTAAGTAGATATATGAATAGCGAAAGTTATAGGAGAAAAAGTAGTGGAACATTAGAAGGACCTAACAACATTGCGTATAAACTTAAAGTCGCAAACGTAATTTTAGAAAAAAGCAATTAATTTTTTACGAGGTTATTTAAACAAATTGAAGATTAATATAGGAAAAACACGTGAGAGTGATGTTTAATCAATGATTATCGGAAATTTGGCTTGTTTTGCTTGTGTTGAAAATATTTAGATGTAAGGTCATTAAATGTGTTTTTTTTTTTGTTAAATTACGTTTCCGCTTTTAAGTTTATACTCAGTGTTATTCCTTTTTAGGTTCTTTATATGTTCCACTATTTTTTATCCGATAACTTTCACTACCTTTATACTTTACAAACTCCAAAATATGTCGAGTCTTCTACAATAAAATGCCTTGGGTGTGTATAAAAAAGTCTCTTCACACGATTTGTAGATAAATCTAATCCTGGTGTTAAACAAAAATTTCTTTAATTATTATTTGATTGGCAAAAAGTTAATTAATGATTTTAATAATAATATTTGTTTTTCGTTCAATGAACATCAACATTGTTAATTATCTAAAAGAAGAAAACAGCATAATAAACTAAAAAGAATATTATCTAGGTTGGTGCATGTGAAATACCAGATTTGAAAGACATTTTTTATGTAAATAACTAACAGGGTCATAAACAATATCTTTAAAAATCTGAATCTTTGATGAAAATGATAGATCAATAATTGTGATCAATATAAAAGATATTTTGCAATCATAAGGGACAATATTTTTTGAAACACGTCGTTCACTGAAATTTGTACAAATAAATAAAGCACTCGAAACATATTTAAATAAGATAGGTATATGATTTTGTATATACTATGATATTGTATTATTAATTGTTGTTACTACTATATCATTTAAAAATTTAAAAATTAAGAAACTAAAATATTGCGATTTGATTGGAGAAAATTATTACTATTATTTTTTAATTTTTGAGGAGGAAAGGATATTTTAATTAATACTTAAGTTATACAAAAAAAAATCTAATACCGTGTATAAAAATAGACTCTACATAAGAAAATCCAACAAGATATGGTTTTATTACAGACTTTGTATCATTATCCAGATTTATTTAATTTTATTCATACCAATGATGATAATATTGTTTTCTTATTTTGTCAATACGTACACAAATTTAAACCACTTCAGACTAGAAATGCAAGATCTTCAGGCTGAAGTGATAGTTAATAGTTTAGAATACACATTTATGATATGACAACATAATTTGAAACATACTTGAGTGGGTAAAACCTCACTAAATTTGTATAATACAAAAGTATTTTTAATAATATAAAAAAATATTATTAAAAATGGGGTGTGAAGAACACAATACAAGTTCATTTATGTATTTTTGAATGTATCTTCTCCAAAGACGTAGATACGTATTTCACATTTCTACATGTTCGTCGGTACGCTCCTGTTGGAGAAGAGACACATTCAAAACAAACATAACTACGTTACTATCTAGCCGAAATTATTCAGACAGAGCGTGAAGGAATATTCAGCGCTGTCTGTATAATAACAGCCGAACTAGACGTGTTTTTTATAGTCGGTAACCACCGTATCTATAAAAAACTGTATTCTCGTGTCTTCACTACTTGTCGGCGTGAGCCGAATGTGTATATGACAACATAATTTGAAACATACTTGAGTGGGTAAAACCTCACTAAATTTGTATAATACAAAAGTATTTTTAATAATATAAAAAAATATTATTAAAAATGGGGGTACTTATAAGTCTCTGTTAAAAGAAGACAAAACTAAGTTACAGAAGCCTTTTATGAAATCTTTAGGCAGACAAAAACTAATTAAATATGAGCATAATACGAGGGATAAGCTGAATTTATTTAGAATAAGAAAATCTAGTAGACTGCGAAAAACAATAATCAACAAACACAATCAATAGTGTTTATTTAGAGCAACTCATTGTCTGTCATTTGACGTTTTGTTGTTGAAGTTACGTCCATTATAACTCAGCTACTTATTTTGTAAAACTAAAAGAAACTGGAATTAATCAGAGAGCACTTTAGAATCATAATTTATTATGATTTTAAAACTTGTGAGTGCAGAGAGAATCCAGACTCTCTCAGTTCTTAGTAAACAAACATCTTCCTTAGCTACAATTTACCGTTGGTATAAGGAATTTGAACGCGAAAAGAATTCTCAGCATCAAAAAGGAGCGTCCTCCCACGCCTCTTACCGACAAAAACATTCTTGCTGTTAAAAAAAATTATCGAAGAGAACAATGAAGTCACTTATGCGGTAATAGAGCATCAACTTAAGATTGGATCCTCAGTTGTTAAAACAATGATACACGATCACCTGCATCTAAAAAAAGTTGTGCCGCATCAGCTTCCAAAAAGCAGAACGTGAAAGAATTTGTCATGAAACTTTAAATTTCTTAAATAATGGCGGGCACCTAAATTTTTTCAAAATAGTGACAGGTGATAAAACTTATATTCCCTTTTTCAACCTTCCTACCCGCCAAGAGAGTCGTGTATGGATTCACGAAGATGAGGAAATGCCTAGAATGACGCAGCGAGCTATGAAAAAGGTTATGTATGCGATATTCTTCAGAAGTATGGGCTTAGTAAATGCAATTAGGCTAGATGGATAAAACACAGTTACAGGTAAGTGGTACACTGAAAAATGTTTGGCTGAAGTGTTCAGTAGAGTTCCAATTAGCTCCACCATGCTCCATCATGATAATACATCGTCTCATACGGCAGTTTTAACTCTCCAGTTTTTGACTGGAAAAAAATATAAATGTAATAGAACATCCGCCGTACTCACTTGATTTAGCAATGTGCGACTTTTGGCTATTTTTTTGGCTTAAAAGCAAATTGGGGGTAGAAGGTTTTCGTCTGAAGAAGAGATTGATAACGCAGTTCACGCTTTTTTTGAAGGTATTCCGAAAGAAGATTGGTTGGGAGCTTTTAAACAGAATGTTCAAGTGTATCACTGCTGAAGGAAATTACTTTGAGCATATTTAAAATAAAATCCTAAAAAATATTAACCGTGTTTTTTAATTTCAATAATTTCAGGTTGCCCTTCGTATTAATCAACTGAACAGATAACTTAGCGGCGTGGAAAACTGTTGAAGGTACGAGATGATTTGAGTGGCATGCGCAATAAAGAAAGAGATGAGTCGGTGTTAGAAAATGAATGTTTACAGAGATATTTAGAAGATATAAGATATTTCTTAGTTATTTATATGAAGAAAGAACTTAAATAGAAAGCCGAACTACTGGAAGACACTAGCTTAAAAGAAATCCTGATATAAGTTAGTAAAGATAATTAGCCCATTGTCTGAGACCAATGTGAAATAGTATAAGCTATAAGACATTGTTCACAATGTTCACCCTATGGAAAAAGAATTACAGTCGACCAAAGGGCACCACGGTGATGGATCTATTAATATTCTTAGTATATAGCAATATGTTGCAATATATATATATATATATATATATATATATATATATATATATATCCATATTGTGTTATATTTAAAATAATATAAATTTAAAAAAATATTACTAACATATCATTAAAAATAGAGAAAAGCAACGATTAAAATAGAAAATTCTATAATCTTTTAAAGTTCTTCAGTTATTTCTCTGCAACAATATATTGATTATATTAGTTCAATGAAATGATCCAATTTATCGTAAAACAAATCTAATTATATACGAAAACATTCTAATGCTATTTCTAGTTGGCAATTGTTCTCTGTCACTACTAATCATTTAGTTTAATTAATTTCGTTAGTGACAATTAAAGTTATTTTATTTTATTTCACTGAATTTTTCAATTTGCAAATGCTCA
Source organism: Melolontha melolontha (assembly GCA_935421215.2). Classification (NCBI taxonomy): domain Eukaryota; kingdom Metazoa; phylum Arthropoda; class Insecta; order Coleoptera; family Scarabaeidae; genus Melolontha; species Melolontha melolontha. The sequence goes on from OW285240.1 coordinate 72,592,805, forward strand.
ACTACAATTGTTTAAAAATGTGTTTAAAAATATTGATGAAATATTTTATAAATGTTCTAATCAATACGTCGCACCGTTCTTAACGCACAAATTGTCGTAATTAAAATATACATACTAAAAAACGATACGAACTACAATTGATTTTGCTGAAAAGTTTAATATATTTTATATCTGGTGTCCTTAACACCTGAATAAAAAGGTTCTTTTTAGTAATAGTTATTGTATCTACACTACTATCTATAACTACTTCGATACTCGTTAATAATGTTAAAAAAGAACTAATAAATAAAAATAATAATGATTTACTGTTATTAAAGAAGGAAATATTATCTGCTTGTGTAGCTTTTGTAACAATTTCTTTAAGTAGTTAATAATTTATTGAAAGAAATCTAAACTATACCGTATAAATCATAAATATTTAAAAACGATTTGCAACTCATTGACAGAATTAATTATAATATGCAAATCTATGATTTGTCTTCCATATTTATTAGATATATAATGTGTGTATGAAGTTAAATATTCAAAATTATGTATATGTGTTTCTGATTAATGAGTGAGAGAGTGTTTAATATACAGTTGATAAAGTATTTCTTTGCAGTTCGTTTGCAGCTCAAAGTGCGAATCGCAAATTCTAATTTATCTCTTTCTAACACACATAAATACTCGCTGTAATACAACATACGTTAGTCATTTTAAGGTATTCTTATGCCTTCAATTTGGCCTTGAACTGAAAAAAAAAGACTTTATGACTGTACCTACGTGTGCATATCTGTATATTTGTCTTCGAAAGTAATATTCCAAAATCAAATCCAGCACTGCCAATAAAAAGAATTTTGTTTGTGTTCGTTTTTGTATTTTATTTGGTCCATCTGTCGTTTAATTAAGCTATGAATTTTATCTAAATATTATCGATTTATCTAAAGCATCATAAGCTTTATGGCAGTATTTTTTATACAGCAAGATGTAATAATGATCCCCCATGCATTTTAGATTCTTGAACAAATCCAATTCTCTGCACAATAATTATATTTGACAGGTAAGGCAAACTATTTACCTACAATGGCTATAAATCTCGACCTTTTTCCTCGGCTTCTGGAGTTCTTCAAGGACTATGGTTATTTTATTTATCAACGAGCTAATAACATTCCTTGACTGCAGTATGCTGGCTTATGCAGATAACTTTAACATATATCACATTATTAAGAATATAACTGACGGAGGTTTTGCAAAAGTTTAAATACTATCCACAGTTGATGTCGCATGAACAAATTTAATTTTTAATTAGTTGTAAATGCTGTGTTGTAACATTCGCAATGGAAATACATTATATAAATTCTCTTTATTATATCGACAACACTGTTATAGAAAATCGAAGTTCTAAGAAAGATCTTGATGTTACGTTTGATAACAAGTCGACCTTCAATGAACACCTCTTAAACATTACTGTAACTGTTGCTAAGTCTCTCGGTTTCACAATTCGAATGTTCCGAAATTTCACAAATGCCGATACCATTAAATCACTTTATTTCCCCTATGTCGTTAGTGCGTTTACCGTTTAGTATCCATTTTATGATAATCAATTAAATTGCAGGCGTTCGGCGTAAATTTTTTAAGTGCCTGAGTTGTAACTCGGACGGTGTCTATTGGAAATGTGTAAGGATAATGGAAGAATGCATTGCTAGTTGCGAATCTTATAAATAGCAAAATCGATTCAGCATCGTTATTAGCGCGAATAAATTTTTTAATAAGTATAACGTATTTTGTTTTGTGTTTTCAACACCAAGAACGAGTATCTTGTGCAGGGCTCCCTCCATTGGTGCTCTCATCAAGAAATGCAATCGAACTATTTAAGGATGTTTCACCAACAGAGTGGCTTTATCGGATACTTCGTCAGGTACTGTGCTGGCGAAAAAATTGTCGTTTTACGACCGTATATTAATAAAGTTGATTTTATTTCTATTTTAAACAATGGATCTTAATCAAGTAGAGCCGAATCTATACAACTATGTACATAGAATCCAAACTTAGCCTTTGGATTGTATTTAATGGTCAAACAATAAATTATTATTATTTATCAATAGAAATTCAGACATTAGTGTATAAATCACCTTTATGACAAAAAAAGTTTAAAATAGTAATTTATACACTAATATCCGCATTTTTCAACCAGTCCAGAGCTGCAGGAGAGGCCTTGCTTAGCTCGAGAATGCCACCAGGGAAACTTCTTCTGACGCAGTCATTTACTATGTGGGTCATAGTTTGTTCAACATTTCCGCAGTCACAAAGGCTAGTATCTGCTAGTTTCCATTTACACAGCATTGAATTGCACCTTCCTTGGCATGTGCGGAACCTATTTAATTGAAACCGATGCCTACGTGGGAGGATTAGGACCAGTAGAGGTTCTGAATGATCAGAGATTAAGTTTCTATCCCCCAACTCAGGATGCTGTTCGAGAAGGGCTATCCAGCCATCGTTCACATTGAAGGGATACTGAACTACCGTAACCAGGCAAACCGGTCTCCTAGATTTCAGTCTGGTTCTGGGCATGCTCTCCAAATCATTATGTTGTTAGAGATCTTAGCCCATTCATTCGGTATTGCATTGAGACGTCTGATATCCGGCGGAATAATTTTAGAAAGAATCTAGCTTGGTGTAAGAGCTTCGATACCGAAAAGCAGCATAGTATTCAATAGAAGAGTAAGCCAATGCAATAGTTGCCATTTGCAGGATCTCCCCATTCGCTCGCCATGAATTGCCGCAAATTTATATAGTATATTATTGCATCTTTTGACAAGTTTTATGGAAGTGTCGCTTTAATGTCAGAGACCAATCTAACGGTACGCCGAAATATTTAGGTTAAGGTTGTAGTTAATACGAATACTACCAAATTCAACGTTAACTGTTGGCTTCCTTGCTACACAATTTATTATAATAGACAAAACTATATCCTTATTTGGGTGCAAATTTCGATGAAAAAGGATATTTCTGAAAACTGCCTCTTAAAGAGAAGACAAAAAATAATCCAAATATTATGAAATCATTCTATAACACTAGATCATCTTTATTTAATAATCTTACTATATTATCCCGATACTCCCTTGCAGAAATATAAATTATCCCGATCCAGATTGTTTGATTTTTAATTTTAATTTCTTATTTTATAATGTAGCAAATGTAAAATAGAAAGAAAAGACATATTAATATATTTTTGGTATTTGTATTATACATATTTGAGATTGTTTTATTGCTATTAGTGTTTGCAATATTTATAACGAAATACGTAAATAATATACTTGTTTATTCCTCTGCTAATTATTAAATGGTATAAAATTTGGTCTTAGTCTGGTTTTAGGGTGTTGGTTTGATTAAATTTCAATGTGATGCCGTACCGATAAATATTTGTAATTATTGTATTGTATTCATAATAATTTTATTAACATTATCTAATTTAGCGTGTCAAGTATATGTTGAACAACTAAGAAATCTTTATTTTTCACTGCAGTTCACATAATTAATTATTAGCTTGGCAGGCATTACCTGAAAAAAAAATTTCTTGTTTTGATCACTTGTCCTGTAAATTACTAAAGTATAATTTAATTTTAAGTAAAACTATGCATTTTAAATAGCAAAAGGCTATTAGGATGCGCAGATGATTTTGGACTCATATCGAAAACAAAGCGCAAGAATATGTTGATGAAAATAAAACAAAATACCTTGAGATGGGAAAGGTAGTGGAGAATGAAGAAAGAAATACCATGAAAACGGAACAAAATAAACGATATCAATTTAAAATAGTCAAAGAAATGTATTATTTACTAGTTGCCATTAACCAGCAAAGGACGAAATAAAGTAAATTTGAAAAAGGATAACAAGGGAAAGCAAAGCTGTGGGCGCATTACACAACCTACTTAGATCTAAAAACATAACATGGTCAGTAAAATTGAGGTTATATCGAACAGATATTTAGCCCACGGGACTATATAGCTGTAAATGTTGGACAACGAACAATAAAGAAAAATTTAATACCTGGAAACCAAAAGTATTAAATATTTGATGAAGTAGAAGTACAAAAGAGAACATGGAAAAGATGAAACTTAGGTATATAGAGAAAGTCATCTATAAGCCAGATACTTCGATCTTCCAGGTTGCGATGGTTGGGCCATGTGTTAAAAATAGCAGTTAGCAGATGCATAGGGTCGAGAGAAGATCAGAGACAAACAACTGAACGGCCAAGAAAGAAGTTGCTAGAGGTGCGCAAGGAGAATTTTAGTTCTATAAGGGTAGAAAGATAGCGGGATACAGCCATGTACAGAAGAAATGGATAGTAATAATAAAGAAGATCGAAGACATTCGTCCTATATATATATATATATATATATATATATATATATATATATATATATATATATATATATATATATAATATATATATATATATATAATTATATATATTATATATATATTATATATATATTATATAATTATATATATATATATAATAACTTCGTGACCTTGGTATGATATGGTAAACCTAATCAGTAGGCGATTAAAGGTCTGTATATTACTTCAAAATATATGTATTTAAAAAACTCTACATGTTTCGGCTGTGACGCCTTTATTTTGAAGTAATATACAGACCTTTAATCGCCTACTGATTAGGTTTACTATATATATATATATATACATTTTATAGAGATAGCTAGATTTAATAGCAATTTCAGTAACACTGAATTTTTCTGTACAGATTTATCGATGATAGTTACATGACCTCAAAATCCTGAAAAATATTTTTCCAAGGCCGATCGTTATTCGTCTGTTTAAAAAAATATTCCATATAATGATTCTAACAATTATATTTCTTTTAATAAAAAAAAGCACTATATCCATCCTTGTTCATGTCAGAGCAAAGTAATAAACAAGAGTAAAATCAAATCGCTTAGATGGGTTAATATTTTTAAAATATATTCTATAGGTACCTAGCTGCTAGTAGGTAAAATAAAATTTTACAGTAAAAAAATTTTAATAAAATTTAATCAAAGTAAACTGAAATAATGACTTTCAGAGTTCATGAGGTGGACATCTTACAGATTATTTACTGATATCACTATATTGACGATAGAACTTTCCTATGAAAGCAGATAATATAAGTGTTACTATCCACTTATTTATCTACTATTTTTTGTATCTTCAACTATAGTCGATATCACCTCTCATTTCCATGCATTCAAATTTCACCAAATGCTTTGAGTACCTAACAGAAAATCTCAGTCCACGTAATGTAAGTTGAAATAGATACCCCTACATACGATGAACTAACAACCTTGTGAACTGAATGATCTAAGAATTTATGCAAACACATGAAAATGTAAATAGTTTGATAGTTCTTTTCCCTTCTAGCAATGCGTAGATATACCTATAATGCTTTCTAGCAGAAAGTAGAAAGCATTACAGATAAAATATTATAATTGAACGCTGTGCAAATAGTATATAATAAAAGATTTTGTAGGTCTAGTTAAACCCGAAATATACCTGTAGAAGAATATTTAGATGTTTGCAAAAAATGCGCATTTCATCCCTAAATCTATGACTATAAATCTATCAGAAATGGGTTAATTTTTATATTTTCTCATGTACATGCCTATAATCTATGTTGAAATGTAGGATTTCCTTTTAAATAGCCAAACCAACTAGAAATTAGCATAGAAAGGAATGCGCTTACATATAGTTTCTTTTAGATCGTTAACCCTGAACCGACGGCGAGGGGTTACAACTGATCTACTCAATAAATTATTTTTTTTTAATTTTTATAAATATATACGCTCGGTGAACATATAATTTGCTTTTTATAATTATCTTGTTCTTAACTTATTTTAAATATACCCTAATGATGTACTTATTCATACAATCGGTGCACCTTGTTTAAAGCGTGCTTACCTATACAGGAAAACAAAGCCAATATTATAAACGCGTTTAATAACTAAGCTAACTCATAATGTCAATATTCTAAATATGTGTATCGCTATGAATAACTAAACTAAAAAGGTGTTAATTTTTAACTAGCTCTAATAAAATTTTCATTAAAATTATTTGCGACTGTTCACAAAAATGTAGGTAAAATATTAAATCTGTTGTTTAATTACAATGTAATATCCCACTGGGACAACGTTATTATTCAAAATATGCCATTTTCAAATGAAATTGAATGAATGATTAATATTGACAATTCATTCAGAAAATACTGCAATTTTTGTGTCATAAAATCACTTACATACACATCAAACATCATAAAAAATAATTGTAGTGAGAATTACATTCATTAACCAATATACACAAACGGACTAGATACAAAAATCCAAAACAAACACAATTCCACAAACTGGCATCAAGAATAGCTGAAAAATAAAAAGCCCAGTAACTGTTATAGGTGGGGCTGCTGTGAAGTGACGTCACGAGCGTAACCGCCTTTTCAGGGGCAATGGGCGGGAAATAAACACAATTTATGATGTCCTATTTAACTGCTATCTGGCGGCAGAGAAACGAACCGTACGGAGGCCATTACGACTTTGCCATTGGCTGGCGTATCGTTTCGAACCTACTTCCACTCTCTATAAGAGATAAACGGCTGGATGCCAGAGCGAAAGCGAAAGTTGAAAGACAGTCGTAACTTGTAGCGTAAATCCTGACCGACTAGTCGAAGCGAATGAAGTTACGACCCACGGTACTAAATCTATTACTTTTACGAGTGCCGCTATAGAAAGTGATGCAACGATAAAAGTGAACCATTTTCAGGAGCGCATGATGTTCAAACAGTTTCGCGGGGCATTCAAGATATCGTAACAATTTCAGAATGTAGTTTGAAATTGGAATACCTCGTGGTCGTACGTCACATTTAAATGTCTAGCATGTTGTTATAGTAGCAAATATTATTCTCTAGTGTTTATCGACAATGATTTATAAACTATTTGTATTCGGAATTAAAGAAATACAAAGAACATGATAATATTATCTTCGTTCATACAGAATTATAGAGGAATTTCTCCGTTTTTTATAAAATAAATAAAATTGAATTCTCAGTAATTTCATTTTTTCTAATGCATTTTCTTTAGGGCTTCTTAAAACATTAAATCCTTAGGTTCTTTAATTACATACAATAAAGATATATTAAAAAAGAAAGCATATTACGTAATGTGTATAATTATTCAGTGCAATAATAAGAAGAATAGTATAAATAATAATAGATTTTATTCATATTTATGACTTTTAAAAAATAAGGCTGCATTCTTTTGTATTTTTATTGAAAGATGTACGTAGCAAGGTACGCAAATATTATCTAAAACGAAGGGTGTGGCTTTGATAACATTTGACAATCGATATGTCCTATTGTTACGGAATGTATGCTACCATCTAGTTTAGAGACTCGAAACTACGCCTTTTACCTTTCTTACACGGTTTCAATGTAACCGCAAGGGTTAAAACTGCCCCATCAAATGTCCCCGTTATCCTGTCTCTATTGCTTCACGTCAATCCACGAATTACTTCCTATTTCCAAGTTTGCGTAAACGTAAATACCTAAACCTCAAACACTGAATTGCATGAATTATTATGTAATTGGTTCAGCAGCCCTTATGTAACATATATCCTATAATATGTATGCCATAAATTAGGATATGACAAATTTATCTAAAGTTCTTTAAAATCCAATATATTTCTAATGATTTGGTAAATGGTTAGTAAAATAAAAATTAGTTACAACAAATGTTATTTTTTAAATTTCCATATTGTATTCATATTCCAATTTTTAGAATTATTAACAGATAGCAGATGCAACATTACCTACATATAGGACTGTAAATCTTATATTATTTGTGTTTTATATGTGTTCTCTTCAAGAATGAATTAATTGGTTAATGAGGATTATTACCTAGGCTTCTGAAATATGTTTGATTTTACATATTTCGTAATAAGGTATCCAAATTTGTTGAATATTCAATGATTCGAATTAATTAAATAAATTATTTATACCGTAATATATTGAACTAAAATGTAAAAACGTTATGATGAATTATTCGCAGTATTTCCATTACAGATTACAGTGTCTTTGCTGTATTCTGAAAAATAATTAAATATTTAAATTAAATTTTTATTTTTACGAATAGCATTACTCTCTTTTATTTATTAATATAGATAATATCTTACCCTTAATTATATGACTGTTTTTCGAAATTTCAATATAAAATTTTTATGATTTTATTTAAAAAAAAATTAATTATTTTCCTGTTAACAATTTATTATTCAACTTTGCCATTGGTTAGTGTGGTCAGTAATGGTTTATATTTAATAGATACATACAAATATATAAAAATAAATGAAATATAATATATCTATAGTCTATTGTCACTATCGTTGGAAATGATATTGAATATGACCTATAAATTAATTTACTGATGCGACTACACGGAAAGACATATTTACCTACATTTATTGTAAAAATGAAATTAATTTTTTTCACACACATTATTAAGTATAAACATCAAAACAATCTCTCTTGCTATATAGATGGGACTCTTTTAGGCAACATAAACGTCGTAAAGTTGGTCGGTAGGTAGCTAGTTGCAATAAAATGGGTCGTTAAAAAGACTTTTACTACATTTAAAACTGTAAAAGTGCGTCCGAATAATCGGTATAAAATACGATCCTCTCTCTAGGCACGTGTCTTCTATCATCGGGCCCATTCTTTACGAGATGATAGCAGTAATAATAAAGGCCAGATTAAACCGATCGTTAAAATAAGTTTTAAAGCTCGCATAAACGCCACATTTTATACTTGTTGTGTTTTATGAGTTGATTCATTGATTCTGAGTGCTTAGATGTTCGGGCCCGAGAACGCGTACGTTCGCCAATAATTTTATTACCGTCTGGGTTTGTTGTTCTTTGTTGGCGATTAAACCGTTTTGTTTTACGGATAGCGTAAATTTAATATATTGAATGAAAAGCCCTCTAGTGAAAGCTTTACAACTCTACGCCACCTACTGACAGGCAGGCACAACTGGTTTATTAGGCGGTTTAAGTAATCTCCGATAGATGCTTAGAGCTTTATGTACGAGTTCAGTATGTTGCGCGGAGATGTCACTATATGTATCAACAGGTTTCTTAGTCGACTCTTTGATTACAGGATACTACTATTAAATCAATATTTGTAATATTATATATCTTTTAAATAAAAAAGAGCCCATGCAAGAAATTATATGATAGTTTTCATAAATATATTATTTATTATTTTTAAATATGTTTTGTATATTAATAGTTAATCTAATAATAAAAAATTAACTAAAATAAATTACCAATATTTTTTAATATTATTATGAAGAGCTTTGATTTTTTTAACCATTATTTAGAATAATAAAATTTCATATTAAAAAAAAAACTCAATACTTGTTAGTTTTCTTTTAATTTAAGTGTAATACCTGCACGACGCTCTGATTTTAAATTATTTGTAATTAATAAAAGAGAAATTTAATCTAGTAGATCCTGTATTTGTGTTGTATGTAATTTTAATTTATAAACTATTTGTTATATTGTATTTATTCTATTAATTTACAACATTGCATTTATTTTAGTCGAGTGTTTTGTTAATAATATTATCCATATAGCATTATATTATTACCCAACTCTAATAATTATTAATATTGTTACTAAACATATATAATAAAATAATAATAAGATAATAATAAAACATATATTATTATTATTAAACATATATAACACATGTTCTTTTTGTTGTTTTAGCTGAAACTAAATTTTAAATACTAAAATTTATTGAAAAGCAGTTTAATTTGTCGTTATATTGGCTTAGAGCGATTTAATTTTAGCAATTAGGTAGTATCAATTCGCATTTTTGTAATTTTGTTTGCATATACGACAAAAAGCAAGTTTCTTTATTCAATAATCACGCCTTTAGTATCTAAACTGCACTTCGGTTTGATATTTTGGAAAATGATTTTAATGTGCCTAGATGAATTTGTATATCAATTTTTTCGTCGAGACTAACTTACGACCGAAATTTGATCTAAATGTATTAAAATATATCAAAAATAATAAAATAATCCTAATTACTATTGTAACACATAAAAATTAATATTTACTAAACATAGACAGATAGATTTATTGGTTACTATTTTCAAACGCACATACCTATACCTAATAAGGAATTTTGACGTGTAGATATGACTAGTTGGAATTCAAAACAAAACACTGGAAACAATTAATCTAGATATCGATTTAATGAATATCAACAGTTGTTAATTAGTAAATATTTAACATATTTTTTTAAAATTTTAGCCATTTCGAAAAATTTGTGATTTGCTAGCTAGTTCAATTTAAATGCTTTTCAGTTTTACTTATTTTCAGGTTTATTAAGTTTTAGAAACTAATACTCTTGAATTTTATTTCAGGTGTTATCTGTTAAAATTTGGAAATTCCATATATGCTTATGTATACGAGGTGTGATAATTTAATTCCCAGATTGAAACAAAATTAAGAACACAATTAAAGTAATAATGTTCGATATTTATTCAAGGTAATTTCCATTCATATTAATACAATTATTGCAACGTAGCTTTGAAAACAATCAACAAATGCGTCTGAAGAAACGGTGTCGCTTTGAGGACAATTCGGCGGTTATATTTTTCTGAAAAACTTCTACGTCTTGAAATAGTTTCTCTTTGAGGATAGTTTTCGCTATAGGAAAGAGGAAACGTCTGTGCCAGGTCCGGTGCATAGGGTTGATGATTATTCTTAACAACTCCTATTTTCGCGAGAAATGCCCTTACAATTAGTGAAGAATGTGAAAAATGTAATGTGCATTGTCCAAGGTGAATTTCAACATGAACCAGCTATCCTTTTTTCGATATTGTGGTCACACTCGAGAAATGCGCCTTAGTAATTTTTGCATTACTTCAAAGTAGTATGCACCAGTAACTGATTATCCTTCCCGTAAAAATTATTTATGAATTACACTCTGACTATCGAAGTACGTAGTAATCAGCGTGGTTTTGATTCTGGATTTTTGCAAACGAAACATTTTGGGTCTTCGTGATGTTTTTCCAACCCACTGTATGCTTTGGCGCTTCGTCTCAGTATCATATCGAAACCATCCATGTTTCACCACCAGTGGTAATAGAGTTAAGAAAATTTGCATCGTCGCGACAATTCTGAATAAAATCTTCACATGATGCAACTCTTCTCAGTTTTCAAATCCTCCTCCTTCACAAATCTTCATGGAATATTTGTCGAATCATCACCTGATTCATGTTTAACCCTTCTGCCAGAATTCCAAGGGTCATTTGTTGATCTGGTGCTACAGGTTCACGCACTGTTGCGATGGTACCTGCATTTCGACAGACCAACGAACGTCCAATTCTAGCGTAATCCTGTATTACTGTCACGTTAATATTTAAATCTCTTAAACAACTTAAAAGCAATAGAACGCCGAGTGTTCTCACCGTACACAGATTTCAACATCTCGTAAGTTTCTGTTGCAGTTTTACGTAATTTAGAGCAAAATTTAACATTTACTCGCTACTCCATTACGACAGAAACACGATGTTCATTCTAGCGTCCTACTCAGAAACTAACAGCTGTTTCATTTTCGCTTGACAAGTATCTAAGTTGGGAAATGCTGTTTTATTTTTGGTTCTATGTCAAGTGACTCCACTACAGCAGCGTCAATCCGATAATTAAATTGTCACGCCTCGTATTAAGAAATATGTGGTATAACAAAATTTTTAATAAAAACATAATTCCGATTTCTATAAAATATAGTTTGCGACGATTATTAAATTGTAATTAAATATTTTACGGATAATACACTTCTGCATTAAAAGGTTTAATTGTCTTTTGCAGAGTTACCGCATGATACTATAGGTAACATAAGATTAAATGGAGAATGAACAGTAAGTTATAGCAGGCGCTTGAATACTTACAGCGTTTGTGAGTATACTTAAGTCAAATATATATTCTTTTAGATAATGGTTTTACACCATACACCCTATAATGGTTGAATTATTATTATGCTTCATATTTTCCTGCTTATTCCATAATTTTCTATCCATCCCTACCTATACTTCTTAAATCCGCCACCACTCTTTGTAACCATCTTGCCCTAGGGCTTCTTTTTCTTCCATAATTCCTGGGTTACACTGCAATAGTGATTTCGATCGTATTCTCCATATATAGCCCAATCATTCTAATCTTTGTTGTTTTATTTTTCTAACTATATCCACTCCAGCCATTGTTTTTAATAATTCAAAAGCGATTCTTAGTCGATATTCGACTTGTTTAATCTCAATATAATAAAGAAGTTTGATTTCGACTATTGTTAAATCTTCCTCTTTTTCTTAGATAGTGTTAGATAGTTAGATAGTTTCTTAGATAGCTAGTGTTTCTAATACAGGTTGCATTGTTGTTTCATGTGTGCGTAGTTTCAAAATTCTTGTTACTACTTTACTTGCTAGTAACTTTTTATTTGCAAAAAAACTCACGCCGCCGTAAAAACAAAGGCGCGTGGAATGTCCCGTGCGTCTTTGGACCTTTGCAATGATAACAGGGATAATGTATTGAGTCAAATTTTTATTGAGGAATAATCTCGGGTTCATAATTATGAACTTGATTCCAAGCAAGACTCTATGCAGTGGCATAAAAAAGACACACCAACGCCCAAGAAGTTTACTCTTGGCGATGTTTTTTTGGGACCCAGAATGAACCTATTATAACAAAGATAAAAGCGTTTACATAACTGGAGAATCCTTTGCTTCAATCCTGGATTGAAAAAAAGAAGGGTAAAATTGATGAATGGTGTCCTGCTACTTCACGCCAATGCTCCCGTCAACAAAAGTTGTATTGCGCTGGCTGCCCTGCATAAAGTGGGCTTCGATATTTTGAATCACCTGCCCTATAGACCTCGCTCTGAATGATTTTTACCTGTTCCAAAAATTGAAAATAAACTACGTGGGAAGAAATTTTCGAGCGATGAAGAAGTAAAGGGCGTATAAATTGTTAATAAAGTATTTATAAATTTTTCATTTAGTATTCTATTTCAAAGATAAATTCGACTCTAGAGGCGTACATAACATCATAATTTGCTCAAACAAAGGAACAAATAATAAAATTAATTTCTCACACTTTAGGAGATAGTTTTTATTGATATTACTTCTTACTTCATGTCTATTTCATCCAGAAATGATCTATTTTTGTACGAAACACTTAAGAATCTACGTTAATATTGTTATCTTTGTCTTTGTCATTGATTCTCTCATTAATATGAAGTCGTAGTTTGTCGTAGTTTGAAAATTACTAAATTACAGTGATACGCTCACTCCAAAATCGATATTTACGTTTTTCAGACAAGTACTTTAACACACAGCCAATACTGAGCAAAAAGAAAATCGGTATGAACACGAAATCGAGGGTATACAACACAGTGGTTTTCCCAATTTTAATATACGCATGCGAACCCCGAGCATTACAAATAAAGCACGAAAACATTGACGGCAGCAGAAACAAAATTTCTGCTTCATCAATTAACCAAGAAGCAATCACGAAAAGTGGAAAAGCAACATGTAAAATGGTACGGAAGGAACAAAAGAAATAGAGGAGGAGATGAAGAGATTGGGGGAAAGCAACAACAGAAATGAAAACTTTGGCCAGAGGTCCAAAGGCATGGAAGAAGTGAATCGACGGAACATAGATGGAATATTCGACACCGCTTGGGGGTATAAGGATCATCGATGAAAGAAAGAAGAGAACTTAAACATATGCTCATAGATTAATAACGTTAATACACGTCACTCTTAAGCGACCTCCTGAAGTTCATATTCTCCTATTTTTTTCATTCTTTGTACTTCTTGCAATTCTTATGATTTTAGTCTTATTTGATTTACTTGTAAACCCTTTTTTCTTCGTTCCATCGCTACCTTTCCAAGAATTGCGTGCATTATCTTTTATTTTTTTTGTAATTAATACGAAATCATTGATATATGCTATTACTTGACTACCACTAGTTCTTAGAGTTCCTTTATTGCGTTTATTACCACGTTATATAACTAGATTTAATAATGTTGTCCATAATAATGGTCTTGCTGTTGTAAACTTTTGTTAATAGTAAATTCTTCTGTTTCACCCGTTTAGGTCTTAATACTAACTTTTGTCTCATTTATTTAGATTTTTTATTACTTTGATATTCATTCTTCCCTGTTTTTCATTCTTTTTAACTAAGAACACACGGATGAGATTAAGATATTTTCTGGAAAAACATTTGAGTCGAATGCGTTAGAAAGATCACAAAAAATTCCCTTAATTGAGTAGTGACTTCGGAGAGCATCTCAAACCAATTCCAATCTTGATAATTCTGTTAAACTTGTTATCTTAATAGTCGTTATACAATTACGGTTAAGAAGATTTTGACGTATGCGATTTCGTAAGAAATCCTGATAGCAATTATACCATCACTTTTTTGAAATATCTAAAATGAACTTTAGAAGTATTTAAATTAATTCTATTATTATGAATTTAATACTAAATCTCCCAGTTCGAATTACAGAAATTTCTTTCGTAATAAGACCTTATATGCTTATAATTTAGAATTTAGGAAAATTAACTTATGTTAAAACATAATCCACGTAAATAATAATAGGCTTAGTTTTAGTATTATATAATTTAATGAAAAGAAGAGTTTCTTGCAATGTATTTTTAAATCTTCTATAATGTATTTGGAAAAAGAAACTAGATATTTACGACATAATTCTTCTTTATTTAGAAACACACCATTAAAAAGGTCGTTATATTATAATATCTACTATTAGGATACTACATATTTTTAAGTAACTTAATACGAGTTAATGTTTTTGTATTAGTTTCAAAATTAATTACTCAGTTTATTTACAGATCAATAACATTTCACTCGGAATTTTGATTGTTGTTTAAGCTATTCGTTTATTAGTTTTAATAAATATAATTTTTACCTGTTGTTAAACGTTTGTGTTATGTCCCATATTGTAATCCTATCACTTAACTTCTTTTTAGTGTATATATACATACTTCTTTCTTAAGGACTCACAGTTTCACATTTTTAGCACTACTAAAATAGATTGCTACTCGATCACAAACTTTTACCCTTCTATCAGCATTACTTATCGTGAGTTACGGGTTTAGAATATTTTTTCAACTGAAGTTCTCAAATTCAATGAACTTTCGAAAATACGACAAACCAACCCTTTTATTGCTCTCGAACTTTCTATTTTATTATTGTGTTTGGGTAAACGATGCTGATTTTACAGTTTTTTTTTTGCGTTTGCAACGTGCGTTGTAAAAAGAAGAGTGAATTAGGGTTATAAAGTTGTTTAGAAAGTTTTTCTTTACTCCTTTGCTATTTATCGGATGTTTGTTTGGATTTTGTGTGTTTAACAAACTAAAAAGAATTTATTTTCATCTTTTCGACATGAAAGGGATGGACTGGCCTAGTTTTTCATTTATGCTAAATAGAGACGCTAAATGTACTTTCATTTCATAAATTTTTCGGAACACAAAATGTAGGAAATAGAAATAATATTTGAGGTAGGGGGTAAATATAAAACAATTTTATTATTAATTAGTAATATTAAATTAATTCTGTTTCTAAAATAAACTGCTTTTTAATTCGTTAATTAATAATAATATGAGAACTCTTTGTTTAGTTTCCGTTCAG
Organism: Melolontha melolontha; assembly: GCA_935421215.2. NCBI lineage: Eukaryota > Metazoa > Arthropoda > Insecta > Coleoptera > Scarabaeidae > Melolontha > Melolontha melolontha. The sequence goes on from OW285240.1 coordinate 72,608,547, forward strand.
AAGAGGTGACATCTGCGCTCCGTGAATATATTATGAAAAAATTATTATTTTTTCATAATATATTTTATATGTTGATAGCAATTATAATGTGTATTTAGTACGTCCATTATACACAATTAAAAGCACGATAAAATAACTAGCAAGAAATTTTGTTTTATGTTTTAAAATACGGTATAGTAATTAGAAATCATATAAAAACAAATATAATCTCTTAAGGCAAATACAGTTTAAAGTTTAATCCAGCTACATAAGCACAGTACAAACCCATGAAATTGTGAAATAAAAGTTATTTAAGACTATCATTATACTGTATCAGGGTGATATAATGAGAGAGTCATGAAATATACTGCGCACAAAATTTATTAATATATAAATTTGTTTATCGAGGAGGCATATAAATCACACATTTTCTGAAAAAAACAAGTAACCCTGTCCTGTCACTTGAATTAATTTTCTCTTAAGTCATTTCTATGCAATTTAAGACTTCTTTTGCGCTTATTTGCAATATTGCATTGTTATTGTCTGCGTTGTGGGTTTGATTTTCCTGTGTTTTCTCAACTTGTGGTCAGCTTTTCATTTTGTTCGAATTGTGTACATATCGAAACGCCTCCAGTGAGAAATTTACGTGAGTATGGTGCTGCGAAAATTGTCACCTAGATTGAAGAAGGGTATAGCCAACTTGAGGCTGCACGGAAGCTTGCTGTTCATCAAACGACTATTGGTCGATGCCAGCGGTTTAGGGCAACAGGTTCACATGCTAGGAGACCAGGACAAGGCCGACCAAGTTCCAGAAGCCAAATGGACGATCATTTTATACGCCTACAAGCATTAAGAAATCGTCTGTTCACCCAAAAACGAGATAAAAAATAGACTTCAAGATATTCGAAATATTGCGATTTCTTCCAAAACAGTGAGAAGAAGGTTCAAGGAATTTGAATTGAATGCAATACACCCCACAACAGCACCTCTCTTAACAATATCCCACAAGCAAGCTAGGCTTGAGTTTACTCGGGAACATGTGGATTGGGATTTGGATTAGTGGAAGAGAGTCTTGTTTGCTGATAAAGTCATAATAGGCTTAAAATCTTCCGATGAACGCTCTTTTATCTGGGGAAGACCAGGAGAAAGATACAGACAAGCATGTATGATTCCCCAATTGTCTTTCCAGAGGGATCAAAGAGTAGTAAACACTCCGAGTTAGGAGATTCTTGAGGAATATGTCGCACTTTTTGCACCTTACATTGACGACAATTCTTTGCTTATGGATGATAATGCCAGACCGCAACAAGCCCATATCGTAAATAAGTATTTGAACGAGGTTAGCATTCAACGAGTGGCCAGCGCGTAGTCCTGACTTGAATGTGACAGAACACGTTTAGGATCAGCTTAAACGACGCATTAGACATCGAAATCCTGCTCCTGAAAACTTGGCTGAGCTGGAAAACGCGGCCCTTGAAGAATGGCATAACATTCCCCAATATTTCATCATAAATATTTTTCATAGCATTCGAAAACGTTTGTGGGAAGTTATTCTATCTAGAGGCGGCAATATACGATATTAAAACTATCAAAGACTCAAACTTTTGTTTATATCTATCTAATTTTTTTCATTCCTATGTTTTCCCTGAAAATTTGAATAAAATATGGATTATTTTTTTGGCTCTTTTTTTCATAAAAAATATTTCTAAATCATTGAGAAACAATTATTAGTATTCTTATTTCAATAAATTAAATTAATTTTGATAGGTATACTAAAATTGAAAGAATTAATTCAAAATTTATTAAGCGATGCGCTAATAATAATAATAATAATAATAATAATATTTATTTCAGCCAACAGATATCCAATTACAGAGTAAAAAATTATATAATAGATAAAACTAAAAATTAGTGATTAATTCAGTACAGCTCCAAATAAAGAAAAAAATAAGAATAATAACTACATTACAGACACAAAAACTAAGACTGAAATATAAAACCAAAATAAAAATAGTTATCATATGTGCCACAATGCTAATATAACAGGTGTTCATTTGAAAAGTCAATCTAGTAGCATGTGATTTACTGAGAACATTTTGAAGTATGTCGTAAATTAAAATTTACTACTTAACCTACGAAGTCGTATATTGATTGACATTATCAAATGTCATTTGGATTTACGTTTACGGAACAACAAACACATACTAATATATATGCGTCTTATTCTATCAAAATTTCGAAGTAACCTAGATTGACTTTTCAAATGAACACACGTTATATCCCGATATATATTAGCATTGTGGCACATATGCAATAGCGGTTGCCAAGGGCATTCGTACGCGCTGTAGACACGAAAAATGTATCTGATGATCTGACGTTATACTTCGGCATCAGTACTTTGTCGAAGCAGTGAGAGTGAATCAAGATCACTGTTAACAAGTTTAATCAGGAACTTGCCGCTTGCTTCGTCTCTTCTTTGAGTTAGGGAAACGAAGCTAATTTTGTCCATCAGTGTATTTTAGGGCAGAAAATATATTTAATTTTTCAACATATTTCCAATCCAATTCTATACACTTAGCTCTGCGATTTTCTAATTTTTTTAAACCGGCTAAATAATAAGCTTTTGGAAGCTCGTAAAAATAGACATTCCTTGCGGCTATCATCTATGTATTTGTCTCAAGTTTGTCTCTATCGAGCCATTTTGACAAGTTTGGAAGCAAGAAGAAATCATTCGGCACCAGATCTGGCAAATATGCGGGATGAGGCAGCAATTAGAATTCTAATTCGAGAAATTTAACGGTTGCCATAACGGATGAATGAGAAGGTGCATAATCCTGGAGACTCCGAAACACGTGGCCGTACGTTGAAGTACCCATTGCGAATTGGTATGCGTTGTGTATCCATATGTACGTATACAGATATGTTTTAACATCCTCGTATATGTATTATCTTATTTAAGCATCCGATGTTAGTAAACATAGATATACTATTTTTTTTACATGCTACACAAATTTTTATTACACAAAATGATTTCTAGTCTATCTGCATATTTAAATATAAACTTTTGTCGACGAGTAACAAGAAAACGTCCAAATGCTTAGAAAATGTAAATTTTGACATAGGAATATAATGAGTGCTATGGAATTTTATAGTTTAAATCATTAAATTTGAGAGCTCTTGTTCTACATGAGTGAATACCATGTAACAGGATAGGTTCTTGTCTCTTTATGAGAGATGGACGCTGTATTTTCAATTTATCCTGCATTAGTGAATATATTGGAAATTGTATTTACTGTTACGGTTTCGCCATTAGATAAGAATAATGATGTGTACAACTAAAGTGAAAGATTTAGAGGATATTTTGAAGTTTCGTGCTTCTTTAACCGTGAAGGTATACTTCTACGATACCTTCAAAACTGTGTTCCAGTTCAAGGAGAGTTCTGTAGAGACTCTATCTTCAAGTAACACATTTCTACCGCGAGCTTCTTGAACCAACAAAAATTTAGTAAACAATCACTTGAATTAAATTGTTGCTAATCTTATACCAATATTAATTAATTCATTCAGTATTTTTTTTCTATTACAAATATTTTGGAATACAGTAGCCGCTCGATGGAGTCAATATACTATTCAGTAAACATTCGTCTATATGAACAAGTAAAATTGTATATTAAAGCTCGAAAGAGTGAACAATAACACATTTGTTTCAGTGAACAGGGTAAATTCCTGGCTTATGTATAATTTTGCTGATGTGCCTTACGATACGCAGCTTAATTTACAAGAACGGCGTATTTTATTTTAGTAATTTTTATATCTGTTGAAGTTGCAGGTGTACTGTGCCGCAGTGTTTTTGTGTTTACAATAAAAATGAATCGAGAAGTGCTAAGTTTGTCTGAAAAATGTGAAAATTTAAAAAGTCTGGACAATAGAAGCTGTGTAACATATTTGTCTAAAAAGTACGGGATTGCCATATCCACCGTATTTGCAATTAAAAATAACAAACGAGACATTTTAAAAGTCACATTAAAGCGTAGTGGAATACAGAAATGAAATCTTTATAAGCCTTTAAGATGCCAGGAATGGAAAAAATATATATTCATGATTTTGTGCACAAAGACTTAAAGATGTGCCTGTTTCGATTGAACTTTTAAAAACAAAGACTAAAGCTATCAATGAAACTTTCAATGAAAGTTCTTTTAATGCTAGTGACGGATGGAGCCAAAGATTTAAACGAAGATTTGGAATAAGATATTTAAAAATTTCGGGAGTAAAGTTATCAGCTGTTCCGTAGCATGTAGATCCATTAAAGATTTATCTTTGATAGAAAATAAAGGAGCTACAATTAACACATGATCAATTATACAAGGCTGACCAGACAGGCTTCTTTTGAAAATCACTCCTAGAAAATTAGAAAAAAGTAGAATCACTTTTCTTGCATGCACCAATACAACTGGTGAGCATAAAATCAAACCATTTGTGATTGTACGTTCCAAAAATCCAATATGTTTTAAGAACTTTTCACTTCCTGTTGAATACGCAAATTCGAAAAATGCTTGGATGACGTCGGGGAAATTTGAAAATTGGTTTCATCATTTGTTCCGCAGGTTTGAAGATTTTTAAAACAAAAGGGATTACCACAAAAAGCCCTTTTAGTTTTGGACAACGCTCCAACTCATCCACTAGCAGAGAACATGCTTTCTGATGATGAAATAATTCTTACCGTCTACATGTCCCCGAATGTAACAGCTTTAAAACAGCCCATGGATCAGAATGTCATTAGGTTAACGAAACTGTTTTATAGAAGAAGCCTTTTGTCCACAATAGTTGCTTCTGATAGCATTATTTCTGTTGTTTCACATCTTGCATTGGCATGGAGGAATTCAAAGAAGAAGTAATTGCTGTGTTGGAAAAATATTTTATGGAATTCATTCAATAGCGACTCTGATTTAGCAGAGGATGTTCCACAAGCTGTTCTACAAGAAAAATACAAGAACAACGCCGAGGCAGGACAATTCAAGAAACTGTAACATTACTACAGGAAGTGAACGGAGACGTAATATACACCCGTGAAGACATAGAAAACTTGAATATTAATGTCATAGAAGAACTTGGAGAGGATTTAATTAATTTAAGATGTGGAAGAAATAATACATCATGAGTCAATTCCAACTAATATCCCCACCAAGAAAGCTTTACAAGGTCTTAATATAGTGATTTCTTGGGCAGAACAAACCCTTCGAAATCCTGAAGATCTACTAACTTTGGGAAGAATAAAAGATATCGCAGTTCAAAGGTGCTTAAAAGACAAGAATATTCAAACAAAATTAACTAGTTACTTTATCAAACAAAACTGACTTCTTTAAATCATTACCTATTCATGTATGTATGTAGTTTATAAGTTCTTTTTGATGTTACTTAATATATAAATAAACGATTTAAACTTCACATTCGATTGATTGAACATTTCACTTCTACGAACAGGTGAAGTTTTAATTAGTTCACATAATAGAGCTCATTATCCCACCACGAAAGAAAAAACCTACCTAATTGCATTTAGAGTATTACTGAAGTACTTTCTGATATTCCACAGGGAGCACTTCGGTCGAATATTGAGGATTAAGTAAACAATTCCAGACCGAACACTTATCCTGACAGGACGTCATGCTCAATATTTTACAATTAAAGAAAAATTAATATGTTGCAACTGTATTGCGTTAATGTATATTGTTTGAGCTCAACTTTGGCTATAAGTTTCTATTAAATAATTTTAAGACTGTACCAGAATGCACCAGTGTCAATAACATCTAATATTCTATAATTTGTTAATCCCTTCCTTTAAATCTCTTGCGTAAATTGAGAAACCAAAAGTAATATTTAGATTTGAATTTGAGAACTGTTTAAACGTTCTGCGGATGTTTAAACAGTTTAGTCGGTAATAGTAATGCTTTTGGGATGTTATTTGAACCTATAAAGTAGGCCACGGACCATATTTTGTACCCTAGCTTAATATAAGAACTGAGTCAAAAAACTTTTCTTCAAAGTAGCCAATGAACGAGAAAGACAGATGTAGCAATCACGTATGATTAAATTCATTTATGTAAAGAAATTGACAAACAACTTGTCATTTATAAATCAAATTGACAAGTTTAGAATGTTCGTCAAGTATTTATTGATATTTATTAGTATTTATCAGCATTTAACAAACAACAAAAATTATGTGAATATAGTGGAAATTTATTTAAGAATTTGCAAAAAATTCAATGTTTAATGCATTTATAAGAGACGCACATGGAGATTTTCTAGAGGAAATGGCGGTTGACGCTAACTCGCATCATCATTGCAGGATATCTGTTCCACGTTTTGTGAAGTTATTTAGAAAAATAGGAAATGTGGATGGCAAAAAAGGCAGTGAAACGGTAATTAACTGAGGAACAACCACAGATTTTTGTGCGACACTTTAAGATATAACTAGATACTTACATCTTTACTATTTACGAGCGACCCAAGGAATACTTCTTACAGACGTACCCTAAGGCAACAATTTTGTAAGCGATAAATTTATTATTAATGATAATGATTACGTTATAGAAATCTTTTTATTTGTAATATGTAAACAATAAAATAGATAAAACAAGTCGTTAAAGTTTTCGAATACTGAAATATCGAATTTTTTTCATTAACCTAATGGCAGGTAAAGTAATGACAAACTAATATCTCCAACGGGTTTCACAAAGAACTTCATCTCAGTAGGCACTGAGCAACTAGTACTTGCAAATTATTATACGCCACTTGCCTTTTATTTATAACTATTTATATAATGTCATTTTGATATTTGTCGTTTTGTGACTAACAATATAATTTTTTTTTGTAAACATTTTCTTTACCTAATAAACAATACTACTAAATAATGTACACATTGCAAGAAAATAGGTTTATTGTTGAAGCATATTTCCGAAATGCACAATTTCTTAGCGGAGAATGGCAATATTCCTACGCGGAATATAAGCGGTAGTTTCACTTGCAGTTTTCTATTAGAATTGTGGATAATTCCGCTTTACATTATCACATTCGTCTAGTCGTGAAGAAGTTTCGGACTACAGGATCTGTGTTAAAAGGCAAAAGTTCTGGTGACGTAGTCCACCACAGCAAAATATTGTTGAACACGTAAATAATCTTCTTGGAGAAAACCCACATACATCAGTTCGTCGTTTATCAGTTCAAACGAATTTTCATAGAATTTTAAAGCGTCGTTCACATATGTATCCATAAAAACTATCGATTGCTCAACAGATATTACCCAGAGATCACGCTAGTAGGCTTCTGTCAAGAGAATTTAAATAATGACGAAATTCTTGATTTAAGTTTGACTTAATTATGAAATGTGTGAACTAAGGTGAACTAATATTTTGTATGCGCGAATTTAATATTTGAATTAATTGAATTAAATTCTAATTATGGAACTTGAATTAACGGACAAGCATGAAGTATTCGTCGGGTGCGCATATTTAATGTAGTTCTAACAACCATAGACATTTACATATACTATTATTAGAATTATTATCATAAACTGATTTCTGAAGCTATTTACTTCACATTATTTACACTTCATACACATTCATAGTTGTAAATTACGAGAATAATAAAAATTTCATACATTATTTTAATTTTATGGCAAGATAACTTCAAACTTGTAGTTTATTGCGGACTACGGATGATAATCAAGAGAGCTTTTTAATTAGCGCGAATCGCATGGCACTGTTGAATTAGGTGGCGAATATAAATCATCGGTTAAGTGCATTCTGCATTAAATGTAATGCGTTTTAGTAATGCAACTCCTGAAGATAAGGTTTTATTTATTGTCTTCATTTTAACATGCTGGATGCCTTCACGAAGGAGAAATTTTATAAAGTTATGGACGTATTTAAAGAAGATATATATATTACTCTAGGTCCTAGGTCATTCAGTGTGGGTAGTTTAGCTTTTAGTTTGTAGAAAATAAACATGAAATTAAAAAATCGCTGGTATGAATGATAAGACGATTAACTTCCTTAAGATATGAAATAACATCTACTATATGTAATAAAATAATGAATCTATTTTTGATGCGTTTATTATTAAACCCGGAAAAACAAAAGGAAAACGACAAATATATATTTTTCCCCACAAACATAATTTCTATAAAATACCGCTTTTAAATTGAACGCTTTTATTATATTGTGATATATCAATATTTGGACACATACACTGAATTGAAAGATGCCAAAAGAGACTCCCTCTAATTCGGCCACCCCCGGACCGAACTTTAGACCGAACGAAAAAATGGGCCAACGAACCGAATAAAGGCAAGAAATTATCTTTGATATGTATATATATATATATATATATATATATATATATATGTATATATATATATGTAAAGATAATTTTTCTTGACGTTAGTATGTTATGGTAGATTCAATTAGTTGGAGATTTAAGGTCTGGTTTTACTTCAATATGTATATATTTGAAACAATCTGACATGTTTAGGCATATAATGCCTTTATCAAAGAAATTTAAAATATAAATGACATTATATTAATGTCTAACTTATATATATGTAGTTGTCATGGCTAAAATTATTCAAAGATACATTAAAGTTTAATAATAATAAATCACGCCTTGGCATTCTCTAAACAGTTAGACAACAAAAGGGAAATGGCAAGCCATGAGTTATTGTTATTCACCTTGAAAGAGAAGGACCATCACGAAAACCTACTCGGACAGCCAGTCAGGGATCTAAACACGGAACTGCCAGCATCAAAAGCAAAATTAATCTTAACGTTTTAGTGGCTTACAAAAATAAAATATATATTTATGTATGTATATGTAACCTTAAAAGAAATCCGTAATTTTTTCTGAATTGACTTTTATGAGCAAAGTGGCCCCATTTTTTGATGGGCATTGCATCAACTGCTGCTGCCGCCGTCTACTACTTAATATACGTAGCAGCTAGCTGCAGTGCATTTTCAGAGTTTTCACTGCTGTTTTACCAAGTTTGAAGCAGAATTTGTTGCACGCCCTTTGCTCTTTCACATCCTCTTCTTCCTCCTCGGCAACTTCATCTGCTTCCTTTTCCTGGTGAATGACAGACTGACAAATTTCGTTGCCATTTAAAATTTCATTGTCCAACTCCTTCTCAATAGTTATTCAGTCTAAAAATCTTGCTCAACAATGTTCTTACCATTAGGCAGTAGCTGAAGATCGTGTATCAAAGCTGCGTTGTCGTCTGCTTCAGAATTAAAAAGGTTTGCTCATTTGCAATATTGTTGTTTTCACTTCTTGCAACAATGTCTTCTACTTCGTCCATACTTTTCTCCAAGACTTCCCGTATTTTGTCATAGGCCATAGCTACCATATAAATAATGTCTTTCATGATAATTGTCCGCAGGGCCTTTAAAAGATCTGTGTTTTCGTCATTCTCCAGTGGCGATACTTTCTATTGAAGCATTCTGTAACACCTTCGTCCATTGGTTGCTGAAGTCTTATCACGTTAGGTTTTATAAACAATAGTTTTGTCACTTCAACTTCGACAAATAATTTTTCACTTCTGGAATCAATTCTCTAACATACCACTCATCGAATAAATGTGTTTCCATCCACGCCTGTTTTTGTGCCCGATAGTACACTGGGAGGGTTGACATGTTCAAGTTCTTAAATGCTCTGGGTTTGTCTGTTTTACCAATGACAAAGTGTGGTATCTCATAGGTTTCTGAAGTATTAGAGCAGAGTGCCACCGAGCTTCTTTCTTTACTAACTTTAAAGCCTGGTGCTTATTTTTCTGTTGATGTAGCAAATGTTTTTCTGGGTATAAGTTTAAAGTAAAACCCTATTTCGTCGATGTTATAGACTTGTTCCGGGCTTAGACTATTATCACCAATAATTTTTTCAAGTTTTTTGGCAAAATCACTAGCTGCTGCAGGATAGTACGCTGATAGCTTGTCACCACAAACCCCAAGATAATGAAATCCGTGTCTTGTTTTTCCAACGTGAAAATTATCCTCCACTAGCCACTTGAAGAATTCTAACTATTACGTCTAAAATATTGTTTGCCAAGCCGTAGGTTTCTCATGGATGAGATAATTGGGACTCCTGTCAAAAATTTGGGAGATTCTGCAAAATCTTTCGCTAGAGGGAGCTGCACAAGTCGAATCCGTGAGAACTTTCTGCATCACAAACAAATTGGTATCAACAATGGATCGAATATTATTAAAAATATCAGAACCAAACACTTTTTTTACTTAAAAGCAGATCAGGGGAACAAATCGGTAATTATGGATAAAGTCGACTATTTTAATTGGGGCGATTACTTAATTTTAAAAAAATGGTTAGGGATTTCTCTTGTGTCTGTCTGTATCAGATTTAAAGCCACAGTCTTCGTCAATTCGGATAAAATTATATTGGAAAATTACTTAGAAGATATTGTGACCATTCTGTTCAAATTAGTTAAGTCAACATTAGGAATTTAATTATTGAAGTAAAGTAATTAGGAGTAGTCGTTGGGAGTAGTGGCCATGTAATTAAAACAATATTTAACTTATTTTGACGTTTCGGTACTATATATAGAGCCTTTTTCAAAAAACTGTAACATTTATTGAAAAGTTAATAATGATGCAATGTTAAAATAAAAACTACTTACATTAAAATAGTGCTGTTAATACATATATAATGTATTCGTTTTCGGTTACAATTTCTAATTAATAACTAAATAATAACTAATAACTAAATTACGTGTGTCTTGACAGTTTAGACCTTTTTTTTATGGAGCATATGTTTATTATCGCCCACCATACGTTGGTTTAAACTTTTCTCGGACAAGTGTTTTTTTTAATTTTATTTTTGTAATGTGTATGTTGTTATTATACTGGAGGGGGTTGTTATAAAATGGGTGGGTATATTGTAGACAAGTTATTTGTGTCTGTTCTGTCGTTTATAGAATCTGTGTTTTTTTGAATGTGTATGCTTTCTAATATGTTTCTTGCCTTGATATTTTCTTCGGACGTAATTATTGAAGATTTATCGAAGTTTAAAGTGTGATTAGTCTGCTTGGTGTGTTTTTTAGGGCTGTACTGTTGTTTGAGAATTTATGTCCATTCAGACGTTATTGCAGATATTGTGTTGTTTGGCCGATGAATACACCTTTGCAGTCGTTGCAGGGATTTCATAGATAACGTGTTTTTTTAAAGTAGGTATTTTGTCTTTATTTTGAGTGGAAGTTGTTCAGATTATTGGAGTTTTTATGAGCTACTTTTATGTTATATGGTGCTAAGATTTTGTTTATTTTTTCTGTTAGGTTGCTTATATAAGGTATTGGAACATATTTATAAGTAGTTTGGGGGTTGTTTTTCTTGGCTTTTGTGGTATTTGTTCTATCTGGATATAATTTTTGTTTTATTATTTTGTTAATGATCGAGAGGGGATAGTTATTTTTTTGTGGAGAATCTTTTGCTTGCGATAGAATTTCTGGTCTGAATTCTGGTTTTTTTTAATCGAATTGCTCTACTAATTAAGCTCGTTCCTACATTCTTTTTGTGTGACACTGATTGGCATGAGTGGAAATTCAGGAAACGATCAGATGCAGTTGGTTTGTGATATAATTTTGTTAAGATCTTTTTTTCATTGCGTATCAAGGTTAGACCAAGGAAGTTAATTTTTGAATTATTTTCTTTTTCTATGTGAACTGTAGTTTTGGATTAAATTAATATATATTCTGAGAGGATGCAAGCGATGCAATCATCTACGAATTTTGTAAAAGATGTGGGTTTAAAATTTAACTTTGTCTCAAAGTTAAATTTTAAGGAAAGAAAATAAGAAGTTCCTTCTAATTTTCTTCTATGGTGTAGGGTGAAAATTACATTTCATTGTATTTTAAATATGTTCTTAGGAGTTATGATCGTTTATATACAAATTTGACACACTTCTTTTTATCCCTCGCCAGTGTTCTAGCTTCCGCCCATGTCATTCCCTTCCTCTGTATTATTTCTTCGAGAACTTCATGCCATGTTTGTCTTGATCTTCCTCTTTTTCTCTTGTGTGTGCACTCTTGATTTCCACACTTGTTTAGCTGGTCTTGAGTCATGCATTCTTTGCAAGTATGCCCACCAGCTCAGTTGTCGTTTTTAGATAAACTCTAGTGTTGATTTCTGTTTCTAGATCTTCTCTTATCTTTGTGTTTCGCAGTTTATCCCTCTTTGTGACACCTTTCATTCGTCTAAGGTATTTCATTTCTATCGCCTGTATCTTGTTCTTGTCTTCTGTCCATTATCCATGATTTACATTCAATAGTCAGGGTTGGTCGATATATGGTTTTAAATACGTTTATTTTTATTTATAAATGCCGTGTTTATTGAGTAATAGATTTTAAGTGTTCTTTTGTATTCTATTATTTATTTCAATGTCTTGTATATATTTTTTTTAATTTTAGCTGTGGATTTTTAAAATTATTTCGTCGATGAACACTGTGAATATTAATGGGCTTAGTCCTCCTCCTTATCTTAGTTCTTCTTGTGTTTAAAAATCATCCTACATTATGTTTCTGCACACTACGCGATATCTGTTATTTTTATAGATGTTTTTGGTTATTTTTATTATTTTGCTATCGACTCTTCTCTGTTCTAATATTTTTCACAACTTCGCTCTTGGTACTCTGTCAAAAGCTTTTTACGGGTCTATAAATCCAAGATATACAACTTTTCCCTGCTGCGATGACTTTGCGGCTATTGCTTGATAGTAAAAATATGGCTATGTATGCTTCGTTCTTTTCTAAAGCCACTCTGGGATTCTTCCAAGGTTCCTTCTATTATCGGATCTTATTTTTCTGTCTATAACTTGTTCATATATTTTCATACTTACACATAATAATGTTATTCCCCTGTAGTTACCAGAGTCATATCTGTCCGTCTGTTTATATATTGGTACTATCAAAGCTGTTTTCCAATCCTCAGGTATTTGTTCTTCATTCCATGCTGCGTTATATATTGTTAGTTCAGTTTCATCTAAATTTTTAAACACCTCTGTCGTTAGTTTGTCCATTCCTGCTGCTTTTCCAGTTTTCATCTCTACTATTATTTCCTTTGATATTAATACTATAATTAAACAATAAACGTAATAGCAGATCAAAATAATTTTATTTTTGAATAATTTATAGCTATTATAAGTTAGATTCTAGCTCACAGTATTTTCTCTCACACAAAATTTATTATGGAATTTCTTAGTAAAAATCATTTATAAAAAACAAGCCATATATTGTCTACCACATATACATATACATATACATATACATATACATATACATATACATATACATAAACATATACATATACATATACATATACATATACATATACATATACATATACATATACATATACATATACATATACATATACATATACATATACATATACATATACATATACATATACATATACATATACATATACATATACATATACATATACAATACTACTATACTACCAACATATATAATGTTAGTAGCTTTAAATTTCGGATCCTAATTAATGTTTTTAAATCATCACAGTTATTTTTTCTAATTTGTAATAGTGATACTCTTCTAATTGAGAGTTAAATAAAACCTAGTACAACAAAATTACTGTGTCATAGTTGATACACGTAAGATCATTTTTGAAAAAGAATTGAAAATTAAATATGTAAGCGTTCCAAGCAGAATTTTAATGTGTGCTACTAAATAAGACACAATTAAATGATAAAACTATTTTTTTCAATTGTTTTATTCGAATAAATATATAGATTAAGAACTATATACAGATTATTTTGAAAATGATAATAGAAAAAATGCTCATGATAATATATTTTTAAATTTAATAACTTTTTAGTTAAATAAAAAATGGATGAGACTTCAAATATTTCTTAAAATATTAACTCTTAAAATGACATTTACATTGAAGTAAATTATAAAATAATGTGCTATAATTAGCAGTAACTTCTAAATCATTGAATGGGATCAGTGCCGAGCCAAGGGGTTCGGCCGCCTGCGTGCAAAATGTATGCGTGCGCTCCCGAAAAACAATATCTATAACGGTATACATTTTATTATACTAAAATAATAAAAGAAAGTGCTATTCTTCTGATTTAGATAATAAAAAACCTGTTTGCTTTGATATTTGTATATTTAAACTTAATCACTAAAAAAGTAAAACAGACAGAAACAAGAAAAATCCCTAACCACAAAATATATTAATAAATTCTCTATCGTATTTCGGTAGCAAAGTTGTCATCTTCAGTAGAACAAGCTGAAAATGAAAATAGTGTTAAACGTAGCGTCTTTGGTTTAGGTAAAACCTTTGCAGATATGCTCTTCACTACATTGCCAGTGGGATAATACTGGCGATTTGGTAAACATGGTGAAGAATTCGAATCTGTAATAAAATATACGGGTTTCTATTTATGATTTCAAAATTACCCCAGCCCCACCTACATGGAGGGAGAAACTGGGACCAATTCTAGCACTAATGGATTTTCTCTATTGAACTATTAAACTTTTTTCGTGAACTGCTTATTTTTCGATATATTTGAAAGTTTCAAATTAAAAAATACACCCGGTATATGTAATTGGGAGTACTAATCGAAAAACTATATATTTGGCAAATTTTAAGCATCCAATTAAAATAAATATATTCCTAGTTCATTAATAGATTACGCTTATTATTCAAAATGGTCCTCAAGGAATTGCTCGGATCCGGCAATAGACATATGTCTTGTCCGTCGGCGTGTTGGTATTCCCCGTCTGCTCTTAGTATCTCATTATCTTCACTCGTAAATTTAGTGCACCTCATCAAGGTGGGGCAGTTCCAAGTAGAAGCAGCACAGAATCCAAGGAAATAAAACGAAACAAACAACACTCCGATAATCTTACACGACGCATTCTTTCTGGAATCTTAATGACACAGCAAGTAAAGTAAACGAGCTGTATATCCGTAGTGATTCATGCTGACGTGTAAATGAAACAATTTCTGTATTGGTATTTAGAACTATCGGCTTCTTTTCGGCCATACCTGATTAAAGATGAATCCCATTTGGAAGAACCATTTAGATCATTAACGAGCTTGTTTTATGGCGGACAGTGGCTTATTATTATTTTACATTAGATGTATTATTTAAACGAATGATAAATATATGCAAATGTTTTGCCGGTGTTATTTTTGATAAACAAGCTTATTAAAATGTCAATAACATAATCTTCTAATTATAATTTAGTGTTTTTAAGTTCATTTAAATACAGTTCTTGAATATGAGTTTGTGAAAGGTGAAAAATGTTTAAGGAATTCTTCCATTAGAACATGACGTTTAAATATACGTTTTATGTAGGTGTATTGTGTATGTATTATAAAGGGTGTTACAATAAGACGAATAGATGTTACGAGTAAATAAAAAAAAATATTTTTGATTTAAAATTTTTGAGGTCTTTATTGAATCATATTATTTGGTGTATGGCAATTAACGAGCAATCAAGAAAATTTGTAATCGCGTCATTCATGAATTTAAGTCCGTATGCCTTTTCCGATTGTAACCGTTGCATAGTTATACCGTGATATTATAAAGTTTCTATGACAAAGATGGCATCGATATATAAAATAGATGTCTGAACTTAAGTCTTATTATCATACTAGTAACTCAACCTTACCTTTTGAAAACTATTTTGACAGTGTCATTGTGGCATCAATAAATATGGTATTTGACTTAAAGATACAATAAAACAACAAGCTCAGCTGGTATTCAAGATTTTATTAATTAAAAAAAGGCGAAATTAAAGCAAGTGTTGAAATTGTCGGCCATTATTTTCAATTCCCAAGTTTATACGGTTAAAGGCTTTTTGCAGAATTGCGGGCGTTACTAATGCATATTCTTCAATAATTCTTTGCTGTAGATCTTGCAAAATAGCAACAGGAGTTTTAAATATTCTATTATTTACGCAAGGAAACACTAAGAAGTCTATAATTGTGAAACAAGGTGATCGTGGTGGAAATTCAACTTCCGTATGTAAGCTTAGTATCCGATCGTCAAAAAACGAAGAAAAGCAATATTTTCATGTGTTGTGTGTGCCGTTGCACCATCTTGCTTGAAGTACCCATAGATTTATTTTCATGCAGCTGTTCAATAATTTCATTCAAAATGTTTCTATACCTCTCACTATTAATTGTAAAATTAAAAATATAGGTCCAACAATTCTGCAGCGAGAAACTGCTATCCAAACACTAAGTTTCACAGTATGCAGAAGCAATTCAACAAAAATATCAGGATTTTAAATAATCACCATCTGAGTATTTTGGGAAATGACGTACCCCGAAAGAGGAAACCACCCTTCATCAGAGAAAAATGTCAAATTTAGCAGGAACTTATGTTGTATTAAATTATTTGCAAATCAGTGACAGTAAGCAAGACGTCTAGGATAGTCTACCAATAAAATAGCCTGATGTGATTGCATCTTATACGGATGCATGTGTAAGTTTTTCTTTGCAATTTTCTGACTTATTCCATAAGAAAGTCCAATCTCTGAGAAAGGCGTTTCATTTATAACTTCTTCCGAACGAACAGTTGGTGTACCAGTACGTGATTTATGGCCCACAGAACCAGTCTCTCGAAATACACCAACACAATTGGAAAGGCAATTGTAAAAGTTTTTTGGAATTACAGTTAGCTCTGGAAAATGCTCTCTAAAATCATGCAAACATCCACGATGGCTGTACTCTCAAATTCCATCAGTTCGCACTCCAGTTCGAAAATAGACTTCTATCATGTACTTTTTTGCACTGTATTGTAAACCATATTTTAATTCAAACTTGCTTTCAGTAGTTCTAACACATTAATTGATGATAGTCAATGTCACTGTCAAAATAAGTTTCAAAACCGTTAAGTTATAATACCTGGCTTAAGTTCAGATATATATTTTCTATTTCAACGCCATCTCCGTCCTAGAAACTTTATGATATCACGGTATATTCGACTGACATTTTACTCGACGTTTGTAATTTCAGTGCAGTTCAAGTAACGACATATAATTTCGGATTGAAAAAAATTATGTCAATCGCTTGTTATATGCGAAAAGTCGGCCAAATATCGGCCAAGGTCTATTATTTCATCCGTTAGCTCTGGAATCATTCCCAGTTTATTGGCATAAACTTAACTTTTAAGATAGCCCCAAAGAAATAAGTGCAATAGTGTCAAATCGCATGATGATTGGCTATGTGACAAGTGGCATCTTGTTGAAATCACATATTGTCCATATTCATAGTTTCCAATTTGAGCCATACAATGTTAGCTATCATGTCATGGTAGCGTTCACCGTTCACAGTAACGAAATTTTTGGCATCATTTTCGAAAAAAAAACGAGCCAATGATTCCGCCAATTCTCAATCAACACCAAACAGTGACTCTTGGATGTATCGGTTTGTCAATAATAATCTGTTTTGGATTTTTACCACCCCAAGTGTGACAGTTTTGCTTATTAACGATTCCACTGAGGTCAAAATAGACCTCATCACTTAAGATAATGTTTGCTAGTGTATGAAACAGGCGAATTTAACGGCACTTGAAATGTTGATGAGGCTTCAGTTGTTGCGTTAACTGAACTTTGTATGTGTGCGAATTCAAATCTATTGTTAAAATTCGATGCAATGTGGCTGTCGCGTGGTTCAATTCCTGTGTACGATGCTTTTATGAACAAAATATGTTTTCGGCTGAACAGCCTGTACGAGCACACACTTGTGTTTTCACAGTTGCCAGTTCATTGGAATTTTGTCACCATTTTGGTAATTACATTCTCGGTTGGTCCGATTATGTTGCCCAAAAAATCAGGAAGTGCGGTTTTCACATTGTTATACTATACACCTATCCAGAACTAAATTTTTCAAGGACTAAACATAACAAATGAAAAAACAATATAAAAAATTAATTGACGTTTAAGCCTCATTTACAGTTAATATATGCCCAAGCCATTGTAACATCTTTTACAAAGGCAGTCAAGAAGTAAGTAAATTTCTTTGGAAAACGACAATATGGAGCTTACATATCGAGCCTACATAAATATAATTTTCATACATAGTAATGTCCTCAATATAGTTGTTGAAAAGTTGCATGTCTCGTCTATTTCCTTCTTTTTCTTTGACGTGTAAACAATTCTTTTCATGATTTACTTAGTAAGTTATTTACTAAACTACTAAATTTTTTTCTCACTTTTTCTTAAATGGCTCTTTATTATGTGTTAATTACTATATCAGTCCATTAAGTACATGTCAAATGTGCCGATATACTGTGTGGTTCTGCAATGCTAAGTATGTTGATGCTCTTGCAGAAAATTGCTTCAAATTTCAAACAGACGCATATTTAATATTTAAGTTTTGCTGAAGTTTTCAGAATAAAATGTAATAAAATTGTACATTCCAATGCTGATATTTCATTAGCATGTGCAAGTTGCCATCATCCAAATACAGATACAAGTATTTAACAGTTTAGAGGCCAATAGAAAAGCGAATTCAATATTCGGGTCTGGCACATGTCCATTTTCATCAGTGACGACGAGCCATTTGTCAAAGGCAGAAGTATTAATAATAATCAAATTAGTGATTACTGGATTACTGGGTTAAAGAAAATCAGAATTTATGCGTGATAACTTTTTAGCTACACCGTTTTGCAGTAGGAGTATGACAGAGCTTTTGTCACCTAACGCTTATGTCGATAGTAAATTAATTCTTCTCGATTTGCTGTGTCATAACGGGTGTTCATTTGAAAAGTCAATTTAGTAGCATGTGATTTACTGAGAACATTTTGAAGTATGTCGTAAATTAAAATTTACTACTTAGCCTACGAAGTCGTATATTTTGACAGTTTCATACATACAAATAATAATAACAAATGTGATTGACATTATCAAATGTCATTTGGATTTACGTTTACGGAACAACAAACACATACTAATATATAAGCGTCTTATTCTATCAAAATTTCAAAGTAATCTAGATTGTTTTGCAAATGAACACACGTTATAAAAGAACATTAGGACATAAATTGTATAATATATAGGCTTTCGAAATTTTTTGATTTAGCGTATGTGATCGATCCAAAAGATATATTAGAATAGTTTTACCAACATTACTGTGAATATTTAAATAATTTTTATGAAAAAACTTCATTCGGAAGAATACATTCGCTAGATCTTTTCACTTTAGTTTCGTTTCATAAGAAAAACTGAATTATACTGGGGATCATTGAAACCTATGACTTCAAACTATAAAGGGAAATATGGTAAAGAGAGTACTGATTCTGGACTTTGGAATTTTTGTTCTGTTTTGTCAAAATTTGGTATTAGGTGTTGTATTTATATACATTTGGTTTTAAATCCAATAAAGACATTATTGATACAATCTTCATATTAAGACATATCGGATAAAAAACTAGAAGATAAGGGCATAATGTGCATCTGCGCTTCATTGGTCTTAAGAAAAGCTTTTGATCAAATCAAACCTGCCGATCTATGCAATATTTTGAGAGAAAGGAATTCTCAAAGTACTAATAAATGGAATACAAAGTCTTAACAGAAATACAACCAACTGTATAGGATCAAGGCAAGACACATCTAATAAATTTGAAAACTACTCTGGGTAGTATATTGAGCCCCATTATGTTCAACGAGGCCCTAGATCAAGCTGTAGAAGAACTAATGAAGATAGGAATAAAGATGAAACCATATGCAAATTGATGTAAATAAAATTAATAGTGATCTAAAGATACTATTCCGCTACATTCCTTGACATAAGCGAAATCTT
The DNA here is from genome assembly GCA_935421215.2 of Melolontha melolontha. Taxonomy (NCBI): domain Eukaryota; kingdom Metazoa; phylum Arthropoda; class Insecta; order Coleoptera; family Scarabaeidae; genus Melolontha; species Melolontha melolontha. Next base: position 72,628,364 of record OW285240.1, read on the forward strand.
TGATAGGATATGACGGATATAGATAGCATATAGATTAAACAATCGTTATTACATGGTAAAATAACGAGAAGAATATTCTAAATTACACGCTATAATGGCAACTATCTCATTAAGTAGTACTTTGACCTTAATGTTCTACGGTATTTATACCGAAAATTTATAAAAATCGCAACTTTCATTGAAGATGGAGCAAGTGTTTCAGAAAGTCAGATCTAGTAATTAACTCTATGAATTTGACAATAAATTTAGACAATTAAAGTAAAAAAGTAGTCTATCTTCCAGTAACATTAGACCATAAATAACTACAATGCGCTGATAACGAATAACTTCTTGAGATTGTCAGATTACTTGAAACGAATCCATATTTTGAGATGAAAATCCAAATTAGTTATTGGAAGTAAGCTAATTTATCATAAAACAGTATTAAAATTCACATGAACTTAGGATATCCATCAGTAGGGCGAAGCCTAGCATCTCCAATAATCTCTAGAGATAACACAGGTTTGTCAGAAAAACTCTGCGTGTTGTTGGTTGTACACTATTGTATTTACTACTAAATCAACTAACAGCGTATCTAAAGATCAAAGGTGTGCTACTAACGGAATGCTTTTACATGTTTTATACAACTAACGTATGGTCCAAAAATTTTAGATGATTTTTAGTTGAACTAAATGACGTTTGGTTAAGTTGTCGCTCGAAATCATATGTCACAATCAACTTCTTTTAATTGTGAGAGTTTAGTTTTTGTGATTTGGTGGATTCGTAAAGGAATTTACAATCTAGTTGGGCGAATACTCAAGCGGATATTGTTGCCATTTATCGTGAATAGGATATTTCTTTATTAACAATTTATCAAACCATGAAAGAATATGAAGAGGTTAATTTGCGTTAATTTGCACTAAAGTGATCGACCAAGAATTTTGGAGTCAGGAATGCTTGAAGTCGTTAAGGACAGAGTTGCAGTTTCACAGTGAAAAATATATTTAAGATTCGGCGCTTCAGAGACCAATGTTTTTCGAACAATTTCCCGAAATAACGTAGTGCTTCGAAAACGAAAGAAAGCACCAAAATATACCGCGGCCTAGTTAGAAAGCATACCCAAGTGTTGTCGTGCGCTAAGGCGCATCCATTTTGTCAATAAACTGATTGTAATGGAAATTGGGAAATATTTCACCATGTCCCATTCAGAGATGAAGGGAAGCGACGGTTTTTATACCGATGACAGAAAATACACCAGAAAATGTCAAATTCAAAGTAAATAAAAATTTGTGCAGAAAATTTTAGTGTTGTATATTATTTCTGAAGTCGGATTTATCTCGCAGCTGTACATTGATCACATTCGAGGAGAAGCCTTAACTGCCCAACTTCACATTCAATAAATTGCTTCAGTTTTTAAATACACATCATGGCAATGATGCTACCATGCTTTGGCGTGATCTAGCTTCATGCCATTATGCTAGAGTTACTAGAGGCTGCTATGACGCAAACAATATAAACTTTGTTCCTAAATTAGACAATCGTGCCAATGTACCTCAGACTCGGTTAATAGAGGAATTTTGGTCAATATTGACCAGAAAAGTGTATGAAAATGGATGGTAATCTGCAAATGAAGACGTCGAATTTTTCAAAAAATTGGAGAAATTGATTCTGTTGTCCAGAAGATGATGGGACAAGTCAGAAGAAAACTGAGGACCATCGAAGATAATGGCCCACTATCGATAATTTGAAGACTAAATATTTATTGTTGTATTTATTGTTAATTATTGCAGTATATAGTTTATAAAGTAAAATAATTATCAGAAAATTATCAACATCTAAAATTTTTCTGCAAGCTTTGGGCCCATACGTTAGTGTATTTTATTTAATTAGTTATCTGTTATTCGACTATCTCGTTGATAGGTTGATATGAACTGCATTTAGTTAGTTTTTCTTCTGCATGTTAGTTGGTACACTGGTATGATTCCAGCTGCCTAACATCAGTCACAAAGAATATTCATTTTCAAATAAGAGGCAGATTATATATGAAGAGAGAGAGAGGAATTAATAAAAAGCGTTAACGCTACATTAACTTCAGATTTTCGAAACCATTAGATTATACTTTTAAGACCTTTAATTTAAGATCAAATAAGGAATTTGTGGTTCGTTATCAATAGGTTGCCTTGAAATTTGTCGTTTAAATTTCTCAAAGCTTTCTTAGTCTCTACCGGCAGCAAAATTAGTAAAAAACACCTAGCTGTTAAAATTTAATTATTTTAACTCCAGAAAGGCTGTAAATTTCGTAACACATTGGATTTTATTATTTGGACTACATATTTACATAAATAAATTTACTGATATTGTATTTTCAAATTTTTATTTTAATTCAACTTAACAATAAGTAATAAATTAGCTTCATTTTACCATCAAATATGTTTATCTTTAATTTAAGTATCATATAATGGAACGACTTTGTTCGGTAGGATTTTATATTGTCCATTAACAGTTATTTACTATTCTCGTAATAATAATATAGGAACACATTTATTCTAATTTCGCGATGTTATCGATTAAGTGACAACACATGTATCGTATAGTAAATATAGAATAAAACATTTTCTTGTATAGCAATAGATATGATCACCGTAGCGGCTCATAATTTCGCTATCGAAAAGAATTTCACAAACAACAGAAACAAACAATGAACAAGCCTCACGCCCATACACTAAACCATGTTTACCTCTGCACCCTCCCACCTCACCTCATATTTCATAATCGCAATATAGGATTTGCGCGCATCCCAATACGAATCCATCGAAATATCTCAAATCGTTAATTTGAATAAAAGCAACATTAAAGCATCTCAAGGTGGCAATGAATCAGACCGGTGCAGTCGAAGGACTACAACATGTTCCTCCTCGTTACCATGGAGACGGAGTTTCCTCCGCCAATCCGCGATTTGCAGGCGGCGGCCGCGAATGCTTTAAGACCTGGATACGCATTCTTCTTATTTCCAACGGCGGCGCTTTCCCATTACTGCGGAATCCCCAGCGATGCATCGCTCCCGCTCCAGAGATATTGTTCTTGTTTCCTCTAACGGCCCCACGGACAGTGATGTATGAGCGCCTTTATGCTGAGCCTGGGGGCCGCAACTCTTCCGTCCTTACTGCTCTCCGGAGATTAATTTTCGCGGCCATGCTTTATGTAGGTCATCTGAAATATTATAAAGAATTAATGTCGAGTAGTTTTTCAAGAGGCTAGGTAGTTCGTTTTTTCATGTCTCGGTATTCGTATGATAATAATTTTTTTTTAATTTTAACAGTCAACATAACAGTTTAATTCGTTTGTATACAACTTTATGTTAGTTGAGAAAGTGGCAGAGAAATACACCGGCATTTTAAAAAAAAAATAACAAAAAGCAACACATAGTTTTAAATCAACTACTCTATTTTCAAAACAAAAAAAAAATAAATTTTCTCTTACTCCATGTTTTTTCAGGTAACGCCGTTAATCTTTTAATTAATTTTATATAAACACGTTTGTATCCTGTCACTAAAATGAATAAGTTCCGTTTAAAGGAATTACAATTTTGATATTTTATTCTTACGTCAGGTATATACAGTTGGAAAGCGTAATAACTGTAAAACAATTTTGAAAATACTCGATTATTAAATAAGAGAAAAACAATCAAAATTAAAAATCCTGTATACATATTTCAAAGATTATTTTATTATACTAAAAGGTAGTGCAGAAAAATTATAGAAAAAAATATAATATAGTTAGCATGCGATAAAAATAAACAAGCAAATTTATATTATGCATCTGATTAAATCGGAGATTATGGCTGATTACAAAGGTTTACAAAAAATAATTACGCGCTTTTTTTAATTTGCCACCTGGATATATATATATATATATATATATATATATATATATATAAATATAATATTTTCGTGACCTTGGTATGATATGGTAAACTTAATAAGTCGGCGATTAAAGGTCTGGCCCATTACTTCAAAGTACATATACCTAAAACAACCCTACATGTTTCGGCAATGATGCCTTTGTCAAGGATATAAAAAATATAAATGACAGAATATAAATGTCAAATAAATGAGTTGCTATGGTTTAAATTATTCAAAGATACATTCCAATAATAATAATAAACATGCCTTAGTATTACAAAAAATAGATAGCAAGGTATGAACATATGTGTTGTTCGCTGCCAGCAGCTTGTGTCTCTTTCTGGGTATGAATTTGTGTGTTGATTGCTGCTGGCAGCTTGCGTCTCTCTCTGGGTGTGTGGTTTTGTATTTGTGTAGCGTTGTATTTGTAGGAGCGCGTAAGTGTAGGGTTTTGTATGTTAGTGCGCTCGTGCGTGTGTTTAGTGACCGGTCGCGTAAAATTTTGCATTGCCCCCGCTTTTGCGGAAATCGTTAAGATGGCACAAAGTGTGACCGTCGTCGACTGAGGTAGCCACTAAGAGTGTTCCCTCGGTTGGCGATGAGCAACCCCGTGCAGGGTGCGCTTCGCTGGTCTGCGCCTTGCCTCGTTGGGGCGGGGGTCGGGCCGTCGAAGTACTGCACGGAAAAGTAAAGAAGTTGCCTGGAAAGGGTTGGCGGCCCTACGCAACGGCTGGACCGCTTGCCCGATTTTAATTTATTTTATTCAATATATTACGGTCGATAATTTCGGTTAAATTTATATATATATATATATATATATATATATATTATTATATATATAGATTTAATAATTATTGATTCTCATACACATGAAGTTCATTACAGTTCGTATATATACACGTAGTATAGAAGTGAATATCATGTCTGTCTTCGGTAAGGTGCACTGATGATCTGTAAAAAACAGTGAAATATCGATATATGCACATTCCGCGCAGATAAGTTTTTCACAAAAATTTTTCATATATATATATATATACATATATATATATATATATAATATTCTATGTATAATACAAACGAGGGGTCGTTTTTATATCCCCGGACTAGACATTTTTCAATTTTAATATAATTTTTCATTTATAATACATGCCTTGGTAACGACTTTGACAATTTACAAAACAATTGCAGCAGTATTAGTTTTAATACCTGTCAGTTTGTGTTGTCATGTATCAAAATGCACAAACTTGAATATCGAGCATTTATAAAATTCTTGACAAAACAAGGAAAATCTACAAAAATTATTCATGAAGAATGTTGGCTGTATACGGTGATGATTGTCTTGAAAGCCGACTATTAGAGAATGGTCAAAATTGTTTAAACATGGCCGAGAATCACTGGATGATGATCCCGTCTAGGTCGGCCTGTTGACGTGATCACCTCCGATGTTATTGAAAAAAGTGTTTGGTACTGGAGGATGCAAGATTAAACAAGTGACAATTAGCAGCTTCAATAGGAGTTTCTGAAAGCACGGTTTTCAGAATTCTACACGAATACCTTGAAATGACAAAAGTTAGTGCCAGATGGGTTCCGCGAATGTTTTCGCCATTCCAAATGCGTGTGAACAATTTTTGGCGCTTTGTGGAGACGAACCAGGTTTAATTATCAATCGACCTGTCACCGCAGATGAAACCTGGGTCCATCATTTCGACCCTGAGTCAAAACAAGAATCAATGCAATGGCGTATTAAAGGTTCTAATGATTGATTATCAACGTAAGAGTGGTACGGTAACAGGAGAGTATTACGCAAGAATAATACATCGCCTAAGAGATTATATTAAAACGAAAAGGCACGGAAAACTGACGCAACGTGTTCTGTTGCTTTACGAGAATGCACCAGGCACAAATCAAGACTTGCAAAAGCTGCCGTTGCGGAATGTGGCTTCACAGAAATAGATCATCCATCTTATAGTCCAGATACCGCACCGTGCAACAATTTTTTATTTCCTAATCTCAAAAGAACTCTAAGGAGAACAAAATTTATGGACGATGACGAACTTATAGCGGCCGTATTTTGCAGACAAACCAAAGGAATTTTTTTATATTGGATTAGAGATGTTATTAAAACGATGTAATACTTGTACACAAAAACAAGGGGGCTATATTGAAAAATAAATTTTTATTGCTGTTCGAAACTTTTTTTTCATGCCTAGTCCAGGAATATAAAAACGAACCCTCGTATATATATATATATATATATATATATATATATAATGCATACATACTTAAAATACTTAGAAATTCTTTCTTAAAAAATTATCGCATCCTTTATATACATTTATAAGAAATCGCACAAAGGTAAGATAATATATACAGATATGCGAGCTATTACCAAATTATACAAAAAGCCTAAAATATTCTATTTCAAAATAGAAACAAACCAAGCACGTTTTATACCTATAATAATTTTATAAGAATTCTCGACGCCCCATTTTTTTACCTTATTAATCTCCATTTGTATGAATCATAAATTAAACTTGTAACACACATGCAATAAATAAGAAGACCCTATTAAATAAAGAAAAAGAAATTGCTACAAATACCAATGTATAGGTAAGAAGCTTGTAGAAGTTTAACCGATTCCAAAATAAAGCGATACCGACATACTATCTTAGCATCAATGATACAAAGGTATTTTTAATAATATAAAATATTATTAAAAATCTGGTGTGAATAACACAAATGCAGGTTCACTATTAATATTTTTTGTGAACGTGTCCGAATATATCCTATCCCCAGAGACGTAGATACGTATTTCACCTTTCTACAGGCTCATCGGTACGCCCCTGCTGGAGAAAGGATATTCCCAGACACATTCACAAAAAAGAACCACATCGCCCTATCACCGTAATTATCCAGACCGGGCGCAGGTTCTTCACACCAGATTTTTAATAATATATTATATTATTAAAAATACCTTTGTATTATACAAAACTGGTGGGGTTTACCTACTCATGTATGTTTCAATTATTCTGATACATTAGTATCAATGCTTTGGACTCCTTGCTTGGAGTTGATACCTTGGAATAAATACTTCGGTATACATTGAGATCGATTCCAGTCATTTCTATAGTCTGCATCGATTTCTTGGTGTATCGGCTCCATGGTATCGATACTCTGGTTTGGTTTCTTGGTATCGATACGCAGGTATCGATTCCTAGGTATCGATACCTTAGAATTGATACCATCGTTATCTGAGGTATCGGGGAATCTAACCAGTTACGGTATCGACTATTGGACGATTTATCAATACTTCGCCCAGCCCTATTAAACACATAAAGCTAATACAAAACTATTTATGTAGGTTTAATTAATTGAAATATTAATGAATATATTGAAAAATGATAATGTGTCAATAATTATGAATTTTTACATTTTCTCATCTTTATGGAAAGGAAAACTTCATTTTTTCGAAGCTCTCATATGTCTTTCACTAGTGTCTCTTTTCAAACACAAACAGTAGTCAGATATCAATGACACATCCCGATGGCCTTCCTAGCGGGTTTCCATTGTCTTAATGTCTGTAAAACCACTCGCCTTCTTCTTAACTCGTTGCAAAATCATTGAGAAAATCCACTTTAACACTCATTCTACATACTAGATTTCTAAAATGCTGTAACATTTCCTCCACAATTAACATATAGTTCTCAGACTTCTTGTTGCCAAGAAAGTTTTCTATTACTCGTTTGAATGCCAACCATGCTGACTTCTCTAACTCGGACATCGACCGAGCAAAGGTATGAATGAAGCTTAGAAGAAAAACACTCTATCCCTTTCTTTTGTTACTAAGAACAAAGTGAACGGACATGAGAGTACATACAAGTACATACCGTAACAGGACACAATCGAGAATAAAGGTGAAACATGTAAGAAATAAGATTATAATTACTATTTATTTATCTTTTTTTCAATATATGCATTAATATTTCTGTTAACTAACCTGCAGAAACAGTTTTGTCTTAGCTAACTGACAACAGACTTGAATTTAGAGTATTAATATTATATACGCACGGACAAAAATATTGCATATTTACATATATTAGTATTGTTATAACACACGTGGATATACAAAAATGCTTAGATTTGTATAATTATAGGTGAGTTAGCAATATTTTACAATTAGAGCAATATTTGATAGTGTACGTTGGTGTGTCAGAATGATTATCTTTTGTCTTGCATTATCAGAGTGATGTTTCTAGTGCATTGTGCGTTGATTCTGAGCTTTTGTTAGTAAAATGCTACATCTAAAGTTGAAATTGTTACTCTAGCTAAGAGGGTCGCAAGCAAAAAGATATTTCACAAATACTGGGAATAAATTAATCGACGACTACTCGTGTTCTACAACGATTTGAAGAGACTGGAGAATGCAGAAGGCGACATGGGCAAGGGCATAAAAGGTGTACGACGCAAAGGGATGACCGATATGTGCAACTCCAAGCTTTAAGAAATCGCTCATTTACGGCTCCACAACTAAAAAATGAATGATTGAATACAAGGCAAGTTAATGTAAGTGTAAAAAACAGTAAGAAGAAGACTTAAGGAAGCTGGTTTAAATCCAAAACGTCCTGCTAATGTCCCTCAGCTTCTCCCACATTACAAAACCGCCCGGTTACAGTTTCCACGAGCTCATGCTGATTGGGGTGAACAGGAATGGAGCAGAATTCTTTTTACAGATGAGAGTAGAATACAATTGTGGAAGCCAGATGGACGTGATCGAGTCTATAGAAGAAATGGAGAAGAACGATACGCTGCATGCAATCTTGTGCAAACCGTTAGCTTTAGTGGAGGTTCCATTATGCTATGGGGTGGCATCAGTTGGGAAGGTCGCACAGCGCTTGTTGATGTTAATTTGAGAATGGATGCAGATTGGTACCTTCGAAACATTATTGAAGAACATGTTTTACCATATATCGGCTTCATTGGGTATGACAGATTTGTATTGATGCAAGATAATGCACGGCCACATGTAGCCGGTATAGTGCTCCAGCACTTTGAGCAAGTCGGGATTGCGTCATTAGATTGGCCTCCATTAAGTCCTGACTTAAACCCGATTGAGGACCTATGGGACATTCTCAAACGCCGTATACGAGCCGAAATCCACTCCCTAATTCAATTGAAACATTACGAAATGCAGCTCACGAAGAATGGAATAGAGTTTCGCAAGAAATCATTAAATATCTTCTGCGAAGAATGCCCAGAAGAATACAAGCTGTAATTTCAGTTAGGGGAGGTAATACCCATTACTAATTCATCTTTATGTGACCTAAAAAAGAAATTATGTTGTCGTTATCTTTTTAATTAAATGTTCTAACTAAAATCACCATCTTTTATTCAATCATCGACTAATCTGTTCTAACGCTATCATATGTAAGAAAAACTGTACTAATATACGTAGAACACTTCAAAATAATACATTTAGCAAAAAAAAGTGCATAAATGTTATAAAAAATATATAAATAAAATATTTATAAGAATATGCAATATTTTTGTCCGTGAGTGTATATCCAGTTGGAAAATTAAAGAAAAATATGAACAATTTTTTATAGACTATTATAAACTGTTAATTTCTATAACATCAATTTCTGGTAAAATGTATACTGATCAAACATAACAAGGGTTGATTTGAGAGCTCCTAAGGAATCAGAAAATATCAACAGTTTTCATTCAGCAAAAATGGTGTTGACTTGTGTTATGTAAATATTAATTGAAAATAGTGTGTGTGTGTTCCTACAAAAGTGTGGGGTTATTACAAGCGGGGGTGCTTTTTTTGGAAAAAATCTCAAAGGGTTATAACGATTTTAACTATAGTAAATATTTTCAGCATACCTATCTTCAGTTTCTAGTGTCATTTGTTTTTCATGTTATGACGTCATCGATATTTTTTCAAGAATAACCTATATTTTTCTTTATTGATTTCGGCAGTACTTTTTATTCTATAAAATTTTCTATATATTATATTTGGAAAAAATGGAGAAAAACTGTTTCGAAGTTCAAATGTTATAAATTTATTAATAAATGAATAGTTGGTGTTGTATAAAATAAAACGATCAAATCCAGTAATTTATTGTCAAAAACCTATAAAAAACTGAAAAGAAACTAAATTCTCTAACTAAAAAAATATTCTGATAACATCGACACTAAAGAGACAAAGACAAGCAGAAATAATAGTGTTTAAATTGTATTTATACAAAATGTTCAAAATAAAGACCTTGCACCATTTGACAATATCCAAGGCGATTATAAAATTCATTTCTCACATTTTGAATAGTTCGAGATGCTATTAACCTAACCTCGTGCTGATTTTTTTGTCTGAGATTTTCTAAATTATTTGGTCGACTTTTGTACAACTTACTTTTTAAGTAGCCCCATAGAAAGAAGTGTAATGGCGTTAGATTAGCTGACCTAGTCGTCCATTCAATCGTACCTCTTCTTCCTATCCATCTTCCTGAAAAAAATTTATTCAAATACTGTCGCACATTAATCGTATCGTGCGCCGAACCACCATCATGTTGTAACCAAGTGCTATTATTTGGCAGGTCAGAGTTATTTGAATTGGGGAATACTGCAGTTAAGGTAGGCATCAATTGCAACTGTAAAAATTTACAGGTAGATTTCTCCATTCAAATTGTTTGCAGAAAAGAAAAAAAAGACACAGAACTAACAGTGTTTAAATTGTATTTAGATTAAATGTTTAAAATAACGACCTTGTACAATTTCACAATACCAAAGACGATTATAAAATGCATTTCTCACATTTTGAATAGTTTGAGGTGAGATTAACCTAATTTCATGCTGATTTTTTTGCCTGAGATTTTCTAAATTATTTGTTCGATTTTTGTATTACTTTTTAGAGGATACTGTTGGAAATTTTTTCTTGTCCAATATCTGCAATTCTGCTTATTGACAGTTCCATTTAAACAAAATATTGCTGCATCGGAAAATAATATATGCTTAGAAAACAATGGATCGAGAAGGCAAATTCCTATCATTTGGTCACAGAATCCTTGCCTACAATGAAAGTCATCTTCTACCAACTCATGCACCAATTGCAGCGTATATGCATGGAATTTTTGAATTTTCAAAAGTTCAAAAAAAGTGTCGTTTATATTGTATCAGAATAATTGAAGCATACATGAGTGGGTAAAACCCCACCAGTTTTGTATAATACAAAGGTATTTTTAATAATATAAAATATTATTAAAAATCTGGTGTGAAGAACACAAATACAGGTTCACTATTAATATTTTTTGTGAACGTATCCGAACATATCCCTCCCTAGAGACGCAGATACGTATTTCGCCTTTCTACAGGCTCATCGGTACGCCCCTGCTGGAGAAAGGATATCTTCAGACACATTCACAAAAAAGAACCACATCTCCAAATCACAGAAATTATCCCGACCGAGCGTAGAAGTAAATTCAGCGCTGCCTGTTGTCAGACAGCCGAAGTACCTCGCCCTGTCCACATAACTAATGCGAACCAACGACGCCCTTCTAAAGATGGCGCAGCCGTGTCTCTAGAAACTGCATTTTGTCTGTGTCTTCACTCATATTACGGACTAACCGCATGGGTAATGTATCAGAATAATTGAAACATACATGGGTGGGTAAAACCCCACCAGTTTTGTATAATACAAAGGTGGCAGGCAGGGGCGTACCGATGAGCCTGTAGAAAGGTGAAATACGTATCTGCGTCTCTGGGGAGAGATATGTTCGGACACGTTCACTAAAAATATTAATAGTGAACCTGTATTTTTGTATTCTTCACACCAGATTTTTAGTAATATTTTATATTATTAAAAATACCTTTGTTTATACTGTAGTCCAAAGCAGTGTTTCTAGTACTGGAATCTGGATTTTTTTCAGTTTCTAGTAACACATTAAGTTGCGCATCTTTATTTAACGGCTTTGTACGTCCAGTTTTTGGAAGATTGTTTAAAACGCCATGTTCCTGAAATTTGCTTTCAATCTTACTAATTGTACACCGATACGCCTATAAGTCAAGTCAATCGACTTATGGGCGTATCGGGGTAGTTTTCTCTAAAAAATTCACACACTGTTTCATGCATTGTAGTTCTATCACCGTAACTAATCATCATTAATAATTATACTATTAATATTAACTTATTAATAAAGTAGTTTGCTAAATATGAATTCTAATTTAGAACTTGCAAATGACACTTGCTTTATTGTGACATTCATAAATTATTTAATTCTGATAGACGTAACTACTGTTTTTTGTTTTATACAACCGTAACTATATTCATTTTCCTAATTTAATAAATTTTTAATAATTGGACTTTGATCTCTTTTTCATTTTTTTTTTCAAATACAAAATGTTGAAAATTTTATACCGAAAAAACAGAATAAAAATGCTATCGAAATCAGTAAAGAAAAATATATAGGTTATCATTTAAAAAAATATCAATGGTATCATAACATAAAAAACAAATGACATTAGAACCTGAAGATATGCTGAAAACATTTACTACAGTTAAAACCGCTATACCTTATTGAGATTTTTGCCAAAAAATTAATATTAACGGAAGTTAAAGAATTTATTCCCTACTTTATTTCCACACTGTATGTAAATTTTTGATACATTTTGAGCTGGTAATCAGATTAAAATCGTATGATAAAATATTCGTCAATTGTATAGTTATATTATACATGCTATTAACAACTTCTTTAATTTTTCTCAAACTGCTGACTATTTTATTTTTTAATCTTATTTGAAAAGTGATTGTAAAATTTTATTGCTTGGAAACTTATTAGAGAGTATCTCTGGCTCTGTTCATTCTTTTGTGAGGTAACACATACATATTTTTTTTATGAAAGCCGTTTCAAATATTGACTTCATTTCTAGTATCACATTAGTCAATTTATGTGAATGTGTTTAATGATTTTGTTGTTCGCTTTCGATAAAATTCAAGTAATGCAGACAAAGAATGAAGACAAGTAAAGCAGACACATTTTTCATTAAAAACATTCATAGTAAAACCTGTTTTTTTTTTCTGTTGCCTTTTTTACAAAAATAAAGATACCTACCTACTAATTCAGCGGTCACGATAGTTACCTTGGAATATCTTAATCTTTGGCTTTGTACCTCTTGTCTGTCGACATCATTCTTCATTTGGGAGGATCTTGTTTCAGATACGCATAGGGTAAAATTCCACTGTCCGGTAGAAAGCGTTCATCATTTTCTTTTTCTTTTTTGTACTCCCCGCTGTTTACTACGTGTTTCATTCGCTAGAAACACCAAAAAAATGAAAAATGAGTAATGGAATATCTGTGTAGTGTATATCGTTTACAAATTGCAAATTTATCTCGAATATATTGCGCCTGAGCTCATCTATACGGACATATGTGGTTTGACACTAAATAACTTAAGTGGCACATGCGGAAACGTCATAAGAAAAATGTCAATTTAGTTTCATAGGTGGACCTTAGCGTTAGTTTCAACGTTTTATTTTCTATTTTAAATGTAGTTTCGCCTCAGAGAAAACTTCACCGTTTCCGCCTTTTATATTTGCATAATATCGGTCGTCGTGGTGATATTAAAATAAAAAAGAAGCATAATAGAAAGATAAAAGAGAATATCGGACTGCTGCGGTTTTGTTTTATGTTAATGTTTATGTAGAAGATTTCGAAGAAAGCCTGTATGTTTTCTGGTTTCAAGAAAGCGAAATTTAACTAGATTGCGCATTGGTTTACGTACAATTTTATGTGCACATTATGCTAATTAAAATAATCGATTTACCTGTATAAGTCTAATAATAGCAAATTGTAAGATTTTATATATTTTATTTTAACTATAAAGTACTGTTTTCTCTTCTAACTTTCGAAAGATTAGAATGTAAAATTTTATATATAATTTCTCCTTGCGAATATGTATTGTGCTAGTTTTGAAGTAGTTTTTTTTAGTAAAAAGCCCTTCTTTGGAGACTATGGTAAGTAAAGACTTAAGAAAAGGTATAAAGCGCCTTACCACATTAATACTCGCATTCTAAATGCGTATTTCGACGACTAACTCAGTTGGTAGAAATAAAGACAACAAAGACATGTGATAAAATTTTGTGTTTGCTTGGGTAAAACTTTTGAAATGATTAAAACTGCATACCCAGATGATAGTTTATCACGATGCAGAGTGTTTGAGTGGCATAAGTAATTCAAAGACGGTTGTGAATCAGTGGAAGATCAACCTCGACGCAGGCTACCACCAACTACACAGATTGATTTCAAAATTGCAGAAAATAACGACTTGATTCAAAATGATCGAATTTCTGGCGTATATCGAATAAGTCCTTCATTTAGAAATTCGTTAAACGAATAAAAAGTCTTTTCTATAAGAAGATTTTTAACAGTACGTGTAGTTTTTAAATTAACAACACATGCACATAGTTTGCTATATATTTTGAGACCCCAGTAATCCGCATATCCTTGGGTTGTCATTGACTTTATTTCCTCAAAGACAAAAGACTGTCTACACGTTTCGTCCGATTTCAGATTGCACAATATACGAATTCCGCGCTTCTGAAGTAGAAACACGCGTCCTGCTTCTGTGGACATGCCCAAAAACTGAATGCCATATGTAGCCATACTGTGGAAATTTGCGAGGTACGTCACACGTGCAGCATTGTGATTCACCAAAGTTCTAATTTCCTGATTGTATACAGCGCTGTAGTAAATTTTCCAGCAAGTTCATTTATGTGTTTTGACCATCCCAACTTGTTGTTTAAGTGTAATCCTAGGAACTTTATAACTTCTACACCTTCACTTGTTTTAATTGTAAATGCGAGGTTTGGTGTTTTTTGTGGAATTTAGTGTGATGTTATTTGCTTGGAACCATTCAGTTGCTTGTTGTATGACAAGTGACAGTATATTGCACAGAATGGAGAGTACTTTGAAAGATAGTTGTTGAAATTTTTGAAATAAATGTTTTTGTAATACAGCACCAGTCTCGTTATTTTCTGATATTTTCTCGTATATACTAATAGGATTCTCGAAAATATTGAACAGTACTACAGCAATTCTAAAAAAATAATGATATTGTAAAGATGAATTGATTTATTGTTCAACTATGTTCAACTAGTTTTTAACTATGCCACTGCATTCCAAGAATAAACAAATCTGCTTGATAGAAACAGCGATTTATATTGGGCTATTTTTTTGTAGTAATGTGCTACTGTGCAAAATCGAATTTTTATTGCATTTTAAATTAACAAATGCAAACCATTTCGAGTTGCGGTACTTCTTTAGAAAATTATTCTTCTAATTCATTTTCTTTCAGAATTAAAATTTGGTAAAGAAAATTGTGCCTCACGTAAAATTGCGAAATCTTTAATCATTTTTTCACACAATTCCTCCTAACTTATTGCATTGCTTCTCCCCTTTCTGAAAACAAAATTATTGAAATGAACGCACAATAAAAAACAATATCCTAAGTCGAGCTGATAGCAAGGGGGAAGGTTCCAAGATGAAATAAAACTTTCAAGCGACAGCGGTACAATATCTCCGGAAAGAAAGTGCGTTTAAATTTAGATCGAAGCCTATATAAAACGAGAAAGTAAAATATTAGCGTTACGGGCAGTTCACAAAGTTCGTTTATTAAATTTTTCCTCTTTGGCACCCCTCCTTACAGAAGTTCAGACCTCTTACCAGTTCAGTTTTCGATTCAATGTGCGTAATCCATCGCGAATTCCTAATATAATCCAGACGCCGAGAGATTGCTCTAAATGGCCAATAACAATAGACCTAATTTAAAAAGACCCCATAAAAGTTAAGTACAGCTTTCGGCGCGCTTCACGAAAGTAACCGAACCAGAGTCTTGAACGTCCGCTCCCGCTTAGATCCCTCGGTCCCCTTGAATTTTCCATTAAAATCGGAAATTTAGTGGCGAGATAAGCGCCAAGATAAAACGAAAAGAAATGCCTTAACTCACACATATAACTGTCTGGCGAAATGAGTTCGCCTGCCCGTTTTTAGTGGAAATACAACGACGTCGCGTCCCCAAGCCGTCTTCGATTCCCCAATACTCCCTGCTTTATCCAACGGGCAACGCGCCATTTTACGGCGATGTTGTTCCTTTTGGATTTTTCTGGGCGCCCCGTTGACTTTTCTGTATGTGTGTATGCAAACTGCAGCAGCCGGCCAAGGAAAACAAGGCGATAAACCATCAGACATATTTATATAAAGTTCTGAGTTCGTTTGAATTAAACTAACATTCTAAAAAACGTTAAATTTCTATGTTACGATGTTTGCATAATTTAAATAAATTACCGAACTAAGAATTTTTTTTAAATAAATTATGTTTCGAAGGAGATTAAGTAAACAAGAAATACAAAAGTATTAATTTATTATTATTTCAAAATACTTGAGAAATATTGTGCATATTGTGAAATAAATTCCCATACGATATAACGTGACTTCAAAACTTTCCTCATTAGAGACGGCCATGCTTTTTCATATTGGCTGGTAACAGTGAGCATGGCCATCTCTAATGAGGAAAGTTTTTGAAGGCACGTTACTTTCTTGAACAATTTACTTTCTCAAATATTTGAAAAATTCAGTTGTGAATATATATATGGTAAACTTAATAAGTCGGCGATTAAAGGTCTGGTTTATTACTTCAAAGTATATATATTTAAAACAACCGTACATGTTTCGGCAATAATGATGATGATCATTGCCGAAACATGTAAGGTTGTTTTAAATATATATACTTTGAAGTAATAAACCAGACCTTTAATCGCCGACTTATTAAGTTTACCATATCATACCACGGTCACGAAAATATTATATATATATACGTTTTTATTACAAGGCTGCATACAAAGACAAGGAAGCACAGACTGACGTTCGAAGAACTACAGAGAGCCAAGATCGTGGCCTTAAGCTGCTGGTTATAAGAGACCGTTTCTCCAGCGCTAGAGTAATCGCAAAGTCAATGTTTCGCGGAAAATAGAAAGCTTACAATTTGAGTGCCTTCTGTCTATCGTCGGATAGCAAGTTTTGACCTTTTCTTATACCATACTTCTTTAGCGTTAGCTCTCACTCTTGAGAATAGATGTAACCTACTTCGCAGAGAGCGATTGCAGTGGAATGAAGAATGGAACACAATAGTCTTTAACGGCGCACAAGCTTTTTGTTTAGGCATGAAGCATGATTAGGAAAGGGTAAGAAGGTGAGGTGGTGAACGACGTAATTCTCAATTTTCTGTGAAGAAGAATGTCCGTTGTATAGTTGGTGTTATTGCATAGGGGATATGGCAGTAGATCTCCTCCACCCTTTATTAGAGGTAACATGATAAATGTCTTACAGTTTATCAGGCAAGATAATGTAGCAGAAATATCATTGGGTTATTTTTAGAATCCTAAAATTAATATCTTGCCATAACCAGCAATATCTCCGAATATTTCCCATACCGAACATGTCTTTAGTTTCATTTGGAGACAATTAAATTTTTTTAGGTTTTTGTTATGTTATAAGGTACAGGTAGCCTGAGAAGACGCATTCTAAAATAATATTACACATAACTGCCCACACGTTATTAAATTTAATTCGTGTTTTGATTATTAGATTCGTTTAAAGTTTTAATAAATCACTTCTTTCGTCCTTTTCAATATTTACGACAAAAATTATGAGAATAAAATCTCTATGGTATTCTTGCTCAATGTTATATAGTATCTATATAATCTACTATTATATTAATTCACAGGGCTTGAGCTTGGCATGAGTCAGTATGCGAAGTTCATAGAAAACCTTTTCGAAGAAAGCTATTGACTGTTTTGATCAAGTGCTGAAATAATGAGGCCACGGAATTATTTACGAATGGAAAAATATACGCTATCTAAGTGTCCAAGTTAGGAGGTATATTCCAGCTTATTCTAAGTTGGTATATACAATATAATTCTTTTCATAATTTTTTTTCTGTTAATATTTCTTCATATTTAGATAACTTTTTCTTAAATCTTTTGATGAATGCTCATATATCTGCTGTTATGTAAAATCCATCTCATGGTAATTCCGAATTAATTTTTTCATACATACTTCTAATATGATCAAGAATTTGCCGCTTTTCCGTTTGATTAAATATTGTAGTAGAACGAATTAAAAGACCGCTATTATTGTATAAAAAAATAGCTTGAAGAAAACACATTAGGGAGAAGATTTTCTATTTTTTGAACCGAAAAAGAAAGGAGAATAAAGAACAGGAACACACGACGGGATTTTCTTAACTTACGGGATTATGCATGAAAACAAAAGACTACAGCATCGATAAAAATTTATTTTTTGAATACTGTTATTACACCGTTTCAATAACATCTTTAATCCATCGTAAAAATATTATTTTTGTTTCTCTGCAAAATAGTTCTCTACAGTTGCTATAAGTTCGTCATGGTCCCTAAATTTTGTATCCCCAAATGTTATTTTTGAGATTCGGAAACAAAAAGTACTCTGTGTGTGCTAAATCTGGACTATAATGTGGGTGTTCAATTTCTTCAAATCTACAATAAGCAACAGCAGCTTTTGAAAGGATTGACTTGTGCACTGGTGGATTGTCAGCGAGCATCCAGACACCTTGCGTGAGTCTTCCGCGTGCTTTCACTTTAATAGAATGTCTGAGAGGATGCATCAACCTTGCATACTACTACTACTGCATAATACTATCCATTCACCGTACTACTCTTATTCACATAGTCAACCATCAAAATTCCTTGACAGTTCCAAAACCAGTTGCCATTATATTCGCTGCAGAAGGGGTGACTTTAAAGTTCTTGAGGTGGCCCAGATCGAGCCCATAACACGCCACTAGAACGACCCTTACTTCGATTTTGGACAAGTCGATCGAAAATTAAATTTATTTCATTCCCAGAAAGCGCTAAGATTTGTTCACACGTCTCTACCCGGACACGCATTTGCAATTGCAAAACATTCGTGAAACCCATCTAGCAATAACGTTTATTATTACAAGATACTCGTGTAAAATTCTAAAGAGCGTAGTTTGTGAAACACCTAGTAAACCTGCTCATTCTCGCTTCTTTAATCTTGCATCCTAATAATCCTAATAATACTGGGATCATCTTTCATTGATTCTCGACCATGTTTAAGTAATTTCTACTACACACAAATAGTTGACTAGGACAATTATTCCCGCATACAGCCAACATTTCTGTAAGAATAATGTTGAGAGTTTTTTCTTGTTTTGTAAGAAACTTTATAGTAGTAGTAAGAAGCATTAGTCCCTTTTGGGACATAAGGAACGAAATCATTTATCTCTATTCTTGTCTATTTCCGGCTATATATCCTAATCTTGCCACTGACATATTAGTCTCTTCTTATAATGTTCTTTTCCATGTTATCTTCGGGCGCACTGCTTTCCACCTTCCTTGGAGCTACCATTCTAATGCTCGTCTACAAATTTCTGTTCTCGGTTTTCTTAAAATATGACCAAGCTATGCAAACTTTCTTCTTTTAATTTGTACTTCGACCCCTACTTCTCCTGTACGATCCCATAATTCATTAATTGTGATTCGTGTGGACCGCCAATATATTTTAGTATATTCCGGATACATCTATTTATAAACGAACTTTATAACGGCCTCATATTCGATTTGTACGCTTTAATACAAAATCAATACAACAACACAAACAAAATAGATAATAAAATTAGCAATCTTTCAAATGTTTTGTTAATTGGCACACATTTTTTTTAATCACATATGATTTGGTCATATGTGATTAAAAAAAAATGGGAAATTACATGAAAATTTAAAGCCTAGTTCGGGATGATAAGAACGTGAGATAGACGTCATGAAATTCAAAAGTAATAGAATATTGGACATTGCTGAAAGCAGCAGAAACTCTAGAAACGGGATGGCTATAACGAATGTTAATTAAATTACCTAAAAATAACAGATACAATCGAAAAAGGAATTATTTGGAAAATCAAGCTTCTATAACTAATATGTAAAAATAAAGAGGTGTGAAAGAATTGAAAGTGGTATTGAATTGGTGTGTGGTGTTAATGCGAAAGGATAAAGTGTTGTAACATTTGAGATAAACGTAATCAGAGGAGCTAAAGCTAAAACTAAAAGATTGCTTTATTACAACTGTGTATAATATTGCTCTGTCAGCGAAAAACAAAATAGTATTATGTGCAGTGACCTCCACCACTTGTATACACTCAACACTTCTGCAGAAATTAAGTGCATTTAGTCTCTATAATGCTTTGATTAAGTTACTTCATAGTTATCTTCAGGATAGGCATAATTACGTGTGTTATAATGCCTTTAGCTCAGAGCCTTACGTTTCCACATCAGTTGTGCTGTACGGCTCTAAGTTAGGACCGCTCCTTTTCATTCTATTCATTAACGACTTGCTAACTTCCATACCTTGCGCAGTTTTGGACTATGCAGATGATGTTAAGATTTATCGTAAAAGCTTAGACGAACTAGACATCACATAGTTATAGTTGAATGGTGCATGAGAAACAAGCTCAATCTTAATATTAGCAAATGCTATATCTTACAAGAAAAAACATAGCTGCCTTGACAACTTCTTATTTCATTGAAGGTGAACTTGTTGCGCCCCAAACAAAAGTAAAAGCAGCTATTCCACGGGAAAAAAATCAAATATAGCTTAGAGCATACCACGTAATGATTGTAGTCGTGTTTATGTAGGTCAAACAGAACAACATTTAAAATACAGAATCAACGGTCACAAATATTTAAAAACATCTTAGCTTCAAAAACACATGAAATCAAAAATAACCACACGTTCAATTACAAAGAAGTTAAAATACTACAGACTGAAACAAATTACAAAGCAGTATTAGAATTAATTCATATTAAAAAAATACGAAGAAGGCGCTGTTAATGACCGTCATGAAATTTAAAATCTTTCAATATTATATTTCCCAATAATATAACACATAACATAAAATAACCAAAAATTAAATTTCCATACAAACACTTAAATATTTTAAAACTTATCCACTACGAAAGTATCAAACTACAGCCAAGTACAAAACACTAATTTCAAAATATACTTTGGGTATCCTAAAATTCAATCTATCTCCATATCTAGAAAGTATAAGTGTCAATTTATATGTGAAATAAAATAGTTCACATTCTGTAAAAAAATATAAAAAAGAATAATACGAATTTTAAGTACCATAAAATATATATAAATATACATTTACGAAAAACATTTAGGATAGTAAACAATTATCCTGATGAAGACGATAATAAATGTTGAAACGTTAAAATGACCATTTTTTATGAATAGTTATTAATCCGAATTCCAATATATATATAAATATAAGTGTTTAGATAATTTCTTAGCCGTTTATTAAATATATCAATTGATAAATTATTGGAGTTTTTCGGCTTTTATATGAAATATTTACAAATATCAAATTAGTATGTATGTAATTGCAAAGTAAGTGGGATGTAAACATTGCTGTCTACAAATTACAAAGCAAATCATACGAAATTTTTAATTGAAAAATATTTTCTACGTTGGGACTTGAACCCAAGTCTACAGTTGGCCGGACTGTCGCTTTTATCACTTAAGCCACGATAGACCTTGGTTCAAGCTATTTAGAAAAGCATTTTAAAGTAATAGTGTTAATGAATCAGATGTCAGTTATTGAATGTAGATGTCAAGTTGAAAGCAGAAGTCAGTTTTGAAAGCTGATGTCAGTTTTGATAGCAGATGTCAGTTATTGAAAGCAAATGTCAGTTATTGAAAGCAGATGTCTGTTTTAGAAAGCAGATGTCTGTTATGAAAGCAAACGTCAGATTTGAAAGCAAATGCCTGTTTTGAAAGCAGATGTCAGTTATTGAAAGCAGATGTCAGTATTTTTGAGAGCAGATGTCAGTTTTGAATATTTGAAATTGCTAATTATTACTCCATAGCTATATTGAGTGTTTTGATAATTTCTTAGCCGTTTATTAAATATATCAATTGATAAATTATTGGAGTTTTTTTTACATACATACTAATTTGATATTTATAAATATTTCATATAAAATCCGAAAAACTCCAATAATTTATCAATTGATATATTTAATAAACGGCTAAGAAATTATCTAAACACTCATATAGCTATGGAGTAATAATTAGCAATTTCAAATATTCAAAACTGACATCTGCTCTCAAAACAGGAACATCTGCTTTCAATAACTGACATCTGCTTTCAAAACCGGCATCTGCTTTCATAACAGACATCTGCTTTCAAAAACAGACATCTGCATTCAATAACTGACATTTGCTTTCAATAACTGACATCTGCTATCAAAACTGACATCAGCTTTCAAAACTGACTTCTGCTTTCAACTTGACATCTACATTCAATATCTGACATCTTATTCATCAACACTGTTACTTTATAATGCATTTCTAAATAGCTTGAACCAAGGTCTATCGTGGCTTAAATGGTAAAAGCGACAGTCCGGCAAACTGTAGACTTGGGTTCAAGTCCCAACGTAGACAATATTTGTCAATTAAAAATTTCGTATGATTTGCTTTGTAATTTGTAGACAGCAATGTTTACATCACCACTTACTTTGCAATTACATACATACTAATTTGATATTTGTAAATATTTCATGTAAAATCCGAAAAACTCCAATAATTTATCAATTGATATATACACACACAAACACACACACACATATATATATATATATATATATATATATATATATATATATAACATTTGATAAATTATTGGAGATTTTCGGCTTTTAATGAACGGCTAAGAAATTATCTAATCACTTATATATATATACATATATATATATATATATATAAATATAATATTTTCGTGACCTTGGTACGATATGGTAAACTTAATAAGTCGGCGATTAAAGGTCTGGTTTATTACTTCAAAGTATATATATTTAAAACAACCCTACATGTTTCGGCAATGATGCCTTTGTCAAGGATATAAGAAATATATATTTTTTATATCCTTGACAAAGGCATCATTGCCGAAACATGTAGGGTTGTTTTAAATATATATACTTTGAAGTAATAAACCAGACCTTTAATCGCCGACTTATTAAGTTTACCATATATATATATATATATATATATATATATATATATATATATATTAAAAATTATAGACTTTTTATTGGTTTAGCGACCTTTTATTGAATTTTGCTGTTTTATTCTACGACGTTTCGACTTTTATTATTATTCAGTCTTTTTCAAGTAACTAGAAACAAGAATTAATACAATGAAAACATGAGAACTGTGTTTGCTTATGTGAGATTGAATTGACACTTAAATTAACAATTAAAATGAAACTTAGAGTAAAGACTGAATTACCAATTAGATTAACAATTAAAGTTAAAATTTAAAATTAACTTTATTAAATTTATTAAATTTTAACTTTAATTGTTAATCTAATTGGTAATTCAGTCTTTAATCTAAGTTTAATTTTAATTGTTAATTTAAGTGTCAATTCAATCTCACATAAGCAAACACAGTTCTCATGTTTTCATTGTATTAATTCTTGTTTCTAGTTACTTGAAAAAGACTGAATAATAATAAAAGTCGAAACGTCGTAGAATAAAACAGCAAAATTCAATAAAAGGTCGCTAAACCAATAAAAAGTCTATTATTTTTAATATTAAGACACGGCCAATAAAAAAAATAAGAAAAATAAAAGTTTTATATATATATATATATATATTATATATATTAATCAGAACGAAAATTAAAATTAGATCTGAAGTTAATTGTTCAAATTAATAAATTATGTCGCTCTGGAAATCTGAGAACGGTAAAACAAAGATTCTCAAAAAAAAAACGAGAGGCTTATGATACCTAGTCGGTTATTCAAAGACCGTTTTATATTTACGTTAACTGCGGCAGTAAAATGATACCATGACACAATAAAATCTTTCTCTCAGCTACCGAAACCACTTACACGCGACACTAAAGATATTAAAAATTACGACCAGTAAAGCTAATTTCGCGCAATAAAATACACAACAAACATCCAGTGGACGTTCAGTCCATCAAAGTTTAGACCTTTAAAAGTCACGCCTTCGATACGGCACTAGAGAAAAAGCGTCAACGACAATCAATTTTACGACAGATAGTTATTAATGGTTACGACCGTTTTTACGATCAGTAAAAGTTGGGGTATGTTTTGACGGTGGCCGTTTACACCGCACATTTATGTATTCTGATGTCGAGAGCGTACCGACCCCGCTTGTTTGGACATGGTCCTTAGAGATTTCCCCTGTAGTACTCACCTATCATCACCTGTTTTTACCACTGAAAATCTGAAAAGAAGGTAATGATAATACTGTAACTTTACGACGACTAAATGTTAGATTTATGAGTAAATATATTATCTAAATCATTTTACTGTTTTATTACCATCTTTAGGGGGATACTTTGTTAAAATGATACATGTTGAAGTCATCACAGATTACATGTGGAAATATTTCTTAAGAACGAAAAATTTTTATTGCCTATTAAAGAGGATATTGTTTTTATACAAAAAATGTTTTTTAATTGTATATTGTCATGGATGCACTAAATTGTTTTTAGTTAGAGGTACTGCCATATTACTTTATTACATTAGACATGGGAGGATGACGTTAACCTTTTATTTACATCCAAAGCGAAAACATATATAACAATGAATATAGTCCTAGTATACACAAAAATGTG
Organism: Melolontha melolontha; assembly: GCA_935421215.2. Classification (NCBI taxonomy): domain Eukaryota; kingdom Metazoa; phylum Arthropoda; class Insecta; order Coleoptera; family Scarabaeidae; genus Melolontha; species Melolontha melolontha. The sequence continues at coordinate 72,653,001 of OW285240.1, forward strand.
CATTTTCGATCTTGTTAAGGTTAAATTAGTTCTATACTTCGTGATTATAAAGGCAATTACGCGGTTGCTTTCGCATATACCTACAACTAAAACTCCGAAACATTTTTTAAAACATACTTTAATTTTATATATTTTCTTAACAATCTGCTGGTGCTTGCAAATTAAAACTAATCCTCATTATTGAGATGTCGATTTTCGATATTTTTAAGTAATCGTTACTCAAATCTTGTTTAATCATTGAATGTATTTGCTACTTTGATTAGTTTGATTCCTTTGGTACTTTGATTCATGTATACGAGTATATTAAGCACGAGTTTAAAATTCTAGCCAACATTCAATTTATTGGGGTTATTATATCAGTAATCGGTATTATTTGCATTGCAGAATTATTAGTAATATTATAAGTAGCTGCTTTTCACTGAATTTGGGGAAATATTAAAAAGAACAGCATAAATTTTGTCAAATTGTATTATAATATATTTAATGTAATATAGCGTGTATGATGCGTGATGAAATATTAAAAAAATATTGCCAAACAAGAAAATAAACTTTAATACATTACATAAAAACGTTTTGGCGATAGCATGTAACAACTGGTAAACTGTAAACTAATAAAATGATGTTTACTGTTGACGGATTAAAAGACGTTTAATTATAATTATTCATCTTTTAACATGATTGTATTTGTTGGTACTTTACCTATTATAAGTATGTTGCCATAAAACCTTTCCTCACATTAGTTCAAATTGTAAATATATTTTTATTGTATAGATATTATATAGTATGTTGTATTATATAACTTAATTACCGTTACTTTGCCCTAGTGGAGCACACCAATTGTATGGCGAAATATTGACTAAAAAAGACAATTAAAAGAGTTATTTCCAACTTTCCCCAACCATATTTCTAACCGAGACTCCTGATCTTATCAAATAAAATTATATTTTAAATCATAATTATTTATCGTGTTTGCCCACGTTACAGTTTTGTATTTATTGGCAAATATGTAATAAATAATAACTGGTAAACATGATCTGCTTATTTGAAATTTATTCACTTATAATAAATTAAATTGGCTACACATTCTGTAAATCTAAATTTTATAATCACGCATGTAAATTTTATTGCAAAATTCTTTGTTTATATTCGACATGTCTATATTTAAGAACTATGCTATAGACTTTATAGCATTGATTATCAATACTCTATAGTACAGAGAATACATAATTGATTATCTATACTCTATAGTATAGAGTATAGATAATCAATGAATATGATATCTTGTACCCGTAGATTTACACTAACGAGCTATCGAGATAATTTGTAATCGAGTCATTCATGCCCGTATGTTTTTTTCCGATTGTAACTGTTGCATAGTTAATGTTCCTTCAAAAACTTTCCTCCTTAGAGACGCAATGCTTTTTATTTTGGTTGGTGACAGTGGACGTAATCTGTCAGAAACTTATAATTTTGAATAAGCATGGTCATCTCTAATGAGGAAACTTTTTGAAGGCGAGTTACGTATTCGACTGATATTTTACTTGACGTTTGTAATGTAATTACTGTTCAATTAACGATATACAATTTCGGATTCATAAATGACTCGATTACAAACTATCTTGATTGCTCGTTATATACATATAATACACATTGCTATGGATTTTTCATTAAAGAAAAATACTTTAATTGTGCGATATATTTGAATATGTATTTAAAAATGTACATATTTTTTGACTTTCACTGTATTTTAAATGTATTTAAATGTGCGAATATAAAAACTGGTTTTTATATTCGAGGTCGATCTGATCGAGAGGCCTATGTAAATTCAGGGAGACCAGTTTTATAGCTTGAATTAGGAGGTAGCTTGGTGTGATATAATTAATTATATTGAATTAATTCGGTTATTTTATTGATAAAGTGTTTGATTGTTGTATTAGAGAGTTGTTAAGTTAAATTCTCGTAAGTTATTTGATGTTTGAATTGAATAAGCACCTTCTTTGTTCTTCGTCTCCAATAAAAAAAAAATCTTGTAAGTAATATTAAGATATTATGACGTCAATAATATTTAAAATTATAAATATATTTCTATTGTATTAAGATTGTTAATTAAGAGATTTAATTATTAGAAATATAAATAATAAAGCTTACTATTAAAATTCTATGTTCAAATTATAGTAATTAGAATTTGTTCGAGAGGAGTCAGGGTTTTTTTATACATGTTTATTGCGCATGTGTAATTTAGAACGTGTTTCAGGATTTGATTATACAGTCTGGTTCTCCGCGGAGAAATTAAAAATAAACTTTATTATTTTTAGATAAGTTTGATCGGAGTCATTAAGAGGAAGTTTTTTCATTGACTTAACTGTCAATTGTACAGTGAATATTTTTACCTCATGTATTTTTGTGTAATACAGAATCTTTATATGTATTTGGTAAAGATAGATTTTTTTTTCTTTTTTTATTTTTGTATTAAATATTCAGTTTAAATTTTATCCTGTGTTTGATTTTTGTGTTCTGGCCATTACTGCTAATATTTAAAATTAGTAGCTCATAAAATGTAAGTAAATAAATTTGTTTGAACTTTTCACTGGCGCCTAGTATATTTTAGTTTTAACACGACTTTCCTGAGAGGAACCCGAGAAGTTAGAAACCTCATATTTGAAAATCCACCGGCTGAGAAACCTAGTTGAGAAAACTAGTTGTGGATGGTGGCGTATTAAATCTACAAACCACTATTCATAGCAATATGTATGAACGTAACGATATGTACAGAAGTAATCAAATACGAGTGTAACGATCTCTACCAAAAGTAATCAAATACAAAATTAGAGATTACATTTTCAAATAAGTAATTGTTACTTCGGATCCGCGCGTGTAACGAATACTAATGTACCAAATCATCTACCACTTCTTAAAACTAAATTATTAACGACTAGAATCTATCCACCAGAATCACGTACTGTGTTCCGCTTTTAATCATAACACAATATCAGGTCAAATGCTTTGGTTTTCTTCACTTTTCAAACATGATGTTGACTGACATACAGCTGAATAGTTTCTGCATTATTATGAAGGTGAAGTCGTGCTTCGTAGCTGGCAACAAACCTTTTTAGCTCTTCTTTGACTGTAAGGTTATTAAGGGAACGATCAATTTAGAATTGGGGACATACAAGGCTACATTAGCTATGTTACATAACACCTTGTTTCGTAAGGTCTGGATGGCTTTATTATTGCTATCACTGATACCTCGAAAGTGACTTCATAGAACCACACTGATTTTAGGATCTAATTATGAATCACTGCTTTATTATGTATTGACAAATTGGAATTTTTACCAAGGAGTAAAGCTGTTCGTATTTTCGATAAAGCTTTTTTTTCTTTTCACATACACTTTTTACGAGTTTTATGGCAAGTGTTATGACAAGGCGTTTGGCATTCATCTGATTTGAAACATTAATGGAACAATATCATTAATGTGTAGAGGCGGCTGCTCTAAAGATTTGATGAAGTTAATATACTATTAAAATAATTTTTACTTCTGTTCTTGGGAGGATATAATTACAAAACAAATTATTATGAAAACAATGCTAACACAGGGCATTTCGGCTTCCATTTAATTTTATGAGACTATAAATTCTCGATATAGACGCAGAATTTAAATTGGAAGAGTTCGAGGTACCACTAAAATGACATTTTTCTCGCAAAACAAACATTACTAGAATTGTATCGAAAATTACTTTATTTTCATATAGTATAGTAATCAATTGATCACTTAAAGAAGCTTAAAACTATTCTTATTAGTTTTAGGAATTTAGATTATTTTTTGCTTGTCTGAAAAATTAACATTTGGAGATTAGTCATATTTAAAATTAAATTATAAACGCGGAAAATAGATTGGATCACTCATGTCGACCAGGTGACACGTGAAATTATAATGCATCATGCCACCTACTAATCAATAATATTTTTGAGGATACATTTACTATGCATACACTGTATAAGCAGCATTTTATTATAATATTCAATTTGTAAAAGTTTCTCTAGATTCTAAGAAGCGGCATCTTTTATATTTGCAAATTTATTTATTACCATATACAATATAGCCCTTGTTTACTACTTAGATTTATTAGTGAACAAAGCTTTTACTCTGGATATCCATTCTTAAGATCACGTTTCCTAAATTTATATATATATATATACCGGGTGTATTATGAAAAACCTTTGGGGCTGTAGCTTTCTTATATTTTATCTGATTTTAATGAATGATATGTCAAACTAAATCGTTTTTAAAGCACTGTAACTCGTTTTTTTTTTTTTTTAATTTTGACATTTCGTTTTTGACAGACAGTAGTAAATTTTTTTTTTAAATTGTACTACATATTTTTTTTTACTTATTCTAATAAACATTTATTTCCTGAAGACACCTCCATTAAATTGAGTGACAAATTTATTATTATTAAAAAAAAACTACGAAATTTACAGAAATCAAGCTATCATATATTTTAATGAATCAAATGTTCGAAATTGGCCCCATTTTGTTCCAGACACATTTGACACCTTCTATTAACTTCAACTGCTGCGTTTAATATAAGATTTGGTGGTATTTCATGACATACTTGTACTATCCTTCTTACTAAATCATCTTTGGTATCAGGTGGAGTCAAATAGACATGATCTTGAATGTAAGACCACAGAAATAAATCCAGTGGATTCAGATCTGGCGATCTAGCAGGCCATCGAATAGGTCCGTAAGTGTCCATCCATCTGACGCCAAAATAATTATTTAGAAAATCAGTATTCATTCGTGCATTATGGGGTGTGGCACCGTCCTGTTGGAACACCACCCTGTTTAACTCAGCAAATGGCAACTCACTAAATAATCGCCTAATTCATTGCGTAACAAATTATTATACTTTTCTTGGTTTAGATTACCCTCCACAAAAAAAGGCCCTACTGCTCTATCGCCTAAAATGCCACACCATACATTTACACTGAACCGATTTTGAAAATTGTGTTGCATCACAACATGGTTATTTTCAGTGCTCCAATAGCGATGATTATTTCTGTTGAATATACCATTTTTCCCAAAAGTGCATTCATCTGACCACAACACACGATGATAAAAAATTGGATCTTCCCTTAGTTTATTCATGCAACCGTGCAGAATTGAACCCTTCGTTGAGGGTCGTTTTCACCGAGAGCATGCACCTTCCGTGGTTTATAAGGAAAGAACTTGTGCTTCTTCAGAATGTACTGAACTGTAGAATGTGATACCTGCATGTAGTGAGCAATTTCTCGCGTATACGTATTAGGGTTTTCTTCCACATAGAGCAAGACACTTAATTCTAAATTTTGATCTTGAATTACACGTGCGCTTATTTTCGGTTTTTCGAATGATCCAAAATTTCGTAAATTTCGCACGAGCCTTCCAAACTTATCGGCACTTGGACGCAGTCTGTCAGGAAAACGATTTCCATAAAGTCGCAAAGCAGCTGCAGAATTTGTTCCGCATTCAAAATATGCTTGAATCGCATCCACACATTCGCCACTATCCATTTCAATAACAAAATTTAGAAATAAATCGTTGAAAATGTTGTAATGAATGTGTGACTGATAGATGTCACAGCTCTCTTCGAAAATTTGGAATGCACTTTATCGTTCAATATGACTGCTTAATTTTTAAATTTTTAAAATAAACACTGTAAATGTTGTTGTTAACCCACCGCTCACTGATAACATTGGTTTGTAATCCTTTATGGGCTATATAGTATTGAATGTAAGTGATTTTAAAAGGTACACACATTTGCTAGTAATAAAATATAGAGTATTTAAAATGCATTTAAGAAATCTCTGTGTTCGGAAAAACCAGAATAAATCGAACAAAAAAAAACCTACAATTTCTCGATTTTTTTTCATACAAGGATATCGTTGTTTACAGTTTCATATTCAGAAAAAGTAATATATTTGAATAAGGAAAAAAAAATATAGTGCAATTTAAAAAAACACAGTTTGCAACTGTCTGTCAAAAACAAAGTGTAAAAAAAATTCAAAGCGGATCACGTTACAGTGTTTTTAAAACGATTTAGTTCGACGTATAATTTATTACATTCGGATAAAAAATAAAAAAGTTACAGCACGAAAGGTTTTTCATAATACACCCGGTATATCAATAAATTTTATTATTAAACAATTCGATTTATTCTCACTATACACTTAGATTTACAACCAATACTTAATTAGTAATAATATTTTATGATCAAATTGTCAATACCGTGAAAGGTATTATTGCCAGTAAGCACCATTACCAAGAATTGTTCACTTAGAAATTTTACCAATTGTGGCGTCAACCACTACAATGTAAAATCCATACGCGCATTTAGTTATGTAATTATTTGTTGGGCTAGTGGTTGATTTTGACCTACTTGCAATACAGTCTTAACACAACAGTCTCATTCTTAATATTATAACAAACAACAACATTTTCAATAACAGTACCGAACCATATATAGTAACATCTACATAAAGGTTATACCTTAACAAGAGACACCAGTCTCAACAGCAGTTTTATGAGATTATAAGTTTCATAGGTCCAAAAATAAGTGTATATAGTGTAAATATATTTATTCATTTAACAACAATAACCGAAGATATAAAAAGTAAAATGTATACGGCCTTACAAACTGTGCACGGTGAAGCAACATCTAGGTCGTGATTCTAGTAACTGGGGCATCAACACTAGAAACCGGAGTCACCCGCCCCAACTATAATTTACAAAAAAAATTATTGAATTATTGATTAGTACGTTTAGCAACATGACTTTTTAATGAAGAAGAATCAATGTTGTCTTGACTACAAATTTCTTACCGATTTGTGTTTGTCATGTATATTCTTTTAACGAACATTTTGTCAAACCTTTATAATGTTTCAGTTGTGGTAGAGGTCAAAGATTACACCCAAATTAATAATTTTTAATCGTACTGTATTCTAATTGTTATATTATGCTTATAAATTTTATTGGAGAATCAATAAAGATCAACCAAAGAAATTTTACGTGCATCAAACTTTACTTCACCAGTCAAACTGACGAATGTGTGACAGAAACACGTGTCTTTGGCAGAAGTAAATGTTGGAAAATACAAGGTGTATGTCCATGTGGGCATAGCCTCTTTTGTCCATCAGATATCACCAGATTATCTGGTGCCACCTCATATTACAAAATTTGCTATACCTATGAGGTGTTCCATCAAACTTTACTTCTCTAGCTAAACTGACGAAGTCTATTGTTTGACAGAAACACGTGTCTTTGGCAGAAGTAAATATTGGAAAATACAAGGTGTATGTATGTCCATGTGTACAGACACAGATGTGTGTAATGCATGTCTATTTCATTTGTAATAAAGATCAAGTTTAATCGAATGCAGAATAATAATAGAACACTAAAAATAGTTATTCAAACATATATCAAGACAAATGTGGAAATTGACGTGTGTACACTACCAATTTAAATATGTAAATCTGTTCTTTATAAATGTACGAACTGTATAAGGAACCAGCCATTAAAATTTTTATCAAACTAAGAAGATTCAATGGCATATTTGGAGAGAATGGAAAACCTGGAGAAAATGGAGAAGATGGCGTGGTAAATACCTGAGGGAAGACTTGCAGGAGAAGTAACTGTACAGATGGCAAATACTAGCCCAAAAAAGGATGACATGAAACAATATTTTAAAGGTATGAGCCTAAAAGACCTGCATTCAAGCCTATTTTTATAATATAAGTAACTTAGGAATCACATGTTCTTAGACAACCGTGTATCTCAATAGGGAGACAGAAATCTGTGAATTATAATTCACAGATTTCTGCTAAACGATAATTATCGTTTGGAAGAAATTAGATACGAAAATGTATTCTTTTTTAAATACAAAAAATAAACAGAGGACGTTTATTTTAAATTGAATTTTAAATTTGTATGAAGAGAAGTGATTCTAATGATACAGTTAATATAAAAAATTTACTTGTTTTTCATCAATAATACTGAAACATCTACTTTTTGAAAATAAAAAGTTTACTATAAACTGCTTCTCATTTTATCTGGTTAGATAAAACTTTTCTTTATTGCAAATGTAATTTTCTTAAACATAAACAACCAACTATGTTTTGGAATTTCTATTTCGGTGATGAACAATCACCGAAATTGAATACATTTCACGTAAAAATTTCATTATAAAGTAACATTCGTAGTATTCCGAATTCTAATTTCTGAAAACGTGTCGCATCGAAACGACGTCGACATTTCACAAATTTAAACGCGTTCGTGTTACCATTGTTGAATCGGTACTGATAAATTCGACTACACACTCTCACCCTGTAAATTAAAATTCAAATTGACTTTCCAGTCCGACCAGCTATCCACCCAACCACCCACACACGCTCACCAGCCAGTCCAACCACCCCTTCATTGCTCCATTCCAGTTACACCCCTCGCGGGCAATCCAACGTCCAATCTTCGACGATATACGATTATATCCTAGGTTCCGGTCGATCTCTCACCCTGGCCCTCTGGATGTGTGGTTATGTGCGGACATATCCGTCCATCAACCTTTATCGCTTGAACAAATACAACCCTCGCATAAATGTCGGACGATCCAGTTGTCCGAATGTACATACCCTCATCAACTACTATGATCATCTCTCGCCTCTTTTTCACTCTTGACGAAAAGAGAGTCTGCTCCAGCATTGTAAAAAGTGCGACAACGTTAGCTAACTAATGAAAACATGAAAATACAGAATGCTGTTTTCTGTGCCGCAATATGACATTCACGTCCTTTATACTTTTACTACTTCTCTATATGGAGTAGACAATAATAAAATTATTTTGGTGTATTGAGGTTATATGTGGACATTATAGTAATTTTTATTTGATTTCGTTTTCTCCGCAAATAAATACATCATTAAGCATTCGATATATACAAGAAATGAAAGGTAATTCCAAGATCAAATATGGTTCATATAGTTTGAAAGGGGTCAGCTTGAGAAACTTTTCTAAACAAAGCAATTTAACATGTAAAAGATAGCATATCGATATTTAACTAACATCAATTATAAAATACAGCAATACAAAAATGTTAAAAACGTATCTATATATGAACACACAGAACGCATATTTTACACATTGATTACTTCAACGTGTTTCAAAGTACTCTTGAAGAAGAAGCACGCCAATTTCACACGTTCCCTCTAAGTATAACACAATGTCAAACGTTAGGTGTCATAAGAAAGTATCTCGAGGTATCTGACGACCAATAAACGCACGCTGGAAATGGTTTCCTTGAGTAGCTAAGCTTTTATCAGGAGGAAACTATACGTTTAACTATTATTTCACTGCTCGTAGCCTAGATGGCCCAAATATGTTATGTAAAATATAGCATAGATATTTAACTAACATCAAATCTAAAATAAAGTATTACAGTAATGTTAAAAACATATCTGTATATATACATACATTGGCTTACTTCTCCGCGTGCACTGACGAGAACTAAAAGGAGTTCGAAACACGTGTCTCTACCAATACGTAGCATATGCGTAGCTTATGTCCATGTTTACCATATACAGGTATGCTTTTTAACATTTCTATATTTCTGTAAATTAATTTATTTTAATGACTAGTAATACCAGTGTTTTCTGTCAGAATTGTAGAATATATTTAACTTCTTCATCGAGATCAATAAAGCCGCAAAGATTGAGCTGTAATTATATTAGAACCTCGGTATAGACAGCGATTCTCAACCTTCTTAGTCCTAGGCAATATGCTTCAGCACTGACTAAATAAATAATGGGTTCAAGTGATATTGTTTTAATAAACTATACACCTACATACTTAAACTAATTTCGTTGGCTAATTTGAGTTAGTAAGTAACACTGTGTTGGTAAAAGAAGTTACTTATATGTATTTATTAGGTCCGCAAAGTCTAAGCTAAGGATTTTCAACCTTCTTGGCTTCTCCACTTCGCAAATAGTAAATGTAAATAAAATTGGTATAATAACAGTAGGCCTTGTTATTACTAATTTAATTTTGACTGCAATTATAAATCCAAAAAATTATTTCATATTATATAATCACATAGCATTAATTTTATACATCAAGAAAATACCGACAGTATAAAAAATGTAATACGACTATTATTTTATGTCGCTGCGTTTATATCGATGAATATGAACATGCATGTATGACGTGTACATATAGGTACATGAGCAATTTAAAAGTTCCAACTTCATGTGTACGTGTTCTTTGTAATTTGGCCTCCTCGGTGTGAGAGCATGCTTGAACATGCATATAGATGCGTTTAAACAAATCGTACTGTCACCAGTATAAAAGAGGCGCTTGCGATTACACGACTTCAGTTAAGTTTCGAATGGGAAGCATGCGTCTGGTGCTTTTATTTTAGTATGCGATCAACCGTGAAACTGAATTGTTTTTTTAAATTTCTTATGCGAAATGAACAAATTTGCGAAAAAGCGAATTGAGCCATCTACGTCCAGTGAATCAATTGGTAAAAAGACAAGTTTGTACAATGACAGTTATTTAAATTATGGTTTTACCTCATTGGATGGAAAGCCACCGTGCGCTTGCTATTAAGTTCTCTCCGATGAAAGCATGAAGTCATGAAAATTAGTTCGACGGTTGGGTTGGGGAAACTGAACATCTGGCTCATAAAAACAAACCCTTAGAATTTTTCGAAAGAAAATCACATACCTTGGGAAATCAACAAACTTCTATTTGTAGGTAAAGCCATACTGATAAAAATATACTTGAAGTACGAGGTGCATTCAAGTTCTAAGGCCTCCGATTTTTTTTCTCCAGACTGGAAAGAGATAGAAGCATGTGCATTGTTTTAAAATGAGCGTGCGTTCGTTGTCAATACGTCACAGAGATGGCAGCACTGTACGGCAGATGGAATTGTAGCGGCAGCGTCGAGAATGAGAACTGTTTTAGATACTTAAAATGGCTACGTTTTCCTTACTTGAACAGCGTGCAATCATTCGTTTTCTGAATTTGCGTGGTGTGACACCAATTGAAATTCATCGACAGTTGAAGGAGACATGTGGTGATGGAGTTATGGATATGTCGAAAGTGCGTTCGTGGGTGTGACAGTTTAATGGAGGCAGAACATCGTGTGACAACAAACCGAAACAACCTCGGGCTCCCACAAGCCTGGTATGACGACATGATCGAGAAAGTGGAGAGACTTGTATTGGGGGATCGCCGAATGACAGTTGAACAGATCGCCTCCATTGTTAGCATTTCCGTGGGTTCTGTGCATACAATCCTGCATAACGACCTGAAAATGCGAAAAGTGTCCTCCAGGTGGGTGCCACGAATGCTGACGGACGACCACAAGGCTGCTCGTGTGGCATGTTGCCAAGCAATGTTGACGCGCAACAAAGGCATGAATGGGACTTTCTTTTCGTCGATTGTGACAATGGATGAGACGTGGATGCCATTTTTCAATCCACAAATAGAGCGCCAGTCACCTCAATGGAAGCACACAGATTCACCGCTACCAAAAAAATTTCGGGTAACCGCCAGTGCTGAAAAAATGATGGTGTCCATGTTCCGGGACAGTGAGGGCGTAATCCATACCCATTGTGTTCCAAAGGGCACTACGGTGACAGGTGCATCCTACGAAAATGTTTTGAAGAACAAGTTCCTTCCTGCACTGCAACAAAAACGTCCGGGAAAGGTTGCGCGTGCGCTGTTTCACCAAGACAACGCACCCGCACATCGGGCTAATGTTACGCAACAGTTTCTTCTGAAAACAATTTTGAAGTGATTTCTCATGCTTCCTACTCACCTGACCTCGCTCCTAGTGACTTTTGGCTGTTTCCAACAATGAAAGACACTGTCCGCGGCCGCACATTCACCAGCCGTGCTGCTATTGCTTCGGTGATTTTCCAGTGGTCGAAATAGACTCCTAAAGAAGCCTTCGCCGCGGCCATGGAATCATGGCGTCGACGTTGTGAAAAATGTGTACGTCTGCAGGGAGATTACGTCGAGAAGTAACACCAGTTTCATAGTTTTCGGGTAAGTACTTAGTTAGAAAAAAAATCGGAGGCTTTAGAACTTGAATGCACCTCGTATCTTATCTCGTAGTATCAATAGTAGCTAGGATGCCCAAACCACATACAATCGCCGGAAACTTCATATTGTCTGCTGCAATTGATATGGTCAGTGTTTTAATATACATAGAAGAAGCAGAAATATTAAAAAAGATTCTCCTCTCTAACAACACAATATCAAGACGAATCGATGGAATAGCTACGGATGTTCGCGATCAGATAGAATATGATAGAGACACAACAATTAAAGAAAATATGTTGTTTTGCAAAGAATGTTTTTTTGATGTTTTTTATGAAGCTATTAGAAACTATACTAACATAGATTGGACAAATTGTATTGCAATATGTAGTGATGGTCCAAAGGCGATAACAAGAAAGAACAGAGAATTAATAAAAATATTAAAAGATCGTCTTATACCAAGGGCGGAATGGACGCACTGCTTCTTTCACAGACATTCTCTTGTCGCAAAAAACATGCCGGAAAATCACAATCAAATTTTTTGTGAAACTGTAAACATGGTTAATTTTATTAAAAATCGACCGTTACAGAACAGGTTGTTTGCTAAACTGTGTGATGAAATGGGCGAAAATAAAAAATCTCTTCTTTTCATCCAGAAGTTAGAAGGTTATCGCTAAAGAAAGTGCTAACCCGGATATTGGCATTTGAATTGAATGTATTTTTCCAGGATAAACAAACACCATTCCTCATTGTTTTTACAGAATAATGGGTGTATGTTGTCGTTAACTTACTAAAGGTAAACACTCAGTTGACGATGTATTTCCCGGAAGATAAAAATTATTTTTAGAAGAAATGGGTACTGAATCCGTTTAGTGAAAACATTGTTGCCGCTGCTGAATTACCAATTGAGATTCACGACCAGTTCATCGAAGTATCTGCTGACAAATAAATACAACTGCAATTTACATCTGAAAATAACCCTTTATTGCAATGAAAACCCTGCCAGGTTTAGAAATTCTCAATTAATTCGTTGTTTTTGTTTCCATTAATAATGACAATTACTTAGGTATTTACATGTTTTCACTTGTTCCGGGATTTTACCTCTAAGTTTAACGTTTATTAACGTTTAACGTTTTGTATGGTTTATTCCAACCACCACCATTTTTCTCTTTTGTTTGTTGATGCTGACGATGTATTTTTTCAGTTCTTGATATATAACCTTGGTTAGGTTGCAGTTCTCTTTCTATCTCTTCAACAATCACCATATCATGCGCATAGCTCAATTCCGACATCTTAATTATATTATTTTCTAAATTTTACATAACATGTCTTCAACTTTTACAATTTTTTATAGCTTCATTCACTAAGTAGAAAAGTATTGGGCGGTGGGATGCCCCAGCTTCAATTTTTTTTAATATTGAAATTTCTCTAATTTTTATTTTGTTATAGGTACATTTACTTAGTCGAATTTTAAAATATGTGTTTATGAGTTTTTGTCTTAAAAAAAATACAATATACTAATGTAGTGAACAACGATTTATATACATATGTATTCTGATATGCTATAAGATTCTAGGTTAATTAAGAAACTGTGAATGCTTAAATTGAATAATGAAATAGTCTTAATTTCCAATATAAGATTAGGACAAATGATTACACCGATCCCAGCGACTTGTCCTTGACTGGAGGTAGTTCTGGAAGTCTTCGCGTGTTAACGTGTTCAGCAATGCCTGCGATTCGGTCTGGATGTCCTCAATCGTCTCAAAACGGCGCCCCTCAATTTCAACTTCGAAGCAGGAAGAAGTTATAAGGGGCAAGATCTGGGGACTAGTGAGGGTGGAGTAATATTGCCGTCTTCGCTGAGGCTAGAAACTAATGCACAACGAGTGACGTGTGTGACGTGCTGTAGAATCCACGAATTGTTGCGCCACGTCAGGTCGCTTGCGTCGTATGTTTTCTCTTAGTCGCCGAAGGAGTAAAATAAAATTGCCAATTAACTGTTTCACCTGGTAGAAGAAATTCTTCGTGGACGATGCTATCAGCGTCAAAAAAGCAAATCAACATCGACTTGACGTTGGTTCGTCATGCTTTCTTTGACCGTGGCGACGATGACGTCTTTGTTTCGGGATCATACCTGTACACTCATGATAGCATATCTGCTTCTTTATTATGTTGTTCCTCTTTTACCATTCAGTGTCGTTGAACTGAACGAGCTAAGCAGTAGTGTAATTTTCTTTACTGGCTACTGATTCAGGAACTGACCATGATAATGCTTGTCTGACTACGTTAATTGTCTGCTCTGAAACGAGGTCTGTTCATACTCTCGTATAATGTTATTACTAAAGGCCGGATTATATGCAAAACAAAACTGAAAATATTCGCATAAATATGCAGATGTTTTAGCCTAAATATGCACTTGCTTATTAAAAATATGCAGGTAAAAAAATACGAGGAATGTTTGAAAATGGAATACTGTATAAAAAACTTTCTATTATGTTTACTACAAGTTTATTTAGAACATTTTACAACATAATTAACTTTGAAAACAATTTACAATCACATATTTCTCAAAGTTCTCCACAGAAAAATTGTGACGCTTGTCTGAAAACATTTACTTATATATTGAAAATTTTCGTTCTATGTCGACCCTTGTTGTAGGAGCATATTTAAAATTAGAAATATCATCTATTGTCAACTTAATATTTTCTACTGAATCACTACACATGATTTTAGCAATGTCCTTTAGCTTTTTAAAACCCTCATTTTTTCCTATTACACTTGGCTTTATTTCTTCATAATTATTTGCATGAAAAATAGCAGCCTCCAACCACGTTCCCCATCGTGTTAAGTACTGGTTGAATAGGAAGCGGAGCACCGGGTAGATGTTTGCAAAACTGAACACATAATGGGGCCTTTAGAAATACTTTCTTAACACTACTAATTAAAGTATTTACTAAGGGAAAATTGTTTCTGACTTCTTCTGCAACACGATTTAGTCCGTGCGCCAAACAAGTTGTGTGAATTAAATTTGGGTAAAAGATTTTCAAGTTGAAATCTGCCTTCACCATGTATGGTGGAGCATCCGCCAAAAACAATAGAATTTTCACTGTTGGAATCGATTCCGGTAAGAAGAATGTTGCCTTTTCTTCCTGTATAAACCTTGTTATTGTCAAATTATTTGCCTTTTCCAACTGTTTGGATAAGATTTTGCTGGAACCGATACTTTAAGGATACCAATCATTAAATGAACTATGTATCGGCTCACACTATCACTAGTTTCATCTACGCATATATAAAGATACTTGATTACGACACTCTTCCTGATGCTATTCAATGTTTCTGCATAGGTACAGCGAATATATATTTTTTCTTAACGTGCTCTCGCGGGAATATTATATTTGCTGATGTACTTTTGCAAAAATAACTTGACATTTAAATTGTTTAATTTATGTAGTGGAATATCTGCCGACACAAACATTTCACAGAAATCTTCATTAAATTGTTCTTGTTCCGACTTTTTTGGAGTTAATGGCAAATATTGCGGTAATGTTTGCTGACTCTTCTTCGTTAATTTCATATTTGTTAGTTTTGCTGTATGAGATGGAGTTTTTATACGTTGGTCAACTTGGAAAAACTGCAAAAAAATGTCACATCATCGGTTGTTTTCTTATAAAATAAATATTAGGAAAAGATAAAGGAATAATTAATAACTTAATTAATTAATTAATAAGAGGTAATAAACTTAAAATTTTACTCACAATCTTGCAGCATGCTACGCAAAACACTTTTTCTCAATCCATACGCAATTCTGAATAAAGTGCAATTCATCCAGGCACAGTTCGAAAAGCCAACGTAAAATGTTTAAAATAAAATTACTTTCGAATATGGGGATAAATTTGTCTGAATAGCAATGAAAAACGTATACTCCTAATTTTCTGGTAAAATGAATTTTTGTATTTATTTAGAAGTTTGAAGGTATTAGCTTTTCCTGGAATTTTGTCTCGGCCTGGATGTATGGGAAGAGCATTAATAAATTCTTGGAGACGCTTATCGAAAAAGTAACGGGAAGAGGCTTAATAAAATGCTATTTTTAATTTAAAGAGGGCTGTTTAATTTTTGTTTGTTTGTTACATCCACGACATATTTTTAGTAATGCCTATAATAAATTTGATTTAGTAAATAAATAAAACTCGGAGAATTAAAATATGCAAAAATACTGAATTACTACAAAATAGGCAAATAATATACAAAAGGAAAATATATAATATAAAAAATACGCGTATTCGTAAATAGGTCTATAAACAACTTCACACTATGATAACTGTTCACGTAATAGTGTACTACATACACATAGCATACGAAGTGCTTATAAAGTGAGTCTCCCGAACGAATCGCTGGTCCACACCTCTGTGAGCCGACCGAGAATGTCGGTTTTTAGTTATTACACATATATCGCCTCTGATCTACTCTTCGGTGAGAGTATAAAATAGTCCTACGAGGGTAGCACCGATTATTTCTATTCTATTTCTATTGAATCAAAGGAATCAAACATGCTATGAAACAAATGTTTATTGTTTTCTATTTTGACAGTTCGAATTTTGTTTTGATAACTCCAACAGTTATTTTGCAAACTAGTTTCAAATCGAGTGGTCTCTGCGCGTTAAACAAACGAATTTTGGAAAGCTTGCGGATTAAAATTACTAGATCATCCGTCATATAGTCCGGACCTGGCTCCTTCAGATTTTTTCCATTTCCATGACTAAAGGATAAAATGCGTGGTGTACGATTTGCAAGCCCAGAAGATGCAGTGGAGAATTTAAAAAATCTTATATCTGAAGTGACTCAAGAGTGGAATTTATGCTGTGATAACTAGTTTTATCGAATGTCTAAATGCATTGAGTTTAAGAGCGAATATTTTGGAAAACAATAATAAAAATAATTTTTGACTACAACATTTTGTTTTATTAGTTTGCAGAAATAACCAGTGCTACCCTTGTATGTATACCAGACAAAAATGAATAATTTTATTATTACAGCATCGTAATAGGTACGTAATATTATTTGGTGCGATTTTAATAACCTCCTTTGACAATCGGATGCGCATTGTTCTTCATATAACAAATAATCGTTTGTTACGTTTAGAATAGTCAAATTTTATATTAATATTTTTTTATTTGATTATTAGTTGTGTTGTATCGCTTTATTTAGAAATCGAATGTCTATAAGATCTACCACAATACCACACTACAAAAAAATTGTTTCTAGTATTTGTACTCCAGTTGGATTTAATACCCCTTTTGTGTTTATTGAACTACAGATGTAGTGTATACACATAAATATTTCAATCACGAATAAATTTTCGAATGGAACTGAATACATTTTGGTATTCGATATGTATTTGTACGTGTAAAAACTGTACATATTCTGTCTGAAAAGTATTTTCACTGGTCGGAAGCCGACAAAAAATAATTTAAGTAATGAAACAACAATAAGAGATATTATTAAATTGCTCTTAATAACCGCAAAGATAATTTTAGACTGTAAGCAACTCATGAATATTCTAAAACATGCCGGTAACGATTACTAATTTCGTATAACTGTCTCGAAATTGCACGTAAAGGACCTCTTTCCATGTGAGAATGAAATTACTAACAGGCAAATGAGCCGGATAGCTAGCAAGTTGTCTACCGATAGAGTAACCCTCTGATAACGACCAGACACAAACAATGTAAAAGTTCTCACATTAATAACCACGCAAATTGAGCTCTTGAAATACACATCACCATTTTGTTGCATTATCTTCTTAGTGTATATGCATCTCAAGTGCCTTAATACGACAACTTATTTCTTTTTCTTGTTTGTTTATCTGCTGCGAGGACGTTTGATTCTTTCTTTCGTTTATCATTTATTTTCTTGAATAACATAAATTACTAGAATAAACGGGAATGTTTCAAATTTTGTGAATAGGGTTCCTCAAATTTAATTACCTAATTTCCTGTGGCGATTTCTGTCAAAGTATGTAACTTTCGACATTAATTTTTGTTGAAGTTACATTTTACTTTTTTTTATGATGAACAGGTAATGTTTACAAGACTGAAGATTAATTGTTCAGTTTTATTTTAAGAATGGAGCTTCCTATGTAATTAATTGCTCCAAGCGATCATGTAATGGGTACGCACTAAGAACCACCATCTGGGTTCGATAGCACTGGCGTCATTGCATTGGATTTATCGAAATAAAGGTGCGCGTTATTTAGAAAAACGCTTTCCATTCGAAATACACATACGCGGATTTGTAAATATATTTATAAACGACTTTGCACTATTAACGCTATTCATGTACTACATACATACAGCACAGGAAGCGCTGGCCAGGTGGAAGACGTATGACATGAACCAAGAGTAACTCTGAACTTACCGAACTTATAGCTCTTCCAGAACACTGTGACCGGATCAAGAGTGGTCCGATCACAGTGCTCTGGAAGCGGTCAGAGGACCTTTCCGTGCTGAGAAAATACTTCGCCAACTGGAGACTAATTCCGAATATGAATAAAACAGAAATGTCGTGCTTTCACCTCAATAATAAACAAGCACGTCTAGAAGCGCAAGTGTACTTCAATAACAACTTGCCACGTTATAATCCTTGCCCAAAATATCTGGTAGTAACAATGGATCTAACATTCTCATATAAAAAAACATCTAGAGAACACCGCAGCTAAAATAAACACTAAAAATAACATAATCCACTAGCTCTGCGGTACTGTTTGGAGTGCGAACACATCCATCCTTAGAACGTCAGTTCATAGCCTTGTTTACTCGATAGCTCAATACTGCGCCCCAGTCTGGTTAAACAGCTGCCACACAAAGAAGATACACAACAAACTCAACGAGACCATGAGAATAATTAGCAGTTGTTTAAAAAGTACACCCCTACCCTGGCTCCCGGTTCTAAGCCATATTGCACCTCCAACCATTCGGAAACAGGATGTTTCCGGATGGTGGGAGGTGCTCACATCTCACCATCGGGAAACAGGAAAGCCTGATAAGAGAATATAATAAAAAAATATCGAATCCCCACTTTCCAGTACACAATGATATTCCAGATGCTGGCATGTCGAGTCTGAAGTCTAGATCATCTCAACTACTGCTAGCAGAAAAACTTATAGCAGTAGATTTCAAACCAAATGATAGACGGAGAGAGTATTTTGGTAAGTCTTGAAACCCGCTCAGGTGGCCTAAATTATTGATCCTATTGTACCCTTACCAGGAATGGAGCTGCCTCGCTGTGAGTGGAAAACTCATTCTATAATTAGGGACTGACTGAGACACCAACTTGCGAATGCTGAGAACCTCGCCAAACTATTCACCATATTACAGCTGAATGTTCCTTTACAGGTTCCTATGCAGGTGAGATGATTGACTTCTTTGAACCCACTGACTCGCGTTGAACTGGATCAATAGCCTTGATTTTAAAATTTAACTTTTAGAAATATATTTTCAAACCATGTTAGCCATACGCTAAATAAATAAATATCGATAGCAATATCCAAAATGTAAAGAAAAGTGTGACAACCTTAGAAAACATTGAAGAGACGATCAAATGAGCGTCAAATTACTGAATCAATTTTAAAACTTATCTCGAAAAAGGACTCGGTTTGATTCCCGGGATAAGACACGAAAATGCATCAATTATTGCCAAATGATCACGATGCATGCCTTAAATATATACAAAATTACTTGAACACGTTAATTCAAATGATCAGCTCATTCTAAATTCTTGTAATATAAGTATATGTGCTGCAGAAAACCTTAAAGTCTTTTATCAATATCCATTGCAGTCTCGTCGTGTTACTGGAGTTATTGATCTATTTTTCTTGGAGAATGAACATGACAGAGCAGCTACAGTTATAAGAGCAAGATACCGTCAAATGAATGAAGTCTTTCTAAATCCAGCATTAAGACAATTAAGTAATCCAAATTTGTGGATCCAGCAGGATGGCCTTTAATGGGAATAGTTTCCTTGTAGATTTTCTAACTATCCAGATTTATCTGCATTAGATTTATTTTTGTGGTACTACGTGAAGCAAGATATATACTAAACATTTCAAGATTTACAGGTCTAAATTAGAAGAGAAATAAACAACATCGGTCAGACATTATTGCTTCTTGGATTCCTGTCTGGAATCGCGTCCTTGACATTCCTTTCTTCCTGGCCGACGTTTCAACCACTGTTGCAAGGTACGTCTTCAAGTCTGCTACTATTGCTGCTGCACTGAACTGGTCAACAACTGAACAACGAGCGGGACAGTTTACAATCCAGATTGATCAAACAGTTTTGCGACAATGTAGTAATGCGAATTTCCGATGAAATTTTTTCCACTAAAGTTCGCAGATTTGTTAACCTTCAATTTATAAACATGTCACTGGATATGACTGATCTTATGTAAGTTTCATGCGTTTCATGTTTTGTGGTAGCGTTAAGTTCCTAAAATACGAATAAATCTTTTTTTAATTAAAAGCATTCCTTTATTAATATTTTTTAAATCTTTATAAGTCTTGTTAAATCGATATGTATATTATCGTGATGATAATATGCAAATTATGCTTTTGAAGTTAATGTTTAAGTTCTTAGTTCTTATTGTCATAGCAGCCAGATCTGTAACCAAGTTTTTCAACCATTCAACACCAAGTTAGAATAATAATAATATAATTATATTTCTTTATTGTCCAACGGGTTACCAGTTAAAGGACAAATACAATTCAAAACATGTACATAGATTTCAACATTATTAAGAGCATATATGTGAATCTATACAAAACACAATACACATTCCGAAGCATAACCATACATATAATACAACAGTCACAGCAATAGATTGTTCAATCCATCCATAAATATATCTTCGTAGTACAAATTTGCTGCTCTGCACATTCTCAACATCGGAGAATAACGGTATAACTCAGTCCTAGGTGATGGCAAAAGGAAGGTATGTTAATGCCTAGCGGATATCCTAGGAACGTGGAAGTTCAAACACGACAACAGGTAAGGCGCATCTATACCACCATTAATAAGCTTCCATATAAATCTCGCTCCATGAGTCTCCCGGCGATAGCTCAGAGACTGAAAATTATGCCTATCCAGAAATGAAGCATAATCGGAAGCGCGTGGTGGGTACGTTCCATCTAATTTAAAGGAGAGGAATTTCAAAAAGCGCCGCTGCACCTTCTCAATTGGAAGTTGTAAGTAAGTGTAGTGAGGTGACCATACAGGTGACGCATGCTCCAGTTTACTACTTACAAAGCTAAAAAACAATGTCCTTAATAGGGAGACGCTATTAAAGTATTTGCAGCACCGCATAATGAAGCCCAAAACTCTCGCCGGAGAGACATACAAATCATTTACATGAAACGAAAAACTCAAACGGGAGTCAAATGTTACCCCAAGATCTCTAATCTGATCAAGTCCTATCAAATCGCAATCATTTATAGCGTATGTTGAAGCAATGTGACAGTTCTTCTTTGTGTAAGATACATAGAAACACTTTATTTGGTTTAAGGTTAACTTATTATTATAGCACCAGTAGACAATGTCATTTAAATTCTGCTGCAAAATTAATACGTCGTCAACATCATTGATGCAGGAGTAAATTTTTATGTCATCCGCGTATGCAAGAACCGGGCAAGATAAGGACATAAGCAAATCATTAATGAATATTATAAATGACAGTGGTCCAAGGTTGGACCCCTGCGGAACACCAGATGTAGAGACATATTCAAATGAATTATAGCCATTGTACGACACATAATTGATTCTGTTGCTAAGATAGGATAACAGCAGTGTAAGCAATGAAGGGCTGCAACCCATATAAGATAATTTATTTAGTAAAATATTATGGTCAATCACATCAAATGCACTGGTCAAATCAGTATAAATAACATCAAGTTGTCCCCTCCTGTCCAATTTCTGCGCAATACAGTGAGTAATGGAAACCAGATTTGTCACAATTGAACGTCCACGATAAAATCCATGTTGAGACGTCGAAATGAGAGATTTTACATTAGAGTAAATGCAAGTATAAATATAGTTCTCAAATACTTTGGCAAAGTTTGAGAGTAAAGATATAGGTCTATAATTCTGAACCTGCTTCTTATCGACCTTTTTGAAAACAGGAGTAATTCTAGAGCGCCGCCATACTTCAGGAAATGTAGATGTTCTTATACACAAATTAATTATTATAGATAGAGGCTTAGCGAAAGCAGAACGAGCCTCTCTAGCTAAAAAACCCGGAACCAAATCATCACCAGAGACATCATTTGAACGAAGCGAGGCCATAATATTAATTATTTCATCCTCAGATATGTATTGAAGAGAGAAAAGTGAATTACTACTCTCAGAAGCGTCCAAGTGAAAACTCGTACCTGCACCAAAAGCAGATGCAAACTTACGAGCAAAACCATCAACTATATCCCGAGGCGTATCAAGTACCAAATCCCCATCACGTAATGTGCTAGGTATTCTGGAAATTCCCTTCCTACTGCTAATAAACTGAAAAATGGTTCCAGGATTTGCCCGAATGGAGCTTTCAACATCAGTCAAATAACTTCGATAAGCCCGTGACACAAGGGTTTTACATAGGCCTCTCAAACGGTTGAATTACATTACAAAAAATCGAATTTTTTGTTGATCGCCATTTACGTCTGTAGTACAATTTTAGTTTCAAACTTGACTTTATTTCTGGGGTAAACCATTGTGGATAACGAGAATTACGAACTGAGCGAAATTTAGGAACAAACCTGTCAAAAATATCATAAATAGTTTTATAGAAGTGAGTAGTAGCAGCATCGACATCATCAAAAGAACCCAAAAAAGACCAATCAACGCCCGAAAGATTAGAACAAAGAATATCAAGGTTAGCCTTGCGAAAATTATATCGCATATTATTGTTTGACAGAAACTGAGAGGAATGACCATTGGCCGCACAGAGGTTCAGTGAAATAGATAATGGCGGATGATGCGGATCCACCGGGACAAATGGCAAGTTGTCAGCAGCAACATCTATTACAGAATCAACATTAGATAAAATCAGATCAAGAAGCCGACCATTACAATTTGTTATAGAAATAAATTGTTGAAAGTGATGCATTGAACGGAAGCACTCAAAGCAACAACACTTAGGAAATGACATAGGACTACTCTGGAAGAGAGGCAAATTGAAGTCACCAATAATAATAGTAGGCCTAACAAGTAAAATAATATTCAGGCGCTCAAATAATTCCTCAAACTGATGCAGTGAAATATCCGGAGGTATATACATTGCTGCCATACAAAAAGATGCAGAACTGACAGTAAAATTACAGAGAACAATATCAACCAATGGAACAAAATCAGTAATAACACTTACATCCATGATTTCATAATTATATAGGGCTGAATGAGCAATAAACACACCACCACCAGTCGTACGATTTGTTAATGCAAAGTTTCGATCGGATCTTATAACATTAAATGATGGTGGCAATATCTCAGAGCTATTTATGGAGCCATTCAGCCAACTCTCAGTGACAACAATTATCTCATATGAAGATCCAACTGCACTAGTATAAAATTCATGCGTTTTAGATTTGAGGCCACGAGTGTTCTGATAATAAATGTTAATCACAGGTGGTAACCCGCCGGACGAACTTAGTTTAACGAAGAAGAAGATACTATTGAGGGAATACCCTTTATATATTTGATTTTTATATCTGTTTCACCATTATCCAAGCGAGCTTTCAATTCCGTCTTAATTTCATTGTGAAGTTGAATCTGCATGGGCGTCCGATCCTGAATACAGATATGCCACCAAACTTAGGATTATCCCTGAGCTTAGTCAACTGACGGACAACAGCTGTAACACTAGATTCAGATGAGAAAACAACTTTAATTGGATGCTTACGCTGAGACTGAGTAGGATCATACCTGCCAAGGCGAAATGTCTTTATATTAGCATCTGTTATATCCAAAACCGAGCACATTTCACCAACCAACCCATCATCTAATTTAGATTGCTCAATGCGAGAATCACAACAAGCCTCATTACAACCGAAAATGACAATATTATTTTTACGCTTTTCGCGCTCAACAATGTATAACCCCCTCAATGTCAACAAGAGAATTCCTTGCAACAGGAGGGGACTCACGAATAGATTCCTTCAAAGCCCTAACTTCCTCCTGGAGAGAAGAAATGACGGACTTCAGGCCAGCAAGATCATTACCAAAATGTAAGCAATGCTTACAAGTCCAGGAATAACCGGTATTAGAATGAATCTTCCTTGCCTCAGCAGCAGAAACGTTAGCACACTCTATTCTATAAGGCTTGGCACAAATGAAACAGTTAACAGTTTTATGCAATTTCGCCGACTTAGGAGCAATTCAACATTGTGACACAAATGTTAAAAACTAGGAAAAACAGAAGACACTCACTTCACGCTAGCAGTGCCCGTTGCAGCGACTTAGAATTAACAACACATAGGAAAAAATAGGCAAAGGTAGGGATCTCGAACAGTGTACAAAGGTAAGAAAAAGAAGGAAGGAAAAGAGTAACCCCGTATTATGCGTCACAACGCAACAAATACTCCCCGACAAAAAGCAGAAAAGAGAAAAAAAAGAAAACAAAGCAAAAAAAAGCACAAGCAATAATAAAAAGATTCAAGATATAGAAGATTTATACCACAAATGTTGCAGACTTACCGCACAGAATACAGCGCCCACTGTCACTGCACACACATATTTAGTACATCAATAGAAAGCGCAAAAATTAATCTATTATTTAATGTAAGTCTCAATAATGAGCGACCAAAACAACCCAATGAAACAACACTATAACTAAGAGCAAATCGAAACACATGCACACATTTAGCTATTACGTTACGTGATGTTATGATCAAAAGCTGTCAAACACCAAATAGTATTAGGAAGAACTTAAGGTATTTCTTCAGAAAAACGACAAAGATTACATAAGATGACATACTTTTCTCACAAAGTACTTTATAATGACTTTACATTTTTACGATTTCTTTTTTTTGAGAATCTAATCAAAATACCTTCTTTCCTAGCAATTAAATTTATTCGAATCACACAATATAATTTTCTAATTTTAATTCAAAGATACGTAGTTATTACTACGTTTTGGTATTTGGTAGTTTTAATAATATTAGAAACTTCGATATAATAATAAGAATGTAGACAAATCAATATTCACCCTGCAAAAGTAATTGAATATTGATTTTAATGCCATTGAAAGAAAATTCCGACATAACACGATATTCTGTTCTAAATTAAGTAATACATTTTCATACGTTCATATCCAATATATTCCACACCCCTTTATGTGATATGCAAACTTGAGCAACAAAACGAGTTGTATCTTGTTACAAAATAATTTGTGGAGCATGCATTTTAACTTATACATAATATAACATGACATGCTTTTAAGAAATGCAATTCTGTTGAAGTAATTTTAACACAAGTTAGTAGAAGTATTTATTTACTGTAATTCAGTGTAAATTCGCATACAGTTAATGAATTAACAAAACAAGTTTATTGCAAAATGCTCCGATAGGACAGTGAAAAAAATATACTCAATATATTTGAGTCTTTAAGAAAATAAGAGTGGTGGACAAGAATGTGTCAAGATGGTAAAAGTTGCGGATTCCAGATCCCAAAAAAGCCCAAAAAATCTTATAAATAATTCCCAAAAAGTATATTTTATCCTTTTTTCATTAATATGATTTGTTGGGGTCTGGAATTCACAACTTTTATCAGCTTGACACCTTTTTGTCCGTCAATTTTATTTGCTTAAAGACTCGAATACATGAAGTATATTGTTTTCTGATTTCATTTTTCAACAAATTAGTCCACGACTTTTTTGGGAATACATTGCACTTTGACAAAGAAATGTTACTAGTTTCAAAGCTATCTTAAATTCACGCAGGCACATGGTTTGGGAAGGGTAAACCCAAAAGTTAGTGTTGGGTTTAATTTATGGGTTTTACAGATTCCAAATAAATTGATAGTTACAACTGATTAATTATTTTTTATCCAACGAAAACTTAGTTGGAGAGCAAAATAAAGTTAAAATTCAAAATCTCTGACTCAGTTGACGTAATAAATGGCACAAAAAATTAAAAAATTTTGCAATTCGAAAATTTTTCGAGCGGTAGTTCCCAAAAATTGTTAATCAGCTTCTAATAAAGATTTTTAAAAAGGAAAAATTAGTCATCTGCAGCAAATAATCTTGATTGCTTTCACAAATTTTCAACCATTTATTTAAAATAGCCAGGATTCTTTATTCGGATAAACTTTCTCTTCCAAATTTGTATATGTTTGCATATATCTCTTTACACATATGCTTTTTTAATACCAAAAAAATATGCCCAACGTTATCGACCATGGAGATTATGAAAATCGTACAGCTATCGAGCAATATTTGTTTTCCTAAAAAAAGTCGGGGGCCAGAAGTCTATTTCTGCACTTTTTTGAAATATATTTTCTGCCAGTTTGTAATTATTGAGATACACTTAGATAACAATTACAAACTGGCAGAAAATATATTTCAAAAAAGTGCAGACTGGCCGAATGGAATCAATCGGTGCTATCAGCGACGCTATTGCTTCAAAATTGAATGACTTAGACGGTTTCAGACTAGGGAGTCTTATACCGCTTATACCATGCAAGGTGTCCTAGCGGAGACCCAATGCATTTTCGTGAAAAACGTTGACACACGTCAGTTATTATGTATATATGAGGATTATTTTAAAAAAAAATTATTAGTTGCTGAGATTCTGGATGATAGAAATTTTTCGTTAGTAATTAGTGAGCCTAAACAATAAAACTTTTTTTTTTACTTAACCACAGTCTCCAAAGAAAGAATTTTAATAAAACTTCTTTTGAAAAAAATATTCTATTTTTTAATGTATTCTCCTTGCAACTCTTACATATACTCCACTGATATTTAAGTTTTTCGTTTCTTCAAAAAACTAAGCTTTATTCAGTGATCACCTCGTCATTCGATCCAAATCTCTTGCCACCGAGCTAAGTTTTCATATTGAGGAAAAGAGAAGTCTGGAAGGGCAATTCTGATGCATAAGCTGGGTGAGAAAGCAGTTCTAAATGTGTTCAAAAATTGCTGTCATTGAAACAGTCGAAGTGCCGAACCATTATTCTGAAGAAGAAGCACATTTCTTCTTTGCGTAGGGTTTCTGCGTTATTTAGTATCGTGCAGTTGATCTAAAAAGGATGCATAACTTTAGTAGTTTTTGAAGATAATCAATAAGAATCCCACTGCACTCCCAAAAGACATAATCTTTCCAGCCGAGAGTATCTCTTCGAACCGCAGTCAAAGCTGCCCGGCTTAATTAAAAGAGTAGGATTACAGAAAATACCCTAATAGCAATAGATTTGTAAAGGTTGCAGGAGGATACCACCTCAAGCCATCTGATTTAATCTGAGATCTACATTGAAAATATATGGTGTAAAACAGCGATTATCTGAACTAAATTTTACAAATACTGGAAAACTAAATAATATATATGTCAGATTAATATCTTTTAGTAAAATAAGAAAGGTCTTTAATGAAAACAAACTTTTTTATGACACCCTGCCTCTATTTTTAATTTATTATATTTGAATCTCGAATATGACATTAGTTTGTAACTGTCTAGTAATTTAATCATTAAGTTTATAGGTAGATTTTGAGGATTATTCTTACTAAAACTTAAACTATGTTTTGAAATTTTTAATGTACCTATATACATTTCAAATGTTATAGTTGTTCTTATTCAACTTTGGCCATCTATCAAAATTCTCTTTAGCATACGAAAGCAAGACCTAAATATAGACGCATGGTTAATTCAGAATTCCGTGTCATTTTGCGTACTGCTCGTTTTTGAAGTTTGAAAACTTGTGTCTTATCAGTAGATGATCCCCACTCTAGTACGCCATAGATGATAACTGAATGAAAATATTCAAGATGTATTATTTAATACATCTTGAATACCGAGAAATCAACTTCTCTTAGTCTACTTAACCCTTAAATTCCGAACCATTTAAATTATACGTAGATTCCGAATGGGGGTATATTGTGGACCCCAGCCGTTTTTTATAAATAATAATAACTGCAATAGACTTAAACAAGTATTTATTTATTATTCATTACAAAAACAAGCAAAGTAAAATATTTTTCTATCATTCATTACGAAAATAAGCAAAATAAAATATTTTTCTACTGAACTATTGCAAATAATAATTTTTAAATCTAGGGCTCTTCAACGCTGCAGTTAGTGAGGCAAGATACTGCTTTTGCTTCTTTTCTGTGCTGTTCGCAAATCAATTGTTTACATTTGTCACATCTAATCCTGGACTTCTTATCTTGATTTCTGGTACATACCGTATGAACGCCGGGGAGTGATTGATCTACCACAATGTAGTAAGACGAAGACGAATAGCGAGTTTATGTGGTTAGGGTTGGGAGAGTATATTCAATCTGTTCTACTGTCTAACTGTACGGGTGTTCCATTTCCTTATCCAACACATTCTACATACGATCTAAGTACGAATCAAATAATCTCTCTCTAACACATTGAATATTCCTATCAGTCGCTCATTGTGTTCAAGCAAGGCGAATATACTTGCAGTTGGCCAGTCATTACTTATATATCCATCGATCGCACGACGTTGTGCACACGGTATATGGCACCTACCTCGTTTTCGTTCCAAATTCTGTTATGTGAGCAATGTTTTAGGGATGTCAATTTCGCATTTTTTCAAGGCTTCTAAAATGTGTTTTTTTTGGTCTGGTTTTGCAGCACGAATTTTCATGTTGGCGTTCGTAAGTTGATCTCCTAGTTGCAACATAAAACATTTTCTGCGATACAGTTTGTGTTTCATCCAATCGGGATTTCTTGAAATAAATAAAATGGAAGCATTTAGGGCACAAATGTCTAAAATATTCATAAAAATTCTATAAGGCCAACGAACTGTTCGTCTAGCACACGTGCATTCACGAATAAGTTTGTCGGCATTATCAACACCTCCTTTGCTCTTATTATAATGTTCAATCATGTTTGGGTTTTTGTGCTCCTTTTGAAAAATAGAGTTATCAGAATGTTGGGTGGATAGCACGTGTACTATTCGTCCTTTCTTAGGTACATAAGCTACCATTGTGACCTCGTCACTAAATGCAAATTTTGAAAACTTTTCTGGCATTCCTGGAACTTTCAGTTCGTATGGTGTATCAGGGTTAGATTTTCGAACAGTGCCGAGTAATGTTAGATTCTTACTCAGTAAAAACTTCGCAAGCTGTACAGATGTGAAAAAATTATCAGTAGTCACACCGCGCCCTGTACCATAAATTGGTTCACACAAGTCTTTTACCACACGATACCCTTGATTTACCTCAGGTTTACCTCCGGGCAATTTACCAGTATAAACTTGTAAATTATGTAAGTATGATGTTTCTACATCAGCAAGTGCCCATATCTTTATACCATACCGCGCTGGTTTTGATTTGATGTACTGCCTGAATGGGCACTTGCCACGGAACGCGGCAAGCTGTTCATCGACTGTGGTCTCTTCGTGAGGTTCAAATGACTTCTTGCAATTTTCAACAAAAAGATCCCATACCTCCCTTATTGCTGCTAGCTTATCATACGCCTTTCTTTCACTTCTAGATATTATGTCGTCGAATCTCAAATAGCGCGAAATTTGCTGAAAACGGTCTCTAGACATGGCAGCCACAAAGAATGAACGTCTAATACTTTTATCAGATGTCCACAACTAGTGAACACTTTGCTTTCCACATCGTAGAGCTCCAGATTTCAGCAAGATTCCCACAAAACAATCAAATTCAGTTTTATCTAAGCTCTTCCACTGTCTTGGCGAATTTGGATGTGCACTATTCCATGTAGCAATATCTCGTTCCGCTTCTTCATTTGTATGAGTACAAATTTGTCCTTTTATGTAATAAGTAAATCAAAATAGTCTTTTAGTGTTACAGCATTCTGCACATAATCTGTGGGACCAGGTTTCGCGGTAACTATATTACGTTGGTAGCGCCGTGTAGGCGGTTTTGGTTTACGAAGCCATTTCAATCCCGAATTGGCCACAAATTCTTCACTACTTTCTGCTACATCAACTTCAAGTTCACCTACTTCTTCATCACTATCTTCTTCGACTTCTTCCTCCAATTCGTCTTCTGATTCGGATACATTTTCATTTTGAACAAAATCTGTATCTTCTTCATCTACATCACTGCACTCACTCAAATCACTAGAGTCATAGAAATTTTCAGCTAATCTCTGTATCTCTGCTTGTGTATATACTCTGGATGTTCTTTTACTGCTCATTTTTCTTGAATTTTCAAACCTTATCTGAAACAAAGCAAATAATGTGATAGTCACACTGATTCCGAATGGGGGGACGCCGTGGTCCACTCACATTTCTATTACATATTAGTTTTCAGGTATAAGATCCTGAACTCGTATTTAAGTAAACATAACCTCACACTATAACTGACACATGCCCAGAAGCAGGGTGACCAATAGTTTTTATTAAAAAAAATATACCGAAAACATTGAAGTTGGGGTCCACAGTGTCCCGCCATTCGGAATTTAAGGGTTAAGTAAGGCAAACTATATAGGACGATGATTCTTGCATAAAATCTTTATATGATGTTTCCAGTTACACACAGAATCAATAGTGACATCTAGGAATTTAGTATTGTAGGAACTATACTCGATTGATGTCCTTTAACGAGATGAGAATCAATTCTAACATTATAATATGCTTTAAATTCAATAAATACGGTTTTAGTATTATTAAATATAAGTTTATTATTCATGAAATAGTCATTTAAAGCATTTCAACTAATAGACACATTTGGGCCTATATTTTTGGAACATTTTGCAGAGACCAATAGTGAAACCTCATCAGCGTACATTATCGTTGAAATATCATAAACAGAGATAATGTGCAACAGAGGTCCCAATACACTGCCCTGAGGCATCCCACTTTTTAAAGTGCATTTACTCGATGTGACGTTATGAATTTGCACATATTGATCGTGATTGTCCAGGTAACTTTGAAGTCATTCCAATAGCTTACCTCTAATTCCCTGGCACAATAATTTTTCGATTAACAATTCATGGTTTATCAGGTCGAAAACTTTGCTCAGATAAACAAAAATTCCAGCACGTTCGTTTTCCACATCTATATTTTGATATAGATTATTTAAAAATTTTGCAGTAACTGTGCTATGTCCTTTCCTGAAACCAAACTGAAGTTCATTGAATAATTTGTATATATTCATGAATCTACCAGCAAACAATTTTTCTAAAACTTTCGAAAATACACTTAATTGACCGATAATTTTCAACTGTGTAGCATCAATGTTTGATATTGCTGGTCTTTAATAGTAGTGATCAGTTATAGAAACACGGATGGCGATTATCCGATTTTTATAAATAGATTTGACACGGTCCTTGAAATTCTAAGTAGGTATCAGCATCATAATGTATTTATATGAGGCGATTCTAATATAAATTCTTAGAGCACTTGCGATAATGTAAAAGTGTTTATTGATTTAATTGATTGCTATAATTTTCGAATAACTATTAATGAACCCACACAAAAACAGAATTACGTAAACAATACATGTATTGATAAAATGATTGAGAAAATGTAAATAATTATAAATATGAAGTAATGTAATGATTCATAATGGTATTTCAGACAATTCAGCACAAATACAATTCTGTTTTCTTAGAGAGGAATGCAGTAATACCAGAATGCCGACTAACAGTGAGTATCACACAATTTAAAGAATTTTTACCCTATCCTTTATATTTCAAATAAATTAGACGATATATATCTAACTTCATGTAATACACTAAATTATATTAAAATGTGGATATACTTGAGGAAGTTGTTTGCTTGAATTTTATTAATTGAATATAATGTTGTAAAATAATAAATACTTTCATGGTAAACGTGTTTTGGAAACCAGCAAATCTTTCTTGATCACAAAAGAAGTAATTTGAGATTGATTTAGTTGAATTTAGGTCTAATTTTATGTTTTTGGCACAAATATTACTTCCTATTTTATCGATGTAGCTATCAGACCAATCAAATTTGATTTATAAAATATAAACAAAAGTCCTACCTTTTTTTCAAATCATTTGAGTAGAAAATTATTTTTTAATTGATTTTAGATTAAAAGTTTAAATAAATAGTGCCTGATTTCTTTCGATAGTATCAATACTAGTAATTATTTTCTTATCTGGTAGCAAAGGGGTGACTTGAAAGCGAACGCAATCGGGTGAATGATATTTACGTTGCAATTCCACCCCGTTAAACGTACATAAACACCGACGGAGACATTCTCGGTTACGTTGAAACTTTAATCCACCATTAACATTAAACCAGAAGCTGAAACTAAATGACTTCAGGCCGTTGTTTTGTTGTTTTGATCTTCATTATCGCCGGTCTGAATTCGCACGCACTCTGCGATCAACGTTTCGCGTGACAATTGCCTTCGCCGGGCGGTTCACCGGGTCGTCGGAGGGTGGCGAAGGCGGCGGCAGTACGTGGGGGGTGGCCGTTATCCTTGTTAAATGAAGTGTGCCGGAGCGAGGTGTATCCGCGGGCTAAGCCTTTTGCTGGAGCTGCAATTCCCAGCTAGCGTGGATAAGGCCCTCGGATTGGGAAGTGAAGCGAAACGCGATCCTGCAGGAGATATCGTTTGTGCCTGCCGGATGTTGGTAGTACAGGTCCGTATTTGAAATTTCGAATCACGTAAGAAAAATAACCTGTATGGCATAATAAAACTAAATAAAAAATATCAGAATTGTCATTCACGTTTTACATGTTATTTAAATATGTTATTTATGCTTATGTAATGTTTGATAATATCTAATTTTAAAACATTATAATAGAATAGTTCCTTTTCATATTTTTGGTCAATATATACAGAAATTTTAGTGCCTACACATTGAGATGATTATTGTTAATTTGACATAAGTGTTACAGTGCAATTTTCTAAATTACTTCTGTAGATCATCAAGTTCCATTCATTCTATGACATTACTAGCAATGCTAGTATTAATAACTTCTAACAAAGAATAATATCGGACTTATAATCTTGATACTGTAGATTCTAATCGTAATCATTTGAATAAAATAAGTTTATTACGAGGTGCTAACGCACAAGGGAATGTTAGTACATCGGCTCTATAGCGCTAGATGGTGTAAGCTTCGTTCATACTAAGTCAGTCTGTGAAACGGTACTTTACTAGGTGGTGACAGTATTTGTGTTTATATTTGTTATTCTAATTGGTTATTCTGTAACACTACAATGTCTGATGTAAAAGAACAAAGAACATGCAACAAATTCTTTTCCAAATTTGGTAAAACGGCAGCGGTAACTCTACAAATGTTTAAACAAGCATTTGGTGAGGATGCTTTTGGCTAGACACAACCGAATGAGTGGTACAACCGTTCTAAAAATGGATGTGTGTTGGTTGACAATGATGAGCAGTCGTCTATCGACGGAAAACACGCAAGAAAATGTGGTAAAAGTGTGAGAACCAGGTTAAACAGTTAATGGGGGATTTTATAGGACCGCCGTTTTGAGACGATTGAGGAGATCCGGATCGAATCGCATGCATTGTTTAACTCGTTAACACATGAAGACTTCCAACACTGCTTCCAGTCATGCACAGGTCGCTGGGATTGGTGTATTCATCCGGAAGGATAGTACTTTGAAGGAGATGATAGCGAATAAGTTGTAAGAACAATTTATTGTGTTTTCTTTCACTTTCCGGGAATTCCTGGATAACACTCCGTATTTCCCGCGATATTGAAGGAAATTATTTATATTCCATAGCTGTAACTTAAAGAAATTTATGATTTACAAAACTTGAGAGATTTTAACATTACTTAATTACTAAATAGGCTACTGTAATGTGAATAATTCCTTTGTTGATAGAAATATTATTTCGATATGGAAAATGTCTACTAAATCTATAGCGTAAATAATAAATATCGTTTGAAATATTCAATACATAAGTCCACGATAATTGTGAAATTACTCGTGTTATTTATTCCAAACACGAAATTTGTAAGTAAATAGAAATATAAATTTAAAACTCATTTGAATTCAAGTAATTAATGTAGATTTAGTAGAGAGTGATTAAATTCTGTAACAAAAATATTTACGACTTTATGTTTTTTCAATTAACCTAGCAAAACCGTTCAGCCATATATTGCATTAAATGAACAAATAAATAAAAATCTGGGCATGCAAATTCTAATTTGTTTAGTTTCACAAAACTCATTCGGTAAAAACCTATATTTACTGATGTAAATTTAACGTTATTACGTACTTTATTGTCCTGAACGCGTAGTTCCGAGCTGATATTTGTACATTAAGTACGTGCCTGTTCTCAAGGAACGTCGAGAAAGTCTCGCAACGCTCCTGGAAAAGATGTGGAACAGAGAAGAACAAGAATAAGAAATACAGAAGAAGGAGGAAGGAAAACTAGTCTGCTCAGCTATGCGAACCCGGAGTTAGGTTAATGGCCAAACGGAATTGCGCTTTCCATCTTGTCCCATCCCGCCTATTCCTTGCACGTAAGGAACTCAACTCATGCGACTTGTAATATTTGTTCTCGACTGTTCCGCCATTCATATGAGTTTTATCTGCTATTTCGAGACGCCGCAAGCACGTGGGGATTAGAGCTAGCTCACGTTATGAGCTACACGATTGTGGGAAAATTTTTCGACGGTCGTAAAAGGAACAAAAGGCATATTTTCGGATATTCGCAATAAGCCACCTCATCAATAATTAATAATATCGTATCATTCCGATATACAATTTAATTTATACGGGAAATATAACTACGTATATACATTTATATAAATATAATTTTCGCAACTGCGAAAACAGATATGCGGCAATGTTCGACAATTTCAGCGAACTCCTCTGCTTAAAATGTAAATTCATGAATACATTTCCATAGTTAGACCAACTCACGTATCCGAAGCTTATGTAAAGCTGTAAATTTATTACTTCGAAAATCTCTTTCAAGTTGGTAGTTTAAGAGGGATTAACACTCCATTTCAACCGCACGATTGGGAGGGGGTAAATCGAATCGGCTTAAGTGTTTTTATAAATAAATTTAAAAGTAAGTCAAATTTGACCCTATTCAGCGACAGTCCATATTGAGTTTATAAATATAGTCTTTAGTTTTACGATATTTTTGTACGTCGATTGCTTTATTAGTTTTCAATATATAACTGAAGGATTTAACTCTAGAAATTGAATTCATTAAATTTAATTAATACCTAACACAAATTAATACAAATATGTTAAACCATATATGTATTTGTAGACATAGATATACAAAATAAATAAGTTTTGTATCAATGGTCACTTCAACCGCAGACACATTCGTTTCGATCTGCCGATCTCATCAGTGTGCTCCCGCAAGAAAAACACAAACTTATACCGTCAGTTGACACGAGATATCTTGTGACATCTGACGAACAACAAAGGCTCTCCGGTGTGAATGCTTTCTTTCGAATGGCTACGCCATTGCATTGGAGAAAGAAACATATAATTGTGTAGTCTATTAACTCGTAGTCTCTGTCAGAATTTTGATGATAGAATAATTTCCCAGAGAACAGACTTCGAATATCTTTCTCGATCCGGTGAATGAGAAAGATATTCGAAGTCTGTTCTCTGGGAAATTATGCCATCTGATGCATACATTTGAAGTATGATGAAAGACAATATATTTCGCTCAGAAAATACGTCAGAGAATATTGTAGAACTACGAGAACGAATAGAAACATTTTTCCGGCAGCTATATCAACCACTTTTTATACACATGTTTAGTGAATTAAAAAATCGATATGAAGCTTGTTTGCGTCGTAATGGTGAACATTTTGAACATTCAAATTTCAAAAAATTGAAAAATAAATATAATTTTTTACGGTACTGTTTATTCTGGCGGATACTGTAAGAATAAAAATGTGTTTTAACATAATTCCCATCCAATTCTGCACACTTAGCTTAGCGACATTCCAATTTTTTAAGGCGTCTAAAAGGTAATCTTTAAGAAGTTCCTCAAAATATGCATTGATCAGGGCTGTCATCTCTTCATTTGTCCCGAATCTCTTCCACCAAGCCATTTTTTAAGTTTGGCATCCAAAAAAAAAACACTTGGTGCCTATTGAGTATGATGCAGCAATTCGGTAAATTCAACGGAAATTTTCTTTCCTTGTAAGCAATTTTCTTTAGGCGAAAATGTTTTCTTGACAACGTTTACTTTAATTATATTTCACATATAAGCACATTTGAAATTTCTAACTGACATTCAGCACGATAAGAGTTGACTGTTTATATTTCGGGCAGAAGAATTTTAAGTATGGTGATGTTTCTACCTGTGAAATATCTTAGCATATATATATATATATATATATATATATATATATATATATATAAATATAATATCTTCGTGACCTTGGTATGATAAGGTAAACTTAATAAGTCGGCGATTAAAGGTCTGGTTTACTTCAAAGTATATATATTTAAAACAACCCTACATGTTTCGGCAATACGCCTTTGTCAAGAGAATACAAAATATAAAATCATAAATATAAATATAATAAATATAAATTTTATATTTTGTATTCTCTTGACAAAAGCGTATTGCCGAACCATATAGGGTTGTTTTAAATATATATACTTTGAAGTAAACCAGACCTTTAATCGCCGACTTATTAAGTTTACCCTATATATATATATATACCGCCTAATTCTGAGTAAACGCAACGATCCGAATGTATGAATATTTCTCCCGCTTCGAATACAATTCCCCTGAATGCTGTAGGCGCGTCAACATCGATGTCATACATATAGCAAGCGCCAATTAAGTTGGCGCGAGGAGGGGGTTTAGCAACAGACTGTTTTGTGATTGGCTTAACGCGTTCAGGGGATTTTTATTCGGAGCCGGAGAAATATTCGTACATTCGGGCCGTTGCGTTTGCTCAGAATCAGGCGGTATATATATATATATATATAATATTTTCGTGACCTTGGTATAATATGGTAAACTTAATAAGTCGGCGATTAAAGGTCTGGTTTATTACTTCAAAGTATATATATTTAAAACAACCCTACATGTTTCGGCAATGATGCCTTTATAAATATATATTTTTTATATCCTTGACAAAGGCATCATTGCCGAAACATGTAGGGTTGTTTTAAATATATATATACTTTGAAGTAATAAACCAGACCTTTAATCGCCGACTTATTAAGTTTACCATATATATGTGCAACATGTGAAAGTTAATGTCGAGTTGTTAATAAATTCATATCCCGACAATTTCTGATATTTTACGCATAATTATATTTATTTCATAATTTACTTTTCATGTTCATTCATTTATTAAAGTCATATTATTCATTAACGCGAAAATTAAAAGATATTTAATTTATTTACATTCAAATTTGTATCGACATTAGTTTGGACACGCCCACTTTTTAAAACAGGAGAGTCCGCGAATAAGATCTGTTTGTATACATACACACAACATAACCTACTATCTAAGGCGCACGCATTTACACTTGTAAATTCCAAAAATAATTTTATAAATCTATTTAAACGATTTTTACATTCAAAATTCTACTTAAATAATAATTTATTTCAAGGGAAAAATCAAGATAATTTGCATAAATAAGTCTTTGAAATAAACAAACGACAGCAGGCGTCTATTTGAGAAATCGACATCGTTCGCATCAAAATTATATTTATCCGTTGATAATTCATAAAAAATTGGTTTAAAACAGTAATTTCGACAAAATAACCGGTTAGAAAAGTGCATAAACCTTTAGATGACCGTTTAAACATATTTTTATATGCATAAAATAATTTTTCTATAAGATATTCGTCATAGCATCATCAGGTGAAGCTCACCCTAGTGCCCAAGTTTTTTCAAATACACATAAATTTTCTTACCAGTAGTTACTGCCTATTTTAAATAATAATATTAGATTACTTGGTATTTAATTTATAAACATAACCACATTATTGGTTTTAATTTTATTTGATCACAAAGTTATAATTTACAAATCGACCGAAAGATTTCAAGTATTTCACCATATCTGTATAGTTTTCTTTATAAAAATGGTGTTATTTATTCATGCTCAGTGAAATCAAAATTATTAATAATGTTTGTGTAATTTTTATAGCCATATTTGAATGTCACTATCCACTGTGATCCTGAGATTAGAGAATTTAAATACTCTTTATTAATTTCAGGCTCTCCGCGACAACTGTATTTAGCTGTGAAAACTACAACTTATCAGCTGATGATACGTAGAGATTCATTTAAAATTCGTATAGGCACCCAATTCATAATATCGTCAGCATTTTACTTTAATTATCTATTATATTGAATTTTATCAGCCCTCAGCGTTACTTCATTTTGGCTTAACTCAATCGTATCAGGCCGCCGCACTACTTCATTATATATATATATATATATATATATATATATATATATATATATATATATATATAGATATATATATATACCGATTTTCATGTGGCCGGTGGGAGAATTTGTACGTGCGTCAAGTAAGGGTCAGTGTTAGATAGAGACAGTATTCGGAAAAATGAAATGCAAACTCTTTGTGCGAGTCGTGCATTGGGACGTAGTAAGGGATAAATCCAGAAAATCACATTGTTGAACATGTTTATAATGGTTTGTATTTCACTAAATTAAGGCAAATAGAAGTAAAATAAAACGCATAGTTTCATGTAACATGTTTAATTAAAATGTCTTACCTTACCAACTAGCTAATAGCGTACTAACATCACATTAAGGGGATGACTGAATAAGATTGTTAGCTACACTTAACGGTAGAAAGGCTTAGGATTAAGTAAAACTAATTTGGATAATTAACTGAATTATTGGCAAATAATGTTTATGCTAATCTCTTTCTCATTATAATTACATTGTAAACTTTCTATATGTACAAAAGAACAGTATATTCTTCAACGAGCGTAGGCGAGTGTTGTAATAACATTATTTAATAGTCATGGAGAAAAGAATATTATTAATACTAATATTATTGGAAATAACAATGAAAATAATAATTATAATAAGAAATAATACATAAATACTCAAAAATAATTATAGGAGAAAACAATAATGAACAATAACTAAGTTTCAAAAAAATTACGGTAAATTATACATATAATTATATAAAAAGTTATGCAGAATCACTATCACTGACTTCCTCTTCGCTCTCCGATTCAGAGTCTTCACCCAAATTAATAATGAACTGGTCTGTAACTTCGTCTATGAGAGGTTCCGCTTCCAAAAACTTTTGCTCCCACTTTATCGCGTGGTCACAACATTTATTCCATTCAGCAGCACTAAATTCATCAAAAAAGTTATCACGTAACTGTTGAACATATCTAATAGTGAACGATACATTTTTTTGTACCACATATTGTTTAAGAGATGCCCATACTAACTCAATCGGATTTAAATCTGGGTGGTATGGCGGTAATCGCAAAACACTATGGCCACGTTGTGTTAACATTTCATCTATCTCGAACGTTTTAAATGTTGGCTTATGTACTTTAATAATATTATATAAATCGGGCTTGAGCATGTTATTGTCGAAGTAAATATTTTTAGACCTTAACCAGTCTATCATAACTGATTTCCTGCTATTAGAATTCGGTGGTTTATATTTTTGGACATTTTGATAAGGAACATTGTCAAATACTAGGACAGACTTTGGAGGCAGGTTTGGAATTAATTTTTCTAAGAACCATTTTTTGTACTTTTCATAATTCATCTCGTGATGATAATCTCCCGTTGTGGTATTAGACTTAAAAATCAATTTAGCATTCGGAATGAATCCCGTCTCGCAACCAGCATGAACAATAATTAGTCTTAGACCTTTTGATATAGGCCTTGCTAATCCTTTATTGGAATTGTCACTCCAACAAGTAGCCACGGTATGAGAACTGTGGATGTAAGTTTGATCCATATATATAATCGGTCTTTTTTCATTTCTGTAGCTTTGAATGGTACGCAAATAAGACACTCTTAACTGACGAATGTCGTGCTTTTCCATTAACAACTTTCTGTTGGTTTTTGTTTTTCTCCAACGAAAGCCCATATCTTTTACTACTTTCCGAAGAGAATCTATTCCTCCAGTGTATCCTGTTTCTTTAAATTTTCTTAGAATTTTTGGCATTGTAGGCACAATTTTGTCAACAGTAAAGGTATTTAAAATTGTTCTAAGCAGCACACCTTTATCTG
Source organism: Melolontha melolontha (assembly GCA_935421215.2). Taxonomy (NCBI): domain Eukaryota; kingdom Metazoa; phylum Arthropoda; class Insecta; order Coleoptera; family Scarabaeidae; genus Melolontha; species Melolontha melolontha. The sequence goes on from OW285240.1 coordinate 72,693,463, forward strand.
CATCGTCTAAGTCGGTTTTGGGCTTGTTTTTTTTTTATTTTTTCTTTGGCGATGTAAAAGATGAACCGGCACCTGCGTTTATTTCACTTTTTTCTTTAACAATCCGTCTAATACTTCTCTCAGAAACACCCGTTGCGGCAATAACGCGTTCATATAACTGATCCAGTGGAATTTTGAGTACCCCTGAAGTTTTTCCTTCTTGCATATATTTAAATACATTTGAGATCACTTCACGAGTTTGACTGTGTAAAACACATTTATTTAATTTACTTTTAAAGTCCATTACTCACTACCTTAATACGGCACTGCACTACTGTGTCTATCGCTTAAAACGATGTAAAACACTGAATGCCAGAGGTTCCCCTACCTATGAATTTCGTGCGCATCTCGAGGGCGGTACTTCTAACCGGCCACATGAAAATCGGTCAGCTGTATATGTATAGATAATTATTTCTTGACTGTTGTATGTTATAGTAGATTAAATTAGTCGGCGATTTAAGGTCTGTTTAACTTTGATATGTGTATATTTAAAATACATGTTTCGACACATAGTGCCTTTTTCAAAGAAACTTAAAATATAAAATAAATATATTTTAAATTTCTATTAATTATTATTAAGTTTTATCATAAACTACGCCGGTAATTATAATCTTAACCTTTGTTATCTAATCCGTGTTTTATTGTATTTACAAGAAACTGATTGAATTTGTTTATTGGTTGATAAAAGAAAACGTATATTTAAAAAGAAAAACAAGAAGAGCAAAATAATTTAAACTAAATTAATCAGTATGTTGACAACACAAGAAAAAGAGCAGTTTTGAAGATAAGGAAAACCTTTCATAGCTAACAAAGATGTCACATGAATACGTTTATTTTTTAAATGTGTAATTGTTTTTTTTAAATTACATTATGAAAAAAAAATATTAATTTTTTAACTTGTATTTTCAATCATATTAATAAAAAAAATAATTTATAAATAATTATTTTGTATATTCATCCCGAAACAACTACGAAACCGAAAAAAAGGAAGCATACATTTTTGTATACTAATATACCTACATTATCTTTTTTCTATAAGAAAATAAGAATCGAAGATACAAGAATCTGTTCTAACATTTATTTATATTTTTAGTAATATTAGGATATTCAGTGTTTACACTATAACGGAAATGTTGAATAAACATAATCGCGTACTTATCGCTTTATTTATCAATGAATCAAGACTGTGCGTAAAAGTTAAATACCGTCCTTAATGATCTGAGCATCATTACTTTTATTTTTATATACATGGATTTTCAACAAAATCCGAATATCCAGTAGGAGTTGATCAATTTTAATAAAATTTAAACATAATATTTGTTTAATCAAACTTAAGAAATGATTACATTTTCAAGAATTAAGAAATACTGAAAAAACAAGCCTATCAACGCGAGGAAACGTACAGACGACCGTTTCGTTCTAATTGGAACTTCTCAATGTACGGCATTCCCTTTCGATGACGACCTTGCTTTTTCACCTCTATACTTTCTGTATATATAGTTAACATTTGGAATTTACTGCAAGTGAGAATTAATGAATATTAAATCACATTCTTACATGTAAATGTCGACTTATTTAATGCGTATAAATCTACAATCCGTCAAACTAAGTTTGTACTAGTATGCAGAACACACTCTTTCGCGACAACGAACTTCCTGGTAGTTAGGTTAATTAAGAATTAAGAAATACTGAAAAAACAAGCCTATCAACGCGAGGAAACGTACAGACGACCGTTTCGCACGAAACGGTCGTCTGTACGTTTCCTCGCGTTGATAGGCTTGTTTTTTCAGTATTTCTTAATTCTTAATTAACCTAACTACCAGGAAGTTCGTTGTCGCGAAAGAGTGTGTTCTGCATACTAGTACAAACTTAGTTTGACGGATTGTAGATTTATACGCATTAAATAAGTCGACATTTACATGTAAGAATGTGATTTAATATTCATTAATTCTCACTTGCAGTAAATTCCAAATGTTAACATTTTCAAGCTGAAATAATAAAAAATAACAATGTTATTTAAAAATGAGCTTGAAATTAAATGATTTATAGTATTCTAGGGAATGTCATTCCAGGCTTCTTGAATTTGGTGACGAAGGACAAGTAGTTTATTTGGTGGTTGGGGTAAATTACTCACTCGGGTAACAATCATATCCCACATATGTTCGATGAGTGACAAGTCTGGGAAGCGACAAGGATATGGTTGTACCTCGACATCGTGGTGATCGGATTGAGTGGTGTAACGTCAGATCAAAATAGGATGGTGAATGGAATCATGTTGTATTCTTTGACAAGTTCCTATTCAGTCTGTGGGTCCACAATGATCGCAGAAGAGTAAGACGATTTCGCGGAGAATGCAGAAATTTGGAATTTGCTGCTCACACTAGGGGTGATGGTATGGGGTATGACAGCACACAAAAATAACATACAAATGATTACATACGAAACATACTGCGGTCTATTGCACTGCCAAATCTACGAAGGTTAATTCAACACTTTTTTCAACAAGACAACGTATTTCCTCATACAGCAAGGGTTACTAGAAGATTTTTGCAAGAAAATATCATCCCCAGACTTGTCACTAATCGAGCATGTGTAAGATATGTTTGATAATCGACACCAAGTAACCTACTTCACTTCGTCACCGAATTCAAGAAGCCTGGGATGACATTTTCCAGGATACCATAAAACATTTAATTTCAAACATTCCTCGAAGAGTTATGGAATGCATAAGAAACCGCGGCGGACCCACTCATTACACAGGTCTACAGTGATTTTGATGTTTGAAAGCTGTTTGCTAATTTGTATATGTTTGGGGGCCCTTATTCCAAAAAACGCCATATTTTTGATCTATCACGTAAATTTTTTTTATAGCGCTCTATATCTTAAAAATGTTAATTTATTAATATACATACCTATGACAAGAATATGTTTGTTCCATGTTAGGCATGATTTTTAAATGAATTGATTTTTATGAAATTAAATGTGATTTGGCAACACTGGTTAATATTAGATTTATCAGCAAAGCAACAGAGTCGGCGCAGAAGCGTCAATACAACGTTGAAACCTGCTTATGTGCAGTTTGGTTGTGTTAGTCGTCGTGCTACTGTGTCCGCGCGCTTGTTGTCTTCGTTGTTGCGTATTTTAAGTGTTCTAGAACATATAAATATGGAAAGAAGACATTGTGTGAACAATCCGAATAACTTTTGTTATATCTGTGGTAGTTATGTCGTAGTAAAGCAGAGGCAAACTTCGTTTGTGAAAAATGTATACCAAGCTTACTTTGGTGTAAAAATTGGCGACCAAGACAAGTCCTGGGCTCCTCATACTGTTTGTTCCGTTTGCGTTGAAGCATTAAGAAACTGGCAAAAGGGTAGGAAGAAATGTTTAAGCTTTGGTGTTCCTATGGTATGGCGAGAGCCTAGAAATCACAGTGATGTTTGTTATTTTTGTTCGTGTAATGTTCAAGGATTCAACAGAAAAAATAAGAAACAAATTGTGTATTCCAATCTTGACTCTGCTATTCGACCAGTTCCTCATGGACCAGATGTACCGATACCTACCGCCCCAAAAGCACTAGAAAACGTCATATCATCAGAATCAGAGGAATCTAATTGCGACCCAGATGACTCAGATTTCACACCAGATTTCAGAGAGCCCGAAGTGTTTAACCAGAGCGAACTAAATGATTTAATTAGAGATTTGCACCTTCCAAAGGATGCATCCGAATTGTTAGCCTCCCGACTTCGTGAGAAACATTTACTGGCACCTGGCGTCACATCAAGCTTTTACCGGGATCGCGAAAAAGAGTTATGTCAATATTTTACTCAAGACGGACCGCTAGTGTATTGCAACAATATTCCTGACTTAATTTCAAAATTAGGAAATGTGCCGTATGTAAAAGAAGAATGGCGCCTGTTTATTGACTCAAGTAAGCGTAGTTTAAAAGGCGTTTTATTGCACAATGGTAACGAGCTGGCCTCGGTTCCCGTTGCCCATTCGGTAAATTTAATGGAAACGTATGAAAATTTTGAACTTCTTTTAAAGAAAATAAACTACCAAGAACATCAGTGGATGCTTTGTGGTGACCTTAAAGTGCTGTGCATGCTACTAGGACAACAAGGAGGTTATACAAAATTTCCATGCTTTATTTGTGAGTGGGATAGTCGAGCAAGGGATAGACATTTGACTCAAATAGAATGGCCCCCTAGAACAAGCCTTACACCTGGTAGCAAAAATGTATTAAGAGATAGCTTGGTTGACCCCAAAAAAGTTTTACTGCCTCCTCTTCATATCAAACTTGGCTTGATGAAGCAGTTTGTTAAAGCCCTAGACAAAAATGGACAGTGTTTTAAATATTTGTGCGAGACATTTCCAGCCTTATCCGATGCCAAGTTAAAAGAAGGTATTTTTGTTGGGCCGCAGTTAAGAACATTATGCAACGACAAGGATTTTCAAAACACAATGACCAATGTTGAGAAAAACGCCTGGGTTTCATTTAAAGAAGTAATTGATAAGTTTCTTGGGAACTCTAAGGACGAAAACGAAAAGGACGAAAATATTGTTCAAAATATGTTACAACACTTTCAACGTCTAGGTTGTAATATGTTTTCACACTTGAACTATTTTCCTGAAAATCTTGGAGCAGTTAGCGAAGAACAGGGAGAGAGTTTCACCAAGACATTAAGGAAATAGAACGGCGATACCAAGGCAGATGGAGCATAACGATGATGGTGGACTACTGCTGGATGTTAAAACGGGACATGCCCTTAAAAACATACAACCGAAAGTCCGGATAACGCAGCTTTCTGGCAAAAAGACAAAGATTTCACTTAAAAAAGACTGAGTAAAGTATTTTTTCCACTTTTTTAACTTGTATTCCACCTTTTTACTCAATAAACAAATAATTTTTTTTAGAAATATCGTTTTTTTTCATTTAATATTTGCAAAAAGACCTTACGTGATACAAATAAATGCATAGAATTTTTGAAATCAGCCTACCAAAATTATATAAAATCAGTTTTCAAAATAAAAACATCTGTCAAAAAGTTTAATTTTGTAGACCTATGTTATTAAATAGCATTGTTATTTTTTAATATATTAGTTTGAAATTGTAGTCAATTCTTAAGTTTGATTAAACAAACATTATGTATAAATTTTATTAAAATTGATCAACTCCTACTGGGTGTGCGGATTTTTTTGAAAGTCAGTATAATTGCACTCAGAGCAATAAACTTACGTACATCCAGGCGAAAGAATTTGTGTAATTTGTTGAAAAACATTTTATACCAATTGAAGTATTTTTAATTATAGGTTTTAGTTAAATGAATCTTTATTGAGATGCATTTCAGTAAAATAGAGTATATTATTATGTTTATCTTATTGGTTTAAATTGGAAATGTGTAGCATTACAGTTTCATATAAATATCATGGGACATAAAAACAATAAATTTATTATATATTCCCAATGTCAATATTTTTCTGGATTACCTGGTGGAACTTTTTAACATTTATGAATGCGAACCGAGGTCACACGTGGAGAGAGATGTCACATATCAGCGAACCCTGAAATGGAGCAATAAAAACCAATGGCTCATTCGAATCGCTGCACGGGATCGATATAATCGATAGGAGCAGATATCAAAATGTATTTTATATGCGTTTGCGGCAAGATTCTAATATTGATAATAGTGTTAATATGCTTGTCGATGCGATAAATTTTTGGAGCGCGAGCGGGCAAATTTTATTTATCTGTTTTATGTTTCGCTAATGTTGACGGTAGTAACAGTTTCCATTCTGCTCATAAATTAATTTCATATTTTATTATCATGTACGGTCTTTTGCGTAAACAACTTCTGCTGCAATAAAAAGGATTTATTAGTGAAACAATAAAAGTATATTTATATTTTTGTAGCTCTAGAAAAGCTAGTGAATAAACATCTCTAATATCGAGAATTTAGAATCCTATCTTAAGTTTAATTAGAAATTGATTGATTCTATTGTATTGTGTATTATGGTCTTTTATACCTTTTGCCAACACTCAATTTCTCTGTAGGATTTTAATCGAGTGAATTAGTTAATCATTTAAATAATTCAGTATTTTTATCGAAACCAATCCTGGATCTCGCAATGGTGCGCAATATGCTTCAGCACTGACTAAGTAAATAATGGTATGAAGGGATATTGTTTCAGTAAACTGTACCCTTACATACTTAAACTGATTTCGTTGGCTAATTTGAGTTAGTAAGTAAAACTTGCACTGGTGAAAGGTGTTACTACTGTTACTTATATGTATCTATTAGGTCCGCAAAGTCTAAGCCTTTTAAGTCTGCTCAGTTCATTATTATCATCTTACGATAACATACATTGAATTTCTTGACCACCTGTTTGAGAGAAGCTATTAAAATATCTCGTTGTAATACCCTATTCGACACATACCAGGGCGCATCAACCATTGCATTAATGACCTTGTTTTAGAACCGCTGAATTATCCCGGTTAGAATTGGCAGTGGAGTTCCAGATTTTGATATCATATTTCCACTTCATTATCAATAGTTAATTTGTGTCCTATTAACCAGTACATTTGCCTTTTAAAAATATTTTTATATTTTGCGTTCGAAATGAACTCATTATGAAACCCAAAACAGTATCGAAATGAGCTTCATTTCGATACACTTTTTTTCATTTTTCAATGTTGGCGTTGTTCGAATACAGAAATAAATATCATTGCTGTCATTTGATTTTAAGAATTTATGTACATTTGACAGATATGATATATGTCCGTATTTTACACAAACAATGTATGTTGTATACAATTGACAACAACATATATATGTTTCTATGTCACTCATGTTTATATTTTTAAATGAAATATCAAGTAATGTTAACGAAAATTAATAAACAATATGTAATATAATATACTTCGCGGATAGCAAGATTTAAATTTGAAAATGTCAAGTATCAATGCGACCAACTGCATGCTTTATATAAAAATTAAACTCTGAACTTTCAAATTAAATAATTCCAATTTAAGCAATTTATTAATGTAAAAAACGCAAAATAGAAAAAATAGTATAAAAAACTCGTTTCATAAAGCCTTTTGCCGCACTCGCTCTTTAGAAAACTCGCCGCTATCGGCTCGTTTTCTAAACTGATCTCGTGCGGCAAAATGGTGCCTTATGAAACTTGTTTTTTAATATACTATTTTATATTTTGCGTTCGTAATGAACTCATTATGACACCCCAAACAGTATTAAAATGTTCGATACACTTTTTTTCATTTTTCAGTGTTAGCGTTGTTCGAACACAGAAATAAATATCACAGCTGTCATTTGATTTTAAGAATTTAAGTACAATATACGAAATGATATATGTACACAGAAAAGAAAAATCCTACACAAATAACGTATATTGTATACAATGGACGACAATATATATCAGTTTCTATGTCACTCATGTTTATATTTTTAAATAAACTATCAAGTAATGTTAACGAACATTAATAAACAATAGATAGCAAGATTTAAATTAGAAAATGTCAAGTATAAATGTGACCAACTGCATACTTTATACAAAAATAAAACTCCCAACTTTCAGAATCTCTGAATTAAATAATTTCAATTTATTAATGTAAGAAATGCAAAATATTATAAAAAACTCGTTTCATAAGGCCTTTTGTCGCACTCGTTCCTTAGAAAACTCGTGCCACAAAATGGTGCCATATGAAACTTTGTGTGTTTTACTATACTATTTTAAAGTTATAGACTAAAATCATTTATTGGGGTACAGTATAATACTGACAAATTTTAAAATGTAGAACAGGAATGAAGTATATTCTGAACTGACTGCAAATGAGAATTAATGACAATTAAATCTCAGGTCTCACTCATGGTCTTTACATGCAAATGTCGCCTTATGTAAGCGTTAATTACTACAGTTTGACAAACTACGTTTGTACCATGATGCAGAACGCAACACGCTGCGACCATGATCTTCCAAGTTGTTAGGATAATCAAAAATTCATTAAAAGTCACATCTATGTCCGGAACGTACAGATGCATTTAGCTCTTATTGGAGCTTGTCAATACACGGTATCCTGGAGACAGATATGACTTTTCACTTCTACTTAGTTTATAAATAGTTAATATTCTGATCTTACTGCAAACGAGAATTAATGATTATTAAATCTCATTTTTACATGTTATGTGATGCGTTAATTACTACAATTTGACAAACTAAGTTTGTACCAGTATGCAGAACGAAATGCATCTGTACGTTCCGGGGATAGACGTGACCTTTCACGAATTTTTAGATATAGGAGAGAAGTAGCTTCCCAAAATCTGATTCATGGTTATTTCACAGTCTTTGTTCACAAACTTTACAATATTTAACAAGAGAGAAGCACCTTTCGAAAATCTTATACAGTTTCAAAGATTTAGTTCGTACATGGTCAATGATATTAAAAACTACTATGTTTACCTAACAAGGAAAGTCCCCACAATCCAGAGATGCCTATTAGAATGAAAGTTAATAGAACTATGTAAGGAATCGTTTTCGGTTGGTACGGTAAAAGCATCTTAAGGAGTAAAAAACGCCCTTGAAATTGACCAATTTTTGGTTTCCATTTTTTAAAAAATTACGGACTGAATCATACCCACAGTTCTTTTGGAAATAGTAATTATTTCGACTTCTCTATTTGCAGTTATATATGTTTTTAGAGAAGAAAGGCAATCTCCGGAATCTAATAACAGAAAACTGATTAAACAAGATGATGCTTAATTTTCCTTAAGCTAAAACTTCAACTTTTATGTTAGATGCTTACAAATGCAAAAATTTGTATTTGCGTTATATTAGAGAATGGCGATTAGTTAGTACCACTCGATTACCGAACTGCCTCCTTTGCTTCCTCTAAACTAATGAACTATGGAGATTCTATAGAGATTAGTAGTAATATAGTATAACTGTGAGGGTAGATTGTAAAACGCGTTCAATTTTGTTCGCTCTTGTCGACACCAGTGTGCCGCCCGATTGTGTACCTCTAAATTCGGTTTCACTAACTCAATAAAATTGGATGCTGTAGCTTCGAGTATATTTCCGTCCATTCCACAAGACCGACTTACATTTTGTATTTTTGACGCTATTCTATAGGCATTTAGAAAATGCGATATTTTATATATTGTGACAACTTTAATATATTCGAATTAAAATACCATCCAATGCCCAATTATATGCAATGAACAATTTTCATCCATGCTGGCTCCAAATTTTTTCAGCACATTATCAAATATTTACATCAACTTTTGGGGTTTTATACAGTTTTTTGTGATGATCGTTTCCATTTATGCAACTTGTTCACGGATACTATCTTTCAAAATTTGCTTTAGACAATCCTAATTTCAGCAATTCTTTTACCACCTTTCAAATATTTTACAATGCTTGTTTTATATTCAATGTGTACTTGAAATTGAAGAGATTATTTTATTTCTTATTACAGAATTAAAAACATTATGTTTGACTCTCCTAGAAATGTCTATTTTTTTCCCCTCTTAGTGGGAGTTTGCATCTATTGCTTGCGAGAATAAGAAATATCAATTATTATATGGATGAGTAGCCTCCTTGCATAGCCTTAAAGCCTCAACTCTTCGAAGAACTGATTAATTCTGTTTACCATTTCCATGCGTAGGAGAATTTTTACGGTAAATTATCCTAAGCGTTATGTCTTACTAGCAATTGTTTTGGTGATTGAAAACCGATCATATAAATTCAATAATCAAACTGTTCGACGAATTACTCAGCGATCTTCATCACCAAATATTAGCAATTGATCTCATGGTTGAAAACGTATCACTTAAAGCCAAAAGACTTAAGCAATACTCTTGACGGGCAGTGGTCCACATATCCTTCTTACCTTGATTTCCTGGTCTCTGCTATTTCCTTTTCTACATTACTTGCCATTTTCAAGGCAAGCTCGACAACACCTCATAACAGTCAACCGATGATACCTATTTGCACATTTAGTAGTTTTAGTGAACAATATACTGGCTTCTCTTAGACCAACAATTCAAGCTCTGTGAAATTCGTTTAATTAACAATAATTTCCATATACTTGGATTCTAGGCATCTAAATGGAGTGTAAACAAATAACCAATAACACCCCCCCTCTCTCCCCCAAAATTGTACAAATTATCATAAAAGCTCTTGATAATAATTTCAGCAAACATCTTAAGTCAATTAAACAATTTGCTATAAAAGGTCTGATCGCATTTCAGTAGTGTAACTTTAACACCAAAATGTGTTTTTCCTATATTCTATATGTTGACCGTTTCATTCAAATCATACTTTCTACTCGGGTTCACATATGGTTTATATCCATTTTCAAGCTTTTCATGAATTTCGTATATTTCCATAATTTGCTTAGACTGCTAGTTTTCCTTTTGCTCTGGATTATATCTTCTTTCTATACTCCTCAATCATAAATTTCGTTTCATTGTTCTCAGTGAGACATTTTATGAAGTTTCACTGCATTATTTCCTCTTCTTATAATTCTCTTCTAGTTATGTTTCGTTTTACTATATTTTTAGTTGTTTTAGACTATATATATTTACAGGGTGATTCATAACTTATACAACAAACGTAAATGGGTGATCAGGAATGCGATTTTGAACAAATTTCCTATATACAGGTGGCAAATCTTTAATAGTTTGCCATATACTGGGTTTTAAAATTATCTGTGCGCAAACCCACAATACCTGCCATCACACAACCTACATATTTAGTTGCATAAAATGCACTCCGCGAATTGGAATGCATGCAGTACAATATCATTGGAGGTATATGCCATATTTGGTGACCTAGTTACAAATGAATGAATATAATTGTGAAATTTTTACTGCAGTTACTCTATTTTTCTGCAAACGTATTTTTTTGAAACGTAGCATGTTTTAGTTCACTTGAATATACGGATATGACTTTTTGTTTATAGTTTTTGTGATGGCAATGCTCGTAATGCTTCACGAGAATACCAACCACGATTTCCAAATAGGAGACAACCAGGATGAAAATTATTTTCAAGAACGTTTCAAAGAACTCGAGAAACTGGTTGTGTATTGCCAAAACATATCGGAGGTCCCAATGTGTTGCATAACGTAGAAGTGGGAGAAGCAATTGTCGATGCTGTAATTAATAACCCTCGCATCAATATTCGACAAATAGCACGACAGGTAAATTCTAGTCAAAGTTCCGTATGGAGAGTTTTACCTCATGAAGTACTTCAACCCTATCGTTATCAAAAAGTTTAAGCTTTACTGAATAGAGATTATGATGGCAGACTGCAATTTTATCAATGGCTATTAGATCAAATAACAGAAAATCCAGCATTCCTATCTAAAGTATTGTGGACGGATGAAGCAGCGTTTAGGCGCGATGGAATCAGCAACACACCAGTTATGGTCAATAGAAAATCTACATTCTATTCGACAGCGAAGAAATCAGCGACGTTTTAGTATTACTGTTTGGGAGGGAATCCTTAATTCAGAAATTTCGTTTAAACATCGTTTAAATGGTAATAATTGCCTAAATTTTTTGAAAATTCGTTTGATTGAGAAATTAGAAGATGTACCATTACCTAATAGAGAGAATATGTGTTTACAACATGATGGGGTACCTCCACATTCTGCCCGACCGGTAACAATGTGGTTGAATAGAAATTATCCGCAAAGGTAGATTGGACAACGTGATCCGGTGCAATGACTATCACGCCCGCTAGACCTAAATCTATTAGACTTTTATTACTGGGGAAAATTGATACGACATGTGTATGCAGTGGAGGTTGAAACTTGTGACCAATTACTGGACAGAATTATTAACTGTGCCAATGGTATGCGTTCACAAAATGTTATAAATCGTGTATACAATTCTTTAGTGCAACGTTGCAATATATGCACATGGAGCACATTTTGAGAATTTATTAAATTAGATACTAATTAATTTAATAATAATGTTTATTGCCATTTTAATTAATAAAAATATTTGTACTCTATTTGCACTTTAAATTTGCGCACAGATAATTTAGAAACCCAGGATATCAGATTTGCCAAATGTACATAGGAACTTATTTGTTCAAAATACCATTTCTGGTCACCCATTTATGTTTCTCGAATAACTTATAAATCACTCTATATATATATATATATATATATATATATATATATATATATATATATATATATATATATATATATATATATATATCTGTTTTGTTTCGATTATGTTTGTTATTTTTTACATTTGAAATTAGTCTAATTGGTACTACATTCCTTTTTGATTATTATGCTCATTTTTAAAATTTGTGATGACGTGATTTTTGTTTGTTAAGCTCAGTTTTTATATAGCAATAACTAATTGAAATACAGTTGGTCTCTACCACCCACAGATTTTTGTTTGCACAAAAGAAAAAGAAAAAAGTATAAAAAAAATCTTATAATAGGCGTTTTCATACATTTTAAAATGAATGTACTACTTCAAATTCTAGGTATTAACCCAAAAATGATATTCTGTTGTGGTTTTAAAGAAATTTGTTAAATAGGGTCTCATTACCTGATGTAAATCTTCTATTACATGTATTAATTTTGGACAAGATTTCCGGGAATTTTTACCTGCTAAATCCTATTTATTATACTTTCACTTTATTAGTACTGCGAAGAAGGATTTCAAGTTTATCACTCCAAACAAAATGTATATTTTAATGTCATTTACTTCGTTATAGCTCTGAGTGTCGATCAGTAAACAAGTAAAATTAATTTGTCTTTAGTGTTGTGCGTGGTATTTGATAATTAAACATTGCTTAAAAATATGTCTAACCGGTGTTGCAAAAACAAACCAGATGATTTCTGTTATATTTGTGGATATTTAGTCTTGAAAAAGTTTAAGAGACCAATTGGTGAATTTTTGAAAAATGCATATAATGCTTATTTCAAAATCAAATTAGGAGATCAAGATAAAGATTGGGCACGGCACGTTGTTTGTAAGGTATGTGAAGAAGCTTTAAGCCATTGGACCAAAAGGGAATAGAAAAAGCCTTCCCTTTGGAATACCGATGGTTTGGAGAGAACCGCAAAATCATCATGAAGATTGCTACTTTTGTCTTTGTGATATTAAGGGGCATAATAGAAAAACTTTGAAACATATTTTGTACCCAAACAATATTAAATCAGCTATCAGACCAGTTCCTCACAGTGATCATGTACCTACCTAACCTATACCCCCCCAAAGTACTACAAGAAGATATTGAAACCTCTTCAACTTCCGGCTCCGTACAGATGGATAGTGATTTTGAACCATCAACCTCAGGTCAAAACCAACCTCAGCTATTTTCACAAGCCGAACTGAATGATTTAGTAAGAGATTTGGGACTTTCAAAAGATCTTTCTGAAGTACTGGGGTCTAGGTTGAAACAAAAACATTTACTTGTCCCAGACTACCTTCAGATCTTCCTTTAACTGAATATGACAGAAAACCAACCAAACGAAGTTTTTCTGAAAAACAAAAACTTTTTTTAAGAAGCATAAAGAATAAATAACTATTTCTAATAGTTTCTATGTGTATATTTTTGTATTTTTTTTAATATAATATAAAACTAGCCTATAAATGAAATAAATCGTGTTTTTTTCTATATTTTTTATTTTACTGGTTTGAAAAATAACCTTACGTGATACAAAAAAAATAAAAGCAAATTTGAAATCAGCGCTACCCAATTACTAGAAAACAGTTAAAATTTTTAAATCAACATTCAAAGAGTGAAAAATGCAGGCCTGTGTTATTAATGTAGGGCCAATGTCTCTTATGTTTAATAGGAAATCGGTCAAAATATATTCGTGTTTGACTGTTAAATTATCGCATTTCGCAATGACACTTATGCATTCCTCCCTTTACCAATTTTTATTTGTGCCTGTAATAATCCTCTAAAAAATACTTTTTAAAATTGTAAAACAATGAAGTTGGGTTAATTTTACTGGCAAATTTGTTTTTAACTCTCAGTCAGTATATTTCTGCTGTAAATAAATTTTTATAATCAGTGCAAAATTACTTGACACTTGAATTAAACATAATTATCATTATTCTCGTGTATTGAAAGTTTATTCCTAAGTTCTGCACAACTTCTTATATATATATAATACTAGTTAAAATTACGTAAATATTCATTAGTTTCATGGCACAGCTTTAAGCCGTTGATTTAATACATCAAGAGAAGTTTGAAATGAGATCGTGGAGCAGTTATTTGTTGCCTCAAACTTTGTACCTACTCTAAATGCAAATTCTACTCCCAACGGGCCAAACAAAACAAAGACAAGTGACGCCTACAGAACTTTAGATGAGCAAGTTTTAATAGCCCGAATTCCCGGTAATCAACGATTTAAAGACAAGAAGAAATTAATTAAAACTTTATTTTAAATGAAAACGAATAAATCGACTTTTTCACATTTCTTACTTTCTATCCAAACTTAGAAATTAAAATCCGTCTATCCTGTTTAATATATGTACATTTTTATGTATTTAATTTCCTCTAAGGGGTCTATATTTATGATCGAAAGAAATGTTAGTAAATATTTTCTTTTATTGAAATTTCCGCACTAATATCCTCTTGATGGATCGAGGGAAAACATTGATGGTGTAACACATGTAGCTGGGTGAGGGTTATAGAAAAAACAAAACGTAGATTCGATAGAGGAAAAGCTCGTTATGTACATCCTTTGTTGCCCTTTTTATCTTCGAGGCCAACTAAGGAAATACACTTCTGCCAACTGTGAAATTAAATCCCCTACAAGTGCATGAACAAAGAAAACCTAGCATAAAAATAATTCTAAAAGAAATTAGATCCTTAACAAATATTGTAACGATAATTCGTGGTTAAATTATGAAAATACTAATATTAAAAGTAATAATGAAGCAATAATAGTAATAAAAGATATTTTTTAGTTAATTATGCGCTTCAGTTGTAATACAAAGTATGAAACCAATATTATTTTCTTATACAAAAAGGTTGTGTTTATGTATGACAATACGTTATGCACGTATAAAGCATTTGTTACAATATGAAACAGACATGTAAATAATTTACATATCTGTAACTGTACACATGGACAATACACCTCGTATTTTCAGCATTTACTTCTGCTTAATACATATGTTTCTGCCATCTAGGCGTCATCAGTCAAGCTAGTGAAGCAATGTATACCAATGTATAAGCAGCAATGTATAACAATTCTGTTAAACAACTGATTTGTATCTGTATTTATATTTTACTGAAATTGAACAGTAAAAATTCATTCGAACAGCTATGCTGTTACAGGAAACGATAAAATACGTATGTCGGTGTAGTCCATTAACAACTAGACAGATGGCGGTAAATATACAAAAAGGTTGTGTTTATGTATGACAATACGTTATGCACGTATAAAGCATTTGTTACAAAATGCTTTATACGTGCAGAATCAAAATTTAATTATTCGACTATCATAGTACAGGGGTGTAACGGCGGGCGGATGACTGTATGTTATCTCTGTCTATCTTATTTGTCTTACGGCGAAGACAATCCCATATTTTTGTTTCAGTGTTTTATCCTTTTTCAATCATTACGCTTTGAATGAAATAAGAATACATACATTGCAAGTGCCCAAGTCCGTGATAACGCCAGGCTACTACTAACGTGAGTCAAAACATCGAGTGGACAGACTATATTCTTATTCCATCCATGGATCCATTCTATTATGATTGGCAATTCTTTTTAAGATTGCAGCGCCTCTATGGTCGAAATACGAAAGTGGCCTAAAAGACAGTAACAAACCCGAACGTATACAATTGAAGCCGTTTAGGGTTGATGAATTAAGTAGTTTTGTTTCTTTTTCTTTGGTTATACGGAGAAGTATTATGGGTACTTTGTCACTTTCAGAATATTTTCAATATTTAGAGGGTAATATTAATTCAAATCGCAACGTGAAGGAGAACAGATATATAATTCAGGGCATTTAATTATGTGTAGTATAGCAAGCAAAAGTAAGGCTAGTGTAGATGTGCACAGTTTATGCTTTAATTAAATTGCAGATATTATAAATACTTTCTAATTTAAATGTATTCACCAGCACTTCAACATCTTTTAATCCTTTTACTTTCACCTTCGCATCAACTCCACCATTAAATATGTTGAACAAGGCAATTGCTGCTTCCAATTTTTGTTCAGTATGTCTCTCTTAAAGAAATTCTCCTTTCTCTACATCAGAAGTACATACTGCTTCATTGACTAGAATCATTAGTGATTCTCTCATATTCTGCCTACGTTCTAATATTTTGCTGCGGGTTAGACTAGGCTTCTCAACTATTTCACTACACCTATTGGCAAATACTTTGAGGGAATTGTAGTTGTAATTTCTGTTTCAAATTTTTTGAAGTAGCTGTTAAACCATGTTAAATAATACACAATTGCATTAATACATCAAGACAATTGTTTTATTTTTACCTGGAAAAAATATATATCTTTAAAATGTCAGGAATATACCACCATATACATATTGGCTTATAGTTTTAATTTTTAATTTTCTTATCCACTGCTTTCTTCTGTTAACAATTTTCTTCTGCTCTAAATAGTCTATTATAATTTAAATTGTTTGTTTGAGGTTAGGAAAGACATGAAAACTAATATTAGGCGTTCGCTTACGCATGAATTACACCGAGGCACTGCACTAAATTTATTAGACATCTTCCTAAACAAATTCTTGGGTAAATCAACGTAAAATAATCTATCAAACCCAACTTGCAAACTATTGAAAATAAGTTCAAATGGTTTGTTTTTGTCCCTTTGAAAGCTTCAGATATTAGCCGGCAGTGTGCGTCCGCTTTATACTATCGAGTCGTTACTTAATAATTATATGTTGTCAATAAGAATAGTTTAATAATCCCAAGATGCTAAATCGAAATTGAAATTGATCAATATATATAAACTTGCATATTCGCTATTACCTTCAGAATACATACAGAATTAATTAAAACATAACGTTAACACGTTGGCATTCAGCGTTAAGTGTCTCTGGTTTAATAAAAGCGGTTACAAGACGCCAGCTCCTCCCTAAACCACATTCCCTTCGACTCTAATTACACTTACACTGCATAGAATGACTACAATTATTTTATATCCTGATTTGAAGTACTTAAAGGCATCTTGCAGATAACTGAGGGAGACGGTGCGGTAGCTTTCCTCGCTACAGAATTGTTCGTCTTCTTCGGGAGAAATTTAATTTGGTGAAATTTTCATTTCTCATAACTGGTCGTAAATAAAAACATTCCTTATACAACAGGCGACGCGATTATCTCGTGCCTTTTGTTCTTTCTCATCAAAAAAAAAATCTAAAATTATGACATTGTGAGGTTATAATAAAAGCGGCAATCTTTTCGAAAATCTTCACAAAGGCCTGCTGAGATTTCTGTATGGACGCCGGCCTCTGTCTAGTTAATTAAAATGCCATCCCACTGACGTTTTTTGTTTTGCCTGTTTGTTTCTCTTTTCTCTTCTTTTTTCTCTATCTGTAGCTGACTGCGCGCGTTTACAGTCGACATTTAATTTCATGTAAATGGCGACTTTTATTATGGCTTAAATTAGCTTTTATATCGGTTTTAATATTTTGTTGAAGTCATATACGAAATGTTATTGTCGATTTTACTGTGGATCGTCATTCATTTGTGATGGAAGGAAATTAAAATTTCACGGTTTGTTAAATATTACATTAGTTTGTATTTGTACTGTTTATGTAATATGTGGAGTTGTATTAGTTTTAAATGGACCATTAGATATATTAAGAAATTAAATTTAGAAAGGTCATTACGTTAATCTTATAAGCATTTGTGGTATTATTTTAAATAAGTTGATAATAATTCTGACAAAACGAAACTTATAATTATTATTTTGTTACATGGATACAATGGCTTTTTTATTTATGCCTCAAGGTATTAGATTTTACCAAAAGTTGTATTTTAATTGATTGATCGACCAAAAAAGTAAAATCTCCTTAATAATCATTTTCTTCGTGGTTCCATTTTGACATTATGAAATTAATACATTTGAGAGAATACTATTTCAAAAATGGAAGGCAATTACGTTCCAACTACTTAATTAACTTAATTAAGTCAGTTACATTCTGTGAAGTATAGTATTGAGATCGAGATTACAGGCGATCCCAGAACATTTTGAAAATCTACGGTAAATAAGTAGAACACTTGAAGATTAATAATTGTGATATTATCGCGTGATGATCGCACTTTTCTATATTTTAGAAAGCTGTACAATGCAATGATAGTCATATTTTATTTGTCGCTGTTAATATAATATATTTGAACAAATAATTTGATGGCTTTTTGAGTATAAAGCATTTCAATTATTAGTGCAAATTCTTCAGAAATAGTTTAAGTTGCTACGTAAATGTTTTTTCTGATTTATTTGATTGTGCTACTTTGATCTTTATTCGCTGTAGTTTCTAATATGTATTTGTTCAACAATTTTTCTCAAAGGATATAAACTGATCGTTGATTGACGAAGGAGATACTTGTTGAAACTTCATTATAACGATAAGAAATAAGCACTAAACTTGTAGTTTCAAAAATTTTATTGTAAATCCACTACAATTTTGTTTCGCCATGCAATGCCTTCATTAGGTGGATGAAAAACTGAATATTTAAAATAAAAACAAGTTTGAATGTTTATGTACAAATTATTGAGAAAAAATGGTGGTGGAAAAATTTTTACAATCTTAAAGTTAGTATAGTTCAACAGTTGTTCTATAGTTCTTGGTCATTTAAAGCTAATCCTAAATTATTATATCTATTAATTTCTAACAAGTTAATTTTTTCCTTTTATCTTGAATATATTTTCTGTATGACTTCTTCTTTCTCTGTTCTTGCGTCCTAATTTTGAACGTACTCCCTGTTTGCCCTATGTACAGTTCTGTGCAATAAATTGGCGTACACGTCTTATAGCCCATTCTGAAATTATTTTATCACTGTGAAAACGGCTTATTTTTCCCATATTTAAAAGATTAAGTAATGCCTTCATTATTGACATTAGTTGTCAAAATGTTTGATTCTATCTTCTATACAACTATCAAGGTTAGTAATTTTTGGTATGATCTTATGTAGGTATGCGTATAAAGAAAATTTACAACATTATATAATTGTTTAATATTTAACACGAAAAATAAAATACAAATAAAAATAAATATAAAACCATCACAAGAAAACATTAATATTTCGTCATACTACCATTTACTTCAATGACTCGATTCAATCGATGGGGCATTGGGTTTGCAGGATGTAATTTTCATCTGCCGCTAATTCTTCCCAAGCATTTTCTATAGAGTCCTAAAGGTGAGTCACGCTAAGAAAATAAATATTTTGAGAATATAATTTTTTAGTTAATAAACCCCAGATATTCTCAATGGAGTTCAAATCTGAGCTGTTAGCGAGCCACGTAAAGTTTCAATGTTATTGTTATATAGCCATGTTCTAACAACATTAGCCGAATGTACAGGACAATTATCATGTTGGTAAATAAAACGGTATTGAAAGGGTTTTCCCTCAAATGCCGCAAAAGCAGCGCGTCTTCTTCGTGTGTCGATATTAGTGGACGAGCAGAACCACGTCTTCTCGTAACTGTTCTTTCCTCCTCCCACCATTTATTAATTTTTAGCACAGTAGATTTTTTGACGCCAAATTGCTGTGCTACTACTCTAAGTGACCAGTTATCTTCAAATTTCCCTATAATACGAGCCTTACTAAACAAATTTAAATTTATGACAAATGGAAGTGTCAAAGCCTATATACATTTATATTTATCCCGTAATTATGGAAACCACAAGCCTGATTTAAATTATCGTATATTAAGTGTACGCCAATCTATTGCACAGAACTGTACACCTTATTACAATCTTCACATGTGAGCTTATATACACCAGAGTTTGATTCTTTGTGTATTTCATCTTTGTTGTTTTTAATAATGTTCTGTATAGAATGTTCATTATTAAGTTTTTTAATAAAGGTACCAATTTCTTGCCGAAATTTTTCCTAAGTAAGTGATTGAATTGTGGGAATTAGTTGTATTGTTTTTTTAATTTTCGGTAAACTAAAAAAAAAGGATTTTAGATTTTTGTTGATTATTCAGGATGTTATTGATAATATTTGTAGAGTAACCATTGTTTAATTCTGGTGTATATATCCTGTTTAGTGCGAGGTCGAAAATTTTACTCATAGGTACGTTAATTAATCTATACACCATTGATTGTTATGCTGATAATTTTTGTGTTATAGGTTGAAATGAATTAGCGTGTATTGTAGTGCCTGGTTGTGGTGGTTTATGGTATATAGCAAACTCATGTTTATTAGTTTTGTGTGTTATGTCTAGAAAATTAATGCTTTTATTTATTTGTGTTTCTATTGTAAATGTTATTTTGTGTTGATATATTATGATTATGATTGTGATTATGATTATATCAACAAATTTTTTAATACTAATATGGATAAAATAAAGATATAGATGTTTCTGAATTGTGTTTTTGGAAGAACTGTATTGGAATTATTCAAATTACTTGTAATTGCAAATGGCTGTGAAGATTGTTCAAAGTCACTTCTTAAACAGTCTCCCTTTCAAAATGCTGCTCAAGGCTCCTAGTGTAAAGTACCAGCGTTGTTATATATGGCGATAAATACCAGCAAATGTATTTAATTCTACCTTTACAAATCACACTAATTTGACTATAGTAAGTGCGTATCGAACGTATTGTATTATTTTCAAAAATTAACATGATTTTAAATATTTTAAGCGTTTAGTTTTGCTTTGCGTTGCATTAATTAGATCCAAGCTGGATTATGTATTTTTAGCCTGGTACTCGGCCTATCAAATGCAGATCACTGGCATTGAAGCTGTTCCAAGACTCTACACAGTGACGCGCCGTCCATATGGGCAAGGTCGTGCAGCGCACAACGGCGCCAAGGCCTTAAAGGCGCCTACGGCCACTTGTGATAATTTTAATATTTTTTTGTATGTGAACCTATTGTTTGCCTCAAATAAAAAATACCTACCAGTACTAACAAGTCTAAAGAGTTCGTCATAATTTCAATGTTGAACTGTGGGAGAGTGGCTGGTAATTTTGGCTCAATACATATAGGGTAAAGGCGTCTATCAGTATTTCGCACGACGGCACCGAAGATACTTGGCGCGTTACTGACTCTACATTAAGTATTTACTATTTAAAGTTGAAGGCACTGAAAGAGGAATTGATTATGACAATAGGCTGTCTCGACGGAGCGTTGTATCGCCGTATAAAAGATGTGTTTTTATTTTACTTCGTTAATAACAACATTGTTCGCCGCTATTGTCCAAACTCAGATTTATTTTTCCAAGATTAGAAACAGGCAAACAGTGAATGTTTTACTGTGCACCTAATAGAACCATTATATTTAAATCTGCTTTGACCGTAATATGTAAAAGTTATAACGATATTTCACATTTATGTGAAATTAGTTTTGATTCATTTAGGATCATATCAACAATGATCATTGACCAGCAGAATATATTCGAATTGTCACTTTAGTTACTTTTATTATTTTGTATTTTCTATTCCTTCATACTATATTATTGTTTGTATATTGACATGGGTCGCAAAACCTCTTAGCAATAAAGAAATCATTATTATTATAAATATAATAACTATTAATAACTACAACATACATACGTATGGAAACATTTATGTGATAGATAAACACTTATTGGCACAATGTCCTCAGCTTTTTTTAAAAATTAAATGTTACAAAGTAATATTTTTATTTGGAACGTCGTGTTTTTTCTCTTAACAATATACTTCTATCATAGAGTTAAAGTCGTTGATACACATCTAAAAAATCAACTTCTTCCAATACGATGTACCCTCGTTCAAAACCAATCACAATTCTAAACTATGCTTTAATTAAACATTAATGTTTAGGAACACCCCCATCTGAAATAACACGCCAAGTGTAGCGTCAAGGGTCTGAAATGTTCAGTACGAATAAGACTACGACGACTGAATTAATATTTATATATTCCATTCGAGGAAGAAATGCAAATGACGCAATTGTACTACGTTATGGAATTACGTGATGATCCTTTTTATTGCTGGTATTGTCTGTTTTCTCCTTAGATTTACCCCGAGAATTTTAACAATGGCGTGAAAAACACCACGCGGTGAATAATGAAAGGGTTTGTGCGACGCATACGTACTTCGTTTGCTGGAGAGGTTTTTATTTTATCAAAATATGAATGAGTTTATTTAATGTCATATAAATTCTGAATTACGAAATATAAACGATAAAATTCATGGAACGAATCCTAAATATTTAAAAACATTATGCCAGTGATATAAACGTTGCTGTTTATTCCTAATTTTAATTTTAATTGTTAAAAATGTTGATGTCAGTAATATACGATGGCTGATTCCTTTGCTCCGCCGTTCACTCATTTGTAAACCAAAACAAGTATTTACCTTCACGTCAAATTGTAACCTGCTATTAATAGACTATCGCTAGAAACTTACAAGTCTGAACCTGTTAAAGCGTGCCAACAGTAGACGTCCGAGGTCGAGAGGTCACATACGAGTATCAAAATGGATCGTGTCGAGCAACGAGCGCTGACTATATACTTGACGTTTAAAAGAGATGACCCCAACTCAAATTTATCAAGATTTGGTGGTTACATTAGCGGAATCTGCAGTATCATATGAGTGGTGTCGGGAGTTTAAATGTGGTGTACAACCGAACATGCAGGTGGAACGCCCACAATCGTCACCACCCGAGAAACTGTCAAAAAGGTTCATGATCTCACACACCAGTCATCTTTTAACGCGGTATAGACACTACATAGAAAATTTCCTTACAAAATTAGTGACAATAAATGAGTCCTCGATCTATCATTATGATGTAGAGGCCAAAATACAGCGTAAACAGTGGACACATCCATGTTCACCACCGCTGAAAAAATTCAAGAGGCAACGTTCAGCAGGGAAAGTCATGCTATCCGTATTTTGGAATGCCGAAGGTGTAATTTTGGCAGATTTAGTAAAATATTTAAAATTCTTGATTGTGAGTTCCAGCAATTTAAAAAGTTTCATTACAAATGGACTTAAAATGAGCTTCAAGTTACCAAAATAGTTCTTCTACACTATCTTTAGAATCAATAGATTCCTTATGAAACAAGAGTGAATAATGAGATAGACTTTACCTTAATATTTTACCATAAAAATTTACCAAATTTAACTGAAATTCATTAGAATCCACAGCGTTCATCAGAATTCATAGACAGACAGTTTGGCGAAAATAAATAGTAACGGACCTAGGTTGGAGTTTTGAAGTATTCCAGATATTGAACAGAATTCAAAAAATCTGTAACTGTTATAGAAAGCAATCTTACATCAGTTCATTAAGTATGAGGATATCGCTAGTAGATAAGCTATGCGGGTTCTGGCGCAAAATCCCATGTGTTTTCTTATGGAGGTTCATTTTGCATTTTTGAGGGTGAAACGTCAATGCGCATGCGCCAACCCCTGGTTCCGATTGTGCATACCCAACTCCCACAATATATTCCCTTATGGTGGGAGAAGGTAAGAAATTATAATTTTATGTGGGGGTGAGTTTTACATAGGGGTGAGTTAGGTGACCGAAAACTCATGATGGTTTGAAGAGATCCGCAAGGGGACACCAGGAGCCTGCATTGATGTGTAAGGGGATACCAGAGGTTTGCAATTAAGTCCCCGAGACCTGCAAAGGGGTTCCAGAAGCCTGCAAGGTGGTTGTCAAGGGGCGCTGCAGTGTTGAAAATAACGTCAAAACGGCTCTAACTTCAAGGGGTAGCGAGATACCGCCCTTACTTAGGGATGACTCATGTTATAGTTTCATACGCGACCACCGCGAGACCTCGAGGGCGCTTTGTCAGATGTTATGATTAATGAATTGCGTATCTAACTATAACCGAACATGAGTCTTCCCTAAGTAAGGGCGGTATCTCGCTACCCCTTGCAGTTAGAACCGTTTTGACGTTATTTTCAACACTGCAGCGCCCCTTGACAACCACCTTGCAGGCTTCTGGAACCCCCTTGCAGGTCTCGATGACTTCATTGCAAACCTCTGGTATCCCCTTACACATCAATGCAGGCTCCTGGTGTCCCCTAGCGGATCTCTTCAAACCATCATGAGTTTTCGGTCACCTAACTCACCTCTATGTAAAACTCACCCCCACATAAAATTATAATTTCTTACCTTCTCCCACCATAAGGGAATATATTGTAGGAGTTGGGTATGCACAATCGGAACCAGGGGTTGGCGCATGCGCATTGACGTTTCACCCTCAAAAATGCAAAATGAACCTCCATAAGAAAATACATGAGATTTTGCGCCAGAACCCGCATAGCTTATCTACTATCGCTTGTAACAAGAAAGGTACAAAAGCAATAAATTCGTTTATATTTAGTCGTTTATAACTGCATTAGAGGTTTTGTAAGATTGGCATGATTGGTAAAAAAACATACTGATAATCTGTTCGATAGTTTTGGAAAAATTTCACAATGTGGCTATAGGTCTGCAGTTTAGAAATAGATTTCTTCTTAAAGACGAGCATCGACGGAACAACGAAGTATTGAAATTAGTTTGCAATGGCTGTAAAACTTCAAATATGTATTATTTATCTCTATTATGTTATTAGCTGGCGAAAATATGATTTTTCAGTCAGGAATAAGAAAAGGATTAATATTAAATAAAAAATATATATTAGAAATAAAGATGAACCAGAATCGTGCTAGTTCGTTAATTAAGTCACGAAGTTCTTAATGCATTCAGCAGGAATTTTGACAAGCTTTGCTGTTGTAAACTCATTTTAAAGTTGAATTACATTGAGGGCTGCATTTTTGAGTGGAAATAGCAAAAAATACAGACAAAATTAAATGAACCAATTTATTAAACGTTTATTATATTAAAGAGGCTACTTCATCCCAATTCTTAATATTCTATCATCACTGAATTTTTCATTTCATCTCTAGAACTCAATTTTGAACTCCATTGATATAATTGATCATCAGTCCGAAAGTATCTTCATCGTTTTTTTTTAAACCGCAGCGGAAAATTTCTTCTCCTCTTTCTTTAATGTAGTAGTACTCGCAAATATTGGTCTCTCGGAATCCGAGTTGTAACCCCATCATTGGTATAGTTTCCTTCTTTGCCGACGTTTTGTCCACTGTTACAAGGGACATCTTCAGGGTCGATACTACTGATTTTGTTCTGACGCCGCTACTACTGTTGTCGCACTGAAACTGTCCCAGTAATTTTCTTTTTGGGATTCGAGTCTGAAATCCCAGAAGCAATTATGGAGAACAAGCATGAACTTCATCCCAACTAGAAACCTATTTATCAGTATTATTTTTTAAATTTATTGACATCATGACATATCAGTATCAATCAATTTCTGCCATGGCATATTTAGTATTATTTCCATTTGCAGTTAATACAAATGTACGGTGCCAGTAAAAATATTTTTTTTGTAGTCCTATATTTGTATTGTTCTCCTTCTTCCGAAAGCCTGTAATATTCCACTGATTAACCGCACAACAATAATTCTGTTCGATGAATTGACATGCATTAATCGATATGTGTATGTATGTTTTCCACGCTCATTCAAATATGATAGTTTTAGAGATATGAGGTGGGATTTTTTAATAAATATATAACATTATATAAACATATATAAACTATAAAATTTATTAAGTATATCCAACTTGAATGAAACGATACGATTTCCTCGCATAAATGGAGCCCTAATGCTATTCTGGTTAGTGGCAACAATATGCGGCTATCATATTTACATGTCAGTAACCCCGGTACTTACTAGTTCCCTGATCTGTGGGTCGTCAAAAATTCCTGCTTTTAATTTTCCATTGCTCAGATTTGGAAACCTTCTTAAAATGTATTGAAAATATTTTCCGTCTTTGTTGAAAATTTCTACATGTTGCTTTATTAGCCCAAATTTGCAAAGTGTCAAGAGAGCACAAATATACGCTTTCTGGGCACTAGTCGATCATTTATAACATTAATACAGCGCGGAATCAGACCCTCTCTTGAGGCTAATCTTTCTTAATCCAGTGTGATAGTACGAAATATTCCTTTATTTTGGCAGTATATTCCGTTCTTTTAATCGAGAAGCTAGAAGTTCTGATACAGTTTTAGACAAACCAAGAGTCCTCACCAAGTCATATAAGTCATTTTTATTGAATGAATTTGGTTCCAAGGAACGATCAAAATCACTGTCCTTACAATCGTCACCCTCAGTGATTTGATGGTGGTTCTCGTCTTGATCTTCCTAGGATGTATCTGGATATGGCTCTAATGCATCACTGGAACCAAGAATAGGTGCGATAGCTGATTCTACACTAGGATAAATTCACTTTGAACGACTTTTACGGTTTAGTATTATGGCATTCACAAAACTCACTCAAAAATAACAATCCTTATGATGATTTAATGGTTCACGCCAAATAATTGTAATTTTGTACTTGAAAGAATATACTTTCTTATTTGCCCATAGAAGTCCTTTTTGACGAAGACAAATACCCAAAAAACTAGTTAATTTCTAACGCTAATGATAACAGTATCTATTCAATTGTTAATAAATTTTAGGAGGATATCTATATGCCAACAACTGGAGCTGCTGGAAAGTATCCGAATGTAGATTCAAAATCACTAACGTGACGTTAGCAAACAATACATGAAAAATATGATGCAACAAAAAAGCCTCGTTTTCTTGTGGGGTGTTTTACTATTACATGCTGTAGCATTCTGTAATTTCTTTTTCAATGCATAAAACTTTTTTAAAAGTTATTTAAGTCCTGACGATTATATGAACTGAAAAATAATGAGAGTATTTCAAAAATATTTATGCCTATATCTAGATTATTTCTTTTTTTCGTAGTATCAAAATTATATATTTTTTTCCATAATTTACTACAACTTTTCTACAAGTCTACTGTTTAATTATTTTCTAAATTATATACACATGATTAAATGAAGCTTTACGAATATCTGAAGTAAAGTACGAAATTAAAGACGCACGCATACATGTTTAACTTTCCAATAAAGCGACGCCACCGGTAGGGTAGAGATCCCAACGAATCCTTCGAGAGCTTAACCAAAGTTTGCGGACTTATATCAGTAGCGTGCAGGCTTACGGCCGCCATGTTTTAGAAGCCCCAGCCGACTCTAATTAAACAACCGTTTTAATTAACACACTAAATTATATCCAGAATGAAATTCCGTTAGCGTTTATCTTGAAACCCGTACTTTCCAGTTTCCTTAGTCATTAGCGAGATGTTGCTCCGGACACGATAAGAAAGAAATATTTAAAAGTTAAATAAAATTACAAAAGAAAAAGGAATACAATCAAGGAACTCAGATCCGAGGAGGCGATGGAATAAAAATTGAAAACAATCGAAATGCAACGATTCGGGATTTTCCTCCTATTTTTCGGTTGCAAATCCCTGGAATGTATTTTGCACGTACCTCTGTTACGACTTCAATGAAAAATGCGACGAGGAATCTAAGTTATTGGATTTCATTTCTGAGGATACGAGAACCGAGGCAGTTCTCACGTTCCGACTTAATATTTGTTCATTATTCAGCCGGGCACTAATAAATACCCATTATCGCGCAGTATTTTAAAATAACTACCAGAAAATATTGCAAGAACATGGAAGTAAATAACATTATTACGACTATTGTTTTCCGATATCAACATTAACACTAATCATTGCACTTTTTGCCAGTAATTGAACCTAGAAATATAGAAAATAGTTTAACAATTTTAGAAATTTCATGAGCTCTTTTGTACGAGGGCGGATTAATATATAAGGTCTCCAACAACGCCATTGTATGAGTAGTGAAGTAGAAAGAAGTTTTAACCTACAAACGGTAGTTTCCAATATCATGTCTTAACATGCAAGGTTACATTTTCCGGTGTGCCATCGTTGAATAACAGTGTAATTTATCATCGAGTTCGATTTCTGAGATGCGTATCATGTAACGATCCGATATAGAAATTTTAACACTGGAAGGTTACGCATCCATCGAAATGTGGATGTGGAAATGGATGTGAGCAATGTTTTCCAATGGGTTCGATGTGCAAAACTCTGTCAGAAAAGCGAAATGAAGGTGTCGAACAAAAAGCGATCAGGTCGTCCAGTATCAGTGACGCATGATAGGAATCAAATGCCAGTGAGTGCATTAATTCAAAAAAATCGCTGGAATACGCAAAAATACATTGCTCGACAATTAGGCAATAGCCCAGTAAGAGTCCAGTATATTGTTCAGACGTTGAATTACAGAAAAATTTGCCCGAGATGGGTCCCGCGACAATTAACGAATGTCACGAAAGAACAAAGAAAAACCATTTAAATACGTTTTTGCAGAAAGGACGTAAGTCATAAAACTTATTTTTATATAAAACATAAAAAAAGTATCTGAAATTAATATTTCGTTTAATTTAAACATTTTGCCGGTGGTGCCTGATACACCTAATCAAATGGGTCAAAAAATCGTAGTTTTATTTATTTCTACAAACAAACTAAAAATTTAATTTTACGTAAATGTATTAAATAATCATAATATAATAATATATATTTTATATTATTAAAAATACTTTGGTATTATACAAAATGTAGTGAGGTTTTACCCACTCAAGTATGTTTCAAATTATGTTGTCATATACATATTCGGCTCACGCCGATAAATAGTGAAGACACGAGAATACAGTTTTGTATAGATACGGTGGTTACCGACTATAGAAAACACGTCTGCTTCGGCTTTTATTATGTAGACAGCGCTGAATGTTCCTTCACGCTCTGTCGGAATAATTTCGGCTAGATAGTAACGTACTTATGTTTGTTTGAATGTGTCTTCTCCAACAAGGGCGTATTGAGAATCATGTAGAAATGTGAAATACGTATCTACGTCTTTGGAGAAGATATATTCAAAAATACATAAATGAACTTGTATTGTGTTCTTCACACCCCATTTTTAATAATATTTTTTATATTATTAAAAATACTTTGGTATTATAATATAATAACTTTATTCGTCATCGTTTCCTGTGACATAGTGGACCAAGTCGAAATAATTTCGCTATAAAACTCCTTGTAAGGGTTCTCTACAAACTATATATACTTTTCGACCCCATTATTCTTTTTCTGTTTAAGTGACACTTTCCCCAATGGAAAACATGGTGTTTTTGGTATTATTTTCACTCTGTTTAAGGTCAAAGGTATGTTCCGCCAGACCTTAGATAAACTCCGAAACCTTAACATATCAAGGATGCTCAATCATACACAAAATAAAGAAACTTGCTGATGTTAAAATGCATTTTTTGAGATTTTTCGTGATTTCGAGTTTTGAGATTCGAGAGATTTAGACGAACCCATTAATGTATTCTTAGCCTACTACTGAAACAATTTAAAGTTGGGACCTAGAATATTTTATTATTCAGCGATCATGTAACGCCTTTAACCATTCTAAAAGAAAATTCTTCTTTTTCTGCAAACTAGCCATCAACAGCTTCTATTACCTCTTTTTTGCACGAAAGTTGACGTATTTTTTAACTTTTTTCACTCGAAGTAACAGTCTGGGGAATAGAGTGTGTGTTCCAGTAATTCGCACCCTAGATCCCGAATTGTATTCATGGTAACGCGCAATTTGTGTGCAGGGGCAGTGTCCTGCAAAAACAACACACGTTTCGCTAACATACCACGTTTGTTTCCATAATTTTCTCCCTCAGAGTGGTTATTAATTTAGAATAACAATTTCCAGTAATGATTTGACCCTTTTTTAGGTAATCGATCATAGTTATTCCACGGATATTCCAAAAAACTGAAGCAAACACTTTTCCAGCATATTTTTGAATTCGAAATTTCTTAGGCCTTGGAGGAACATAATGCTTCCACCCCATCGATTGTTTTTTTGTTTGGAAGTCGTAAAAATGGATCCATGTTTAAATTCATAGCCGATTCAAAAATCTAGATTGTTCAAAACGAGCACATATTGACTGTGATGACTTCACTGCTCGTTTCTTTTCTAAGCTCAAGCATTTAGGAATCCATTTTGCTTAATTTTTTTTTATATCTAAGTCGACGTGAACTGTATGATGGACGCATTAATATGAAATCTTTGGGGCCTCAGATATATATTTCAGCCCAGTTTGCTGGTCTGATGGCCTGATAATATCATGTCATGAACTGCATCAATATTTTCGGAGGTGGACACCGAAATCGGTCTTGCTGGCTGCTTTTCACCTTCAACGGAATGTAATTTTTGACAGTCACCTATGATGGGCATTGATCGCCAAGTGTGTTGAGCATATTTTCGTAAATTTCCTTACCACTTAACCTCTTCAAATACAAGTATTTGATGATGCCTCGATACTCCAATTTATCGATTTTCACATTTTCATTCGCCATGCTTTCTTTCAAAATTTACTGCACAGTAATACCTCAACTTCTTGACGTAAGATTTTACAGAGAGACACTTTTAGAATGTCATTATTCCTTGCCGTTATAATAAGATTTTGTTTTGTTCAAGGAAAATGGCGTATGCAAACTAGATGTCAGTACCCCCTGGTACTTGACCATAAACTTAATAATAAAGATATTAATAAAGATTTACCTTTAGCCACATCACGAGTGTTTAAAAACCGTTCGATTATTCTAACAGTGTATTTATAAAACGATATTAAATTAATTCTGGATACATTTTAATAAATTGTTTATTAGAAATTATGTATTACAATGTATTACAATATGTATTTTACTCGACACAATAAAAATTTTTAATTTTTTTCCTTGTTTTCCTTGTTCAATTCTTGACAAATCTAAATTCAAAAATTAGCCATTTCAGCATGAAGTTGCAGAATTCTTACCAGCTTAGGAAAAAAGTTTAGCCACCAGTTATAATAATTAATTAAATTAAATATATGAAATATTTAGTATTACAATATTAAGTAAAACGCATATTGATACCACCATTTTTACACATTAACAACATATCTTACTTTAACTAAAAGCGTTCCTAAATAACAAATGTAGTTGAATTTAAAACTTTTATTAATGCCTATATACACATTTAGGTAGGTATGTTCATTAAGTGCCATTAAAACGAGTGGACTTTAATCAGACGGGAAGGTATATTGAAAGCCATACGTCGTGTTTAAAAGACACCAGATGTTTGTAAAGGTTAATTAGCTTGAGAGAGGACTATGTTCATTTGCATGTGTCGGTTTTGAAAATTTATATATTTCGGTGCAGGCAAAATAACCCGAACCACTTCAAAATGAGACTAATAAATTTAATATGTTTTGCAATTTTTTGTTGTCTGAATTGTTTTCCTCTTAAAATAAAGGATCACATATAGAGACACCATTCAACTTATATATAAATCAAGTAACAATTTCATTCCAAACAAGTGATTTTAGGAAACGTATTTTAAGTAACGACTTTATTCATTTTAATCTCTTGATTGTATTTTTTTATCATGATGTTCATTGAAATACTGAAATACCTAAACTATAATGCCATATTTTCAGCTTTTTAAATTAATAATAATATAGTATTATTGTAATGTAGACAAACACTATGTATATTTTTCACCACACTATGACTACATCAAGTGGATGAATATATAATGTAAACTTACATTTGATACCTATTTATATAAACACACATATAAAGGTAAAAACCAAACATTTTGATCTGAGAGGGGGTGGACCTATTGTAGTTTTAAGTTGTGTAGAGGAGAGTGGTCATTTAAAATTATGCCTAAATTATGAAATTTATTAATTCACAAAAATATTAATAGTGAACCTGTATTTGTGTTCTTCACACCAGGTTTTTAATAATATTTTATATTATTAAAAATACCTTTGTATTATACAAAACTGGTGGGGTTTACCTACTCATGTATGTTTCAATTATTCTGATACATTACACATGCGGTTAGTCCGTAGTATGAGTGAAGACACAAACAAAATACAGTTTCTAGAGGGATGACTGTTCCACCTTTGGAAAGGCGTCGTTACTTCACATTGGTTATGTGGACGGGGCGAGGTACTTCGGTTGTCTGACAACAGGCAGCGCTGAATTTACTTCTACGCCCGGTCTGGATAATTACGGTGATGTGGTGATGTGGTTCATTTTTGTGAATGTGTCTGGAAATATTCTTTCTCCAGCAGGGGCGTACCGATGAGCCTGTAGAAAGGTGAAATACGTATCTACGTCTCTGGGGAAAGATATTTTCGGACACGTTCACAAAAATATTAATAGTGAACCTGTATTTGTGTTCTTCACACCAGGTTTTTAATAATATTTTATATTATTAAAAATACCTTTGAAATTTATTAATTTCTAAAGCTTCCAATAAATTGAGTTTTTTACTTTTGTCTATTACATGTAATGTTTTGAAATTAGAATTGAATTTGTGGTTATATTCGAAACAGTGATTAGCAAAAGTTGAATATATCTTCTTATCCCTATAGCTTCTTTCGTGTTCTGATTCACGTTTGGAAGGTTCTTGCTGTCTGACCTGTATACACATTTTTACCGTCTTCATATGTCATTTTGTATACCCCTGAGTTTGATCTACTGTCCGTTTTATCTTTATTGTTTTCTATTGCTTTTTGTAAGGAATTGTTTGTTTTAAACGAAATTGTCTCGTTTTGATCATATTCGCTATATTTTTTGAAATTTTACCTATGTAAGTAATGGAATTATAAGTATAGTTTCTATTGTCTTTTACGCGGGGATAAATTAGGGATCGGGTTTTTGACTATTGTAGATTGGCTAGCACGTTATTCATTAACTCTATCGAAAAACCATTATTTATTGCTGTATTATATATTCTATTAAACTCTAAATCATAGTTTCGTTTATTCAAAAAAACGTTAATTAATCTATAAAGCATTGATTGATAAGCTGATAATTTTTGTGTTATGGGATGAAAAATGCGTGCATGTATAGTTGTATCTGTGTGTGTTTAGGTTTGTAATATATCGAAAATTCATGTTTATTGGTTTTATGATTTATTGCTGGATCTAAAAAATTAATGGTCTTATTTTCTTCTATTTCAATCGTAAATTTAATCTTTAGATGAACCGTGCTAATAAAATTATGTTTATTGTTTAGTTGCCTCTCTGTACCATTAAAACAAATTAGTATGGCATCCACGTACCTAACCCAATAAATGCAATTCCTAAAAGAAGGATGTTTGCTTAGTACGTTTTATAAACTATTCATGAAGGTATCGTCCAATAAAGGGCTCAACGGGTTTCCAATGGCTAATCCTTCTGTTTGTTTGTAAAATTCATATTGAAACTGGCAATAGTTCTGTTGTAAACATAATTCCGGTAAATTTAAAAGTTCGGTTTTGATCATGGAATTTGTGTTATTATGGTCCAATTTTAAGGAGATTATATCTATTACTTCCAGGGGTGGGATGCTTGTAAACAGATTAGTGATGTCGAAGGATACAAATTTACAGTTCTGAGGTAATACTATATTTGATATTTTATTTATTAATTCTTATGAGTTTTTAATTATTAGATAAATTAGATTTAAATTTACTATGTTTAATAATAATATGCATTTACATAAGTTTAAATTTAATTTAATATTTAACTTTAAATTATTTAAAGTTGCCGTTATCTTAAGTTAGAACATATACTGATATTAATATCACATTATCAAAGAAATATCATTCGGAAGCATTGCATAATTAATAAATGAGAAGTCTCTCAAACACATACGAGTATATGCTATAGAACAGTGATTCTAAAACTCTTTATTTAGTCTTTATCAATGTTGACTGTCGGGCTTTATTACATCGGGAGTTATTATATAATACCAGCCCTGTGGTTGGTGAGGATCTTCGTCACCCGGCATTAGACATGACTTTTGCTTTACATATTTCTAGGAAGTATCATACTACCTGGTATAACGTTGGTCGTGCACATTTTTTGCAGTTATATGTTCAGTTGGACAAAAGTTGTCTGGCCTTTCATTTCAGTTCTTCCATTAATGCGAATATTGTTCCTTCTACATATCATGGAATCCATTCTATCGTGGTCGATTTTGTTCCAAAGTTTGAAACCTCTGGTCGTCGTCGTTTTCCTCCATAATACATTGTTGACATCGAGTACTTATTACGGATAAAGGAGCATTATTTCAGGAAGTGGAACAAGAGTAAGTCATCCCATGACCGGAGTAAATTTAATAGATTGTGATCTCTTACGAAGTTTGAAACCAGAAGAGCTTACATTGATTGTCGATTTCACGAAGAAGCACAAGTAATTCAACACCCTGCTCCATTCTGGAAATCTATAAATAACAGGAGGGTCAGTGCTAAGATTCCTTGTTTTATGGCATTCAACGATCAAGAAGTTGCTAAATCTCGGGGTATAGTGGACGTATTTGGTAAATTTTTTCGTCAGTTTTTCGTTCGAAATCTGTAGCTACGTCTTCTAAAAGTACATGCGCCAACATGATTACTATATGTTCTGTTACACAGATGAAGTCTTGAACTGCAACCACAAACTTAAACTTAATTTAACATTTGGTTGCGAGTTTTTTCGTTAGATATGTTGACTTGTTTTATGAGAAACCTTATATTTAAATTAATTATCTATACCGGTTCCTTTCCTGAATTTTGGAAGATTGGAAAGATTGTGTCTGTGTATAAAACTGGCGATCATAGTTATATCTGCAATTACAGACCAGTTACCATATTAAATAATTCTGTTTTTGAATCCTTAATATCTGAAAAATCGGAGACTGTGGCTTTTAAGAGAATAAAAAAATTAAAAACCCTTACCACAATAGAATTTAACAATTCTATATACGTATTTCGACAACCACGTTGTCATCCTCAGTAGAAAAAGCAGTGTAACACTTGAAAGCACAAAAAACACACAACACTCACTGAGCGCTATATTGCACGACTTCTCGTTTAACACTCATTGTTAAACGAGAGTGTTAAACGAGAAGCCGTGCAATATAGCGCTCAGTGAGTGTTGTGTGTTTTTTGTGCTTTCAAGTGTTACACTGCTTTTTCTACTGAGGATGACAACGTGGTTGTCGAAATACGTATATATGATTGTTAAATTAAATTGTGGTAGGGGTTTTTAATTGTTTTAATCCTTAATATATCAACAAATAATATCTGAAGTACGTCATCTGCTGTTCCCTTCCCAGGATGGGTTTGTTACGTACTACCACCATTAACTGTTGAAATGGCGTAATTTATTAGTAAAGCAGATTTCGCCAATGCTTTGGATTTCATCGATCCCTCAAAACTATTAGCTAACTTGATTGTCTTTAGTTTCTCTCCTTTGTTATTAAATCTCATTTCTTTTTCCTTAAGTTCCCAATCATGTTATGTTTGCTTTAATGCTTGCCACTCAAAATTATGTGTACCACAGGGCTCTAATTCGGGGTGTTCATTTTTTAGTATATTTCTTAATAATGTATCTGTTTACTAGATTATGGAGATTATGGAAGTTAACGCGACTGACTTGAAAATATATATGAAAGTTACGAGATGTTTACGAACAAGGTACCAACTTGAAGCTAATGTACAAATAGTGTAACGAGAACAACATGTCTCTAAATATTAACAATGTGTCATTGCGACATATTCCAGGATTGAGAATCACTCGCATATAATTTTCCGTGTGGTGTAGACGGTACCTCGTAGATCTGAAATGAAGAACTTGAGGATTTTGTTTTATATGTCTCTTCAATTTTCAAGCTATGACAAGATCGTAGTTTTAGCAGCCCATCGACTTTAATGTCTATGTTTTATACTTGAATGGAATCAATTTTACGTCTGCCAATAGAAGAGTTTCAAAAACGTTTTCTTAAATATCTCAGTGTCAAATGCTGTGGAATTTATCCTGTACGTGGAATGGATTATGACTCTTGGCTCGGCAGAAATGGTTTCCGCCTCATTACTATAGGAGACAAGAAGCGAGTGCTACCTTTCTTGTGCAATTTGCCAAGAACTCCATTGATGCAAGAAGTCTACTATCACCGATTCATGTTCTTGTGTGCCATATTACTGTACACGTTCGTCTGCCACATTTCTGTTAGTGAGGACCAAATCTAACGTATTGAAAAAGGCACCTCTGGTGCACATAATGCTGAATTGCAACAGCCTGCGCCTGGATCCATTTTTCAGTTAGCATAGTTTTCTTTTACTCTTTGCATTTTTTTAAATCAGTTTTCTTAATGTAATTTCATTTTTTAAATGTATTTTGTATTATGATGCTTCAACCCAGTTACTAGAATTACGACTCCGATGTTTGCCTCACCGTACACAATTATAGGACTGTATACACTTTACTTTTTAAATGTTCGGTGACTGTTTGTTAAATGAATAAATATACTTTCATCTAAATATACTTATTTACACTATATACATTTATTTTTGGATTTACAATGACTTATACTAACACAAAATGCTGTTGAGAGTGGTGTCTCTTGTTAAAGTATGATTATTATGTTGTTGTTTAAGGTAAGACTGTGTGTCTTGTTGTTAATGTTGATACTGTGTTTGAGGATGTTGTTGCTTGTTATGATGTTACGAATGAGACTGCTGTGTTAAGACTGTTACATATAGGTAACAATATACCAGTACTTCTACAAATTATTACATAATTTAATGCACGTATTCGTTGAACATTGAATTATTTGACGTCGTAACGGGAATTTACTGCGTTATTAATTCGTAAAAATTGTGCCTACGGGAAATAATACCCAAGGTTTACGATAGAGTTTTATTAATCTAATCTTAACCAATAAGTAATGAAAAATAATTACTAATTAAGTATTGGTATTATAAATCTAAGTATTTACGCCTACGGGAAACAATACCTAAGGTTTATGATAGAGTATTATAAATCTAATCTCAACCAATAAATAATAAAATATCACTACTATTAAGTATTGGTATTATAAATCTATGTATGTAGTTTCGGATCGTCCCTTGTCGAAGAAATAAAATTTATTATATTTAGGGAAAGCTTTCTTAAGAATGAATATACAGAGTAAATCCTTTGCTCACAGCAACCCAAGGTAATCAAACGCACAAAAAATTATGTTATACAGCATAAATTCGAAAATGAACTATAAATATTTATAAAATTGGAAATCTAATATTTAAATTCTATTTCCTAAATTTACTTATATTTAACAATAAAAATGTTTGAAGTTACAATATTACAAATGGATATTAAATGTATCCTCGACAGTAATCTATTGCTTAACTAGCTCAAGAACTAAGTACTTGCAAGCACCTCTAACACCGTAGCGTTTCTAAGTAAAATACTAACTTAAATTTAAAAAATTACGTTTATTTTCAGTAATTCTCATTGCTACAAATATTTAGGTTGAGTTACAGTATAAGTTCCAAGCTACTCAAATAATTTTTAACAGTGATATGTAATGAGACGATTAGTTTTCTACAGCAGAGCCGGACTCGTTTAAATTTATTATATCTGCCGGCCATAATCTCTTCAATCTTCTGCTGGAAAGTATTTAATTTTGAACTAATAGGATCATGTGAAGAAAATTCCATTTTCTATGTTTGTTAGTATAATGTCCAATTATTTCGTTTATAAATAGGATTTTCATGTTTTGTGGAAGGCCACATTAAACACGTGTAATGGGAAATCGCCATTTAGAATGTTTGTAATATCTATGTATTTGAGAGTTTTATATACTCTTTCTTTTCACTCTCTTTTCTAAAGACATAGGGCTGTCTTTAGAAAGGAGAGTGACTTTATTACTAACTTGTATCTTGATTTTGACATGGCTTTTCCATGTTAGTCGTTGGTCTATATGCAAGGCCCAAATATTTTATCTCACTTTTATCGGGATGAGTTAATCGTTTATGTTTGCCTGTCATGTTATTGTGACCATGCCCTAGGTTGATTTTTTAATATTAACGTTCATTTTCTTTTCTAAAAATATTTTGGAAATTTTAAGTTTCTAGTTAAGAAACAGAAATATATATATCGTGGGCGTTCAGGCAGAAATAATTAAGTCCAAATAATCAATTTTATGGTAACTAAGATTTAAAGTTCAAATGACATGCTAAATTACATTTTCAATACCAAGGCTAAATTTATAATATTTTTAAGATGTATTAAGGCATATCATTCCATGA
Source organism: Melolontha melolontha (assembly GCA_935421215.2). Taxonomy (NCBI): domain Eukaryota; kingdom Metazoa; phylum Arthropoda; class Insecta; order Coleoptera; family Scarabaeidae; genus Melolontha; species Melolontha melolontha. The sequence goes on from OW285240.1 coordinate 72,731,803, forward strand.
TGTTAATGAAATAATACAATTTTTTCTCATAGCTATAAAAAAAGGTATTTGATGGACTTAGTTATCTTTGACGGGAACAGTATTTAAATCAGCAGTATAGTGAAAAGGTGTATTTTTATTCAAAAATATTAATTTAATTATAGATTCATACTTTAGGTACATTAAGCACATTTTATTCAAAAACATATTATTCATCAAAGTTTTTTAGAAGTTTTAAAGAACACATATCACATATCAAATACAATAGACCGGATAAATCGAATGTCGCAAACCACGCTTTGAGCACACTGCACAATGTATCGATTACAGGTTTGAAGTTAATCAAAGGAATTAATAAACCCCACGAACTTGATGCTTATGAAAGTATATTTATCGCGAAAAATAAACATATTTCCTTGAATAGCGATAAATCACCGATCCCTTTCAGCTGTCTATTCTCATTTTTATTACCATAAGTGGTCATCGTAGTTTTTAAAATCGAAGTTAGTGCCGTCCCCCTTAGATAAGAATGTTTGCCGTTCCTTTGATCGACAATAAACACATGTTTAGACCTTTTTTCCTTAAGTAGGTAAGTGTTTGTCTCGACCTCCCTCGTAGTTTAGATTGGCATGTTAAATTTAGTCTATACGTGGACGCGGTGTAAAGTAGTTGTGCGTAAGCGGTTCTCTTGCTTTACTGTGCCCCATGTGCGACTTTTTAATTAGTAGTTTTTACCTACTGATAATGACAACTTAGTTGTCGAAATACGTATTTCGGATACGATTAATAATTGTGGTAAGGGGTTATATACCTTTTTTAAATTTTTTTAAAAAATATTTTGGTAAAAATTGCAGTCCTCTTCAGTTTCACTGTCACTATCTATACTAGGTTCAGGATTTTTATCTCGAACTGATGTCGAAGTAGGTAAAGATGAATACCAAACATGATATTCTATAGGAATAACTTCATTTGTACACAATTTTTGTAAATCATTATATTTTTTCTCAGAAATTGGTAGCATTGCTGAGTACGCTTTTTTCAGTAATGGTAATTTAGAAGGACGGCCTTTACCGTGTATGTTAATGTCTAGATAATCTCCTGAATGGGTGTAACTATATTGCACTAGGATGGACTAGCTTTCTCAATTCGGAAACGTTTAACCTTTAGCCAGTTTACCCTATCGCCAAGAGTATTTATTGTTCTGTTCTTCAAAATATCTTGTGAGAGCTTTTTAAAGTCAATAAAATCTGGAAGTTTCAGTTCCTTAACTTTATACTGGTCGTTCTTCTTTTTACCTCTCTTAGATCTAGACATTTTAAAAATATTAATCCAGTCATTCATCGTGTATACAGATAAATTCCTTTTCTGTTTTTCAATGGCACTGTACATACTGTAACACTCCATCATTGAGTGTCCAGATTCAAGGAACTTTTGCTCAATAACTGCAATGTTACTGCTTTCATGGTGAACGAAATAGTATATCATTATAAGTACATTTTGATTCCGATTCTGGCCACCACATGTATCAGAGAAAAGTGATACTTCTTTCACATGTTCAGGTAAAGCTTTTAAGTATAAGTACAAGCAAGTACCAATTTCTAGATTTCCGCGTGCTCCATTTACTTCTGTCCAAGCAAAACAGTAGGCGTTGTTAGGCGGAGCACCTTCGTAAATTCCTAAATTATATCCACACAATTTTCTACTGTAATACATAGGTGATACATCACTGCACGGTATTTGAAGAACACTTTGTAAATCGAATGTTACAGTGACAAAACTAGAATCAGCTGAGGCGCGCTCTTTGTCACACATTTTGGAATTATTTGCATCAGCTTCACGTTGTTTGTGCTCCTCATAGGTTGATGGTAAAGTACCTTTCTGTTCTGTTGTTGCTCCGTTATACCTTACACACAATGGACATTGATCCTTTCTAGGTTTAAAAAATGAGAAGTTATATTCTTGACAAAAAATCCTCTTATATGTTGTGATGCTGCGAGGGATCTCACCAATGCCAGCGCACATTTCTTTGTATAAAGAATACATTTTGGCTATTGATAATGTAGCGTCTAAATATTTTCTTTGTGAAGATTTTCTACAATAGTGTGACTCTGTTACAGGAAATGCCTCTATATGATCCTTAATAGTTTGCTTTTCCTCTGGAGGCAGTTTGTTGGCTGGCTCGTGTTTTCCTCGTTTATCTTCACCTTGATATAATCCAGACATTCTATCTCTATTTGCTAAAGCTTTATTAAGAGGTCCGTTACTAATGGAAAGTGTTTTTAAAAAGAATGTTTGACAAATTCTAACAGGTGTGCCATTTTTAAGGAAATAGAATTGTTTCGAATTCGTCCTTGCTTTTCCACTTTCTTTACGCAATCGTTGTCTCTGCGTTGTCTCTGCGTCTCTGTTGTCTAAATGATTTGACATTTTGTAGAATAAAATCTTTCTTGCGACAGAAAGATTCTAATCGCCAATAGCTTAGACATAAATTAACTTGGTCTTCTTCGCTAAAATTCTGTGAGCACTTAAATTTGCAATTAGTGCAATTTATATATTTGGGAACTTTGGCAGGCATCTTTCCATTTCTTGTAACATACGGAAGTCCTAAATTTCTGCGTTTCTTTGCTACGTAACGACACCATCTTGACTTATCAGCTTTATTCCAACGACTTCTTTTCTTACGATGTTTCAATCGTCTACCTGAAAGTCGAAATGAGTTATATTTTCCGACTTAACAAACTTCATAATATTATCGCTGTCATTGTATTTTTTACTGTCGCGTTAACTGTGAATATCTTACCAGCTTTTATGGTATTATCTATATTTTCCGTACTAGTATCTGAAGTGTTGCATAATTCTTCATTTGGATCAAAATCCTTATCTTTGTCACTATCATCGTACGTCAACATTCGTTTACCTCTATTACCCTCTATTACCATTAATCGATAATATGTTAAACAGTTCTATAACACTTTATCACTTTACCTTCAGAAAGAAGAAAAATGAGAGGAAAAACTACATAACCTCAATTATGAATAATAGAATAATAGTGAGTTTTGGTAGGCTAAAAATTAAACTTTTTCGTATTCCGCTGCATTAAAATCCCAGTAACGGCAAAAATGGACTTAGTGATTTCTGCTTTAACGCCCACGATATATATATATATATATAAACCAGAGACAATTAGAATATTTTCTCGCATGATGAAAATTAATGAAATATTTGTCGTGAACATATTGGTAAATTTTGTAAAATTTAATAAATTTTTTGAACTTATTATGATTCCTTGACCTTTTTAATTATAAATATGAAGGTTTGGAAATATATTTCTTTTATTACATTAGTATTCGAAATTTGCCTACAAAGGAAAACAGAAGTAATGCGAAGTAAGCAACGGTCGAGGACAAAAACGATCCAGATTATATCAAAATAAATTGTGAATAAGTTTCAGAGAGGATTGAGAAGATATATTGAAGCGAGACGATAAAGAAGGGTTATGTCGGAGCGATCCTGAAATTTAGATGTTACATTGGCCCGCGAAATCGTAAGATAAATACAAGTTTGAAGGTTTAAAAAGTTCAAAGTTATGAATATTACGGTTTTGAGGTGTAGTTTATAGTTATTGCGCGTTGTAGACATGAAGGAAGAAAGAACGATCCTTTATTTACTTTACAGATCGTGTTTGTTACTTTTCACTTCGCTTTCTGTCATGCATAATGAATTGAGATGACTTCGCGTTGAAGCTTCTTATTTATGTTATAGATCAATGCTGGAAAAATATAGGTATTTGAAATTGATTAGGCTAATGTTTTCGTTGATTGCAAAGCTAAGAAAGAAATTTTTAATATTTATTAAATGTACATATCTTTGTATTTGAATAATTAGTTGATAATAATACCAAAGAGTTGATTGTCTAAACAACTTTTCAAGAATTTGCTACAACTGTAGCTTAGGTATAGCCGTACATTTAATACATAATATATACAGTAATATAAATAATAGATTTGCTGAAGTAAGAATTCCTAACTAGATTTAAGTAATGTGAATGTTATATTTTGTTATAGTAAGGTGAGTACGGCGGATGTTCTATTACTTTTGTATTTTTTCCAGCCAAAAACTGTAGAGTAAAACTGTTGTATGGGACGATGCATTATCATGGTGGAGCAAAATTCCCTTTTCTGAAATTCTACTGAACGCTTCATGTAAACATTTTTCGGTGTACCACTTAGCTGTAACTGTCAACATAACATAATCTTTTTCATAGCTCGCTGCTTCTTGCCCATTGTAGAAGTTTCCTTATCTTCGTGAATCCATACACAACTCTCTTGGCGCATAGGAAGGTCGAAAAAGGGAATTAGTTTCGTCACCTGTTACTATTTTGGTAAAAATTTAGTGCCCGCCATTATTTAAGAAATTTAAAGTTTCATGGCAAATACTTATGCGCTCTGGTTTTTTTTGAAGTCAGAAAGGTGATGCGCCACAACACAACTTACCACTTTTTTTAAATGCAGGTGATCGTGTATGATTGTTTTAACAGATGAGGATCCAATCTTGAGTTAATGCTCTATTACTGCATAAGAGGCTTTATTGGCCTCTTCAATTATTTTTTTAACAGCAGCAATGTTTTTGTCGGCAACAGCCGTAGGAGAGCGCCTTGTTCCTTTTTGATGCTGAATAGAATTCCTTTCGTGCATATTCACCAAAAACATGTAATATACATATCTGTAACTGTACACATGGACAATACACCTCGTATTTTCAGCACTTACTTCTGCTTAAGACACGTGTTTCTGCCATCTAGGCGTCGTCAGTCAAGCTAGTGAAGCAATGTAATACAAATGATACAAATCTTTATGAATAGATTTGTATCTGTATATACATTACACTTAAATCGCCTACAAGATAAAGCAAATTTCATCCTATAAGGTGGCACTTATTTAATAAGTGACATCTGACGGACGAAAGAGACTTTGCCGAAAAAGGCAACCTTTCGTTCGACCAGCTATGCTTGTACAAAAAACGAAAAAATACGTATATCGGTGTAGTCCATTAACAACTAGCCAGATGGCAAGTAAATATACAAAAATGTTTTAAGTATATCTATACGTTATGCACGTATAACGATTTTGTTACAATTGAAACATTGTCTCTTTGCACTCATAAGCGCTTCAACCACTTTTAAAATCATAATAAGTTACTAGTCGAAAGTGCTCTCTAGTTAATTACATTTTCAATATTATTAAAAATCTGGTGTGTTTCAATTATTGTGATAAATTACATTTTCTTTCACTTTTAAAAAGTAAGTAGCTGAGTTATCACAATCGTAACTTCAACAAAAAAACTTCAGATGACAGGTAAAGAGTTGCTCTAAATAAACACTGTATGATTGTTTTTAACAGTCCACTGGATTTTCTTATTCTGAAAAAAAATAGCTTATCCCTCGTATCAAGGAGGGCTTCACAAAGGGCGAGAAACTATTTACCAGATTTTAAAATAAAAAGTCGTAAGTACAACAGTTGTGAGCAAAACCTCAAGTTATATAAATACAGTGTGGTCATAAAGTTTGGAACCTAGCTTATAACCGCATTATTTTACATTTTTTGGAAAAACGCTCGGACAGGTAAATTTTCTTTTTTAAAACGTCATCTTTTGACATACAATTTTTTTCTATGACGTCATTGGTTTTCGAGTGATGACGTTATCAACACTTTCTCTAAATGGCAACCATATTATTTTTTTCTCGTTTTTGGTAGATCTTTATATCCACCAAATACTGATATAAAACAATTGGTATGTTTCATCACAATTTTTTTGAAAAAATGATATAAATTTAGAAAAAAATACGAAAATTTTATTCTTGTACAAAATTAAAATTAAATAAAAAAAAATCTGAACTTAAATTTATTGTAACAGTTAACGTAAATTTTCAAAATGGACCTCACCAACCAACTGACACTGTCCCAGCCGAGTGTAAATGCTTTGCGATCAATAGTAATCTGCGTTATTCGCTCCAGGTCAAAAGAAATTCGTCTTCCCAATCGGCCAATTATTTATTAAAAAATCTTATTTAACATTAAATAGTTTCACAAAAAAGGGCCAAAGAAGTTTAATTTATTTAAAAAATTGACATGATGTGGCAGACCATTTCTTAATTAAAATTATCGCCCAAAAATTGAAGATTTCAAAAACTAATTAAGCTTACAAAATTTACTGAAATATGTAAGTAAGTTTTTTTCACACTTCTGTCTTGTGTGAGGGCTTAAATATTCTTCTTGAACAAACCGGATCGTCAAAAGCACATGTATTCATGTTACTATGCAAAAAATTTACAAAAACAAAAACACGCACTTTTTTGCAAGATATTTCTTTATGACATTCTTGCTTCTTTTTATACAATTTATGTACAAAAATTTTAGTTTGAAATTGTTTCTATGGCGACAACATTGTTGAATTATTTACTTCTATTTTTGACGTTAAATTTTTGAGATATTGCGTAAAAATTGTTCATTTTCGCTAATATAAAAAATGGCACATTTATCTGAGCGAGAAAGAATCGAAATTTTAATTATGGTTGCGTATGGGGACAGACAAAGAACGCATGCAGAAGCATGCGAATTGTTTAACCATGAACACCCTGATAGACCTCCAATTACCAGGTCTACGGTGACAAAACTAGTTGGAAAGTTTACCGAAACTGGATCCGTAAAAGATCGACCACGGCAAGGTAGACCTCAAGTAGGAGAAGATGTGAAATTAAATGTGCTTCTAGAAGCAGAAGAAAGGCATCATGTTTCCACCAGACAACTTGCGTTAGCCAATCAGGTGGCTCACTCATTTGTCGTCAACTTATTTAAAAAAGAACACTATCGTCCTTACAAAGCTCAACTTGTACAGGAATTACATGAGGATGACGAAGATCGTCGACTGCAGTTCTGTGAAGACGTAATGTTACGTTGTGACCAAAATCCAAATTTCTTGGAAAACATCGTCTTCTCAGATTAAGCTACGTTCTGCCTAAATGGATCTGTTCACCGCCATAATTGCAGATATTGGTCGCAGAACAATCCGCATTGGACTCAAGCGTGGCATACTCAGCGCAGAGGAAAAGCGAGAGAGGGTTGGAATGATTGGACAACGCATTTTAGGACCATATTTTTTTGAAGGAAATTTGACTGCTGTGTAATATTTAGAATTTTTAAGATTTGAACTGGTTCCAGCGCTCGCTGTTATTTTCCCAAATCACGAGGATGGTTATGTACCCCATCTAAATATTTGGTTTCAACAAGATGGGGCGCCTCCCCATTATGGTGTAGAGGTTCGCCACTATCTTGACGAAATATTTCCCAATAAATGGATTGGACGGAGAGGCGCCATATGGCCACCTCGTTCTCCTGACCTGACTCCGTTAGACTTTTTTTTGTGGGGTTATTTGAAATCGAAACTGTATTTTAACAAACCGAACAATTTAGAAGATTTAAAAGAACGAATTCGCGTAGAACTTACAGAAATATCCCCAGACATAATTGAGGCGAGTATACGAAGTGTTTACACTCGGCTGGGACAGTGTCAGTTGGTTGGTGGGGTCCATTTTGAAAATTTACGTGAACTGTTACAATAAATTTAAGTTCCGATGTATTTTTTTTAATTTAATTTTAATTTTGTACAAAAATAAAATTTTCGTATTTTTTTCTAAATTTATATCATTTTTTCAAAAAAATTGTGATGCAACATACCAATTGTTTTATATCACTATTTGGTGGATATAAAGATCTACCAAAAACGAGAAAAAAATAATATGGTTGCCATTTAAAGAAAGAGTTGATAACGTCATCACTCGAAAACCAATGACGTCATAGAAAAAAATTGTATGTCAAAAGATGGCGTTTTTCCTAAAAATGTAAAATAATGCGGTTATAAGCTTGGTTCCAAACTTTATGACCACACTGTATATATATTCACAAATAATTGAAAAGAAATTATCGACCGTGATATATTATCAAAAATTAATTAAAATTCGGATAAGCGGTTAAATAAAAAACTCCTTTATTAAATTACCCTGTATTTCGCGACACTTTGTCGCTTCTTCTGGGGTAAAAAATGTAGAGTAAAAATAATAATAATAATATTATTATTTTTTACTCTACATTTTTTACCCCAGAAGAAGCGACAAAGTATCGCGAAATATAGGGTAATTTAATAAAGGAGTTTTTTAATTAACCGCTTATCCGAATTTTAATTAATTTTTGATATATATTTATATACACATATATATATATATATATTATTTCTAGATTATAAGCAGGCTTATAATTCCATAAAGACCTACCTTTAATGGTTTAATTTAATTTAATTTTGGAAAAGGTACTCGTATTAAGAGAGAGCGAAATAGAAACTAAATCTATAATATACCACAAAAGACATAAAATTTTGGCAGTCAAAGATGATATAACCTTAGTGAAAAGCTAAAAAGTAACTAGAAATAATTTTTAGAAGAGTGAATGATACCTCAAGAAAATATGGACTCTATATAAACGACAGAATGGCAAAATATCTGAAAGTTTTTACAGCAGAGAAAATAATTGCGAAAGAAATAGAAATTAAATGTAAGGATAGAAGCTACTGCTTTCCAAATGTAAATCGGTCTGATAAAATTGATAAAGGGATAGGAAAAGCTAGCTAAGCCTTTAGAACCTTAAGCAATATACAAATATTTCAATTGGTATGAACAGAAACAAGGATCAGACTATAAAGAATAATAATTATCTTGTTAATAGATATAGCAATCGGTTCTTGGGGAAACATTGTTTAAATAATTAACTTAAGTAAATTAAAAACACGTGTTCAGTTTCACTTGTTTAATAGATTTCTACGCTAACAATTGTTTCGATCTATTCATCTATTCTCAAAGAGTTTACTGAACAAGAGTTTACAAAAAAGTGAAACTGAGCAAACGTTTTTACCTAAGTTAATTGCATAATGATTATACTTGTAATAAGTAAAGTAGGACACCTATTTCTACATATTAAATATAACACTTATTTAACGAAACACGTCCTTATTAGTTGCTGCATATTTCGCATTCTAGTTTAGTTGAGTGACTAGGTTAGCATAACATTAAGTAAGTAAGTAGGCTATTAAGTAAGTAGACATGATATATATACTGAATACAGAGGAGAAGGAGCAAGTCTCGTAAATCTGATCTAATCGATATTATACATAAGAACGTAGCAAGTAATGTTATGGTTAAATATTTATTAAATGTTGTTTTGTATTGTTTCCGAGTATATTATTTATTTTACCAATAAAACTGGCCTCTAATGAGTCCTCATCGGAGATGAAGTCGTAACGAGGACTAGAGAACATATCACATACTAATGTTACATACATTGTTGCATAAACGTGAAATCTGGATTCCTAATAAATGGAATAAAAAAAAAGAGACTGGAAAGCAACATCTCAGACAACGATGTAGAACAGTAAATGCTTAGTATAGCAAGCTCAACGAAGGTAATGGTTTAGCCACGTAATAGAATGGGTGAGAGTGAAAATACGAAAAGGGATTTCCAGGGAAGAGAAAAGAGAAGGAGAAAAAGTGAAAGAACTAGTAAGAAATGCCTGGAAATGCCTGGAAATGGTCAGAGAAAATTTGGACCAAATATAGTATAGAAAGTTAGTGATAGGATAATTAATTAATTCACTTTAAATAATTTATAAGTTCAAATAAAATAGTCTGCTATATAAACGTATATGTATGCATCAATCTAAAAACTCGTTGTAAGATTATCCGAGTTACAAAAACTCGAGTGATGCAAGTACAATGATGCGAGTGCCTCGTGTGTTTTCGGTGTTTACTAAGAAAACGTTACAGTTAGTACACGAGAATACACGAAGCACTCGCATCATTGTACTTGCACTCCCAAATACGTCATCACGAGCCGCGCCTGCATCCGATTATTAAAAACATCCGAGTACCAAATACTCTACTATGCCCATCACTAATAAGAATACCCATCATATTTTTCTTTATAATATATAATTCACCGTCCTGATTTACACTTGTGGTTCAGCATATTGTGATGTGAGTCATCCGACGATACGTCAGGTGAGCGGTATCTCCTAGAGCGGAGCTCCTAGAAAAGAGCTTCTGGAAGGCCCTCGGATGAGCATATGCTATATAAGAACTCGAAATGAAGGGAAACGGGCATTCAACGAGTAATCGTCGACGGGTTAATATTGTGATATAAGTGTGAAATAAATATCGAAATTATTATTATTAGTTATTAAGTGTATTTAGTGTGTTTTAAATTACCGTTAATTTATTTAAAAGAACCAGAAAGACAAATATTTTACAATATAGAATACAAAAACTTTCAATAGTTTTGTAAGAACAAATCCCAAAAATCAATATTTTGCTAGATATTGGAGAAAGCATTAGATACTTATTTGAATTACATAATATCCTTTCTTATGTGTACATGTAATTATATAATATCTAAAGCTTATTTTGGTACTGATACGTATAAAACTTTAATGGCAAATGTGGTACGTTGACCCGCCTTTCGAATTTATTTCCTGTAAACCTCCCGATTATAATTTCGAAGATATTTGCATTAATTGTTCTACTGGGACTATATGTTCATATAATCTTTATTGAGAGTAAGCGCGGAATTAATGTATGAATGTGTATATAGATATAATGAGGAATGAATGTGAATTGTTGAATTTTGTAACATATAGATACAGTAAATTTAGGTTTTTAGCAAATATTCGCTCAAACTACTGCTTTGAAAACACAACGAGCGTTCTAGGAAATAATTCTAATAGACGTATTTACTTCAAATATGTTTCTATGCAATTCTGTACAAACTGAAATTGGATAAGTATGTGCGTACATTGTTATAGATTAAACAGTTGTTTAAGTAATAGTATCGCATAAAACTGCAGAAGGTATATAAGTAATTTCAAAAAATTCGGAGAAGTAAAAATAAATAACAAATGTATACACGTATCTAAGCGCGCATATGTGAATCGCAATACTTGAGAGGGAAATTGATTTTATTTCTACAAGCACCAAATAAAATCAGCATTTTTTTTCTTTGGTATCTGCTTTTTCTCCGTTCGCCTAAAGTCAGAAAGTCGTTTTCTTACCTTTTGCGAGGGCGAAATATAGAACTACGGGTTAGTTACGCAGGAAGTGATTTATGATAGCAATTTCCCTCCTGCTGGGTCCTGCCGGCGCTGCGGGACGCTGCTGGTTCTTGTTACTCCGTGTTGCAGGCTCGCTTCCCCACCGTCTAGTACATTCTGCATCAAAAAATGTGCGCATTATATAAAATTGAAATTTACTGTTATTATTGCGAACTACGTATTCTTTTGTTGCGTTGATTTCAAGCTCCAAAATAAATCTCTTTCTGTAAGCTTAAGTATATAAATATAAACAAATTTCATTTTGAATTTGTTATAGTATTTAGTATATCTGTGTTTAGATTTTCTGCTTTTTTTTAATTATAAGCACTCTGACTTATATATACCACAAAACAACAATAATAATAATATTAATATAATACTAGGTAACACTATTTACGTTAAAACTAATGATTTGTAATCCATATGTATAGTATATGTGTTCGTTATAGATTAAAAAACCAGGACCGATTTACGCGCGGTTTTTTGCAAAATGATCCTCGTTGTCCGGAGAAGGCTTAAAGTTATTAAAATCGTCGATCTGACCAGTAGAAAGAAAGTTAGGGGCCTAATAATATAATATCAATAGCAGCAGTACTATTATTTAAATGTAGATGGCGCCACAACCCAGTACTTCTCAATGCATATACATTGAGGTTCACGGGGTAGGAAATGCTGTCGCGCATGCATAGAAGTAAACTCGAGCGCTGTTGTTATGACAATTGAATTTATTTACATTCTCCAAAAACATTGTATATCCAAGAGCATTGCAATTAACGCACAGTTGAATACAATAATAATTACAAGTTATCTAATCCAAAACACAAAAGTAAAAATGTATATGTAAATATTTAATTTTAACTAAATATAATAATTAACGAACTTCCAATTGTGTTCATTTAATCTACGTATCTTCTTCTTCTTCTTCTTCTTCTCTGTTTTGAGTTGGATGCCACCACGTCCAGGCACTTGAGCACACTGCTCTTTGTACTATCCCCAATAGATCTCTCAATTCCACTCTGTTAGTCTTGTGTCCTCGATAAAAGCCACTATCCTCCTCAGGGGAAGTTTGAGTACACTCGAAGGATCCAATAGATCTCTCCCGAAATATTTCTGTCTGAGTTCCTTCAGTTCCTCACACGTGCATATTACATGAAGGCTAGTTTCCTCCTGTTTGTCACATCTCCTACACCAGGGCTCGCTAACCAAGCCCATGGTTTACAAATGCTTCTTTAAAGGACAATGTCCGGTTATTAACCAGGTAATTATTTTAATTTCTCTTTTGCTACTACGAATTAGGTAGGCTGAAAACTTTCCGTCCAGCCCCCTTAGTAGTGTTTTGGTATGGAGTTGACCTTCCGTTAACCTCCATTTATTTTTATGTTCTTTTTCTAGCCATAACCAGATCTACCTTTTAGCGGAATCCTTGGTGATTCCACATACAGGTTCTGGTCCTATGAAGTTTCTATTAGTACCTTCTTTGGCCAGTTTGTCGGCTATCTCATTGCCTTTAATTCCCTCATGTCCTGGCACCCATATCAGCAACACTGTATTGTCTTGTGCCAGGTTATTGAGGACCTGTTTCACCAGCTTAGACTTGGTAGATGGGTTCATAATGGCTTTAATAGCCGCCTGACTATCAGTAATTATGTGAATTTTTTTGCTTGCGCAGCCGGCTTCCCGAATTTCATCGGCGCAGGCTGCGATTGCTAACAATTCGGCCTGGAAAACCGTAGTATGTTTCCCCAGACATATCGATATATTCCTTCTAGGGCACATTCCGCATATGCCTGCATCTGCCCCCTGACTAGATTGTGATCCATCAGTGTACCAGGTGCTGGCACCACAATCGATCGAGCGACTTTTTGCCTGTTCCCTTTTCGGTATAAGTATGTTCAGCTTAGCTGTAAACATAATTTCAGGTGCCATACTGTCTACCGGTATTTGAAATATCGGCTCTTCCAGTATAGTTCCTGTGATATGTGTATGGCTCCCTACAACCTTATTAGGACACCATACGTCATTGGCCTTCAGCCTCAGAATCGCAGCCATTGCCTCCGCCCTTATAAATAGTTCCAGCGGAGGGAGACCCACGATGGCCTCCATGAAAGCAGTTCCCGTGCTGTTCATAGCTCCCGTGATACCCAACAGGGCCTGTCGCAGGAGAGTCGTGAAGAGCCCCACCGACGATGTCCGCTTCGTCCTCCTCCACCAGACAACTGCCCCATAGGTAATCGTTGGTCTTATTACTGCTGTGTACAACCAGTGCACCACATTTGGTTTTAGTCCCCAGGTCTTGCCAACAGCTCTTCTGCATCTCCAGAAGGGCTGCGCCGCCCTGTCTGCCACTTTGGCTAGGAATCTGCTCCAATTCAGTTTCGCATCAAGTGTTATGCCTAGATACTTCACTTCATTGGTTAGTTCTAACTCTTGTCCAAACAGCTTTACGCTGCCCAGATCATTTAGTTTTCCCATGTTGGTAAAGGCTACCAACTTGGTTTTTTGAGGATTGACAGTTAATCCCTCCACAAGGCACCATCTTTCTACAATTCGCTGAGCATTTCGCATGATGCTCGCCACTGTCCCCGGGAATTTCCCCTGGGACACTATGACAATGTCATCGGCGAACTCCTGCGTCCATATTCCGTGGTCATTTAATGTCTTGAGGAGATTATCCACTACTAGACTCCATAGTAGTGATGACGATATTGCCTCCTTGAGGACACCCTTTTGTTGTCCTCATGGAGATCGTTTTGTTTTGCATTTGGGCATGAACTACTCTGCTACGCAGCATGTTATGAACCCAGTTGCATGTGGTGCTTTTTATTTTTCGATCTCTTAAAGATCGAATAATAGAAGACATCGAGGTGTTATCGAAAGCTCCCTCTATGTCTAAGAAGACTGCAAGTGCAATCTATGTGCATATATACTCAAATCTAGAAATAGCAAAACATTGCCGGGTTCAGCTAGTTAATAATAAAGCCTAAATAATTAAAACTATCCAAGTAAATTAATTCAGAAAAAAAAAGAAAACAAATTTGTATTATTGAGTTCTTCTATGTCATTGGGCAATAATGTCTAGATACATGTGTATATCAAAAGAAATTTTTGAATTAATTTGTAATTTGAAATTTCATTGTGTACAAAATTGAAATAAGAGTTATTTCTGATACCTACTTTGAAAATCTAATAATTAAAATTGTACTTAGAGCAATGAAACTATAACGGATGTCTCCAAATTATGTCAATGGCAACGTGTCTGAATAATATATCGGATGCTTCTTTAAATTATTGCAGTTAATATAAAGACTAACTTTAAAAGCCGCACGCTATAGGACACCCTTTTGTTGTCCTCATGGAGATCGTTTTGTTTTGCATTTGGGCATGAACTACTCTGCTACGCAGCATGTTATGAACCCAGTTGCATGTGGTGCTTTTTATTTTTCGATCTCTTAAAGATCGAATAATAGAAGACATCGAGGTGTTATCGAAAGCTCCCTCTATGTCTAAGAAGACTGCAAGTGCAATCTATGTGCATATATACTCAAATCTAGAAATAGCAAAACATTGCCGGGTTCAGCTAGTTAATAATAAAGCCTAAATAATTAAAACTATCCAAGTAAATTAATTCAGAAAAAAAAAGAAAACAAATTTGTATTATTGAGTTCTTCTATGTCATTGGGCAATAATGTCTAGATACATGTGTATATCAAAAGAAATTTTTGAATTAATTTGTAATTTGAAATTTCATTGTGTACAAAATTGAAATAAGAGTTATTTCTGATACCTACTTTGAAAATCTAATAATTAAAATTGTACTTAGAGCAATGAAACTATAACGGATGTCTCCAAATTATGTCAATGGCAACGTGTCTGAATAATATATCGGATGCTTCTTTAAATTATTGCAGTTAATATAAAGACTAACTTTAAAAGCCGCACGCTATAACAGCCCAATGCAAGATCTCAATGTTGGACTTGGGGGCCGTTCCCCATAGATGTCTGCCATACGTCCAAATTAGCTTCATTATGGCTTTGTATTCTAAAATATTATTCTGACGATATGATCTAAATTGATACAATTTTTCGCAAACTTGGTTTATGTCGTCAGAAGGCGCGTTGGGTGATACAGGAAACATTTTTTATTAGCCATTCTAGGTCGTTTTTAAAAAATTACCTTCTTTAATTTCTCTAGTAGGGTAGCATGTTGAACTGATATAGTTAACAGTTTGGCCCTTTGCTAGATAGTCTGTGAAAATTAAGCCAATTCGAATTGCGAATTAAAACGAATTGAATCCAAGTTCTTGATTATAATTAAAATTTCGGGATGCTCACCTTACTGGCAGCTTAGACATGTCCAATTTTACGTATAAAATCTGATGTACGAATTCAATTAATAAGCTCACGCTATCATCAAACTGTCTTCTTGATGTCAACTCTTCGGTCATTCAAAGCAATGTATCAGAATAATTGAAACATACATGAGTAGGTAAACCCCACCAGTTTTGTATAATACAAAGGTATTTTTAATAATATAAAATATTATTAAAAATCTGGTGTGAAGAACACAAATGCAGGTTCACTATTAATATTTTCTGTGAACGTGTCCGAATATATCCTATCCTCAGAGACGTAGATACGTATTTCGCTTTTCTACAAGCTCATCGGTACCGATACATTACACATGCGGTTAAGCCGTAGTATGAGTGAAGGCACAAACAAAATGCAGTTTTCTAGAGAGTTGGCTGTGCTAACCTTTGGAAGGGCGTCGTTACTTCACATTAATTATGTGGACGGTATGCGAGGTACTTCGGCTGTCTGACAACAGGTAGCGCCGAATTTACTTCTGCGCTCGGTCTGGATAATTACGGTGATAGGGCGAGGTGGTTCTTTTCTGTGAATGTGTCTGGAAATATCCTTTCCCCAGCGTACCGATGAGCTTGTAGAAAAGCGAAATACGTATCTACGTCTCTGGGGATAATATATATTCGGACACGTTCACAGAAAATATTAATAGTGAACCTGCATTTGTGTTCTTCACACCAGATTTTTAATAATATTTTATATTATTAAAAATACCTTTGTATTATTCAAAGCAATATTAATATTTTCGTTAATAATTTCTGGAGTTTTTTTTTAAAGGTCCTGATCGTGCAGCAACTGCGATATCACCAGTTTTAAATTGTGCAATTATTATCAGGATAAAATAAAACAAATTTTAATGAATTTCACTTTTTACTTTACACCGTAATGATCGTTTCGCTCCAACCTGAGCTTTATCAGACATATAACTGATGTAAAAAGTGAAATTCATTAGAATTTGTTTTATTTTATCCCGATAATAATTATAATGGACTTTCATCAAGTAAAGGCTGAAACAATCCTCTATTTTAAATTGTGCAACCCAGAAGCATATTGCGACTTTCGAAGGAACTGTGTCGCTACGCGTTATTCATATTGCTATGACTGTCCCACCAGATAGCAGAAATTAATCAAATTTTATATGTCACTATAAAAAGATAGCGGAATTTATGATTTTCTGAAAGATAGTGCGCCAATCCTTGTAGCTATACAAAATGTTTTTTATTGTTACGATAAAGCAGTTCTACGAAATCCGGTATATCTTTATGTTTAAGATATTTAAAGTATGGAAGGAATTTTTTTTAATTAATTAATATTTGAGGGACCTGATATCAAATTAATTAAAAATCCTCCTCTCTAAAAGATGATCAACGAGTCTAAAACGCGTTAAGAGACTGTCTAGAATTAATTCTCCTTCCCTTTAGTTTAAATTATTAAACATTAATTTAATTTAAACTAATTGTAAGTAATCCTTTTGTACCTTTAATGTATTGAACTATTGTATCGGTTATTAACTTGACTTCTAAACGGTAAACGAGTTGAAAAATGTGCCCGAGAAACCAGATAGTTCTTCAATTCTAAATTCTTTTGAATTTATTTAAAATATAAAAAATCATAAGCTAGAACCGTGTCAAATCTTAGCTTCATTTGATGTAAATTCATTGTTTCCCTACCTATGTACCTATTCCTTAAACATTGAAATATATAGACAGTTTGTTTGCAACAATAATATTGAGTGCGGGAAAACAAATGAATACTTCCAATTGGCAACTTTGTGCATGAGCAATTGTTTGTCTCCATTTATGGCAAACTGGTTTATGAGTTATTGAAGACATGAAATTTAAGAGAAATGCCAAATTTCCTTAAGTATGGATTAGGTATGTAGATAATATTTTTGCGGTGTTTAATACAAAGTTGTTTAATTTAGATGACTTTTAATGCGATTAATTTCAGAATGCCCAACAATTAAATTAATAATTCAAAAAAGAAACGATGAACAAATACCATTTTTAGATTTTAATAATTATGAATAATAATAACTTAGAAATAGAGATTTTCTGAAAGACACCAATGTTAAGAAGTTTGTAACCGCGGATTGAAATTATAGTTTCCAACAAAAGACAGCGTCCTTTAATTTTCTTGTTCACCGCTTAAGTTTTTCGCGTATAAAAGACAAATATGAAAGGAACTCAGTTTAATCAAAGACATTACAATTTGTTTGTTTGTCGTATCACTCAGCTTCTAGAAATTTGGACGCTATCTTCAAAAACCATTACCTTCAAATTCAGTTTAAAACATCTAACTCATTAAAATCACTTTTACGTAGCACCAAGGATAAAATTGAACTAGGACAAAAGTCTAGTATCAATGAAATAAATTGTAATGATTGTAGCCAAAAATATATCAGACAAACTAAAGGTTCGATTTCAACTCCTATAAGGAACATATTTCACATTTTAGATTTAATAAACCTGAAAAATTTAGCATTGCCCGACATATTTTGGACATGGGTTCAGCATAATATGACCCGTTGATAGTTTGATCCTTTTGAATACCAAACTATTGCGGCCATTACTCTTATATACGAACGAAGCGTCCTGGATTTCTCTGACAGAAGACTGCCACGATACCTACACTGTTGAGATTATCATTTCGATGCTTGTCGATAAAAATCCGTCCCCCTTTACGTTTTTGACATACAGTAGCCGCTCAATATGTGAACTAAATAAAATCTTACCTGTTCACAGAAGCGAAATGTTCACTTAAGCGAATGTGCAGTTTAAGTCGTTTATTTAAATATTCAGTAACATAAAAAAATGATAAAAGTAAAATATATACTAGTTAATTTTGTTTGAATCTTTTTAGCATTTGAACCGCGATTTCTTTTATTCTTTACAATGTTAGTAGATATTTAGAATTTAGCATGTTTTGTTCTGTCCAAGAAATCACTATATTAAAACCTTGGAAAGCTTCCTTGGTGGGGATTTTAATTAGAATTGGCTCATCACCCATTATTTCTTCCACATCTTCAATTTCAATTACATCCTCTTTAAGTTCTTTTATGACATCTTTATTCCAGTTTTCTATGTCTTCAGGGATGTATGTCTCGATTCACTTTCTGTAGTAATGCTACATTTTCTTGAATTATAGTGTTCTTGTATTTTTCTTGTAGAACAGCTAGTGGAACATCCTCTTCTGTATCAAAGTCGCTTTTTAAGAATCTAATAAAATATTTTTCCAACGCTTAGCAATTATTTCTTCTTCTTTTATTTTTAAAAGTTCTATCGAAACAGGTACATTTTTAAGTCTTTGTGCATAAAACCAAGAACTTCATTTTTTTCAATTCGTGGCATCTTAGAGTATTTAGAGTTTTCCTTCTCTGTATTCCACTACGCTTTGATGTGACTTTTAAAATGTCTCGTTTTTTATTTTTGATTGTAAATGCTGTGGGTTTGGCAATTCCGAACTTTTTAGACAAATATGTTACACAACTTCCATTGTCCAGACTTTAAAATTTCTCATTTTTTCGGACAAACTTATCACTTTCCGCTTCATTTTTATTGTAAACACAAAAACACTCCAGTACAGTACGACTGCAACTTCTACAGATCTAAAAATGACTTAAATAAAATACACTGTTCTTCGAGCTTTAATACCGCTTGTTGGAATGAATAGAGTATTCATTCCACCGTGAGGCTACCATACATTCAGTAAACGCCACATGCATCTGATAGAGACCTTAGGCAGGCCTAATTATACATGCAAAATCTGGTGTACACGTTAAGCGGACATGGCTAGAGTCTTGGCAATCTTCGCACGTTCACTCTTCGAAACGATATTATGAACTTTTTCAACCATTTCTCAAATGGTAACACCCTTTAATGACTCACAATGTTCTTCATTTTTAAGACTCATGTCGCCACGTTTAAAGCGCGCAACCTAGTGAAAAGTCGTGGTTTTCTATAAAGTATCGCTGGCCGTTGTGTTCATCACAAAAAGTGCTGAATTGTACTACGAATAGGAATTTTTTCCTTTTTATAACTTTATAAACACTTCCTTAATTGTATCTATTAGACTAAGCGTCACGCGACGGTGAAAATTTAATAGCATTTTTTAAAAACATGCCTTACTCGAAAATAATACCAATTTTTTCACAAACACTGACTCACATTTCGCCAAATTATCTTTATATATTCCTATGGAAAACACTATTAAGTGTTTTTCTAAAATATAATTACACTTTTTGTGTTCTGTAATATCTATTTCATTTAATATTTTTGTTGTTGTTGTCGGTAAAGCCAAAAATTAGGAATTAATATTGTTACTTAATTTGGTTAAATATCAAATTCATTAATAAACCTCTACTTAACATATTAATTCAGAAGAGAAATTAACCAATAAAAGAAATGTTTTGAGATGCTGTAAATAGTAATAGATAATTTTATTCTTTAAAGTTTCATTATTGTGAACATTGTAATACATAACTACAATAACTTTCTCGGTGTGCATACTGTATTAACCAAACAGGAAAAAAAGAAGGGTTAACAAATTTATTACAGCGTCAGATATATATAAAGATATCTTTCAGTATTAATGGCTTATTCACATGAAACAACTGTGAAACACAGCCAGAATACTATTTACGACTAAAGGCCTTTCATATTTTTTACTTCGCCTCAGTATAGAGAAAGAAGGACAAAAAATATGAAAATGATCTTTAACTCGACAATGGCCGATTATGGCTATTATTTGTAATCTAAATTATCTCCGAACGGCTTTCGGAACAGCGTGAAAAGTACCTACATATAATAATAATTCTCCAGTAGGTAGAAAAAGCTAAAGACAGATATTGCTATCTTACCTTGGATAATTTAATACAAACCATTTTGTTTGAAATTTCTTGACCGAAAACGGAGGTTTGATTTGTTTTGAAAGACTCGGTTACATTATGGAAAATAAAAATATAAAATCTTAGAACGGTAGGTATTTCAATGAAAGTGATAATTTACTCAGCACAAATAAAGCTTTGGGGAAATGTCACCCGGGTTTTATGTCTTTGTATCACATCTTAAACACGGACTCAGGCTATAAGACACTCCATTATTTTGACATATCAATGAGTTTTACCTTCTTAAATGTCATGTTTACGATCAGACAAACATCAAGTAGCCTCAAATCATGTGTGTATAACGTTTAAGTGAAGCTAATAAAATGTCTCCGACCTAGTGCGAGATACATTTAGATCAAAAGGTAACTTTGTACGAAATGTTTAATGATAGTTTGTCAGAAAGCAAATCATAACAATGAACATTATATTGTAATATATTGAACGATATGTCGGTTATATGTTAATATATAATTTGAATCAGATATACTTAAGTCTTTCCTAGATATTATGTGTATGTTGATATACGTATGTCAATATATTGCAGTTATTAATATATATATATATGCTGTAATAATATGTATATATACAAGAAAAAAATAATAACTCCCATAAATTTCTTGTTTAGCATAACGTAAGATCCTCAAGTTTTCGGAAAAATTTTAGATGGTCTGTAGTTGTACTATATGACGTTTGATTAAGTTGTCGCTGGAAGTCATAGGTCACAATTAACTTATTTTAATTATGATAGTTTAGTTTTTGTGATCTGGTTCAGCAAAATGTCTTATAAGCTAGATATTCTTAAAGGAATTTACAATCTAGTTGGACGAATGCCCAAGCGTGATATTTGCCATTTATCGTGAACAAGATATTTTTTTATCAACAATTTATCAAACCATGAAGGAATGTGAAGAGGGAGTACCCTGCGTAAATTTGCCCAAAGGTGACCGAGCAAGAATTTTGAGCTAAGTGAGGGAACAAAAAGTGCTTCAAGCCGTTAAGGACAAATTTGGAATTTCACATCGAAAAATAGGTCGAAGACTCGGCGTTTCAAAGACCACTGTTTTTCGAACAATTTCCCAAAATAACGTGGTGTTTCGAAAACGAAGATAATCAAATATACCGCGGTCCAGTTAGAACGAATACCCAGGTGTTATTGTCGTGTGCTAAGGCGCATCCATTCTGTCAATAAACTGATTGTAATGGATGATGAGAAGTATTTCACCTTGTCCCATTCAGAGTTGAAGGGAAACGACGGTTTTTATACCGACGACATAGAAAACACCATACAATGTCAAATACAAATTGAGGGAAATATCTTAGTGTGGAGGGCCATTTCTAAGGCCGACATTATCTCGCAGCCGTACATTGGTCGTGTTCGAGGAGAAGTTTTAACTGCAGAACTTTACATTCAAGTATGCCTTTCTAAACTGCTTCAGTTTTTAAATACACATCCTGGCAATGATGATATCATGTTTTGGCCTGATCTAGCTGCATCCATTATGTCAGTTACTAGAGACTGGTATAATGCAAATTAGATATAACCTAAATTAGACAATCCTGCCAATGCACCTTAGGATCAGTCAATAGAGGAATTTTGGCCAATATTGACCAGAAAAGTGTATTAAAATGGATTGGAAGCTGCAGATGAAGACCAATTACGACGTCGAATTTAAAAAAAAAGTGCGAGAAATTTATCCGGATGTTGTCTAAAGGATGATGGGATAAGTCAGAACGAAACTAAGGACCGATAGTTTGAAAAATAAGCATTTATGTTAGCTTTGTAATGTATACTTTATAAAGTAAAACAGCTTTGAGAAAATTATCTACAATTTTTCCGAAATCTTTAATTAATTAATTAATTATTACTATAGTGTTTCAGCATATTATAGCATTTTAAATTACGTTAAGCATGAACTAATTTAGATATTTCTAATTATTATGTAAAATTGTAAACTATGAACAAGAATTGTTATGGTTACTAATTAACATTATTTATCTAATAAAATAAATATAGGCAAGTCTGTTCTTGAAGCAATAGGTTAATTTTTGGATTTGATATAAATTAATTAATAATAAGTCATAAAACATTTTCTTAAAGAACAATAAAAATCCTGATTATAAAAAAATAGTGGCGCATATTATTGCAAATGTTGGCTTAATGGGCTGTTCTATAAGCATTAAACTTCATTTGTTAAATACGCACATTGACTACTTTCCCGAAAATTTAGGAGCCGTTAGCGAAGAGCAAGATGAATGATCTTGTCAAGATTTACAAGATATGAAAAAGAGGTATCAGGGAAGGTGGAATACAAACATGTTGGCAGACTACTGTTGGCTACTGAGGCGAAATGAGACACATAAAATTTAAGAGAAAATCTCAAAACAGAAGCCTCGGAGAAAAAGAGGACAAGGCTTCACAAAGACAAGTGACCTGTTTACCCAATAAAGAAGTAATCGTTTATCGAATTTCAATAGTTTTTAAGTTTTTGAATTAAGTACTTTTTTTTCTAAGAAAAAGTATTTTTTCGAATTTTCTTCCTATGTCTATCCTGAAAAATTTGGACGTGATGGAGAAAGCTGAGTACATGTTCGTAATCAGCAAAGTACTTCAGTCAACAAATTTAAAAGGCGACGTCATGACTCCAAGTTTGCAGGCCTGTGTAATTATGCAGTTTACCACTTATTATTTTATATTATTCTTTTGGATTTAATTTCCATGTTTCATTTCTATTTCACCTCACGTTATGCTACTTCACTATCTTTTGTTCTTCCTGTTATAAAATTCATAATCTAAGTTTTTGTTAAAAATATACTAGTTTTGAAAGTATATTCTATTCTCAAAATCAAATATCTTTTCTTTTGCTCCATTTCTCCTAATATTATGTTTTCTTAGTAGACATTCTTTTTCTGTTTTAGTCGACACTAAATTCTACTGTTTATTATAACTTAAATTTAAAATTTGAAATACCTATTATTATAGTTTACAGCAATGGCGTTATTGAACTAAAGTATGTATTGATTTACAAATTATCTATTAGCCTGGTTTAATATGCTCAGCATTTAAAAAATATATTCTGCAGGTATTATGTTTTCTAAAAAGCACTTTCTGTTAAGTTTATAAAAAAAGGATTTTAATTCAAATTTAGAATATTTCCTAACATTATAAAAGGAATTTCATATGTAGTTCATAGTTTATATTTCAATCAGTTCATATTTAAAATATATAGTGAAGTTATTCTTGAAAATAAATTACTTTTGTATCAACTTAGTAACGCGAAAGTTGAATCTTAAAATATCTGTCGTCAATCAGCAAAGCCATAGTATTAGATATATAAATTCCGAACATGTAAATATAATCAATATATTATGTTGAATAGATAATTTGAATAGTTTCGACCGTATTTCTAAGTGTTTTAAAATCAGAATGCTGCACAAACAATAGAAAATGAAGAATAAGATGAAAGTTATTGAAAGTCGTTATGCCCGGTGGGTCCGTTTGATTTAAATCATAAGCGAAATTACTTTGTATTTAAATTTTCAAATTGCATCTCGGCGAAGAAACAGTATTTTATTAAAATGAGTTTTCCGAGATGGAGGTTAGATACGGTAATGGTACTTGGAAGTGTTTTTAAAGTGGCCTTTTCGTAATTAAACTCTAGATTTAATGCGACGAAGTGCTATTATATTTCACTTTATACCATGCTAAAGTTTCGCCTCGAAGAAAAAACTCGTATTTTACGATATATTTGTTTGAAGTTTTTGCCTTCGGGTGCGCCACTCGTGCTATATTTTTCGATTTGTGTAAAAATTTCCTCAGCGAAAAAGTGCCGGTAATGACATTAAAGAAACATAAAAACCGTGTTTCCTCAAGAATTTTATGCTTGATCTCATTAACTTGTCCAAGAATATGTCGCATAGTATATCATATAAATATTAGTAATCTAAGGTGTTTCAATTGACGAGAAATTTTAGGTTTTTGTAAATATGAAAAGTTTACTAACAGAAAGGTTTTCAAAATAATTGTTATTTATTAAAACTTTAAGACTTAGTTGTTATGATATTCCAACACTTTTGTGTGTATAGGTGATATTTGTATATTTAAAATAAATAGATATGCCAGATATATATTCAATAACAATAATGAAAACCATTACCGTAACGTTATTAAATTTACTAACATTGTATTCTACATTTTTGGGAAATATACATTCATAAATTTGCGACCAGTATAATTACCATATTTAGAAGAAATGTTAATGAAATAAGTTTAATGAAAATGTAAAAAAAATTGATTAGGTTTAAAGCACAATTACTGATAATCTTTTAGTTAAATATTGAATGTTAGCTAAATCTAGTGGAATTTCCTAATAAGAAACGGCCACAAAAGGAATACAAAAATATAATAGCATTTGCACTGCTAATTAAAATATGCGTTCAAGTACTAAAATAAAGGAAATACTATGATCCAAAAGCATCGAGACTGTTTGATTTAAACCACGCGGCCTAATTAAGTCATACTCAATATGACTCAACCTTTTCCTAGGTTGGCAGCACTGTCTTTGATATCTGTACAATATTTCATGTCGATGTTCAAGTTAATGAATAGTTAGTAAATAAACGTTGTTTTTCTATCACGAAGGAAGTGTTTTCTGATTTTGTTGAGCAAATAATTTGGATAAAACTTTGTTTACTGAATGATGTTTCTGTCAGGGATACGTTGAAAATTATTAAATATTAGAAAAAGGTTTCAGTATGTCAAGAACAAAGTGCTTGGATGGTACTAAGTGTTCAAAAAGCATAGGGAATCCACTAACGAAGAGCGATTTGAACGATCTTTATCGTTAAATGATAAATACTACATTAAGGATAGAAAAGATCTAGTACTCAAAAATCGTCGTTTAACAATTAGATACCTGGTAAATAATACTGGGACTTAATTTCAATCGATCCCAGTAATTTTGAAATACCATTTGGGTCGCAGACGTATCTCATTACGATTAGTTCCAAAATCGCTGAACGTTTTCGAAAAAGAACGATGTGTTAATATCTGTACAGAGATAATTTCTGACTACCAGTCTAATATGAAATGTGTCAATATGATCGATGAGACATAAACCTTTACTTATGAAAAATATAATATACACGGTGTAAGTGAAATATTCCGACGTACACTAATATATAATAGATACGTAAGACAGCGATTCAAATCTACAAAAAAATGTTATTCTGTCGAAACTTTCATTTTTGCTAAAGTTTAGGAACATAAACTTTTCAACTACGGTCCTGTATTCAGATTCAATTTTAATAAACAGAAATTATATGTTAATATGTTGTCGATCCAACAAACAAATAGGCATTTATTTGTTTAAGTTCTCCAAAAAATCCCTTTGACATTTCAGTAATGCAGGTCTTATGTATTCATTCACTTTCTAGATATAAATTTTCTTAGGCATCAGCTGTTATGTTGTTATTTATAAGTAGGTCAATGACCTGACCTACTTATTAAAGTTATAAATATTCCGAAAGAATACAATATCGGGCTTCTTTAAAATTTTTAAACGGTATATCAGCTTTGTGGCGATATGGAATTTGTAATTTAGTTGCCCTAATATTAAATTCACGCTAAGAAATAATAGTGTTCTATTTGCCTCTTTCTTAACGAAAATTTCTTTGCCCTATAAAGTGCAGATTTGTTGAAACAGGTGGAATGCGAGGATTTCTTTAATGTGACTGCCATTTGCGTAAATATAAGCTTCTATCGGATCGGTAAACTTTCGAAGTACACGATTTAACAAGGCTCGATTTTCACGGATATGAGCGGCAGTTTGAAAAATACGTCGCCGAGGATCGTCTTCCTTGACAATATCAGCGCTGTTACAACTTGGATGCAAACTACCGCGATCTCTCAATCTGTACACGACTTGTAAAAATAAATAATGCGATGAGCATCTTCGCTTCGGAAACCGCCGTTCATAAATACGTCTAGTAGTTTTAACATTTCCACCATATAGTAAGACGACATCCGTTAATTCGTGATTTCAATAGGCTATACTTCACAGAAGTTGATAGTAGACTGACGTCTAACTTACAGTATGCATCATTTAGTTTACTTCTCCCACCATTACGCTTCAGTGGAGGTAGCACTGCAGTTACACAGGAATACTAAATTTACCAGAGTCGGCTCGAGCCACGCGCATTTATTATTATTATTTTTTTTTCATTGATCTCGTTCGAGATAGAGTTTTCGTGCATTAGCATCTTATTGCAGCTATTACATATTAGAAAATGTCGGTATATTTCGTTTAGACCTTGTATATACTAAACTAGGCCGAAATAAGCAAATCAAAATCATTAAAAAATGCCATATTAACAGTTTTCTTTGATTACTTGGAAATCAAAGAAATTTTGAGTGCGCTCTAAATTTCTTACAACCCGTCAAACTTAACGAGAAATATTATTCGAATGTTACTGAGCCAAACGCTTAAAAGGCCCTGAATTATGAAAAGATAACTCGAGGTTTTTTCATCACATAATACATCATTACCACAATATATCTATAAATCCTGAATACGTATTTGGACAACTAAATTATCATCATCAGCAGTACAAAACGTATTATACTCGGAGCCCTAGCATATACTTTACACAAACCGGATACATCAGTATATACAAAAAATGGCGTATATAAGTTAATACAAATATTTTAAAAACAAATCTGTATCTGGACACATAGACATATACCACGTATTTAACAAATGATCATTTCAACCGCAGACACATGCGTTTCGATCTGATCTCATCCGTGCAGATTTTCGAAGTGACCTCTTATGATTCGCTGCTGTAAGTAATCACAAACTTATCGCAGAGATATCTCAGGACATCTGATGGACAAGAGAGGCTCGCTCGTGTAATCATTTTCTCTCGAATGGCTACGACATTACTGGGGAGAAAAGGATACGTATAATTATGTAGTCAATTTTCTCCTAGCCAAATGGCTCAATACACCATAAAATAGTATATCAATGTGAAAACATATCAAGCGTATACGAATTGATATAAATATGTTAAAAACATGTATGTGCACATGAACGTAAACCATGTATTTAACCAATGGTCACTTCAACCGCACACATATTCGAGTTTCGATCTATATGATTTCATCAGTGCGGGTTTCCGAAGGGGTGTATTATCGTTGGCTCCCACAGATAATCACCAACTTAACCCGTCAGGTGGCAAGAGATATCTCGCCACCTCGGACAGGAGATTCTCGTATAAACGTTTTTTGTAGGAAGCGAATTACAAGAAGTCACTTCGGAAACGCGCACTTATGAAATCATTTAGATTGAAACGCATATGTCTGCGGTTATAGTGACTATTGGATAAATATGTGGTGTATGTCCGTTATACAGATACAGATATGTTTTTAACATATATGTATTAATTTATATCAGGGTTAGTACATTAATGCGTTATCTTAATATACGTGGCATAAGGAAAAATTTTGTAAGCATTCTGGACCTCAGCAACCAATAAAACTTTTTTGATGCGTTTTTTTTAATAATCCTCACATATACATTATAACTGACACCCGTCTGCGTTTTCCACGAAAATGCACTGGGGCTCCGCTAGAGAACTTTCCATGGTATAAGTGATATAGGGCTCCAACTATGGAACCTCCTAACTCAGTAAGCTTTTAAGCTAGAGCGTCGCGGATGTTATCAATCGATTTCTTTCGGTGAGATACCCTTAGGTATGTCTTGACTATAGATAATTACAAACATGTAGAAAAGATGTTTCAAAAAAAATACAGAAATGGATCTTAGCCCCCTCCCTACTTTTTTTCATGAAAATGGACATTCCCTGAAAAAAAGCTTGACTGCAATACGTTTTCAGAATCTCCATGGTCAATAGCTTTGAACGTATATTTTGTATTTCGTATTTTCGTAAAGCATTAATGCAAAGATATATATGCAAATTTCGAAGGTAAAGTTTACCCGATTGAAGAATCCTGACTATTTTAAATAAGTGGCTGAAAATTTGTAATAACAATCTGCATCGTGTTCTGCAGATGATATTTTTTTTATAAATCTTTATTACCAGCTGATCTATTAACAATTTTCGGGAACGGCGATAGAGAAATTTTAATTGTACGATCTAGTGGTTATCACGTCCAAGTTCAAGTCCACTGAGCCGCAAATTTTTTAAATTTTTTGTTTTCAGGTTTTATTATGTAAAGTCAGTGAGAGATTTCGAATTTGAAGTTTATTTTGTAGTAGCTAGTAGTAGTGCTAGTGATATGTAATTAATTTGGTCAAGTTGTTTACCTCGCAAAGTCTAAGCAATCTTGACTCACTGAATCCTAATTTACCAGTCGATTAAAATTAATATTTAAAGCCGCTTGAACTACTGTTTATTTATTAGTTTTTTATATATATTTCAATCAGATTTTATAAGTTTCAAGCGACTTGAACACATCCAAATAAACACAGTCCAAGATAATAGACTGGTAAATTTTTTAACAAATTGTTTACGAAATGGCGTATATTGCATGTCCGGTTAATACTGAAGCTAGCGTTTGTAAAATTTTGCAAATTTCTTTGCTTTGTATTTGCCACACTGAGAATTATAGTTATTGTTAATTGGTGTTTAACAACTCTTGCCGTAATCGTATATGCCCGTTTTCCGTTAGCTTTTATTATTCAATTTTCTTAAATAATTTTAATTAATAAATTTTGGCAATAAACATTTCGAAAAGTAACGGTATTGTGTTTAATTTTATAAATTTTTATATTTATGTCAAAAGTGATTACTGCATAGGATGCTAATGTTAATTGTTGCGGTCGAAATCAGATACAGTAATGCTAACTTAACCAAAATTTGACACATACTATCAGCTTCAGTATTAAACTGACACCCATTATAACAATGACAATCTATTTTCTTCATGGTTATGTTGTGTATCGGTGAATGCGTACGCTAATTTGGAAGCTAAAGTTCACCAGAATTAAGAATGTTGGCAGTTTTGTTGTGTTGCAGATGAGGTTTTTTCGGCTTTTAAAGACATATATTAGAAACTCCCAAATTTGAGTTGTCCATGGGTTAGTGGTTATCGCGTGTGGTAGTGGACTATATTGTTCGAGTTCAAGCCCTTTGCCCGAATTTTTTAAATTTTTTGTTTTAATGTTTTATTTTATAGGGGGTTATAGGGTGTCGAGATTTCGAATTTAAACTTTTTTTTTGCTCTCCAACTAAGCTTGCGTTAGATATAATCAGTTGTAATTATCAATTTATTTCAAACCTGCAAAAGCCAAAAGTTAGATATTGTTGAGCTATTCTTTATAAATTACGGTTAAATTTCGGCAAATTTTTAGATAAATAACGCACTTCAAGCTAATGTAAACTAGATAAATGTAATCTTTGTTAGATGATCTTTCTTAAGTTTCGACGTTGTACTTTTGCACTTAAATAAAATTTGGACACCACCGATTTTTATTGAATTTTTACTTTAGTTTCTTATAGCATTTTCACTGAAAATGTAAACGTTTTTGTGAGCCTAATCAATTCCACTGTTAATATTTCGCTATTTAAAAATTGAAGACCCAACAATGTGGTGTCTCATTTTTTGTTCTTCTAGGAAAACTTTACAGTAACGGTGAGTGTTGCAAAGCAGAGTTATAAGTTTGAATTTAGCAATTACATATTTGTGAAAGGAAGAAACAAGGGTTTCGAGGTAGTTAATTCAACTTCAAAAAATAAGTAAAATTTTCATAGAAAAGCAAAAAATTATTGTCAAATAATGGTTATCTGTAATGTGAATAGTTTTTGGAGCTACCTTTCCCCTACTATGTGTCTGCATGAATTTGATAGCTTTGAAACTAGTAACATTTCTTTGTTAAGGTGCAATCTATTTCTAAAACAAGTGGACTAATTTATTGCAAAATGCCCTGATGATACAGAAAAAAGTTAAATATACTTCAGGTGTTTGGGTCTTTAAACAAATAAGCAAGAAGGTTGCAAGCTGATCAAAGTTTTGGATTTCAGACCCCAAAAAAAGATTCAAGAAAATCTTATACATGATGCTTTAAAAAGTATATTTCACAGCTGAGCTGAGCAACAACAAAAATTCAGCATACTTGTTAGTAAATAACTACCTATAATTAAAATAAGCACGATTTATCAATTTCGTATAATCTTCACTTTCAGCTTCTCGGTGATCTACTTGGATCAAAGCGGAAAGTAATAAATAGGCATACGGGATACAAAGGTGTATTAGATTCTATGTATCTAAAAGTTTAAGAAATCATGGCTGGAACAGGTTAACTAGCGAAGCTCAGCTGTGAAATATACTTTTTTAGACATCATTTATAAGATTCTTTTGGGACTTTTTTCGAGTCTGGAATCCACAACTTGCTACCTTCTTGTTTATTTGCTTAACCTTTTAAGGTCTAATGTTCCATATTTGGAACATTTGAAGTTGCAATATATAAAATCAATAAAACATTACCTTCCAACTTATTTCACTATATCCCCTTTTTACTAATTAGGCTCAAACAATAAATAGACAGACGTTGTACATTGTATCATCTGTTAGACATTTTGTAGAAACGAAGTGACTCCTTCTAGTGAACACCTGATTGCCGTCATAAGTTAAGTTTGGTGGCGATTTTAGGAATTTGTAGTAAGTATTACACCAAAATTGAATTATCAGGTTTATTATTCATAACATTGGATAGCTGTAGTAGCAGCAGAAACAAATTATTTTAAAAATGCAAACAGTGGTCGTACGTAATTCATTTGTTCCATATGTGTAACATCTGTCCTAAGTGAATGTAACTTTCTTGTTGCAGGAAAAATGTCAAACATGAAAATTTAAGTGACTCGGATGAATATATTGATTACGTTCCGAGAGACAGCCTGTCTAATAGTTAATCGTCTGAGAGTGAATCAGAAGATGATTCCGTTGATTACATTTTCTGCTTTCAGTGAAAAACGGTAAAGAAAAAGTAAAACCGAAGTGCACCAAAATAAATAAACTAGACGCCAGTGAAAACGCTTCTGGTCTTCACACTTTTACTTTACCTGCAGAAAGTGATGAACCTAAAATAGGCAGACTTATTCACTACTTCCAAACATATTTTTCAGATGACGTACTGGATCATATCATAGATCACTGTAATTTGTATTCAGTACAATATGACCCTAACAAACCTCTTCAACTTACACGTTCCAAATTAGAAAAATTTATTGGTACTCTTGTCTACATGTCAATATTTCGTATACCAAGACACATACTATACTGGACATCAGCATGCAGAGTATCAAAAGTTGCCGATATTATCTCAAGGAATAGGTTGGAAGAAACAAAATAGAATTTGCGTTTCAACGATAAAACTCATTTACCTTAAAATGGAAATGATCCTGATCGCGATAAATTATTCAAAATTAGACCTGTAATATCTTATATAAAACAAGAATTCATTCTTCAAACTAAACCCCACATGCCATGCGTTAACGAACAAATCGTATCGTATAAAGGAACGTCTGCTTTGAAACAATATAATCTCGAAAAACCGAACAAGTGCGCATATAAGAAATTTGCCTTATGCGATCGCAATGGACTTACTCATGTTTTTCAAATATTTACCGGCTAGATACTGTCAGTGTTCCGAAAATAGGATATGGGGGCTAGTGGAAACATCGTCCTCCGTTTGCTAATTTCAATACCTGAACATCAGAAACACGTAGTCTTTTTTGACAACTGATTTACATCTCTAATTTTGCTGACAAGCCTTCATAAAGATGGCATAGCAAGTTTCGGATCTGCGACTTCCTGGATTACAGTTCCAAAGTGATAAGGAAATGAAGACAGAAGGTAGAGGAATTTATGAAGAATACTATACCGATATCGATAACGTCAAAATTCGATCATTGAAGTGGTATGACAATAAGAGCTTGTATCTTGTCAGCAGATTTTGTTGATCCCATCCAATAGATAAAGTCGATCGGTTTGATCGTAAATCCAAGACCCGAGTACAGATTCCTTGCCCATATATGATAAAGCAGTATAACAGCTTCATGGGAGGAGTGGATT
Source organism: Melolontha melolontha (assembly GCA_935421215.2). Taxonomy (NCBI): domain Eukaryota; kingdom Metazoa; phylum Arthropoda; class Insecta; order Coleoptera; family Scarabaeidae; genus Melolontha; species Melolontha melolontha. The sequence goes on from OW285240.1 coordinate 72,764,307, forward strand.
TTTGAACGGAATGTTATCCTATTACAGAATATCTCTATAAAATAAAAAATGGCATCTAAGAATATTTTTCCATTTCGCAGATCTAGTAATGGTAAATCCATGATTGAGATACAAACAAGACATGGTCAAAGCAGGACTAAATCAAAAGGATATTGTGGATTCACGAGATTTTAGAGCAGAGGTAGCGGAAGGACTTTGCTTAATGGGAAAGGAAACAGAAATTATGAAGAAGATAGCTGTTGAAGCAGAATATCAAGAGAAGAAAAAGAAAAACGCTACAAAACCAATTCCTCAGGTTGATGTACGCAGGGATAAAATAGGCCATCTTTCAATGAAAAAAAGGTCACCAGAGATGTAGAAAACCCAACTGGGGACTAAAGGCCTCTACTTTCTGCGTAAAATGTCAAGTCCATTTATGAATGAACAAAAGACGGAATTGTCGTACCGAATTTCATTTGTAGGCTGTAACGGACTATTGCTCCATTTTTGGAACAATAATTTTTTTTAATGTAATAAAAAATTTCGTTTTGACATACTCAGCTATTTTTTTAAATACGTTTGGATTTAAATAATCATAGAAAAAAATAATATTGATCTTGATGCTAAATTCGGGCCTCAAGAGCTTAAACACTCAAACACATGAAGAATATTTACCTTTTTTCTGTCCCATCAGAGCATTTTGTAGTAAACTAATATTGTATATATTTCAAAACCTAGCGCTGGTTAAATCCTACAGATTTATAATACCCGAAAGAACAAAGATTCTGATATTCTCCATTAACAGGTGATTAATATTTAAGTGTGCAAATAATTTCAGAGATTGTGGGGAAATTAGATAAATGATGATAATTATATTGGACAAAATTAAGTTCGCTGTAAATTTTTGAAGACTGTTTTCTCCAATTTTGAATATATTTAAATACTTATTTGTATGTATATGCTTGGCTTATCTAAAACGAATTCAGTTCTGTTGAAAGAAACCATTGAAAGAAGTTCATTAGTAGACAATAGAGTTAACCCATTACTGAAGGAGCATACATAATACTCATCAATCGTGTTAATTGAAAATATATACCAGATGCATGTCGGCAGTTCCCCTTTGTGTCCGAAATATAGACAACTTAACGACAATTTACAAGTAACCAACTGCCCATATCTGTCGTCGGTACCGCGATTTGGTTTACTTTATGGACCCGCTCATTTCAAATGTCCATCACGACTATTTCGTTCCTCATTAAGGACCCAGTAAATCGACTGTAGCTATCTCACTCACAAGAATATCCCGAGAGATCACTTTTTCTCCTTTGCACTCGTTGATCTTTTTACAGTTTTGCTTCCTTTTTCTTTGCCGTATCTTTTCAGTCGAATTGTAATCGGCAAAAGTCTACGAAAGAGATGCATTACGGCGTCTTGACGCTCAAAATTCGTATATATGAGAGAGACGGTAGATGCCTCACTTGTTCTTTAGTTTCCGGTAGATTTTCGTATTTACGACAGCTCCGGAATTACTATCGGTAAATGGTCCGTGGTTAATGATTAAAAAAAGAAAACAGAAAGAGAGTCAGCGAGAAAAAAGGACGGACCGTCGAAACGAACTGGACCCGAACAGAATTAAAGTACAAAGCCATATACATATACACTCACACAGAGAAGTAACTCTTACACATAGAGACGAGCACAAAGAGTGGGACGTAAAGTTGACTGTGGAGACGCAAGTCGTTTGGCAGAGACTGGGAGACAACATTACATCTTATCTTCTCGCTAAATAAAAGTAAAATTTAGATAAATATGGAGATAGGCGGATAGGGCAGATCACTGCGAGTGTCTCGGAATTGATTAAAATGGTAGCCTGAATGGAGGGGTTAAGCTCCTTTACTACGTTAAACTTTTATTAAACAAGAATATCACAGGAACTTTATACTGAAATAATGCAATCTTATGAAAACAAATTATCTTTTAAAACTTCGAAAATTTCCTATAGTCTTTTTTATATCCTTATAAGCGAAAGTTCCCATCAAATCATATACGTATATTTTATACATAATTGATAACGGATTTAAATTTCATTCATATGAAATTCCTTGTTAGTAATATCTGCATATTCATTACTATTTAAACGCCGATTTTGTCTTTTGCAAAGTAAATTTAAGGTCTTGTAAAATACCGTAAACGTCCCAGTAGCTGAGGTCTTTAGCTCAACTCTCAGATACTTCATGTTATCATTTTCATATTCAGAAGTTATTAACGGCAATATTTTTTATATTAAAACTAGACATATTGCAAATTATGCTAAGGCTGCTATTAGCCCGCTTTGTTAGTTTAAAAATTACAGCTTCTTTCGTAATTGTGAAAAATTTTTGTGGCGATTTTTTAATATGGATAAATCTATTGAACAAATAATTAACATTAAATTTTGTGTAAAAAAAAAGGAAATTTCGTGTACGGATGCCTTAAAAATGTTACGATGATCAGTGTTTATCAAGACCACAAGATTTTAAGTGGTACAATTATTTGGTGAGGGTTGTGAAGTAGTCGAAGACGAACCTCGTTCAGGAAGGCCATCAACCTCAATTACTGATGAAAACATCAACAAAATCAAGGAGGTTGTATTTTACAATCGTCGATTGACTCAAAGAGGCCTAGTAGACATTGTTGGTGTATCAAAAGAATCAATACAAATAATTTTAAAGGACCATTTGAGCTTGTCTCATGTGTCAGGTTATCTTGTTCAAAAATCATCAAAGTGGCTGAAGAGATTCTATAACTGATGATGATCTGAAATGCATAGTTACTGGCAATAAGACTTGGATCTATTCTTATGACCTAGAAAGAGCTCAACAATCGAGTGAAGATCGTGCTGCAGGTGAACCAAAACAAAAAAAAAACGTAAAAGCAAGTCAAAAATAAAGGGCATGTTGACATATTTTCTTTGATTACCGTGGCGTTGTCCACAAATAGTTCCTTCCAACTGGCCAAACAGTCAACAAATAATGTTATTTAGACATTTTGTGTCGCTTACATGTGCCAATTCGTAAAAGACGAAATTTTGCATCATAATAATCATCACATGCTGCCATAATTATTCGTCAGTTTTTCATCAAAAGCAAGTGAATGTTGTTCCACAAGCACTGTATCCGCTAGATATACCTCCGTGTCACTTTTTTCTATTAACTCGATTGAAATTGCCACTTCATGGACATCTCTTTGAGTCAATAGTCTATTAACGCGATTGAAATTACCACTTCATGGACATCTCTTTAAGTCAATACAAGCCATTCAGAGAAGTCGCTAGCCGCTTTGAAGCATCTATCGGAAGGGGGGTATAATAAATGTGTCCAAGACTGGAAGAAATGTTGGAATAAGTGTATTCGAATAGAAGGGGATTACTTTGAAGGAGACACAATAAATTTGGATGAATAAAATATTTTCTGTGTATTTTATTTAATCAGGCTCATTACTTTTTGTTCAGAGTAATATACCCAATAGTAATAAATACAAGGAGGTTAACTGCTTTTAACGTTTAAAGTCACTGGTTGGCAATACAATTGTAATGCAGGGTTTTTGTATGTATTTATGCGACACCAGTCGTATTTATTTGTCAAATTTTGTATCTCTGATTTTGTATCTCTAGGTGAATTCAGGACAATGCGATTGTTGAATCGCTCCAAATATATATTTTATTAAACTTTGCTTGCCACGATTACACTATTTTTTAAAGGAGTCCTGACATGCGCATAATTCTAATCTAGGAATTATAACATTTTTTAATAGAACAACCTTCGATTTTGCAGCGAATATATTAACCTGAACTTCCATAATTAAAAAATAAAATATTTCTAACATCTGTGTGTTTATTACTAATGGATACGAACATGAATTTTCATGAAAGAAAGAACGAAGCAGTTCAATATTTACGGTATACGTCAAAATATACAACACTTAAAGTTTATCGTCCAAGTAAGCGACAGATTCAACAAAGAATGAGGGGGTTATGAAATGTCGTTGTTATAGAACATACAAAATAGATATTGCCATACTTACGTAAGATTAAGTGAAAAATTTAATTTAAAACCTTATTTTTTTTGCAGATGGTGTAACTATAGCTCGTTTGTCCCATGTTAAAGATCTAAAACAACATGAAAATGTGTGGCATTTATAATAATAACAGGAGCAGAGGTGCTATTTTACGTCAGTGGGACTCTTGTTTGAGCCAGATAATTCTTTAATGTAATTAAAACATTACATTATATGCCAAGTAAATATTACAAAATATAAATGTATCTACATATATAAAACAGACATTAATTATATTTAAACGGATTTGACAAACAAACATAACAAAACAAATCGACAAATGTCGCTATCGTTCAAGATAAAATCATCTAAAAAGGTTTACATTCAAGGGAAGCTAAAGTAGAAGACAATCGTCTCAATGAAAACTCTTGAACTTCGTTCCATTCAATCGAATGGAACGAATTTTAAAAGTTTTCATAAAAGCATTAGTAACAAATTTGTGATATACTATAAATTTAGCGAAAAGCAATTTCATTAGCATGTACGAAAATATAACTAAATTAGTAAGAAAGTGTAGTATCATTATAAAAATATTGGGTTATTAAGGTAACGAAATAGAAGTAACTAAGGAGAACAATTTGTAATAATGTAGCAAATATACAATAAATAGTTTGTATAAATGACCAGGTCTCTGTATTTTAGGAAACTTTTCTTTCTATATTCGTTATTAATAAAACATCTTCAAATAATGTACTGGAAATGTATTAGGTATTTTAGGAATTATTACTTAGATTAAGAAATATAGTGTTTTATTGCAAATTGATTTCTATGCTTATTTTTTTACATTTATTTTATTATTATTCAAAATTCTTCCTCTAGCATTGTCACAACTGTTACAAGATTTACAATAAGAGGTAAGGATTGCCGTTGGCCAGTTCATACCATAGCTACACTTAATTAAAAGTTATGTTGCTAGAACACTGTTTCCTAGAAAATATAATAAGCAAAAGCGGTTATGATATACAATAAATATTGCGAGGGGACTATCGAAAATCGGAGTAGATATTGTGAATGGGCGAACCATAATTTGAAATGTTCTGCAATAAAAAGACAGTATGAAATGAAGATGATGGGTGCAGAGTATAATTCCGTATCTACACAACAATCAATAAAACACGGTGGAAGCCAAAGCCCAATAGAAGTGTGGAATTACTTAACACCTGAGTATTACATATAAATTCGTAAAGATATCCGTTGTTGTTCAATGTAATTGTTTATAATTTTATATTTCAGTAAGATACAGCTGCGAAACTATGATATGGCAACCGGAAAGACTTCACTTGATAGAATATTTAGGATTTTTTTTAGTTATAGTGCGGTATAAGTGCAAGTCGTGCAGTAAGAACTTAATACAAAGTGTTCTTGGTATCTGATTGCCACTTTCGCCTATAGTTCGCCTATAGTTTCTATATCAAATTTATATCTATAGCTTCTATAATAACTACAAGTCAGACAAGTCGCCTCATCCTAGTATATCAAATCGGTTTGTATTCAACAATTTACCGCTATACATAATTCAGTTATGTCTAAAGCCACACAAAAAGGTTCTACCTTATACTTGAATAGCGCCTTTCAACAATTCCCACTAAGTTGTCCGTAATACATCAATTACACTGGTTTACAGTACAGTGTATCTGGGGATTATAAAAATTTATTTAAATAGAAGCATGTGCCAGTGCTTTATACATGTTTACCGAAGTCAGTTTGTCACAATTTAGTAACAAACTATTACCAAGATATGCGCAAACTTGTACATAACTATAGTTTCAGACATGGTTTACAAACTTTATTTGTATTTGTAATCCTATCGAATAATTATCCGAAGTACAGCAGCTTGTACATGTTTAAACTTATCTGAGTGTAAACTGAATTGCTTGTACAGTTCACTCAACAAACAGAGTACATATATATAAATGGTACATCCCTTGTGCTGTCAAAATACTCGTGTAAATTAGGAATAATGAAGTAATTTGTAAAAGCATTGAATAGGGATGGAAACTCCTTTAAGTACCTATGCAGTAAATTTCGCGATTTGTACTCACGCAAAACATAAGGACGTCCACAATTGATCCCCAATTGGACAGTCACTTTGAAACTACATGACTGCCAATGGAAATTGAAACTTTCTAGGAAATCATAAATCACAGAATTATGAAAGAGTTGCTCCAAACATGATGCAAAAGCTTGGCGTTTAAGGTTGCAATATGAGCGTCAAAATTCATTTTCTGCATGCCTATCTTGATTTTTTTTCCGAAAATTTTGGTTAGACGAGTGAAGAACACGGAGATAGGTTCCAGCACATAAAAGAAATGGAGCAGAGGTACCAGGGAAGCTGGATTACAAACATGATGGCCGACTACTGTTGGCATTTAAAAAGAGACATCTCTGCATCCGTGCATAAAATAAAAACGATTAAACAACCGTTGTCTCTTTTCAAACAAAGAGACTGGATTACTCTTATTACTTAAAGTTTCAGAATTTCAATTAATACTATTTAGTATTTATGTATTTTTTGGTATATTAAAATATAAAAGTGTCAAATAGTCATTATTAAATACAATATAGTGGATAGATTTTCATTGTACACTCAATTTTCGTTGAGAGTATCGTATTTAAAAGAAATCAAAACGGCAATTCGAGTCGAAGGTTTCCTCTAAAATACGCCAAAATATTTACTTCATCATTTATATCTCTATTTCTGACTTTTCTTATTTTTTTTTAAACTCCCCTGCCCAATAATGAAGTATGCAAATTTAGAAATGTATGCAAGTCCGGTCTTCGATCAGGGCACAAATTAACGTACATATTTGCAGCGTGGCGGTAGCTATCATTTGGTAAATAAAAGCAGCGTAACATATCTGCTTTCTCTGCATTAGTAAATTCCATTTTTAAATGCTTAATATGGTAAATAACCCAGGGAAACTAATAATAAATTCACTAATCGCTAAACTATGTCGTTCATCAACTGGTATACGGACTGACTAAATAATATCTTGTTTTTACTCGGTCACATTTCCAAAGCAAACTTTTCCTTTTTTATTTTTTGTTATTATAGCGTTATTCATTGCCCAACGAAAAAAAGAAAATTATACTATATTCGGAATTGAATAAGCTAGCTAAATATCCAATAATATATTCAATTAAGAAGATACAATTAAAAAAATTCATTCGATCATTTTTTGTTTTTCAAGTGATAGCATTCTATTTCACAGGATTGAAAAGAGGGCAAAAAATGGTATTAGATAAGTTTTTATTTCTTTAAAATATGATAATCTTAAGTCCTCAACGAAAATATTGAGTGTACAATGAAAAACCAACCACTCTGTATACGTTCGTAAAAACCACTGCCTTTTTATTTCGTAATTCGTGTTGTATCTAGATGTGATGGGACAAAATCTAAATCATGTTTGAAATCAAAACAACATATTTAGTCAATAGCACATATTAAAATTAAAACCTCAGCGGACAAACTTAAATTTATAAACTAGTGTTATTATTAATTTTATTTGCAACATCTTAGCGTCAGACATTGAGTGTAAGTAGTGAAACAATCCACCATATATTTTCCGGCAACTACTTCTTGAAAGTACACTTCAAATTCCTTCAAACCAAGTGGAATTAACTTTTGATCTAAAATATTATTAAGGCGAGGGATGATTTTACAAAATGTTAATAATTATTTCAAATTGTCGTACACTTTTATGCGATTTCTAATATTAAAGTTATACAAGCAAGCAAGTTGTGTTCTCTAGATACATTATTCACTATGATACATATGTGTATTCATAGACCTAACAAATTCAAATGTTAGAAATTTTCTTATTACAAACGTAACTAAAATTATCTGTATAATAAATAAATGTAATAATAATTTAGCGTTAATTTCAACACCAATGCACAGTATTTTATTAAATACTCAGTGTGTTAATTAAAATAACTTTAAAATCCGCTACAAAGAATTTAACTTGTAGTTAAGAGTTTTATTTTTGAAAAGAAAAATTTAAAACAAAGAAATAACGAATGGAAACACTATCGATCATAATGCCTTTTGTGTTGTTCCGAGTAGACGGCAAATAAATCGCAAATATATAATAATATACTGATGAAACTCGCTCACTATTTAATTTACAATTTGTGTTTGAACATATATGTAATATTAGGACTGAATTGTTTTTGTAGGTAGGCTGTTACTGAGTAATTCTGGACATGATTGATTTTAAAGTTTGTATTTCAAAATTATATAGCTATATGATTTATCCAAATATAATGACAAAGGGCTATCAGAAATAATGTCACATATATTGTAATATTTATTTCAGTATATTGTCGACCATAAAACCAAAAACTTAATTTATTAGAGTCACTTGAAATTAATAAATTAAAGAAAACTGACAAGATCCCGAATGATCAATTAGAAACTAATAATTCACCCTTACTCAATTTATTTATTTGATATTCAGGCAGTCATATATTTTATTTTTCCATAGAACTTCTTTACCTCTCTTTAACATAATGTAGATCCTCAGTTTTATCACTTTAAGAACAGTATTGTATAAACCGTAGTAAAGTTTTGTGCATAGACATTTTAGTAATAAAAAATAACTATTGCTTCAACTATTCAAAACAAAACATGTGTTTATTACGGTACATTTGTGCAGCTCAGTTTCAAAACGCAATTTCTCCAAAATTTCGAAAAATTGAATATAGGTGGTGCTATACTACAGAAGTTGAATACCTTCAGATTAGTATATGAACTTTTTCAAAATGGACTCTATACCCATTATAAAAGCTTAAAAAGTTAACGCTTTTATTCAAAACGAATTTTCTCCGACATTGTTGCGTTCAAAGTGAAATTTCGACTTACATTGTTGCCGTTAATGTTTTAACCAGCAAGTTATGTTTGCGGCGACCGTGTTTAATACTTAAAATAACATTGTAGAAAGTCTGCGAAAGAAGTATAAAAATGAATGAGTTAGGTGAAGTTTCTGTTAGCGAACATAATGTTGGTGTACGTAAAAGAATAAGAAACAATGAACGTCATCGTAGAGAACGAGCAAAGGTGCTAAGGTAAGTGATTCGCACAAGTTAGGTTATGTTAGTTTGTAGTATGAGAACAAAATTTATTTTATAGATATAGTACTTCTTTTACCGGATTAGAAGACTGGGAAAAACCTTGTAATCATGAAGGTATATTTAAATGCAATGAAATCGATGCAACCGACATAGAATACGCCAGAAAAAAGTTTTTTAAAACTCCAAAGATATCTGTTGAAGACATAAAACTTTCACATTTATTGTTCATACATACACCTCATAGACGTCGAGAACAATACAAAGAAAATGCAAGAAAGCAGAAACATCTGCTCCAAGTTAAGTATATGTTTCGGAAAGTAGACGGAAAGAAGGTACAAGTTTGTCAGAAGTTTTTCTTAAAATGTTTCAACAGCACGCAGGGTAAATACAATAGCAAAATGTAAATTTAATGGCGAAGAAATCAAGGAAAATCGTGGTGGAAATAACAAAGCTCATAAATTGGCCCATAAAAGAAAATCAGTTATAGAGTTCATAGGAAAATTGAAAGCTACTGAGAGCCACTACAACCGAAAAAAATCTCAACGGTTATATTTGCCTTCACATCTCAGTATAAAAGCATTGTGGAAAATCTATAACTCTGAAAATGCTGACAAGTTGGTCACCTATTCATTTTTCTCTAATATATTTTCAACAAATTTTAATATTGGGTTTGGGAGACCTGCCACTGATGTTTGTGGTTTATGTTTTAAACTTAAACATCAGCTGAAAAGAGTTAAACAACAAAATGGTGTACTGGCTCCCATTATAACTCAATTGAGCGTTCATACACTCCGAGCGAAACAGCTCCATCTATTAATGAAAAACGATTTAGAGAACACACTCTCTTACTGCTTTGATATGCAACAGATCCAACCATTGCCCAAACTACCAGTTTCACAAGCATACTACTTACGTCAGTTGTCGTTCTACAATTTTTGCGTGACGGACCTGCAGTGTAAAACGCCAATATTTTACACCTGGTCTGAGAATGAGGCAAAAAGAGGAGCAAATGAAATTGCTTCTGCAGTAAGAGATTTCTTAATAAAGTTGGATATTCCAGAGAACTGTACACACCTACGATTTTTTGCGGACGGTTGCGCAGGGGAAAACAAAAACTGTTACCTTGTTCATATGATGGCCCTGTGGTTATACCGTGAAGCCTCCAAAAATCTCTCTGATATTACTATTATCTTTCCAGTCAGGGGGCATTCCTATATGCCAGCAGATAGACTGTTTGGGCAAATTGAAAAGAAGTATAGAAAATGAGAAGAAATTTTATTGAAACAGGATTACGAAAAAATACTTCTGGAAGTTGGAAAAGTTAGAAGTCTAAGTAAGGACTGGGTTCGGAAAAATGTAAAGCAAATGAGTGATTCAAATTGCAGAAAGCTTAAGGGAATAAGTCAGATGAAAAGAATTCACATTAAACGAACATCAGGCCCTAAGGGCAAAAAAGTATTAGTCAAAATGGAGGAGTACTATAGAAACAATGATCCTACTAAAAGGTATGTTATTACTTTTTTTTATTATACTGATATTCTTCACTTTTTCTAACAAATCTTTTTTTAGGTTCGAATCTATATTGAAAAGGAATATTACAATGGAGCATCTAATGTTGGAGGGGCTTCAGCTTGGTAACAACCTAAAATCCGAAAAAATTCAAAATATAAAGAAATTACTTACTTGCTATGACGATAACTGGGAAAATTTGCCTGAGTTACAATTTTATAAAAATATCGTTTTATATCCTGAGAATAATAATGACATAGAATCCGACGATGAACTTTGTGAATGTAACGAAGATGACTGTGGTGTAAAAGTATAGAATTTATCTACAGTATGATACATACGTACATACTTACATACATCTAATACTTGTTCAAAATGATATCTCTCCACTTATTTTAATTCAAAAGGAATTATCGCCAGTGATTCTGTTCAAACAGCATTTTCTTTTGTAATTCTATTCTAAGTTTTGAATAAAAAGCATTTTAAATAAAATCCGATTAGAGTTTATATTTACTGACCCTATAGGTCCTGGAAACATGGATATTTTTATTTCCAGACATATATTTTTGAAAATATAATAAATTGCTTATTATTTCCGAATACCGTTTTTGTCGAAATTGCGTTTTGAAACTAGGCTCCACATTTGTGTAAAAATTTATCCACAAGTTAGTTATATGTCTGATGAAGCTCAGGTTGGAGCGAAACGATCGTTACGTGTAAAGTAAAAAGTGAAATTCATTAAAATTTGTCTTATTTTATCCAGATAATAGATAAAATTACGCATTTGTACTTAGTATGTTTGAAATCGTTTGGTATCCGAACTATGTTTACCTTAATCTTGAACCAGAACGTGTAAAGAAACGATTTCTCAAATTTTTATCCTTTAAAGTTAATAGAGTTAATCCAGATCGTGGTAGAACTTATGAAGATCTTTTAAACAGACATTATTTTATGACATTCAACTAGAAGTAATGAGCGTAGTTCTCAAGTTTTAACTAAACTTACCACTAGTAGTGTAGTCTCGTTCATTACTTTCTAAAGTTGTCTTCTCGACCGACTCCATCATATATGTTTCGTTCGTCTAACGCATTCATTGCTCCTAGAACAATAAATAATATTTTGAAGAAGGCACTAATTACAGTAATTACACACATGAGCATAAATGCCAATGGTCTTTTCTCTTAGAATCAGTCAACATCCATGATATTTATTATTATAATTTCAAATCTTTTAGTTTTCAGGTTTGTAATTTTTCTTATTATTTTTTCTATTTTGTTTCTATAAATTAGTTTTTATTTATATAAAGTTATTAATTTCTGTTCACGGGTATTTAATTTTGTAATTTTGTGTTGTTATTTGTGTAAAACTTTTCGATAATAAAGACTATTATTACTATTTAATATACATTAGCTTATAAATAATGAATAGCTTCATATATTACAATCCATGTATAATATGTTACTATAATATCATAACTTTACATTGGCAAGTTTTGTGTGAGTGTTTAATCTTCCAGAGTATCAATAAAAAAAACATCTTGATACACACAGTTATCCGTCTATTTCTTTTTGTGGTTACTTTTTGCGCGAATTTTGTATTATTATAATTCAACATTATGCAAAATTACAATATAGAGAAATTGCTTTTGGGATCATTGGTTTCTCGAGAGTTATTATTGTATAAAATCCAGATCGCGTTAGCAAGAAACTTTATAAGACAAGTTGAAAAAACTAAGATGAAAATGTCTTGAGGTGGCCCAGGGGGGTCGTTCCGACGGCGAACGACAATGCGTCTTTAGAACGACTTCCCGGCGTTGTAACTCCATGAATACATTTTCTTTGTGTTCGCTCCCCGATGTGGACTCCAGGCGATGGAAACTGTTTTACATGCATTGAATTTCGTAATTTAAATACGACCCAATTTAAACATGGCGAATTTAATTATCGCGCTCTATCTCCTGCTCACTTGACAATGCGATCCGAACGACACACGTTCGAGGAAACAAAAATTTACGTTGTTTTCGTTATTTAAATAAAGTTGAATATTGGAATTATAACACTTAATTATAGATACTCGTACGTATTGGTTTGTAAAATGTTTAAAATTAGTTTTGATATTTTCATATTCATTGCAAAATTTTTCTTAATTTAAAATTTAAGAAGCATTTTACTTATTGATTAACCTTAAACATAATTTTGCTATGAATATTTTAAAAGAATTCGTGTATTCTCAAGAATTAGATTAAAATTATGTATCATTATGAAACAGACATGTAAATAATTTACACATCTGTAACTGTATCATGGACAATACACCTCGTATTTTCGGCATTAACTTCTGCTTAAGACATATGTTTCTGCCATCTATAGGCGTCGTCAGTTAAGCTAGTGAAGCAATGTATACAAATGATACAAATCTTTATAAATAGATCTGTATCTGTATATAACATTAAGCCGAAATCCCTACTAGATAAAGGTGGCACTTATTCAATAAGTGACATCTGACGGACGAAAGAGACTTTGCCGGAAAAGGGACCTTTCGCTTTGACCAGCTATGCTGATACAGAAAACGAAACAATACAGGTAGTCCATTAACAACTAGCCAGATGGCGGTAAATATACAAAAAGGTTTTAAATATCTCTATACGTTAATTGCACGTATAACGCTTTTGTTTCATTATGAAACAGACATGTACATAATTTACACATCTGTAACTAGCTTAACTGACGACGCCTATAGATGGCAGAAACATATGTCTTAAGCAGAAGTTAATGCCGAAAATACGAGGTGTATTGTCCATGATACAGTATGTCGATATATCAGTACGCGATGTATATTGAAAACATTTGTACATATTAACTGAGTAGGACTCCGGAATATAGGGAAAAATGACAATTCTAGTCACATATTTGTCTTTTTATGAATATGTAATAATATGTTAATATATTATGGGGAAAAATAACAATTCTAGTCATATATTTGTCTTTTTATGAACATGTAATAATATGTTAATATATTAATATACAATGACATGTTATAGAGAATAAATGAGCGTATTATAAAATTTTTAAACCTAAAGACGGTGAAACAGAAAGAAAATTCTTTGAGGTAAAAGAAAAATTGGCTAGGGGTTACCTTAGGATAGGACATTTCAGGATTTTAATTAGCAAAATCGTCTTTACTTAATATTAAAACTAAAATACTACTAAAAAAGGATCCTAAATTACATTTTATTAAAAAAAAGACATAGCAATATAATAATTTCAACTTCATTTAAATGGACTAATATCCATATCTACCACTGAAAGAAGAACAAACAGTTAAAAGTCAAGAAAGTAACCAAAATACGCACTACCCAGCCGATAAGAATAACATTCGAACAGAATTTATAGACATCGGGATTCTACAAACCGACTGAAGGAAGATTTTCACCTAAAAGCAAATAACATAAAACAATAGGCTTAAATTACTTAATAGGGGCAGCGGCGGAGGAGGTGGCTTTTCTCGAGGAGGTTTGAAAACTCTTATGATAATGATGACAATTTTGTGGCGGCGGTGATGGTGGTGGTAGAGGCGGGCATTTTAACAGTGATGAGACAGAAAATGGTAATAAAGAAGAAAAGAAAAGAGAAATTTAGATTCCGCCTGATATGGATGAAGATAAATTATATCATTCAGGAAATACATCGGGCACAAACTTTATTAAAGATGAAAATATTGCAGTGAAGACTAATGGTGAGAATGTTCCACCTTCAATTAAAAATTTTGCCGAATCTAATTGACGTCCATTAATTTTGGAAAACATTAAAAAATCTGGTTATAATGTTCCAACACCAATCTAGAAGCATTCAATTCCAATTGCTATGAGTAATCGTGATTTAATGGGTTGTGCACAAACTGGATCTGGGAAAACTGTCGCTTTCTTGTTACCAATAATTCATAAATTGCCGGATGACAGTTCGGATCTTATAGTCGAGAACTACATCGAACCACAATCGATAATCGTCTCTCCGACGAGGGAACTTTGCATTCAAATTGTCAATGAAGCGAAAAAATTCACTCGCGAATCTCCTCGAGCTTCTGCAGAAAGAAGGATCTGAACATACGTTAATTTTCGTGGAAACGAATCGCAATGCCGGTTTTCTCGCTAGTTTCCTTAGCGAAAACGACATTTCAAGCAGCAGTATTCACAGGGACAGACTGCAGAGTCAGCGGGAAACCGCTCTGAGTGAATTTAAAAAGGGTTACGACGAGTAGCATACAATTAAATAAATAGGAGTATGAATCGCATACATAATAATAATGATACTTTTAATTGGAAAATTCTTCAAAATACAGCTTCGGACTAGAAATCCTCTTTTCTTTTTCTTATTAAGAACGAGATACCTAATTTATTTTTATGTTAAACTTTACATCCATATATAGGCAATTATCAGGAACAAAGTTAAGTTATTAGTCGAAGTTTGAGTATAAAACATTTACATAATTAATTTCACTAAATTAATACTATAATATGAAGAAGCTGTTACGTTAATTTTATAATTTTATCTAATAGATATATTATAATAAGCTCTAATTGATTGCTTTACATCAGTTTTGAAATTAGTACACCTTTTATATGTATGCATGCATTTTGCGAGATATTTTTAATAAAATTTTGACACAAAATAATATCTATCGATACATACATATACTATATGTAATTTCAGCACTATGCTGAAATATTGGTTTCCTAAATTAGAAATTCACCTATTGAAATTTTAATGTCTTCCACTTTCCTAACGTTGACTTCAACATGATGAATTGGCGCTGCCTCTAAAACTAAGTAAAACGTTCCTAAATTAAAGATTCGTCTTTCCCGTAGACCGAACCCAAATTAAATCCTCTGCACTGCTGCGTGTCGACAGGGATATGCCCTCACTACATTTCTATTTGCCTCTACTATCATCTTACATCTTAGTCAGTACTGTTGAGTTTCATAATACGAAGGAAAACCGGCTTCGCGAGTTCTTGGAGCATTCTCATTCTCCCCACGCTCCTTAGCCGTAACAAAAACCACCCGTTATACCCGCACCACCCACCGAACACCCCACGCGGCTTCATCCAAGTCGGCCATTTCATCTCCCTCACACCATAACGGTCCGCAGAATGTGACCATAACAGAGAAATAAAGCCTAGGGAGTATCACAATCTAAACGAAAACCCAGTTATGCGCTACTGAAATCAATAAAAGCGTTTTCTATCTACTCGATTTTTTGCTA
Organism: Melolontha melolontha; assembly: GCA_935421215.2. Taxonomy (NCBI): domain Eukaryota; kingdom Metazoa; phylum Arthropoda; class Insecta; order Coleoptera; family Scarabaeidae; genus Melolontha; species Melolontha melolontha. The sequence goes on from OW285240.1 coordinate 72,780,224, forward strand.
AACGTTAGCGATGTCCTTCCTTTCGATGTACTGGGGATCTCGGGTGCGACTGGGACGACGATAGGTTTTCGTTAGGTAGTCCTAAAAACTGTAAAACATATACAATGATGTGCTCATGCGCCATTTTATATAAGATCATGATACAATAAAAATAAGCGAAAAAAATCCGGAATGTTTCTTTTATGGATCGTAAAAAATTAAAATGTTCCTTGAATACCACTTAAGTGTATCGTTACGGTTGTTATAATTAGCGGATTTTTATTAAAATTAACTTAAAGCTTGGCATGATTTAACTCATTCCGTTTTCAGTTTTATTGTTTGTTCTTTCTAAGGAATGTTACAGGTGTATAGGGGTTTTAATAGCAAGAATAACTTCGTGTTTAGATTGCTAACTTTTTCTGCGGAGTATTAAAAGTCAAATTTTAGTGTTCTAATTATTTCAAATGACTATACATGCGTTGACGCGTAAATGTGTAAATTATAATTTAGAAGTAAACGCACTTTTCTAATTTAAGGGTGAATTTCAAACATCTCGGCAAGTCTTTAGCACTATATTGAATTGATTTTTACTCCATCAAGATTCATAATTAATCTACTCTGAAGAATATAAATGTTGAATTAATAAAAAAGAGAAAGTAGTAATTATGAACCCCCATTGATTAAATTTCATAAAGAAAACTATCCCATCAGACCAGTTGTTTCTTAAGCCGACTTTACGCGGTCAACGAAATTCATGAAGAAGTTCATGAATTTATTGAAAATATATATTGTATTATACGATCAAATATTTTATAGTTAATGCCAACCATAAAATAGTGATTTTTACTTACTACCAACCTATTGATCATACTGTTTTTAGGCATATATGTTTACAAATTAGATACATTTTACTTACCTTTTTAGATTTATTGTAACTATCTTACTTACTTGATCTATTACACTGGCCTACAACCATTTTGGTGCTGGAGATTTTAGACCCGATTTTAAGTATGTCTTACATGGCGACATCAAAAATGTTACCCGTTTTCATCTGTCAGCTCTAGTTCCCGAGAAAAAAAAAACACAATTCACGAACAAATATATATTTTATTGACATTAAACAACAAGAAATTGTCTTTTGAGTGATTTTCTAGAATGAAACTGACTCGGGCAATCTCGCATGATTCCCCAGCAATAGTCAGCCATCATATGACTGTCCCACCTTCCTTGGTATCTATTCTCCATTGATTTTAGGTCGTGGTGGAAACGTTCCCCTTGTTCTTCACTTAGATCTCCTAAATTGTGTTGGAAATTATGTAGATGACTATTGAGATAGTGTAATTTTATACTCATATTACAGCCTGAATCTTTGAATCGCACTAGCATTTCCTCTACTAGTTCTACATAGTTGTCAGCCTTATGATTTCCGAGGAAATTTTATGCAACTGCTACAAAAGATTGCCAGGCAAGCCTCTCCACATCATTCATACAAGTCTCAAAATTAGTTGTGTCTTTCATCAATTTACGTATTTGAGGTCCATCAAAGATACCTGCTTTTAGTTTTTCAGTACTTAAACCAGGAAATTTGTGAGAAATAAACTGGAAACATTGACCACTTCTATCGAGAGCCTTAACAAATTGCTTCATTAGCCCTAATTTTATATGCAATGGCGGAAGAATGATTTTTTCTCTTGAAACTAAGGGTTCATTTATAACATTTCTTTCCCCAACAACAAGAGCATCTCTTACAGGCTAATTTTTTGCAGTCCAATGACGTGATTTAGCTCGACTGTCCCAGTGACAAATAAAACATGGGTATTTAGTATAACCACTCTGTTGACCCAATAAAAAATTAACCATCTTCAAGTCGACGCAGATCACCCAGTTATGTTCAATATATTTTATTTTTTGTAAAAGATTTGAAATTACCTCATATTCTTCTTTTACACATGTTGAGTGAGCAATTGGAACGGGAGCATATTTATTTCCATTATGTAGAAGAACTGCTTTTAGACTTCGTTTACTACTGTCAATAAAGAGACGCCATTCATTGGGCTGATAGATCGTTAAACCAATGAAAGCCAGCAAACCACTCACATTACAGCAATACACAAAATTTTCATCAGATGAAAAAAACTTCAATAACTTTCCCTCTCTCGTGCGATATGTAGACACTCGAACATCTGAGGAAAGACAATTTTTTTCTTTTAATCTTGACGCTAGTAACTCAGCACGTTCCTTCGAAAGATCTAAGTCTCTGATGAGGTCACTAAGCTCATTCTGCGAAAATGGCTTAGGATCTGATGTTATTCCGCAGTATTGAAAGTCATCATCTACTTAGGAAGAAATAGGTATTTCAGCTTCATCCTCCTGAGATTGCTGCACTACCTGGTGAAAAGTTGGTATTGGAACATTTTCTGAATGAGGAACAGGTCTTTGTACTGAAGAAATATTGGGGTATTTCCATTTATGGCGATTGTTTTTGTTGATGCCCACTATATTAATCATACAAAAGTAACAGTCGTCATAATGATTTTTTTGTTCTCGCCATATCATAGGCACTCCAAACTTCAAAGACTTATGTTTCCCTCTCTCCCATTGTCGCAAATGTTCAACGCATATTTTACAAACACTATGAGGCACCCACACTTTATCTTGGTGTAGAATTTCAATACCGAAGTAAGCAAAATACAAACGACGCACTGTGTTTGTAATCGATTTACGCTGATTTTTTAGTATGTATTCACCACAAACATAACAAAATATATCAGGATCGTTAACACAACGTCTGGACGTACTAGCCATAATGAAATAGTAACACAAACTTTAGCGATGGTATTGTAATAATGACTAGTTACGAACAAGACCATAACAAGACCGACAACAATTCACAATGAGGGTAGTGGGTAAACTAGAGCTGATGAGTTAAAATGACTTAGTCAATATACTGTACATTACCTACTTTATCGACAACCCAAACAAACAGAGATGCACCAAAAAATTTTTTTTTTGTAGGCCCGTGTTTTAAATGACAACCTCTAATAATCCACAACAGTTATGAGTTTCCTCATCACTTGATGACGCCAAAGTTGGCAATAAATTTTAAACCAAAATGAAGCCAGAATTTTCCAAAAACTAGATGAAAAATTAGAGTTGGTTCGGCAATTTCTTCATGAATTTATTTTTGGCAATAAATTCACAACAGTTTTGTGTATTGCACGTGTCAATAAATCCAAGGTCGCAAAATTCCTTTTGTTTCTTTATGTTATCGCACCTTCTGTTCGTTTTAACGCGGCACACTTCTGAGGGAGTTCGCCACTTCTTTGGTCCTGACAATCCGTACCTTCTGTTACAATAGGTATATAAAATACTTATTGACATCATTACTAAGTATACCAGGTTCAAGCTCCCGCACAGTATAGAAAATTCATATGAATTAATTAATAAAGTCAACAATATTTCAATATCTGAAAATACAAAATTGGTATCATTTGAAGTTAAAAATTTATTTCTTAGCGTCCTTCCAGACGAAACAGTTAATTTATGTGAAAATGTATTTACAGCTAATAACACTAATTTGGTAATTAAAACTGTAATTTTTAAAGATTTGTTAAATATTATTCTGAAACAAAATTACTTCCAATTGAATAATTCAATATACACTTGCAGTCAAGGACTGATAAATAATGGGAACCCTTCCATAACTATCAGACATTTTGATAAACCGCTCCCACCACACGTTTTTAAAAAAATCACTTAAGAAAGCAAATTTTCTTTTTACACAGATATGTAGACAATATCATATTTTGTTTTACCGGAACACAAAGAAAATTAAACTTGCTACTGGAATTCGGCAATTCTGTACACAAAAATAATAAATTTGCCATGGAACCCGAAGTAAACAATAACATTAACTTTTTGGATCTGATTATAATTAACAAAGTCAACAAGGAATTAGATATAATTCATGATTTGTCAACACATGCCATACAACACAAATTACCAGGTTTCCATTGTTTCTTATTTAGATTAATTAATTATCCTCTATCCAAAGAAAATTATGAAAAAGAACTAAATCTAATCAAAGAAATAGCAATTAATGACGGCTACAGATACTCTAATTGAAAATATGCTGACAAAAAGGCTATCTCTATGGTATATTCTGTAATAAAGGGCAATTCAAAATTCAAAATTTAGATTATAAACATACACTCGCAAACCCAATGAAGATATTTCAATGTCTTTACAAAAACTTAATATAAACACGGTTTTCAACGAAAATAATTTATCGAAATGCATTAAAAATAATCAAGATAGTCTATAAGTTAACTTGTGGATGCGGTGAAATAGATAAAATTGTTGGCCAAACATGAAGAGCGTTGGAAGAACGTATTGCTGAACATTGTTCTTCCTTTAAAAATAAAAAAACAAGATTCCACTTTTGCATATCATCTAAAAAATAAAAGAAGAAATTAAATAATTATTTTCAAGTTCTTCATTTAGCAAATAAAGGCACTAAAATTTACTGGAAAGCTTAGAAACTAATAAATTAAAGCAATCACATATTTTGTTTAACGATCGGTTCGATTTAAATAACTCACAATTGTTAAATTTAGTCAACCGTTTAGACGATAATAGAAATGCATATTTACTTTATTAAAAAAAAGATTTATAAACATATTAAGTACCTACCCAACAGTAAAACAGTAGATAAGGACTGACCAGATGGGCCACAAATTTTTACCACAAACTCTCACATTTCAAAAATATTGTAAAATAAAATTAACGTGTTTGTATTTATGTATCTATACCGATGTTAGTCTGTGATTTGGTCTAGAAAATAACTGACGAAGCCGTTGTATTGGTGAAATAATTGTTGTACGGACAAATATTAATAAAGTGAATATTTTAACTATCAGTCTTATCACTATTGGTAGAAACAGTCTTTATACCCAGAGCAAAAGTAGGTAGAAGCGGAAAGTAATAAGATGTTATAATTTTCATTATTACATATTGTAATTACATATATAGATATCAGACCATGTTGGATTTCTTAATTCTAATGTTAGTTAATGTATGTAATGAAATAAAAAAGAAAAAGCAGTATCACTTAATTCCCACTTTATTGAAGTAAAATCCCATAACGTTTGTTTCGACACACAGTACCTTCCTCGGATGGAATTGTATTGCAAACTGAATTTAAATGGTGTTCACAAATTTAAACTAAATGAATTATTATAATAAAAAAATACTTAGAAAGATGATTCAATAATGGGCGCTTTATATTCAAGATGTAAACTTTATTACAAAAAGGCACCAAATTTACAAGTACAAACACAAAAACGTGAGAACCAAAATGAAATAAATATTCGCAGCATGTGAAATAGGCTTCCGTAGCTGCAAATAAATCCAATTTTTGCGGTTTATCTTCTGCGTGTCAAATTTTAAAGTTGTAATTAAAATTATGGCTACTTCTCTCTAAATAAAAACGAGAAAGGAAACATATAATCGAATAGAAGAGATAAATAAGTTAATTATGTTAGATGTATTAAAAAAAAAGGATAAAGGTGTGATTGAATGGTATAATAAGAAAAACTGGACAGAGATTAAAAAGTATCAAGGAAATAATAATGAATTATATACCTATATAAACGAATGAATAAATGGAAGAAAGAAATGTAAAGAATTGTTAGTTAGTTAATACAGAATAAATTATTTATTGAAGAAGGGAAAGAATACAAATGGATTATTTAAATGGAAATATCTTAACATATATATTTTACAATCAAATATAAGAGCATATGAAATTAATTTTTTTTAGATACAACAAATGAAATAGCGTCAACACGTAAAAGATATAATAAATATAAATATAATACCATCAATGTATAAATAAAAAATAATAGACTCTATGTTAACATAATTATTAAAGAAGCATATATAAAAAACCAACAAAGTACATACTAGGTATTAATAAATTAAAAATCTTGGCCTAGTACAAATGGTATGTTTCAGTTCGTAAAATTAGAAGGCAAACAATATTTACAACAAAAAGAAAACAACAAAAACTATTTATAATTAATATGAATATCAAAAAGGAATAAAATTATTTTATATTTGTTTATATTTAAATAATCGTTACAATTTCAATATTAATTAGTTACATGCCGATAAATACTTTTTTTGCAAATTTACAATTTTTGTTCATTTGTATATATATATATATATATTCTTTAAAATAAAATTGCTTCCTCTGTTGCATCTAAATTTTATTTTCTTTTCAACGGGGAATTTGTAGTGGTACAAGCTTCATGAGCTTATAAAGGAACAAGGAAAGCACACTGATTGCATGTATGTTAAGAATTTTATATTTGTTATGTATATTAAGAATTTTATTATTATTATTATACTATACTCTTTGTAATTTAATTTTAAGTATGTTTTTCAATGTTTTGAAAGAGTGAGTTGTGACAAGGTTGGTTATATTGATTGGAAAGGAATTAGTATAGTTTATTAATGTGGGAATGCAAAAGTGAGGCCATGAAAATAATAACAATTAACATAGAGATGAAAAACAATATAAAAAGATTCTGGAAAAACGTTATTATTAAAAACTGGGTAATATAACTTCTTTCATATTCTTCGATTCTTTTAGAAAAGGATCTACCGTTCTCGCCTATATGATATTTAGAGCATGAACTACATAAGAGTTTGTAAACTTCCAATTTATTGTTTCATCTATTTTTTGTTTATTGTTTTTAATAATCGGAACTAAAGAATGGTTGATTTTGAATTTGATTTGTAGGGTACACTAATTTACAGACAGTTTTGATATGAATAATAAATATAAAGGACTTACTTATACTGGTAATCTTACACAAAAAATTTCTAAATTCTTAACGAGAAATAATTATAACATAGCTTTCAAATAATAACTGTTCTTTAACTTTATCTGTTTTTGTATTTTGAAATTATAAAGATTGTAGGCTCTCAATAGGTATGAGTTTGAAGGAAGCAATTTACGGGATTGATCCATGGAGGATATTAGCAACAAGCATTATACCTAGCCTATTTTGCTAACAATCAATGCAAAGAACTTATATTTTTTTTTCTCGAAAATGTTCTTAATAGTTGCACTGAAGGACCAGCAATGATAATATATCGTGGTATATTATCATAATATATATTAATAATATATTTATTTCACACAAAAAAAAATAAAGGGAAGTCGCAAATAAACAGTAATATTTAGACAAAAAAACATAAAATATATATGAAACATATATATTTTAACCCCATACTATATTGAACAAAAAAATTAATTTATTTCTAAAATGAGTTTGAAATAAAATGCTTTCTTATTTCAATTTTAATGTCCGTAATGGTAATGATTTGATTTCATTATCTAATGAATTAAGGAGTGTTATTCCTTGATATTTGATTTCTCTTTATGTTACGATATAGAATACATATTAAGGATGTATCCCTGGGATCATAGTTATGGAAGTCAGATTGTATTTGGAATGTATTCGAATTCTCCTTAATAAACATAAAACAATTATGTATAATGATAATTTTCAGTTTCTGAAAATATGGTCTACAATGCTCATAATAATGATTCATGCTCTTGCAATTCCTTTAAATTCTAAAAATTCTTTCAGCGTGTGTTTCACCAAATTAAAATAATTTTATTCACTGCAGAATAAAAGTTGGCGCAATAAATTATTTTCGCTGTATTTACATTAGTAAATGGTTCTTTTTACTTGATATATTGTAATGTTTAATCTTAGTCACAAATGATTTATCTCAAAACTCCAAGTTGCACATGGATCAATGCATTTTAACTACGTCTTTGGTATATGCTTTCATTTCAAGTACAACGTCTTGGATTTTATTTCTGTTTAGCTGTAATATATTTGCTCTAAACTATTGTTCGGCTTCCGCTCTTGTAACTCCTCGGTGGATTTTCCGGTAAAAAATAGTGTTGTATTAGCCGCATATATAATTGTATGGCACATTTACAGACTTACGTATAAATCGTTAAAATAAATTATAAACAATATAGGGCTCATTTTCTAACCTTGAGGAATGTGTTGAATTTTCGTGTTGACGAACTATATTGAGTAACAACAATTTGTTTCCTGTTTCAAAGATATGATCCAAAAAGTTTAAGGAGATTACTTCATGTATTATATCATAAAACTTTAGTTCATACGTGTGAGACAATCAAAGGCTTTGTAATTTCTGACTTTTTTTTTCCCAGTGGAACACTTTAGTGGTGAATAGCGTGTGTTTCTGTAAAAGCATTCTACGAAAATGCTCATTTTTACGGGCAAATCCAGAGAGCGTTTCGAAATCACAACAATTTGCGGTATGCTCATAAAGGTCCATCTGCTAATTTAATTTAGCAATGGATACGCAAATTTTTAGTAAGTGGTTCTACAGTTTGTTCTAAGTCCCGTGGCCGCTGAAGATCTGTTAGAAATGAAATCAACATCGAAGCTGTAAATGCTGCTTTACGCCAAAATTCATATCGTTCGATAAGAAAACATGCGTTGCTTTACATTTAAACCGGTCTAGCGTTCAAAGGATTTTGAAAGAGAATTTACGTTAGCATTCTTATAAGATCCAGTTAGTTCAAGCTTTGAAGAATGATGATCAGCGCAGCCTTCTTAATTTTACCACTTTGATACAGAAGTTCAATGATTTTGATAATATTCTTTTTAGCGGCGAAGCTCATTTTTATTTAAACGGTTAGTATGTGAACAAACAGAATTGTCGACAATGGTCTACGGCATACCTAAGAGAAAAAGTAACTGTATAAGTAGCACTGTCTTCCAGAGGCATTATTGGTTGGTATTTTTTTTAAGAATAATCAAGGACAATCTATCACAGTAAATGCCCAACGATATTCTTCGATGATCTACAATTTTGTAGGACCAGCATTATAAGCATTTGAAGAGTTTGATAATTGCACATCGTTCCAGCAGGATGGCACCACAAGCCGTACTGCTATTGAAATTTTAGAGGCAGTAGTTAGTATGTTTTCCCTGAAGAAATAATTTCGCGTAGGGGTGACATTGACGGGCCTGCAAGAAACTGTGATTTTACACCACTGGATTCCTTCTTGTGGGGCTACCTTCAAAGTAAAATGCATGAAAATCGTACGGCGAATGTAATAAACTTAAAGATCGAATACGGGAACAAATTACTGCCATCCCTGTAGCACTGTGTCATCGCGTTATTCTAAATTGACGACATCTTTTAGATGAGTGCAGAAAACGTCGTGGGCAACATTTAGACGACTTTATTTTGAATGTTTAATTTCCAGATATAAGTAATTATATTTCCAAGTTTAATTTATTAAAACGTTCAAAAACCAATGAGCTATCATATTTTCAAAATCACCTATTGCTATTGATTTTAATGATTAGTCAAATCCATTCACTGCTTTATTTACTAGATCACATATAGCCTTAATCGCCGATTTATTTATTAGGTATCTATATTGTTGTTTGTAAAGAAACGATTTCGTAGTAAAATGGTCACAAGTCTATTCTTTAGAAATTCTTCTAAAACTTTGGCAAAAATTGGTATAATATCAAGTGGCTGAATCTTTCTTTTCTCTACAATTAAATAACAGCTACGATATATGTCATCTTCAATTCATTGGGAAAAAGATTCACAAAGGAATATATTAGTAATTTAGACAATGGATCACAGATAAACGGTGCGATATACATTAATATGCGGACTGACATTCCGATATCCTCAGGCAGGTTGATAATTACAGTAAATACAGTAAATTCTATGCCAGTGCTTGATTTTAAAATGATGCATCTTGATGTATATGCTTAGTATTTATGTTACTTAAGTAACGTGTGTTCATTTGAAAAGTCAATCTAGGTTACTTTGAAATTTTGATAGAATAAGACGCATATATTAGTATGTGTTTGTTGTTCCGTAAACGTAAATCCAAATGACATTTGATAATGTCAATCACATTTGTTATTTATTTGTACGTATGAAACTCTCAAAATATACGACTTTGTAGGTTAAGTAGTAAATTTTAATTTACGACATACTTCAAAATGTTCTCAGTAAATCACATGCTACTAGATTGACTTTTCAAATGAACACCCGTTAGTGCCTGATATTGTCGTGGGATTCCAATATATTAAGTCAAATTATTTCTGCTACAGTTGCGAAGAATTTGTTAATCTTAGGTTTTCCGATTTTTTCAACTTAGCTTTAAACTCGCATTTATTACATTCAAAATATATTTTCCGTAGTATAAATGGAATTAATATTCGCATTTATTTTACATAATTTAAGTGCTATAGGTACTCATTTTATATTTTGTATATAAATTACGTAAATATAAAGATATGGTGCTTTTAAATATAATTTCTAAAAATTTAAAAACCAATAAACCCCCGTCCCTCTCTATTCCCATCATATATTACTGTTAAATTTATGTGTTTATTTTTAATAACTGAAAGGAAATATACTACCAGAATCGCAACTTTCGACTGTAATTTCTAGATTATGTAATGAGTTGAATTCGTAGATTATTATAAAGAAAATAGAAATTGTCATGGAACGGCTGGTTTATTGTATATTCCGTTATTCCTAGAACAGTAAAAACCTTACTGACTTATTTTTTAAGTTGTAAGAATAATATATGTTGTATTAATATTTTTACATTAAAATATATAACACTAAATTTAGCGACCAAAGAATTTGGTGTATTATAAATATGTTATCAAATTAAAATAATTATAATAAAAAAAATACTTACAAAAATATTTTTATCGAATAAAGTTAAACAATTTTAAATGCTTTTACATCGATAATCAAAATTTTGTTATATTTACACTGCACTTGTCATAGTTCATCTTAGTTCAAAAATTATACTCAAATGTATGTCTGTATTTAATCCGAAAGCAATATAATTTCAGGTTTGTATATAATGTTTTATGAAGTTTGAATTATTTTAATAATATACCAAAGAATACCATATTTTGTTACACATTTATATTTCATTAATGAATAAAACATCCTTTTTTACTAAAATTACAATCTGCGAAAGCATTGATCAATAGGTAATATTGGGAAGACTTAAATTATTACTTGCTTAAAGGTAAGGACTTTATCACTACTGTTTCCAGGCTCTACTAACTTAATTACACCAATTTAACATGTACATTAGCACTATACTCTACCTTTGCATTAACGCACCATTAAACCAGTCAACAGGTTTGGTCCTTTTGGGTCTTCTGATTAGATTTATATTATCGAAAAGCTGGATGTTAGTAACTTGGCAAATTTTCTGGTTAACGGTATACATTTCCAAGTCCCTGTTTCTAAAATACCAAGGAGCATTGATAATGCTTCTTAGTAGTTGGTTTTGGAATCGCTAGATGATTTCTAAGTTATTTTTTTGGCGCAAGTCTTCATCTGGATTCCTTATGTCCATACGGGCTTGACAATTCGTATGTATAAAATTACTTTATAATAGATTGGTAAGTGAAATTCCGTCCAAGCAGCCAATATATTTTTCTAAATTTTATATCTAGTTCCTATCTAAAGTTATACCTAAATATTTTGCTGTATTAACAAATGATACTTCGAACAGAGATATTTATATTATATTTTGTTTATTTAATTTTGGTTTCTTTTATTCGTGAAGTTCACAAAAATGATATATTTATTATTTATATAATAATTTAATGTCTTATTCAAACTTTATTTGCCATTGCTTAGTTCAATTGTTAATTTTGTTAACTGAGGTTTGCAGATTTATTTGCGCTTCTTCCTAACTTTTGTCTACAGTCATTATGGCAATGTCGTCAGCAAAGTTAGCTATTAGATCATGATCTTATACATTTGATACTCCTGCTTTAATTTCTTTTAGTTCAGATGCATCTTGTTGTTTGATTTCAAAAGCTCTATCTTAAATATTCGACTTCAATAACTGTAAATATTCTTTAGGAGCAAAAGTCTGCTTAAGTTGAATTCTTCGTGTTCATCGAAAGCCAAACTTTTTTTTCTAGTGTATTTTCAATTATGTACGGAATATTATGGACTGGATCTATAGTTAAATGTCTCTCTCTAATGTTAGACTGGTGCACTGTTCTTGTCTTGGTTTCAATCATCTAAGAAGCACTTGAAATTAAAAGAAGTATTGTACCGATATTTTATTTGTTAGTTTTCTGAGTTTAGGAACCATTGCCTCTTTAGCTACTTTCTATGTACTTATTTTAATCTAAGGGATGAATTGATATGGTGGGTAAGTTTTAAGATTGCTTTACGAGGAAAGTGTTTCATAATTTCTCTAGTAAACTAAACCATTGAGCTTTCCTCGAGTTGATGCTTCTTCAATTTCTTTCGCCCTTTTTCTTGAAGCAGTTGATTTCATATCACGTTTTTCTTGAATAAAATTTTCCCAACTAAAAATTTCTAAACTCTCATTTGGCTGGACAGTCATTTCAAGATGTTCGGCAAATTATATAGATGGTATGACAAAGTATATATTGGTCAAACAAAACAGCAATTTGTATATTAGAATTAAAATAAGCAAAGAACTGCATTTTCTTCATGTGCAGTAATATCCATGCCTTTGATTTCGAAAATGTGAAAATAAGGAGCCAATGCAGAAAAAGATTAAATACATATTTCTATTTGCTTAAAAGTGCAAAAGAATATAGTCTATACAATTTGAATACGAAAGACACTTTAAAAAAAATATTATCGGAATAAACGAAATCAGAAAATACATAAAAATTTTACTATATCCAGTATAAATTATAGCTTGCTAAATTATATTCCAGACAGAATTTATTTAAAAAATTGTATAGAATAAAAGTGTGAGGTTTTTAATCTTAATTTATTGTAAAATACTAAATCATTTATTTTAGTTAACACAAAACATCTAGATACAATTATAATTCTGGTGAATAAATTCAGGAACGTGCCAAAAATAAACTTCTTTTAATTTTAGAGGAACAGTGGCGCTAAATGTAAACTGAATACAAATTAAGAATAAATATCTCATTATAATCATACTCTACATTTACCCTTGGGGCTTCCCGTCAAGGGGAATGAACTAGGGGATAGAGAATGTTATTTATGGAACTTTGTTATTCTTTATTTAATAATTTGTCATAGCGTACATGGTGTGTGAATTTTTATTATGTTATTGAATTAGTATCATTCAAATTCTATCAAATATGAACGCAAAATGAGAATAAATTAACATGTTAAGTAATTTTTTGTTTTAGATTTGCGTTAGTACGATTTATTTTAATTATTAAAAGAAACATGATCTTCTTTAAGAATGAATACTTATATTTATTTAATAGTTCATATTTTGTAGTATCATATAGGGAATTTTGTTCGCTTTTATATTTGCAAAATAAAAGGCCTTTAATAAATGGTAATATAAATTTTCTTTAATCCAATGAACTTTTCAAATTAATTTTGTTAATGCGTTGTACAATAAGTTAAAATAAAATAACAAGCTTCATAATTAGATATAGATCCCTATTAGTAAGAAATATGAAGAAATATAACAGAACAATGAGTAAATAAAAAAATAGAAACACTTGAAATACAATCCACTAGCTTTTATTGTTAACATATAACTGTGTATTTTTCATTATTAAAGATATCTATATTGAATAATTATATATGTATAAATCTAAATCTGGAAATATCCGCACCTATTAAAGCTAATTTAATTTACTAATATTACTATAGCTAAGCAAATAAATGATATGCATACACGTTTAGTGTAAGTAGTTTCTTCTTAATTTTATTACAAATGATGTTTATGCTTAACAAGAAGAATAAAAACTTAGTAAATTATTATACAAAAAATTAAAGATACAATACAAAAATATAATTTAAGGTAGGTCAATTCTATTTTAGTTCGTGTCCTCGGATCCGAGATGCGGCTAAACGCTGTCTCAATTATTTATCATAAGTTATTTTTATCTACTTTTTGGGGATTTGTCTATGATTATTAGGCCCCTTAATTTCTTTCTAATGGTTAGATCAAGGACTCCAAAAAGCTTTAAACCTTCTCCGGACAACGCGGATTATTTTGAAAAAAAAAAAAACCGCGCGTAAAACGGTCCAGTAGTTTTTTAGTCTATAAGGAACCCGCGTATGAAAACACTGCCTTTTATGAAAGGTGACCTTAATTAAATTGAACTTAATATAATTATTAACATCTGAAAATTAAACCTTAAAAATAATATCGTGTAAATGTTGCCCTTGACGTCTTATGCACTCATCTAAACGATGTCCTGTATTTAGAATAAAGCGTTGACACAGAAATGTTTCTGAATTAATTTTACATTAATTTATAATGAATACTAATAAGAACTGACAAACTCAACTGAACAAACGGACAAAAAATATATTGCGAACAATCGAGACGAAAATACTGAGAAAGAGAAGATAAGAGATGAAAGTTATTTGGTAAATGTTGTAAGTAGAAATTAGAACGAGCATATCAACAGAATGGAAGATCCCTGGAACACGGCTACCTATGGACAAACCTCCTAAACGGTGAAAGGACTCTTGAGTGTTAACGCCAAGAGACAAATAAGTTAGGACATGCCGACGTAAAGCCTAAATTAAGAGAAAGAAAAAATACCAAGATAAAAAGAATATATATATACGAATATATACAAAACGTTGTAGAAATGAATCTACATCTACGTAATGATATTTGGAGTACAATTTCAGACAGACGGGTCGCCCAAAAAAACATAATTTAGTTTTACATAATCTGGTCCCAAACATGCAGTTAAAAATGTCTATAAGTATGAAGAAGAGTAGAATCTTATGATAAATGAGAAAATTTTATATACTATAACAGTGCGCAATAATTAAGAAATTTCTCGGAAAACTTTATGTGACTTATAAAAAACTATATGAGATTAACAGACAAGAGGGAAATTAAAAACTATCCTGGCATATTTCAAGCGGCGATCTTTCAAGGTAATTTTGAATTTCTAGC